>JADMNL010000032.1:18760000-20132500 GCA_016271365.2 Neoceratodus forsteri | reverse complement strand
TTTCAGAAGGAGTGGGATAAAGCAAGAGGAAGAGTTAAAGGGGCAGGGGCTGGGACAAGCGGGAAAGGAACTGAGGGGGAGGAGGCTAGGGCAGCTGTAATCTAGGGTGCTAGCTGCACACTTGGGCACACTTAGATAGACCGATTGGTCTGTTCTGCTGGCAGATTCATATGTTCGTATGTATGTTTGTATGTACAATCACAGTGACTGTGTTCATGAGCAGAGGTCCTAAAATGCCTATGTTGAAAATTTTGTGACAAACGTCCATCAAATGACTGTGTTACATGCATGTGTTGTGCAGTTTCCACGCACCCTCATAACTTCACCAGTTTGTAGTAGTTTCACTCCAGATTTTCAACATTGCCATTTTTTCAGACCTCCTTATGAACAGTATAGCTGTCATTTTTCACATCCTGCCCGAAATATGCATTTACACATCTGGCGCAGAATAGCACGGTTGCTGTAGAAAATCAATGTTTGGGACAGATTAAGAAAATCATACTGACAGTGTTCATGAGCAGAGGTCACAAAATGCCAGTTTTGAACATTTGGTGAAATAATTCCACTAAATAACTGTGTTACGCACATGCGTTGTGCAGTTCCCACGTACGCTCGGAAGTTCAAGCATTTTTAATATTTTCACTACATATTTTCAGCATTGCCATCTCTTCACACCTCCCTATGAATGGTACAGCTGTCATTCTTCACATGTTGCCCCTTCTGTGTTTTCATACATCTGGCTCACAATGGCACGGTCGCTGTGGGAACTCAAAGTTCGGGACACATTCACAAAATCACAGTGCCACTGTTCATGAGAAGAGGTCCCAAATGCTTTCATGAGATGGGGATTACAAAAAGGCCATGTTGAAAATACCAACAAATGCCTGGGGCATTGGGTTTCTAACCATAACGTCCCACCCTGTACAGACTGACAGGTATCAGGGGTGTGCCTTTGGATTACTGTAATGCTGATGCCATTCCACCCCAACCCCCACCCCACCCTGCAGCCAGTGACAGGCATCAAGGTTTGCCTTGGACTCTTTGGCCCCAGAGTTCACCTCATTCTCCTATATTGCACCCATTTCAGCATATGTCCTTATGGAGTGGGGTGACTGTAAAGCTAAACACCCCAAGGCACATCTCAACACTTGTCTGCATCTGCAGGATAGGGTGAGGTGAAATGGCATGAACGTTATGAACAACAACCCAGACGCATACCCCAATGCCTGTCCGTCTCTGCAGGGTGGAGGTGGGGTTGGGGTGAAGTGCACTACTTCATATCCATTCCTTCTCTGCATCTGTCTAACTCCTGCATTTCCAATGCTAATACCAGCAAGCAAACATTCAGCATTGACAAATGCTTCTTTACATAGTGATTTGTATCATAAATGATTATGAGAGGTATGAAATGTCTTGGTTACAAATTTATTATTTAAAACTTAAAAATGGTTTAAAAAAATTAAACATGAAGTACCACACACATAAAAGATTTTATATGGGGGCATGAGTTGGACCCGTGAGAGCTAGTGTGCATGAAAATGGCATTTTGGCTATTTTATTAGTGTCTTACCATGAAATTAAGAAACGCGATCAAGAGTTACAGTTAATATTTTCAGTGATTTTATTTTGAGGGAATATACTGAGAAAACAAATGTCTCAATTATTAATTCTGTGCATTATGTATGTCTACCTTGGAGCAGCTTATGAAAGCTGGATTCACGTAGAGACTAATGCGTATGGATGTGATACAGACAGAAAAAGTAAGCATTGGTTTTATGCCTATTCCATAGGTTGCTAGAAAATAAATCTCTGTACATAGTGCAAAGAATTGAAAGAAGCATTACAATCTATCTTCTGACTGAGTATGTCAGGAAAATGCTTGAACTAAAACAATGTATTTTTAATACAACGGGTATGCTATTTTTCTCTCTGATGATGCCCTTAACAGTGTGAAATGTTGGGTATTTTACAGAACATTGCTAAAGCTTGAAGCTAAAGTTGTTTAATAAAATGTCAAAAAGACTTGGAAACAGAATTATTTGGAGTTTGGTTAATTTTTTATGTTCTGACTGAAACTGTTTGTGCCTATACCAGTCCCCAAATTACATATTTACGAATGTTTAAACTAATGATGGTACCCAGAAATGTTCTGCTTTTCGAACTAACAACATATTTCTTCTAACTGAATGTCTGTATCTGAAGTTATGCTGTTAAGCAAGAGAAATATCTTTAAGTTTAATCCCATCTTGTTTATAAATTTAATGGGCTGTACCCTCGACAATGGACACATTATCAGAAATCTCAGAGCTTTCCACTGAATTAACATTTTAAGTTCAGCTCAACATAACCTATCAAATCTTCACTGTTGCTCTTCAAAAATATTTCCTGCATATGCCACAGCTTTGACCATTCTGTGCCCAAACTTGTATCCATGCTTTTAAACCTTCCACTTAACCGTGTGTAACATTTTGTGCATGTGCATTCCAACCTGTCAGGTAATCAGACTCCAGCATGTTCAGAACTCTGACACCCACATTCTCATCCACAAACAGGGCTACAGTAAATATCATTAAAGAGCTAGTAATGTTTCTGGGAAAACCTTGGAAACCATAGACAGTTAGAGTTGTATGCTCTGTATTTTCTGTTTTTAACTCCCTCCTTACCCTCTGTTACTGTTAATATTTATTTGAAAACAGGATCCCAGCCTGTTGGACTTTATCTGCAACTGCTGGTTGTCTACACCTTATAGTCTCCTGCCTGTGACATCTTAATAATTTCCATAGCAACCGATTGTGATTCATAAACAGAAAATTACAACATCGTGTGTGGACAGGCAGAAGGAGCAGATGAAGTCTGAAACTGCTGTTCTTGGTATTAAAGAATGGGAGAAGATAAGCATATAAAGTATGTGAGATAGCAGTATTATCTGTAAACATTATATCTTTTTAAAGTTTTTCCAGATATGCCACACGCTCTTTAAAGGCCTTTTTCTTGCAACAAATATCTCAGAATATGCCACTCCATATCCATCCCCTTTTTCCTGGCTCAGTGACCTGATTCCAGCTGAGGACTTGGCCACCCTGGTACATGCCTTTGTCATGTCCAGGCTGGACTACTGCAATGCCCTGTACCTGAGACTTTCTGGAGGCAATCTCTGCTGTCTGCAGCTGGTACAGAATGTGGCGGGTAGGTTGTTGACTGGTGGTTCAAGAATAGATTTGACCATGTCACACCTGTCCTTCACGAGCTACACTGGCTGCCAGTAAGGTGGAGGATTGCTTTCAAGATCAGATTACTGATGTACAAAGCCCTGCATGGGGGGGGTGGACCAGCCTACCTGCAAGACCTTCTGGTCCCTCGTTGCCAAGACCTTCTGGTCCCTCATTGCTCTTCTTAGGCTCTCTGCTCTGCCGAGGTCTGCCTACCTGTGGTTCCCAGGGCCAGGTTGCAGCATTCAGGGGACCGTGTGCTCTTGGTTGCTGCACCGACCCTGTGGAATACCCTGCCACAAAATGTAAGGGAGGCACCTTCGGTGGATACCTTTAAAAAAGGTCTAAGAACACTTTTATTTAACCAGGCATTTGCCCTAAGCTAAAGACTGGAAATTAATGATGGAGTTTTATGATTAAATATTTTAAAATAATGATAGATAGAATTTTAATTTGGATAGCTGCACTATATGTTGGAAACTGTTATGAGTCATGTGTGGAGTGTTTTTAAATATTATTAAGAACCCCGAGCATCAGGTAAGGGGTGCTATATCAATAAATTTTCTATCTATCTGTCAAATTCTTACATGGCCTCACTCCATCCTACCTCTTTTGTTCTATCTCACCACCTCTCCAATCCTCTCCTTTACATTTTTCAACTCTGTTCCATTTACTTTAGTTTCATTAGTGTCAGAACATGTAGCCTTTGCTTCTTCTTTGTGGAATATTTTGCTTAGCAACCCATTCAGCTCACCAACCCCTACAAATACTTCAAATTGAAATTCAAAGCCCATCTTTCTTTCAGTCATTCAACTACCCCTCTTCATCCTTTTCTCTTTCAACTCCTTGACTACTTTGCTAATGTATCCTAGATGTTATTGCAAATTAATGTATCCTACCCTATCTGTTACCATATTCTACTCTAAATATATTCTGTACTTTGTGGTACCTTTATATTTTGAAGTCTGTACCCAGGTTTCTAAACAGGATGGCATTGTGAATGGGCTTTGGCCTAGCTGACAGGTTTTCCTTAATCTCAGCATGCATCCTGTATTAGTTTTTTATAATTTAATGTTAATGATCAGAGGAATACAAATAGAGACACTAGAGGATGGCAAGTGACACAGATACAGTAGGTTTGTTGATCATTTCACAATTTACCAGCACTTTTAATCTCAGGATTTTTAGGCATGAAAGATAATTAAATATTTGGTGACTAGCAAAGTGCTTGTGTATACTTGTAAAATTTTGGCCATTCTCTGTTTCCACCCTTTGTAAATAAGCCAGGTAGCATGTAGAGAATAGAAGGCCCAGCACCAAGTGTGTGCAGAGTGCCGAAGGAGGAGGCTGAGGAGGATAGTGGGTATTTGGAAACATGCTAAGCGGGGGTTGCTGGGAGAATCTGGATTTTATGTGGGATATGGGAAGAGCTATTCCTCCACACTGAACCATGGGCTTCAGCCCTTCCATTCAATGTTTGGTGAATAGCAAGGAGCTTGTGTATACTTGTAAAACTTTGGTCTTTCTCCATTCCCACCCTTGGTAGATAAGCCAGGTAGCATGTAGGGAATAGAAGGCCCAAAAAGATTACCTCTTCCAACTCATGGAGAGTGTGGCTAGTAGCACACAGAAGAGGGAAAAAACACTATGGAGGAAACCTCTGAGGACGCTTGGCTACTGACCTGCCCATCCTCTAGGCAGTATAGTGCAGTGGGTTAAGGCTCTGAGCTGCAGATCTGGAGACCTGGGCTTGAATCCCACAGCCACTTAGGTGCATACTGTGTGATCCCGAACAAGTCACTTAACTTCCTCGTGCTCCCGGGTCACATCTGGAAACAAGCTTTGGCTTAGTGTGCTACTCCTGGTTAAACAATGTTTCCTTTCCCTTTCCTCTAGGCCAGCTGAGAGGAGATGATCCTATAAGTTTGACTGATTTCTGCTTCTGATTTATTACTGACTGATTTGAGGCTGGCAAACTCTGTTTTTTACATCTCTTGGTATTCTGTGAAGGAGTGTTATTCTTGGATGTTGAAGAGACTTATTCTGAATCAAAAGTCCTGAAAAGCATTAACATTGAAGCCAAGTCGATGTGGAGTTTAACAATTTACAGGCACCTTTATGTTGTCATCAGTGTTGATTATCTGTAGTCGAGAGGGGATAGGAAGCATGTGAGCATATGTGGAAAACTATGAGTTAGTCAAATACGTTAACAGACATCAGATGATATAGGTCTGGTGGTAAGTTGTTAAACTCCTGAATGAGATTCATCAGTCTTGGGGAAGGAGTGACAGGATATTATGATTAGCTTACTTCTGCAACTGGAATCTGTAAAGAATTAGACAGAGGAGTATGATGGAACAGATTTCTACAGGATGCAGGAGTCCATAAAAGCTAGAAGATAGCAGAGGTACAATGACATGTGAGAGGAACTGACTTTAGTAAGTCTGGAGATTATGTGAAGAAGCCATCTTTAGGGAGACAATAAGGAGTTGGTTCTTGATTATGATCTGAGAGGTATGTGTAAGAGTCAGTATGATAAGTTCATGGCTTGATGTCCTAGTGAGGAATGCAATTGTTGACATAAACAAGGAATTCTGGTGTTTGTGGAGAAAGGAGTGCTTTTGTATACTGCAGCATATGCAGCTTGGTAGCTGGAATTAAAGAGGCCCACATGATGATATTGTCCTGCTGGCAAAACGTACAAGTTCAGTGGATGAAAGAAGAGGGAACATGACTGAGGCTATTGAGGATGGAGGTGATGAAAGGTCTGCAATTGGGATTGAGATAATAACTCATCTGCTTCACTTGGCAAAGCCTGGAGTATAAAAACAATGTAATGTAGCACTAAACAATGTAATGTTGCACTATATAAAGAAACCAAGTTGGCCCCAGATGATCCGTATAATCGAATGGGATGAAGACCTCCCCTGATGAAATGTTCATGATGGGTTAGTTGTAAAAAAAAACAGAGAATGACTGGAAGGATCCGTAATGCTCCCATATGGAGGTTGCATATCCTATTAGGTATTCTTACGCGAGGAGACGTTGATGGCAGTCTTACGGAGATGCAACACCAGAGACCAGGGAGCAGCAGTCCAGGACTGCTAGAAAATAGCAGAATAGCAGTGGAGTGGAGATGCATTGATGTACGCCAGTGTGAAACAGGATAAGGGTCTTTGTAGTAGATTGGATAGCCATTCCAGTATGATGAATGGACTCAGCTAGCTGTGTCAGATTTAGAACTGAGGGGATGTGAAAGTAACGTTGAATTCTAACCCCAGTAATACTCAGGTATTCATAACTTTCTGCAGTAAGCGTGAAGGGTTGGACTGCATGGAGAGAATGGAAAATATGCAAATGATGGAATCATCAACACGTGATAACTTTTCAAATGCCGTCCTATACTAACTGCCAATGTTCTAAACCTTCTCAGATTTTACTCTCCGCCTGAACAGTCTAGTCGTTTGGGGTGTCGCTCTTCATTATCTGTCAGAAGTGAAGAAACTTATAAAAAACATATAAGTATTCCCTTATTTATTCAATTGCTGCCTTATATTGATTGTTTTATTTAGCAAAACTTGTTTTTGTAATAATTTAGTTATTTTTGCCAGTTCCTCTCAGTTTCCGGATAACTGGGAGGGAACCGGACTAGTTTTTGTAGCCTAGGGGTTTTCTAGTGCAAAACCCGCTTTATTTTTGTTTTAAAATACTGTTTAAAAGTGTTTTTCGTAACCAAAGTTATCGGTTACTGAATCGCTGGTACCTGTTCCAGAATTTTTATCGGTTTGTTTCCTCCAGTTCCCTTTTGGTTCCAGAACTGAACATAACTGCATTATTGTTGTTTAAATTTTTGCCTTCTGTGGTTCTCTTTTTGTCAGTTTAAATGGCAGAAAAACTGAAGAAAAAGACCGGCGAGCCCGGTTTTAAGAATTGTACACAATGTGGGGACGTTTTTGCAAAGGCAGATAAGCACACTATGTGTGTCGCTTGTCTGGGTTATGAGCATCTTAAAGAGGATTGTCAAATCTGCCTGACTTTCCCTGAAAAAACAATTGAAATACACCTGGAACAGCTAAAGAAAAAGCTCCCCGAGGGTTCCTTTGGCTCTGACCAGCCGAAACCCTCTCTTACCGTGGCTGAACCCACACCTGTTGTTACTTCCACCCTGATACGAGTGATAAAATTACTAAGAGGTCTTCTGAACTGGCTAAGTCTTCCCAGGATCCCTCTAAGAAAGCATGCAAGCTGAAGCATGCTGAACCCCCAAATGTTAACCAGGGGACTTCTGTATCTGCTAGTGTCATGCCAACTCCTATGGAAATTGCACAGGCTTTTAAAGTTATCCAGACTTTGCAGGGTTTGGTGCCCACTGCACAGCAGCCTCCTGTCACGGCAGGTCAGCTTGGCATTACTCCCCATATTGAAGTGGAGGAATGCAGTGATTATGAGGAGGAGGATGAAGGGGAACCCATCTTGTCCAAAGTCTCCCCTGAGCAGCACTTTGGACCCCCCCCAGGACATCTGAAGATTTTTCTTCTCACTTTACCTTTGTGAGAAAGATGGCAGATGCCCTTGACATCTCCACAAGGGAAGAAGTGGAGGATGAGGAGGAAATAGAATATCTGGTGATGATGGGTTTAACTCCCACCAAAGCCCTCCTCCTCCCAGTCAATAAATATTTTAACAAAGATGCTCTAAAGTTGTTGCAGACCCCAAATTCTGTCCCCCCTCTGGATAAGAGGCTGGACAAGAAATATCAGTTGGAGAGGAAAGGGGAAGAGTTCCTCTGTTCCCATCCGGATCACCAAGGGGTCATCCAACAGGCAGCCTGCGATAAGGCTAGAGTCCCTCTGGCATCCCACCCGCCAGATAAGGACTCTAGAAAAATAGATAGCATGGCTAAGAAAGGATACCTGTCAGCCTCCCTAGCCATGTGGCAGGCTAACTTCCAGGCCTATGCTGCCCAGTACCAAAAGTCCCTGTGGCAGTCAGTATTGGCCATCTCACAGAAAGCTCCCTCACCCCTGTCTGATGACCTAACAGAAACAGCTAGGTTTGGGCTAGAGTCAGCTAAGTACCAGTTCCAGATGACTGCTGATACCAACAATACTGCAGCCAGATGAATGGCAGATAAGGTAGCCCAGAGGAGATTTGCTTGGCTGAGGGCCACAGATCTAACTGCTGATACACAGTCTAAGGCCCTGGATTTTCCTTTGGTGGGAAATGCTCTTTTTGGAGAATCCACTGTGGCATACATGAAGAAGGTGGATGAGTACAAGGCCACCTATAGATACAACTCTGGTAGCGAGCATCTCCATCCACCAGGCCTTATGGAAGGGGGGAGGCCGGGGCATATCCTTCCACAACAGGTCCTTTTTCCAGCCAGTGGCCATACCCCAGTACCAACAGTACCCACAGCAGAGGTACTTTAGGGGCAGGGGTCGAAGGGAGTCTAGGCGTGGAGCTCAAGCACAACCTCCACCCCAAGCTAAGCAGACTCCCTGAAGTACAGGCTGCCTCCTCACTCCCTGTCAAAGGCAGACTTTCCCACTTCCTCCAAGCTTGGCTGACCATCACCACAGACAAGTGGGTCCTGGCGGTAGTCGGTCAGAGTCTGTCTCTGGGTTTCAAATCCCTTCCTCATTTAACAGCCAAGGGTTTCAGTGCACCTTCCCTGGCAGAAAAGGTTCTGCTGGAGGAAGAGGTCCAGAAACTGCTACTTTCTTTTTTTTTTTAGTACTTTTTACCTTGTGGCTCCCGATCTGCACATTACATCTTGGCATCCCAAGTCATCTAGCCACCATCTGGTTCACTTCAGCCCCTATGGAGCCCTCGCTGCCAAATACCCCCATGGCTTTCCCCCCGTGGCGGGGTGGCAGAGATTCCCCCTTACTCCCACCGACACAGGATCCAGCATCACAGCGGTGCTTCCGAGGTCGAGCATCCCATGGACGGCCATCAAGCTGCCTCGATCGGTCACCATTTTTCCTCCTCTACTAGTGCTTGCGTGAGTGGGGCATGCAATGTCACCAAGGGGGGAAGCATGCATGCATCCGCATGCACTCCCTCCCAGTGCTGTGCCCCAACTCTCTCCTTCTTAGCACAACATCAGTGCAATGTCCTCCCAGCCTCCGCTAGAGGCACCAACACACTGACCACTGAAACCCCCCCTCTCCCGGATAGGGAGAGCAGCTTTTGGGTGCTCAATCCCTCTCCACCCCTGCCAAATCCTGGTGACCGGAGTCCGTTTCTGAACCCGGGTCGCTGGCGCAGAGCAAGATGTGGCTTCCAGTGCCTCAACCCTCAGCACCACTGGGTCGGCAACAGAAACTGCTACTTTTAAAAGCAGTGGAACCTGTCACAAGCCCATTGAGAGGAAGGGACTTTTGCTCCAGATACTTCCTCACCACAAAGAAAAGTGGGGAGTGGTGGCCTATATTGGATCTCAGAGCCCTAAACAGGCATCTAAGAAAGCCAAAGTTCAAAATGGTATCTTTAGCATTGATTCTGCCAATAATCCAAAGAGGGGACTGGTTGGCATCACTGGATTTGAAAGACACCTATTTCCACATTCCCGTAAAGGAGTCTCCCAGGAAATACCTCAGATTCAAACTCCCTTCAGGTCATTACCAATTTTCAACCCTGCCTTTTGGCCTTTCTTTGGCCCCAAGGGTGTTTACAAAGTGCCTAGCACCAGTGGTAGCACACCTTCGAAGTCAAGGTGTGACAGTTTTTCCATATTTGGACGACTGGCTGTTGATGGGCAAATCATCTCAGTACTTAAACATTACTCAAGGCCTCCTGGAATCCTTAGGATTCATTATCAATCTTGAAAGGTCAGTCCTCACTCCTGCACAAAGGTTGCAGTTCATAGGGGCAGAGATAGACACCCAGCAGGGCAGGGCCTACCTTCCTATGGACAGGATCAGAAATATTCAGCTAGTGGCAAATTCCCTCACCATGAACAGGAGCAAGCCTGCAAGACAGATCTTATCTGTGTCAATCTTCACCATTCATCACTGTTGGGGTACTCGGCCAGTGGTCAGGACCCCGTGGGAGCTTTATTTATGTTTCTTTTAGGGTAGGTGGCTACCGAGACTGGGGTCAGAGGTGCTGACCAGTGGGCAGTGGTGCAGGCCACCATTGCTCTGCAGCCCAGTCTTGGTGGGTTCACTGACCCCTCAGCAGTTGTACCCCCACCTGTGGTGTTCCTGGATCGCCCAACTTTGGGGCCGATCAGAGCACCTACGGGAGAGGAGGGTGCTGTGCCCTGGATAGCTCCTTTGGGTGCTGCCCAGAGCTGTCAGCTACCTAGGCTGGTCCTCTCAAGGAGGAGGGCTCTTTCGGACTGTGAGGGGTCAAGAGGCATGGGGTCTGCACGGCGGCATTTTTCGGGGGTCCACCCAGGTTCTGGGAGAAGCCGTAATGTGGATCTCCGCTCTTCCTCCTCGGTCTCTTTGAGACAGCCCCATTCTTTTGAGGTAGGGGACCATCCTTGTGGACCTATATGGCCCGGTCGCCTCACAGGGGGGATTCTTCTGGGCACAGCCAAGGCAGTACTGAAATGGTTGTTCAGCCATCGGCTGTGGGGTCTTCCGGGGCACCTTCTTCCACGGGTGCTCCCAGTCCACTCCTTAGCCCAGGCGGAGGTCAGCCGACATCTCTACTTGGCTTTGTCCCCATTCCCCTGCCACATTCTCCTGCACTTCCAGGCATCCTTGGTCCTAGCGGGCCTCTCTCCTGGGAACAGTTCCAGCTGGAGGAGTGAAGTAGGTTGTAAAATCGGTGAGTTAGTCATGATGACCTCTACACCCTGTAAGGGCAAAGCAGGTAAGAAGAGCAGTAGGGTAAGAAGTGGACCTGTACGTAGGTCAGTAGTAGTAGTAGTAGTGGTAATGAATCTGCAAGATGTAGACGTAGTAGCAGAGAAGTAGTATATACGAACATACGAAATTTGCCAGCAGATAAAGGCCTAGAGGTCTATCAAGTCTGCTCGAATGTGCAGCTAGCACCCCTTATTCTGCAGCTGCCCCTCCCTTCCACCCTTCACTTTCATTAACCCTCCCCCTTGTCCTGTCCCATCCTCGTTTGAAGCAGTCCACTGTTCTACTGCATACCACTTCAGCAGGTAACGCATTCTACCCAGTCACCACCTCTCTGTAAAAAAGTGTCTCCTCATCTCCTTCCTGAGCCTTCCTCACTCCAGTCTCAGATCACGGCCCCTGGTGACCCTCCCCTCCCTTACTTTGAACAGCCCCTCTGTACCCGTCTTGTTTATTCCTTTCATGTATTTCATGTATATCATAATATATGCACGGTATACAGTGAGGAGCACGAGGAACTGGAAAACAGCACAAAACTGAAGTATTGTCTGTGATCTGAGTAGTTGCATAGCGATGAATGTATCCACGTTTTGAAGCCAGAATGGTACAGCAGCTAGAACTGACTTGGTGAGAATAGTCAGACGAGTCCTGAATAGTCGAACATATAAGTCATAAACGATGATAGCTCAAAAGGCTGAGTCAAATGAAGTAGCGTTGTCACGGTCCAAGAAGCCTTGGTGCATAAATCAAGAGATTTAAAGTCTTCTGGATAAGCTCAATGACATCCTAGTAGGAGTGTAGCAGTAGTAATTCATGACTGAAGTAGCAAGACAGAAGCATCCAAGAATAGATGATGAATGGCTAAACAAATCCAGATTTGAGTCCATAGTAAACAAGAGCTCCTAAGGCTGGCAGACATGGCTTCAGATAGATGTAAATTGGAATATGCGAACCTCCAGGCCCCAAGCTGGACATGGCAAGTGTAGAGCAGAAGTAGGTAAAACCCCCAGCTGGATAGGTGGGGCAAGGCAGAGAAGCAGGTGAATATAGTGTACTAATACAAGATCAAGGGACCTCTTGCCTGTAGGGGTGCAGGTCTTTAGAAGTGCGATGCAGTGGACCTCTGGCCCACAGGATGAGGCAGGTTTTAGAGCTGTGGTAGATAAAGTAATAGTGATGTAGAACTGCATGCAATGTAGAATTAGTATTGAGTAGTATGGAATAGATTGTAAATAATGTTATAAATGATAGCATACTCCTGAGCCAGTTCTGTGCAGCATAGAAATATTCTGAGGCATATATTTGAGAGCAGTAGAAGGGAGCAGTAAATTGTCATTTCCTGATGATTGAAGATGGTAAGGTATGATAAGAGACCTGGGTGGATGAGTTAGCAACTCAACCTGAAGTAAAGCATCCAAACTGTAGTAGATTTATGTATTAAGCTTAAGCTGTGAATGGGAAGGAATTATGACACAGTAGTACATCCAAAGGAGGTGAAGCAGTATGACAAGAAGCATCCTAGGGTACTGAGTGAATATTTGATGTAATCCAAAATTAGAACCAATGGAAGGAATAAGCCTATCATGAAAAATGGAAGTAAGTGAGGGCAGCAGGTGAGGGTTGCAAGGTCCAAGATTCGAGTAGTATGACTGGAAGCGAGGAATAACTGGTGATGCAACTAATCCTGAGAAGTAAAGTGAATGAAGAGTGGCAGCTAAGCCATGAAGGCTAGCATGGCAGCTGGACCGCATGTAGATCAGCCAGTTAAACAAGTAGTATGTGGCAGCTAAACCCCACGAAGGTTTGCATGCACAGCTGGACCATACGTAGGTCAGCTGGTGAGGTAAGTAAAGAGGCAATGAAGCCCCATAAAGGCAAGCCAGTACGGCTGGACCACACGTAGGTCAGCTGGAAAGTCAGGAAGGAGCAAACAAAGCAAAGCATCAAGGCAAGCATCCAGGAATAGCGATGTAAAATCCTAAAACATAATCTGAGGAAATCCATAATGGAGAACAGATGATCCTGGATGGATGGAAAAGTACAAATAGGCAAGGCGAGCTGCAGCGTCCAAGACTCAAGCAGTAGGATTGGAGACGATATATCCTGGCATGTGTCCAGTCTCGATAGAGAAGCCCAGATGGTCCACAAGAAGAGTCCGAGCAGGCTCTGAGAGCAATGATGGGGTGCATGGCTGAAGCGCATGGCCAGAGGCTAGAAGCCAAAGGCAAGGAAGTGGCTAGGCTCGAATGCAGGTAGGATGAATGGCTGAACCCCACGTAGGTCAGCTGGTAGTGTAAGTAGAGAGAGGCAGCTAGCCCCACATAGGCTAGCATGCACAGCTGGAACCCGACGTAGATCAGCTGGTGTCAGGTAGAGTGTAGCAGCCAAGCATGCGTGGCTGGACCTCTCATAGGTCAGCTGGTAAGAGAGGTAGTATGTCAGCTAGCCCCACATAAGCTAACATACTCAGCTTAAACTGTTGTAAATGACTGAAGCTGGGAGACAGAATGCTTGTTTCGGTGTTTCTGAATTATGCCTGTATGAGCTGAGGCATGAGGGGCTCTATAAGCAGCAACAGTAGCCGCATACTAAGAAGCCTGAGCATGCAGTAATGCATGTATGTCCACATTGACTACTCCTACCAGTTTGATGAAAACAGTTACTATGCAGCATAAACCATAAACCAATAGCACTGGCATGGAAAGCATAGCAAATCAGAATGTATGAAACAATGTAGTATCTTCATTTACTGGGCCTCATAAATTAGTGAGAAGGAACGGTCCATCATATTAATGTAGTACATCAGCTTGTGGGCCCAGAATCTCTAGCATAGGGAAGAAAAGCAGGAAACCTATGCAAGCAAGGTAAATTGCAAGGGAAAAATCTCGGCGTTATGCTGATTTCATAGCAGGGGGAAGATATGTTCGGCAGGCAGCACTAGGCAAGTACTGAGTTGCAAGTGTGAGTCTCGAAGTAGATAGCCCAGGTAGAAAAGGTACAGTAATTAGAAGTTACTTGCATGGTCTGAATCAGAAATCAGTCCAAATCCTAGCGGGCAGTGAAGAAAGAGGAAACTGGTACAATGGTCAAGCGGACAAAAAGCCAAGGAGGTAGATGTCAGAGCAGGGCAAATGTAAGCCGCCGAGGAGTTCCATGGAGGAATGGCTGCTGGGTGATGTCAAGGTGAAGAGAAGTCTGTACGTAAATAGGAACCTGGAGTGCAGCTAGGGTAATAGGAAGGGGAATTACGAGCACCAGCATGGTAGTCTACGGAGACCGAAACACCAGAATAAATGGTTGCTGAGTGTCTCAATGCACCGCTGACAGTGGAATAGAACAGCAGTTCTGTGCGACAGTGTGCAGCTGGTGCAGGGAAGCAGCAGCAGGCTGCAACAGTAGAAGGTCTGGAGCTTGAGCACCTCAGTCTAGGAGAAGCAGCATAGCAGGTGCGGCATGGCAGTATAACTGGGGAGCACTATAAACAAGAGAAACCCAGGAGGGAAAACAAAGCGATGGCATGAACATGTGATGCCGCAGTGCTGGAGGCAAAGCAGAAGGAGACCCCACCCAAAAGAGAAGAAGAATGGGAGGGAGGTGGGGAGATAGCAAAAGCCAGGGAGGAACAGGAGAGGCAGAGAAGCATGCAGAGCACAGGAGGGAGGGAGGGAAGGGAGGGGAAGGAGCCAGCTTCAGCACGCAGCACTGAGCGAGCACAGTGAGTGCAACTCACTCTAAGCAAGGCAGTGGTCAGCCTACTGGCTGAAATAGAATGTGGGGGAGGAGCACTTCCCCCACTTAACCACGGGCATGCGCCCTTCAATTACTGGTTGACTAGGTTGTGAAAAAGCATTCTGCGTAAGCAGGTGAACAAATGCAGTAATGGAACTGAAAGTCAGACATTGCCAATGAGGTCCCTTGCAATAAAATGTTTGGGGCAATCCACTGTGGAGAAATCCAAGGAGTTCAGGCAGTACTAAATAGAGTTGAAAACCAGAATGTATATTGAGGCACTAGCGTTATGATCAGGTTGCTTGCTGAAATGGGTAGAAATTATAAATACAGGTTAAAAGATGCATGCTCAAGGCACGGAATTGAATAGTATTCCCAGTGGGAAGGCAATTGAAGTATGAGAGGATGTCCAATAAATGAGCACGATGTGAGCGAAAAATGGCTTATGGCTGAGTGGTACAGGAGTATGCATAACCCAGAAGTACTGGTGCAAAGCAGTGGCTCTAAAAAGTGAACATTACCAAAGGAAAACAACAAAGAAATGGAGCACTGAAAAGAAGTAGGGGGAAAACCCGGAAAACAGTAGGCAGGAGCAGGGAAGGAACGGGGGAGTGGGGGCAAGTGAAAAGGAACAGCGAAGCTGCAGGAAGAGGAAGCGGGAAAACTGGGTAGCGAGGATCAGCAAGCCATGTACAGAGAGCAAACAAACACAGAATGAGACCACCCAGCCAGAACGTCCAGCAACAGGTGCAGGATGACATGTAGGCAGTGAACAAGGAGGCAGGCTAAGGATGCAGGAATAGAAGGCCAGACAGATGCAGGAGGCCAAAGTCAAAGTGCTGCAGAAAAAAGAGCAGAGTCAGCACACGGAGAACCAAAACGGAGAACGAGAATGGTGGTGGTGGGAGGGAACAGGCATCACGGGGACTGACAGGAAACAATGAAAGGGAGTGAGCAGAAGTGGGGGAGGAGGAAATGGATGAAAGAAAAGATGGGGGACAACAACAGGCACAGGAGAGAAAACACAAAATGGAGGACAAACAAAGCAGGTAAGGGGAGAGACAGCAGCAAACAGAAAAAGCAAGGAGGCTCAGCCACATGACTCACGCAGGAGCCTAGACTGCAGCCAAATGCGCTCAGTTTGGAACACGCTAGGTGTGGGCTGCTGGGAGAGGTTGGATTTTACGTGGGATGTGGGAGGAGCTATTTCCCCACATTGAACCATGGGCTTCAGCCCTCGCATTGCAATAGGTAACAGAGAGAGCTGCTGCTAGAGGCCTGGTGCCTGAGGTCAGCAACTGTTACAATGGAAACAAGAAAAACCTTGGTACTCACTCGAGATACTAGAACTCAAGGGATTCGGTACATATGATACATTTAGTAGTAGACAGACCTTGATTATGTTCATCTTCGCACTACATTGTTATCATCTGTCTTCCTCCTGTTTTGAAACTACTAAACAAAGATGGAGTCAACTCCAGAGACTATGCAGTACCCAAAGGCAGTATAGCCTCAAAGTTAGAATGACAAACTTTGAATGTGCTTGATACATCCAGCAGACCTGGGTTTGATTCCCTCAGCCTCCACTGGCCCACTTGCACACTGTGAGATGCTGAGCAAGTCACTTAACCTTCCCAGTGCTCCTGGGTCACCCCTGAAAGCAAGTCTTGTGTCTCATGGGCCTTACCCTGTTGCCAAAAAGAATTAAAAAAAAAAAAACTAAACTAAAACAGACAAGAGAAGTAGTGATGCATACTTGTTCACTTCCAGTATTATTACAATAAGGGTACCTGGGCCATTGCATAAAATGGAAGACATTTGAGGTATATAAATGCAATGGTCTACATCATCTCTTGAAGTGCAGAGAGTCACACTCCTCACCAGATTTCTGTTCCAAATCCATTACTATACAACTTCTCCAGAGCCACTACCATGAAAACACAACTGCCCTGTAGTGCCGTGCACTGGAAGTACAGAGCCCTAATGAATAAATGACACAGCAATTCTAAAGCATTATAGAAGGCCCATTTACTGCCCTAGGGATGCACTCTTGCTCCATTAGGGAAAAAGGAACGAAAGTATAATTTAATGATTGTCTTCACATAAGCACCTTTGTGACAGCTCATGCTATTACAGGAACAGAACACTGTCACAACAACCCACTCACAGTGACCCTAAACTGTAATAATACATACATAATGGAAATGGACGTGCTGTGTAGCAACGGTGTGCTGTAATACGTTACCAGGGCTATACTGGAGAAATTCAGGGAACTCTCACTACACTATTCAGACAGTTGAACACTGTGAGAAAGAAAGAAGGGGCACTCTGAAAACCTTATTTGCACAGTTTTAGCTAATCTTGTATCCCCAGAATTATTAATTTGAAATTTCCTATGGTGTCATATTTTCTTTTACAATAATGGACCCCCGCTTTCTGGTTACAATAGTTCTCGTGACAATGTGGCTCTTCACAGACTTACAGAGCTGGCATACTGCATGAAATTAATATTAACTTGTAAAAGTACTCAGCTGTTGCTTCCTATATCTGAGCAGTACTTATTCTGTTTGCTAACTGGAAGATTTTCTACTTGACAGTACCATGTGCAACGTGTATAACAGCAGTCTGCCTGGAGACTGGCTTATCGACTTCTATTCATCTTCATATCTCATCAGCACTGTGACCTCATTAAATGTGACATCACAATTACTTAGTAAAAGTCACTTACTTACTGCCAGATCAGTCACTAGTGATGTCACAGTGAGGGAGGTCAAAATACTGAAGAGATATGAAGAGGAATAAAACTAGATATGTCAGCTGCCAGGAAAAGCACTGCTCTTTACATAATACCTAATACTATCAGATGGAAACGTTTTTAAAGAACAGAAAAAGAAAAATATATCAGAAATAAAATGTTAAGAACTCACTACATTTAAAGAACACCATTCCTGCTCTTTCACCATCCCCCCCCCCCAACATGTAAGGAGCTGTACCTGTCCCTAGGTTAAATTCTGCATAAACTAGAAATTCTCTGTGCTTCTAAATAGGAAGAAAAGGAATCGTATTTGGGTTTTGCGAAGCCAAGTCACCAATCCCTTCCACTTCCTGGTCCTGAGTACTGCATCTGTGCTAGCACATTATGTGATGCAATAATAAGGAGAGCTTGAAAGCGTGCTCAATAAACAGTAATGGGGACTTTTTTAAACTTCATTTTCAATAGTTTAGATGGTCAAATCAAATAAATCAAGGTCACTGCTCAATTAACACAGGCTTTATTAGCTGACCGGTGGCCTTAGTTTGTTCAAATAGGCCATCTAAACTATTGAAACATGAAGTTTAAACAATGACCCCATTACTGTCTATTGAGCAAGCCCCCACACTCACCATTTTATTGCATCTCATAATGTGCTAGAGTGGGGCTGGCTCTCAGGACCAGGAAGTGATAGGGATCGATGGCTCGGCTCCACGGAGTCAAAATATAATACCTTCCATTCCTAATTAGAGGCACAGAAATTTCTAGTGTCCACAGAATTTAACTTAGGGACAGGCAAGGGTCCTTATGTGTTTCTGGGCTGAGCAGCAGAAAAGGTGCTCTTTAAAAACTAACAACATCTGTCTGCTTTGTTTGGCGCTTCTGCCTCTCTAAACTGACACATAGCCACCCGAGATGCACTAACAAATTGGCCCATGGGCTTTAGAGAGTGCACACAATATTGTAGGGATTGTAAGAAATGTAACACAATGACAAAATAACACTGTTACACTAAACAAGAATGATCAAAGTGCAACAGAACTACATGGCTATCAGGAAAGCCAAAAAAAAAAGGGGTGCTAGCTGCACATTCGAGCAGACTTGATAGACCTCTAGGCCTTTGTCTGCTGGCAAATTTCATATGTTCGTATGTTCGTAAAAAAAAAATAAAAAGATGCACATGAGGATACATATAGAAGCAGCACAGTTGCAGTTCTATTTTTTTTTACTCTGAGCATTGTTATGCATAATAAAATTGTATCTATTAGAAGAAATTAGGTGGCATTCTACTGCTTGGCATCATCTAACTGATCACTCTTTATCACTTACACTAGCAAAGATAAGAATGAGTCATATTAAAGAGGGACCGTGGCCAAAATTTTTGGCATCAATAAATTCAGAATTTGGATCAGCATATCCTCAATCAGACTCCTTCAAAAAATCAGATCTGTAAGTTACTTTGTTTAAAAGTTACAAGTCATTTTGTAACCCTTAATTCACTGCCTGTTCAAAAAAAAAAAAAAACAGTTTCAGAGAAGAGCTACTGATGATGTAATCTCTTGAACCCACAACCTAGTCCTACCTGCAGGCTACCTTATATGACTGATATCTCATGTATTACTTAAAACTGCTGTTGTAGCAAACATCTGAAAAAGGAAAACTGACACTGGGTGGGTCAGCACATGTACATCTATAATGTGTAGATGCAAGGAACATTACTTCAGAATGTGACGGGGGGTTGGAATGCAGAGGCAAACATGGCTTTAGAATGACAAAGTTGTGTGCAATTTTTAGAATACTACAGGTATGGAATTTTGAAATGTCACCAGGTTGCAATTGTGGAATGCAGCAGACACAATCTCAGAAAGTAGTCGGAACACATAATTTCAGAATATGGTGTTGACACACAGTTTCGGAATGTGATGGCGATGCACAATTTCAGAATGAGGTGGTGACATGCAATTTCAGAATGCAATGGTGATGCATGATTTCAGAATGTGGCGGTGATGCACAGGTTTGGAATGCAACAGTGATACACAGGTTTGGAATATAGTGGTGAGGCACAGGTTCTGAATATAGTGGTGATGCACAATTTTGGAATGTGCCAGTGATGCACAGTTTTGGAATGCAGTGGTGACACACAATTTCAGAATGTGGTGGTGATGCATAATTTCAGAATGTGGTGGTAACACACAGACTCAGAATATGGCAGTGATGCACAGGTTTGGAATGCATCGGTGACACACAATTTCTGAATGCGGCCATGATGTATAGGTTCAGAACGCAGCAGTGATGCACAGGTTTGGAATGTGGCGATGATGTAGAGGTTCGGAATGTGGCAGTGATGCACAGGTTCAGAATGTGGTAGTGATGCACAGTTTCGGAATGTGGTAGTGATACACAGGTTCAGAATATGGTGGTGACTCACAGGTTCAGAATATGGCGGTGACGCAGAGTTTTGGAACGTGGTGGTGATGTACAGTTTTGGAATGTGACAGTGATACATAGTTTCAGAATGTGGTGGTGATGCTCAATTTTGGAATGCAGCAGTGACACATAATTTTAGACTGTGGCAGTGGCATGCAATTTGGGATGTAGCAGTGACAGTTTTGGAATGTGGCATTAAAACACAACTAGGTGAGAATTTGCAGTTTTGGAATTTGGCAGGGATGTGTCATTTCAGAATGTGGCAGGGATGTGCAATTTCAGAATGTGGCTGGGACGCATAATGTTGGTATGTGGTGGGGATGTGATGCACAATTTTGAAATATGGTGAGTCCATACAATTCTGGAATGTGGTAGGGACGAGCAATTTCAGAATAATATGGCATGTTCTGTTACATTCAAACAGCATGCATCCCCACTGTATTCCGAAATTGCCGGTCCCCACCAAATTCCTCGATATGTGTTCCTGTCGCGTTCCAGGACTGATTGTCCCACCACATTTCAAGATGGTACATCCCTGCCACATTCCAAGCATTCCAAGATTGCATGTCTCCCCCCCCCCAGCATTTTAAAATGGTGCACCACCTTGACATTCTATACCTTGGTTCAGTGCTGCATTCCAAAACCACCTCCTGACATGTTCTAAAGTACAGTGCCATGCATCTGAACATTCTGGAAATGCAAGCACTACAGCCAACCCCATGTCATTTTTTTTAAAGGATTACTATAGCTATAGTTTCTTAAACTTTACATAAGCAGGTCCTATTAGGTTGCTGATAGGGGGATTGGACAGTGAGTTCAGGAGATGACATCATCAGTGGCTCTTCACTGAAACTGGCTTTTTTGAATATGTGGTGAGATCAGGGTTACAAAACTGCTCATAACTTTAAAACAAAGTAACGTAGAAACCGAATTTTTCATATGAGATGCATTGGGGGAATGCTCATTCTAATTCCGAAATGTAACACTTTTGGTGGGAGTCCCTCTTTAAGGAATGTGTGACAGGGTGGTTGCCTTTTATATTCTGCACTCAACATCAGGTCAATACTGCCCAAAAAGGGCCTGCAATTTATGTAAGATTGTTTTTGGTTTGTTCTTACCACAGTTCAAACATGGGACATTAATTGCCAGACTTCAGAGTAAAGTGTTAGCACACTTGGCCACCAACATCGAGGTGTCTCCCAGTGAGCCGTGGTCCTGCTCTGTTTTATTTTGTTGCTATAGTGATCTGGAGTAAGGCCGCTTTCTTTCTGTTTCTGATGCCAAACAACTCAAAGCTTGATTTTGCCTTAAATTTGTTTAGTGCAGATCAAGCTACTACTGTTAGCCAATTAGCAGACATGTTGAAGAGGAAGGGCTACACATACTTGTTTCCCCAATAATTAACAAACAGCCCATAATGTAGCAGGCTCAAAACAGGGCCACTTCTTCAACATTAGTGTCATTTTTGTTTATTTAAATATTTTACTGGAGTGCTAGAAAGCTGACTTATCAGTAATATGACTTCAGTACTTCTCATAGTCATCTAGATAAGACTGCTTGAAAAAAAAAGGCTTGCAGTTCATGTAAGAGGCTTTCTTTTCTGTTTATTTGTACCCCCCTTTGAATGGGAGACTTTAATTTCCAGATTTCAGATTAAAGTGTGGGCAACCTTGGCTATTAACATCACGGTATCTCCCAATGAGCCAATGTCAGACTCTTGTTTTATAGTCTGTGGTAGTGAGGTTTAAGAGTTGTTTGGTGTTATAGAGTAAGAGAAGCCTTGCTGCAACTCATTTCAACAAAATGTTTTTTTCCAAGATGCTGCATGCCTTTTCTTGTTGTGCCACAGACTGATCTATTTATTTATTATTTATTAAATTTTGTTGACCGGGTAAGCCCACTGAGTCCCGAAGGTCCCTTTTTCAGGGGCGACCCAGAGTTAGTTACATAGAGTTTTCACATACAGGACGGTGATACATAGTAGGAGATATCATACAGGAATTACAATGACAGTATACAGTTTTCATGGAGGAGGGCAATTAAACACATTACATTTACAGAGTACAGCAGTGTTAGATTTAGGACAGGAGCCATACTGGGTGCATACAAGTGAAACAGTGTAGGATAGGGTACAGGGTTATATCAGTCCTGAATTCCAATACATCCTAATTCTGTTGACAATCTAAGGGTTAAAGCAGCAACGCTTGATAGCAGTGAAAATTTTGACCTATACTTTATACGTTTGCTTGCTCACATGCAAGACAAATTTTGTTACAGAAAATAGCATTTCAGAGGTGCGTCACTGCCAAGACTATTGCAGCTCAAGCTCGAAGGGGCTTGGCAGTCCAGGCCAATGATCATGCACTGTGGTCATGAGGCCACTCGCTGCTTGCTGGGCAGAAACTTTGTGAAGTTGAAAGGATCAAAGCCGTTCCTATCAGAGGAGGCTTCAGTCCTTTCATTTGCATGAAGTCAGTCAGCAAGCAGCTGATCAGCATTCAGCGTTAGGAGCCTGACAGTGATCATGTCATAACTATCTATCTATCTGCCTGTCTGTCTATTAGGCGGACCAGGGTGCCCACCCTCAGTACCACTTCTTCCCCCACTCCCTTCCAGGTTGCTCGCTCGTCCATCCTTCCCAGTCTTAATACTGTATATATGTTTTTAATATATAAGTGAGCTGGGGTGCCTGCACCAGTACTACTTCTCTTGACCCCCCCTTGTCTTCAGGTTGCTCGCCCCATTCCCTTTATGTAGGTGGAAGCACTGGGTGCCCACCCCCAGTGTCACCGTACATGAGCCTGACACTGGGGTACCCAGTCTCAGTGTTGGAATATCTTTGAAATAAAGAAAACCATCCCTCTATTTTTTTTTAAACCTGCAAAACAGAAAATGGTCCTTCGCCAATCTGCCCTCCACTTCCCCACCTCATCCTGACCTCCCACTCAGCACCCACTACCCCCCCACACACACAAACACCCTCACACACCTGAACATGTCCCAGGATGAAGATTCACTCTCCGATCGAAGACATGTCTTGCTGCTGGAAACGCCAATCGCAATATGCAAAACTAAGGTAAGTGCGGGTCAATGTATTTCAATGGGGTTTTGAACTTTGATGCATAACTTTGTAATTTTTCATATTTTGGTCCCAAATTTTCAACATGGCCTTTTTAGAAGCCCCCCTCATGACTAATTGTGATGGAGTTATGCAAATTAGGACAAAAAGGTGATTTCACGGTTGCATTGCAAAATCACCTTTCAGGCAGGATTTAAAAATTTTCACCACCCTTGTTCATGAGGTGGGGTCATAAGAAGGCAATGTTGAAAATTTGGGGTCAAAATATGTAAAAATGGCAAAGTTATGCACTTATAGGGAGGCACTATAATGCAGTGGTTTAATGCTCTGAGGTGCAAATCTGGAGACCTGGGTTTGAATCCCACAGCCCCCACTTGCATACTGTGTGACCCTGATCAGGTCGCTTAACTTCCCTGTGCTCCCAGGTCACACCTGTAAACAAGCTTTCAGCTTAGTGTGCCACTCCTGGTTAAAAAAAAAAAATACGTTAAAATGTTTCTATTCTCACTCATAACTTTGCTAATTTTAAATATTTTTATCCCAAATTTTCAATCTAGTCATTTTTTCACACCACCCTCAGAAACGTGACAGCTGCAATTTTTTTAAATCCTGGTCAAAATGTGTTTTCACACCAGTGGCGTGGAATGACATTTTAGTGAGGACTTGAAAATTTGTGGGGAGTAGTGCAATGTAATGGCTGTGGGGCAGCAGTCTTCCAGGAGTCTTTCTGGAGGCTGAGATGCTGTCCTATTTGCAGACAACTCTCTGCCCTGAGGGAGGAAGTTGCCCGTCTTCAGGCCACACTGGACAGTAGTAAGGGGACCTTCTCCCAGGCCACACTGGACGGTAGGAAGGGAACCTTCCCCATCCAGGGAACACCAGAGCCACCACCACTATCTCAGAGGTTGCGAAGAAAGCACAGCAGTTGGACCACCGTGGGCTCAGGGAGGGTGAGGATGGTGGAACAGAGGCACACCCAGTCAGTTGTTCCACACCACAATCCATACACCATTCTGGGGGAGCATAGCTCCCCTATGGTTGCACCCACAGAAGAGACTAAGGAGGCTGAGGACAACTGTCACAATGGAGGCCCACAGGAAGGAGGCAGGGGACACCACAAGGAAAGGAAGCAGCTCCTGGTGGGGGACTCAATTATTAGGGGGATAGAACTGGGGGGAGCAGGGAAAACTGAAGTAAGGTGCCTGCCTGGTGCCATGGCTTGGAGAGACAGGAAGCGCATCCTCAGGATCACAAGAACAGCTGCACGGGAGTCTGAGCTGGATGTCATTGTCCACCTAGGGACACATGACTTGGCTAATCATGAGATTAGAGCAGTGCAGAAGGATTTTGTAGAATTGGGGAGGGGCATAAGACAAGTAGCACACACAATATCCTTCTCTGAGGTGCTGCCTGTCAATGGCATGAGTGAGGCGAGGGTACTTTGCACCATGCAGTTTAATGAATGGCTGAAAAAATGGTGTGGAGCACAGGGGTTTGGCTTCATTGGGGACTGGGGTTCCACCTGGAGGGACACCAGCCTATACTGGCAGGATGGTCTGCATCTGTCCAGGAAGGGAACAAGTCTTTTGAGCAATCAGTTTAAATGCTTCATTGGCAAGCTTTTAAACTAGTCAAGGGGGGAGGCACTGATAAGCAGCAGGAAAATCCCAGCCCGTTCCTACAAAACAGGGTACTAAATGAGAGAAAAGACCGAGGTGAACAGGTCAGTGGGGATGCTGCAAAAGAAGGTAAAGCCATCAAAAAATGGAGAGCAATGAGTACCAATGCCCATAGTCTGAGTAACAAGCTTCCTGAATTAGTGGCCTTGATGGAGGAGGAACATCTGGATATCATGGCAGTCACAGAAACATGGTACACACAAAACCATGACTGGGACATAAACATACCATGTACTCCCTGGAGGAGAGGAGGGAGAGAGGGGATATGATAGAGACATACAAGTATCTTACAGGGAGGAACAGGGTGCAGGAAAACACTATTTTTAAGCGAAAAAGATGTTCCAGGACTAAAGGGCATGGGATGAAGTTGGAGGGAGGACAATTCAGAGGAAACATGGGAAAGAATTTCTTCACAGACCGGGTGGTGGACAAGTGGAACACCCTGCCAGAGGAAGTGGTGGGGCTGAAACAATCACAGGATTTAAGAATGCATGGATAGACATAAAGGAATTCTGGAGGTCAGGGGTAAGGGCAACAGACTTCTAGGGAACAAACTGAACTTACAAGTTCAAATGGGCAGACTGGGTGGGCCATAGGCCCTTATCTGCTGACACTGTCTATGTATCTATGTATCTATTATGCCAGGATACACTATCTACAGGAGGGACAGGGAGGTAAGAGGAGGAGGTAGCTCTTTACATAAGGGAAGGAATCAAAGCAACAGAGCAAAGGAAAGCAGGAGGAGAAGAAGCACTGTGGGTAAATTTGGAGACCGGCAATGGCACCACAATCCGCACAGGGGTTGTATACAGACCCCATTCTCAGGGGGAGGAAATGGACAAGAAAATGATAGAAAGAATACTTAGAATGGCAGAAAAAGGGGAGATATTGCTGATGGGTGATCTGAATATGCCTGATGTTAACTGGAGTGCAGTTGCAGCAGCCACTTCAAAGAGTGGGGTTATTCTAGATGCCCTACAAGGGGCATGCCTTAGGCAACTAGTATTGGAGCCTACTCGAGAGGAGCAATCTTAGACCTGGTTCTCTCAAATGGAGATGAAGAGGATCACAGATGTGAAAGTGGGTAGCCATCTGGGAACTAGCGACCATCGAACAGTATGGTTCTACAATAAACACAGCAACAAGTCAATCCATACAAAGGCAAAAGTACTGGACTTTAGGAGGCTGACTTTGCCAAAATGGGTGAGTGCCTAAGGAATGCACTAGCAAATGGGCAGGAAGGAGGGTGGAAGAACAATGGGGAATAATAAAACTGCCATCACAGAGGTAACAAGCCTTTGTGAAAGCAAATTAACAAAACGAAACAATGTATGAAACCACTATGGTTCTTAAAAGAGAGTAGCAGTGAAGGTTCAAGAGAAAAAGAAAAAGCTTTCAGGAAGTACAAGGAATCACAGAAGGAGCAGGACAGAGAACTGCATCAGTTAAAGCAAAAGGAAGCTGGGAAGGCAGTCAGAACAGTAAAGGCCCAAACCGAGGAAAAGATAGCCAACTCAGTTAAGAAGGATAAAACCTTTTATAGGTACATCAGGGCGAAGAAAGACCAAGGGAGGGCTAGTGAGGCTTAATAAAGAGGAGGAGGTGGGTAGAGAGTGACTGTGAAAGGCAGAGATACTAAACAAATATTTTTGCTCAGTATTTACAAAGGAAGTGGGAGGTACCTAAAACAAACAGTAGAAACACTCTGGATACAGAAGTTGATACCAGCCCATTTACAGAAGAAAGGTTCTGCAAGAACTCTTAAAACTGAAGGTGGACAAAGCAATGGGGCCTGATGGGATTCATCCCAGAATTCTAAAAGAACTAAGGGTAAAACTAGTGACACCACTGACTACCCTCTTTAACAAATCATGGGAGGATGGGGTGGTACCGAGGACTGGAGAAGGGCAGATGTGATTCCCCTTCACAAAAGTGGGAGCAAGGCAGAAGCAGAAAACTACAGACCTGTTAGTTTAACCTCGGTGGTAGGAAAATGATGGAATCACTTCTGAAGGAAAGAACTGTTGAGTATCTAGAGGCCAGAGGGGCTCAGAACCCAAGGCAGCATGGATTCACAGTGGGAAGGTCATGCCAGACAAATCTGATAGATTTCTTTGACTGGGTGACCAAAGTAGTAGATCAGGGAGGGGCTGTGGACATGGCCTACCTAGACTTTAGCAAGGTATTTGACACAGTCCTACACAAAAGATTAATATACAAGTTAGCCAGCCTGGGAGTGGGTCCCAAGATGACAGCCTGGGTAAAGAATTGGCTGGAGAATAGGACACAGAGAGTAATAGTAAATGGAGTCCACTCTGAAGAAAGGGGGTTACTAGTGGGGTACCACAGGGTTCAGTATTAGGACCGGTCCTCTTCAATGTCTTTATAAGCGACATTGCAGAGGGACTGGAAGGAAAAGTATGTCTCTTTGCAGATGACACAAAGATCTGCAACAGAGTTGATGCACAAGGTGGGGTGGAAAGGATGAGAAGGGACTTGGCAAGGTTAGAGGAATGGTCAAATGTATGGCAGCATAGATTCAATGCTAAGAAGTGCAAGGTAATGCACCTGGGAAACAAAAACCCAGGGGAAGAGTACACAATGGGGGGTGAGATACTAACAACAACAAAATGGAAAGGGACCTGGGGTAGTCATATCAGATGACCTAAAGGTGGACAAGCAATGTGAGAGGGCAGCAAGGAGGGCTGGGGGATACTGGGATGCATAGGAGAGGCATCACCAGTAGAAAACAGGAAGTTATTATCCCTCTGTACAAACAGTTGGTGAGACCCCATCTGGAGTACTGCGTGCAGTTCTGGAGACCCAATCTCTGCAAGGACATAGACAGGATGGAGGCTGTCCAGAGGAGGGCAACTAAAATCGTGAAGGGTCTGCACCAGAAGACATATGAAGAGAGAGTTAAGGAGCTGAATATATATAGCCTCGAGGAAAGGAGGGAGAGGGGGGACATGATGGAAACTTTCAAGTATCTCAAGGGAGTCAACAAAGTCCAAGAGGGTAGCAACTTTCAAAAAGAGGTGTGCAAGAACAGGGGCACAATTTGAAGATAGAAGGGGGGCGGCTCAGAGGTAATTTAAGGAAGTATTTTTTCACAGAGAGGGTTGTGGATGCATGGGACGGCCTTCCGGAGGAGGTTGTGGAGTCAAAAACAGTGGTGGAATTCAAGCATGCATGGGACAATCATAAGGCAATTCTATGGGGTGGGGGTAGGAAGAAGTAGGCTGCTGGTTAACTAGGATCTGCAGCTTATCCATTAGGTAGGGAAATGGGCAGACTGGGTGGGCCAAGCGGTCCTTCAAACAACATGAAGTCTTGCTATATTATGACATATGCAGTATAACCCCAGGTTAGAACTGCTCCGGAGGTGAAAGAGTTAACTTCCATGCAGGGCATGGAATCTTGAGCGGACTCGGTTGAACACTCTGTTTGTTGAAGCTCAAACTTAAACTGTCAGATTCTTTACTCCGCCTCACTGAACAGTCGCTCCGGAGATTCCTCCTGCTGCTCGGTTCGTTTGTCGGTTTTAAAGTGTAATTCTCGGTTTATTTTACCGAAATTTAACCTCAATCGTCGGTTCAAGCTCTGTCTGTGGTATTGTAAGTAATAGATAGACTTATTTATTTTCTTCTGTGTGGAATTTGTAAACGTCTTTTTCGGTTCGGTTTGAACTGATCAGAGAGTTTTAAAATTACCTTCTAGTCCTTTAGAGTGCGGTTCCCGGTTCTTATCGGTTCTAAAAAAACTAGATTTTATTACGTTTTTTTCCACGACCTGTGACACGGTTGGGAACCGATAAGAGAGTCTTGCTTGGTGGATTTCCATTAATGGGCAAGTTTTGGTTAGGCTGGCACTATGTCTGAGAAACCCAAAGAAAAACCAGACCCACTGGGTTTCAGCACTGTGGCCTCTGTGGGAAGCCTTTGCTAAGGCTGACCCATGCACCACCTGTGTTTATTGTCTGGGGTTTGACCACCTCAATGCAGACTGCCAGATTTGTAAGAATTTTCCTGCTGCCACCGTGGAAAAAAAGATTGGAGGCTCAGGAAAGGGAGGCAAAAGTCCGCTGACCGGATGCCAGCCGGTCGGTTCCAACCGAACCTAGGGTGTCCCTCTGACCAGGCGATGCTTCCTTGGGCAAGCGAAGAGCCAGCTCTGAGGGCCAGTTCCAACTAAAAGGGCTAGAAGGTCAGCTAGTTTGGGGCCAAAAGTTCTTTCTCCAACCGCTGAGGAAATAGCCAAAGCTATTCAAATTGTCCAGTCTTTTCCCCAGTCCCGTCCGAACCGGCACCATTGGGAAGCGCCGGTTGGTCGGTTCCTCAGTTCAAGATTATGATTTTGAAGATTTTTATGAACCGGGAAGGGAGGAGGGTGCGAGGAGAGTGAGTGTGATTTTGAAAGTCTGGATGTGCCCATTGAACGGACATCTCCCAGACAGACCTCAGGAGTGTCCCTCCCAGGCTATCTGAGTCCCCTTCTCATTTTTTGTTTTACAAGAAAGTTGCTGAGACTCTGCAACTCCCTGTTGAGGAAGCTGTTGATAATCAAGAAGAGCCTGATTTTGTGGAAATTATGGATATTCCAGAGTCTAGGAGGCTGTCTATTCCCTTGCATAAATCTTTAAGGAAACAGACAATAAAAATTCTGAAAACTCCTAATTCTATCCTCCCTGTGGATAAAAGGATGGACAAGAGGTATGCTTTATCAGGCTCTGATACGGGTTCCTATCCCAGCAGTGCAGCCATGTGGGGTAGTGCAGGCTGCAGCCTGTGACAAGGCTAATATTCCTCTAGCCTCTCACCCTCCTGAAAAGGATTCGGAGGATGGATGCCATGGCAAAAAATCAGTACATGGCAGCATCTTTGGGACTCAGACAGGTGATTATGTACTTCGCAGCTAGGTACCAGAAATCCAGATGGGATTCTGTCCTGGCCCTAAGCAAAACAGGCCCTGAACAGCTTGCAGGGAGCTGGAGCAGGTGGCTGCGGATGGTATGAGGCATCCAGGTGCAATTTCATGCTGCTGTAGACTCTAATGATGTTTCATCAAGAGTTATGGCTACATCTGTGTCTCTTCACAGAATGGCCTGGCTCAGATGTACTGCCCTGTCACAGGATACCCAGTCTAAGGCTATGGATTTTCCTGTTGTGGGAAATTCTCTGTTTGGGAGCAGACAGAGAATTATATGAAGAAAATGGATGAGTATAGGACCACCTATAGGGTGCACAGGCCAAAGAAAGGCAAGTCACTCCTCAAAGGCAGCATGTCAGGGGCAGGGGCAGGCCTTTTCATAGGCCATTTACAAGCCCAGGCCTCCTCTTCTGCTTATGCCCAGAGGTTCTTTAGAAGAAGGGGCAGAAGGGGCTCTAGTAAGCCTGCTTCTACCCCTCAACCCAAAGCCCTGCAAAACAGGCTCCTGATGGGGTAGCCAGGGCCGATTCTCCACTACCGGTGAGGCAGGCTGGCTTACTTTGTCCAGGACTGGAAGTCTTTAACATCAGACAGTGGGTCCTGGAAGTAGTAAGCCGGGATTGGTTCTCAGCTTCAAAAATTTCGAAGATGACAACCAGGTCTTTTCCACCTGTAAACCCATCAGAGGCACTTGCCTTGGAAGCAGAAGTTTCTTCCCTCCTGGCTCTCAGAGCCGTGGAAAGGGTTCTACCCATACACCAGGGCAAAGGGTTGTACTCCAGGTACTTTCTTACCCCAAAAAAGACAGGAGAATGGCGTCCCATTCTGGATCTCAAGTATCTAAACAAGCACCTTTTAAAACCAAAGTTCAAAATGGTGACCCTGGGGATTATTTTACCCTCTCTAAGGCCAGGGGACTGGCTAGCCTCCCTGGACCTCAAGGATGCCTACTTCCATATTCTTGTCAGAAGCTCCCATCGAAAGTACCTCAGATTCGAACTGCCCTCAGGCCATTACCAGTTCAGAGCAATGCCCTTCGGCCTCACCTCGGCCCCAAGGGTGTTCACAAAATGCCTGGCAGTAGCAGTTGCTCATTTAAGAAGACAAGATTGCCATCTTTCCTTATCTGGATGACTGGCTCATTGTAGGCCAGTCTCCAGAACAGGTCAAACTACATTTACAAGTAACCCAGCAGCTGCTTACATCTCTAGGTTTCCTTCTCAGTCTTCCAAAGTCAGTTCTGGAGCCTGTCCAGCTTCTCACCTTTATAGGCGCAGAACTGAACACAAAAGAAGCCAGAGCCTTCCTTCCTCTGGAAAGAGCAAGGACCCTGGTGTCTCTGGCCTCCTCTTTCACCCTGCAGGTCTCTCGACCAGCAAGGCATTTTCTACAGCTCCTGGGGCACATGGCTGCTTCTACAGCAGTGGTGCAGGGAGCGAGATTTCAGATGAGGGACATTCAGTTCCATTTGAGAGCCTTTTGGTCTCAAAGGACAGATCCTAACCAAATTGATTCCAGTGACTCGAACCCTGATCCAGGCCCTTCAGTGGTGGCAGGATCAGAACAATCTGAGACAGGGGTTCCTTCAATCTCCAGTCTCATTCCTTGACCCTTACTACAGATGCATCCCTCTTGGGTGGGGAGCTCACATGGACGACCTTTCCACCCAAGGGCTGTGGTCCCCTCAGGAATCTCTGCTCCACATCAATTTGCTGGAGCTCAAAGCAGTTTTTCTAGCACTCCAGGTTTTTTCCACATCTGTCCAGAACAAGGTGGTTCAGGTCAGAACAAACAATACCACTACAATGTGGTACATCAACAAGCAAGGGGGCACTCGGTCTACAGCCTTGTGCACCGAAGCAATGAAGTTGTGGTCTCTGGCTTATTCTCTGAACGCCTCCCTTACAGCAGTTCACCTCCCAGGCAAGGACAATGTCCTAGCAGATGCTGTCAGCAGGATTTCCCAGGGCCATCACGAATGAGCACTGGATCCCCTAGTACTGGAGGTAATATTTGCCAGATGGGGCACTCCGCAAATAGATCTCTTTGCAGCCCCAGACAATCATCAACTCCCCCTTTTTTGCTGCAGGCCCCCAGTATTGGGCTCAGTCCCTCTGGATGCCTTCCTCCTCAGTTGGGAAGGGAAGTTTCTCTATGCTTTTCCCCCATCCCCCTTCTTTTCAAAGTGCTAGTCAGAATCAGATCTCAATCCTGCAAGATGATCCTGATTGCTCCAGATTGGGCCAGGCAGCCCTGGTACCCACTCCTCGTGTCCTTAGCAGTCCACCCTCCCCTATGTCTTCCCAGGAATCACAACCTGTTAATCTGTGCCCAGGGGAGAGTTTGGTATCTGAACCTCAAATCTCTCAATCTCAAGGCTTGGCTCTTGAAGAGTTAGAGTTTGCTGACCTACACCTTTCTCAAGGTGTATTGGATATCTTGAAGGCCTCTAGGAAGCCTTCCACCAGGGCTACCTATAATTCAAAATGGAAGAGATTTTCCATATGGTGTGCTGGTAAACATATTTCCCCAGAATCTGCTGGTGTGCCCATGATCCTGGATTATTTGGTGCATTTGAATTCCTTGGGGCTGAGACCAGCTACCCTAAAAGTGCACTTGGCAGCTGTGTCTGTCTTCTTGTCAGCAGGTAAGCCCTCTTCTTTATCAGCTCACCCTGTGTTCTCCAAGTTTTTAAAGGGTTGCTTCACAAACCCCCGTTCAGGGACCCTGCCCCTCCTTGGGATCTTAATATTTGCATTGCTCAGCTTATGCAACCCCCTTTTGAGCCATTGTCTTCAGCAGAGCTTAAGTACTTGACTTGGAAAACTGTGTTTCTGGTAGCCATCACCTCTGCCAGATGCATAAGTGAGCTACAAGCCTTGTCAGTGGAGCCTGATTTTATCTCCTTTCATATAGATAAGGTGGTCCTCAGGACTAACAGGAAGTTTTTGCCTAAGGTGGTTTCAGACTTTCACCTTAACCAATCCATGTCTCTTCCTGTGTACTTAACTGACCATTCCTCCTCTGGTGAGAGGAGATTGCACAGTTTAGATGTCAAAAGAGCCCTTAGTTACTATATAGAACGTACCAAGGGTCACAGGTTCGAATCCCTCCAATTGTTCCTCACTTATGGTGAGGTTGGTAAAGGGAAACCTGCCACTAAAAGATCCATTGCCAGGTGGATTGTCTCTTGTATCCAATTCTGTTACGAAAAACTGGGTAAGGTTCCTCCCTCAGGCCTGAGGGCTCACTCTACCAGAGGTACAGCTGTGTCTCTGGCTGCTAGGGACATTCCTATCCTAGAGATATGTCAAGCAGCTACCTGGAAAACAGTTCACACTTTTACTAAGCATTACTCCTTGGATATCCAGGCTGGGAGTGATGCTCAATTTAACACAACTGTGCTTCAGAGCCTATTTCCCAAGTAGGTTCTGTCCCCCCTCCATGGAGAATACTGCTGTGTAGTCTGCATATGTCATAATATAGCAAGACTTCATGTTGTTTGAAGAAAAATTACTCACCTTAGTAATGTTGTTTCTTCTAATGGAGTCTTGCTATATTATGACCTCCCCAGCCTGCCCCTCTCAGAACCTCTGTTTTTGGGATGTGGGTGGGCAGTGCAATATTGGCACTTCTTTGATGCCACTTTATTTCACCTTCTAGGGTGCTTAGGTGTTATCTTAAATTTTCCTTCTTGAATCCCTGACTTGAGTCTTTGTTTTGGGATCAAGAACAAAAAGGTGTTTTTGTAGTTAGTAGCCAGTGGCTAGTGTAGGTTTTCGGCTTCCACACAGAATCTTAGTGAGTTTTTGCTCGTAAAGATCTGACAGTTTAAGTTTGAGCTTCAACAGACAGAGTGTTCAACCGAGCTCGCGCTCAAGATTCCATGCCCTGCATGGCGGTTAACTCTTTCACCTCCGAAGCAGTTCTAACCTGGGGTTATACTGCACATGTCATAATATAGCAAGACTCCATTAGAAGAAACAACATTACTAAGGTGAGTAATTTTTTCTTATCTGCCATCAAAATCTATGTTTCTATGTTTACTGACTTCATGAGGTGGGGTAATAAGAAGGCTATACTGAAAATTTGGTTTACAGTTATGGTGTAATGTTCAGGTCATGACTGAATGACAGAGTATTTCACTGTTCACTCATAACTTCACTAATTTTCAATATTTTTAATGCAAACTTTCAACATAGCCATTTTTCCACACCACTTCATAAACGTGATGTGTCATTTTTCAAATCCTGGATGAGATTTGTTTTCACACTCTGGTGCACAATGACATTTTGGCCGATATACTATAAATGGTACATGTTGTGTTTATAAGATGAAACATAAAACAAGTATCTGGAAAAGTTGGAGTCAAAAAAAAAAAAGTTATAACTGTTTAACAACCTTTGAGTGTAGTGACAGTCTTCACCCCAGTGGCCATGCTTTGTGATCCTGTGCCGGTGAGCTGCGTTTGGGAGTGAGCTTAGTAACCCACCTGGAGTACGTGAGGGTGGGGGAATGATGCTGTTATGTGACACTATCCCAGGCAGGGAATGAAAGGCACAGGGTTGTCCACATGAGCCATGTACCATATAGTGAAGACAACTGTCCTCTTGGCATAGGGCCCTGTACCTCTCCACCTGAAGGTGGCAGAGTGCCTTGTGCATTGGCTGACAAATGCACTCTTTGCCCTGTGCATCTGTATCTGCAGCCACATGGAAGTGCAGGGACCACAGGGTCCTGCACTTCTGCAGCCCACCCGACAGCCCTATGAATTCTTCACATATGTTGCTACATGGAAGTGCAAGGCCTTTAGACAGATTCTTCCCTTGGTGCAGAGCATCTTCGTCTGTGCACTATAACTACCAAACACCTACACAGCACATACATGCAAGCAAATGGCCAGCATTAACTAATGCTTGTTTTATTCTGTTTCAGATTACCCTTTATCTACAGACTTGTATGATACCCTTCTTTCACAGATTTGTGTCTGCTTCAGCATTCTTTTGACTTTTTAAATAATAAGGAATGCTCGTTCTAGTGTGGCTCAGACCAGGTTTTCATCAGTAGTCTCAGCTGTGTTTGTATTCCTCTTGTGCCATATGGTCAGGGAGCAGTGTCTACTACATGCTTGCTCGTTATAGTCTCATGAAAAGTGATATCAAACAATGAGGTCTTGATTGTCAAAGGGCCCTTAGATTGACACTAGCTGCGACAAAAGGCAGTTTGATTCTCGGTTGGGTAGGGTCCTGGCGGCAACGTTTCTTGGCTTGCGGCAATTGTGGCCATTCATTAAACAGGTGGCGCATCTGGAGGTTTTGCCGCAAGCTGCTGGCACAGTCTGGCAGCACTCTTGGACAGGCAGAACCCTCTGCAAGTACCTGAATTATGTGTACTGCTGCATGCACTGATGGTGGCACATAAATAAATCTTGACACAGCCTGGGAACTGCACGTCTAGCGGAAGTCATCACTATGTCCATACCGCTCTCGTCACATTCCTAATGCATTTACTTATATCAATTAGTATAATCTACAGAAAAAACAGTATGTTATATACAGAATATAACGTACACTTTCCCTTCATGGTTGCACAGGTTACGAATACTCAGAACGTAATGCCTGTGTATCGTACTCTATGAGTAACAGAAACACAGCAAGGAAATGAATATACATTCATGTTGCATATATTTAATAAATGACAGAGAAACATAAACTATTTGTGCAATATCACTCTATTGGGTCATGTGCCCTCCCACCCTGGGAGGACTTTGTGGGTGGTGCACGGCCCATTAGACCAGCCCTAGCTGGTCTAAGGGGTGTTGGGGTTTTGGCGGCACCATCCACTTTAATGAATTCCAGAAAAGAGGACGTTGCAGCATTGCCCTGATGCATGGCTCCTTGTGCCATGCTGCACCTCTTTTAGTGTCACAAGAATGGTGCAAGACCCTCTTGGTGCACGTAGTCTGCAAATGCCTCAAGCTGCATTTGAGAATTGCTCTCGGCGCAATTCCTGACGCAAGCTGCTCCTTGCATCATTCTCTCTGATGCAAACTCCTTGTGTCATTCTGGAGGCTTTGAGGATCTGGCCCTGGGTGTTCAAAAACCACAGAGAATACTGATGAAAACCTGATCTGAGCTTTGTTAAAAGGAATGCTCTTTGTACTATTTCATCTGTAAAAAATAAGTAAAGCAGACTCAACGTAAAGACAAATAAAATATTATACACAGCTAGGGATAAGGGGCAATCCAAAAATAATATAAAAAAGAATTGGATCAAACATTTCACTACTATCATGCACTGCTACTTTAAATACCCAGAGATGTGCGTATAATCCTCATTGACACCCCACACTCTGAAGTGTGTTAGTATGCTTATAAGATAGCTTTGAAAAACATAAAGACAAAGAATAGTTTTTGTTTTCATTACGTAGTTGTTGGAGATTTACATGCCACCACTGACCAATCTCGAAGCAGGATTTTCTTAACCCATTTTGTCAAATAGCTTACTTAACATCATAGTTGTGATTGTGTCGTATTTTGGGGCTAGGACAGTATGGATATTACACGTTGCTAGCAACTGTATAGACTGTGCATGCTGTGTATATATTTATCTCACTGCTCCCTTTCTGGCAAGAAAGAGGAACCACAGCTTACTGTTTGCTAATACATTTATATCAATTATTGTTAATACTGCCAAAAATTTTTAAAATTCTTTGTAGTGGCTGGTAACATTCATTAATATTGGTGACTTGTTAATACATAAAACTGGGAAATGAACACATTTTTCAGTAGGGACAAACATGTCATATATGTTTAACTGTTTTACACAGCAGTTAGACATATAACTGCCATATTGGTATAAGAGTTACATATAGTATACTTTTTATTGATATTTGTATTAATATTGTAAAGCCCTTTGAGATGTCTGCAGAAACGTGGTGCATAAATCCAAATGGTATGGTACTGCATATAGTAAACCCTCTCTTTCAAAATCTCATAAGGCTAACTCAAATATAAAGTATATAAAGTTTATAAAGTAAGTATATATTGGACCCTGAATAAATTACTTATTTTCTCAGTCATTTATGTTAATTGCCTAGTTCCTTAAAATAGCATTATTAAGAGGATTCAGTGCACACAAAAGTTTGTTTACAAAATGTCTGGCAGTAGTGGTGGCATTCCCCAGAAGACAAGGGGTTTCAGTTTACTCCTATCTAGATGACTGGCTGTTGGTGGGTCAGTCCCCCCAGCAGGTATCAGAAGCCCTAAAACTCACTCAGGGTACTCTTCACTCCCTGGGGTTTTTGGTAAATCATCAGAAGTCTATCTTAACCCCAGTACAGAGACTAGACTTTATAGGGGCAAAGCTGGATACCATTCAGGCAAGAGCCTTTTTGCATTCTGCAAGGGTGCAGGCACATGCCCTCATAGAGTTGGCAAAATCCTTTTGGGTTCAAGTTCCTCGTCCAGCGAGGTACTTTTTACAGTTTCTAGGACACATGGCCTCCACCACAGCTGTGGTTCTGGGGGCCAGGTTTCAGATGAGGGACATTCAGTTCCACCTCAGATCCTTCTGGTCTCAAAAAAAGGATTCTCTGTCCAAACTGATTCCAGTGTCTCACACCCTTCTGTTAGCTTTTCTTCCCTTTCCTTTGATAGCCAGAGTCCTGGTCAAGTTGAGGTCCCAGTCTGCCACAATGATTCTCATAGCCCCAGACTGGGCCAGACAGCCATGGTATCTGATGCTGCTGTCACTGTCAGTGACCAAACTGATTTCTCTACCCAGGAGGTACAATCTGCTGACATCCTCTCAGGGCAGGATAATATACCCCAGTCTTCAGTTCCTTCACCTCAGGGCTTGGTTCTTGAGGACCTAGAATATGTAGATTTACGCCTGTCTCAACCTGTCCTGGATATCCTGAAAGTACCAGAAAAACCTATTCCTCTAAATGGAAAAGATTTTCCTTCTGGTGTACACAGAAGGATTTGGATCCTCAGCAAGCTGTAGTTCCGCAGCTTCTGGACTATCTGGTCCACCTTCAGTCTCTGCATTTACAGGCATCTACCCTGAAGGTACACCTTTCTGCTGTCTCTGCTTATCTTTCAGCAGAGAAAGCATCTTCGCTGGCTGCAGATCCAGTTTTCAAAAAGTTTTTCAAGGGGTTGTTGCATCTTCATCTCCACGTAGGGAACCTACCCCTGCATGGGAAGTGAACATATGTATAGGTCAGCTTATGCAGCCTCCTTTCGTACCTATGTTTTCTTCAGAACTCAAGTCTGTCACTTGGAAAACTGTTTTTTTAGTGGCTATCACTTCTGCTAGAAGAATCAGTGAGCTTCAAGCCTCATCTGTGGAGCCCAACTATATTTCACCTCACAGGGACAAGATTGTGCTCTGAACCAACAGAAAATTTCTCCCTAAGGTGGTTTCTGATTTTCATCTGAACCAATCCATTACTTTGCCTGTATTTTTCTCAGATCACTCTACTTCAGGTGAACACAGGCTGCACAGCCTACATGTTAAACGAGCTATTAGCTATTATATAGACAGGACAAAAGAATTAAGGAAAGATTGTTTCCAGCTTTTTCTTACTTATGGGGATGTTGGCCAAGGCAGGCCAGCTGCAAAAAGGACTATAGCCAGATGGATTGTGGCCTGTATCCAGTTCTGCTACAGTAAGCTAGGTAAGAACCCACCAGCAGGTCTTAGGGCCCACTCTACCAGAGGCACTGCGGCCTCCCTGGCGGCTGCCAGGGAAGTCCCCTTGCTTGAGATATGTAAGGCTGCCACCTGGAAGTCTGTCCATACATTTACTAAGCATTACAGCCTGGGTATTCAGGTAAGAAGTGATGCCAGGTTTGGCACAGCAGTACTGCAGAGCCTATTCCTCAAATAGGTTCTGGGCCCACCTCCTGGGGGCACTGCTTTATAGTCTGCATATTGTCAGAATACAGCAAGGCTTCATGTTGTTTGAAGAAAAAATTACTTACCATAGTAATGTTGTTTCTTCTAATGGAGTCTTGCGGTATGCTGACCCCCCACCCTACCTCCCCTTCAGAACCTGGGGAAGGGTGGCTCTTCTGCAACAACTTTATGAAACCATCAGTGGTAATGGTTTTCTCTGGGCATCTGTGACTTGAGTCTTTTTTATGCCCTTTGGTTTTTGTTTCCTGATGTTGCCCCTGTTGGGGTCCTGTTTAGGCTTAGTTTTGGCTATTACACACATATTAAATTAGTTCATTTCATAGAATCTGATCAGTTACTAGAATGTACCGAGGACAGTGGTTTGAAAACCGAGCTCAAACTCAACATTCTATGCATTTGCATAGAGTTTAACTCTTGGTTCTCCGCAGCAGTTGAACTGGTTGGTCTAACTGCATATTGTCAGAATAGAGCAAGACTCCATTAGAAGAAACAACATTACTATGGTAAGTAATTTTTTCATCAGCAGGGTGTAGATAACGGTGGTACTCATTTTTAAAACTAAGCTGAGACTGTGACAGCCGAAGGTTAAGTGGAAGAGCATTCCACAGCCGGGGAGTAGAGCATTGGAAGGCCCCAGTGCCTTTCGCCGTACAACATCTGGGAACATAGAGCAGGGATTTGTTAGCAGATCGCCGGCCATGGGAGGATGGTTGAGGGACCAGAAGCTCAGCCAGCAGGGATGTTTTTTTTTTTCCTGGATGATAGAGTCCATGAGAGATCCCAGGTAATATTGTCTACTGGCAGTAGGTGAGAGCCACTTTAGGTCATTATAGAAAAGGCAGTGATACTTGAGTTGGGGTGACTAGGAGGCAAATCAGCAAATATTGTTGTATGTGACATCCCATCTCATTAGGGAGAATTTATGAGTAGAGGTAAGAGTAGAGGCACCGTAAGTAAGAGTTGGTAACAGAATGCCATGGGCAATAGCTAGTTTCGCTGAGGGAGTAAGCATGTAGCTTGTTTTGTAAGCTACTCCCAATTTCGTGTTTACAGCTTTCCATGAGGATTGAATATGAAGGTTAAAGTTCAGGGATTGATCCAACAGGATACCCAGGTACTTAAAGGAAGTAACATTTTCTAATGGAATTCCTCCTGGGTGAAGAACCTCCAGCACACTGGAACAGACCTTTATATTTGGTGCAGATCCAAAGAGCATGGCTTTTGTTTTCTTTTCATTAAGTACAAGCTTGCAGTCAAATAGCCAGCCCAGGACCTTATTAAAGTCAGAGGTAAGTGCTGAGTTTATGCTGGCAATACTAGAAGAACTAGTATAGATGACCAGGTCATCAGCATAGAGAATTGCCGAACAGGATTTTAGGACCTCCTCAGCATTATTTATAAAAATTGAGAATAGAAGGGGTCCAAGGATGGAGCCCTGAGGTACCCCAATGTTGATTGTGGATGTATTTGACAAGGAGGAGTTAAATGTGACTGCTTGCATCATGTTTGACAGATAGGTACAGACCAGTCTACAGCAGGGGCCGAGAAATGGAGTTGATGGAGAATGGAGAGAAGCAGGGGATGATCCACTAGGTTGAAAGCCTTGGTGAGGTCAATGAAAATGGCACCTGTGAGTTTTCCAGAGTCCATGTTAGTCAGTATGTCAGTGGTAAGTTTGAGAAGAGCTGTGGTGGTACTGTGCCCTTCTCTGAAACTGTGCTGGGTGTCTGGGAGGAGATTATAGCCTGCAAGGTAGTCAATAGTCTGAGACGCAACTAATTTCTCTAGGATCGTACTAAGGACAGAGAGAATTGTTATACATAGATACATAGATACATAGATACATAGACAGTGTCGGCAGATAAGGGCCTATGACCCACCTAGTCTGCCCATTTGAGCTTGTAAGTTCAGTTTGTTTTCCTAGAAGTCTATTTCCCCTTACCCCTGACCTCTAGAATTCCTTTATGTCTATCCCATGCATTCTTAAATCCCGTGATTGTTTCAGCCCCCACCACTTCCTCTGGCAGGGTGTTCCACTTGTCCACCACACGTTCTGTGAAGAAATTCTTTCTCATGTTTCCTCTGAATCGTCCTCCCTCCAACTTCATCCCATGCCCTCTAGTCCTGAAACATCTTTTCGCTTAAAAATAGTGTTTTCCTGCACCCTGTTCCTCCCTGTAAGATACTTGTATGTCTCTATCATATCCCTCTCTCCCTCCTCTCCTCCAGGAGTACATGTTCAGTTCCTTCAACCTGTCTTCATAGGACTTGTGATGCAACCCATGCACCATCTTTGTTGCCCTCCTCTGAACCTTCTCTACCCTGTCTATGTCCTTATGTAGGTATGGTCTCCAGAACTGTACACTGTACTCCAGGTGGGGCCTCACTAGTGTCTTGTATAAGCGAATTATGACCTCCCTTTTCCTGCTGGTGATGCCCCTGCCTATACATCCCAGCATCCTATTTGCTTTACCTGATGCCTTGTCACACTGTTTCCCTACCTTGAGGTCATCAGAGATGACAACCCCAAGATCCCTTTCCTGCTTGGTGCATGCTATATCCTCACCCCAACTGATATATTGTGCCAGGGTTTTTGTGCCCCATATGCATTATCTTGCACTTCTTTGCATTGAATTTCAACTGCCAAACCCTTGACCATTCTTCAAGTTTCTGCAGGTCCCTTCTCATTCTGTCTACACCCTCTGGTGTGTCTACTCTGTTACAGAGCTTTGTGTCATCAGTGAACAGTGAAATTCTGCCTTCTAGATCCTGTGCAATGTCACTGATGAAGATGTTGAATAGGACCAGTCCCAGCACCGATCCCTGTGGTACCCCACTGGTCACTCTTCCCTCTGTGGAATGACAGCCATTTACCACCACCCTCTGTGTCCTGCCACCCAGCCAGTTACCTACCCACCACACTACTGTCCTGCCCACACCCATATTCCCCATACAGGTCTGTAATTGGTCATATCCTTCAGGTCACCTTTTTTTAAGACTAGGCATTATTTGGGCAGATTTCCATAGGCTCGGCACGGTACTACAGGTAAGAGATAAAGTATAAATTATAGCAAGGGGAGAGGCAATGAGAGGAGCAGCCAGCTTAAGTAGACAGGGTTCCAGCACATCAGAGCTAGAGCTGGTATTGACAGATATGGATCTAAGTAGTTTCAGAACTTCTGCTCTAGGTATAGCCTTGAAATAAAATGGTGGAGTTGTGGGAACATCATTCGATAGGACAGTAATGCTGACTGGAGGTAATGTGGTAGGTAGATTGGAATGCATTCCACTAGGTTGTAAAGGCACGGTAAAGAGTGACAGGTCAGAGAAGTGCTTGTTAAAACTGTTTGAAAAGGTCCTAGAGTCATTACAATGTACACCATTTATAATCATCTCATCAGGAGTAACCGACTGCGAGGTACCCAGGAAAGTTTTGATATGGGCCCAAAATTTCCTTGTGTCACGGGCTGAGCTGTGAAGAAGGTCTTTACAGTATTTACTTTTAGCAGCTCTAACTTGTTTCTTACACCCGTTCCTTAGTTCACGATAGGCATTAAAGTCTGATTGCAGGCCAGTTTGTTTGCAGTGAATCCAGAGCTTGTCCCGATGGCACAGATTAGCTAGGAGGTCTTTATGCAGCCACCTCATCTACTTTCCTCTGACCCTCCTAGTAATCTTGGGGGCATGTTTACTTTGTATGGCAAGAAATTCGCTTACGAATATCTGCAGAGTGACCTCCACGTCAGTGGCATGATAGATGCCTGTCCAGTCAATATTGGAGACATCATAAAGAATTGCGCCCTGGTCGACATGAGCTAGATTTGTAAAAGTGATTAGTCTAGATGGGGGTGATGGAGACACTGCCATAGACAGTATACAAAAAGTGGGAGAGTGATCTGTTAATGCATCTGTCAGGATCCCAGCTATCGACACATGTTCTATTCGATTAACCATCACCCAGTCCAGGAGAGTGCCCGTTTGAGGGGATGTCGTGGTTCTAGTTGCTTCAGAAATCAACTGGTGAAAACTGTAACTTTGTATCAGAGATTACAGGGGAATTTGAGCAGACCCTAGCCAATTTAGGTTAAGATCACCTAGGATGACAGCCCCATTACGTTTAATAGTTTGGGAGGAGATGTCAAGGAGTTCTTGAAGACCTGCTATGCCCCCAGCAGGGGAATTATAGGCACGAATAACATGAAGCTTCTTATCACCCATTGCAAGGGTAGCATGAACGAATTCACACTCTGATGGAGAGGCAGAAACTGGGACAATAGAGATATTGAGTTGATTCTTGAAGAACAGGGCTACCCCTCCTCCACGTTTGAACGAAGCTCTATCTCACTGAAGCAGGGAGTAGTTTGGCATGGAGCATAGGTTATCAGGTATACCTGGTTTAAGCCAAGTTTCAGTGAGGCAAAGAACATCAGGGTTATACAGTTTCACCCATGCCTCGAGTTCCGCATGGTGACAGGTAAGGCTCCTGATGTTGATATGTGTAATTAATACATTTTCTTTGGAAATGCCAGATTAGAGGGCAGGGGGACGACTGGACACCAATGATCATACAATCATAGACTCATAGAAGGTGACAGCAGAAAAGGACCTCACGGCCCATCTAGTCTACCCCTTACCCCACTAGCCTAACCTACCGCAACTTAAGGCACCCCCCCTTCCCCTTAGCCCCATGTGTCTGTCCCAAGCAGTCTTGAATCCCTCTGTGGTCTCTGAGTTGATAGCTTTATTATAACTAGGGCTAGTGATCGGGGGGACCACTGGACATCAACAGTAACTTTATTATGGCAATTAGAGGGCAGAGTGGACCACTGGACACCAATGCTAACTGTATTATTACTGGGGATGGTAATCAGAGTGTGGGGTGACCACTGCACACCAATGGTAACTTTATTATTACTGGGGCTGGCAATTGGAGGGCAGGGGGACCACTGGACACCAATAATAACTTTATTATTACTGGGGCTAGCAACAGAAGGCAGCGGGTCACTGCACACCAATGATAATTTTATTATTACTGGGACTGGCAATCAGAAGGCAGGGGGCCACTGGATACCAATGATAACTTTATTATTCAAATCCCAGGAATCCCTCACTAGTTGTTTAACAACTGCATCAGTCCCCTGGATTAAGCTTGCCTCAGAGCTTTAAGAATTTTATGCAAATTAAGGAATGTTAGAATTGAATTCAAAACCCTGCTGTGTGGTCACGCTCACCTCTACCCTGTAACAGCAGATTTATTTCTCCAACTGAGAAGTAGCATCACTCCAAAGTTGCTCCACTTCAGAACATGATATTTCTTTTTTTTTTTTCTTTTGTTGAATTTTAGTTTGGTAGTGAAGCAATAAACTCTGCACTAATTAGGCTTGTATTTTTTGGCTGGTGAAAGTGTGTCTGTGTCCGTACCGGGTCATAATGTCATACACTTAATAGCGTACGGCATTATGCACGAACCCTGGACCTGTGCGCTCTCTGTGTTGGATCCCCCAGAGTTGGAATCCTTAGTGGGGGGTGTCCAGAGGGCACAGCCTCCCGTAATGGGGGTGGGGTGGGGTGGGGGGCTGAGCTCCCCACAGAACAAATGGTTTGCAGAAATCGCGCACCATTTTGACCCCGTGCCGTCTGTGTCTCTGGTTTCTTTTTCGGTTCCAGGGAACTGGAGAAGGCCAGCTATGGTGTGGGTTCTCTACTCAGGATCTGTTTTTAAAACATAATAATAATAAAAAAAAACAACAACAACAAGGGATTTTTGCAAGACTTTTGTCCTTTTTCCTGCCTTGCACTCCTTGCTCTTAGTGCTGGCTCTGTTTTGGTTCAGGAACTGGGACGATATTCTTTTTGAGCATGTGGTTTTAACTTTATTTCTGTTACTATTTAAATCCTGTTCGGTTCCTATGATTATTGGAACCGAACCACATCTGTTTTTTTTCTCTCAAAAGCATTCTTAGGCTTAGACCTAAGGAAACTCCAGGACCTATAGTTTAAAGAGCAGGTGACACCTTTGATAAAACTTTGGAAAACATAATATTTAAACACAATCCAACTTGTATTTCATACATTTTCTGTATATTTCTCCTCTCCATTATTTATTACTGAAGAAATTACCACAAACGCAAGATGTTTGGCTCTTAGAGTTCATCTGCATCTGTAGCTTATTCCCTACTTGCAATTATAATGCTCTGTTGTGACATCACAGTCTGTTGCCATGGGAATAGCTGTGATGTCACAAGCAGACTATTATGACATCAGGTTGGGAAGAAGAAATAGGGAGCTGATAAGCCCACAAGGATTATCCTGTTTTCTTGCATATGACCTCAGTAATAAATAATGGGGATGACAAATACAGAGCTAATGAGAAATATAAGCTGATTTGTGTCCAAATATTATGTTTCTCAAAAGTTCTTCTCAAGGCGTTGGTGGCTTTTTAAAAAAGGAAAAAGAAGAAAAATTGTATTTTTTGTTTTGTTTCTCTGGTGAGGGCAGATCACCACAATTTGTGTATTAGGTGGGTCCTGGCCACATTTTTACCAGCTGTGACCCTGCATTGAGTTTTGTCCAGCACTATTAAAAGAGGGCTTATAACTTTTAAATAAATTATGGCCTTACATTATGACTCCTCATCACAACAAGGCTTAGCTGAGGGTCCCGTCCTTCTAAGTAAGCAGAAGGACAAATCTGCTAAAGATGGCACAGATACCAGGGGGTCTGAAATAGGGAGCCCTGATTCCACAAAAATTAAGAGAGGTGCTGAAGAGGCATCAGAGCTGATGTCTGCTAAGAAAAAACATAAAGAAAAGTATGTCACTGCCCCTCCTGCTGAAAAGGCAAAGGAGACACCAGTGGACAGTAGTCAGGCATCAGAAATGTTGCTCGTTAAGACAACAGAAAAAGAAAAGGATGTCATTGCCCCCCTCCTGCTGAAAGGACAAAGGAGATGCCAGTAAACAGTAGGCAGGCATCAGAGACAGTGCCTGCTAAGAGAACACCAAAAGGAAAAGCATCACTGCCCTCCTGCTGAAAAGGCAAAGGAGATGCCAGTGAGCAAAGGTAATGTTCCCTCATTTGAAGTTATGACTAAAGCATGGGAAATCTTCCTGGACATAAAGTCCCCACCACTCATTCATACTAATGGGAGTTCGCCGGAGGCGTTGAGACCCAGCAGGAATAAACTTTTTCAGGAGGGCCGGTGCCTGAGAGGAAGCCGCGAGGAAGCGACAGCGTGAGCCCGGCATGTGCGGTAATGACTATCTTGACATCGACCCTCCAACTGCTTCAGTTCCTTCTTTCCCCGCCATTGAGTTTGTTTCAGTAACGATGTCACTCGCCCGCCGGGAGTTAAGCTTGACTAGCAGCTTAGTTCTGTTTATTGTTTTGTATATTATCTTGAATCAGTACCGATTATATTTAATTAATTCTAACTTGTACAAGAGAAGTCTTCAGCCCTCCATTGACAGGGTCAACCATGAGCAGGTCAGGTGACGGTAGGGAGACTTCATATGAAAGCTGTTCGGTCAATCGGGCCGGGTCCAGTCCGTCCGCCCTACCGGGGGTCTGACAACTGATGGACCAGTGCTCAGGGAGATGGGTGGTGCCGCCGGAACCATAAACAGAAATGGTCCCATTCTCAGCACCGTTCGGCCCTGAGTTCTTCTTCGACCAAATGGCATCACTTGAGGTCATCCTCTGGTACATCTGCATGTAGATGGTCAGTTATTAGGGCCAGGCACCGGTCTCCACCTCTGTTAGAGTCACTGGTTTCTGTCTATGGTGGCTGACCTCCCTGACACCGGAGCTCCTCTCTGCCTATTGGAGGAGTTTCTGATGAGCAGGTTCACCAGTGGGCTGCTCTTATGGAGCAGTGGGCTCGGAGGTTGGTCCGACTGCCCGAGTCAGCCAGTCCGACACCGGGGCCTTCGGGCCATTTGATTTTGGACAGGCGAGTGGGGCAGTTGGGCCTTCCTAGTCGAGCGGCGCCTTCTTCGGTACCGTCAGCTCCGTGCTCGGGTGTCTATCCCTCTCACACAGCTGCAGCACAGGGGTCTACACCGATGCCTCTATTTCCTGCAATTGTTCTGTCGTTTTCTTTCAGTCGCAGTTTTCTGACTCCTGTGACATTGCCGTCATCTGCAGTGCCGACTTCTCTGGCACCGGGGACTTGGATGGTGCCGTCTGTGGTGCTGTGGGCTCTGTCGGCATTGTCTATGGTGCCATGGATCTGTCGGTGCTGTCTGTGGCACTGCGGGCTCTGTCTTCACTGTCTGCAGAACCATGGGCTCTGTCAGCACTGTCTGCAGTGCCGCAGGCTCTGTCGCGACCATCTGTGGTGCTGGGAATCCTGTCAGCAGAGCGCTCTTTGTTGGTGCCATGTGCGACACAGTTTCCAATGACGGCTCCTTCCTGTTCTCAGCGCCGTTTTCCTCGATGGCACTGAGGATGAGTGCAGCGCTGTCTGGTCTTCAGGGGGTTTTGACTCCAATTCTTTCTTCTTCTCTTCTTCTTCCAGATTTTCACTCCTTTCCTGTCTGTACAGTCCCTCCTGGACTGTCCGGAGATGATTTTGAGCCTGATCCAGATCTTCGCCTGGGTGATGATCTTGATGCTGACAGTGCCCTGGGGGCAGGGATCAATCCTCCTGCAGAGCCTGTTGTTGAGGGCCTTTCCTTTAAGTCTCTGCTCAAGAATTTAAATTCTACTCTTTCTCTCCAGACTACAGAAATCAATCCTGGGAAGCTTTTGTGTCTCCCATATCTTCATGTCCCGGAAATCCCTATGGATTTAACTCATCCAGTACAGCCCTCTTTGAGACCCTTTCACAGATGATGTGGAAGATTCCGGCTCTTATTTCTTCCGTGGCCAAGTCCATAGATAGGAAGTCTGCCCCTCCCAATGATCACCCCATTTTGGCTTCACAAGCCTTTGCTGATGCCGTAGTGGTCCTGGCAGAGAATGATAAGGTTGCTCTACCTCAGGAATCTACAGCCCGGCCTATAAACAAAGAATTTCTCAAGATAGACACCTTAGGTAAGATAGTCTTTGCTGCCTCAACCCTGGGCATGCGCATTGCCAGTTACCAGGGCTATTTTTCTCAATATGAGTATGTTCTTTGGCATTCGCTCAAAGCAATGGCAGAAACTCTGCCCAAATTGGAGGTTAACTCAGAGCTACTTCAAACCATAACTAGGGATATCGAGTCCAATAACCAACAGGTTACAGCTGCAGTGGACGTCTTCGATACCACTTCCCGGGCGGCACTGGCTGGCATCTGCACCCATCGCCACTCTTGGCTGCGTACTTCGGGCTTCACAAATGATGCCCAGCAGCAAGTCATGGCCTTACCTTTCGATGGTATGTATCTGTTCGGACCTCAGGTGGAGCAAGCACTGGAGGCCACATGGAAGACTAGGTCTTCCATTAAGACAGCCAGACCTATGCCCATCCCCTCCTGGGGGGGGGTGGAAACAAGCACCAGTTACACAACCGTCAGTCCTTTTGGGGCAAGGGCAGAGGAGGTTTTAACAGAAACCAGAACCCTCAGCTGCAAAAGAAAGTGCAGCAGAAGGCACAAGGCCCAAAAGTGCCCAGTGCCACCTTCTGAGTTTCTGGCCCAAGTCCCACCTCGGCTGCCTGAGGGGCACTCCTCCTCAACAGTGGGAGGACGTCTGACTCACTTCTACAACCAGTGGAAATCTATGACATCAGACAAATGGGTCCTCAGAATAATCCGTGAGGGGTACTCTCTCAATCTTTCAGAAACCTCTCCGGATCATCCTCCCAAACGACAGCTCAGGCTGTCAGTGGTGCAGTCAGACTTTCTTGCTTCCAAGGTACAAGGCCTTCTGAACAACAGGGCAGTAGAAGTTCCACTGGATCAGCAAAACACAGGTTTCTACTCCCATTACTTTCAGGTCCCAAAGAAAACCAGTGGCATGCACCCCATTCTGGATCTCAGAAAGTTAAACAAGTTCCTTCACAAGGAAAAGTTCAGGATGATATCGCTCGGTACCCTACTACCTTTGATTCGTTGGCATGATTGGTTGACCTCCCTGGACATGCAGGATGCCTACCAACACATCCTCATACACCCAAAGCACCACAAATACCTAAGGTTTGTGGCATTGGGTCAACACTATCAGTTCAGAGTCCTGCCCTTTGGGCTATCCTCGGCGCCTCAAGTTTTAACAAAGTGTTGTGCAATTCTCGTAGTGCACCTGAGGAAAATTGGAATAGAAGTGTTGCCATATCTGGATGACTGGCTCCTAGCAGGTCCCTCCAGGCAAGAGACTCTGGATGCCGTAGCCACTGCCTCAGACTTCCTCACATCCATGGGTACCCTGCTGAACCTCAACAAGCCACAGTTGCAGCCCTCCCAGAAGCTCCTCTTCATAGGAACTCTTCTGGACACCTCCTGTGTGAAGGCTTTTCTTCCAAAGGACGGAAGGAGCAATATCTTGCAAATGGCCTGTTACATCAGAGAACACAGCTCAGTGTGAGCTCTCTCGATGCAAGGAATGCTGGGTCTCATAGCATCCTCGGTGTTCACTGTACCTTTGGCTCATCTCCACATGAGAACCTCTCAGTGGATGCTCAGTAATCAGTAGTCCCCAACCACTCACCCTCAGTCCTTTCTCATCAAGGTGACAGAACCTCTGAAGAGGTCACTCACCTGGTGGTCTTAGGAGGACAATCTTCTGGAAGGATATCCCTTTCCCACTCTCAATCATCAGATCTCAATTACCACGGACGCATCCCTGATGGGTTGGGGAGCCCACTGCCAGGATCTCCATACCCAGGGTACGTGGACTCAGGACAAGTCTCACCTTCACATAAATGTCCTGGAAATGAGAGCTGTCCTCTATGCAGTCCAAGCTTCGGGGGACATACTCTGTCACAAGAACAGTCTCCTTCAAATGGACAGCAAGGCAGTGATGTACTACATCAACAAACAGGGTGATGCACACACTTACCCATTATGCAGGGAAGTAATGAGAGTGTGGGAATGGTGCCTGGAGCACAAGGCTCTGATTCAGGTGGTTTACCTGCCAGGAGTACAAAACGAGCTGGCAGACCATCTCAGCAGAACAGAGGTGGATCCTCACGAGTGGTCTCTCAATTTAACCATCGTTCAGTCACTCTTCAAAGAGTGGGGAACTCCAGACCTGGACCTTTTTGTGCCCCCACTCAACGCAAAACTGCCTCTCTTCTGCTCCATAAATGCAGGACCTGGCATTTTTTGTCAGGATGCATTCAGGTTGCAGTGGACAAAATGCTTTCTATACACTTTTCCTCCTCTTCCCCTAATTCAGAGGGTACTACTCAAATTGGAGTCTCAGGGGGGCAGAATGATTCTCATTGCCCCTTTCTGGCCTCAGCAGATGCGTTTCCCACTACTCAACAGACTATTGGAACCTCCCCCCAAAATGCTTCCCCTTCAGATGAACCTTCTGACCGAAGGTCCTGTGATCCATCCCAACCTGAGGTCACTTCACCTTCACGCTTGGCTCCTGAAGAGATAGAGGTGAATAGTTTCAATGTTTCTCATAGTTTCAGATATTCTTTTGGCTGCGCATAAGCCGGCCACTAGAAAAACCTACACAGCTAAATGGAACCGTTTCTCTCTCTGGTGTGCAAAATCCTCTTGGAACCCTTTTTTCTGCTCACCAAATAAAGTCATGGAGTATCTCTTAGACCTCTCAAACACAGGGCTGCAGTACCCCACAGTCAAAGTTAATCTTTGTGCCATTTCAGCATATCATGAGCCAGTACTTTCCATGTTGCTGGCTCAGTTGCTCATAGTTAAGAGGTTTCTTAGGGCTATTCTGCATACTAGACCTCCTATTAGTCATCCGGTTGCAGCCTGGGACATTAACATTGTGCTAGACATGCTCACTCGGAAACCTTTCAAGCCTCTAGCTATTTGCGAGTTGAAGTTCCTCAGTTGGAAAACAGCCTTCCTGGTGGCCATTACTTTGGCCTGTAGAGTTTCTGAAATACACGTACTGTTCACAGACCCCCTGACACTGTATTTCACAAGGACAAAGTAGTTCTTAGGACTCATCCTAAGTTTTCTCCCTAAGAATGTCAGGTCCACAAGTTCTCAGTTATTCATCACCTCTGGTAAGGTAGATCAAGGTAAACCGGCATCCAGGATAACCATTTCTCACTGAATAATAGCCTGTATTCAGTTCTGTTATGGCAAAGCTGGCAGCTTCCACCAGAGGGGCTGATGGGCCATTCTGTGAGAGGCACCTCTGTTTCTCTGGCAGCATCCAGAGGTGTCTCCATTCAGGAGATCTGTACAGCAGCTACTTGGAAGACAGTACATGCCTTTACAAAGCACTACTGTTTGGACATCCAGTCCAGAAGAGATGCCAGCTTTGACACTGTTGGCTACCCAGCCTCCGAATGTACTGCTATGGGTCTGCAGTTGTTAAATAACTAGTGAAGGATTCCTGGGGTTTGAAGAACAAAATTATTTACCTGTAGTAATGCTGTTTCTTCTGAAGGTATCCCCCACTAGGTTTAACAATCCCATCCCTATTTCCCTTCCAGAACCTGGGAAAGGTTCTCATGAGAATCAGTTTCTTTTAAATTGATTGAGCATTATTTGTTGCATTGTTTTTCAACTGATGTTCCATGGTCGTTACATTTTAAATATCTTTCTGCTGTAGTGTAAGTTGTTTTTCAAAACTTTTACTCCTTAAGGGTACTTCTTGTTAATCATTTAGTTACCTTTAGTGGTCACTGCTCACCTCAAATTGAGAAATAAATCTGCTGTTACAGGGCAGAGGTGAGCATGACCACACAGCAGAGTTTCGAATTTCATTCTAACGTTCCTTAATTTGCATAAAATTCTTAAAGCTCTGGGGCAAGCTCAATCCAGGGGACTGATGCAGCTGTTAAACCTAGTGAGGGATCCCTTCAGAAGAAACAATATTAGTACTGGTGAATAATTTGTTTCATACTGGGGCTGGTGATTGGAGGGTGGGGGAACCACGGGGCACCGATGATAACTTTATATTATACCGGGACTGGCGATCGGAGGTGGTGGGGACCACAAGGCACCAGGGATGTTTTATACTACACCAGGATGGTAATCAGAGGGTGGGGGTTGCCATGAGACACCTGGGAATTTGTCCATTTTATGGCACCGGGCAATCAGGGTGGGGGTGGAGCCAGTACAGGGGCACAAACTTGCCTCTGCCTGCTATGCAAATGTGCCCATAATGGGCATGCAAATGGCCCCTTAGTGCCTTGCATGCCCAATGGGCTCATTTGCGTTGGCAGCTACCGGTGCTATCGGGTCTGGGGGTGCTGTTCTCAGCACTGCTGGGATCCATATCAGGGCAGCGCTACTCAGCTAAGCGCTGTACTGACATGGCCCTATTGTCAGTCAGATAGTGCTGGTGTGCTCTCTGACTGAATATAGCATCCTCAGGGTCGTGGACAATGGACAAGTAGGGGGAGTTTTCCTGGTGTCGTGGCCAACATTCCCCTGTCAATAGAACAGGTCCATGTAACCCACTCCAAGATGCAGCAGGAAATGAGCAGTCCCAGCTCAGTGTGCCGTTCCAAATCAACAGTTACAAATAAATAACACAGCATAACGTAAAATGCAATAAAATAAATAGTGTCTTTTTTTTAGCTACCCGTACCGCTGTTGTAAATATGTTCTTGCCATTTTCTTCTGATAACAATATTCCTGCCATAGACAAGTAATCCTATTAACTACTTTTTAGAAGGACAGTACAAGGTCGGAGTTCTTTTACCTTTAATGCTGCCAAGCTCTGAAATGTTCTACCTTTATCATTGTTGCAATGCAGTACACAATTTAATTCCAAATCTTTGTTAAGACGGTACCTTAATATAATCCTCTGGTATCATTAATTTAACATCAACTAATGCAATACTTGCAATGTATTGTTTTCTATCCATATTTTTATTTTTTATCATGTTATGCTTGCTATGTTTATATTTCCTGGGTCACTTTTGTAAATGGGTAGGTTTCTGTTCAAGAGTCAACCCGGCTACCAAATTCAGAATCAGTCAGTAAATCAATGAATCGATGAATGAATCAATCAAACAACATACTGGTGGTAAGGTCCCTTTTAGTACTACAGGGTTGTGCTTTTTGCCCTCTTTTATCACAATGCATGAGTGTTCTACTATAGAATTCAATGGTTGAAGTTAGCAATAACCCATGACAGGGTATGGGGTTATAGGCATTTAATTCATGCCTCAGGTGCATTGTGAGGTACAAGGCCACAGACCGAGTGTCCTCACAGCACCTGAGGCATGGATTAAATGACTATAACCCCATACCCTGGAGTGGACCATTGGTCTTAAAGCATGGGTTCTTTGCAAAACACAAATAAAGTTGAAGAAAGCCTTTTATTCCTCTTGAAATATAAGAAATCTGACTGTATCCTGTTGACTGGAAAAGTAGTCCCAAACAACTAATGCATATTTCAGTAATATTATGAACAGACAAATGCTAGAAATATACTATTACAGTGATTTCTGAAATTTGTTGTGCATAAAATACTTTGTAACATGTTAAATAGCTTATTTCATTGCAGTCTCCCCAACCCCGTACACCCCCAACACACACGCTCCTTGTAGCGCATCACAGAGCTGTCACTGCTTGCACATCTCTTCAGACAATGGTGCTGTTCAGGTGTCTGTCTCTCTCTCTCTCTCTCTCCCTGTGGTGACCCTGTCTCCCCTGGAAAATGGAAGGAACACACAAAAATATCCCTAACAGTCAACAGACAGACACAGAGAGAGGACGTCCCAATCTTGCTGTCACTGTCTCTCTCTCTCTATCTCACTCAGGGATGATGTATGGGTGGTGGTGGTGGGGTGTGGTAATGAACTTCAGCTGGCTCTCTCTGTCTTCCATTTCTCCCTCTCCAAACGGACCACAGACACACAAAGTCACAGAAAGAAACAGAGCAGGAAACCAAGCGATTGCTTTCAGCAATGGTGTATGCAGCAGTGAACAATGATATACAGGTGGTCGGGGGGGCTGCAGCAGTGAGGTTCAGCTCTTTCTCCTTCTCCCCTGTCTCTCTCTCTCTCTCTCTCTCTCTCTGTCTGTCATATGGGTGGTGGTGGGGAGCTGGTGGCAATGACCTTCACCTTACTTTCCCTCTGCCCGGCTGCTGTTTATCATCTCACTGTCTCCCTGATATCTCCATTGCACACAACACAGACCGCAGAGAGAGAGAGAGAGGACATTACAGGAATTGTGCATTACATATCCTGATCTGGCTGTCAGTGTGTGTCGCTGTCTCACTCTCTATGAGCGATGATGTACAGGCTGAATGTTTCAGTTTCACTTGTCATTTTTACCATACCTTTACATGGGTAAAGCACTGACAGTCGGTCACCACAGTGTTTGATTTCTGCTGTAATCTGCAACAAATGACAGCACTGTGGCTCTCTCACTTCAGTAACTTTTTAATGGCTTCCTTTCACTGCTGAATTTTTCCACACATAACAATTGCCACTCTGCCCACGGATATTGCTTGATGGACATCTCACATCGACTGTGGATTAAATAGTGAATTTAATCCATGGTCAGGTGATGCTGTTTGGCCAATTAGCTTTCCTCCTTTTTTTCATCCATGTTATAAAGGGATATAATGTACATCATATAGTTCAAAAATGGCATTAGACTCTGGAATCTTAATCAGAAGCTTCCACTGAGTTTTCAGGAAAGCTAATAAAAACTAAACAAAAACTGAGTGGCACCTTGTATTTAAAAGGGAACAGTCAGCACTAAAAGCCCCACACCCAAGTGTGATGCTGGTCCCAATTTGCTGTTTTTGTGCAAAATCTGTTTTTCACTTACTGCAGTATAATAGATTTTATCAGATTGATTCTATTGATTTGCAAGCTGCCATTTTATGTAACTACAGATCCCAGAATCCCTGCCCTTGACATCAGAGGAGGGCTGCATTATAGAAACATAGCATACGACAGCAGGTAAGGACCGCTGGGCCCACCCACTTTGTCCAGTTTTTTAACCTTCTTTTTTTTGCTGCAGACCCTACTTGTTCTATGGTGCAATCCCCCCCTCCTTTACCCTATGATTCCCTTGTGCCTGTTCCAGGCTTTTTTGAACCCCACCACTGTTTTTGCCCCCACTGTCTCTAGTGGAAGGCTGTTCCAGGCATCCACCACCCCTTCCAGCTTCAAAATTGTCCCACACTGGGGATCACTCCCAGGCCCTCTATCCACTAATGCTTGCAAGTCTGTAGCCCAACCGCTTTACTAAAACTCACCGATGAACTGTTGCTGTCCTCCCAGGGCTAGGTACATTTACAGAGGACTGTACTTAGCCCTGGGAGGACAGCGGGACCAGCAAACAAAAGATCAGAGCTTGTAAAAAACTTTAACATGCACTGCAAGCTATTGAATCTCCCACTGCAGCAGCCCAGCTATGACATCAGCTGTAGAGGATTCTGGGACTTCTGGTTTCAGCAAATATCAGCTTGGGACCCAGCAGAATCAGCCAGATACTATGTTTATTATGTTTATGTTTTTTAAGTACTAGGAATTAATACCTTTGAGCCAAGGCTCTTTTACAAAGGTTCCGCGTCAAATTGGGTACAAGCAATAAGGTTACAATGAATGACACAAGTAAAGTACATTGTGGAATACTATACACATAGACTGAACAAATATCAAAAAAAAAAAGAAGAAAACATTAGTGCAAGGACAAGTAATTACTAGGTGAAACACATTAAATCAATAAGCAATCAAATGGGGGAAGCAGGAAGATAATGTGAAGAATAGGGCATATACAAGAAAGGAGGGAGGAGCCAACCACAGGTAGTGGAAAGGAATCATCTACCGGGCCTTTGTCAGGTAAAGAGGGCAAGAGAGCAACAACTTAACTAGAGAGGAATTAGTCAAAGTACTATCAACTGTACTGCAGTAAACTGTAAGTAAAAAAAATGTTTTTGCACACAAGCTACAAATTGGGACCAGCCCCACACTTGGTTGTTTTTTTTTTGTTTTTTTTGTTATTTTACCAGGAGAAACACACTAAGCTGAAAGCTTGTTTACAGGTGTGACTTGGGAGCACGGGGAAGTTAAGTGACTTGCTCAGGGTCACACAGTACACAAGTGGAGGCTGTGGTATAAAACCCAGGTCTCTAGGCTTGCAGCTCATAGCCTTAAACCACTGCACTATATGGCCTCCTTGTGGGGTTCTTAGTGTAGACTGTTTCCCCTCTAAAGTGCTAGTAGCACCAAAAACAGCAGGTAGAACATTTTAGTCATTTTTATGTTGCTTTCACGCATGCGCCAAAAACATGTTGTGGCAGCTTGCTGCAGATGCAGGTTGTGGAGGTGTGGTACTGTTGTGGCCAGCGCCTCCAATGCCTTTTGAGGCTTGGCCCGCTTTCCCCAATGGGGTGGTACGCTGCTGCTGACAGTAGTTCAGCCAGTGTGCCACCACCTTGAAACGTTTTAGCCGCTGCAATCAGGGGCTGCCTCGTCATTTCAGCATCAGCCATTCTGCTGCAATGAGGGAGCAACCCGTCATTGCAGGGTGGTACCTTGCATGCCCCTGACTCAGTTTGCCAATGGGGAGCCCAGTCCCTGTCAGCATAACATCCCCATACTCAAGTTTCTGCTGTATGCCGAGGGGGTGCCCAATTCCCCTTGGCATCATGCCCCCCCTGCTTTCTTTGCCAGTGGGGCACCCAAACTCCATTGGTGTCAGTCCCGCCTTCCCAGTTGAATTTGTTGATGGGGGAGCCCACTCTCCATTGGCATAATGTATCCCCCCAATTTGTTGTCTGTCAAGGGGGGGTGTCCAATCCTCCTGGGCTCTCCCCCCAGTTGGTATGTGCCGACAGGGGTGCCCAATCCCCCGTTGGCTACAGTCCCCCCCCAAAACACTCAGGTGGCATGCTGGGAGCCCACCCCAGTGTGTCAAAGTCCCTGAAAAAAAAAAACAGTCACGTGTGGTTTTTTTTCCAGCACCTGTAAAATAAGAAAACGGTCCCTCGTAGAATTTGGTGGCCCCCCCTCCAACCCGTGCCCACCCTCTGAGCACCCCGCCTTCCCACACCCCCCTCACCCCACACTTATCTCTGGAGCCCAGTGCGATGATCTTCGGTGGACCGGGAACATGTCTGCACTCTTCAAAGCTGACCTCGAACTGAAGAAATGCCGGTAAGCTGTATAATGGCATAAATAGGGTTTTTACAACTTTGGTGCATATCCTGGCCATTTTTGGGAATTTTGCCACCAAATGTTTAACATGGTGTTCTTGTGACCCCTCCTCATGAATTCAGTCACTGTCATTGCGTTATTCAGTCCTGAAAGGTGATTTAGTGGTCACTGCACGGAATCACCTTTCGGGACTGATTAATGAAATGACAGTGCAACTGTTCATGAGATGGGCTCACAAAAGGCCCATATTGAAAATTTGGTGAAAAAAATCCAAAAAATTACTGTTTTTCGAGCGTGTGTTGCACAGTTTCCATGCAGCACGTAACGTTAGTAAATTTGCAATATTTTTATGCCAGATTTTAAACACTGCCATTTTTTCATACCTCCTTATGAACAGCATAGCTATCATTTTACATCCTGACCAAAATGTGTTTTCGCACTTTTGGCACAGAATAGCATGGTCGCCAGGAGAAATCAGTGTTCAGGACAGATTAAGAAAATGACAGTGATGCTGTTCATGAGCAGAGGTCCTAAAATGCCTGTGTTGAAAATTTGGTAACGAAAGTCCATAAAATGACTGTGTTACAAGTGTGCATTGTGCAGTTTCCTTGCACCCTTGTAACTTCACAAATTTACAATATTTTCATGCCAGATTTTCAACATTTTTTCACACCTCCTTATGAACAGTACAGCTGTCATTATTCACATCCTGGCCAAAATATGTTTTTGCACTTCTGGCACAGAATAGCGCAATTGCTGTAGGAAATCAGTGTTTGGAACAGATTAAAATCGAGCAAGTGAGAGGGGGAATGAATGAGCTCAATTGAGCTCTGTCGGGACTGCTTCTTTGTAGGCAGAAAAAAGCGCCAACGCAGGTAGGAGCCCAGTATAAAAGGGTAGCCTGCAGCTCTGAGAGAAACAGAATGAGTGAGGGAGGGCGAGTGAGCGAGCTCGACGGAGCTCTGTCAGGACTGCTGCAGATTTCTTTGTGGGCAAAAAAAGGCACCAATGCAGGCAGGAGCCCAGTACAAAAGGGCAGCCTGCAGCGCTGGGAGAAATAGAAGGAGTGAGTGAGAGAGGGGGAGTGAGCGAGCTCAGTGGAGCTCTGTCGGGACAGCTGTGAACTTCTTTGTGGGCAGAAAAAGGTGCCAATGCAGGCAGGAGCCCAGTACAAAAGGGCAGCCTGCAGCTCCGGGAGAAATAGAATGAGCGAGTGGGAGAGGGGGAGTGAGCGAGCTCAATGGAGCTCTGTTGGGACTGCTGCAGATTTCTTTGTGGGCAGAAAAAGGCACAAATGCAAGCAGGAGCCCAGTACAAAAGGGCAGCCTGCAGTGTCGGGAGAAATAGAATGAGCGAGTGGGAGAGGGGGAGTGAGCGAGCTCAATGGAGCTCTGCCGGGACATTAGAGTTGCCCACCCTCCCACCCAGGGTCCTCTGTGGTCCTATATTACAGCAGGGTCTCTGGAGTGGAGACAAAGCAATGATTGGATACTTTTAGGATTGCTGTAATAATACAGATTTAGTTCTGTTTATTTCTCTCACTGAGCTGAGTAATACTTGGAGTGCAATAGGATTTCTAACTGGGCTAAGTGAAACTATATGAGAGCTGAGAACAAAAAGTATGGTAGCTGAGGGGTGATGACCAAAATGTATGACATATTGTCAAACATGGCACTGCAAGCTCAGAACATCATGTGCACTAATGTTCTTAATGTTTGTTGATAACAGAGCATAATAGAGTATTATGAATTTTTGCTTTAAAGTCTTAGTGGGAAATGTGGAATATCACCTTCCCCATGTGAGACAAAGAATTTCTGAGGGGAAAATGAGTGACGTACCTTGTAATGTGTGACAGTTGAGAGGTATGAGTTCTACGTGTCAATAGGGTAGGCATCTTTGGAAGGATGGTGGGCTGTACAGGGTGTGGGTCTGCCATGATCCTGGACTGGGCTTGGAGGATGGGGGGAGAATATGATCTGTAGATGACTGGCTAGTTTGAGGGAGGAACTGTGGAGGTTAGGGAGGAGTCTAAGTGGTACAGCAGATGAGTATGGTAGGCATCCGGTGGAGGGGGATAGGGGATGGCAAAGGGGGATGCAGGAAGAATAACTAGGGAGTGAAACCGACCCCAGTATCAGAGGCACCAACAGAAAAGACAGGAGAAGGGAGGGGGTGCCCGGAGCGAGGGAGGCCTCCTGATGGGGGAGGAAGAGACCACAAGGAGTACCAGGGGAGAGAGCAGATGGCTGCGGCTAGGGAGGGACCAGGGGTGGCATGGAGGGGAACAAATAGGAGGTGGGAACTGATAGGGGAAGGGATGTAGGAAGGGTATCAACTAGGAATAGATTCAAACCTCTGCTATGGGGGGGAGCAGGAACATACTGAAGAGGGAGGACAAGTGGTGCATGAGAGGGATGGCAACAGGTAGGGAAGAGATAGTGAGGATGAAAGAGTGAAGGGGGTTAGTAAGGAAGGAGGTGGTGACTGAAAGAGGAAGGGGGAAGGATGGGAGGGGCATCACTATCGGGGTAGAAGGGAATGGGGGCTCTAAATCGACAACAGCGGGGATAGGAGAGGGGTTGGAAATCAGCAGGGGAGGAGGAGAGGTCGACATGGGAAGCCCAGTAGGAAGTAGTCAGGCTGGGAAGGGGTTCAAGGGGAATGGGAGGAATAAGGCAGAGAAAAGGGGTGAGGCGGCAGTAGAGGGTACAGATAAAGAAGTCACAGAGGGTGCAGCCGGTGGGGGTAAGGGGCAGGGAAGAACGAATACTGGGGTGGTGAAAGGGACATTAGAAGGGAAAGGGGGTAAGGGATGGGGGGTACTCATCCTGGGGGATTCTATACTGAAATGGGCGAGATGGGGCAGAAAGGGGGAAAGACACAGTTGTATTTGGGTTGAAGCTGTCCCCATGTTGACTGCAGGAGGGGGCAGGGCAGGCACTGCTCAAGGGTGAAGTGAGGGGGAGGAAGAAACTTCCTTTACTGTTGCATGTGCATTCAAACAACTTGGCGGGGGACACTGTGGAAGTATTGAGGGGGAGGTTCGAGTAGTTGGGCAGGCGGTGTGAGAGGGTGGGGAAGTCAGTGGCATTCTTGGAGGTACTGCCGATACCATGTGCAAGCATGGAGAGGAAGGGTAGGCTTGAGGAGTTCAACGAGTGGCTAAGGGATTGGTGCCACACCAAACGTTATGGGTTAGTGACTAACTGGGGTAGGGTCTGGGGAGAATAGTGACTTGTACGTGGGGGACAGGGTACACTGGAGCAGGGAGGGGAGTATTAAAGGCAGCATTACTGTTGGCCCACTGGCGCTAAGGGTTGAGGTGCTGGACGCCACACCTCGCACCACACTGGTGACCCGGGTTTGGACATGAGCCTAGGCCACCAGGGATCGGCAGGGGAGAGATAGGATTGAGCATCCGGAGGACTCCTCTCCTATCCTGGGGTGGGATCCAGAGACCCACTGCTCTGTAGCAGCCCCTGGTGATGACCGGGGGCACTACTGGAGCGGTGTAGTAAAGGGAGCAGAGTGTGGCAGATGGCACGCTGTGTCTAAGCGTCATTGCTCGCCTACACTCCACAAAGGGAAGAAAAGTGGAAAATGGGCTACGGTCGGGCAGCATGAGCTTCCGACCCCCGCTGACAGTTCTTAGGCATGGCGCTTTCACTTCCAAATACCTAAACAGCACATACAAGCAACATTTGCCATTGTCAAATGCTTTTTAAATCTAGTCACTTATTACTTTTTATTTCTGAAGTGTTTTTTATTTGCTCATTAGATGATTATCTACCTGATGTGAAGAGGAGTGCTTTACCTGGAAGCAGACACATCTAGTTCTGTTCCTACCACTACATTATCAGCATGTGACCTCGCTCATTGTTACATCACAAGCCCTGCTGTCTGATTAGTAATGTGTCACAGGTTACCAGTCAAGCAGCAGGAGATGGCTCTTCTATGTTACTAATAATATCAGTCAGTGAGGTCATAATGCTGATGATGTATAGGGAGGAATAGAACTCACTATGTCAGCCTGCAGGTAGAGTGCTGTTCCACACTTCACCCCTAGTACTTTCAGGTAGAAAATCTTCTAATTAGGAGAACAGAAAAAAATGAAATATTTCAGATATAAAAAGGGATAGCCAGCTACTTTTGAATGTTGCTATTTATTTCAGGCAGTACACTAGGGCCCAGATATTCAGACTGCGCCAGGCTGTGGCGCAAGCCTGGGCACAGCGCAACTTGGTTGTGCAGGGGCGTTGACAGGGTGATATTCAATGGAGCTGCACCATGGCACAGCATTGCTGAATATCGTACCCTGGCCACCCGCAGGGCGCATGGAGCAGTGGCACTGCACCAGCGCAAGTGGCCAGAGTGGAGCACGGGGGATGCACTACTGCAAGTTCCATTGCGCTAGGCACAACAACCATGATATTCAAAGGTGCACATGCAAATGGGGCCATAATGCATGCAAGGCACAAATGGGGCCATTTGCATGTCATTTTCCCATTTGCATGCAGGTGCTCCGATCCCCGGCGACTTGCACCTGGCGCCCTGCCAGGCTGCAGCCGTTGGGGACCGACGCCCCCTGCACATCATGGAAATGTGCCCCACTGCCTGATCATGGGCATATGTAGAACTTAGTAACCGTCCAGTATCCCTGGTGGTCCAGTGGACTGCTTCACGCCCCAATCGTGGGCTTAAGTAAAATAATTCCATCCAGTATCCCTGGTGGTCCAGTGGACCGCTCGTAGCCCGATCGCGGGCATATGTTAAACTAAATGTAAGGTCCTATATCCCTGGTGGTCCAGTGGACCGCTTGCAGTCCAATCATGGGCGTCAGTAAACCATTAATGGCACAGAAACCCAACCCTGGTGGTCTAACGGTACCCCCCTCCCCACTCGTCCACTGAGCCCCATCGCCCCGCTCCCCCCGGTCAGTGGCGGGTGGCAGCTCCCCACCTGCTTGCCGCCCTGCTGCCCACCGACTGACACCATACGGTAGGGCTGTACGCCCATTGGTCCACAGAGTGAGCCAATGGGCATGCAGCCCAAACCGTACTACATGGGGCAGTGGGGCTCAGTGGGTAGGTGGGAAGGGGGATACTGCTAGACCACCAGGGTTTGGTTTCTGTGCCATTAATGGTTTACTGATGCCCGCGATCAGGCTGCAAGCAGTCCACTGGACCACCGGGGATATTGGATGGTTATTATTTTCTACCTATGCCCACGATCGGGCATGGGGGGGCGCTGCCATGAAGGTGCAGCCGGAGCTCGGGTAGCCACCCACAGGTGGCAGCTGCCGTGTTGTGCCCTGCAATACAGCAGCTCACCTGTAGGTGGCCAGCCATTGTTCCTTTTTTTTGGCCCACCTGTGTGCAGTACAAGTAAGGGTTGCGCATGCTGAATATTGGGATGTGCGGAGTATGCATGGGCACGCCCCCCACCTGGCCCGCATACATTACTGATGCACTCTGGTGCATTGAGATTGTGCCAGGCACAATCCACATTTGAATATCGCATGGGGGTGCATCAGTGGGTTGCGCATGGTGCAACAGTGTTGCAACATGCGCAACCCTTCTGAATATCTGGGTGTTGGTCTTTAAGAAAGAGTTTGTACAATAAAAATGGCTTCCAGGTTCAGTGCAGCCCTCCATTAATGGAAGCTCAGTAAGGGTAGCAGGAGGTGGGGTGGGGCAAAAAGCACAAAGAGTTTACATGACTTGCTCAAGGTCCCACAGTAAGAATCTGGTGTTGATACATTTCAAAATTGAGTCCCTTGACTTTATACCAGACATGAATAGAGTGAGAATCAAATTGCCACCTTCTTGATGTCCATTGTATAATACTGCTCATATAACACATGGGCCTTTCAGCAGTATGCGTCTCTAGAAGAGACGTAGGTAGATCATTGGGGGTAGGGGGCTCATCCTATACATGTGAGAAAGCTTAAAATATGGCTGAAAAAAAAAAACAACCATGGAAGGTCACTGTAAAGAGATGGATGGTCTGTCAGCATCAGCGTTTTGATATTTGTATCATTGACCCTACACAAATAAATGAAATAATCAGTTACAGAGATTTACACTTACCTTGCATTTTAGTTTGTATACATTACTGCAGGCCTAGAACAATAGTTTCTTGCTGATTTATATACATCTCTTAGAACCAGGACTTTTGAAAATAATGAGTTCATCCATTTTGAGATCTGACAGTTATATTGAGTTTCAGCATGTCTATTGGCATGTGTGTGTGCCTGCAAATATAGATCTATATATGTATATATATATATAATACATAATATAATATATATATATATATACACACACACACACACATGCATCAGTATTTCTAGGGATTATATGCTTGTTCTGCAGCTACTGTACAACTAAAAGAGGGGGCTATATAGGTAAAGATATGAAATTAAATAATTATGTATAAACTTTCTGACAAACATTTTAAATTGGACATTGACTTTAAAGAGTTTGACTAACATTAGCACAATGCACTGACATTGTCACACCTCAGTTATCTCTGGAGTACTTTTTTTCCCTTCACAGTTAGAAAACTGCTGTTGGTGCAATGATTCTCAGCAGATGGAGCATAACATTCTTTATATTTCCTGAAGGTTACTTCTGCCTGCAGGGCTAAGAAAATGTCAGGCAGGCCAACTCCATTTCAGCTACATAAATAGCTATTTCCCACCAGAATAAACCTATTTTTAAATGATAACATAGTACTGAGTTTCAGACTTTTCTGGGCTACTGAGACAATGTCTCTTTTCCTCGTTCTGATGCTAGGAGATGGACATATATGCCTTCTGGTGTTAGGCTGTTATAAAAGAAGAAACATTATTATAATAAATCTTTTGAAACATGGTTTGGCACAAGGTCAACAGTATAATATAGTCCTAAAGCAGTGAAACAGCAAAATATATTATGAAACAAAGATGTACCCAACATAGTCTTGTAGTGAATATGATATGTAGGTAAAAATATCATCCATGATGTAGATTTTTAAAACTAGGTAGTTAATATTGAAGAGCAAAGAATACTTGTCAATTAAACATATTCCAAAATACAACATACTGTATATAGTACATTCCCATACTTTATTTTCTTGTATGCAGTATTACATTTTCTTTACAATGACCAAAGTTATAACGCTCTTCAAGAATGTGGTAACCAATTAAGCTAAAATCAAAGCCATGGGTCAGAATTCCATCAGAAGCAGAGTGTTAAATTGACCATTATCCATTGTTCCTGCTGCTGCTTAAAGAGTTTTTGGTTTTTACTTTTAGGGAAAAAAAACAATACTGTTTAGCGTGAATTTGATAGCATCCTTATTGGCTACAGTTAATCTACTGCTGCTGTTTGATTGTGTTCTGAAGTCACAGTCCTCTGATTGTGCATAAGTGGCACCATAAACATTTCTGTTCCAACACAGTGATGTCACATGTAGAAGATTATGCGGTCAGCAAAAGGTTAATTAGCAGAAAGAGATAAACTAAGCAAAAATGATCCTGTTTGCATTCAGATTGCCCTACAGTACAGTAACAATGAAGAACAAAGGGATGAAAACTGTAAGCACTACATAAACCAAAGTTGAATTGTATCTAAATATTATGATTTTCAATGTTTTCTCAAAGGGAACATTCACTTTTAATTTACCAGACCATTTTTGTGGAACCTCTCCCAATATCTCAACATCATGCTGCTCCTGTAGTATTGTTTCCTAGTGTGAATGTCAACCAATGCCCAGATTCAACAACACAGCTCATCAAAATCATCACAATGCTAAGTGAAACTTTCTTTTTCAACTGGTGCCATTGGACAGTTCATTTATTTATTTGATTTAGTTAACCAGGTGAGTACACTAGACAGTTAAATGCCTATTTTACAGGTATGTCCCAGGAGGGCACAAATGCTGGAATTAGACAGTGAACAATACAAATTACGATGTAAGAAAAACAAGAATGCAGAAAAACAAGAACGCAGAATCATGACTTTATAAATAGTTTACATTTAACATACTTGTTAAAAAATTGCCGATTCCAGGTGTGGCTGGTAAATCATTCAACATGAAAACCGTAACACTAGCAAACCTACAGAGTGATATTGAAGGCAGCAGCCAGTAGTTCTACTAAGGAGAATCAACAAAGAAAGAAGAAAACCACCAATAATGCTGAAGAGACATGGGTGTTGAGCACAGCTCAATACAGCGGTACTCATTTGTTTGGCCTGTTCCTTCAGTGGGGGCCTGCAATCCTGCAGAACAAAGTCACAAAGAATATAATTTGTATGTTACCATTGAATTACAATTACATCAGACCCCATTCTGTGGGATAATCTTTCTGCAAGAAAAGGTTATGCAAGAAGTAGGCTAAATAAATGAGCTCCACTGTAGAGGAATATTGAATGAATAGTAGGGAAGACAGAAGGGCAAAGAGAGAGCGTGGGCATGCATGCCTTTTAAGTAAAGAGCAACTGATGTTGCAGAGATGCTCATCCATAAAGAGTATGTAGAAGAAGAAGAAGAAGAAAACAACAATAAGGAGAATGCAGAAGACAGCAAAAGCTCTGACTCTGACCAAGAGCTAGAGAAAAGACAGCAAGTTTGAATGAGATATATGAGACAGGAATATAGAAAAGGAGTTAGAAGAGGAGCAAGAATCCTTTAGGAGCTGCTGGCATGCTCCAGGCTGGTAGGTTGCCCTAGGAGTTATTTTAGCCATACTGTGAATTTTTTTAGTGAAGTAGATAAATCAACACATACCTCATAAAGCTTGGCTATTAACTTCCTTCTATGAGTTGAGCAGTTGACAAGTGCTCTAGCCCCACCCCTAAAATCAGCTCAATGGATGACGCAAAGTAGGGAACAGGGCTGCAGGCACTCTAGGATGATTGTAATACAACCAGGGGAGGGTGGCTGCTTAAATGTGCTGAGATTATCTTTGCTGGCAGTCATATATGTATGGGGCTAATGTATAATATATTAATATATAAACTAACTCAAAATACTGACAATGCAGGAAAAGGGGTGGATGGGTATGCCCCAGAGTAGCATGGACTATGTCACCATATTCCCTACATGGTTCTGGTATTTTGTCTTATTTGAACATTTATGAAATAAAAAAACACCTGTGCCCTAGAAGGGAAAGATTTTTAACCCTTCTTTTTCTGTTTTTAGCAAAAAAGAAATATGATTTCCTGGGGGGGGGACAAGTTTCACAACCTCCAATTATTCCCTAAAGCCTTTTGGGGCCTTCTACAGGTGATGTGTCAATGTACTATTATATTCTGCTGCCCATCACATTTTGCTACTTTTAATAGATGCAATAGATAGACTTCCTCCAACTTATGAATTTATTGGGCTTCACACAAGTAGTTGCCTCTGCAACCCATAATCATGGTCACTCACTTGACTTGGTTTTCCTCCTGGGGCTAGAGACCACTGATTTGGTGGTGGAATCAGTTGGATGGTCTGATCACCACACCATAAGGTACAATTTCTGGGCTCCCCCCTTATAGGCCTGCCCCTGTGGAGATGGTCCGATACCGCCCTTTGAGGGATGTGACCTCTGATGGCCTATTGGTGGTGTTAGACTAATCAGGACTTTCGGGTGCAAGTGGGGGTCCAGAGAGTTTGGTTCAGGCTTATAATAAGGCCATGATGGAAGCTCTGGACTCTGTCACTCATGTCCGTGTTCACCCTCTTTCTCTTTGCCCTCGGTCCCCTTGGTTTGATGGGATCTTGAGGGAGCTGAGACAAGTTGGACGAAGGTTACAGCGATGCTGGCAGAAATCCGCCCTGGATGCTGACCACCTTAGATTGATGCAACATTATCGAGTCTGTCAATCAGCAATCGCCCATAAGAAGGCAGAGTTCCTGTCCAGGGAGATTGCTGCAACTCAGAATCGACCAGCTCAGCTCTTCCGAACCATGGACAGGTTGTGCAACCCAGCCTGTCTGCAGGTTCGAAGTGTGTTTTCACAAGTTAAGTGTGATGAGTTTGCTTGATTCTAACCCGAGGAATCCACTAATATTATTACTCTTGTAGTGCTTCCTTAAGCCAGCACTGCACAGAGAGAATAGAATGCTATGCTAATCATGGAATGTTTAGCTCGTACATCTATTTTCAAATTGCCCAGTGTCAACTGCGTACATTCTACCTCAGATTTCTTCTCTCTGCTGCAAAGTTCAGATGCCCTAGAGAGCTCTCTCAATCAAGACAGATTCCTGTAGTGCATAGAGCAAAAAAAAAGTGATTTTTTTTTTTGTTTTATTTTTTATTACTGCCTAGTGTCATTGCTCTTTGGTGTTTTACACCTCATTAGATTTAAATTTAAACTTGTTTATCGGTTCCTTGCGGTTCCTTTGAACTGAGGGGCAACCAACCTTCTTTTTTTATTTAATCGGAACCTTTTTAGAGGGTTCCGGTTACTTTGGTCTTTAATTTTATTTAATTTTAACAGCTTTTGAACCGAGGTTTATCGGTTTTCCTCAGCAGTTTCTCGGTTCCGGATCTGATTGGAACTAATAGTTTTTTCACTTTATCGGTTCCTGAACCGACCGTTATTCTATTGAAACTGACCTCAAATATTTAAATTTAGTTTATTTTTTGGTTGGTTATTGGTTCCTGTTTTCTATAATGTCAGACAAGCCTAAAAAGAAAACAGGACCCCCTGGGTTCAAGAATTGCTTGAAGTGTGCAGAGGTGTTTGCCAAGGTAGATAAGCATGATCTTTGCTTGATCTGCCTTGGGCAACAGCACTTCAGTGAAGACTGATATTTGTAAGTCTCTCCCTGTTAAGACAGTGGAAAAACTCAGGGAGAAGCTTAAAAAAAAACTAGAGGAGGGGTCCATGAGCTCTATCCAGTCCACCCCCTCTAAGACTGTGGCAGTTCCTTCCAGAGCCTCTAAATCCACCCTGATATGGGTGAGGGCTCTGGCAAGAGAGGCAGGCAGTCAACTGGCTGACTCCCCAGTGCCTGCCAAAAAATTAAAGAAAACCAAACACACTGACACCCTGGCTGAAACTCCTCAGGTGCCTATTACTGCTCCTTCTCCTGCTGAGTTGACACAGGCTTTTGCTTTACTCTAGGTGCTACAGGGCTTAATACCCCCTCAGCAGCCTGTGATTACTACTGCTGAAAAAGCAACTGTTGTTACCCTTCTTCTGCCTATTGCTACAGTGGCATATGAGGAGGATGACCAAGATGAAGAGGGAATTGAACCTGAGGGGTCACCAGAACAGGATTTTGGCTCCCCTGCCAGACCCTCAGTGGATTTCTCTTCCCATTTTAATTTTTTTAAGAAAATGGTAGAGACCCTGGATCTGCAAACAGCTGAAGAGATCCAGGATGAAGAGGAGGAACAATACATGGAGCTTATGGGGCTGACACCCTCAAAAAGGCTTCTTCTGCCTATCTACAAATTCTTTAAGAAGGATGTTTTAGAAATCCTAAAGGCTCCCAATACAGTCACACTCACAGACAAACAATGTGACAAGAAGTATCAGTTAGAAAGATCTGGTGCTGAGTTTCTTTTTATTCACCCAGACCACCAGGATATTGTACAGCAGGCTGCCTTTGAGAAAGCCAAAACTCCCTTACCTTTTCACCCCCCGAGAAGGATTAGAGAAAGATGGACAGCATGGCAAAAAAGGGGTACCTTTCGGCATCCCTGACAATTCGTCAAACCAGCTACCAGGCCTATGCAGCTCTTTATCAAACAGCTCTCTGGCAGTCAGTAGTGGATAATGCTGAGGCGAACCCCTCTTTAACAGTGTCAGAGCTGCTAGATACAGCAAAATTGGGCTTGGAGGCTTCCAAATACTAATTTCAGATGGCAGCTGACACCAATGATACAGCTGCTAGGTGGATGGCTGGTACCATTGCTCTAAGAAGATTTGCCTGACTGAGGGTTACCAACCTCACACAGGACACCCAAACTAAGGCAATGGACTTTCCTGTCGAAGGCCACTCTGTTTTTGGTGCCCAGACTAAGGCACATATGAAAAATGTAGAAGAATATAAAGCTACTTTTAGGAGCAACTCGACCAGAGATAGGCCCTCTACTTCAACTTCATCTTATTCTAGGGGAGGCAGGGGCAGGTCCTCTTTTAGGAGGTCTTTCTTTCAGATACAGGCTGTTTCCCAGCAGAAGTACTAACCACTGCAGACTGGATTTTACAGAGCTAGAGGTAGAAGGGGTTCTCAGAGAGGATTCCAATCTGCTCAGCCTCAGCAGCAAGCAAAACAGAACCCCTGACTTTTCCCCTTCAGGCTGCCTCTACACATCTTGTAGGGGGCAGACTCAACCACTATTTCCAGGAATGGTTAAAAATAACCACAGACAAGTGGGTCCTGGAAATAGTGAGTCAGGGTCTCTCCCTTTGCTTCAAGTCCCTTCCTCCTCCAAGGTTAAAACATTTTGCGCCAGCTCCCTTCTCAGAAGGAAAACTGCTGGAGCAGGAGGTACAGGCCCTACTATGGGCAAAAGCAGTGGAGCTTGTCCACAACCAAAGAGGGCAAGGGTTCTAGTCCAGATATTTCCTAGCAACAAAAAAGAATGGAGAGTGGCGGCCTATACTAGACCTCAGACTGCTAAACAGGTACCTGGTAAAGCCCAGGTTCAAAATTGCCACAATGGCCATGATTTTGCCAACTCTGCAAAAAGGGGACTGTCTAGCCTCCTTGGATCTAAAGGACGCATATTTCCATATTCCCATAAGGGAGTCACACAGAAAGTATCTCAGATTCAGACTCCCCTCAGGCCACTACTGGTTCTCAGCACTTCCCTTAGGCCTTACCTCTGCACCAAGGGTCTTTACCAAGTGCATAGCAGTAGTAGTGGCACACCTCAGATGACTGGGTGTCGCAATTTGTCCTTATCTGGACGACTGGCTAATCAAAGGGAAATCCCACCAACAGGTGTCAGACCAGCTTCGGGTAACCCAGGATATGCTGCTGTCCTTGGGATTCCTTCTCAATACCAAAAAGTCAGTCCTGACCCCTGTGCAGGTTCTGTAGTTCATAGGTGCAGAACTGAATACAGTAGTGGGAAGAGCTTTTCTCCCTCAGGAGAGGGCAGAAAGCATTCAGCTTCTGGCAGGCTCATTTGCCCTGTGTAGGCCAAAGCCAGCAAAACAGTTTCTTCAACTGTTAGGGCACATGGCTGCAGCAATAAGCACAGTCATAGGTGCCAGGTTTCAGATGAGAGATATTCAGTTCCACCTCAGAGCACACTGCTACCAAAGATGGGACCCCCTCTCAAAGCCAGTACCAGTCACACAAACATTACTACAGGTGGAGGGAGCTGGAAAATTTCAAGGGAAGGGTTCCCTTTCTGCAGGAGCTTCCCTGCCTGGTTCTCACAACTGATGCTTCCCTGCTTGGTTGGGGTGCTCACTTAGGGGATCACACCATCCACGGTACTGGGGAGAGTGCAGACTCACTCCTGCACATAAATCTGCAGGAGTTAAGAGCTGTTTATCTGGCCCTTCAGGGTTTCTCTCATCTCATACAGCGAAAGGTGGTACAAGTTAGAACAGACAATACCACAACAATGTATTACATCAACAAACAAGGAGGGACAAGGTCCACTCCTCTGTGTACAGAGACAATGAAGATATGGAGCCTCGCTTACTCTCTAAATGCCTCTCTACAGTCAGTTCATCTGCCAGGCAAGGACAACACCTTGGCAGATGCCTTGAGCAGGATAAACCAGGCCCATCACGAATGGGCATTGAACAAGCAGGTGGTGAATGCTCTATTCAGGTGGTGGGGAACCCCAGAAATAGACCTTTTTGCTTCCCACCAAAGTCACCACTTACCTCTTTATTGCTGCAGAGCCCCAGTGAAGGGGACAGTTCCGGTGGATGCCCTGATTCTGGATTGGACAGGCAGGTACATCTGTGCTTTTCCTCCTTTCCCTCTGATACTCAGGGTGCTCATCAAGCTCAGGTCACAACCAGCTTCGATGATTCTGGTAGCCCTGGATTGGGAAAGACAGCCTTGGTGCTCCCTGCTACTCTCAATGTCTGTGAGCAAACCAATTCACCTCCCTCAGAGGTACAATCTACTTACTTCCTTTCAGGGGAGGGTAGTGTACCCCAATCTCAGGTATCTCAAGCTCTGGCTCTTGAAGACTTAGAATATGCAGACTGCCAATTCTCTGAAATGGTTTTAGAAGTCCTTAAAGGTTACAGGAAGCCTTCCACCAAGAAAACCTATGCCTCAAAATGGAAAAGATTCTCCATTTGGTGCAGTGACAAGGGTATCATCCCAGCCCAGTCCGGGGCCCCAACCCTTCATGATTATTTGTCTCACCTGCACTCCCTGGGGTTGCAGCACTCAATTCTGAAGGTGCACCTGGCTTCAGTTTCAGCATACCTTTCAGCTACAAAGGATACCTCCCTGGCATCAAATCCTATATTCAAAAGATTCTTTAAAGGCTCTCTCATTTGTTTCCCCCTCACAGGGAACCACTGCCAGCATGGGACCTCAATATTTGTATTGCCCAGCTTATGCTTCCGCCCTTTGAGCCTATGGCATCTGCAGAGCTTAAATTTCTTACCTGGAAGGTAGATTTTCTGGTAGCAATCACTTCTGCCAGAAGGATAAGAAAGCTACAGGCCCTCTGTGTGGAAAAGGATAATGTTTCTTTCCACAGGGACAAGGTAGTGTTGATAACTAATAGAAGTTCCTCCCCAAGGTGGTTTCTGACTTCCATTTGAACCAGTCTGTAACATTGCCAGTTTTCTTTACTAAACACTCTAGCTCAGGTGAGCGTAGATTGCACAGCTTGGATGTAAAAAGAGCACTGAGTTGTTACATGACTCATACCAAAGATCATAGGCAGGACAGACAAAAACTGTTCCTCACCTATGGAGAAGTAGGTAAAGGTACTCCTGCTTCAAAAAGGACTATCTCTCGATGGATGGTCCAGTGTATTCAGTTTTGCTACTGAAAGGCAGGCAAGGTTCCTCTCTCTGGTCTTAGGGCCCACTCTACAAGGGGCACAGCTGCCACTATTGCAGCTGCCTGAGAGGTACCTCTAATGGAAATATGTAAAGCAGCTACCTGGAGTTCAGTCCACACCTTCGCTAAGCATTATAGCCTGGACACACAGTCCAGCAGTGATGCCAGATTTGATACAGGAGTCTTGCAGAGTATTTTTCCTAAATAGCTTCTGGCCCACCTCCTTGAGGTACTGCTACATAGTCTGCAAGAGCAATAATATTAGTGGATTCCTGGGGTTAGAAGAAAAAAATACTGTAGTAATCTTGTTTCTTCCAAAGTGATTCACTAATACTATTACTCCCTGCCCTTGCCTCCCCTTTCAGAATCAGTAACAAGAAAAATCCTCCCCACAGCTGATAAGATGTTAAGTTGGAGTGGCATGTCACCTGCTGGCACCTTTTAGTAATGTCTTAACTTGTAGGTGCTTTTCTAAAGGCATATCTGACTTCAGGAAAAAAGGGGACATTTGTTTATACTAGTCCTTTGGTTAATGTTATTTGCTCAGTTGGGCATTATTATTCTATAATTATTTTAATAGTGATTTACATGTTGTTATTGCCTCTTTGCAGGCTTCTAAGAAATCTGAGGTAGAATGTAGGCAGTTGACACTAGGCAGTTTGAAAATAGATCGTGCATCAATCTAAACATTCCATGATTAGCATAGCATTCTATTCTCTTTGGGGCAATGCTGGCTTAAGGCAGCATTGCAAGAGTAATAATATTAGTGGATCCCTTTGGAAGAAACAAGGTTACTACAGGTAAGTAATTTTTTTCTTCTTTGCTGATAAGGTGGCCAGCATTAGGGATGAGATCTGACCAGCTCACTCTGTGGGGGTTGGTGGTGGTTGGTGCTTGGTCACCTCTCCTCATTTTTTTTGGATATCCTTCGACTGGCTGGAGATCGCAGATATCGTGCAGATTGTCTAGAGTATGTAGCCGACATGCTGTAGTTTGGACCCGGGCCCAATGCACCTTATAATGGGATGTGTTGATTCCATCAGCCCCTTCCTTGCTAAGATTGTTTGGTGTTCCTTAGAGACAGGTGAGTTCCCAAGCTCCCTGAAGGAAGCAGTGGTGACATCGCTCCTTAAGAAAGCTTTTCTGGACCCAAACTACTTTGCTAACTACAAACCTATCTCTAACCTTCCCTTTGTAGGGAAGGTGATTGAGAAAGTAGTTGTGCTGCAGCCAGAGAACCATCTTACCATCCATGATATCTATGATCCTCTCCAGTCCAGTTTCCAGAAGAGGCTCAGTACTGAGACTGCTCTGGTTTGGGTGCTTATTGATCTCCTGATGGCAAGAGATCATAAGCACCACTCCATCTTGATGCTTCTTGATCTCTCTTCAGCTTTCAACACCATGGACCATGGTGTGCTGCTCGAGTGCCTGAGGGTCATCTGTGGCCGGGCTGGTTCGATCCTCAGATGGTTTCTGCTCTGCATGCAATCCCATCTCGCAGACCCCACCAGGTCTGCCTATACCACCAGTTTCACCTGACCTATTTAACCTGTCACCTCAAACCCATTTATTTCTGGATCCAGCCCTGATTGGCCCACAGCCTGCACCTGTCTCACTTAACCCACCTATGCCACTAAGCCCTTATGTCCCATGGTTGAAAAATTACCTAAGGTTAACTGACCAACTGTCCCCAGTCAATGAATACATGTCTCCAGAAGAAGAGACAATACTGGATGAGTGGATTGCTGAGAACATTCCATATCCCAGATTTTAAGAACATGACTGTAACTAGGCCAAAATGTTTAAGCTTTAGCTTGTCTTTTACTTGACTGATAATCATAATTATAAAAGTTTGATTTTGTTCTAACTGATTAATAGTTTGTAGCCTACAAATGGATTCACACATGTTTTGGTTTTATATTAACTGATTAATAATCTGTAATCTGATACTTATCGATGGCTTTGGGAGTATTTAATCTAAGTACTGATTGATTAACAACTTGTAACCTATATGCTCTGCAAGCTAGAAAACTTGAATGATTATTTTTTTCTGTAACTTCTTATGAGAGCAAATTAGTAACCACCAGACAGCTTATGTCTTCATGAGGCCTGAGCGTGATCTTCTTAGGTACCTTCCTGTGGTGCCTATAAGATAGTCTAATTATGTCTACATAGTCTAGCTGTAAGGGGTTAGTAGACAGTCAGTCCTATACTATAGTGTAAAACAGTAACCATCTGAGTGGTCACAAGTAGTCAACCCTGTCCTCTGAGCACTATAACTTACCACAGTAGTAGTCAACTATGCCCTGCTGAGTAAACAACTGACCACGTGAGTGGCCAGGTGTTCACACTCCTAGACTGGGTACCATGCTTGAAAAAGCACTAATGCTACTTTATGATGCTATCTAATATTTTTATATATTGTAATATATTAGCCATGTTTTGTTTAAATGTGATGACGTCAAACTAAAATTACAGCCCCAAGCAAACCCACAATATTAAACAGAAACCTTTTTTAATTACTAGCAAATTTCCACAACTAATCATTTTTGTTAAAGAGGCTGCTAAGACCCAAAAGACTATCAAGGTATCCAGAACCTCCCAGTTGTGTGCCTTGACAAGAATATTTAAGAGCCCAAAAATCCAAAGCAAGGAAGGAGTCTCAGAGGGAGAACCAAGAATCACCTCAACTCTTAGGACCTTACAGGATCATCTGGTACTGGTTCAGTGAGTTGTTAACCTGTTTTAGGCATAGGACCTAAGAACTGGCAATCTGGCTTATGTTTTTATTCCTTTTTGAGACTACTTTAGTCTGCACCGGGAATATTATTTTCTGCTTTGCACTGGTATTCAGAAAAATTGTAACTGTATTTTGAATTGTCATATCAGTTTAAAACTGTGACTGTCTGTTCATTTTATAGTTACAACTACCTTGTAAGACTTAAATGTTCACAACAAAAGTAAACAATTTTTATTTATTTATGATTCAGATTAATACCTTTGAGCCAGAGGCTCATTTACAAAGGATCCAAGTCAGGTGGCACAATATAGAGCCATTGAGTTACATCAGTGAAAACATTGTACAGAGAGAGGAACAAGGGTCACACTAGAGGACAATAAACATACGAAAGTGAAACAGCCAGTGGCTACATATCAAAAATACAGGTTACTAAGTGCAATGAACAGGTTTCTAAGTACAATTGGGCAGAAACAGGCAGAGCAATTAGAGAGTGCATGGCAAAGCAACCACTTGTCTGGGGTAGTGAGGAATTGCCATGTAGGGGAATTAGAGGGTCTAGACAGATCCAGGACAAGGATGATTTAAATTTGGGGGGGGTGCAGCCAGGAAGGCATTGTCGGGTGGTGGGGTGGGTGGGAGAAGGGGTAGGGGAGTTGTTCAGGGCAGTATGGGGTGCTGGGGAATGTGAAAGGTCCTCCGATGGCATTGATAAGAGCTAACAGTTGCAGGTGGTCTCACGTGGCAGCAGGTTGTGGAGTCCAGATTTGAAATGGCTGATTTTGTTGGACCGAAGGAGTTCAGTAGGTAAGTCATTAAACCATTTAGGGCCCCTGTAGGAGAGGGATCGTGCGAGTGTGGTATGCTTAAAAAGCACTAGGAACACTCCTTTGGTAGCACTTCTGGTGTTCACAGTTGGGTGTAGTTGTATAGTCTGGAGGTGGACTCAGGCATAAGGCCAAGCAATGCTTTTTTCCCCCAAGTAGACAAGCCTGGTATTTGATTCTGTGATGGAGGGGAAGCCAACCAGTGTCTGAATACAAGGTGCATGTATACGGCTGATAGTCAGCACCCTGGACCAGGTGGCAGGCCTTGTTGAGGAGGGTTATGATCCTCTTCAGGGTGGTGTCAGAGTCAGCACCATAGATCACTAGACCATAGTCAATTGTACATAACGCAGAGCTGCATGTAACCAGTTTAAGAGCCTCCAAGGGCATAGAGTGTCTATGTCAGTAGAGAACTCCCAGTTTGGTGTTAGCTATTTTGACAACGTGTTCAATGTGTGCTGTGAAGGAGAGTGTGTCATAAAGGTATACCTCAAGATATTTGAAGGTGCTGATCTGCTCTAGCAGCTCAACTTTTTGACTTGTTATGAGTAGGGGCCCATGTTTTTCCTGTTTTGTGGCACCGTGAAGAGCATACACTTGTTTTTTTGTAGTTGAGTAACAGTTTATGATGGGAGAACCAAGATTCTAGCCATTTAAAACTGGCCTGTAGGTCAGTGGTTATAGTGACGATGTCCCTACCAGATACAGAAATGACCGCATCATCAGCATAAAGCACCATTTGTGCTGGGCAGGCAACAGGTAGTGAGTTTATGAATAGACTAAATAAGAGTGGACCCAGTATGGAGCCTTGGGAGACTCCAAGGCTGACCTCCCTAGTCTCAGAGAGAATGTTAAGGACCTTCACACATTGTGTTCTACGTGAGAGGTAGCTTTTGAAACAGGTAACAGTGCTAGTTGAAAGGCCTATGGAGAGGAGACACTGTAGTAGGAGTTGGTGGTTAACGGTGTCGAGTGTCTTGGTGAGGTCAATGAATATAGATCCTACTGCCCTTCCATTATCCAGAGCCTCATAGATCTGTGTAGTGTAGTCTATCAGGGCTGTTTGGGTGGAGTGATGTTTAAGGCAACTGTGCTGCTGTGTACTTAGCAGGTTGTATTTCTCTAAATGCTCAGTAAGTTGGTCAGATACTGCACGTTCCAAGGCTTTGGAGAAAGGTGGTAAAATGGAAATGGAGTGATAGAGAGGCAAGCTCGGTCTCCACTTTTGTGGAGCGGCGTAACATGCGCTGCCTTCCACTTGTCTGGGAATATGCCCATTCATAGGGGTGTGTTAAAGATTTTTGTAAGTGGTCCAGCAAGCTCATTTAGTGTTAGGGCTACTAGCTTCATGTCGATGGCATCACTTCCCATCCTGGTCTTGCCCAGAACCCGCTTGTCGTACCGTTTAGTCTCAGCCTTGGAGAGGTGTCTGAAGTAGAAAGGCGGTGGGCCACATGGTGTAGTAGAAGGTGGGCTCAAGTTAGGGGCTGTCCAGAATGGGTGGAGGGAAGGTATTCCCCAGGGAGCACAGCACTTAGGTCAGTGAAAGCAGTATTAAATGCATTCACAATGTCACTTGGATCCTGGAGTGTTCCTTGTGGGGTAACTAGAAGATCAGGGTGTGCCTTGGTGGTCCTGCCTGTAAGGGATTTCACTGAGTTCCAGAATTCCTTTCCATTTTCCCAACTCCTGTTTAGAAGGTCTTTGTGGTAGGAGGCCTTGGCCTGCCTGATAAGTGCTGTGCATTTATTTCTGGCTGCTCCATAGGCAGTGAGGTCGACCATATTCCTTAATGCTTTGGCCCTATGTCAGAGGTTGCCCCGGAGTCACATAAGGTTAATTAGTGTTCCAGAGAGCCAAGGGTTACTGACCCCTCTTACTTTTTTGAGCTGTAAGGGGTGAAAATATCACAGGCGTTTGTTCATAAATTTTATTCATAAATCCTGACTTTGGTATTTCTTCTCAGTTTAATATCATATAATTTAGAGCCATGTCTCTAGAAAAAGATAAATTAAAAAGTAAAACAGGTTTAGATTTCTGTTTCCTGTGTCATCCTGGTACACTTTAAGTAACTGTTCCAGTTTATTTATTTATTTATTTTTAATTTATTCAATCTTGGATTACAATACCTTTGAGCAGGAGACCGCTCTTTTACAAAGGTTCCACGTCATAAAGGGTGGGTATACATACATTGTGGGTTAAGGAGTATCTAGCTAGGTGAGTAAACAGAGACAAAACTACATTGTAAATAGGAAACAGAGAAGGTTTTAACACTAGGATAATTCAGGTAACAGTAGCAGCCTAGGTGGCATTGTCAGGTAAAAGACAGTAAGCAGCTATCCAGAAAGGAGAGTAGGGGGCACTGAGTTGGGGGGGGCATGATGACTATTTAGGGGGAGCTGGGAGAGGAGATTGCAGGGTATTGCAGGGCAAAAATGGGGACAATTCAAGGTAGAAGACAAAGCAGGAGTAGCGAGGAGATGGTAATAACCTGAAAGGTGAATAAGACCGGGGTCAGGTTTATATTCATATGATTAAAGGTACAGATTTCTTATGTCCAAAAATTACTACCCAGACATTTGGGCTGGTGTATTAAGAATTCTAATAAAAGACACTGGTGCAAAATATATGACTGTCATAGGCACAGACAGATGGATAATTTAAACATAAATATGAAAATATTAAAAGAACAATGAATGACTCGTTGCCTACCAACAAATAAACATGCCCATAAGAAAACTTTAGATTTTAATGAACACAGCACCTTCTTAGACTGAGATCACATAGTCTTGGTCAGTCAAGTGTCACATGAAATAATCATGGCAGGTGGTATAGACCATAACACAGAGGTTACTCTTCCAACCGTCTGTGTTGTCATTCCTAACCTAGCTCAATTAGCAGCTAACTTGAAAAAACTGCCAGTCTCCGAAGGTCTCGGTGAAAGCTGTGTACACGAGACAGCAAAAAAAGGAAAGAAAAGTTATTTTTAACTTACACCTTTCATTTCAATCATTCCTCACTGGCAGATTCCAGAGGGTGGTATCGGGGATGTTTTCCTCGGACTCATTCTCTCTGCCATGCGGGGTCCCTCAGAGCTCGGTGCCGTCCCCAATGTTGTTCATGGTGTATATGCTGACTTTGGAAGACATTGTGAGATGGTATGGGCTGAGGTTTCACTGTTATGCAGATGATACCCAGCTATACCTGTCTTTTGTACCTGACCAGGATGGTGCGGTCTCAGTCTTTAAAAGCTGCCTCATAGAAATCCAGGACTGGATGAAATCCAGCTGGTTGAAGTTGAATTCCAATAAGACTGAGGTGTTGATGGTGGATCCAGGTCACTGGATAGAGGGGCCAGTGGCAGGGTTCCCCTCTGGGCTTTGGTTCGAGGGTTACCAGTTGCCTTTCTCTGAATGGGTGCAAAACCTGGGGGTGATTCTTGATGATGGGCTGACACTGCATTCACAGGTGTCAGCAGTAGTTAAGTCCTTGTTTTATCATCTGAAGAACATCGCCCGGGTCAAGCGCCTTGTCTGTCCAGCGACCTTCTGACACTGATCCATGCCTTTGTGACCTTGCACCTGGACTACTGTAACTCCCTTTACATAGGGCTTCTGGGGGTTGATATCTGCCACCTGCAGCTGGTGTAGAATGCTGCAGTGCAGCTGCTGGTGGGGGTTCCTTGTTTGAGCCACATTACTCCTGTACTGCCCGAACTGCACTGGCTGCCTGTACAGTGGTGGATCACCTTCAAGGTCAGTCTTCTGGTCTATAAGGCCCTGCACGAGCACCTGATTCCTTACTGTCCCAGCCGACCACTCTGTTCAGCAGACGAGGGGTTGTTAGAGATTCCCAGGGTTCGGCTGAAAACCTCTGGGTCCTAAGCTTATATGTACGCAGCCCCTACCCTGTGGAATTCTCCACCTCATCAGATCTGAGAGTGCTGGACCATGGAGAGCTTCAAGACAGCCTTAAAGACCCATCTGTTCTACCTGGCCTATGGGGATTTTACTTATTAAATCTGTTTTTATATTTTTATGCAATCTGAAATTGGATTGTTTTACTACCTTATTTGTTTTAATGTGTTTTATTTATAATTCTGTACATTGCTTTGGTTTTGGAATTGTGCTCTAGAAATAAGTTTATTATTATTATAAATACAGAGGCCTGGATATTCAAAAGGAGTTCGCCATGCGCAACAGGGTTCTGTATCGCATCAAGTCAAAGTGCGCCATTTGCGATATTCAGAAGGGAGGCAGTTGCGCCACCGAAAACATGCTGAGCAACAGCGCAATGTCAATGAAGGCATGCACAACCGAAGGGGGTGGATCCATGCATAAAGAGCGCAATGCGATATTCAAAGACTTGCGCGATGCGCAATAGCAGCACAGCCGGAAATTGCGCACTAGCGGAAATGAGCCAAAATAAAAAGGCTCAAGGAAGCGGCGCAAGAATGCTACAAGGCTGCCAAGTGGGGGAGAGAGAGACAGACAGACAGACAGACAGACAACAGACAGGCTAGGGCAGGCAAGGAAAGCATGGGCCATAGGCTGTGGAGGCCAGCGGGGGGTGCCCGGTGCAGTGGAAGTAGCAGTGAGGACAGCGGGGGTAACACAGCAACAGCAGCCAGGGGGGGTCAGAAGCCAGGGAGATGGACAGTGCCAGCTTCCACATGGAAGCTGTAATGAGGGGGGTGAGAATGCATGCTGCAGGGGGACGTGGCCGTGGAAGGGCCCGTTGGCAGTATGCCCCCAACAGGCAGTACCGTGCCCGCATCAGCTTTGAGCTGTACACAGATGTACAGATCGTGGGCCGGTACCACCTGAACAGGGCAATACTGAGACGGCTCTGTGAGCTGTGCAGTGATGTGATGCAGGCACCCTCACAACGGAGTCACGCTCTGTCAGTGGAGACCAGGGTGACAGCCTGCATGTGCCTGCTCGCCACGGGCACCTTCCAGAGGCCGACAGGGGGCACCACAGGCATCACACAGTCGGCCACGTCACGCATCCTCACCCAATTCCTCAGTGCACTGCTGTCACATGCTGCAGAGTACATCCATTTCCCCAGCACTCGCGGCAGAGCATACAGCAAACATGCAGGAGTTCCACAGGGTAGCACGTATGCCTGGCTGCTAGGGCCATAGACTGCACCCATGTGGCCATTCAGCGACCACCTGGCCTGATGGGCTCGCATATAGGAACAGAAAGGATTCTCCAGTGTCAACTGCCAGGTGGTGTGATGCCACTGGGCGATAATCAATGTCTGTGCCACACCTGGTGGAGCACATGATGCCTTCACATGGTATCAGTCCGCACTGTGCCATCGATTCGAGAGTGGGACATCCCACAGGACATCTAGTGGGTGAGTACACATGTATGGAATGCAAACCGGGCAAGGGTGGAATGCCACAGGTGCCATGGTAGTGGCACACAGGGATATGGGCAATATGGATCTGAACATGAGACTGATCTCCACTATCTCCACACAGGTGACAATGGATATCCACTCCATCCCTGGCTGCTCACACCATACCGGCGCCCCATGACCCCATCGCAGCAATGCTATAATGAGGCACATGTTTCCACACGCAACATCATAGAGCGGGTGTTTGGGATGCTCAAGGCACGCTTCCGATGCCTAGACACCTCCGGCGGTGCCCTACAGTACAGCCCCCAAAAGGCCTGTGGGATATTCCTGGCCTGTTGCATCCTGCACAACATGGCCAAAGACTATGGGATAGCCGTACAGGTTGAAGAGGGGGACAGCGATGGGGACGCCAGTGGCGCCGGTGTTGATGATGATGAGCAGCCCCCCCTAGGATGGCGGGACCCCGACTGATCTGGCAGGCCCAGCTGCACCGGGACACCATCACAGAGGAGCACTATGCAGAACACAGGTAAGTCAAGGGGACATGTGCAACCAACACTGTCCATGCGCAAACCACAGGCACACAGGGTAACACACCAGGGGTGCATGACGGCCAGGGGAGTGGAAGGGTCCAGGCATACAAACACACCATCAGGGAGGGGTGAGCACTCATATGGACACACACACACCAGGCACAGAGCATTCATGGGCACATGCACAGCACAGCAGAACCGACATTGCTAACACACAGCACCACTGACCACCCCCACCACCTGTACTGTCCAAGTACGTGTGTCAGATGCTGGGCACCCTTGCACCTTGGTGTACAGTACAATGCAGGCATCATCATGCACACGCACCTGTGGACAGCAGTTGGGAGGGTGTGCAGGTGGTCCGTGTGTCGGCGTGGTGAGCAGAGCACCCAGCAGTGCACTGCCCACCATGACACACATTGCATACATGGCAGCACCAGACAGGGCACGCACTGGGAGACAGCTCAGTCATGTAGCACTGTCCCACGGCCATCGCGGATGCGTGGGCGGCCCCGCCGTGACCCAACAGCACTGGCAGGCTGAGCAGGGGCCACATGGGGTGGCACTGTTGCACCACCAGGGGTCCCACTGCGTGAACGTGACCTTGCCTGCACAGGGGTCTGCAGCATGCCGAACAAACCTGCACCAGGGGTGCTCGGGATGGCCACAGCAGAACCCGGCATCGACAGGCCTGGCGGCTTCATCACGCGAACGGGAGAGTGAGAGAGGAACTGTGTGGGGTGTGTGACTAGGGCACCTGACTGTGTGCCCAATGCGCCCACGACAGAGACCACTGCCTGGGTCAGCCTGTCAATGGCGGCGGTCACATCCGTCCGCATACGCACCAGCTCTGCACGGTCCAGAGCACACTCCCTGCTGTGCCACTCCACAGCCACAGACAGTGCCTCCACGGACATTGCAACCCACCTCTGCAGCTGTACTGATTCCCGCAGCAGGCGGGTGTGCTCGTCCAATGGGTACTGTGCCCCAATAGCATCCTGTCCCCCAGGGTGTGGAAGGTCCTGATGCACAACACCCCTTGAGGGTGAGCGCTGTTTGCCTGGACCAGGAATGGGCGGATAAAAGGGCGGCGGACATGTGCCACCGCTTGACACCGTACCCCCAGACCTGGTGGGTGACTGCTGCTGCTGCCCTGCCAACTGCTGTGCCCCAGGGTCCACTCGTTCCACCGCTGTGCTAGCAACAGTGCCAGACACCTGCACAGCCACCGGTGCTGCCCCACCGGTGCTGACAGGCACAGCCTGGGACTGTGCCAGCATGCTGGTACACAAGTTGGAACCAGAAAGGCCCAGGGGCACGTGCTGGCCTGCTGTGTGTCCGTCATGGGACACACACCTATCACTGCCCATTGCAGTCCTTGCATCATCAACGGTGCAGGTACATGCTACAGCCATAGTCACAGCATGCTGGCATGCTTGCATGCCAGACTGCTGAGACACAGGCTGTGCACCCCCGCACCCGAATCACCGACACCAGAGTTGGTGGCCCAGCATGCATGCTGCTGCAGTGCCTGCTGGCTGGTGATAGAGGTGGATGGACCCTCCTCCATGTCCAGCAGGTCATCATCACTGCCTGGACCCACCACCACCATCTCCTGAAGACAAACAGGATCTGTAACAGAAAGAGTACATGTGAGTGCATGTGAACAACTTCCCCAACCCCCCAACACCACCATGTCATACCGTGCAGTGATGGGCTTCCACCTGTCTGGAATCCACCTCCTGGTATGCCCTCAATAGCGCCTGCTGCATTGATGCAACCAGTGTCTCCTCAGCCGGGGTCAGCTCCAACACCACTGGCAGGCCCCGCCAGTGCCAGCACGTGCCGCCCTGAAGGCTGCCACCTTCTTCTTCAACCTCCTGTGGTCTGTCCCCATCTTCTTCTTGCATTCCTGCACGGAGCGCTGGTGGCTTCCGTGCAGGTTCACGGCCCGAGCTACCCCCTCCCATGCAGCCGCATGGGACTGAGGGGTGCCCCTCCATCCACTCTGTACTGGCTCCTCATCCAGGTAGGCCTGGAAGAGGGCCTCTGTCTCTGCTGGGGTAAAGTTGGGCCTCCTCCTACGCCCACCATCTTCACCCTCACCTTGGCTCTGCTCGGTCATGGCGATCTGTATGGGGGCAAGTGGACACCTGTCACTGTGCAGTCTACAGCATTTTCCCATGACCATTGTCCAGAACATCACACAGCATGCAACTCACCTCTCACCTGCAGTAACCGAATCTGGCCAGCGCAGCCCAATGTCGCACATTTATAGCGCAATGCATGCAAATTAGGAGTGGAGCAACTATAATGACATGCAATCGCTCCACTGCGCCTTGAATGGCTGATCAGATGATTTGCGTAGTGTCGGCTGAATATCGCAAATTTGCGCTTAGCACATCTGGTTAGTCGGCTGAGCCAATGGCGCAGATCTGTGACTGTGTGGTACACTGCATTGCGCATGCCCAGATAGCTTACGCAGGCATCTGCCACGCTGCTGACGTGCTGTGCGCGATCGGCAATTCAGGCCATGGCCACCATTGTGCCAGTGGCGCTACAGCACTGGGCACTATATGGCGCTGTGGCACTACTGTGCAGTAGTCCACTGTGGCACTGGTACGCAGCTGGTCGGTCGCGCAGGATGCATATACATCAGATGGCGCTGTGCGTGGCCTTGCGTCATTGCCCATGACATTGTGTCCGACCTTTGCCCCTGGCCCTGTTCGGCTGCCATGTATGCAGCCCTATTACGCTGTCTGGTGACAGCGCTATGTGAAAAAATAGCGGCTGTTTGAACAGCGCGATTGGAACCTGTGTGGTCTATTGCAACATTCCATCGCGGTTACGCGCAGCGGGCGCCATATTGCCTGCTGTAAAGCGCTGGTACCATGGCCTGCCAGAAGAGCAATTCAGTGGAGCCCAGTCGAACTGGCCAACTTGGTGGGCCTAGTGGAGCCCCACTATGGGTCACTTTATGGTGAGGCGCCCCTCACCATTGCCAGGATGCAGGTGTGGCAGCAAGTGGCCACTGACCTGGTGGGGGTCACTGGACGGTGACGGTCAGCTGAGCAGTGCCGGCACCGGTACGGTGACCTCCGCCGGAGGGATCCGGAGCTTCTTGATCGGCTGCGGTCATGTGCCAGGCGGGGCATGGTGCCTAGGCCAGGTGGGTGTACCATCTATGCACCTGTATTCTCTGTAGGGGTGTGAGTGTGTTTTGGTGGCTGTGCATAGGGTGGCTCTGCCATGGTTGGCTGTGTCAGTGTGTGCAGGTGTGAGATGCATGGGTCTGGCTGTGTGGGCAGGCACTCTCACTGGGGCAGGGGCAGTCTGCTTTGGAGTCACACTGATGTTTGTCTCAACATATGTCTCCCACAGGCTGGGATGTGAGGATGCAGGCACGGGGTGAGGAGGGCCGTGCCAGGGCCCCGGTGCCGGTGGGTGTTGCACCCCACCAGCAGCAGCAGCAGCAGCATCAGCGCCAGACCCATCTGCTTGAGGAGTGTGAGTATCATTACTTCATGGATGCTATTGCATGCTGGGGGGGGCAAGACCACCAGCCATGCACAACACAACCATGCAGGAAAGGGGAGGTCATAATTCCACTATACAAGACACTAGTGAGGCCCCACCTGGAGTACAATGTACAGTTCTGGAGACCATACCTACGTAAGGACATAGACTGGGTAGAGAAGGTTCAGAGGAGGGCAACAAAGATGGTGCATGGATTGCATCACAAGTCCGATGAAGACAGGTTGAAGGAACTGAACATGTACTCCTGGAGGAGAGGAGGGAGTGAGGGATATGATAGAGACATACAAGTATCTTACAGGGAGGAACAGGGTGCAGGAAAACACTATTTTAAGCGAAAAGATGTTCCAGGACTAGAGGGCATGGGATGAAGTTGGAGGGAGGACGATTCAGAGGAAACATGAGAAAGAATTTCTTCACAGAACGGGTGGTGGACAAGTGGAACACCCTGCCAGAGGAAGTGGTGGGGCTGAAACAATCACGGGATTTTAGAATGCACGGGATAGACATAAAGGAATTCTGGATGTCAGGGGTAAGGTGCAACAGACTTATAGGAAAACAAAGTGAACTTACAAGCTCAAATGGCAGACTGGGTGGGCCATAGGCCCTTATCTGCCGACACTGTCTATGTATCTATGTATGCATGCACGACACAGGTGACATGCATCACTGTCCAGTATCACAGCACGTCTGTGTATGCGTCACTGGTGGTCCATGCATGCACTGGGCACATAGCTGTGTAACTGGCATCGCACCACGTTGCCACGTCACTTGACAGCCTTGTTTGTGCTGTGATGGACATGGGCAGTGTGTGTGTGCAGTGGTGCACATAGCTGATGCCGCCTGTTTGTGATGGCCATGTGCATGTTCACTGTGGGTGGGTGCATGCCATCACAGGTGCGGGACATTGGGCTATATGGCTTGCAGGTTGGGTGGTGTTCAGGGTTGTGGTCAGTCACAGCAATTGACTGTGTTCCCATTTTCCTAGGCCTCGAAGTTCTCCAGAGGATAGATCAAGACATTCGGGGCCTGACACAGGTGTCCCTTGAAAACCAGGCCATCCTGGAGTCCATTAGGCGACATGGCCTGCGGAGGAGGCGTCCACAGGGGAGAGCGGAACCAGGCGCAGGATAACCAGCCAGCTGGGCCTTAGGACACAATACCTTCCACTTCTCCCATCCCTACCACCCTGCCTTCCCTCTCAGTTGTTCATTCCTACCCTTGAACACCCCTACCTTGTACCCGTCCCCCCCCTTGTAAATAGTTGTTGTTTATTGTTTTGTTATTTACTATTTGAAATTTTAAAAATACATCTATATTTTGATATGAATACTGTGTTGGTCTCTGATTTGCAGCTGGCTATGGGTGCTCAGTTGCAGTGGTGTACATGCCATCTGGGGTGGTATGGTCCTGGGTGTGTGTGTGTGTGTGTGCGTTTGTGTGCATGGGGAGGTATCTCCGGCATGGCAGTGACTTTCTGTTGGTCTTGCTGTCTGCTGCCACCCACTGCTGGGTGCACAGGGTGTGTCTGGCTTGTATGCTTCTGTGCTGCACGGGGTTGACTTGTGCTGGGGGGGATGCATGGTTTCCTGCAGTGCCAGTCACTGCACATGGGTGGTGTCTTGGGGTCACGGTGCAGGGTGTGCTGTGCGTGACGGGGGCTGATGTGCACTGTGTTGTCAACCCCTGTGTGTGGCAATTTCAGCCTGCCAGTGGTTGTGCTGGGTGTCATGGCTCTGCTGTGCTTTGTTGGCTTGTCCCCATGGGCCAGTAGATCATCTGTCACACCCCCAGTGATGCTGTGCTTGGGGTGTGCAGGTGTCTTGTTGGTTCTGCAGTGTGTTCCTGTGCCCACGTGTGGCATGGCTGGCGATGGGCCCCAGCCTGCCTCCCTGGATGTGCAGTTCCATTGCTCTGGGGGGGCTCTGACTGCTCAGCTGGGCTGCCCTGGTTGCGCTATAGCGCAACATTTCTGCTCAGCTTCTCCTTCCTGGTTGCGCTATGGCGCAGTTAGTGCGATATTCAGACGTTGGCTGCTTGCGCAATTTGTTCTGCTCCATGTTTGAATATCGCACCTGTTGCGCATATGCGCAATTGGTTTGTGCTTGCTCCTGCTGTTGCGCACATTTTGGGCGCAGTTTGAATATCCGGGCCAGAGTATATACCCACCATAAAGAAGAATGGAAATTAGTGACAATTTGAAATGGCTTGCAATGTTCCTGTTTTTAGAAATTGTATTCAGACCCCCATATTATCTAAATGTAACAGTACCTAAATAAATGCAAAACAACTGTTTTGTATCATTTTAGTTCTGTGGATACCATTCTGTATTATTCTCTTCAGGAAACCAGGAATCTGGACATTTTACTATGTCACTGCATGGATTTAAAACTCTTAAACATGAGCTGTTTACCTATCAGAGCTGTGCTCAGCCTTCTAAATCCATGCAGTAACACAGACAAAACTCCAAATTACTGGTTCCATGAAGATAACGGTACAGAATGCTGTCTATAAAAATAAAACAATTAAAAACAGTTTTTCTCATCAGTATTTATTTAAGTACAATTAAACATGTATTATTTGGAGAGATAAATAGTATTTTTGAAAATGGAAATATTACAAACAGCTGCAAATGCACCCATATTTCCAGTGCCCATTAAATCAGCAGTATTTTGTTAGTGGAAAAAAATCATTGTTTTTAGTAATAATGTGTTTCCAACAAAACTATCAATATATATATTTTTCTTTTTATTGCACAGTATTTTACTCCTGAAATGAGGTCTGGGGTTTTGAAGTTTTTAAATGTCCCTGTTTTCTGGCCATGCCCAGTATGAACAAGTTAAACACTTTGGTGTGGTGCTTTGCTGTTTACCATCAGGAATGTGAACTGGCATCCTCCTAATACATCCACAGTATGAAACCAATATGTTAAGTCAAAAAGTAAACCCAAGGGAAGAGATTTTTAAAAGTCCAAATGGTGGCCATCTTTAATGACTTGAATCATTGATTATAGCATTAGTACTAAGAGCTGTTTTAAAACCATCTGAGAAACAAAAATATTCTGACAAATCTAATTATGTCAGAATTATATAAATGCTAAAAAAATGATGACTTTTTTTTTTTTAGTTTTTATTTTTCTCCTCCTCGGAGTCCTCTGCTACCCTCTGACGTCCCCAGCCCCACGCAGCTCCGGGTATGAGGCCCCCTACCATGAACCCCACGACTTACCCTTCATGGCAGGGGGTGGGGAGCGATCCGATCCACCAGACTGGATATGAATTCAGGAGGTGCCTTCCCAGATCGCTGCAGTGGGGGACCATCATCATCCTGCAGAGGGCCCCCATTTTCTCCCCTCGAGATTGCGGCATGCAGTGGCGCGCATGCTCCTGTGTGCATTCCGCCAAGTGCCTGCTGTAACTTTCACTCCAAGTTCCATTGCTGACATGCCACCCCCCAGCCTCTGCTAGGTGTCAGGCAATCGCCGAGCACTGCAATCCCCCTCTTCCCAGAGAAGGAGAGCAGTCCTGTGGATGTTTGATCCTTCTTCTCCCTGCCAACCCCCGGCATCCCATGTCTGTTCCCGAACACGGGTCACCAGCATGGTGCGAGGTAAGGCATCCAGCACCTCAGCCCTCAGTGTCACTGGGCCAAATGATGACTTTTCTGATGACAAGTACTGCTGCTGTAAGTCCTCCTGGACTGCATTTGCTACTCACATCCCAATCCATAGTGATGGGGTTAGAATCATAACTGTAGTAAACAGAGTCCACTGCAGAATCAGAGTTTCCTACTGGCCACAAATTCTGTCTGGCAAGGGACTTCTCAGAGACAGGGTAGCAAAAACAGCATTGCATTTTGCTACCTGTGGGAAACTATGATGGGAAAGCAACATGTGATGTTACACTGGCATTCATGCACGACCATTCTTACTGCATGCCTATTTTCCAGAGTGTGCATGTTTAAAACCTGTACATTGAGTGTGCTCAGATCAGACCTAGCCCTATGTTTCTGGAGGCCCCAGATAGGATCTGTCTTTGGGGGGGTCCTTGAAACTACATTTTGCCCCATGAGGGTTATTAATGGAGAGTTAATGTAACCCCTGATCAAGCCATGTTGCTTAGTCAACAGAACACTGCCACACCAAGATCCTTAGTTGTATCTTGGTGGGCAAGCCAAGAGAGCAGGAATTTTTAACAATTTCAAAACCACATATTTTGTTTCAGAAATAAAAATAACATGGAAAGAAAAATGGACCTGTTGTTATATTAAGGGCTTGTACTGACTACCAGCTATAGCATATAAAAACGTGTTTCACTATACTGTTGCTGTAAAAGTGTCAGCAAGTTATTTTGTTTGAGGGACAAGTACATAGAAGTTTTTTTTTTAATACAGGTTTTTATCCTCTGTCTTCCCAGCTATCCCCTTCTGATCGCCCCCCCCAACCCCGTCACCCGGATCCTCCGAGCTTATCTTCCACTGGTGTCCTCCACCACAGAACTGTGGCATGTGCCTGGCTGCCGGTGCGAGGCCTGTGTGAGGTCTGTTGTCATCCTGTCACTGGGTTTTTTTACTCCAGTTTTCTCCCCGTTACTCCCCGAGGCCTCAGCAGTACACGGTTGTGCATGCAGTGGCCCTTCTCCACCTACCCAGCATAGCATCAGCCCCCCATTGACCCAACGCTACCATTGAGCCTCCACTCAGTGACAGCCAAGAGATGGGGAGGCCTACCTTCCTTGTCTGGGAGAGGAGAGCTGCCTGATGGCCACTCTGTCCACTCCCAACCCCCCCAGCTGACCTGTGGCAACCTGTGCTCATTCCCGATCAAGGATCACTGGCATGATGAGAGGTAAGGCGTCCATTGCCTCAGCCCTCTACGCCACTGGGCCGGCTTACATCTAAGTTTTAAAAACCCAGAACTGTATGCCCCATCCCTCTGAATACAACTGACCAATTACCTCACATTTCTGAAAATATTTTTTTTGAACAAACCATTGCACTATCCAGGGTAAATGAAAGTTCACATAAAATAATAATTCCATATGTACCAGCATCAGTAAAGGTTATGGTAAAAGGGAGGTCTTTAGGGGCTGTGCGGAATTTTAAAATTCTGATGTATTGGGATTAAGCAGAATTACAGAAAATTCCACCTAATTGTGTGGAATTACACAGGTAGCAGAATTCTGAGGGTTTGAAAGTGGAATGTGTTCTGTAGATTAGTAATCCATAGTTTCTATAACCCACAGATTCAGGTTTCCACTAGTTAGTACAATCCATGCAAACAATAATACCCTCCAGGGTGGGTGGTATTGGGCAATACTGGACTGCCCAGGGGCATGATGAGACCCGACACCACAGGTGGAGGGTCTCATAGCCCCTAGAAGGTCTGGTATTGCCCATACCACCCACCCTGGATATTATCATTGTGCTTAGAAAATGGCCATTATCTTACATTTTTTTTCAGTAGTGAAAATATATGAACAAATTGAAAAAAGAGTCTTAAAAATATAGGGAAAAATGTTTTATGTACAGTAGTCCCCGTCTGTCACAGTTGCGTTCCCTGCTTGCCATTGTTGTCAGTAGAGCGCTGCTATAGGAGGCTAGTGCTTTTAGCAGCTGCTTGTATCTTCTCCGGTAATCACTTTAGTTTGGGAAGGGGGGGCTGTGAATTCAGAAGGGGTACAAACACAGCATTATGTAAGGTAACTGATTTCCATTGAAAAAACGATATTGTCTCTTTGTGGTGCTTGTTTTATGGGAGCTGGAGTGCAGTCAGCGGGAGTAGCTCAGAGTAGCGCTGAGCACATGATGTGCTGGTGCTACTGCTTTTGAACTGTAAGAGTCATTTTTCTTTTTGAAGCCGAGCCTGGTTGCTATATTGTTGAGATGGCTTACTATCTGACTTGGTTTCACTAAGCGACAACCAGTAAAGTATTGAGTGGGAGGTAGGGGCTCTCACTAGGTAAGCGAGGAAAACAGTGGCAGCTTTTTAGGGTTTGGTTGATTGGAGTCATGCTGCTGGCTAGCAGTAGTTGTGAGAAATGGCAGGCGATCTGAGGTTGGGTCTGGCTTAGTAAAATACAAAAAAATGTTCTTATGTTGGCTTTTCATTATACTGCTATGATTGTTGGTATTACTAGGTATAGTCACTGGTCTTAGGGCTTAGGGGGGCAGCTCGCTCACTCTCTTGCTAAGCGAGCAGAAAAAAGATGGCAGTTACTGAAGTTTGAATTGGAAACTGACACATGGATACCAGTTTTGGGATGGCAAGCTGGAACTTTTTTATTTTCTGGGCATCTATTGTAAGTTAATGTACCCTCCTGGCAAGGGTACCAGTCAATCAGATGCCAGGAAATAAAAAAGCCCATTTTCTATGGAAAGTTATTCCACGGTCTACATAGCAGTGCTTTTTGGAATTCTGTGGAATTTAAAATGAATTTCTGAGAGAAGAATTTCAGAAGCTGAATTGCCATTCTGCATGAATTCCACTGGCAGAATTCTGCCTCCCACACAGCTCTAGAGATCATTCATCTGCAGTACGTTCCTTCCAGGTTCTATATGTTTTGCTGTCTTGAGAGAGTATTCAGTTTCCCCTTGTTTTAAATCATTTGCTTTACCAAGATGATGAAACAATTAATCTCACATTTTGTCAAACGATGGGAACAAATGTTTTTATCTATTGTGCATGGCTCCTACCAAACAGGAAACTTGCCATGCCGACTTTTAATTCTCTTTTGCTCAGTACACTTTATAACATAACATGTGCTTTTATTTTGACCATATGACTTTGGCTATTGGAACCAAAACAGGCAGACAGGAAAATAATACAAATTTTAAGAAGTAGTCAGTTGTTAACTTATTATTTCTGAATTGTTTGTCTTTTCCCTTTTGCTCATTAGCAAGTCTTCTGTGTGATAATATTGTGCTGGGTGTGTGGAACAGCTCTCAGCCTGGCAGTTGACATATCTATCTCTATTCCCCCAACCACATAATCAGCTTTATGATCTCACTGACAGTGACATCACAAGTGACTAAACTGACAATCACTGAGTGGCTGTTCCTAAGCAGCAGTGATGTCACAGTCAGTAAGGTCACAATGCTGATGATGTAGTGGGGGACTAGAGATAGATACAGTATGTCAGCTGCTAAGCAGAGTGCTGTCCCACACATCACATCTACTAACATCAGGTAAAAAATATTTTAATTAACCAAAGGCGAAAAGAAAATGAACATCAGATATAAAAGGTAATGGTTGATTGATTTTAAAAACTAATATTAGTTTTAGGCAGTAATTTCACTCTTTAAATGGCCAGACTTGAAAAACTACTAATACTTTAGTTTTCAGTACTTTTTATGTTGTTTTATTGGAAATCATACATCCCTACTGCTTTAGAACAAATAAAATGGATACATTCCGGGAAATTGGTCCTTCTCCCTCTTCCAGGATATGGATGCTAGGAACAACAGCATTTTTACCAGTAAGCTTTTTTTTTGACAGAGCTATTAAACTCATGTCTAAGCAGAAACCTGAACTGTGTTATTTGATGATTTGTGCATTTGCTTCCTTGGTAAAACTGCTTACACCACATTTTCATTCATTAATAGTTTCATGTTTCTATTCATTGACTGTCAACTGATCTACCGCTGGGGAACACTGTAATATCACTAACTGTTTAAGGTCACTTTAGATGACATTCGAGGTGACTTCTGATGTTGCATCATTAAGCTTTTTATACTATTTGCAGATGTAGCATCCCTTTCTTGAATCCCTGTTTAGGGCCGATACTAACTACTGCTTAAAGCAATATATATTCTAAGACAGAGTGAACCACTGGGAGTCACATCTAATGTCCCTCCCCTCCACAAACTGTGAGGATCCAGATTAATCCAAGTCCAGCCAATCGATGTGCTAGACGTTACCGTTTGATTTCTGCTGGACCAGTGCAAGAAATCATTTAGTTCTCATCTTACTCTTAGGTTTTCTGGTTGCAAGGTAAAATAGGGCACACAATTATAATTTTACATCTCATGATGATGTGCAGTGAATCTCCATGATGAAAACACTTTGAGAACATGATTGTTGGGTTTTCTGGGCTCCAACATCACTGCACAGTAAAGGCAAACATACTCTGCCAATTAAATAGTCTAATATGGATGTTCAGATTTAAATTCCAGCTAGAGTACCCTTTTAAGGTCTTCCCAGCCCTAGTATCTTAGAGCTATGTGAATCCTAAACATTCCTAAATGTAAAAAATCTACCACAGCTACCCAAAAGGTTTTACTAAACCTTTGCCTGGCCCCAGAGAGTGATCCTGCCTTTTTGGAATCTGTTAGCAGGAGTACGTCTACAGATCACATTAGTACAAGCTATACTGAACTCGGGTCAGAAATGGAAACCTGGCATTTGGGAATAACTATTAGCCCTACTTCTTTATTTCTATGTCTTTTTTACTGTGATTGTGTGTTTGTAATACAATACCATATTATGCAATGTCTATTTATTATATGTTTTTGTATTACATTTTTTATACTACTGTAACTGTTGGATATTCATAGATTCATAGATACTGTCGGCAGATAAGGACTGCTGGGCCCACCTAGTCTGCCCATAAATTCTCCCCTGATAGTGCTACCCAAGCCACTACTGGGGGTCCATAGTCCACCCCTTCCTTTATCCAAGATATCCATGGGCCCGATTCCAGAAGGCATGTCGCAAGTAGCTGCCAAAGGTGACTTGCGACATTTGCCACTGTGACATGAACCCTGCACCCGATTCCAGTATGGACAGGGTTCCCGCCACTACATCCTGTGAGTTGCAGCACCCCTAGTGGTGTGCCAAAAGAAGGACACACCTGAACAGGGTGCTGCAAGCTGCAGACATACCCACTGACAGGGCAGCCACCACCCCCCCCCCAGCCCCACACCCTGAAACAAGCATGCATGCCCTGATGGGCCATATGGGTGGTTAGCAGCAGTTCACCAGCATGGGGGTGGCACTGCACCACATTACCGGGGATTGGGCCAGGGACCCCGGTATTGCTGGGGATTGGGGTCGAGTGGGGGTCCTATTATGCATGTGGGCAGACTGTTCTACAGCAGTGTGTGGGGTCAGGGCTGGGTGGGGGGCATCAGGCTCCTGGGTTCGGCAGCTGGCAGAGTACTTGTGCCAGCACATAGCTGGTCTAACTGTACATTGCCAGAGGTCCTCCCCAGGACCTTTCCGGAATAGCAGTTGTGGGTTACAGCAGCTGCCCTTTCGGAATAGGGCTCATATGCTGCCGTAACCCCCTCTTCTGCCTTGCTGCTGGGGAAATGGGTGGCGTAGGTCCACCTGGATGCAGGCAGCCTGCAATGCCTCTTGGAATTCTAATTGTTGGAACACATGGTGCAGAGTGGCACTTGCGCCATTTGTTTTGGTGCAAGACACGTTGCGCCATGCATATCTGTTCCAGGATTGGACCCCATGGGTGGGATATTCATACTGCGCCAGGCTGTGGCGCAAGCCTGGGCGCAGCACAACTGGGATGTGCCAGGGTGCTGACAGAGTGATATTCAATGGTGCTGCGCCATGGCTCAGCACTGTTGAATATCACGCTGTGGCCACCCACAGTGTGCATGGCACAGTAGCACAGCACCAGCTCAAGTGGCCAGAGAGGGGCAGGGGGATGCGCTAGCAGGCGCATCAGTTGCGATATTCAAAAGTGCACATGCAAATGGGGCCATAATGCATGCAAGGTGCAAATGGGGCCATTTGCATGTCATTATGGCCCCATTTGCATGTAGGTGTGCTGATCCCTGGCGACTTTCGCCTGGCGCCCTGCCAGGCTGGAGCCGTCGGGGACCAACACCCCCTGCACAAGTGGTAAAGTGCTCCACTGCCCAATCGCGGGCATGGGGATTGAAAATGAGTGTCCAATATCCTTGGTGGTTCAGTGGACTGCTCACAGCCTGATCACGAGCATATGTAATAAAATAAAAGTCCAATATCCCTGGTGGTCCAGTGGATCACTCACAGCCCGATCACAGGCATCAGTAATAAAATATGACAAACCAATCCATCCCTGGTGGTCCAGCGGTATATCCTTCCCCACCTGCTTACTGAGCCCCACCACTCCGCTCCCACCCCAGTCAGTGGCGGGTGGCAGCTCCCTACTCACTTGCCGCCCCGCAGCCTGCCGACTGACTCCGTACGGTAGGGCTGTATGCCCATTGGTCCTAGCGTGAGCTAATGGGCATGCAGCCTGTACCATACTACACAGTCCAGAAATGTGAATGGGTCCATTCACATATCTGGTCTGTGTAGTACAGTACGGGCTGCATGCCCATTGGCTCACACTGTGGACCAATGGGCGTACAGCCCCATCAGGAGTCAGTTGGTGGGCGGTGGGGTGGCATAGGTGGGGAGCTGCTGCCTGCCGCTGACTGGGGGGAGCGGGGTGGTGGGGCTCAGTTAGCAGGTGGGGAGCGGGTTACTGCTGGACCACCAGGGATGGACTGGTTTGTCATATTTTATTACTGACGCCCGCAATCGGACTGCGAGTGGTCTACTGGACCACCAGGGATATTGGACTTTAATTTTATACATATGCCCGTGATTGGGCTGGGAGTTGTCCATTGGACCACCAGAGATATAGGACCTTTATTACAATACTAATGCCCGTGATGGGGCATTGGGGGTGCCACCACAAAGGTGCCGCCGGAGCTCGGGTGGCCATCCACAGCTGGCAGCTGCCGTGTTGCACCCTGCTATATGGCAGCTCACCTGTGGGTGGCCAGCTGTTGCTCCTTTTTTTTTTTGGATCAACTGTGTGCAGCGCAGTAGGGTTACCCAGCCATGGGCTCAGCATCCCGGGCTGAATATCGGGATGTGCGGGCATACGAGGCATGCCCGCTGCGCCGCTGCAATAATGATGTACTCCGGCCCATTGTGATTTGTGCCAGGCACATTCCCCTTTTGAATATCATGCCAGGGCACATCAGTGGGTTGCGCATGGCGCAACTGTGTTGCGCCATGCACAACCCTTCTGAATATCCCACCCCATGTGTTTATCCCATGCACTCTTAAAACCGATGATTGTTTTAGCCCCCACCTATGATTTGGTTGGAGGGATAACACTGCAAATGAGATTGTCTCAATGGTTAATTCCCCAGAAATTGAATTGAATTAAATTATTTTCATTAATTCACTGTTTGGTGGAACTCAGTATCTACAGCTCTCTCCCTCTTGCCTACCTCTGCCTTAACCCTCCTCCCATATAAGTATACTCCCTGAGTGCTGGCTTATCATGGCAGTGTCTCAGAATCAGTAGGCTTACAACTGGAAGGCTATATAATAGATGTTCCTTGTGTCATGTAAATACACACATGCACTTCCTTAGTGCCCTGTCTTCTCTTTCTTATGTGGGCCTCTATAGTTGCACCTCATCTCTAGGTGGGAGGTCTGACGTGCGTCTGCCTTCCCAGCTGACATCAATTTTTTGCCTCTAGTCTGCTAATAATGGATACTCTTATGCCAGGTGGTTGCAGCAACTGTTGGAATTACAGATCTTTAAAAGCTTTGGAGGCCCATGGGGTTCCTGTCTTTACAAAGAGCCCCTCTTCCTATTATAAATTAATGGCAGTGGTTTGTGAGCTACAGGAACTAACTACAAAGCTGTGGGCACCAAGCCCTGTTAAGCCCCCACCCATAACTCGGACACTGGTTGTAGCGTTTACCTGTACCTGAATCTGGATATTTTGCCTCCATGAGTCAACTCGGCTCGTTTGGGGTGGAGTCTCAGTTTGGTCATTAGCCCAGATCCTCTATATGTGCTTAGGGCTTGCCAGCTTTTTTAAGTTGCAAGATGAATGCAAATTCATGTCACAGTTACACAAAGTGAACTCCAGTTTAAAGTCAGCAAAAATCCAAACTGGGAACTGTATTTTCAGAGTAAATTCTTATACTTACTTCTTATCCCCTGTACTCTACTGAATATTACTGTGAAATATTTGCAACAGCTCTGACATCTTCACAATATGCATGAACAGCTATGAATCCTCATATCACCCAGACATTTAGCCAGCCTAATGCAGAGATTTTCTAGTATTACCACCGTGCTTACTTAGATTTATATAAAGGCTGAGGAAGATCTAGCTAAGCACTGAACCCATGACCTTCTAATCTGAATGCACCCTGTGCTAAAAACTAATTCATGTCTCAGTACTTTGGGCTCAGCTGGCAAAATATTTCGAAACGTGCACCAGCAGAGCTGCATGCTTGTTCAGTGCTCCTTTAGCTTCCACTTCCAAGAGTGTAACACCTTATTTTTGATGCACAGCTCCTTCCGTCTTTCCTTTATAATTTGGTGACCTGCGTTGTTTATATAAAATAACAATATATGAAAGGCAGGGCCATTTATGTGAGAATAGCCACAGATAATACAGGCGCACAGTGCTGCATGATTTCCAATGGCAACAGCAAAGAGACCTGCAGTGGTGGTCAATTTATTCATTTGAAAATTTGTAACTGGGAAAGGCATGCTGAGGTGAAACTTATTTCCAGGTGCAAGCCACGGGAGGGGGGGGAAACAAAGGAGTTACAAAGCTGCAATGAGCGCATAACAAGTAAGCATTAATCCACGACAAAGGTGGCATCTAATGGAGAATTAATGCATGGTTGGGACCGTTGTGGCATAAGGCCACAGACCGAGTGCCTACAACAGACCAACCATGCATTAATTCCCCATTAGATGCCACCTGCGGAGTGGATTAATGCACTTGTAACATGGTGTGCACATGACTGTATATGTCACAGGTATGCTTCTAGTGCTCTTATACAATAAACAATGAGACGAATGAACTTAGTTGATTTTACTGTTACTTTCAAAAATGTGGAGGAACCTCTCTTACATGCATATATGCTTTTTTTTCTGCATAGTGGTACAATCATGTATTTCTTAATGATTGGTATACATTTTGTACAATTTGTATCGGCTGTTCGTTTAGTATTGTTCATAGGAGGACCCCAATGTTGTTGGATTGCTGCTTCTCCGTCTAGCTCTCTATATCATTTGCATACAAGTATGCTCCTTTACTCCGCGTAGTTTCTATTGTTTACCTGGTCCGAATCTGTTTCTACTACTCCGTGATTTCCACTACTCACATTTCTCAACTCTGTGTTGTGTGTTCCTTCTCTCTGCTTGCTCCTGGATATTTAAAGTTTACGGTGCCATAGACCGTAAAGTTGTTGAAATTAAATGCGTTTCCGGTTCTCCGCTGTGTTACTGTGTTTTTGCCTCAGTTCCATCCCGTCTCGCTCCCTGCTTCTCCACCAGGTTCCTCAATTGTGTCTGTCTCACCTCCTCTCTCTTCCTCCTCTACCCATTCTTCCATATCTGTCGTTCCACATAAACTAAACATTACTCTCCTTTTCTCCATTTCTACCTTCTTGCATTTCCCTTGTACTGTTTTATTCCCCAGTGCCTCTCTCACATTTCTCCTACTCCTGCTCTAGGGTACCTATTTGCTATTTCACAACTTGCTGTCTTCCATTTTTTACCTTCTCATTTTTCATACGCTGCTCATTTTCTTCCGGTGGCTACTTGCTGTGTTTTACAAGCAACACGGCACTATTGTCTCATAATGCCCTGTTTCTCTCGTACCACCTGATGCTGTTCCACCTATCCTCTTTTGTTCCCTAGACTCCTTGTCTTTTTGCCATGTTACAATGTACAATAATGCAAGCCATAAACAATACAATCATTAATAAAGGCACAGTTCAGTTGCATTGCACCTGCTGAAACCTTAAAAGGGGAACATTCAGGTACAGTGGCCCATATAGTCTAAAAGCCCATGGAAAGTTCTTTCAAATAAGACGCTGAGCTTACCTGTAGCTGCAGCGGTTCAGAGATATCACTGACTAAGCCTGCTGTATGTTGATGCTACACTGCCACCCTTTTATAGAACCTTGTGATGTCACGGAGGGGCCCTTGTGATGTCATGGAGGGGCCTTTGTGATGTCATGGAGGGGCCCTTGTGATGTCATGGAGGGGCATGCTGTGCTTGACTACATGTAGTTATGCACTGCTTGATCCTATACAATATCACAAGGTTCCATGAAATGGCAGCATTATATTATCTATAATTACTATCAAACAGGTATTTCCTGTATAAATAGGTGTTGTAATAAGAAATCATTTTTATGATGATTTTGGAGCAAATCAAGCTAATAAGGATTTACAAATACATTTCCGTTTGACACTACTGGCTGTGGCCCTACACCTTGTTATTTTTGGATGAAACCAAATTCTAGGTCACTACAGCAATACTCTATATAATATTATATAAAGATGCATTTATGCATGTCCACCTGTCTCAAACCTTATTTTCTGAACATTTTCTTGGATTCTGTTTTTGAGTGGTGGAACATTCAGCCTCCCAGCCATGGATGGTGTTTACATTTTAATCAGGTTACATCAGAGAATTCATCCCTAGAAACTAAATAGTAAGCACATGCTTTGGAAAGGTCTTTGACATTCTGTGGGCCAACTCATCATGCTGGGACATCTGTTCTCTGGTGCAGCAGGACCACAGACTTCACATCCAGTATCTGAGTCTGACTTTTAAACAGGCATTACTGAGCTATAGCTACAGGAAGAGTAGGTGATTTTTTTAGTTACTCTACCCTGTATTTTCTGTATAGAAGAACACCACTCCATCTTGTTTATGTATGCCATTCATTATAAATAGTGACACCTTGTAAAGCAATGTTATTGCATCAATTTACAAAGAAAACTACACCTGACATGACCAAAATGGGAGAGAATTATATCCCAGTTTGTAAAGGGAGAGAGTTATATCTCAGTTTGTAAATGGTCTGTGGTAAATGGTTATAAACACACAGTTTAGCAAGTTTCTCTGGAATATTACTAGCAGTATTAAGATAAAAAAAAAACTTTGGAAAGCTAGTTTTTTTTCATGATTTCTTATTGGTATTTATCTTATTTCTCTTCAGCAGTATCAGTGGCACAGTAGGTTTCATGCTCAGCTCTAGGGCCAGAAGACTAGAAGTTGTGGGTTCTAATCCCTCACAAGGAATGTGAGCTATTACCCAATACTGGCCCAGCAGTGCAGTACTAGGGACTCAGGATATTGTAATGCTGAGGTGTAGTGTTTTGCATGAGACATTAAACAGACTTCTTCCCATTTCTGGTGGCTGCTGTCTGGGTGGAAGTTAAAGATCCCGTGGCATTTATCGTAAGAGTAGTGAATTTTCCTGGTGCCCTGCCCAACATTCTTCCTATCAATAAAACTGGCCCATGTAACTCACCCACCAGGAAACACCTAAAAATGAGCTGTCACAGTGTAGGGTACCTTTCTTGGTCAAAAATAGTAAATAAACAATTCCTGAGGGCATACACATTTGTAAAGAACTTCCAAATACTGATACGATTGTTAAAAAATGTAGATTGGACTAAATTTTAAACAGAAGAGACTTCAGCACTGTAAGATTGCATTCCATTTGTGTAGCTCATTTGGAAAGTTGGTACATGTTTATATGTGTACTGTATCTTTTACAGACATCAGGTTGTCATCTATGTGTTCGTCCAGTGATACAACAACAAAGCTAGCATTTAACATTAAAATAATACAGAATGAATAGTAACACATTCCTTATTAGGAAACTAAAGTGAACATGATTCTTTCAAATGTTAAAGCAGCTAGCATGATAGACACATTTAGCAAAATATTATGCAATGTAATGTTTAGAAAGAAACTGCAGTCTTTATTGTCTAAAAAAAGAATCTCTGTCTTTCATAAAAAAAAAAAAAAAATCAGAGTTCACATCTTTGGAATAAATGGAACTGGTTCCAAAGAAAATAAAAACCACACTAGAACCTGGCCTGTTCTGAAATGTTCTGAAAGTAACCTCCTGCGTAAAAAGTTAAATAGTTTGAAATCTAAATGAACAGTTATCATTGAATTAGCATATGATTCAAATGCAATTATATGTCTAATTAAATGTTATTTAGCCTAGTGAGGCTCCTGATTGGCTACTGGAATGGTCATTAATCTCTTAGAAAGGACTAAAGAAGCTACCAATCCGTATTGCCTCCCAACAATGTATGGTAAATGAAACGTTCTCATGCAGCACCAGTCCCTCCACAGAGCAAAAAGCAAGGCTATTGCAATTAGACTTATAATCACAATAACAACATTGAAGCTAGTCATTTCTTAGTATTAATAACTGGCTGATGGGAGATGGTCCCCGGCTGCACCTTGGGTCACCCATCCCCCCATCTGGTCCATAATCCCTAAGAAAGGACTGGCTTCTCGGTCATTATTGCTTAAATGTATCATAAATACTGGGTGTGTGATACTTCATCACAGTTGGTGGTGGCAAAGATTTGGGGTGCAAACAGGCTCCCTAAAAACTGCTATACAAAATAAGGATGACTTAGTTCCCAGGGGCGGGAGGTCCACGGCCACTAAATGCTATTCAATACTAAACTTGGCCCATTCAAAGCTAAGCTTCGTGACTGTCTTGCAACCCTAAGCTGTTGCGACTGCTGCCTTTAACCTGCTCAAGCCCCTGTCAACACCTTCACATCCCCTCCCTCATTCCACCTGCCTTCATATTTCTCTCAATGCCTCCCTCAGTTTCCCGAGCCATGTCACTCCATCTCCCCCACCCAGATCTACATGCCCCTTCCCCATCCCCCTCACTCCCCCCCATCTACTCCCCACATCCGCTAAATTTTGACAAGGCCTACTTGGCTGCTCCAGTCCTCCCCTCATCCTCTCTCTTAGTCCTTTCTTCACTATCCCTCTCCTCCCCTCACCCCCCTGCTACCAGTTCCTTCCCATCCATGGTCCACTCTAATTCTCCTGCCTTGCATTATTAGTGCACTTATGTTACATGTAATTTTGTTGCCCCATATACTGTACCATAATATCTGTACTTTTATAATCCTACATGTTAAATGGCTGTATCTGAATTGCCTGTTTGTTTTCTTTTTTAACACTGTTTTGACTTGTATAATTTAACTACTGTATCCCTATTTTGTCATGACGTAGAACCTTTGTAAACGAGCTTCCAGCTCAAATGTTGTAATCCAAGATTTCAACAAATAAATAAATAAATTGCAATGCAAACCTCTTCGCCAGATATTAGTGGGCACAAACTGAGTTTTCAGTTACTAACATGCTAGCTTGCAACACCCGCAGCAGTCAGAGCATGGTATAGTGCCAGTCACATAGTACTATGCTATGGCCAGAGAGCGTGGGTGCTAGCACTCTCACCATTTAGCCCACTTCTGGGCTGACATTTCTTCTGTAACATAATCAGAGAAATTTGTCAGAGAGGAAAAGAACTGCACTGCACAGGCCATCTAGACTTATAAAATGGGAAGAAAAAATCCTGCATCTTGATTGGTTGATAGCCATGCATTAGAAGTTTCTAATGCACAGCTAAAAACAAGTACAGTAATACAAACCTGGATGCAGGACATCTATGAAAACCATGAGCCATTTAGAACTTTTTTTGCAACAGTATTGGCTGCCAATTCCCCCCCCCAACCTCTCAACGATCCAGCTCAGTAACATACTGAATCCCCATTCTGCCAAAACACAGACGCCAATGAAATAAAACAAAACTGACATCACCACCATTTCAATACTGCTGTTTTTGTCTATCAATGGCAATCTGCCACCCGCTTCCATGCTCATATCTACCACTAGCCTGTGTGCTCATCAGGCAACCCACCAGCCTGCCACTCACTCACTCATCACCGATCCCCCTGCCTGCAATCTGTGCAGCTCTGCCATCCTATTACCAGCACCTCCACACAGGGAAAGAGACACTGCAGATTAGAAGCTTGTTATCATTTTCCATACCATCACACAGGTCCTAACATGAAAGGAAACTGACATCACTGATGCAGCAGTGCTCGTCTTTCATTCTGGCTGCCTGCTTGCCTGGTCACCTATGTAGAAAAAAGCAATAGAGGAGCACACATCAGTTCCTGTAAAGATGCCACAGCCAATTACAATGACATAAAAAGCAAACAATAGAGCTGTGCACACACCAAACTGGAGAAAATAGAAGATATTTTATTCAGCAAAATGCATACGCATGGCAGACAACTGAGCTAACACCCCTACGTATCAACCCTATCTCATGGGTCTTCCTTCCTGGTCACCTGTTTGCCTGCTCTCTCTCCCTCGCATATCAGTATAATTAAAAAAAAAAGAAGAAGAAGAAGTGGAAAGCAGCCTGAAAAAATCTCACCAGCACACTCTAGCTACTTTATAATATTTCACTGTGTGGGGCCAGGTGGGAGGTGGGGAGCCATGGCACCAGCTACAAGGACAAGTATGGTGGCCACAATAGGCTGAAATGCCTAAAGTAAAAAAAAAAATTCATATCAAGCTAATGTAAGTGGAGGAACTATTTAACATTACAATACATAAATTATTTAACTTTCTTACTATTTTAGCCAGTTCAGTTGAATTTTTACATGCACATGTAGTAGAGAGTCCCATTTTATAAGCACAATAAGGCACCATGGGAAGGTGCGTCAGAAGGTTCTAATGCATGAACAGGTGCTAAAGGCACCTTACTGCACTCTAGCCATGTGTTAGAACTGTCAAGTACACACCCGGTTGTGTCTTATTGCTTACTTGTGCATGTGCTAAGGATATGTAGAATGCAGAATTCTGCCAGCGGAATTAACACAGAATGGTAATTCCACATCTAAAATGCTTTTCTGAATTTCTTTTAAATTCCACAGCATTTAGAAAAGCATTTATGGTCAGTGACTCAGTAGGTAGTACACTTACCTTTGGGACCAGAAAATCAGGTGGTCATGGGGTCTAGCCCCACAACAGGCACTTGGGGTAATGCCTGTAGGTGACATCGCAGTGCAGTACTAGGGGAGTGCTGCACTGCTGAGGTGCTGTGCTTCAGATGAGACATCAGACCGAGGTCCCTTCTGCCATCTCTGGTCACTGTCCAGGTGGAAGTAAAATATTCCTCGGCACTTATCGAAGAAGAGTAGGGATATTCTTTATTGAAAACACATCAGCAGGATTAACAAAACAAATCACGTTTTGCAAAAATATACATAGATCATAGCATGAAGCAATTCTTATTTACCAAACTAAAAAAGAACACAACAAGAAAGACAAAGACAGCGGTAACGTTTCTGAACCTTGAGTACAAATCCAAAAATACAGCGGTAGAAACCCAAAGCTATCTGTTTAACCTATCAGGCATGTGCTTTGAGTATTTATTTACAATTAAAGTGTGACCATAAGGCTAAAAACCTTTTTTGTGGGGATTTAAACCCCATATTTCTTCTGGTATTTATTTCATTTTAATTTTTCTCGCATAGAATCTGCAAGGGTACTTTGTTCTGTGGTATAACATACTGGCATTGGGTATGCCACATAGTCCATTTTAAACATGCAAGAATAACAAAAAGGGTCCTCTTGTGGCCTCTAAATTGCAGATGGGATATCTTCACAAGGACTAAGGCATCATACAACATCTGACTGATAAAGTGTTCTCCCATCTGTATCCCAAAATCTTCCAAAAATTCTTATGATAAGAGCACTGAAAGAATATATGGACCATGGACTCTTCTTGATCTAAATAATCAGCTCTTAGACAAACTCTTTCAGAGACACTTTTATGTTTCACATTTTCTTTGTCCTGTATGTACTGTGTGTTGACAGCCATCCCACATCCCACACTTTTCTCAGTATTCTTTTATCTAGGAGCTGTTCAGTTATCATCTGGGTCATATATTGTGGTATTGGCGTGTACATGGGGTCCACAAAAAAACTGATCTCAAGATGGATAGATATAGCTGTTTTCTGGACCCTACTGTGACATGTTGAGGCAGTGTTTTCCATTTAGCCATTCATTTGAAAACTGTCTAGCGTGTAATGTGGGATAAATTGTATCATTTTCCATACAACTTTTAAGGACCCTTCTGTGCAAGATGTTAAGAGGCATCCACAGATAGAGGCAAATAAGGGGCCTACAGTTTGAGGGAATTCACACCCCATAAGTTGCAAAATAATATGCTAAAACAGAATGCCACCAGACTTAACATGTGAAGCCTCCCCCTTGACATATCTGTATGTGTGAGCCCTCTTAAAGGGTCTAGGTGCTGGCCCAGTGGCGTAGAGGGCTGAGGCATAATGCCTTACTTCCTGCCATGCCAGTGGCCCATATATGTGGTGTGAGTAGGTTGCCAGAGGTCGGCCGGGAGGGAGAGGATTGAGCATCTGGAGGACAGCTGTCCTCTCTCAGGGAGGGGTGGGACTGGAGATCGGCGCATTCCTGGCCCCTAGCAGCAGCTAGAGGCTGGCACACTGATTCCACAGATGGGGGTGTAGATGAAGCAGTTGCCTGGCATGCCGCATGCAGAAGCACGCACCGCTCGGCCATTGGCATCATCGCACACTATGTCCTGCACTCGGGGTCAGGGAGAAAAAACAGAGGAAGAAAACACCACAGACTGGAGGGATGATGCCGACCCTCCACAGGTGCCACACCCGGCCAGCTGGTACCTCAAGCCAAGAGCTGAGTACCAGTGGATGCCGGGGTGAAGGGGCTGGGGGGGGCCAGAGGAAGGGGGCAGGTCTACGGAGAGAAGATAAATAAATAAATAAATAAATAAGGGGTCTAGTGGCCACCCGACAATAATCTAAAGAAAAATCTGTACAGTTTTGTTTCCAGGCAGGCAGAGAGAGGGAAAACAAAACCTATATAAAGAAAAAGTGGTGCAAGAAAAGTCTTGACCATATAAATCCTCTTCATTTTTGACATGGGAGACTAATTCTATACAGTCACCATGTTTTCTTCCTTATTCAGTTTCCTTCCACTTAAGACTAGCCATATACAACGACCTGAATTTGGCACCCAAGATGTTGATGGGTTTGTGGAGACCGAGATACTATATATTATTTAGGACCACTTTCTCTAAGGGGAAAGCAGTGCTTTTAGACACATTTAATGCAGAAAAATCCTAAAAAATGGAAGTTGCTACTTCCCCTGCAGCTGAATCATTTACTAATAGGCAGATGTCATCTGTATACGCCAGGGCCACAGTGGGGGTCAGACTCTCTCCTGTGCCGATTGGATGAACTCATCTAAATCAAGTTTCCTTGGGATAGGGTCCAGAAAAAGAAAGGTACAAGACGGGGTAGAAGGGGCAGCCCTGCCAAACCCCCCCATGGACCTGGCAGACTTTGCCCACCCAAACATTTATGAGAGGGGTGATAGAAAAAGTTTTATACAAGCTTTTAACCCAAAACCTAAAGGTTTCTGGTATACCATGTTTCAATACAGAAACCAAAAAAATTATGTGACACAGCATTAAATGCTTTCCTCTAGTCAAAGGACAAAATAAAACCTCTAGCTATTCCTACATTTCCTGTTCTATAATTTATCTCAAAAACAGCAAGTTATTGTGAATATTCCTTTCCAGTAAGGAGCAAGCCTGAGAGGAGCTAACCACTAGAGCTGCAGTTTTTTTAGCCTAGATACCAAACATTTTGACACAGTTTTAATGTCCTTATGAAGTAAACTGATGGGCAAGAGACAATAGCTTCTGAAACTGGTGCCTCAAGTCCAAGAACTTTAAATATTGTTGATTGTTTTTTCCATTTGAAATTGCAGAGAGGAGCGTAATTCTACTTTACAAATGTACCACCGCTTGGTGTGTGTGTGTGGGGGGTCAAACATTTCGAATAGTGATTTTGGACCTCACCAGGTCTTTCAGTTTCAGACAGATCACAGGATTTTGCAAAACCATAGTATTTAAAAGCCACAAGCCAGGACTCTTGGGGCAGAGGGTGCTCCCACTTGTACCAAAACCAATTTATGATGCAATGTTTCTATCAGAGAGATTTGTGTTGAGGCAATGGGTAACCATGGGGAAAGGAAGCAAAAGTGAATTCTAGTTGGCAGGGAACCTTTATAAAAAAGTGTGTTCTCCTAATGACTGGTAAACAAGAGCTGTATCTATTAGTTTAGCTTGGGATATCACATGCTTGCATGCACCTCTGTCATCATTGGACAGGCCAGTAAAAATCACCACCCCAGATTATCCCTTTAGTCATGAACAAATAGGGCTGTATGAGTCTAAATATTTTAAACCTAGCAGCCTTCGTTTGGGGCTCATAAATATTGATCCATCTAAGGTGCATGTTATGAAAGCATACATCTATCAATAAGACTCTCCCTGGGACTAAGTCCAGAACTTTCTCTCGTTACATTCATATAAGGAAAACAGGATGCCAACCCTCAAGCATTTGTCTTCCCCAAGAGACCAATTGTAGAAATGAAAGGAAAAGTGTGACTCTCACTGGGATTTGAACCCAGGACCTAAGCAATCTGTGTTGTAGCTCTTAACCAACTGAGCTATCAGAGTTCAGCCAATTAAGGCCCCTGAGTTTTCCCATGTGACTGACACATACATTCCTTTCTGGTGTTGCAGTGAGCAACCAGGAAGTCTTTTTACAGACCCAAATAATTCCTCCTCAATCTCTCCCAAGTGCAGTATATGCCACTGCGAGGCAAATTTAGAAATCCAATTGTAGAAATGAAAGGAAAAGTGTGACTCTTACTGGGATTTGAATCCAGGACCTCAGCAATCTGTGCTTTAACTCTTAACCAACTGAACTAAGAGAGTTCAGCCAATTAAGGTCCCTGAGACCAGAAAGAAGACCCCATCATCCATGACCTATGTGCTTCCTCTATGTCTGCCTGGGATCTCAGTCTGGTATCTTGTAAAAACAAATGTAAGCACTAAGGTCCCATTATAGCTCGAGGGAGCCCTCCATGTCAACTGGAGCACTCCTTTCTTTCCTCTGTGTGTGAGACACTCTTATTTTGAGAAGGGTGTGTCACACGCAGATGCCGCAGATGCCCTAGAAACGGGCACCTTCTGGGACAGTTTTTGGAAAAAATTAATATATTGACCTCAAGCAATAATTTAGTAATACCACCACAGAGATCATTCTTACTCTTGTAAGAGTGGTCTCACTTATGTTCTCAGGGTATCAGAACTGCAAACCTTCGGCTCATGGTTCTCATACCCTAAGAGTGTATGTGAGACCACTCTTACAACCGTTAAGAGTGATCTCCATGACAGTATTAATATACATAAGTGGGAATCCTTGGGGTTTGAATTAAAAGGTTATTCACAGTCAAGTTGGCAACTGTGAAATTGCAGCCTGAGGTACTACCCATATCACACAACAGGAGAAATAACCATGTGCTGCACATCCTCATTTTAAATTCTCCCCCCCTCCCCTTTCCCTACACTAAATCTGTGTTTTTTTCATGTTTTTGTTACATGAGGTTCTTTGGATATTCCTTTTGTGCCAGATGAGAGATCAGGGTGTGAAGAGAGTACAGAGGAAGAGTTCTATTTTTCCCTCATATCACCTCATTCTTTAGCATCTGCTAGTGCTTTGAATCTGGTTTCAAGAGGCATTAGGTCCTGCTTCTGTACCTCAGATTTAGGCTGCTGCCTGTTATGACTCCTGCTAGTAACCCTTTGTGGGTTCTCTTTAATAGGGGTAGAGGGAGGGGGCATCTCCTGGTCTTTAATGGGGAACCAGAATTCCCAGCTGGCTCAGCTATTTCTGTTGGTCCCAATGTATGCAGATCCATGTCTAGAGTATGAATACATTCTGGTTCCGTATTTTGACCTTTTCAACAGCCACTTTACTCTGGTCTGTTTGTTGCCCTGTTTTTTTTTTTGAGGGGGGTCTGATTCCCCACTCCTTTTATTAGGGAGTAGCACTTCCTCCTGTTCATCATCTGGATCAGAGTGAGAAGGGTCAGCATCAGGTGCCATGGACTGGGAGGATCTCAGGGGTCTGTTGTTTGGAACCTAACCTTTGTGCTCTATTGACATAAAATTCCTGCTCAGCCTGGTTCATGGAGTCCTCTTTATTATGTGATGCCCATGGACACATCCGATAGGAGTGACCATACTCCTCACACAGGTTGCACTTCATTCTGTAACTACAGTATGCACTCAAGTGGCCCAGCTCTGTACAGAGACCACCTTGGACAGTGTTGCATGTACTACTCAGATGAGTCCGTGACCCACTTCTGTAGCATGCCGTTGACTACCCTGATAAAAAAATTATCCTCAAATTTTGCCAAGGTAGAAACAGTTGGGAAGGTGCTGCAGACCTGCTTCTGTATGAGGTTGACATACCCTCAATCACCAACCCCTGTCCAGATGTTATCTGAATCAAGGATGAGCTCTGGACTACCCAGAACCTTGCACCGTTGATGCAACTAGTGTAAGACATCAACAATGCATACACTCTCATTTTTAAACAGTACAGTTATGTTTTAAAGACTGGTTTAGTTAATGCGATGGCTGTAAAGGGGAACCACAGTGGAGTGTTTTTCAGTTCATAGTATCAGGACCAGAAACATTCCATACTGATCTGTTTTTAGCAATAATATCATAAATAATGTCTCCAGATCAGTGAATTAAGGCATAAAGTTGTTTCATGGAAACCTAAGCTCTATTCCAACAGCTGGCAAGCTATGAAGGTTGTATCAGGTATCCCCTCCAAGCCACCTCAGTACCTGAGTCTGACAGCATTATGTCTCTTTGCTGGTTCAGCTGAAGGTGTAAAAAAATCAGCATACCACCGGGGACATGCACAGGGATGTCTGTTCCCTCCTTGAGAATCCTTTGTGATTGTGAAGAGTCTTTCACTGTCTCTCTCTCTATGTTTGGAGGAATTGGGTGAGATACTGTATTCTGAGGAGCAGTGCTATGCTGAGGCTTTCCTGACCTCCCTTCCCCAGATTCATCTCAGACCTATGAGGGTCCTCTTCCAAAATAGGTGTAGTAGAGTTAGGGATCTGTGAAGGAATCCCGGTGTCCAAAAGATCTGTTCTTACAGGCACATTTCCACCTTGGGTTACAACTAATTTGGGAGGGGGGGGGGTGAGAAGCATTTCCTACCTGTTCAAAGTATGGGACAGCATAGTTCTTTACCAGGGGAACTTCCAAAACAGTAGCCCCCTCCTGTCAGTTAAAAAACCTAGGTTTGGTGGTAAATTCAAAGCTAGATGGAACTTCCAAGGAAAAACAGACTCACCAGCAACAACTTTGATGGTCTCATTCAACACTTTTGTGTTTGTGGAAGCAGAGGGTGTGTCAGTATGTGAGTCTGTATTTGGGACTCGAGCTGGGCTTTCAAACTGTGTTCTGGAGCTGTCCTCTACTGGGCTATTACTTGAAGCTGCACTGAGGTAAGTGATGTATACTGTCATTGTGCAGGGAAATACATCTTTTTTCTTGGGCTTTAGGGCTCAGAGGGTTATTTGCTTGTGAATGAGTTACCTTCCGGGAGTCTCCGTGACAGCTGGGCTCAAGGTCCAGAAGTTTCCTGGCAGACATAAACTCCCTTGAGTTCCAGTCTGAATCTTTAGGCTTTTTAGTCCACCCTACCTTCAGTAATGCTTCATCCACATTATAGATTGAAGAATGAGGTACCCATTGGCTTGCAGTGCTCCCCTCTCTCTGCAGTGTCAAGTGCTATCAGCAGGGATCAAAGGCGTCACTTCCTTTCAGCTGTTCTGGCTGACAGCTGCCTCTTACCCTGTCAAGGCTGCATTCTGGGGTTTCAAATGATTTGTTTGAGGCTGAAGACATCCTCTGGGCTTCCAACTCCACCGGTATTCTGGTCAGTGATTTTAGTGGACAGGACCATGACTCCAAGACTGCCTCAGCTGTTTCTTTGTTTCCTGAAGAGCAGTGGAGTTTCCCTGGTGTCACGGTCAATATTCTCCCTGTCATTAAAATAAGTTTATTCAACACCCCAGCCCCCACCCAGGATGCACCTGGAAACAAGCTTTAGAAGCTTAGTGTGCCTTTCCTGGACAAAAACCAAAAAAATAGAAACAAAATTCAGTGTAAACTATGGAATCATTTTCCATAGATCACAAAAGCAGAAGCATTATTTTCCTAGGAATTGCAGAAAAGAATCTGCAGTTCATGTAAACTGTGGATTATTATTCTGCATAAAAAAAGTGCTGGAATTCCACAACCAATGGAATTCTGTGGAATTTTGTGTAATTCCACAGAACTGTATCCAATTAGAATTTGAACATTCCGCACCACACTACCGTGCATGCTTCCATAGGCATGTGTCTGGACTGGTTCTCTCCCACTTTCAGCTACTCTAGTCTAGGAGCAACAGGAGGAAATGATAAAGGAATAGTGCCCGACAGGGTGTGTGTCGTGCTGGGATAATGTCACGCCTGGGGTGATTGGGCACGAGGCCGAAGGCCGAGTGCGGCCAATCACCTCAGAAGTGACGTTATCCCAGCATGATGCACACTCTGGAGGGCATTATTCTTATTATACAGTGGTTTGTATGGCTTGTTGTTATACAGAATTTAAAAAAAATCATTTTAAAGATGTTTTTGTTAGTGAGGAAAATATTTTGGTTTCTTCAGAGAAAAAGAATATAGTCATCCAAATCCAACAAATCCAGTGCAATTAGGAGGTTCATAGTGCTGAGACTGGACCAGTGACGTTATGCTGGAATAACATCATGGGTCCAGCCCCAGACTGACCAATCAGAGTCCAGGAAATTTTCTTGCCATTGTATAATATAGAATAATCACCAGTTAATGTTTGTGGCAGTTAACATTTGCTATATGAAATGCTGGATGCAATAAAATCAGCAGGCGTCTACAAAAAACACATGCACGCATGGAACTACAACGTGATGTGTTAGGACTATCCACTGGTCTGTTTGAAATGTTTTGATTGCACTAATGTTGATGTGGTGTTCTGCTGAATTCTAACACAAGCTATTAAATCACAAGTGTATTCATATAGTCTGATTCTGATGTTTGACTATTTCTGATAAGGGAAGGTAGGAGAAGGTGTGGCAATACACTAATGCATCGTCGTATCTGACACGGCCTTGGTATCATGCACCCACCCCACACACAAATTAATAGAGGCTTAATGATAGCATGGTATAAGGCAAAACAGTTTTTCAAGGCCTTCTAGTCTGCTGCAGGATTCCCTACTTGGAGATGCTCTAGTCCACATCCCCCTACCAGTCACCCCTTCCCACCTCCAGACCGCTTCCCATCTGATAACTCCTTTAAATGCATCCCACTTCCTCTTAAATCTTGCCATTGTCTTTGCCTCCAGAACCTTGTCAGGAAGTTTGTCACAACCATCCACCACCCTTTCCATGAAGTAACACTTCCTAGTATCTTTTCTAAACACGAATATTTAATATGTATAAATCTTTTATCATATTTTATTTTCATAACTATGACTCTGCAGCTGAAACGCTGTAATTTTGCACCTGTTCCTGGATGCCATTGTACATGAGTCTGGCAGGCAGGAAGGGAGGGAGGAGAGACTAATATTATACAAGCAGAAATAACATCAGGTCAGTACAACATATTACGAGTACAGCAACTATGTGAATAAATTGATTGCAATAAGAGAGGAGGTAAGTGCAAAAGGAGGCAAAGTAACAGCAGGAGGGAAGCACAGGGATAGAGTGGGGGTTACTAGGAGGAGTGGCAAGAGCAATTGGTGCTAGGAAGGAGATAAAGATTGGATTTTAAGGAGGCGAGCAAGGGGGAGTGGTGACTAGCCCAGGAAAGTTGGTTCCAGAGAAGTGGGAGGCGATAGGAAAAAGCAGACTGCCCCACCCCAGAGTGGGGTTGGGGGAGGTAGAAAAAATGGGAATCCCTTGAGTGGAGGGAGTAGGTAGAAGGGTGAGCAGGTGATAAGCAGGAGGAGAGATAGGAGGGAAGAGTCCCGAACTGGTATTTGGCAATGAGGGAGAGGCAGTGGAGCACCCAGCTGTGGGAAAGAGGGATGATGGAGAGGGAGGAGGAGGAGGAGGAGGAGGAGTAGAAGAGACAGTGGTGAGTGAGGGGAGGGGAGGAGGTAGCAAAGCGACAGAATGAGTTTAGGAGAGTATCAGGTCTTGAGAAGGAAGTCACAGGAGTGGTGGCATAGACAATATTGGCATAATCAAATATGAGCAGAACTGTTTTCGTGACAAGGTTGCAACACGTAGGTAGAGGGAGGCAATTTCTGTTACGGTAGAGGATGCCAAGTTTTGGATGGCATCAGTACAGGAGGAAATATCCAGACAGCTGTCCAGCCAGACTCCTAAGTATTTGAAGGTGTGGACCACCTCAAGGGAGGAGCCGTCCAGTGTGAAGAACATAGGGGATGACTGGAGATGAGCCAGTTTCTGCCTGTAGCCAAATACCATAGAAATGTTTTTTTTTTCGTTTGTTTGTTTTTTTAAGTGTTAAGTTTAGCTGATTTTCCCGAACCCAAAGTTGAACATTATCAAAGTCTTGTTATAGGGGGCGAATACTTCATCGGTGGGGGAGCTAGAGGAGTAGATCATGGTATCGTCCACATACATATGTGTTTGGGAGATGAAGCAGACGGAGGGGAGGTAATTTATAAAGACTGAAAACAGAATGGGTCTGAGTACAGAACCTTGGGGTACACCTGCTTGGATGGGGGATGGATAGGGTCTTTCCAAATTGGACTGCTTGCTGTCTGTTGTGTAAGTTGGAGCTGAAATAATTAACTGCACATTGAAACAACCCTGAAGAGAGGAGTTTGCGAATAAGAAGGTGGTAGGAAATGGAGTCAAAAGCTTTTGCCGAGTTCACAAAGATAGCAGAGGTGACTAGGCCTAGATCCATTGCAGAGTAGATATGGTCAGTGACTCGTAGCAGAGAGGTAATAGTGGGGTGCTGTTTCCTGAAGCCTGGCTGGACAGGGGAGAGAGTATCAGAGGCTGCTAGATAGTCTAAGAGCCTGGAGTAGCTCAGTGATTCTTAAAGTTTGGCAAGGGAGGGCAGGAGAGAGAGATGAGCCTGTAGTTGCTGGGCAAAGTCGGGTCCCCACCTTTGTGAAGTGGTAACACTTTAGCCAATTTCTATGCCTGAGGGACAGTGCTGGGGGAGTGGGAATGGTTTAAAAAGTGAGCAAGAGAACAGGCAATGGCTGTGGCAGAGATGCAGAGGAGATTTGGGTGGAATTCCTCAGGGCTGGATTTCTCTGGATTCAAGGACATAAGTGCCTGATAGACTTCTGAAGATGAGATGGGGGAAGTTAAAGCCATTTTAAATGAATGCCCCCCCCCTCACTAATTGTACTTCAGTAAATACAGGTACATGTCAAGACTTTCCATTCTCTTATCATATGCCTTCCACTGCTGACCTGGGATCATCTTCTTAACCTTTTACTGCACTTCATGCCTCCATTTTCTGACCATGATTTCTCTAACTTTGAGTGCTTGTTTCAAATGATCAAGCAGTTTCCCAAGTTCAGCTATCTTTGTACTATTAAAAAATGTGTTTAGCTGAACTCAAGTGGAACAATGAGGGCACAAGCCTTCCAGCACTTCAGCACCATTTAGAAATTGTAATCACACTTTGGCATTGGACGTGGTAAAAGTTAAATAATGGACTGACAGTGTCCCATTAAGATACGACCAAATCAAGAGTGATGTTTATGCTTTGAACCAAAGAACATTTTGAACCAAAGTGCATGGACTGATTTTGCTTTCTGGGTGTTTATAACTAGCCTGTTTTGTGTCAGCCAGCACTGGATGCAGCCACAGTCATTGTTTAGATATTGGTTTACTGTAGCCAGATTGTTGAAGCTGTAATAAGCAGCACAGTTATCTGCACATACGAGCCCACTAAAGTGTGCCAAGGACTTAAAAGAGTTATGTATAAAAAGAGGCAGTGGTGCCTTTCCCCTATTAAATATATTACCATGATAGCAGAAAGTGGTAGGGCCACGACCCTAGTGGCCCCCTGTTCCAGCACCTATATAAAGAGAGAGACTAGCAAAGGACCCAGTGTTGAGCCATGGGGGACACTGCTGGACATTCTGGTTAAACTGGAGATGGAGCTGCTAGTTTTAACCTATTGGCTGCAACCAGTAAGGCAGCTAATGAACCAAGATTGTGTTGCTGGAGAGACTCCTAACATAGAGAGCACTGATCTTAAAAATGGCCTGAACATGTAGCACGTTTCTTAATTGAAAGAATAATAAGACTAAAAGTAGTGGACACCATGTGGTGGGATTTTCAGCAGAGTGAATGCAGCACTTGTGTCTGAATTTTGTATGCATGGCACATCCACGCAGATGGGTCCAACTGTCTGCACTCTTTTCATAGATATTTGGATGCATTTGCACTGATTCTCGCAGTTTAAGGCAATTTATGAGGCAACTGCAGGAATCACATCTGTTTTTTAGACACAGACTTAAGCAACAATGACTGAACAGCCAATCATTTCCTGGGAATTAATGACTATCTGGGGGGAGGGTGGCCTAAGGCACAGCTGTGGGCCATCCCACACCAGCTAGTCATTAATCCCCAGGAAGTAACCAGCTATGAGGTCATTATCACAATTATAAATCTAACTGCAATAATGAAAGTTGTTTTCTCAGGTTTTTTATTTACCTTTTTTTCATGTGAGCGCTCACTGAGACTGCCACGTAGTCACACTGGCTTAACACTGTCAGAGCGACGTGATGTGCTGGTGTGTTGGAGGGATGCTGACATGCTGGCCCTTAAACTGATGATGACAGAAGGGTCAATATAGCAATTATTCACTTGAATGCAGAATTGTTAACTTTCTTGTTTTTATTTGTTGAAACAGGGTTTGTTTTGCCACCACTGCTGTTAGTGTACAGTGCACGGTCAGCTGAGTGTGGCTGCCGTGCCGGGCATTTCTAAGAGATTTCAGACCGGCATGGCAGCCAATCAGTGAGCTACTTTAGCTCATGAATATCTAGTTAGACTTATAATGTGGAATTCCATCCTGGGAGTTAGACCAACTTTTCGTGGGCTAACTCCCAGGATGGATTTTGGCAGGCACGGCCAAAAGATGGACACAAACCTTTGAAAATCCCTATTCATATTTGTAGTGCTAAAGAATATTTTTATGAAGTTAGCTTTATTTTTCATGGTTTATATGTACAGAAAAAGTTCCAACATTGCCGTATGTGTAGCATCAAAGTACGTCCGTGGAGTAAAGGAAAACATAGGAGTAAAATGCATAGTGCTGTGTGTAATTATAGCTCATGAGAGGTATATCATATGGTTGTTGATTTTTTTTTATATCTGAGTGACACCTACACTTATTTTAACTGGATCTTTTTCAAATGTTCAACTTTTGTGAAATGTTGCACTCCATCAAAACCTTCACACAATATCACTTGGATTAGCTGTAAGGGAAGTCTTTTGAGTGATTGTTCCTGAGAATGAACCCTAGACATCCTGAGCTGTCAACAGCCGACATTATACCCATCTGCCCTATTTATATTTCCAACTACAGCAGCCTCTCTAAATAAAGCTCACTGTTACAATACTACTTCTGATAGAAGACTCCTGTTTACTATGGCTTCTACTTCTACTGAAGCGCTAGATACAACTCACTACAACACCTTAAATTGCTTGGTCTTAAAAAGCCTCATATTAAGGGTTTTCTGTACTATGTAGATTTCAAATGATCCAGGTAAGACCAAATGCTTTATTCAGAACTTCAGCTTTTGGATTCAATCCATACGGAAGCAAACACCAATTTTCTCATTTGTCTGGCAACTTAGAACATCTACTGTAAAATGCAAACTAATCTTTTAGCATTCATTCAATTCAGTTATACTGGGAGCATACGAAAGCAACTGTAACAGTTATTCCCAGTGCATGTATTTACTTGCCCTTGTACATAATCCTTGACCTGTTTATCTACCATGCAAAGCAAAGTCACTTTGCTTCAACTGGAGCACCAGATTCCAAACTAGTTGCTAGCAATCATTTTAGTTAGGAAGACAGCAGCACACACTGGCCTGACACCCTACATGCTTCTTTAGTTACGTGACAGATTAGACCAAATAATGTGCTTGCCAGTTCCGCTAGTTGTCCGTTACTCAGTCTCTGCTCTCCACCTCCCCCCCTCTTTTCTCCCCCTTACCACCTCAGGTTTATTATCGTTGCTGGGTTTTGGGGATTGTGCTAAGGGGAGGGGAGGGAGGGGTGTTGGAGGTTGTGGACAGCGGGTGAGCCGTTGCTCCCCATTGGGGTGGTGAGGCCTCAAGATGCCCTAGGCGAAATGGGTTCTGGAGCGTGGTAATTCCACTCTAGTTCCCTTCCCAAGGCACCTCTTCTCTTAGAGGAGCAAGTGGTTGGGACAATTAGTCACCCTCGCCCAACTTGAGCTGTTGTCAATGCCAGATCTGTCTGCAATAAGACTGCCCTTATAGCGGACTTTGTTGCTAGGGCAGATCTGGCTTGCATTACTGAGACCTGGTTGGATGGGAATGCAGCCCCAGTTTTAGAGGCCGCTGTTCCCACTGGGTTCTCGGTTGTACATCGCCCGAGATTGGATCGCAGGGGGAGGGGTAGCAGTCTGTTTTAAGACCGAATTGGGTCTAACTGAAGTTCCAGCTGAGGAAGCCAGATCATTTGAGTGCACTGTGGTAGCTGGGGTGGGGTGCAGGATTGCTCTCATCTACCGTCCACCCAGGTATGAGAAGCTTTTCCTGCAGGAAATGGCAGATTTCGCCGCTGACATGGCCTTGGAATCGCCCAGATTGATGGTGCTGGACGATTTCAATGCTTGGGTCAACGACGAATCTTCACTTTTTGGTCAACATTTCCTCCAGGTGATGTCATCTCTTGGCTTCACTCAGGTTGTTTCCACAGCTACTCACAAAGGAGGTCACTCTCTTGATCTGGTTTTCCTCCTGGGGATCGAGGCATCCAACTTGGTGATGGAACCAGTTGGTTGGTCTGACCATTACTCAGTTGGATTCAACTTTGTGGCCCCCCTGGGTAGGTCGGCCCCTGTGGAGATGGCCAAATACCGTCCATTGCGGGATGTTGTCCCTGAAGACCTGTTGGCGGTTATTGACCTCTCGTTGTGTGACGAATTGTGCTCTGATCCTAAGCAGCTGGTGGTGGCCTATAATGGGGCCATCTCAGATGCTCTGGACCAGATAGCTCCATCCCGTGTTCATCCCCTTCCGCACTGTCCCGTCACCCCATGGTTTGATGGGGTGTTGAGAGGGTTGCGGAGATTGGGGCGTAGGTTGGAGCGTCGCTGGAGGAAGACTGCCTCGGATGCCGACCATCTTATTTTGCTAGAGCATTATAAGCTCTATCAAACAGAAATTTCCCGTAAGAAGGCAGAATTCCTGTCCAGGGAAATCTCTGTCGCTCGGAATCTACTGGCTCAGCTCTTCAGAACTGTTGACAGACTGTGCAGCCCAGCCTGTCGGCAGGCCCGTCGAGTTTTTATGCAGACTGACTGCGAGGAGATTGCTCGATTCTTTGCGAATAGGGTGGAAGACATTCGGAGGCAGTGTCCCCAACCTCACTCCATAGCTGTTGCAGTTGATCAGGGTGTTGTCCCAGTGCCCGGAGTTTCCTGGAGCTCCTTTGATCTTCCTGATCTCGTGGACATATGAGGATTGTCTCTGAGATGCGCCCAACTTGTTGTAGTTTGGATCTGGGTCCCACCTCCTTGATTATAGGATGTAGTGAACTTATTGGCCCGGTCCTTGCTCGGATAATTCGGTGTTCTTTGGAGATGGGAGTTTTCCCCAGCTCTCTGAAAGAAGGGGTGGTGACTCCCCTCCTGAAGAAAGCTTCCTTAGACCCGAATGACCTTGCCAACTACCGTCCAATCTCTAACCTCCCTTTTTTGGGGAAGGTTATTGAAAAGGTTGTGGCGGCTCAACTTGATAACCATTTGACCATCCATAGTTTATACGAGCCCCTCCAATCAGGTTTTCGTAAGAGGCATAGCACCGAGAGTGCTCTGGTTCGGGTGCTTAATGACCTCCTGATGGTGAGAGATCGGAGACACCGCTCTGTCTTGGTTCTTCTTGATCTATCATCAGCTTTTGATACTGTGGATCATGGGGTTTTGCTCGAACGTCTGAGGTCCATCTGTGGGCTTTCAGGTGTTGTCCTCAGATGGTTTTCATCTTACCTCCTGGGGAGAACTCAGAGAGTGGTTTCGGTTTATACTATCCGAGGTTTCTCTCTCCCTAGTGGGTACCCAGGGTTCAGTGCTCTCCCCATGTTGTTCGCGTATATATGCTCAACCTCGACATTGTAAGACGGTATGAGCTGAGGTTCCATTGCTATGCCGATGATACCCAGCTCTACCTGTCTTTTGCACCCGACCAGGTTAGTGCTATCTCGGTGCTGAATAATTGCCTCGCTGATATCCAAGACTGGATGAACATCAGTGGTTTAAAGTTGAACCCGGGAAAGACCGAGGTTATGGTGGTGGACCCTGGTCGCAGGGCTGAGGGTTTGGGGATAGGGTCCCCCTCTGGATTAATTCTTGGGGTAGACCAGATCCCTACCTCTGAACGGTTGCGTAACCTGGGTGTGGAACTTGACACTGGCTTGACCCTTCATTATCAGGTGTCTGCAGTAGTCAAGACTTCATTCTTCCACCTTAGAAACATCTCCAGGATTAGGCACCTGGTTCCACCAGGCGATTTGCCGGTTTTGGTCCATGCCTTTGTGACATCATGTCTTGATTACTGTAACTCCCTATACCTAGGGCTTGCTGGGGTGAAAATCCGCCCGCTTGCAGCTAATGCACAGAATGCTGCAGCGCGTTTGTTGACTGGGGTGTCTAGAAGATCTCATATTACCCTGTGCTGCGCACTCTGCACTGCTGCCTATACAGTGGTGGATCACCTTGAGTGGGTCTTTTGACCTACAAAGCCTACATGGGTTAGGTCCCGACTACCTGAAAGAGCTTCGGTGCTTTACACCCTCTGAGACAGCTTCGCTTGGTTGATTGACGAGGAGTTGCTGGAGATTCCGAGGTGAATTTGAAGTCTTCTGGAGCCTGCTTTTCGCTTTGCGTTCTACCCTTTGAATTCTCTGCCCGCCAGCTCCAGAAAGTACAACTGTGGATAGGTTTAAGAAGGCCTAAAGTCATTCTTATGGATTCAGGCTTTCCTGCTGTATTTTAAATTGTTTATTTCATATATTTTATCTGTTGTATTGCTATTGCTTGTTTGGTTATGTTAAATGTAATGATGTTTGTACAGCGCCTTGAAATATTTGAAAGTCGCTCAATCAAATAAATTTTATTATTATTATTATAAATATGTTGCTTTCACTGATTATAAAACAGTGGCTAAAAGGAGGCAGTTTGATTATCTGACTGCATTGTAATGTTAGCATCTGTAAACCTTAGTGTACTGTAGAATACAAATATAATTTAATCTATGAAAACATTAAATACCAAACCAAACTAAAAACAGTTTAGTTTAAAGGGGAGCAGTCAGCTCTAAGAGCCCCACACTCAAGTGTGTGCAAAAACATTTTTACTTACTGTTTACTGCAGTATAGTAGATTGTATCTGACTGTTTCTGTTGACTTGCAAGCTGACATTTTCTGTAACTACAAATCCCAGAATCCCCTGCAGCTGACATCAGAGGATAGGAGATTCAGTAGTCTGCTGTGCATGCTATAGCTTTTATAAGCTCCTGTCAGAGGTTTGCCAGTCTGAGTGTTCACTCAGGTCTAAGTGCAGTCCTCTGGGACTGTACTTAGCCCAGGGAGGACAGAGGGATCAGCAAACAAAAGATCAGAGCTTATAAGTATTCAGACATGCACTGCAGGCTTTTGGCTCTCCCATTTCTGATGCAGAATTTCTCTGATGTCAAGGCTCCATGAGGCAATACAAATATAGCAGCATGATTTCTGCAACATTTATAAAGCATATTCCCAAGAGGCAAACGTTGTTGAAGGATCTGTTGAGTATTTCTTGCAAAATTACATTGGTTCTTCATTTTACTACAAGCCAAGCAAAATGAAATAAAAAAAGATGATGTTAATTTTAAAAGTCTAGGAAGAACAAGAACTAACTCTAATGAAATAATTGGAAAATATCCTTATTTATATTATTCATTTAAAAGAAGAAGCTTATTGCTGTGCAAAAGGGAATAATCTGTTTAAAAATAATGTATCAAGTAAGGCTAAAACTCATTTTACTGGGTGAAGGGTATCTGATGTATACATGGTTTGTATTCACCTGGTATGCGAATACCATTCCTACTCGCTTAGAACTCTACCTCACAGATAAATTAACCCGCACTTCACCTTGCCAATTTTAGAAAAAATACAGTCATTATTTTGCTGCCAAAATTGGGTGGAAAAGTCTGTTGCGTGACCAACATCAGGCACAGAGTTTGACTTTGTGCCCAGAACTGGACACAAAATTAGGTTGCAGTTGGAAAACAGGTTTACCACTGCAAACCCCGCAGATAGGTTACTTTGCAGATAAGTCGAGTCCCCTTCTTGGGGGCCTATTTTTAGCATCACAAACCAGACTTACATGTGAGTATATATATAGTATGTTCATTCTATGGTAATGTTTTTTTTCTTTCTGATTTCTTTTTTATTTCCACTTCACTCTGGAGCTGCCCTCATCCATTGGGGCTGCATCACAGCCGCATCCACTGCCCTAACCAATGTTTATCCCATCAGTACTTTTTCTTTCCTCCTCATGGCACCACTGTTTATTCAGTAAATATAATTTTCCACACATCGCTCACTATAGAGACCCTTTTTGTTTGAGTACTTTGTTTGCTATGCCTTTTGTCTAGAGCGGCAACTACTACAATCAGTGTGCATTCCCCCCTGTACTCTTTGTTATCCAACACTTACCCCATTCCCATGAAGACACCCTCAAGGTCAGCTCCAGCAGAATTCCAGTCAGCATGGTAGGCCCCGGGCGTGCTGTTGGTGCCAACTTATGATGCTCCTGTAATGTTCTGGAGTTTTTGTCACCATATGCTTTTCTCCCTCATGAATGCCAGCACCCTAGTGACCCCACACCTGCATGCACATTACCATCCTGACCCAAATTCTGGCCAACATCTGTCCCCCCCACAGTGCCTACACTATGCTGCCACCCGTGGTCACCCAGGTAGTAGTACTGCAGTAGAGACAATGACCCTCCCTCTTCTGAGGAGAAGAGCTTTCTCTGAGATGCTAGACCATCCTCCACTGGGAAGCACACCAACACTCCAGGTACAAGATGCAAATTCAGCTGCTCAGTGCTGCAGGGGGCCAAGCTATTCCTGTGCCAGACTGTTACATTTTCCATAAGCAATAAGAAATACTAATAACAATAAAACTATGAGTAATCTACAAACGCAATGCCAACATATTTCCCAATAAATTATTTTGAAATATTAAGGCATAAATGATATAGAAAATTAGGTCTCTGTTGCATGGAATTCATTTGCAGTATGTCTATGCTCCTTTAAAAAACAATCTAGTCCTATGTATCATATATAGGACTAATATACTTCAGCTCCCACTTACATTAATTTATTGAACTTTTGCCATGTAGGTGCAAATGTTCAGCTCATAAGATCAGCAGTGCTCACAATGAATTTGGAGTGGATTGCTAAACACTGTCAAACCCTTGAGAAGTACATTTTAATCAAACAAAGCCCGCCTCTTCTGAAGAAACCCTTTTTTATAAAATGTTGGCAGCTGTGTAATGCTTCCTCAGACATTTCACTTTTGTATGCCAGGGTCCTCACATGGTATTGCCACAGGTACAGATAATCTTATTGCAGTTTTGTCCCTGTGCCCATAAATAAGAGTGACTTACAGTACTAGAGGGTGAGAGATTTAAAGCAGCCCAAATTAGGCCATTACCCTCAGTTAGAGGCTGACTCTGAAACTCTGCTGCTCAATGTCTGTGCCTGCCCAGTGGTGTCATAAATTTTGAAAATACAGTATTATGCCACAAAGAATACCTGTTTATTACAAAATGTACTGATGCACATAATTGCTGTGTTTGTTGTATCATAGGTGTTTCCTAAAGCTGTAAGTCATTCAAGTTGTATGACTGGGGCTAGTATTTACTATAGACTAAAATAATAAGACACCTTGAGATCATCAGGGTCCACATATCAATGGGTGCCCAGAACTGTGTCTCTGATACCGTTTTTAAAAAAAATTTGTTATCATCTCTATGCTTTTTGTAGTCAGACTTATTCCTGCATCAACATAGAGGATAATGTATGGGGAGCCATACACAACAAACTGTGTTGGCATTGGGAGGTTGCCATGGCACCCGCTTAAACCTGAAGAGTGAAGCTCAAGAGGTTTTTGTTGTAATGGCAAACTCAAGATGCCAAATCATGCTTGTCTGTGTATGGCTGCCAATTCATTGTATTTATGGTGTATGGGCATGCCATGTAGCAAGCCTGAGTCTACAATGATGTGTAAGGGTTGAGATATCTCTCTCTCTCTCTCTCTCTCTCTCCTGCCAGTAAAACACTGACCCGAGAAACCGGAGAAGCAGTCCAAGTGCTACCATCATCATAGGCTCCCATTGCTGTTGCCAGCTCACTTACTACATGACTTTGAGATGGAAGAGATACAGTGATATACCACATTGCTGTGCTGCAGTAGTGACATCACTACTGCAGCACAACATCATTATGACATCACTACTGGAGCACAACAAGCATATGCCAGGCATGGAATTTAATGCACAACTGAATTTCACCGCACAGAAGCCTGTATGTGTTTGGGGAATTGAAGCCAGAGACTTTTTGCAGCCAGGAAGGTTGGGATACAGAGAGTGATAATGATTGTGATGTTGTTTACCTGAAGTCCCAATCACTAAAAAGATGACCAACTGCCTTTGTTGCTACAGTTTCATGTTCTTCATCCTTATGCCATGCTATGCCATGTCATGAGGTGGAGTACCCCAGCAGGCCAGTTCATAATCTGATATTCAGGCATACCACTGGCAGGGCCTGAATGCTGTATTTGTATGTGATCAGATGTACTAATGGCATTTGGGAATGTTAGAATCAGTTCTGTGTATTCTACTGGTGGAATTCTAGCAAATTACAGTTCTACTTCTGAAAAGCTTGGCCAAATTTCTTGCTGAAATTCCTCCAAATTCTGCCAAGTGAGTTGCAATTTTATAAAGTAAACTGGATTTTTAATGTGAGCAGCATTTTTATTTGTTAAATCGCGACAACCTTTTCTGAGGAAAAAATGTAGAATTTTGCAATTTTGTATGAAATTTCACATCAGTTGGCAAAGTCTTGCATTTTTTCAACAGAAAAGCCTTTTTTGTTTTATATGGAATTCTGCAGTTTTTCAGAGGAATTTCCAGAAATCTGATGGAGGCAGAATTTATTTTATGTGGAAATTCTGGCGAAGGTGGCTACCTAAACTGACCTGGACCAATAATTTTGCACCAAATTATGCTGATTTATATCTGGCACAATGGGAACAAAAATACATTTTGTTATCTACAGTAAATAATTAAAAAACAAATTAATATTTACAAATGTTTTATCATGACATATTTTTGGTGTGGAAGAGGGCCCCCTGAGGAGTTGTTTTTACATTTGTGGAATATTTTGGAATCCACAAATTCTAACCTAAAATTCACATTGTCCTATTATTTGAACAGTATAAGCTTTTTGGATCTCAAGATTAATAGAGACGTCAGCAGTGGTGGGTTAGAACCTGTCTATTTAAGAAGCCGACAGACAGAAATTCCCTTCTAAGGAGGCAGTATAGCACAGTGGTTTAAGGCTCTGAGCTGCAAACCTGGAGACCTGGGTTTGAATCCCACAGCCCCCACTTGTATACTGTGTGACCCTGAGCAAATCATGTAACTTCCTTGTGCTCCCAGGTCACACCTGTAAACAAGCTTTCAGCTTAGTGTGTCTCTCCTGGTAAAAAAAAAAAAAGTTTGATAGTTGCCATCTACATCACGTAGTGGAAAATATTCCACAGGGGCAATGCATGCATGGAAAAGGAAACACAAGTAATGAGTCACAATATGTGAAAGATATGAAAAATAAAAATTAAAAACCTTGGAGAAAGAGATTACAGTGAACAGTGTGTAGACAGGGCAATAGACAGAGTGGAAAAACATGTGTAGAATGGAGTTATTAAGACCTGGAAACAAAAATGTAGATATGAATATACAACTCACTTTTATGACAGTTGTTGCCCTATAGAGCCATTTAATTTAATCCACTGTATTCTGCATCAGAAATGGCACATTCTTCAAACAGAAGATAAACTGAGCCAGGTGACAAGATCAAAACCTAGAATGATGTGTCACCAAGGCAAAAATATCGCCAAACATGTGATCCATAGCTTACACTGGATGGAAATTCATCATGTCCAAAACTCCCTTCTACAAGGAACATGTAGATGTGTCAATTGCACTTTTTGCACATCAATTCAGATCACTAAAGCATTTATGCATCCAATTACTGGTGTTCGCTATAAACTGAATAAATTCATAAAGTGCAATACCACAAATGTAGTTTACTGTTTGCCAGTACAAATCCTATTATGTAAGAAAAACAAAAAGATAGTTTAAAACATGAAAAGTAGAGAATACTAATGCATTGGCAATGCATGTTTAGGAGCAATGACAAAAACACTGCTTCAAGCAACATGAAGTCTTGCTTTATTCTGACAATTTGCAGTTAGCCCCAGCACTTGAACTGCCCCGGAGAGGAAAGAGTTAACTCTATGCAGAAGCATAGAATGTTGAACTCCAGCTCGGTTTTCAAACCTCTGTCTCTGGTACTTACCAGTGTAACTGTCAGATTCTTTACTCCGCCTAACAGTTAAGTCGCTCCAGAGATTTCTCCTCTGCTCAGTTCGGAAGAGTTTGAGTCAGCGTTCGTTTTTTCTGACCAATTTATTATTTTTTGGATTTCCAGCACCTCTGTCTATGGTATAGGTAGTATGGTAGATAGGTGGTGACTTGTGTTTTATTTAATTTTGTGGAAATTGGTTTTTGTCTCGGTTTCTCATCGGTCAGCCCGGTTAGGAACCAACCTTTCTGATTGTTTCTAATTGTTTTATACATTTTCTGGGATTTAGTGTGGTGTTCCAGTGCCGATTGGTTTCAAAAGAACCAGACTTTTTCTAGTTCTTTTACAGAACCCATAACACGGTTTGTAACCGATCAGTTGGTTATTACCTGGCTTAAGAGCTTTTAAGGGTAATTATTTAGGTTGGCCATGTCTGAGAAACCCAAGAAAAAAAATGGTGCCACTGGGTTTTAACACTGTACTGAGTGTGGGGAGGCTTTTGCCAAGGCCGAACCCCACCTCATCTGTGTTTACTGTCTGGGGTTTGACCATCTCGAAACAGACTGCCAGATTTGTAAGAATTTTCCTAAAGCTACTCTGGAAAAAAGATTGAGTAGGCTAAAGGAAAGGGAGGCCGAGAAGTCCATAGATCTGGATGGCCAGTTCAGTTCGGTTGTGGACTAACCTGAGGAGGTGCCTACTAACCTGGGCGATACCTCCTCAGGCAAAAGGAGGTCCGACTCTGAGGGGCCGGTTCAGTGGAAAATGAAAACGCATACTCCAACCACTGACAAGATAGCCAAAGCAATTAGCATAGTTCAATCACTTCACTCAGTTCCTTCCGAACTGGTACTGCGGTTAGGTGGTTGGTTTGGTTTGGACCCAGCTCCATCGGATTACAATCTAGATGCTTTTTATGAGGAATGGGAGGGAGACAAAGAGTATTCTGAGGATGAAGATGAAGATAACGACTTTGAATGTCTGGATGTGCCCACTGAACCGGACATCTCCCCAGACAGACCCTCTAATGTCTCCCCTTCCAGGCTTTCCGAGTCCCCTTCACACTTCTTGTTTTACAAAAAGATGGCTGAAACCCTCCAGCTCCCAATGGTTGAAGCTGCTGAGGAGGAGGAAGAGCCTGATTTTGTCAAGATGATGGACATCCCAGAGTCCAAAAAATTGTCTATTTCTCTTCACAAGTCCTTGGGGAAACAGACAAAAAAGATTTTACTGACTCCTAATTCCCTACCTCCTGTGGATAAGAGAATGGACTGGCGGTACATGCTATCAGGCTCAGGTATGGAGTTTTTATACAGTTATTGCAGCCATGTTGGGGTAGTGCAGGCTGCAGCCTGTGACAGGGCTAACATTCCTTTGGCTTCACCCCCCCCAAGACAAAGACTCCAGAAAAGTCGATGCCATGGCCAAAAAGCAGTCTTTGGCATCTTCTTTGGGACTCAGGCAAGCTAATTATATGGCCTACACAGCCAGTTACTAGAAGTCCAGGTGGGATACGGCTCTGGGACTGGCTAAACAGGCCTCCCCCAGCTAGCCAAAGAGCTGGAGGAGGTGGCTGCTGATGGAATTGAGGCATCCAAGGTACAATTCCATGCTGTTGTGGACTCCAGTGATGTGGCATCAAGAGTCATGGCTACATCTGTGTCTCTCAAGAGACATGCTTGGCTCAGATGTACTAGCCTTTCGCAGGACACCCAGGCTAAGGCTATGGATTTCACTGTAGTGGGTAACTCTCTGTTTGGGGAGCAGACAGAGGCTTACGTGAAGAAAATGGATGAGTACAGGACCACCTACAGGAGTGCACAGGCCAAAGACAGGCAAGCCACTCCTCAGAAGCAGCAGTCTAGGGGCAGGGGCAGGCCTTTCCACAGGCCTTTCTATCTAGCTCAGGCTTCCTCTCATTTCCCACAAAGGGGGTTCTTTTGAGGGAGAGGCAGGAGGGGGATGAGCAGAGCTGCATCTTCTTCCCAGTCCAAGGCTCCTGCCAAGCAGACACCCTGATGTGTCAGCCTGGGTTGACTCCCCCATTCCAGTAGGAGGCAGGGTGGCTTACAACTTCCAGGCCTGGAAGTTTGTTACTTCAGACAAGTGGGTGGGACAGGCCCTCAGCTTCAAAAGGTTTCCAAAACTGAGGGCCAGGTCTTTTCCACCTGCATCCATCTTATAGACCCTTGCTCTAGAGGCAGAGGTTTCTTCTCTTCTGGCTCTCAGAGCTGTAGAGGTAGTTCCTACTCAGCACAGGGGCAAAGGCCTGTAGTCCAGGTACTTCCTTACCCCAAAAAAAGACAGGGGAGTGGCGACCCATCCTAGACCTAAGGTATTTGAACAAACACATCACAAAACCAAAATTCAGAATGGTGATTCTGGGAATGATTCTTCTCTCTGTAAGGCCAGGGGATTGGCTAGCATCCCTGGACCTCCAGGAGGCCTATTTCCATATTCCTATCAGGTGCTCCCACAGAAAGTACCTCAGGTTCAAGTTGTCTTCAGGACATTATCAGTTCAGGGCCATGCCCTTCAGCCTAACATCAGGTCCAAAGGTGTTCACAAAGTGCCTTGTAGTAGTGGTTGCCTTTCTCAGAAGGCAGGGTATTTCCATCTTCCCATATCTGGACGACTGGCTAATTGTAGGTCAATCCTCGTAAGTCAGCTCTGCAAATCACTCAAGACTTGCTCAGTTCTCTGGTGTTTCTTCTCAGTCTCCCAAAGTCTGTTCTTGAACCAGTACAACTTCTTACTTTCACAGGAATAGAGTTGGATACTATCCAAGCAAAGACCTTCCTCCCCCTGGCAAGGGTAAAGGCCCTCACAGGTCTTGCTTCTTCTTTACGACCTCTGGTCTCTCATCCAGCAAGGCAGTTTCTTCAACTCCTGGGCCACATGGCAGCTTCCACTGCAGTGGTGCAAGGAGCCAGATTTCAGATGAGGGACATTCAGTTCCACCTAAGGTCCTTTTGGTCTCAGAAAAGAGACTCTCTCACAAAATTGATTCCAGTGACTCAGACTCTGGTCCAAGCTCTCCAGTGGTGGCTGGACCAGGACAACCTCAGACAGGGTGTTCCATTTCTCTCTCAAGTCCACTCAGTAGTCCTAACTACAGATGCTTCTCTCCTAGGCTGGCGAGCCCATTTGGGAGCCCTCACGGTTCAGGGGGTTTGGTTCCCTCAAGATATCAATCTTCTGGAACTCAGGGCAGTTTTACTAGCCCTTCAGGTCTTCTCAGAATCAGTCAGGGGCAAGGTGGTGCAAGTTAGGACAGACAACACCACCACAACGTGGTACATCAACAAGCAGGGAGGCACTCAGTCCACGGCCTTGTGCACAGAGGCCATGAAACTATGGTCTCTAGCCTATTCCCTTAAAACTTCCCTGATAGCAATTCACCTCCCAGGAAAGGACAATGTACTGTCAGATGCTCTGAGCAGAATCTCCCAGGGACATCTTGAATGGTCCCTGCACCCTCACATCCTACAAGTCATCTTCACCAGATGGGGCATTCCAGAGATAGATCTCTTTGCAGCCCCGGGCAATCACAAACTTCCTCTGTTCTGCTGCAGACCTCCGGTCCTGGGGACTGTTCCTCTGGATGCTCTCATTCTGGACTGGAAGGGCAAGTTTCTTTATGTTTTCCCTCAGTTCCCTCTATCGTTCGAAGTCCGGATAAAAATCAGATCTCAACCCTGCACGGTGACTCTGGTGGCTCCAGATTGGATCAGACAGCCTTGGTATCCCCTGCTGCTATCTCTGGCAGTGTCACATCCCCTGTCTCTTCCCAAGAGATACAATCTCCTAACCTCCTCTCAGGGGAGGATCTGGTACTCCAATCTCCAGTCTCTAAACCGCAAGGCCTGGCTCTTGAAGAGTTAGAATATGCAGGCCTGCATCTTTCTCAAAGAGTTCTGAATATCTTGGAGGATTCTAGGAAACCCTCCACTAGAAAAACTTATAATTCCAAATGGAAAAGATTCAGCATTTGGTGTTCTCAGAAAGGCATTTCGCTTGATTCTGCAAATATTGCTACATCTTTAGACTATCTGGCTCACCTTAATAGTCTGGGTCTTGGGCCTGCAACCCTTAAGGTTCACCTAGCAGCTGTCTCTGCATTCCTTTCAGCAGGGAAGGGCTCTTCCCTGGCATCTCATCCTGTTTTTAGTAAGTTCTTCAAGGGTCTGGTTCATATTAACTCTTCCTTTCGACAGCCTACTCCCGCTTGGGATCTTAATGTCTGCATTGCTCAGGTTATGCAGCCACCCTTTGAACCTCTGGCTTCAGCTGAGCTTAAGTACTTGACCTGGTAAACTGTGTTCCTGGTAGCTATTACTTCTGCAGTCGGATTAGTGAATTACAGGCCCTGCCAGTTGAGTCTGACTTCATTAACTTCCATAAGGATAAGGTGGTCCTAAGAACCAACAGGAAGTTCTTACCTAAAGTGGTGTCAGATTTTCATCTGAACCAGTACATGTCTCTTCCTGTATTTTTCACTGACTATTCTTCTTCAGGGGAAAGCAGGTTACACAGTTTGAATGTGAAAAGGGCTCTTAGCTACTATATAGAGCATACTAAGGCACACAGGCATGATTCTCTTCAATTGTTTCTCACGTATGGTGAAGTGGGAAAAGGTAAGCCTGCTACTAAAAGGACTATTGCTAGGTGGATTGTCTCTTGTATACAATTCTGCTATGACAAATTGGGAAAAACACCCCCTCCAGGCCTGAGGTCTCACTCGACAAGGGGCACAGCTGCTACTTTGGCTGCTGCCAGAGATATACCTTTGCTAGGAATCTATAAAGCAGCCACCTGGAAAACAGTCCATACATTCACCAAGCATTACTCTCTGGACATCCAGGCAAGGAGTGGTGCTAGGTATGGCACAGCAGTACTGCAGAGTTTGTTCCCAAAGTAGGTTCTGCACTCCCTCCTCCTGGGGGAACTGCTTGGTAGTCTGCATATTGTCAGAATACAGCAAGACTTCATGTTGTTTGAAGAAAAAATTACTCACCATAGTAATGTTGTCTCTTCTAATGAAGTCTTGCTGTATTCTGACCTCCCCCTCCCTCCCTGCCTCCCCTCTCAGAACCTAGTATTTGGGAAGTGGGCTGGCAGGTACAGTGTTGCACCTCAGGGGTGTACCTTGTACCCCTCCGTCTTTAGGGTGGGGTAGTTGTTTTATTGCTGTTATTGTTGTGTATATATCTATATAGTCACTACCTTTTTTTCTTGGGTTCTCAACTTGAGTCTTTTTGGGCCCAAATGGTTGCCTTTGGCTTTTAGTAAACAATTTCAACTTTGTGTACTAGTTAGTTAGTTTGCTCGTAAGAATCTGACAGTTACACTGGTAAGTACCAGAGACAGAGGTTTGAAAACCGAGCTCGAGCTCAACATTCGGTGCTTCTTCATAGAGTTAACTCTTTCCTCTCTGGGGCAGTTAAAGTACTGGGGCTAACTGCATATTGTCAGAATACAGCAAGACTCCATTAGAAGAAACAACATTACTATGGTGAGTAATTTTTTCTTTTTGCTCTAAGGCCTGGAAAGAGTGCATTTGGGTCTGAGGGTGGGGGGCCTGGACAATAAAATCTTGAAAACTGAATTTGCCCGGCAGTATAGATTAAAGGCACATCAGTCACCTGGACTCAGTGAAAGTTTTTCATTAGTGCACATCTTAAAATCTTAGAATGAATTTTTAGAAATCACACTATGTAGAACCATATCACACGCATGTGATCTGGTCATTGCACAGTACTGTAATGTTGTTGATCTGATGGCTCTTTTTATTATAAGGTTATAAGTTGATACATAGTGAGGGTTATGTGCTGTATTAAAGATGCAGTGTATCAGCTGTTTCTCTTTATACAAACACTTGTGTTGTTGTAATATAGTGAGGGACTTGTGCTGTGTATAAATGCAGTGGGCTCAATTCTCAAAGCTTCCAGCACGGTGCAAGGGTCTTACGTCATAAAGTGCTGCTTGTGCCAAAAAATGCATCGGGAGTGGTTCTCAAAGGCAGCCTGCATGAACCACAGGCTACCTGCACCAAACGGGGGTTGTGCCACACGTGCACCACAAAATGGGCTGGGGCATGGTGCTAGGGGGCATGTGGCACACCCAAGTCACCACATCCCCGAATGTGGGATTCTCTAAACTCAGAGAACACATTTCTAAGTACCATCAGACCAGCCAGGGCTGGTCTAAGGGTACATAGAACAATGTCCTCTGGAGAAGTTTAATAATTTGTGGCAGTGTGCCATGGTACACACACACACACACACACACACACACACACACCCGTCGATATGCCCGTGTTGGACAATGTTACTTTCAGTACACCCTGGTGGTCTAGTGGCCCCTACCCTCTACCCCAATATGCCTATCATTAAAATTGTTAATTTTACTGTACCCTGTTGATCTAGCAGTCCCTCCCCCCGCCCCAATATGCTCGTTATTGAAATTGTTAATATCACTTTATACTGGTGGTCTAGCGGTCCCTCCCCCCAACCCTGGCAAGTAATGCCCACCACCTCACCCCACTCTCCCCTAACCCAAACACCGAGCTGGCAACTGGCGCAGCCCTCCTCACATGACCTTGTCTGGCTGCCAACTGAACTGCCACCGAGCACATACTGGATAATACAGTATGCACTCATTGACTGACAGAGCTGTCAATCAATGAGCACATACTGTACTGTACAGTACTTGCTCAGTGACAGTTCAGTTGGAGGATGACCAAGGTGGTATGAGGAGGGCTGTGCCGGTCTCTGGCTTACGGTTCAGGTTGGGGGGAAGCAGGGTGGTGGGCACTACCTGTCAGGGTAGAGGAGGGACTGCAAGACCACCAGGGTAAAGTAATATTAGCAATTTCAGTAATGGGCATATCGAGGCGAGGGGGGAGGGACTGCTAGACCAGCAGGGTAAAGTAATATTAGCAATTTCTATAATGGGCATATCGGGGCAGGGGAATGGAGAGACCACTAGACCACCAGGGTAAAGTGATATTAACCATTTTAGAAACAGGCATATTTGGAGGGGAAGGGACTATAGACCATCAGGGTAAATTAAGGTTAACATTTTCTTATACAGGCATATTGGCGCTGGGTGGAGGTGGGGGGCTACTAGCCACCAGGGCCATGCCGGACTGGTGCACAGCCACCTCACAGCTTGCAGCAAGCCTTCGTGATGTGCCATCTGCTTGGTGCACAGCCAAGGTTGCCACAAGCCTAGGGAATGTGTTGCTGGGAACCTGCCATTTAGAGAATCAGGCACAAGGTCCCCCTGGTGCACTGGGCCTTGATGCAAGCTGCCTTTTGTTGCAGCTTGCATCAGTCTAAGGGCCCTTTAAGAATCAAGCCCAGTGTGTTTACTTGATATGTACTGTGTATGTGGCATAAGTTAATGCTTTAGTTATTTATAGTCCTGATGATGGAATTTTTAATGGGTCATTTTATTTTTTAATGGGTCATTTGTAAAATGCTGTATATGAATTTTTTTAACTGCTTCATGACACTGTTTAAGTGTGCTTAGATTCATAAGTGGCAATGCCTGGTAAAAAAGCCCATGTGATAGCACGAAACGTCAGCCATCTTGCGGTAGGGTGTGTGCTGCTGCCATGAGTTTTTAATAAACTCATTTTCTAACTAAAGTATTTAATCCATTATTTTGGTTGCCCATTAGCCCGACTTGTAACAAATCCTTTGAGGCAGAATTTCACAATTCTGTACCACACTTGTTAGGATTAACATTTAACAGCCATGGTTGCGGCAGCAGCAGTAAGCACTCACTATCTGCTCTGTGGCTATTGCTTGTGGAAAGATAGTTGCTTGATGATGCAGAGAGTGAAGGAGTAACAGCGGGTTGACACAATGGAAATGGGTCATATAACACACGGTGCTCACAAACACAAAGCGTGTCTGTGTCCCTGAGTCTTCAGTTCCAGCCCTGTCTTTGGATATGCACGTTTCCATTCCTCCGTGCTGTGGGGGTGAAATGCAACAGTGATGGAGTTGTACAGTAAGCATCCTGCAAAGTCTGTTATAATATGTGCAGTTGTCCCACAGTGTCGGTGATCAGCGCCCGACTGCCACCTATCTCCCCACTCCCCAGAGACCAGTTGACGTGAGCATGGTACTGACTGCACGCTTTTCCCTCACATCACTGTGCCACACTCCCTCCCCATAGAATCCGAGTGTGAAGGTGTGCACAGTGCAGCAACCAGAGAGCGTGAGTCCCCCCCCATGCAGAGCTGTGCAGGTCTGAGAGACAGAGAGTAAAAAGCAGACCGAGCATAGCACAGTACAGTACAGTGTCTATGTCTATGTCAGTCAGCGAGGCAGGAGACTAGAAGCTGTCTCTCTCTCTCTTTCTCTCTATCAACAGGCTTACAGCTTTGAAATATTGTGGAACTGCTCTTTAATCATGGGATGTTAGCACCAGTCAACCAGCTTCCTCATCTCTGCTTGGTAGTCTGTCTCCCATTTGCCTGTTGTATTGTAAACTGTCAAAGCCCCATTCCGCTGCATCTCGTACAATGACAGAAACATGCTGCCGGGAGAGACAATAGTCCCGCTGTTAGTGAGCGGACATGGAGGGGGGAGGTACTCTGTCTCACACTGTGTCCCGTGGCCACAGTGGGTATCACTTCTCACACTGTGTGTGTGTGTGGGGGGGGCAAGACGCCAGGAAACAAATCAGTATCACAACCTGGGGGTGCAAAAGGGAGCATACACTTGCATCTTGCGTGCCTTCTTCCTGATGCAGAGACATGCCCTAGTCTCGCTGTGCATTAATGCTTACTCACAACAGTTGTAGGCAAGGCAGCTGTGCCTGTTACCTCATAGCAGTAGTACTGCACATTCTTACTAGGCACCTGGGATTGAAGGAGAGAGAGAGTACAGCAGCCAGAGAGACAGCATGTGGGAGGTGGTGGGGGGGTGAATGACATGTGCTACACATGGTACCAGAGGATGTTATGCACAGCAAATGTCACAGATCATGTCAGCACTGTGTCTGTGACATTTCTAGTGCGTAACTGCAAACATATATGCTTTTTCTTCTTAGGGACTATTTTACAAAGTAGCAGGATACAGTGCCTTTTTTGCTGTTTGAACAGCAGAAAAACACCTTATTTCTTTTTTTCCACTGTTTAAACATACCCCATGTAATAAGTGCATTAACGCACTCCATGGTGCGCTGATAATGTAGATTAATGCACACCCAGGGTCTGTGAGGGCACTTGGGCTGCACTCTTGTGCCTCACAACACCCCCGAGGTATGCGTTAATCCACATTATCAGCACAACCCGTCGTGCATTAATGCTTACTTGATACATCATCTGCTCTTTAAAACCAGCCAGCTGATTTACTGCCATTTGCATGATTATTACATAACCACATGGGTTAAATGTGCATCTTGCCATTGAGGGAAGCAGACATTCATTGGGAGATCATTATCAGCATTGCTAGTGAATTTCATTTTAATTTTTATTAAATTTAGAGATGTCACACACTGCCTTCCAGTTTTCATAACAATGGTAAGGCACTCCTGGAAGGTGGCAATAGAGGGATTTCCTTTCGCTAATAATAACCCCATCAGCAAGCAGTACAGGTCAAAGCCTTGTGCCATTTGTGACATGTAGGGAGGGTTGGGGGAGAGAGGGCAGTTGCAGAATAATGGGTGATATCTGCACAATGGAGCAGATTTGACAGACCATTTGGGCTTTATCTGCTGGCAAATTTCGTTTATTCGTATGTTCATATGAAGGTTGTGATTAACTTGTGGAACTCCACCATCCCCATGCCTGGCTGCTGAATTCTTAAAGAGATTCCCCAGTTTGTTTAGAGCTGGCATCTGCAGAACTCAGTTACGCAAAATTTCCCTAGACATTTTCATTAAAACTGGATCTTCCCTATAGACTTCATCAGTTCATTTCGCTTATACTTGCAAGAAGTCATAATCCTCTACTTATTATATCAAAAAGTCACAAACTTTTGGAATAAAGACTAGAATGTCCTGAAATTCAGATTTTTTTATCTATTACACTTTGTTGCACTGACTGCCACCCGGTACCTCAACCAATTACGGACCCCCCGCTTCCACTCTCAGATTGGGCCACGGCTCCCTGATACCCCCTGGCTTACCCCCCAAGTTGGGGTTGCAGCACTGGCCATTAGTGCTGCAGATGACGGGATAGGTCAGGGAACTAGCCTTGAGAGCTGATTGAAGTCGGGAGCAGGCTTCGTCTATTGCAGCCGTCAGCTATTTTTTCCTGATGCACAGGCGACGGGGATGTGCAATGATGACCAGCGCCCACCCCGCCCCCTTAAGCAGCTGGCATTGGCATGCTCAGTACATCCAGCCTCTGCTAGGTGTCCATGTTATTGTGAACACTCTACCCCCTCCCCTCTGGAGAAGGACAGCATTCGTTGGATGCTCAATCCTTCTCCCCAGGCTGGCCCTCCGACATCCTGGGTCTGTTCACGAACCCGGGTTGCCCGGTGTCACTGGTAGGCTCCCTGCCCCTGCACCAGTGGGCCATCCCAAAATTCAGATTTTTGAAAGATTATGTAATTTGGGTCCTGTTACTGCCAATTGTACCTTTTTTTTAACAGGAAACAAGAAAATCCCTGTAACCTGGTTGGTACAACATATCAGTACTTATATCTACTATGCAATAAAATTGCAGAAGAGTATGCATGAAGAATCACAGCTGACACAGACATTACCCACAATAAAGCAAACATGGTATGTCTGGAATCTCTCTTTCTGGGATCACTCATTAACAGTAGGCATGACAGTGACAGATGATGGAGCAACCACAAAAGCTTTTAGTGATGCTGGCTGTAAAAAGAGTGCATTTCCTTAAAGACACATGGATCTTGTAGTCATCTAGGCTTAATAAGGGACAACTCCATAGAGATGAAGGAATGCTCAGGAGAGCTGGGCCGGCTTCCACTGCTCTGCAAAAGCCAGTCCAACACTTACTGAACTACTGAAGTCTCACAGGAAATTTGCACTACTTCCTAGGCTACGAACCATGAAGTTTTTTTCTTGACCCTAACACTTGTCAAATCTACCATGCTATTTCTAAGACAAATGTGGTGATCATCTGTTTCTTTCTTGAGGAAAAAAAAACTACATTAAAACATATAGAGTTGGCTCCATGGTGCCAAGCGAAGGGGTTCGCTTAGCATGCTGGTGACCCAGTTTTGCACCCCAAGTCCGGGTATCAGGAGTGGAGATCAGCAGGGAGGGAGTCTAGAGCATCCTTTGGATGCTTCTCTCCTGGGGGGGGACCTTAGGCACCTGGAGGTGGCTTGAGTGATGTTCTAGGTGGTGTGATGCCACGACATGCTGCCGAATGTTCCCGACCCAGGTTGCTGTCATGACCAGCCCATTGAGGGAGGAGAGGAATGGGGAGGGCAGAAAAGCAGAAAACTGCCCCCCCAGTCAACCAGATGATGACTGCCAGTCCCTGTGGCCATGAAACCCTGGAAGTGTCCGGACTGACCATGCCACAACCAGGATACATATCTGAGCTTCTGGGCAGCCCTCCTGGAGGGGGGGGACCCTTCTGATGAAGGGTTACATCAAATTACCTGGGGACTGCATTGAAGGGCAGTGGATGGCAACAGGGTGGAGTGGTGTCAGGTGAGCCTAGGCGGCCTGAAGGAGTGGCCCTCCGGGGGGGGCCTGGGAAGGAGCAAAAAACAAACAAACATATAAAACACTCAACCTTTGGTGGAACTAGATCATTTTAACACCAAATAAAACTGTAAGATGGCTGGAATCTTTTCTAGTGAAGAAAGGTAATGTCAATTGTTTTGCCAAATTGCATTGCACTCCTGGATGCTGTTTGGCTGAGGCAGGCTGTCTCCTATACCTTAATCTCGGCATGGATTCCCCACCTTGAGAAAAGTACTGATACTAGCCTGCCTTTTGACCAAACACAACCCTGTACCTTCAGAAGTTCTACTACTCTGCTCCCCTGCCCCCAACACACAGAGCACAATAACAACAAAACAAAATACAGTGCTACTTTTTGTATGGCAGCTTAGATTGCTGTGTTTTGCATGCACTTTGTGCAACTACTGTTCAAAGAACAGTAAAACTCTGAAGAAATTTAAAGAAAACAACAATAAGACCAACAATGCACACTAAAGAAGGTACACCACAACCCAGAAAACAGAAAATATTCATATAGTGCCCTCTAGTGACATTCCTCTACCTAAAGAACTATTTAGCCCCGGCCCGGTGGTGCTGAAGGTTGAGGTGGTGGATGCCACACCTCACGCCATGCTGGCAAACTGGGTTCTGGAGCGAGCTTGGTCGGCAGGGATGGAGAAGATTGAGCATCTGGAGGACAGCTCTCTTCTCCTAGGGTGGGTGGGTGGGTGGATGATTCAATGGCATGAGCAGCTCCTAGCAGAGGCTGGGAGTGCCACAGTTCAGGGATCATGCTAGAGGCAAGGGGAGGAGCCTCAGCAGCCATTCGCGGGCTGGGAGTGGGAGCGCGCCTGGCAGCACTGAATGGTACTGCATGTCCGGGCTCCTAGGGGGAGCTCCAGAACAGGGAAAACACCCACTGACTGGGGGGTAGATGTCATCTGCCCCCACCTCCACTGCCGGATCCTGCCCACTGTGACCTGGTCCCGATGTCGCCTCCGCCCATGGAGCGCCGGAGGAAAGCGCTGAGGGGCAGAAGGTGGCCCCACAGGGGGAATGGCTCCATCAGTGTGCCATGGGTGAGTCAAGAATGCAGGCACAAATGGGAGGATCTCAAGCTGGAGAGGATAAGGTAGGTCGACCGAAGAAGCCCCAGTTGGTGGTGACCGGAGGGAAAGAAAGTTGAAAAAAAAAGATATTTTTAGCTAAAAAAAACCACTTATAAATATTATTTTTATGTTTCTGTTAATTGTTTAATAATCTGACACACAACACCAATTTTACAGGGGCAATAAAATACTTTTAAGTTATATTTATTCTGAGATTACTGCATTTCCAGGGACTGTAAGGTTAATGTCAGCATGCATTCCACTCTGTTGTGTGTTATTGCTTACATAATCCCTTTCACAGCAACAGAATTAAATGTCACAAGAAGAGGGTTATGACATCACAAGTGGAAAAGCAGCAGAAGATGTAGTCCAAAGGGCAGAAATCCTGTTTCCATGACAAAAGTCTTAGTAATATAGACAGAGGAGAGGACTAATAGAGAAAATAAATGAAACATAAGCAGTGTTGTCTCGGAGCATTACAGGTTTCTTTTTAAAACAGCATCAGTAGCTCTTTAAGATTCCCCAGAAGTCACGGATCTAGTGGGTTAGTGAATCAATGAGTCCTTTTGTATGACATCTCTTTTTTTCAGGATCTGTAGACCAGTATTTATAAAATTTGTATCCCAGTGGTCGGTGGGCTATGGCCATACCAGAAACCTTAATCTACCCTTCCAAAATCAACCCTTAACATAAATCGATTCAGAATTTTAGAATTTATAAACCTACATACAGTACCTGTACCAGGTTGGCCAGAAAAGGACAATTCACTACATTTCCATGCCATGTGAAACTAATGGCAGTTGTCTCAGACAGCAGTTGATTACACCATTAAATATTTCATGGTTTCTAATTTTTATCTAACTATATTTTTGGCTTTAGGTTGCAAAACAAATTTTACATGATGACTAATGTGTTTTGAATAGGGTCCAGTGTGAACATAGATATTGAGAAGTCTTATTTTGGTACATCAAGGCTGTTTTATACATCTGCTTAGAAAGTATAGATCCTGTTGACTTTGTTACTGCGTCTCTTTATTTAGAATTATAGCAGTTAGTGCTGCACTGGCACAGACACATTTTGGTTGGATTGCCTTTAAAGAAGAGCTAGAAAAAATAGCCACTGGAATGTTTTGGTCTCTAATACACAATAAAAGCATAATACCTCTATTATGCCCTGTGAGCATCATCTTAACAGTGTGATCTATTGGCTAGAGCACTGAACTGTGAAACCTGGGGATCACAGACTTAAATTCCACTGTGGCCTATGGCTTACTGTGGGATATTGAGCTGTTAACTAAAAAGCTCAGCCCCCACACCAGCCATCTCACAGTCAACCATCAGGGACACCTCTGTGGCAATCCTTCCCAGGCTTATCCCCCAGGGCAGGGCCGCCAAGCAGGCATCCCCCAGTGGCGTTTACACAGGGTAAAACCTGGCTTAATCCCCAGTGTGGGGCCATGGGGGAAGAGTCCCCCACAAAGGAATCCACAAGGCTTGGTTGCCAACCAGGATACACAGCCAGGTGGAGCAGGGCTGTCAGTGGAGCAGGGTGCCATAGGAGGGGGCTTGCATTTTTATGCATGTTATAACCCCAGTGGGAGGTGTGGCATGCAATGATGCAGTGATGCCGAGTGTCAGTATCTGACATGCCTCCCCACCAGATCAGTGCCAGTTACTATCTCCCCTCAGCCTCAGCCAGGGGTCAATCATGTACCACTCACCCACCCTCCCCCATAGGAGGAGAGCAGTTCCTTAGATGTTCCATCCTCCTTCCCTGACTAGCCCTCCAACTCCCTGGGTCCATTTCTGAACCTGGCAAGTTGGTGTCACAGATGGATGCCTTGCCACTGCGCCGCTGGCTTGCTGAACAAGTTATTTTAAACCGCTGATTAGTTTTCCATATTTTCCAAAAACATGAATTTGTTTTCCATGGTTTCCTAAAAGCTAATCCACAGTTTACATAAGTTGCAGAATTAACATGGTATCTACATAGGGCATTATTATACTGCTAGACTGCAAGTACTATTGGTGATACTAGGAAAGGGGGGCAGGATGGGTGGGGGGGAAAAGGGTGGAAGGTGGTTACCCTTAATGCTAGGAGCCTTGGGAGGAAAACTGCTGAGTTACAGGTTCACATGGCAGAGGGAGAGGTAGACATTGCAGCCATCACAGAAACATGGGCCACCCAATACAATGACTGGGACCTGTCTGTACCAGGGTACAGGTTATTTCGTAGGGACAGGGTAATTGGGAAAAGAGGGGGGTGGCACTATATGTGAAGGAAGGACTGAAGTATGTAAGAGAGGAAGGGGAGGGGAGGAGGGTAGTTCGGAGTCACTTTGGATGCAAATCCAGGATTCCAAGAATAGGATTCTTAGAATGGGAGTGGTGTACAGGCCACCATCTCAGATGGAGGAGTTAGACAGGGAACTAGTGGGACAGATCAGGAGAACCTGTGAGAAGGGTAGTGTGGTGATTGTGGGGGACTTCAACATGCCAGGAGTGGACTGGAGTACCCCAACAACCAGGAACGGAAGGGAGCAGATACTGCTGGATGCCTTCCAGACAGCTTCCTGCTGCAAATGGTCAGTGAACCAACCAGGTTAGGAATACCCTTGACCTTGTGCTGGCAAATGGGGACTTGTGAGAGAACTACAGTGGAGGAACCGCTGTCAGGGAGTGACCACCACTCAGTATGGCTCACATTGATATGGGCAAGGAAGGAGTGGAATCTGGCATGAGAGTGCTGGACTTCAGGAGGGCCAACTTTGGGAGGATGGGGGAAGTGGTAAAAGGGTACCTGGCCAGAATTCAATCTAGTATGGACACTAACCAGAGGTGGGAGCTCATAAAGCTGGGGATAGTGGAGGCAACCAAAACCTGCTGCAAAGCCCAGAGCAAGAAGGCTAGGGCTAAGAAACTGAGCTGGTTGAGCAAGGAAGTCATGGAAAAGGTAAGAAAGAAAAGAGCTGCCTTTAGGAAGTACAAGAAAACAGGGAGGGGGAGGACAGGGAGGAGTACTTGACAGAATCGAAGGAGGTGACAAGGGCAGTAAAGGGAGCCAAAGCACCACGAACTCAGGCTGGCACAAGGCATTAAGAAGGAGATGGACTTTTAAGTACATCAGGGAGAAAGGCTGTAAGGACCACATAGTAAGGATTAGGGAAGGAGGGGTCTGGGTGAAGCAGGGTGATAAGGCAGAAGCACTAAATGAGTACTCTGCTCAGTATTTACTAAAGAGAAGAGGGGGTGACACCCAAGGTGGGAGAAATGGCGAAAGAGGGGGGAAGGTGATGATGGGGAAATCATGGAGGCAGAGTTCGAGAGGGTTTGAAGGCATTGAGGGTGGACAAGGGCCAGCCCAGATGGCATCCACCCCAGGATACTGAAGGAGCTGGCAGAGGTCCTTGTAGGACCTTTGGCAGACCTATTTAATGCCTCACTACATTCTGGGTGTGTACCTAGACCGGAGGATGGCTCATGTGGTGCCCCTCCACAAGAGTGGCCCCAAGGATGAACCGGGAAACTATAGACCAGTGAGCCTCACATCCATCGTGGGTAAGCTAATGGAGACTATCCTGAAGGAGAGGCTGGTGGCCCTGCTAGAGCCAAAGGACTACAGGACAGCAGACAGCATGGTTGTCAGAGTGGCAGATCCTGCCAAACCAACCTGGTGGAGGCAACATGCAGTGGATGTCCGTATCTGACTTCAGTAAGGCATTCAACCAAGTGCTGCATGGAAGGCCAAGAAGATAGTAGGCACAGGGCGGGTGCGAAGCTGGTGAGATGGGTAGGAAACTGGCTTCATGGAAGGCAACAGAGGGTGGTGGTGGGTGGGAGCCTCACACCCAAGGTCAGTGACGAGCGGATCCAATGGGCTCAGTGTTGGGACCAGTGTTGTTTGGGATATTCATTGCAGACATATCATGGGACATCAAGAGCAAGATCAGTCTGTTTGCTGATGATACCAAGGTAGGCGTGATGGTGGATGACCTAGGGGGATGGCAGGGGTTGCAGGATGATCTGGCAAAGCTTGAAACCTGGTCAGACACCTGGCAACTGGGGTTTAATGCCCAAAAGTGCAAGGTGCTGCATTTTGGGATGAAGAACCCAAGGAGGAGTTACCAGCTGGGAGTGCAGCTAGCCCAGACAGAGGAGGAGAAGGATCTGGGTGTGCTCATTACAGGGTCAATGAACAACTCAGCACAATGTAGGAAGGCAGCTGCAAAGGCAAGAAAATGCTGGGGTTGTATTGCAAGGGGTATATCCCTCGAGGAGGGAGGAGGTGATTCTGCCACTGTATAGGTCATTAGTTAGACCACACCTGGAGTACTGCGTGGAGTACTGGTGCCCTGTATCTGAAGAGGGACATTGGTTACTGGAGGGTGAGCAGCGAGGCTGCACAAAGATGATCAAGGGGCTGGGGAACTTATCACACGAGAGGAGGTTGAAGGAGTTGAACATGTACTCACTGAGGAGAGGAGGACAGGGTGACATGATTGAAACCTTTAAATACATGAAAGGAATAAACAAGATGGGTACAGAAGGGCTGTTCAAAGTAAGGGAGGGGAGGGCCACCAGGGGCCATGATATGAGACTGGAGGGAGGAAGGTTCAGGAGGGAGATGTGGAGACACTTTTTTACAGAGAGGGTGGTGGCTGGGTGGAATGCCTTACCTGCAGAAGTGGTATCCAGTAGAACAGTGGACTGCTTCAAAAGGGGATGGGACAGGACAAGGGGGAGGGTTAATGAAGGGGAAGGGTGGAAGGGAGGGGCAGCTGCAGAATAAGGGGTGCTAGCTGCACATTCGAGCAGACTTGATAGACCTCTAGGCCTTTATCTACTGGCAAATTTCGTATGTTTCGTAGAATCGTAATCAATCTCTTTACTAACATTTCATTGTAATTGACAAACCAATATGGCTGCTACAGAACTCCATTTTGTTTATGCCTTCCATTTTGTCTTGTATATTAATGGATCATTCTATTCTAACTTGTTATCCTGTATGACCTTAGAAGGACATGCTGTAGTGATTAACTGTTTCACAAATACAGCACAGTGGCAGATACAGAGGAGCCCAGGAGAACACAGCTACCCTTTCCTTCCCAGGAAGATAAGACCTCTTGGGCCTGCCAAAATAGTTACAGGTTGTGTCGTCGAGGCATAGGTCAGGAAGCACAGGAAAACCAGGAGCAGTTATGAAATTTGCATGTAACATTTTATTATCAATAACAGTAAAATCAAAAACAATAATTGTTCAGCATAACTATTTACAAAGGCAGTACAAACAGAGCAAACAAAAGCCCTTCATCTGAGGGTATCTCTAAGTATATGTATGTGTCACATTGTTATATTTTGTTAGTACAGTTGCAACTAATGAACAGATTGTTTGTGATTTACTGGACTGAGACGATTTCTATTGGGTACTGAAAACATAACCTTTGTGGGGCAACACATAAACCATTGAACAGTAATCTACTGATAATGTAAACTATGAATTACTACTCTGCAGTGGAGACAAAAAAATACCTGTTCCTCATTTTCTCTGTGGCAGCACTGAAATCCGTCACTAAAAAATGGCTTAAGCGTGTTGGAGGTTTAACGAAGTAAACACAGGACTGGCACATATGTTGTGGGATTGTTCAAAGGTTCAGAACATTTGTCATTCTGTTCATAACTTATGCTCAAAACTCACAAGGACAGTTATTCCTTTCTCACCTTTAGTATTTGTATCAGGGATTTCCCAGATCATAAGTGCTGTTCAGAATACAGAATTCCACTGGTGAAATTAGCACAGAATGACCATTCTACCAGTGGAATTTCTGCCAGGATTTTGCTGGTTCTTATGTGGAATTCCACCTGATGTGATCCACAGAAACAGCATTTTTGTTTCCCATGGAAAATCATTCTGCAGCCATTTCCGTGGAAAATATTGAGATCCACAGATTAAAATTCCATGGAAACGCTGCTGAAAAACTCATTCTTAATTTTTCTGTCACGGAATTCCACAATTCCGTTTCCAGTGAATTTTGTCAGAATTACAAAAATTCCATGAAATTTCATTCCTCTGGCATTTTTAAGTTCGGCAGAGCACTATTTCATTAGTTTTAGTTTATTTGTTCAACCATAAGTTAAAGGTCATTACAAGCAAAATATATGATAAAAAGGGCATAACAATACAAACAATACATTGCACCAGGCACATCAATTAGTGTCATGCAGCAGTTAAATAATATGCATCCCAGTAAATCATTTGAGACAAACAGGTTAATATCAAACAGAGATCTGTTCAATATGATGTACATTCGATTCACAGTAATTTTTCTCTTCACAATATAGTTCTTTCTAAACTGTGACCTCTGTGTTTATCGCAAGCTATTAGTTATGCTTCAAGTAGGACCGCATTCAACAAGATAGCTATTTGAACTCATAAAAACGTTCCACTCTATCTAGTAAGGGCAGGACATCAGAGCAAAGAGGGTAAAAGCAAGATGCCCAAATTCAGATATGGGACACTCCATTGAACCCACCACTTGTTATCAGACACATAAAATGTTTCAGGTACTATCCAGAGTCTTTTCTAACCTGTAATCTCTATGCATTAATAGGACTCCACCCGCAGAATTCCACTGTAAGTTGACAAGGCGATCTCTCCATGGATTCCCTTTTCCACTGGGTGCCACTATGCCAGATAAGGTCTGAGTACTAGTCCACCCTGGCTATAAGGCCTAGGTTGACATTCCATTTAGACCAAATTAGGTGTGCAGCTACCAAAGTTGGGAGTATGTGTCCTAAAGAGGCACGGCACCAACAAAGTGCAGAATAGCAGCAGGTCCTGTCCAACTATACATAACTGGACCACTAGTCATTATTTGCCCCAGAATTTCCATACTAAATAATTGTGACCATAAATAACATCAGGGATACTTAGAGAACACCTCTCCCAAAATTTCAGGCTAAATTGTTGAAGCACTCTAAACTAGACAAGCTTAGCCCATACAGGAAAGAAGAATTAATTTAAGGGGTTACTTCAAAATCAGTTACCAAGTGCTTTGAATAAATTAAGATACACTAATTATTTTAACCTGGAGACACTTTTTTTCTTCCCTACAAGGCTTCCATTATGCATAAGGGACCCTCAGGTGCGTAGGCACAGTGGTATATTATGTGCAGTAGCACTGTCAGGTTAGTGCAATGCACTGGGGCCTCTGACTATTGCCACTGCCCTGACCACCAGTGCTATTCACAGTGAGCATTGCACTAACCTGGTTAGTGCCACACTAACCATTTGGTTATGAGGACCATTAAGTCTTGTATTGTCAGGTAGAAACTCTTCTAATTAGCAATAGGAAAAAGAGAAGTCCTTCGGTTATAAAGAGTAACAGGTGAATGCTTGTATAATCTGACAGTACTGGGGCCAGCACAATAATGTACCAACTGGAAATTCACTTACTATGCTAGTACTATTCGCAATTCATGACCCAAGTCCTAAACAGTGTGATGGCCTGGCAGTGAGAGGGTGCTCTCCTCCTTTGGTGACGGAAGAAGGGAACAGCTTTGAAACTGGAAATGTTTAAGGAGGGGAACTCTCGTTTCTTGATTTATAGGAAGGGGAACTGTCATCTCCAGGAACAGACACTCCCCTGTAGTGTTCAAAGCAGAAAGGTGGCCGAGGAGTAAAAACTCTCATACAGTTTTGTAAGAGGAGGGGAAATAAGTTCCTGTGGGTTTTTCCCAATTTAGCCTCTAAACTGGAACCATCACTGCTGCAAAGATCCATGGTGTTCCGGGGAAGGTGGTGTGAGTAGAAGCAATACAGTGTTAGGGGGCCATGTGGGTAAGTTGAGATTAAGGCTTCACCTGGGATGGGGTGAGGGACCATGAAAAATGGTGGGCCATGGACTGAGTGATGCTACTACATCCCCATGTCAGGCCACTCTGTTTGTGTCATGGAGGATGCTCTGTCCTCTCCTCACCTGGCAGATCATGAGCCTGGGTTAGGTGCCCAAATCAAGTGAGTCCCTTTGGTTGTGTGTATGTTGGGAGCAAAGCCAACAGTTTTATTTATTTATTTTATTTTTTGTTGACCGGGTAAGTGCACTAGACAAATTCTTGCCTATTTTCAGGCATGACCAGGGGATACAGATGAATGGCAACTGACCTTGAACCAGATTAAGCTGTTGGTGACATTTTTAGTAAATGGGGGGAAATTTGGCCAGGGCATCAGGGAAATTCCCCTACTCTTTTTAAGAAGAGCCATGGGATCTTTAACATCCACCTGAACTACCACCAGAACTACCACCAGGACCTCGGTTTAACATCTCATCCGAAAGACAGCACCTCAGGACTGCAGCACCCCCCTCAGCACTTCAGTGTCAGTATTGGGATAGTAACCCAAGTGCCTGGTGTGGGAATAGAACCCACAGCCTTCTGATCTCCCAACCTCAGAGGCAAGTGTGCTACCTGCTGAGCCACTGACACTGGATTTGGAAGAAGTTCTTTGCAACCCACAGGGCTATGAAGAGGATTACCGTGTACAGTAGAGAAAAAGTAGCCAGTCAAATCAGTGTGCAGAAACCTCTGAAAGAAACATTAAAAGAGTTTCATAAAATACAGAAACAATATGGTATTTTTTGGTAGAGAACTAGGTCTTTAGGTTATTATTTTTTTATTAGGCTCAATAAAGGAAACTGTTTTTTTAACTATGACCAAGTGCAGGACTCCCAACCTTATTTGCTTTCATAATTTTTCATTGAAAGAAAAACATAACTTTGCAGTAATTACACCTAATAAAAGAAACAACTTAAGCAATGACATGGAAGTTGACAAGTAGCTCTAGGGTCACCTTCGATATCAGAGTACTGCAACCTGGCTGTACTACTTACCTCTGTGTGTTGTGATGGAAGAAGTATCTCATTTCCCCCTCAATTAGCTGCTAATTATCACAGTCTCAGGGCCCCTCTCCAGACATCGTTTAATGCACCATTAATAATTCATTTCTCTGACAGTACAGATACAGCAAGAGGTTAAGGCTTAGTGGCTACTGATAACTTTTAACCCACCTCTTTTCTCAGAGGGACGGAGACAAAAAAAGACAAAACATTTTTATACGGCTTATAATCATGTATGAAATGATTTATGATTTGTTTTACTCATTGTGCTTTATTCAACCTCAATTTAAGAGGCATATGGCAACCACTGAATTGTTTGGGTCCAACCATTTAAAAATAAACTTGGTGCTCTTAAATCCTAGAGTATGTTGCATGGCGGTGTGGATCTCATCAGAAATGATAGTTCCAACGTCATATCTGTAAAAGCTCCGTGCAGATAAGAGCAAATTCTGAAGATTGCCAGAGGATCCAAGAAGTTTCAATACAGAACACAACCCAATCCTCCACAGTGCTTCTATAACACAAAGCACTCCAGGATTTCACAGGCAGGCACTTTTGATTTAAAGGATGGAAATGTGATTAGATGTTTCCCCAAAATGATTAGTACCTATCTGGGTTTTTTCTGTTATGCTGTGCATTCTACCCTTTTGCTGCATTGCTCTCAGAAGCCATGCATGTTTGCCCTTATGTATTTGGATGAAAGTACGTTTAGAATGATTTCCAGTTAATCAAGAGTCTAGCCAATATGTCATCTACAATGTTGCCAGAGACACAGCCGTACAACACCACATGAGTAGTAAGTGTTAGGAGTGGGGGTCTTTGTAGTTGGAGTAACCTTTCATCAGATCAGCACTGAAGAGGTAGACAGTGCTCAGTTAGCTTTTGCTTCAAGGTCAGTACCTTTAACATTTTCTTTTATGCTTTCCACCTTAGCCTCTAGTTGCTTGTTATACATCACAATAATTTCCATTTGCAAAGTAAATGAATTGCACTATAGTGTATGGTGGAACAGTGTAGTGGATGGAAATCCATCCCTCCAACAATGTTGTGCTGCAGTAGCTATGTCAGCTAGTGTGTTGTGCTGCACTAGCTATGTAGCTACTGCAGCACAACATCATGGAACACATTCGCACATGCATGTTCCTGATCCTCCACTCCTGTGGAAAAGGCCGCATCAGTGAGACTGACTCCAGAAGTGAGCTACACAAGGAAAACATCAAACATATGGGCATATTCTTAATGTTATGGTTGGCCATACACTATAAAAGAGAGTGTATAAGCAATCATACACAACATGTCTATTTTTAAATCTTGAGGTTTCCATGGTAACAAGACCTCTCAAGCTGCACTCTTGAGGTCTCCGGTTACCACGGAAACCTCTCGATTTAAAAATAGATATGTTGTGTATGATAGCTCATACACTATCATCTATGTTGCATAAATTTTGTGATAATGTTTACAACTTCTCTGTCAGTTTATTTAACTTATATACACGATGTTTGGTTTGAATGTGAACCTCAAGGTTTTCAAACACATTACAGGGAGAGGAATGACCCTACAGGCCTCTCATTTGGAGTAATGTTCCTCTAGCCACCCAGAGCCAATTGGCATGGTCAGAATTAGCACATATCCCATACTGGAAGATGGTGGCCATAGTCTATCAGTCATAAGTGACCTCTCAGAGTGGTGGGCCAGCTAGGCCCTCACACAGAGGAGAGGTCAAATGGGAGTACTTAGGGGAAGGTCAGAGAGGGGAACAACCCCAAACTATGCAGTTTTAAAAATGTGACTTTTTTAAAAAAAGTACACTTTCAACAAAAATTTTGCATTTTAAACACAGTGTTCTAGTTCATGAAAGTGTGTAGAATTACACAAAATTGGCACAATTTCACAAAAAGTATGCTACATCAATTTTTATAATTTCACCCAGCACCAATTCCTAGCTATCTAGATTGAAACAGAAGTTAGCTCACCATATCTAAAGTTTTCAATGTCCACCAAGCACATGCTTTTTTCAACAGAATCATAGGAATCATAGGAATTTTTACGAGTCAGCTAGTATTAGCTATAGTGACTCACCATGTAAGCAATAAGACCCAATGGGGTGTGCATTACGGTATGATAACCACACTCCTAGGGGCGTAGTTAGGTACGAGGCTGAAGGTCGAGTGCCGGTCACCCCTAAGAGTGCGGTTATCACACCATAATGCACACCTCATCGAGTCTTATTGTGCTTATAAAATAACTTAAGTAAAGAAATTACACATGACAACAGTTTATATAGTGAATAAATTAAGTTTATTTTAAGCGTAGAAGAAAAATAGTCCCACAAGTTGGGGATGGGTTGGGCAAAATAACAAAATGAAACTAAACTGCATGCTGCACTTCTGTTGTGCCCAAATTAATGAATCGCTTGCTGTAGTTTATGAAATTCACTGGTGCATTAAATACACAGTTTGGTAGGTTGAAGGGTCTGAGGTGACTGTACATTGCTTGCAGACTGCTGCTCTGTGTTTGGATCTCTTTTACAATCATCTATGCTTGCTGACCAATACATTGTTTTACAATACGCTAATAGACTTGGGATGTGTTCTGCAAAAAAACCCCAGAAAAAAAACAAAAATAATACTGGGATTCTTGTTTTGTTGGGAGCGTGACTTACTGGGTGGGATATTCAAAAGGGTTGTGTATGGCGCAACAGGGTTGTGCCGTGCACAACCCATCAATGTGCCCCAGCACGATATTCAAAGGGGCAAGTTGCACTGCACAACACCCGAGGTGCCGGGGCGCATCGGTAATGTATGTGGCACAAGTGTGGGGGGAGTGCCCATGTATATGTGGCACATCCCGATATTCAGCCCAGGATGTGCGGCACATATGCTGGCACAGCCCCACCTTGCACTGCTCAGAGAGTTGCAAAGTTGTGCCTGGGAACACCAGGAGCAAGTCCTGACCAACCACAGGTGAGCTGCCGTATTGCAGGGTGCAACACAGCAGCCGCCAGTCGTGGGTGGCCACCTGCCCACCCAGAACACTGTTCACTAGCCCCCTGCACTGGGAGCATTGTGCCCCCCCCCGCCCGATCACAGGCATGTGTAAAATTATCCCTGGTGGTCCAGTGGACTGCTCTCTATCACTCAATCGCAGGCATATGTTAAACTTATCCCTGGTGGTACAGTGGATCACCCTCTATCGCCCGATCATGGGCATATGCTAGATTTATCCCTGGTGGTCCAGTGGAACCCTCCAGTGCCTGATCGCAGGCAGAATTCACAAACGCACCCCTGGTGGTCCAGTGTTACCCCCCCACCCGCTCACTGTGGTCACCTGCCACCCAGCACCCCCCGTCAGCGACGGGCAGTGGCACCCCGCCTGTATTATGCCTGCCAACTGACAGCGTACAGTACTGTCAGTACGCCTATGGGTCCACTGCATGGGCCAATGGGCATACAGACCATACTGTACTACACAGGCCCGATATGTGAATGAATATCGGGCTTGTGTAGCCACAGTATGGTCTGTATGCCCATTGACCCATGCAATGGACCAATAGATGTACTGACAGTACTGTACGCTGTCAGTCGGCGGGCAGCCGGGTGGCATGTGAGCGGGGTGCCGGGCGATCAGGTGATAGAGAGTGGTCCACTGGACCACCAGGGATACTTTTAACAGATGCCTACGATCGGGCGTATGGGTTCGGGGTCCACCAAGGGACCACTGGATGTTGGTCCCCGACGGCTGCAGCCTGGTAGGGTGCCAGCCACAAGTCGCTGAGGATCAGTGCACTGCATGCAAATGGAGCCATAATGATATACAAATGGCCCCATTTGCGCCTTGTATGCATAATGGACTTATTTGCATGCCCAGTGCTGAATATCACGGTTGATGCACTTAGCGCAACCGTACTTGCGCTGGCGCATCCTCCTGCCACTTGTGCTGGCACAGTGCCACTTGTGCTGGCACAGTGCATGTGTCCTCAGTGCCATTTTCAATGATGCTGTGCCATGGCACAGTACCATTGAATATCGCATGGTCCATGCCCTGGCGCAGCCCAGTTGCGCTGCTTCCAGGCTTGCGCCCCTGCAGTCTGAATATCCCACCCACTGTGTTTATTTGTTTTTCTACTTGATTAACATTCTTGCTTCCGTCTCGATCTTTCATGATCATGTTAGGCCTAGTTCACAGCATGGGTGTGTTAGTAGTCCAGAGCAAGCTTCCTAGTGCTATAAGTAACTGTCAAGCCCATTACTGCTGTGTCACTATGGACAGAGAAAGGTATATTACTTTTTTTAAATATGTCAGATGTGAATCGCTTAAACATTTGGTTCTGTGCTCGGGCTCAGTATTGTGGGGTATCATAATTGAACAAGAGATGACAGTAAAGGGGCAGGGCTTTGACGTCATATGTTGCTCCTCATTCAGGAATACAAACAAAGGATTGTGCATTACTGTATTATGGGAAGCGCAACTTAGTGTGTCTGTATTTATTTATTTTTTTAAATTTAGTTCAAAGTACTGGTTCCTTTGTGATATTGCACAGCCGCGGTAGGCCTGGCTCACAGAACGGGTGAACAAATGTCCTGGAGCATCCTTCCTAATGTGATCAGTTGCTCAGAAAACCACCGCTACTGTACGTGATGCTGGAGTGACGGCAAGCCAGTGGGATGACACGAAATGCATGGTGCTACAGGCTGAGAAAGATTTACTTATTTAGTTTTTTTTTTAGTATGGTTCATAGATGTTTGTGCAATCAAGTGAGAATATAGTGCCGTGGTGGAGTCTCAGTTTTATATTCTACTATGTGATTTGGCATTGTGATGTGCTTACTAGCAGGACAAAAAAATGGCAACATAATAGTACTGTGAAATTCCACTCAGAATGCAACTAGAATGAATCAGTGAGCCATCGTATTCTGTGCTCAGGCTAATTAACTGGTACTATTTACAGTGCAACCTTGTCTAGTATTGCACTACAAGCAACCAATAGGATATCACAGCCTATCACAGATATTTTATAATGCTCAATGTAAATACCCTGTGATTACTTTACTTATTAAGTACTCATCTAATGAATTTTTAAATTGATTGATATTTGTACTATGTACAAAGTGGTCAGGAAGACTGTTCCATACCGAAACCACTCCCTGGTTTAACCAGGCTCTTCTTAGATTTGTCCTGTATGTTTTGCCTTTTAACTGAAGGTCATGATGTCTTGTGCCTTTACTCTGTTCTTTACTTTCAAGTCCAAAGCATTCCCATAAGTCTCTTTCCCTGTGTGCCTTAAAAAACAGACATAAGTCCCTGAGTAACGTGCTATACTCCAGTGAGTACATGTTTAGGTCTCATGTTTGCGACAAGTTTGGTGGCCCTCCTTTGCACTCCTTCCAATCTCCTAATGCTACACTTTTTATGGTGAGCACAAAACTGCCCACAATACTCTAGGTGGGTCCTCACCAGGGAGCCATACAGGGGCATCATAACCTCCCTGGATCTGCTGCCGATATGATTAATACATCTCAGAATTTTGTTTCTTTTCTTTTTGGCAGCCTGGCAGTTTTGATCAAAGCTTAGTTTTTTTTAAATAAAATTTTATTGAGTTTTAAAAGTGGTGTACCACAATAGACAAAGACATATGCCACACATTGCGAACATTTGTAAAACTATAACAAACCTAGGATAACAGACAAACCCAAAGAAAAGAGTGCAAAAAAGAATGGGGTGCAGGAACGAAACATAGTTGGGGCTAATTAGCAAAAACTAGAGCATTATCCACTGGTGTGTCTGGAGAGCAAGTGGGTGCCTAACATAGGGAAGACCAAGAGCGGATTCACAAAAGCCCGTAGGAGGGAAGGAGGAGGTGCCGAGCATCTCAGACTATCTAATATAAGGTGCATCTCTCCCCCTTGCATCTCTTATTCCACTTCAGCTAGAACATCCAGTACATTTCTACCATCTCTCTTCACCTGATAATGATAAAATTGGAGCCATCTACCTATATATTTGTCCTTTTGGTACCGCAATAGGGTAGTTACCCTTTCCATCTCACAGAGCCTCTGGCAATTCTTCAACCAATTCTCCATCGAGAGTGAGGTGGCTGTTAACCAAAATTGTGTTATTGCCTTCATGGCTGCATCCACAGAAATATTTAACAAATAGGTTTTGTTTTTCTTTGCCCCACAACAGTGAAGTCCTAGGATCCAGTTCTAGAAATGAAAAGCTTAGCGTATTTGTTATTTGAATGTCTAGGTCTCTCTCCTCCTTCATGCTCATGATTTCTTTACCACTAAGATAGTTTATCTTGATCTTTTATTTTTTGATTCAAAGTGCATTATTTTACATTTATCTGTATTAAATGAACATTTGTTTTGAAAGGCTCAGTTTTCAAGATTGGTTATTTCTTTATGTACGTTTTCTATTGCTATTTGGTTACATACAATAGCCCCATCTTTGTGTCATCTGCAGACTTGCATAACCAAGTCCAGTTGGTACATTGCGTTGACAACATAATGATATTGAACAATATGGGACCCAATATGGAACCCTGTGGCACTCCACTTGTCACTCTACCCTAGCTTGAAAAAGATCCTTTGATACCGACTCTCTGCTTTTGCATATTTAGCCGGGAAGTATCCAACTCACTATATTTCTATTGATTTTCATATCCATTAACCTATTTATTAACTCTAAGTGGGATACAGTATCAAACACCTTGGAATAGTCCAAGTATTCCACATCTACTGGCATGTCCCTGTCCAGTGCCCTGCTAACTGGCTCAAAGAAGTGGAATAGGTTAGTCTGTCAAGATCTTTTTTCTTTGAATCCAAGCTGTGTTGGGTCATTCCTCCCTGTTGCCTCAATATGCTTTTTGATTGCTTCTTTAATCATGTTTTCAAATATTTTACTAATCGTCGATGTCAAGCTATAATTACTGTAGACTGATCTTGATCCCTTCTTAACAATGGTAATAACAGTTGCCTCTCTCCATTCTGAAACCACCCATCCTTAATCTAAAGATTTTTGAAAAATCTTTGCTATGGGTCCAGCTATTTCCTTTGAACGTTATTTTAGTAACCTTGGGTGCAACCCATCAGGGTCCAGGGATTTTGTGGGGTTAAAACTGTTCAATTTCTTTTTAAACTGTGCCACCAAAATGTTCAAAGAATTTGATTCTTTCATAATCCCTTCTATTTCACCTGCATCCATCCTAGTCTGATAGACATTTAGAAAGTGGTCACTGAAAATGTTAGCCATATTGTGCCTGTTTGATATCTGGTGATTATCTTTCATTATTGGTCCAATCTACTCTTTGCCTTTTTTGAGACTATTTATGTAGTTATAAAATATGTTTCTGATATCCCTTGATTTTGTCACAAGTTTGTATTCCTCTTCTCTTTTTTGCACTTTTTATGTAAGTATGCATTTTATTTGTTTATTTATTTATTTTTGCAATTTCTCACTTGATTTTCATATGCCTCCAGTAACTCAGGTGTATTCTTATTTTTGGCAGATTTATATGCTCTTTTTTTCCTTTTTATGAATTCACATACCTTTCTTGTAAACTATGCTGGAATTCTATCCCTCGCATTATATTTTTTTTCTTTTAGGTATGTGTTAATCGATGCACTACGTTTTCTAGTACTTGCTCTTACATATTACTCCCAATTTAGGGTCCTCGTTTTTTCAATAAAGTTGTTTTCTACTTGTGAATTGATTGTCATGGAACTTCACAGAACAGGGTTTTATTTAACTCCAAAAATTGATTAGTGTTTTTCTCATAAAACTGCTAAAACATTGTTAAAATGCATAGCACTTGCCTCACTGTGTTTAACAAACATAACTCTTCTAGAAAACCTATATAAATACTTTCTGTAGAGTTAGCATTGTCCCAAGAAAAAAATTGCTAATCATTTATTTAAAACCCTGCAGAAGAATGCCTCTTAAAGACTAGGGAAGGCATATGAAATACCCTTTATGCTTGTCAAAAAAAATAGGTTTTTCAAATCTTTCCTGTATAGCATGTATAGCACATAGCTATTCTCATTCTCCAGTGGAGATAAGTGCTGTATTTTCATTTTAATATAGTGCTGGTCTGGGGTTTTCCATTAAGAATAATAGAAATATCTGAATCTATTTACTTCATAAAGTCTCCATTTCTTATATTTCATCAAGATTTCTACTGTGAAGTAAATCCATTTCTTGGCAAAACTGATGTTCTCAGACAGTATATCATAACTGTGCAAATACCCTAATCACAACTATGAGATGGCTAAATTGACTGGAAAATATTTCTCATTTCATGAAGAGCTTGTGTTTTATTAGATCACTGCTGAACAGAATGCAAATTCTGAATAGCTGACAGGAGGTCCAAACATGTTTGAAATCACTATGTTCTAAATGAACAATGAAACAGGATGTTTTAAAATGCATATACTTCCAAAAGGCATTGACATTTTACTGTGATTTGATCTCCTGTAATAGCATTGATAGTCTTAAAAGAACACTATGGCTACAGTAAGACTGCTCACATAATATAAGTGAGGTTTTTGTTTCAGTTAAACTAAATAAAAAGTTTAACACTCTGTCCTCAGCTCTGTACTCTTCTTTATTCACCTGTAATACGGTGTCCCCAAGCACTGTTTTCATTTAGTGAAGGGCCTCGGTGGGGGAGGTGGGGTAAGAGGAAAGAGGTACAATAACAACAACTGGGCCTCACCTGCAAGGCACTAGTTAAAAAGAATGAAATAAAAAAGTTGGGATGTGAGTCAGTCTATCAGCACAGCAGTAGGGATACTGCTCAGGATGCCATCAACCCAGGTTCAGGAATGAGCCTGAGTTGTTAGGGGCTGGCTTGGGGAGGGGCAAGGATTGAGCATCTCAGAGGACACTCTCCCTCTAGGGGGTGGGGTAAACGATGGCAGCTTGGAGGATGGCACCTGGTATATGGTATGGTGGCAGTCTGAAGATATTCTGAGTGCTTTGGAGGGAAATCAGGCATTAGAGTGACAGAAAGAGGACATACAAAGAAAGTAAAAAAAAAAAGTTGAAATGCTATCAGGGCCTAAGTCAGGGAGTGAAGAAAGTGTTTACATTTTTACTCACCTCACTCTTCTCTGACCAGCTGTGCAGCTGCCCTTTTTCTCTTTTCCTGCTGGCCTTCCTGGACTGATCACCTAGGAGGGCTCTTGTATCACAGGGCAATTCTGCTTCCACTTGAATGCTGTGGAATTTCAGAGATTCCAACTAATTTTGCAGAATGCCATCAGAAAATAAATTCTGAAATGCCAAAAACAATTTTTTTTAAAAACTGCAGATTACTAATCCGTGGTTTACATAAACTGTGAAACAGTATTTAGTGGTTTATGTAAACTGCGGATTCATGTTCCACAAACTGTGGAATTATATTCCTTGGTTTACATAATCTGCAGAATATTATTGATATGTTTACACAGAAATGCTTTACGGGACTCCTTGGAACTAAACACAAAATTCCAAAGTTTATTTCAGTAGCGGAACTGTCATTCCATGCAAATTCTGCCAGTGAAATTCTAAATTCCACACAGCTTGACTGATATCTGTTTTCCCTCTTCATCCCCCACCCCTCCAGTGAAGAGTCTTTAGGGGACCCACTTTTCATTTAATTTAAAATCACACAGGCAGAAGGGGCCAGTAAATGAGATACCCTGCACTGTTTGTTAATGCTTTCATAAACAAAACCGCTGCTAAGCAATTCATAAAGGGCTAGAGTCCTGCTTTCCATGCAGTGGGGAAGTAAACGTTGGCAGTGTTTCTGTGGGGTAAAAACTCCTCAAAGCTCTTTCTTGTTATATAGCTTCATGCAGGTTTTCCCCATGCTACCCTGCAGCATTAGGGAAGAGAGATTTTTCATGTGTGTGATGTGTCGAGTCTGTTTTTAATCATTAGGAAAACACAGGTTTACAGTGTACCATTTTATCCCCTGTTAAGAGAATGAACTGGAAAAAAGATTGTTTTCTTTTACCAAGATAGGGAACATTACCCCCACTTGGAGTGAGAGGCAGACTCGATTGGCTAGAATGCCTACTTCTTTCTGAATCACCAAGTAAGATACCGTGTAAGACAGAGGGGAAAAGTAAAAGGTTTCAGCTTACTTTCATTAGTTTTATAAGGCTTTCTTGAGAGATCCAGTGGGGAAGGCCTGCTCTGAAGGTTCCTTTAGGAAACAGCCTTACCTCAGTGTGCATGCTTTATAGAAATCCTGCTCTGGGGATGCTAAGTAGTAAGGAAAGGTTCCTCTAGTTAAGAACAAGCATTTGTCAATGCCGAATGTTTGCTTGCTGGTATTAGCATTGGAAATGCAGGAGTTAGACAGATGCAGAGTAGGAATGGCAGTGAAGTATTGAACTTCACCCCAACCCCACCTCCACCCTGCAGAGACGGACAGGCATTGGGGTATGTGTTTGGGTTGTCACCCATAACGTTCATGCCATTTCACCTCACCCTATCCTGCAGACACCAAGTGCTGAGGTGTGCCTTCGGGTGTTCAGCTTTACAGTCACCCCACTCCATAAGGACATACACCGAAATGGGTGCAATATAGGAGAATGGGGTGAACTCTGGGGCTGAAGAGTCCAAGGCACACCTTGATGTCTGTCACTAGCTGCAGGATGGAAGGGTAGAATGGCATGATCATTTAAGTCGGCAATCCAAAGGTAACACCCCTGATGCCTGTCAGTCTGTACAGGGTGGGACGTTATGGTAAGAAACCCTAACGCCCCAGGCTTTTGTTGGTATTTACACTACAAATTTTCAACATGGCCTTTTTGTGGCCCCCACCTCATGAAAGCATTTGGGACCTCTTCTCATGAACAGTGGCACTGTGATTTTGTTAATGTGTCCTGCACTTTGAGTTCCCACAGCGACCGTGCCATTGTACGTCAGATGTGTAAAAACACAGATCAGGCAGAATGTGAAGAAAGACAGCTGTACCAATCATAGGGAGGTGTGAAGAGATGGCAATGTTGAAAATCTGTAGTGAAAATATTAAAAATGCTCGAACTTCTAAGCGTATGTGGAAACTGTGCAGCGCATGCGTGTAAAACAGTCAATTAGTGGAATTATTTCACCAAATTTTCAACATAGGCATTTTGTGACCTCTGCTCATGAACACTGTCACTATGATTTTCTTAATCTGTCCCGAACATTGATTTCCCACAGCAAACGCGTTATTCTGCACCAGATGTTTAAACGCATATTTTGGGCAGGATGTGAAAAATGACAGCTGTACTGTTCATAAGTAGCTATGAAAAAATGCCAGTGTTGAAAATCTGGAGTGGAAATACCACAAATTTGTTAAGTCCACCTTATCCTTACTGGGTGGTGGTGTTTTCTGTATTACTCTCAGACCACTCTGCCCGTCCCCTCCGGGGTTACTATGCCTCCACCTTTAGCTATATCTAGGGGGGTGAGCTTATTAGGCTCCCCTGTCCAGACTTTTCTACCAACCTCAGTCTTTTGGCTACCCCCCTGCCACTAGTTTAAATCCACCTTAGTTTTTTTTATCATATCACTATTTCTCCTGTAGCAGAGTGGGCTCTAGCGACCTCCAGCTGCTGGATCCCACACCCCCCAGACCAGGTCATGCACATGAGAGAAACTCACCTTTCACCCAGGGTTGGCCGTACCCTTGGGGGTGTGATGCTCTCGTGTCCAGAGGTGCAGGGCACGGCCATCAGCTGGCAAGATCGCTTCACTATTTTCTGCCTCCATTTTCTCCCTGGGAGCTGGATGTGCAATGCCATCAAAGGCACATAGTATTGCCGCCCACCGCACTACCCCCTCTCGAGCATGCACCTGCAGTGTAGCCAGCCTACACTAGCCACCACTGCAGCACGATGCCATACACCCACTCACCCCAGAGGAAGGAGAGCAGTTGTGGGATGCTCAATCCTTCCTCTCCCCTGCCAGCCCCCAGTGGCTCGAGTCTGTTCCCGAACCTGGGTCGCTGGCGTGGCACGAGGTGTGGCATCCAGTGCTTCAACCCTCAGTGCCATGGGCCTAAATCCACCTTAGTAGAGATATACCCCTCTAATCCAGCCTTTAATACTCCCCTCCCTGCTCAAGTGTAGCCTGTCCCCTACGTACAAGTCACTATTTCCCCAGACCCTACCCCAGTTAGTCACTAACCAATAATTTTTAGTGCGGCACCAATCCCTCATCCACTCGTTGAACTCCTCAATCCTAACCTTTCCTCCCCGTGCTTGCACATGGTACCGGGAGTACCTCCAAGAATGCCACCGACTCCCCAACCCCCTCACACTGCCTGCACAACTCCTCAACCCTCCCCCTCACTACTTCCACTGTCTCCCCCACCAAGTCATTTGTACCCACATGCAACACTAAATGAGGTTTCTTCCTCCCCCTCGCTGGACACTTGAGCAGTGCCTGCCCTGCTCCTCCTGCAGTCAACCCAGGAATAGCTTCAAGCCAAATACGGCTGTGCCTTTCCCCCATTCTGCCCTATCTCACCCCTTTCAGTATAGAATCCCCCAGGATGAGTACCCCCCTGTCCCTTACCCACTTTCCCTTCTAATTCCCCTTCCACCACCCAGTATTCATTCTTTCCTGCCACTTACCCCCACCAGCTGCACCCTCTGTGACTTTTGTATCTGCACCCCCTACTTCCACCTCACGCTCTTTCTCTACCTTATTTGTCCCATCCCCCTTGAACCCGTTCCCAGCCTGAATACTTCCTACTGGACTTCCCATAGTGACCTCCCCTCCTCCCCCTGCTGATTTCCAACACCTCTCCTGTCCCTGTTGTTGTCCCCATTCCCTTCGACCCCAATAGTGATGCTTTTCCCATCCTTCCCCCTTCCCATAGGCTTCTCTCCTCCAGTCACCCCCCTCCTTCCTTACTAGCCCCCAATTGTACCCTTTCATCCTCACTATCTCTTCCCCTACCTGTTGCCATCCCTGTCATGCCCCCTTGTCCTCCCCTTCAGTATGTTCCTGCTCCTGTCTCCCTCCCATAGCAGAGGCTCGAATCTATTCCTAGTCAATACCCCTCCTACATCTCTTCCCCTACCGGTTCCCCCCTCCTACTTGTTCCCCTCCATGCCCCCCTGGTCCTTCCCTACCCACAGCCATCTGCTCTCTCCTCTGGTACTTCTCATGGTCTCTTCTTCTCCCATCAGGAGGCCTCTCCCTCGCCTTGGGCACCCCCTCCCTTCTCCTCTCTTTTTTGCTAGTGCCTCTGATACTGGGGTCGGTTTCAGTCCCTAGTTTTCTTTCCCCATCCCCTATTCCCCCCCAGCCAGAATGCCTACCGTACTCATCTGCCCTGCCACTTAGACTCCTCCCTAACCTCCCCAGTTCCTCCCTCAAACTAGCCAGTTGTCTACAGACCATACACCCCCCCCCCATTCTCCAAGCCCAGTCCAGGATCATGGGGTACCCACACCCTGTACACCCCACCACCCTTCCAAAGATGCCCACCCTATTGACATGCAGCACCTGCTCCATTTTGGCCCCCATCTTATGTTACGGGCTGTTACTCCCAGTTTCTGTACCCTACTACAACTGTTGGCCCCATTTACTCAAATTCTGTTCCCCCCACACTAGTCCCCCTACTGACCCCTTTATGACTGGGTTAATTCAGTCTCAAATCTCATCTGTTAGATACTGTATTACTGTAGCAATCCTAAAGCCTCCTTGTCCGTTTTTCATGCCTCAGCTACCATACTTTTTGTTCTCAGCCCTCATAGTTTCACTTGGCCCAGTTAGAAATCCTGTTGCACTCCAAGTATTACTCAGCTCAGTTAGAGAAATAAACAGAACAACTAAATCTGTATTATTACAGCAATCCTCAAAGTATCCATTCATTGCTTTGTCTCCACCCCAGAGACCCTGCTGTAATATAGGACCACACAGGACACTGGGTGGGAGGGTGGAGCAATTCTAAAGTCCCGACAGAGCTCCATTGAGCTTGCTCACTCCCCTCTCATTCGCACATTCTGTTTCTCCCGGCGCTGCAGGCTGCCCTTTTGTACTGGGCTCCTGACTGCATTGGTGCTTTTTTCTGCCCACAAAGAAATCCACAGCAATCCCGACAGAGCTCCATTGAGCTTGCTCACTCCCCCTCTCTCATTCGCACATTCTGTTTCTCCCAGCGCTGCAGGCTGCCCTTTTGTACTGGGCTCCTGCCTGCATTGGTGCCTTTTTCTGCCCATGAAGAAATCTGAAGCAGTCCCAACAGAGCTCTGTTGTGCTCACTCACTCCCCCTCTCTCACTCACTCATTCTTAATCTGTCCCAAACACTGATTTCCCACAGCGACCGCGCTATTCAGCGCTGGAAGTGAGAAAACACATTTTGGCCAAGTTGTGAAAAATGACAGCTGTACTGTTCATAAGGAGGTGTGAAAAAATGCCAGTGTTGAACATCTGGCGTGAAAATATTACAAATTTGCGAAGTTACAAGGGTGCGTGGAAACTGTGCAACGCACGATTGTAACACAATCATTTTATGGACTTTTGTCACCAAATTTTCAATGTAGACATTTTAGGACATCTGCTTATGAACAGTGTCACTGTCATTTTCTTAGTCTGTCCCAAAAACTGATTTCCCTCAGCGACTGCGCTATTCTGCGCCGGAAGTGCAAAAACACATTTTGGCAAGAATATGTAAAATGATAGCTGTGCTGTTCATAAGGAGGTGTGGAAAAATGGCAGTGTTGAAAATCTGGAGTGAAAATTTTACAAATTCACGACGTTACAAGCATGCAGGGAAACTGTGCAATGCACGCTCGTAAAACAGCAGTTTTTTAGATTTTTTTCACGGAATTTGCCACATAGGCTTTTTGAGAGTCCTCCTCATGAACAGTGGCACTGTTGTTTCATTAATTGGTCCAAAAAGGTGATTCTGCACAGTGACCACGAAATCACCTTTCAGGACCGAATAACGCCATGATAGTGACTGAATTCGTGAGGAGGGGTCCTAGTAACCCCATGTTGAAAATCTGATGCCAAAATTCCCAAAAATGCCCGAGATATGCACCAAAATTAAAAAAAAACTATTTATACCATTATTATACTGTACAGCTTACCGGCATTTTTTTAGGTTCGCGGTCAGCTTTGAAGAGTTCAGACATGTTCTCGGTCCACCGAAGATCGTCGCGCTGGGCTCCAGAGGTAAGTGTGGGGTGAGGGTGTGTGTGGGGAGGCAGGATACACAGAGGGTGGCTGTGGGTTGGGGAGGGGGCATGAGATACCACGAGGGACCATTTTCTTGGTTTCAGGGAGAAAAAAGAGACGTCGTGGGAAGGTTTTTGTTTTTCAGGCTTGTTTTTGCACAGTGGGGTGGGCTTCCAGTGTGCCACCTGCATTTGGGATAGGGGACTGAAGCCGATGGGACTGGGCCCCCATTGGCAAGAGAAAGCTGTTTGGGGGCATGATGCTGAGGGAGATTGGGCACCCTACGACACACAACAAATGGAAGGAGCATTATGCCGATGGGGAGTGGGACTCGCTGGCAAATGAACTGCGTTTGAGAGCAAGTGACAGGGGACGAAAATCCCTGCCGCTTTCATAGCCCTGAGGCAGCCTCTTTGATGAAATGTTACACCAGGCAAGGTAGGTACTGCTCTGCAGTGATGGGTCACTTGCTCATTGCAGCAGAATGGCTGACGCTGCAATGCCGAGGTGGCCCCTGATTGCAGCTGCGAAATCATTAGAAGTTGGTGGCACTCTGCAGAACCAGTGTCATCAGGACACTGAGCCTGCATTGGTTGTGGACTGCCAAGCCCAACAATGCAGTGCCGGCACTGGCCACCACAGTGCTGCACCTCCACAACCCGCTTCTCTCCTAAGCTGCCACATAATGTTTCCTGTACATGCGCGCAAGCAAACATAAAAGTTGTTTTACTTACTGGGTTCATGTGTACTAAAGAAGAATAAGTCACTCATCATCTGGGCCTGGGAGCAGTTGTTGCTGGCTCCCCAGCGAAGGCTGACCACACTACCTTAGGTTAAAGGGAACAACTTTAGCTGGGACCAAGTATGAGACAGAAAGGGGATAAGTGGTGGCTGTAAGGTACCCAGATAAGTACCATAGGGGCTGGTTTGGACATGGAGCAGTGGCCAATGGACTGGAGCTGCTTTTCCCCTGGCCAAGGGTTGTGCTCATACACCAGTACATAGGCAGGTGGCACCATTTCCAAGACTGGTCACTCCAGGCATATATAACCAGGTAGTACCCGGCCTACCGGACCACTCTTCACATGATTGGTTTGCCTACGACTACAACCTTGGGTACCATTTCTAGGAAAATGTACTAAGGCTGCTCAGAACAGGCAGTGTTGATCTGTTTGTTGTTTACAAATTTAGGAAAATACAAATCCAAAGCTAATTCCAATTCAAATCCAAAAAGAACCTCAAAATCAGAATCGGATTTTGAATTGAAATCCTAAATGCTAAAATCCTACGTAAAACTAAGTTTTATGATTCAGTTTAGGAAATAGGATTTTCAGACTGCAGTTCTGGACATCCTAACCCTGAAAGTTGGATCATAATCAGATGAAGCTAATTCCATTTGGCTGATTCTAAGCAACTCTATATGGTATCCAACCTGACTTTTGGAGGCAGTATTGTATAGTGGTTAGAGTACCGACTTGGAAATGAGATCATGGACTCAAACCTCAGTAGGGCCAGATACTCATTGTTTGACCTTGAGTAAGTCATTTAACCTCCTAGTACTCCAGTCCACCCAGCTGCAGAAAGGGGTAGAAGCAGGACCCCGCCAAAAATGAGATGTTGTATTCCAGCTGGACTAAACTGTCTTTGGTGAATAAACTGAAACAAAAAAAACACTCTCTCTCTCTCTCTCTCTCTCTCTCCTCTCTCCCATTCAGCCTTTATTATATGAATGATGATGTTCATCTACATTGTATCCAGATAAACATTTCCAATACTGAAAGCCATATCCTAGGCAGCCAGGAAGAGCACTTCCAAGGAAAATCTTTTATCTCCTCTGTTAACCTCTTTGCCTCTATTCTTGGCTTCATTTGGGAAAGCAAGAAGTTTCTTCTGAACCTTAAGCCCTTCATTGCCCATATACTATATCTTTCATATGCAAATCTGCCTGCAACCATCTCTGCAACAGCACTCATATCAAAATCAGTCTTGATGCCACCACTCCCGAAACTCTAATTCAGAATGTTGTTTCCTTAGTCTTTGACCATTATACCTCTCTCTCTTTTATGGAATTCCCACAATCTGTACCAGCTCTCCAAACATCAGCATGTTCTAATCTCTGTGGAAAGATTCATTACTTAGAAGTAACAGTACATTTTCATGAGGACCTCCATAGAGCCAGAATTCATTGAAATGTAAGTCATCAGCATCACGTCCTCATGGGAAACTTTTGTACAACGGGGCCACCCATGTCGACATACCTACATCCACACCATTGGTACACATCCTTGCCTATTAGGATGTAATGGTGTCATGGTTTTATGGTATACCACAGTATTGGAAGTCATGGTATTGATACCATCGGTGATTTCTGATAACGTGATAATGGTGATCCAGAGTGTACTGCAGTTTTCAGGCTTTTCAAATAATTTTGGGGGGTGCTTTTAGGGAGCAACTGTCACTTCTATACCATCTCTCCCTGTCACAAGAGTTGTACTTTAAGTTTCATTGTATTATTTTGTATTAAGTTCTGTTACTGTGAATTGCTATGTGATCTGTGTATGAAAGATGCTACATAAAACTGTAATGTACTACAATTCATTCAAAATTAATTGTTTTTACAGCAAGACAGCTGAAATGTGATGCTAAAAACAATTCAATCAATCAATCAAATATTTATTTATAAAAAGCACAATTCCAAATGTTGAAAGTGCTTGTACAAATTAAAACATAAAACTTAAAACACAAACAGCATAAAGTTAAAAACAATACAATTATTTAACACCCAATCAACAGGTCTAAGAGTTTGTCAGAAAAAACTTTAGGTGGTCATCATAAATAATCAGATGCTCATTATTATTTAAACCATCTCAGTAAATCTAAAAATAGTCTGAGAAGGCAAGACCAAATAGATGCATCTTCAGGGCAGTCTTAAAACTCTGGATGGTCAGGCACTCTCTCGCCCGAATTAATGAGTGTCAGTTGAAATGAATGAGTAGACAATATATCTGGAAAGTCCAAATACTTGTATAAAATGCCAGTCTGTACACAATCATTGTCATTATGTAGGGGAATGTTATTTTTAACATTTTTATAGGCAAATGTAAATCAGGCTTCAGACCAGAGATGTACAAATGTTTTTCAATACTTTTTCTCCATGAGACAGACAAACATTTCTCTTCCCAGTTGTGTTGTGCAGTATGTATTTTGACTGACAGGTCAATATATAAACTTTTCCATCATGTGTTTCGTAAGCTGATGTGCTGTCAATCTCTAACACCAATGCTGGGTGCACATGATTCTTGTCTGAAAAAAAATATGGGACGTTATAAAAAAAAATACCAACATCAGCCTTGAAGTGGAATGAGCAGTAACGCGTCTTGTTCATGACTGCACATTAAGTGTGACAGATTTCTGACAGATTCAATTATGAAGCTAAGTCTAACCAGAATCATTGCCCCTGATATTTAGTGCATGAAATCTTGTGTCTGACTTTAAAAATACTTGTATTGATACATTAGAGTCTGTCCTTTCATTTTAGAGGTGCCCTTTTGTAGCAGAAAATGTGTGGTATATAATGGAGATATACTTTATGCAGGTCTACTTATCAGTCACTGAATGCCATGCTGCAAAGTGTGCAAAGACTCAGCAGAGGTGGCACTTGACCCGAAGCAAAACAGTCAATTAACTGTCTACGTTGTACCAATTTCATATTTCAAACCTTTTCAATGCTGCATTACTGTCCTTCCATTATTAAAAAAAGGGAAAGGAAGAAGAACTTTATCAAACACAAGGAGGAAAAGGAGAAGGATATAATGGTATTTTTATAAAAAAAAAAAAATTCAGGTGGAAGTCCTGTATCCTGAATGGTTGATTGCTTCCACTAACTATGATGCTATCAGAGCATAATGTCACAGTTGGACATGTAACGGTTTTATTGTATGGTGTATTTTTATAGCTAAGGTAATAATTTGTTTATAGCACTCTAGGCCCCAAGGTATGAAGTGATGTTTTGGCCTCATACATTGTAGCTAGAAAATATTTATATTTTTATTGACTCAAATAGTTAATCCATTGTCATATTCTTGCTGTTATGCTTCATTTCAGATATTCAGAAAGTGGTACCTCAGTCTCTCACTCAAAGAAAAAACTTCATTGGAACTGCAAAGCCGCACTATCTTTCACCAAGTTTGCTTCACCGGTTAAGCAGATTTTGCCCCGACCCAAAGAAAAACTTCCTTGGAGTTTTATTTAGTTTTTCTTTTATTTATTTAGTTTTTGTTGACCGGGTAAGTGCACTAGACAAATCCTGCCTATTTTCACGCACGACCCGGGGGAGGGGGATGCAGGTGGATGCCAACTGACCTTGAACCAGATTAAGCTGTTGGTGGTATTTTTAGTGAATGAGGGTAATTGGCCAGGACACCGGGAAATTCCCCTACTCTTTTCGATAAGTGTCATGGGATCTTTAACATCACCTGAACTACCACCAATCCAGGCAGATGGGACCTCGGTTTAACGTCTCATCCGAAAGACGGCACCTCAGAAGTGCAGCACCCCTCTCATGCTGCACTACAGTGCCAGTACTGGGATATTAACCCAAGTGCCAGATGTGGGAACTGAACCCACAGCCCTCTGATCTCCCGGCCTCAGAGGCAAGTGTGCTACCTGCTGAGCCACTGACACTGACTCTGAGTTGCAGAGCAATATTACTGTACATGGTTGTTAATTAAGTAATAAGGCACAACATGGTGTGGGTTATTGGGGATTTACCCACGCCTTGTGTGGTGTGTCACGAGGCGCAGCCGAGTAACTTAACCACACAAGAAGTGGGTAAATCACCCATTATACAATAGTAAAAAAGAATCTTGGACTGTGATTGGTCAGTTTGGGGCTGGACCCATGGCATTATCCCAGCATGATGTCACAGCTCTAGTATCATCATGGATGGTCCCCTTTTTTGCATCTCCTCTTAAGAAACAAAAATATTTTTCCCACTCTAATAAAAACATTCTTTAAAATTATTTTTTTATTTTATAATAACAACAAGCCATTATATAATAGGAATAATGCACTCCAGGGTGTGTGTCGTTTGGGATAATGCCACGCCTGGGATATTGAATGCACTCGGCCTACGGCCTCATGCCCAACCCTCCCCAGGCGTGGCGTTATCCCAGCACGACACGCACCCTGTCATGCATTATTCCTTTAATAACTCACACCCTGGAGTGCCTTATTGCAATTATACAATGAAGCCATGTGTAAAATAAATTTAAAATGTGTTTAATTATGTTTTTTATAATTGCCATTCCTCAGCTGTGGGTTATGCAGGATTTACTCATGGTCATGTGACATGTTTTGACCAATGAGGTTACAAGATTTTCACACACCATTGTATTATCGTTGTTAAAACTGGGTTAAACTGATGATGCTGCCACCCTTGATTTTATTCAGGATAAATGGTTCCATGTCATTGCGGTGATGGAATTATGGTGACCGTCAGTATGGCTACTCTATAACGGCACATTCAGTAACACCGACAGCAATATACATCAATCGTCAAATAGGGTGCATTTCCTAGTCATTACCACCACATGTAGCTAGTGTACCTGCCTTGCAAGGGTGCTCTGCCTGGTCCTGGGATGTCTCTTTGTTTGCTCCACAGCAGCATTACAGGATTAATCCACCCTGCCCTCCCCAGCACCTGCTGACCCCGGATTGACTTCTGCTCCACAGCTGATTCAGGCTCCTATTTATTGATGTAGGGGGCTCAGCCCCCCCACATCCCCCTCGGAGGGCTGTGCCCCACGAGCCCCCCATCTACAAATAATCTACTCCAAGTCACACCTGGATAGCCACAGTCACCCTTTACTACCAGTCGCCATAATTCCACAGTCGCCCTTATTGTTTTCACTGTTATGCCGTTGCCTTTGTGGAATAGCCATTTAGACTTAGCAGTTATTACGTGCTGCCAGATAAATTCACTAAGATGCTACTGCCGAGATGTTATTGTGTGTGAAATAAAGAACAGTTACTTACCGGTAATAGTAGATCTTCGAGAGGGTTATGTCCATGAAAAGGGTTACCAAAGTGTAACATGAGGGTCAATTTTTCAATTTCACAGTAGATCAGTTTTGATAAGTTTTTCAAGACTCTGTGACCCAAGAGTAAAAAAAGGGACCATATCATGAAATAACTCTCTAACAGAGACTTGAGAAAAAGCACCTTCAATGTTGTGTGTGTAATGGTGCACACCATAGTGTTGCACAATGTAACAATGGACACTGCACAACAGTTTATGTTTAAAAAAAACTACTTGGATTGATTTGACTTTACTAAGCATTTCAAGACACTGTGACTCAGGAGTGAAAAAAGGACCATGTTGTAAGACAGCTCCCTGAAAGAGACGTGAGAAAAATAATTTTCAATGTTGCACATGTAACATCGGACACCAAACAACATTGTGCATGCATTAATACAGCAATGGACACCAAAAAATTATTTAAGTTAAGAAAGCATCACCTGGACTCCTCACTCACCACAGTTCCACAGCACTTTTAAAAACCCATTCCAAAAGAAATCCCCAAAAAAAAAAACAATCTAGATGATTTTACTAAAATGTTTTGGGACATATAAACACTTTTAACTTGCAAGGACATCACAGGTTACATGCACCACAAAAAAACTTTGAGTGAACCAGAAATTTTATATGCATTTAAAACCAGGGAGAAAAAAACATCATTAACAAAACACAATACCAGAAGCAGTTTAAAAATATTTTTATAGAGGTGCAACTAGAAGAAAGTTGGCACAGAAGCAGTGGAATATACTGTGGTTTTGAATGTTATGTTTTACTGAAATCTGTGGCATTTTGGAGTTTTATAAAATGGGTGCAGCTGGGCTTCTCACATTATGTAATGGTCTTTACTGGGGGCCACCTTTAAAATTCACTGATTATAACTGCAGTGGCTATTTTTAATTTGTTTTTTAAATTAAGGCATTAAATATTTAATAAATTGGTACTCCATTTCATGAACTGACCCAGGGAATCTCCTCCATTGGGCCACACCATTGGAACTGTAAGCCATTGGCATCAGGACCATTCAGAAACTTTTGCCTAACGGAGGGCCACCCACGATGATGTGCAATGTTGGCGCTTATGAAACATGGGTGGGCATGGTCACATCAGAAATAGGCGTGGAGGGCCAATTACTGAGAAAAACCAGGAGACCTCACCAAGAAAAGGCACACTAGGAGATGCTAGGACTGGTGACAGAAGACATAAAAGCACAAATAACCATATCTTCTGCAAATGCAGTGGTACAGCCTCCCAGCTGGTCCCTCACAAAGGGGGAAGGAGGTTGGGGGGTCTGTGGCCAATGGAGCAGATTCTCTCAAAGACCTACTGTTACTGGTAAATAACTGTTTCTATCTTCATTAAGGACATCTTCTCCATTGGGCCACACCTTTGGATGATTTCCAAGCAGTACAAAATACCCAGAGAGGCTGGTAAAGTCTGATATGCAATCAGGACTAAAGGTCTTGTAAGACCAAAGCCAGCACATCTGCATGAGATGATGCCCAGACTGTAATGTTCAGCAAAAGTGTGGCAGATACACCCTGGAAACAGGCAACAGAGGTGGCCATACCGAGGGTATTGTGGCCAAGAACAACACCAGGATGTTCCTTACCATACTTCCTATTACAGAATGTTATACAGTTAGCCAGCTATTTGGACAGGCACTATTTAGTCACTGGGATGCCCTCTCTTCCATGGAAAAATGACACAAACAGCTGAGAGGACTTCATGCAGTCCTTTATGCAGAGATAAAAATGCAATGTTCTGTGTACATCAAGGGTATGGACTAATTCCTTACCCTTTTTAGTATGCTCGGGGTAATACACTGGTAGGTTGATGGTCTGATTCCACATAAATTCAGAAACCATCTTGGGTTAAAAAAACAAGGATTCATATGGAATACTACGCTATCCTTGTGTTGAAAATAAGATATGGTTGCACAATCAGGAGAGCCTGAAGTTCAGAAATCCTTCAGGCTGAAGTAAAAGCAACTAAAAAAAGCACCTTCTAAGAAAGGAAGTGTAGTTCACAAGTTGCAGCAGGCTCAAAAGGAGCCAAAGACAGCTTCTCAAGTACAAAATTAAGGTTCCATGGTGGAACTGGTTTATGAATCAGGTGACACAGGTGCAAAATACCCTTCAAGAAGGTATGGGACTCTTCCTGTTGTACCACCGTGCGTCTAGAATGGGACATGGAAAGTTGAAATGGCAACCATGTTTATTTATCTTATTTAAAAATTTGGTAACCGGGAAAGGCACACTGAGCTGAAACTTGTTTCCAGGTGTGACTCATGCACCTTAATAGAGGAGTACTATAAATGGGAGTCTGATAGAGAATGGCGGTAAGCAAGTACTGTATTAATAGTACATGTAAAAGGGTCCTCGGAGTGGAAAACACACAAAATAGTGAAACACTTCCACTTCAGTGAATACATATGCCTAAGTGAAGGCTTCCTAGCCACCAGCAAGACATTATCCACATAGGAACATAGGGATGTGATGGCAGAAGAGGACCTCCATGCTCACCCAGTCTGCCCAGTTTACCTAGCTTTCCACTAGGAATTTACCGTAGTCATTCCGTCCTGACCCACCAACCTCCTGTGTTTATCCCATGCCCTCTTGAACCCCCCACTGTTCTCTCCGCCACCACCTTCCTCGGTAGCCCATTACAGTTGTCCACCACCCTCTCAGTGAATAAGTATTTCCTAATGTTACCCCTAAATTGCCTCCCATAATTTGGAGCTGATGCCCCCTTACCCTAGGTCTCTCTTTTAGCAGGAAAATGCTCTCCACCAGCACCTTGTTGATCCCCTTTATGTATTTAAAGGTTTCAATCATGTTGGCCCTCTTCTTCCTCTGTAACAGCAAGTACATTCCAAATTAATTTAGTCTCCCTTCATGTGGTAAGTGTTCTAGCCCCCTCACCATTTTTGTTATCCTCCTCTGGACCCTTTCAACCTTCTCTATATCCTTCCTGAGGTATGGCCTCCAGAACTGGACCCCATACTCTAAGTGTGGCCTGACCAGCTGAGTGTACAGGGGAACTATGACCTCTTTCCTCCTGCTGGAGTTCCCTCACCCTATGCAATCTAATATCTTGCTGGCTCTTGTCACTGCCCCTCCACACTGCTTAGCCACCTTCAGGTCCTTTGACATGATAATGCCTAGGTCTCTTTCCTCTTCTGTTACTTGCAGGGACCTACCTCCCATCCTGTACTCTGCCTTCCCGTTATTCCTGCCTAAGTGCATGATCTTACACTTTGCCGTATTGAACGACAGTTGCCACTCCTTGGACCAGGTCTCCAACCTCCCCAGATCTCTGTGCATCATCTCCACCCCCTTCTGTGTGTCCACTCTATTGCAGACCTTAACATCATCCGCAAACAGGCTCATCGTCCCTTCCAGAACCTCCACAGTGTCCCCTATAAAGATGTTAAACAGTCAAGGGCCTAACACTGACCCTTGCAGAACCACAATGATGACCACGGACTCCTCTGAGGGTGTCCCATTGACCAATACTCTCTGGGTTCTGCCCTCTAACCTGCTCTGCACCCACTTTATTACCACCTCCCCCAGCCCCAGGAGACCCATCTTCTGCAATAGCCTCTTGTGCAGCACCGAGTCAAATGCCTTTTTGAAATCAGGGTAGGCCACATCCACCGAACATCCCTGACAAAATACCTTGGTGACCCAGTCAAAGAACTCCATCAAGTTCATTTGACAGAATCCACCCTTAGTGAACCTGTGCAGCTCTGGATCCCAAAGGCCATTTGTCTCCAGGTAGTTGTTGATTCTGTACTTGAGCAGTTTCTCCATGAGTTTGCCTACCACAGATGTCAAGCTTACCTGCCTATAGTTGCCCACCACTCCCCCCTCCTTGTGCAGTGGTATTACATCTGCATATTTCCACTCCTTGGGTACCACCCCTGAGCTTAAGGAGCTGTTGAATAGGGTGGTTATGGAAGCAGCCAGTACCTCCCTCAGTTCCCTCAAAACTCTTGGATGCACTGCATCTGGACCCATGGCTTTGTCCATCTTCAAGTCCTTAAGCTCCCTCAAGATCTCCTCTTCCCAAAAGGGACTCACATCTACCCCTTCCCCTGCCATGCCTGCCAGCCTACAACTACTTATATTCCATTCCTCTTCTTCTGTGAATGCTGAACAGAAGTAGTTATTTAGCAACTCAGCCTTTTCCTAGTCCCCCACCACCCTCTCCCCTGCCCCGTTCTTCAGTCTGGTTATCCCCGTCTCTGTTTTCCTCCTTTCTCCTATATATACCTAAAAAAGGTTTTGTCCCCCTTTTTGACTGCCTTGGCAATCTTTTCCTCCATCCTTGCCTTTGCTCGCCTGACCTTCCTTCCTGCCTCCCTCTTCCTTACCTGATATTCTTCTCAATCCCCTTCCCCTGTGTTGTTTTAAACCTCCTGAAGGCTCTCCTCTTAGCTTTGATGCTTTCTGACACCTCCCTGCTAAACCACAGTGGCTTCCCTCTCCTATTTTTGCTCACCCTCCTCATGTAGTGGTCTGTAGCTCCTACAATTGCCCCCTTTATTGAGTTCCACATATCCTTCACACCCTCTAGATTCCACACTTCTGCCAGTGCCAGCCGAGTATATTCCCCCATCTTGCAAAAATCTGCTCATCACCTGGGGAGAAACCCCAAAATGTGCAATGGCTACCTCCTCAGGAGCCAAGCATACAGTTGGAGGGACCAGAGATCAGAGTGGACCAGGGATCTCCTGCCTTGGGACAACAGACCCTGACATAGTGGCAACTGAACCAGAGGTTCTGCTTCCAGATGCTGCAGAAGTGGAACCATATCTGCTTAGGACAGAGGGGGGTGATCAGTAGCAGGGTGACCTCTTCTGCCCGCAACTTCAGAAGCATCCTCTGAATGAGAGGGCTTGAAGAGAATATGTAAAGGAACCTTGCCCTCCAGGAGAGAGACAACACGTCTTCCCAAAAAAATTCAGGCGCTGGACTGAGCAAACAGAAATACAGCAGTTTTGCAATGTGTGGGGATGCAAAAGGCCCAACTCTAGATGACCCCATCTTGCAAAGAGGTTGTTTACCATGGAGGTCAGCAGTTCCTACTTGCATACCTAAGACTGGGACTGTCTTAGCCTGTCTGCTAAGATATTATGGGCTCCAGGAAATAAAATGGCTGGCAAATACAGGCCGTGAGAGAGAGAGTGCCCATTGCCATGGTCTCACTGCTTCCTTGCACAGAGGGTACGAGTGAGTGCCCCCCGATTGGTGATATAGTGCATCACACTGATGTTGTCTGTTTGTATCAACAGAGGATCTGAAGAGTGATGCTCTTTGAAGGCCTGTAGCCCCAGAACTTATGTCATCTCCAGAACACTGATGCGCAGATCTGAATCTCAGTTTATTTACAACCCCTGGGTTTGATAAAGGCCCAAGTGGGCACCCCATCCCATCCCATCCCATCCCGGAGACATCTGTCGTGAGGATATGCCCTGGAGCTGGGAAGAGGAAGGGGACTCCCTGCAGCAAGTGCCGGGGATCCATCCACTACAGTAGAGGTTTTGTAGAGGAGACATGACAGTGATCATTCATTCAAACTCCTCCATCAGCTGATCCCACTGCACCCAAATTATTCGCTGCAGAATTCTCATATGAAGGCATTCAAATGGGGCTGTTACAATTTTTATTTATTTATTTGAAGAATCAGAAAATAACCTTTGAGTCACAGACTCATTTACAAAGGCTCCTTATCATCGTTACATGAGGGCAAGTTAGGATAACATACACATATAGGGTAAAATACAAGGATGTGGTGAAGTCACAGAAGTGCATAAAACAAGCACTAACAAAATGTAAGCTGGCCAGAGTCAGACCATAGTTTAGTATCATACCAATATTATACAGATAGACCAGGTAATACAAATTAGTACAGTAGGCTTACAGGGCCTTTGACAAACAGGCAGCTAGCAACAGTATTTACAAGTACTTAAACAGGAGTACCAGCGCTACTGTACACTCTCTCAGTTATCCAAAATATCTACAGATTGCCTGCTCAAGTAGATAGTTCTTCATGGCCGCTTTGAAGGGGCCTAAGGTATCAAGCTGATTGATAGAAGTTGGAAGCTCGTTGATCCAGGAGGCTGCTCTGTAAGCAAAAGCTTTTTGACAGTGCTTGGTCCTGCAAAAGGGGACCTTGAGGGGGGCCCTTTTTGAATTTCTAGAGGTGCAGATTGGGTTGGCTGCCGTCAACAGGGAGTCAAGCTCAGGAGTGGTGAATTTGAGAGATATTTTCTTTGCCATAATACAGGTAAAGTGTTTGATTCTGTCATCTAGATTCAGCCAGCCTGCTGATACATATAGATCACAGGTGTCAGTCAGCCTGTCCTGTCCTGTTACCAGTCTGCAGGCCTTATTCAGGGTGGTTTTGATCTGCAAGAGGGAGGTAGGGTCAGCTGAGCCATATATCACCAGACCACAGTCTACTAGTGATAGGATAAATGAAGACACAGCCAGTTTGAGGGCTACTGGGGAGAAGAATTGCCTATGACGATAGAGCAACCCTATCCGTGTGTTCAGTGCGGCCAGTAGTCCCCGAATGTGGTCATGGTAAGATAGGTGGGAGTCAACGGTAATATCCAAGTATCTAAAGGATTGAACCTGGTCAATGGGGATGTTACTGGAGCTGCAGATGCTTAGTTTGAGACCTCAGTGACGGTTTTGGTGATGGGTAAAGACCATGGATTTGGTCTTACTGTAGTTCAGAATTGACTTTTGGTTTACAAACCAGGATTCAGTGGTCCCGAAATACACTTGGAGCTACCATAAGGCCCAGGAGGCAAAGCATAGTCCTGTCGAACACGTAGTGACTCCTGTGCATGAGATGGGCCTTAGCAATTAGGGCCTCTGTGGCAGAAACGTACTACCCACTGCCATGTCCAGTACCACCCCAATATACTGGAGGAATTGGCATGGAATAAGAATGGATTTCAGTACATTGACCTTGATACCCATGTCCTCGAACAACTGCAGAGATCGAGATACCATGTACTGGACCACTTCCCTGGATGGGCCCTGCAGGAGCCTGTCATAGGGAGAGACATAAAGCCCTTCTCTCCACAACTATAAAGCATTTGGTAAATAGCCATGGTGCCAAGGATAAGCCAAAGGGCAATACTCTGAACTGATAATGGCAGTCCTCCAGAGTGAACCTAAGGTACCGTCAATGGCATATTCTCATTTTACTCAGTTTAAGAAAAGTGGAAGCAGGCACTAGACCCATCGAGACCACTTTCCCCACAACAGTGGGGGTTATCTACATAGTGTTTCCCAGGAGAAGTTTGTCCAGTTCAGTTTTAAATTGCTTAACTGATGTCAACTTCACTATATATTGAGGTAAGGTGCTCCATAGTTCAGCTGCCCTAAGAGTAAAATAATATTTCCTTTTATTTGTAAAGGCCCTTGGGATTTGAATTTGCATGTTGTTACATTGTAGCCCATGTTTTTTACCTGAGAATTGTAAGTTGCAGACATTCTTAAGGTCCTCATCATTTATAATATTAAGTAACAATAGTAGGTCTCTTCTATCTCGTCTCCTTTGTAAGTCATATAATCTTAGGAACGTCACCCTTTCTTGATAGGGTAAACCCCTTATTTCTGGTATTAGTTTTGTTACTCTCCTCTGTAAGTTTTCTACCATTTTTTTGTCTTTTTCTAAATAAGGGGCCCAGAAGGAGACTGCATAGTCTTTGTAGGGTCTAATATAAGACTTATACAGTTTAGTAATGCATTCTTTGTTACATGTTATAAACGTTTTTTTAATTGCAGATATGATACGATTTCACACTTGGGTGACTTTGTTACATTGGTGACTCCAACTAAATTTATTATTTACTATAACACCCAAGTCTCTTTCTTGGTACACCGTCTTGATATGAGAGTTGCATAGGGTATACTCTAGATGTATAATCAAACACTTTTCTGTATTAAAAGCCATATTATTTTCTTGTGCCCAAATTTCGATAATTTGAAGATCTTTTTTAAGTCTCTTAATTTTTGTTTCGGTATGCACCTCAGAAGATATTTTGGTGTCGTCTGCAAATTTACTTATCCTACTAGATATACCCAGATGTAAGTCCCCTATAAATATGCCAGAGTATTGGGCCTAGTACAGAACCCTGAGGTACTCCACTGGTAACTGGAATGTTACTTGAGGTTATATCCACTATTCTAACATTTGCTATCTGTTTTTTAACCATCCCTCAACCCACCTGATAGTGTAACTGTTGAATTTCATCTTTATCAACTTCCTGATTAGTAAGCCATGGGATACCTTATCAAAGGCCCTTTGGAAATCCAGATAGATAATATCTACTGGGCAGTTTTTGTCAATACTGTCACTAATGCTCTCATAGAATGCCACTAAATTTGTTGTGCATGACCTTCCCTTTCTAAAGCCATGTTGGGTATTATCAATCAATCCTTTACTTATAATTTCTTGATTGATTTTCTATTTTAGTATTCTTTCCATGATTTTACACATTATCGATGTGAGACTTATAGGCCAGTAATTTTCGACATTATTCTTATTCTCTTTTTTATGTATTGGTATCACTGTTGCGGTCCGCCAGTCATCAAGGACCTCACTGTCCTTATAGGATTTATTAAAGATAATATTCAGTAGACATAGAAGTTTGTCCAGAGTATGCTTTATGAAAAATGTGTTAAATATTATCTGGGCCAGGTGATGAATTATCTTTTAGGGAATATACTGTGTATTTTATTTCATTGATAGTTATTTCTTTATACTTACTCATGTCTGAATATATTGTTGTGATAGAGGTATCTTTTTTAGTAAATGCAGACCTGAAATAATCATTAAAGGTATTCCCTATTTCTAGCCTGTTGTTAATTTCTTTCCCATTGTTTACAATTGAGGTTACTGCAGAATTACTGTTTTTATTATTGTTGATATATGAGTAAAAGGCCTTGGTATTGCCTTTTGAAGTTGAATGTTTATATTCTATTTGTTTTCTCTCTTTTCTAATGAGGTATTTAGTGATCTTAACTTCTTCCCTGTATTCTGATTTATTTGTTTCAGTTGGATCCAGTTTAAGTTTTTATATGCCCTCTCCTTTATTTTTATTTGATTTTGTATGGTAGGTGTTAGCCAAATGGGTATTTTTTCCCTTAAGATTATGTGTTTTTTTAATAGGGATATATAGTTGTTCCAGCTCAAAGATTATGTCCTTTAATATCTGCCAGCATTCGTTAGTCTGAAGACCATAAAATAGTGAGTTCCAGTTATTGGCATGGATGGCTTCCTTTATTTTATCGTAGTTCCCCCAATTATAGTTAAGTCGGTATGTATTTTGTGTAATACTGTTCTTAATTTGACTTACAGTAAAAATAACCGTATTATGGTCACTGGTCCCTAATGGTTCAGCATTCTCCATCCTATTTATTAAATCTGGAGTATTGGTTAGAACAAGGTCCAGTATATTTATTTCTCTGGTTGGTTCTATGACCATCAGATCTAGCCCCAAGGTAAGGAAATTTTCCAGAAGTCTCTGTTCAGTTTTTGTTATTGCAGTTAAGTTTTGCCAGTCTATTCCTGGCAAATTCAGACCCCCCATAATTATTACCTCCGAATTCTCTGTGTGATCGGTCATTCATTTGATCAAAGATGAGTCACATGCAGCATCTGTAGTTGGAGGTCGATATATATTTATTAGTATTAATTTTTTATTTGTTTGCTGTATTTGTATACAACATACTTCTATCTCCGGTCCTTCTTCTGGTTGGATAGGGATTTCTTTTGTTGTAATTGTGTTTTTTATGTAAAAACACACCCCTCCACCTTTCCTATTAAACCGATTTTTGTAGAACAGATTATACCCGGGAATGGCATTATACCATGTGGCGGCCTCATCCCACCAAGTTTCTGTGATTGCTATTATGTCGATACTTTTTTGTTCTATTCTCCCAACCAATTCTGTTAGTTTTATAGTGTTCAAACTTCTTGCATTACACATAAAAAATGTAAGATAGTTTCTGGCCGTTAGAGGGTCCTTAGTGATAATCCCTTTTTGCCCCCCTAGTGTTTACTTTAAATGCTGTTCTATGACAGTCAAAAACTGTTTTCCAAGACAGTGACTCCCCTTTTTGCTCAAGTGCAAACCATCCCAGCTAAAAAGATTGTAACCGTTATTGAATCTTTCCCAATGCGTAATACAAGTTACATTGTTTTTTAATGACTATTTCCTCAACCATTCGTTCACTTCTTTAGTTTTAGCTTCTATTTTCATAGAAGCACGTGGGACAGGCACGATTTCAGAGAAACAGATCTCAGATTTGGTTGCTTTTAGATGATGCAGTTGTAGTTGATCAAGAAATGTAAAAAAAAAAAGCATGTTTTGGTGTGGTAACATCAATTTGGTTGACACTTAGTTTTTCTACTTTTCAAAAGGAAAAAAGAGTCTGAATCAAACAACTACATTAGCAGTCTCTATAGAATGTGAACAAACACAAAATGTGTTTTTTAAACTAGGGACACTTTGAGGCCAAATGGAATTGACAGTGTCCCTTTAAACTCCCCTTCTCTCACTCACCACTGTCTGCTCCATCAGTGCCTCTACCTGCCTTCCTTGGACTCCCATCTTCTACTTCATTGTGTTTCCTTTCTTTCTAAGTTCTAGTTTTCCTCTCTTCTTCCCAACCTTAGCTGTCTCCATCCTATAGACCTTCTTCCAACTACTCCCTTTGTACCTCTGAGCTGTCATTCAGTGAGCGTGTACTGTATACTGCACACACTCATTGAGGGCTCAGTCGACAGCCACCCATGGTGGAGAAATAAGGGCTGTGCTGGTTACTGGGCTGGGTTTGGGGAAGGGGGAGCAAGGTGGTGGGATACTACCTGCTAGGATGGGGGGCAGGGAGTCCATGGGATACTCCCTGCTAGGTTGGGGGCAGAGGGTCAACGAGACACCAGGGAAAGGTTTTATTACACTATACAGGGTATCAGGGAATGGGATGGGGGTCCACTAAACCACTGGAGTAATGTTTCTGTGTACTGCACAGGGGATCAGGATGGGAGGTTTACACTGGACACCAGGGACTAGGCTGGCAATGTTGGGCAGGTGATTGAGTGGGGGGAGGGGCCACTGGATGTCAGGGATGCATATTTTTAGCTCAGGCATGGGTGCAGGTGGTGGAAGGGACCACTGGATGCCAGGCTCTTGTGTTTTTTTTTACTCAGGCCAGTGATCGACGATCATGCAGGGGAGACATTGGCACCAGGGTTACTTATTTTTTTCTTTTTGAGCTGGCGATTGGTCAGGGAAGGGGACACTGGACTACTAAGGAATCTCATTATTTGATATTGAGATGGTGATCGGTGAGGGAAGGGAACACTAGACCACCAGGTTGCTGTTTTTTTTAACAATGAGGTGGCGATTGACAAGGGGGGACCACTAGCCACCACAGACTGGTCATTGATTTATTTCTCGGAACAGCAACAGTGATGGGGGGCCATGCTACACTTGCCACAGACTATGCAATGGACCCATAATGGGCATGCAAATGGCCATCTAGCATCTTGCATGCCCAATAGGTTCATTTGCATGACTTCCTTTGTGAATAGGAAACAGCACCCCTGAGCTATTCCTTGCAGGGCCATGCTCCAGGCTGCTTCTCTGGGTGGTGCTACTGGGGTAGCACTGTTGGTACTGGGGTTACCGCTGCCTCAGGCCACCCCATTCACAGTTGGATGGTGCAGAGCAGTATCTGACTGAGCACAGGGTCATAATGTCATGGCCAAAACTGTACAGAACAACAATGCCACATGCAAAATGGCATGTGGCAATATACGGTCGGGAGAAAATGCTGACCGGAACACCACAGTGCACATCATTGGCAACAGTGCCAAAATCTATATGTGGGGGCTCCACCCCCTGCAACCCCTGATGTGGGGTGCTTCACTCCCACACCCCATCAATTAAAGTAACCAACTCTGGTGGGAAGGGGGTGGACCGTGGGCAAAAAGGAAAAATCGGGAGTGGGGAACTTACTTTAAAAACAAACACAAAAAAAACCTCCAGGGGATGGGGAATCAAATCCCTATCCTCCACTGTGACAGGTGCTTGTGCCTTAGTCACTCCACCATGGGAGCTCAACCAGGCACAGCACTTTTGGCATCTTCACTCCTTCTTCCAGTTCCTAGTGTGTGACGGGGTACTGGTAGTTTCCTACTGCTGTTATACCCCTGTCGCTATACTTCATTCCATGCTTTAGACCACACAGTTATTAATGCACTGTTTCGGCAGCGCTATATTGACCTACTACCTCTGACTAACTGTGAATAGCAATTCTGAATGCCTGTGCAACTGCAAAGTGCAATGCAAAATTTTGCACTGCCTTTGCAAGTTTTTGTGAATTGGGGCCCAGGATGTGTGAAGCACACCTGAATCTTGGTAAATCTCTTTAAAGGATATCTTTTGTTTATGTTTTTTAAAACTTGGTTCCATTGTATAATCACAATATGACATTCCAGGGAGCATGTTGTGTGGGATAGCACTACTTCTTGGGTAGTTTTTGGTACTCAGTTTATGTTTAAAGGACATCTGTCACTTCTTTATGGTTTTAAAACTAGGTTCCATTGTATAATCACAATAAGACATTTCAGGGTGCATGTCATGTGGGGTAGCACTACGTTTTGGGCAGTTTATGATACTCAGTTTAGCCCTGCCCACACCATCCAAGACATGATGATATCTATAATGATACTTACCCAGTCATGACTTACTTAAGCAATAAGGCATGACAGGGGGTGTGTTATGATGGGATAATGGCCCACCTCAGGCAGGTTGAAGCACGAGGCATAGCCGGGTGCTTCCACCACCTGGTGGACCGTTAGCCCACCATAACACACCCCATGGAGTACCGTATTATGATCATGAAATGAGTAATTTTTAGTAAATTAGATGCCCTTTTTAAACATATTACTTTTAGCTGGGCCATTGTGCTGGGATAACAGCCCAGCCGAAAGCTGCTCTTGACCAATCAGGAGTCAGCATTCTTTCTACACATTTCAGAATGCTTATTAAGACTCTTTCAGAAATCAGTTATACTAGATTATGAAGCTGTCATAGAACTACATCTGCTGGGACTGAGTAGTGCTGTATTCTTTTGCTTTTTTCTTCTCATCCCTAGGGTTTCCATAGTTTCCAGTTAACATACCACAGGGAAAAGAGCTTGGAACCCAGGGAGAAGAAATACACATTTACATGGTTTCATCAGAGACAAGGATGAATGTTACATGGTTTTCCTCTAGCATAATGATTACATTCCATGCCTCTAGTGTTTATGTCTGCTGAGAGCATGAAAAATTCATGATTCCATAAACCTCAATGACATTTTAACAATTTCCTGCTGATCTGGTCCTGACTATAGAAAATACAAAGAACAGTCAGAAAACCTTGCAAATGCCATCATTATGGCCATGGAAACCCTGAAATACATGTGTGTGCTCATTAGTTTCCAAGCTCTTTATTGTAGAAAAATCTATTTAAACAATGTAAAACAGAGAGAAACCCATTTATAATATGTAAGAACATAAAACTCAACCAACAGAAAAAGATTAACTTTGTCCGTCTAGTCTGCCCCTCCAACCCCTACTTGGTCTTCATCTCTGTAATTGTTTGAATCTAGCCAAAGCCAGAGCACTGAGATGACTTTGCTGGCTTTTCAGTTCAGCCTTTGTGGACAGTCTTTCAGAACCAAAGTACAGCTCAGTTTGGACAAGGTGTCTGCCTTTACTTGAAAGGGTACAGGGATGAATCAGTTCCATGTGGTATGTGTTAACATTTTGTACAACATAATTTTAATCTTGCATTGCTGCTTAATAATTACAGTAAGTGTTATATTGTTGTATTTTGTTTTCCCAGGAGAAAACTCTATTGAGCAATGCTTATTTACCAGGTGGCTCTGGATGGGACAAACAAACAACACCAAAATAAATTAAATGCAGATTTAGAACAAAGATGGCATATTTTCCTACTTCACTCGTAAGCTCTGGAACTCACTTCCACCTAACCCTAGGCGCACTCCATCACATCCAATATTCAAGGGGCAGCTTCGCAAGTTCCTACTGTCCTCTGATAAATGCTCATGTACCTGATGCACTGTATGTGCTGCTGTTATTTGCATTTCTGTTGCTCTCTTGGCTGAATACATGTTGTATTTGCTCAATATGTTTTATGCAGTATTATACAATGTTAAATCGAATTAGCCAAATCCTGCAACCTGATTGGTTGGCTGGTACCTTTCCCAGCATGGTAAATCCTCCAGTGTATCCACTTTAAAAAGTGCCAGCCAGCCTTATATCGTGCCAATCCAGTCGCTTTCACTTCAAATGAAACTGCCGCGATTTGTCCTGTCGCCGTTTCGCTAAAACACTGCGGTACATTTTTTACAAAATTACATCCTCTTTCGAAGTGTAGAGACCTCAGTGAGTTAGAAAATAGTTAAAAAACATTAAAGAAACAACATCTGCCATTGTATAACAACAATTTATCCCTCCAGAGTGTGGGTATACTGGAGGACTTAACACGACTGGTGTGGTTCGGTCACTGGGCTGTGCCTCGTTACCTAATCACACCAGCTGTGGTAAATCCTCCAGTATACCCACACCCTGGAGGGATAAATTGCTTAATTGAACTGTTTGACATCTACTGATGATGTCTGTACTCTCTATACTTTTGTACCTTGTAACATTGTCATACTGTTATTTGATGTTGTACATCTCACGAGGCATGCCTGAAAATAAGCATTTATAGTGTCTAGTGCATCTGCAGTACCTGGTAAACAAAACTAAGCAAATGAATAAATAACCATCTAGCTTTCATGTCAGCTGTGCAGAAAATATCAAAGGCAGTTACAAAGCAATTCAAAGTCTGCAGTAATGGAATAGCTAATTACAAAGCAAATTTGCAAACAGATATCAAGGCAGTTACAGACAATGCAAGTTCAGCAGAACCGGTGGGCAGTTCTATATCAGTACTAAATATTATGCACAACAGCATGGCACATGGCACTTGCAAAGTAGACCATACTACAAATGAGGAGTAAAAGGCTTGGGTATGCTGTCAGCACCACAACATTTTAACAGCGAAGACCATCACAGCGACAAATCTCGCCTGGTTGCTGTGATGGTCCACAGTACACCAGCACTCCATCTCCTGGTGTTCCGTTCCCCCACCCTGAAAGAACTCCAACTCAGAATTGGTTATTTAGAGATAGGGGCACGGGGGGCAAAGCCCCCTGCAAAAAACACTTTGTCCTGATGGGAACAATGCCACAATTTGCATTGTTCCCGTTGCTGCAAGGGTTGTCGACAACATTGTTGTCGATGTAACCTGGTGGAACCAAGTGCTTTGGGAGGTCATGTCACTGTAGGATTATGAATAAATCCTAATAGCAACCGCAACTACAGTACCTGTACAGTGGTTTTCAATCACTGATTTAAAGACATTGAAACTAGCTAGGCTTCCTAGGCTAAGGGTACTCAACAACTTATTCCTGAGTATAGGTGCAAGGCAACTGAATGCAGATTTACCATAAGAGGTGCAGTATCTTACAGTTTCTATACAGATAGCAGAGTTACTCCTCAGGCCATATCAGCATGCAGTTCCTTGAAAGACTCCTATGGTTTGTAATGGTAAATTGTTCAGCAGGGTGTGTTAGCTACACAGACAGATTTTCTAACCCCTTTGTACTCAAAGAGGACTAGCCAAGTGCACAATAGAGAGTGCACTGATGTTTTTCTAGGACTGAGTCCAGTCGTAAGGTAAAAAGCCCTATGATATAATACAATTAACTTAGCAAGATGGCTAGCATGTCACCCCTGAATATTAGGGCTCTGTAGTCCAAGAGTGACAAGAATGCCACTTGTACCAGTCTTTTTCAGTCATCAGCATCAAAGTAACTCTTGTTCCAAAGATAAAAAGCACTTCTCAATCTAATTTTCTTGCAAAGGATACTAATGTGTTTGGGAAAGGGCAGCCTACTATAGCCCCAAGTATTTGTATGCAGTAACTAATTCCAGTACATAATTTCCATATATGTATTTATGTATGTATATGTTTTCTAATTGTCTTTACTTTTAAACTGTTGTCATCTTGGCCAGGTCTTCCTTGTGAAAATGTGATTTCAGTACAATATTGCATGGTAAAATAAAGGTAAAAAAATAAGTAAATGAATGAAAAGGTCGTGCTGCCAACTCTAGCGCATCAAGTGCCCAGGGATGCACAAGAACAGCAGAATGATGTAACCAAGGATTCAGTAGGTATCATGCTCCCCTTTGGGGCAGGATGATGTAAAGGTCATGGGTTCTAGCCCCACACCAGGTACTTCAGGTAATACCCATAACTGACACTTTAGAGTAGTACATGGGTTGGGGGCGGGGTGCTGCACTGTTGAGGTGCTGTCCTTCGGATGTGACATTAAACAGAGTTCCTTCTGCTCATCTCTTATCAGTGTCCAGGTGGAAGTTAAGCATCCCATCGCACTTATTGAAGAAGATTAGGGTAAATTCTATAACTCCTATCACAAAGAGGAAGAAATGGAACAGAAAAGAAAACCAAAGGAAGGGAAACAAACACATACAGACAGTAATGCTCATACATACCAAGACAAAATCATGTTAGGCTATTCAAAAAAATGAAACAGAAATGGCCAGCTCTACAGCAGGATATTCTCCAGTTTTCTAGCAGAAAAAAATCACAATATTTCCAGAGTTTGTACAGTGAATTTGTCACACTTCCTTTCATCCTGCTCATATACTTGCCTAAGCATAATTGAAACATTTTTTTCTAATCTCAAGGCATGAAGTTAATTTTTGTTGCTAGGACAAAGCGCACCTTGCCTGCCGCAGATAATACTTTAGCACTGTGCACAGGATCTGCAATGAGCAAGAGTGAAACTTCAACCATGGACCAGTGAATATGTTGTGAACCAACTCCTTATAGGAAAGACCCAAAAATAAAGGTTCTTGCCATGCATCTTCTAATGATGTCCAAAAATTATGAACATATGGTTAGTCAAAAAACAGGTGCTCCTGGGTTTCCAACAAAGTTTGGCATCAAGGTCTTGTCACATTCTATCACCAATTTGCTTGTGCTTATGAGAATTGTGTACCCTCAACCTCTCATGGCTACTTAACCATGGCACATTCCATACAAGTTTGGGCATTCTGGGATTTGTCCATTGTCCAAGCATCAGGGTCTGGATTTTCAAAGACCTCAAAAATTCTGCAGCTGTGGTAGTTTCAAAAGTGTGACTGACTCCACAATTTATGGCAGCTTGCAGATGTTTTTTCCCTGCAGCTGTGGAAAAATGTTGTGCCTGGTGAGACCAGGCACAACATCTGCAGCTGTGGTGGAGTGAAAATGCCAATCTCTGCAGCTGTGGAGATTTCGGTCCACAACTGGAGTTGCAGAGTGGGACTTAGTCCCACGTCATTTTGAAAATCTGGCTCAGGTTTGTATCTTTTGAAGGACAAAAAGGAAAACTTAACTCTGTAGAGAATGCATTGTCCAGAATAGTAAAATATATCTTCTGCCTAGTCAAAGTCATAACATTTCAGCTGCCGTTTCTTTATTTTTAAGATGGATGCCTTCACATAAGATGGACTATGAGCCCTATTGGGTATGTGCAGAGGTTGCCCTGTTGCCAGGACCGAAAATATGCCAACAGCCATTCCTTGACAGTAAGAAACCATGGTTTGTGGCCCAGCTTGAAGGCCATACTGATGTTAATCAATATAGAAACACTAACTTAAAAAATGAAAGGGTTGGTCATGCTGAGGCCACCTTTCTCTACTGGTTTATAAGTAATTGCTCTTTTTATGGGATTGAGGCAACTACCCCACGAGACCTGAAAAATGCACCATACAGCTTAGCCTCTATGTGTATAGAGGGTGGAAAAATGTAACTGAGGTATAAAAAATGGGGAGAAGTGAAGTTTTTATCAAAGTTACCCTCATCAGCTTTGAGATTAATTTATTTTTCTAGAGCTTAATCTTTGCACCCTGCAGGCTGGGGGGTTCGAATCTTGTTGCCTCCACTTGTCAGCAGCATGTGGGATCTAGACCCTTTTGCCCTTTTCTTTAAAGTGTCTGTCAGTAGGTTGTTTTGAAGGGCATCTCCCATGTGTCTGTAAAAAATCTGTAAAGAGGCATAAAAATCAATCAATCAATCAATTATTTTTAAAACCTAAAAAGGTTGGGAGTGCCCCCCCCCCTTTCCCTTTGGCAATTTAGATTCGTAAGCTTAGTGTCACTGTTGCAGTACTCCTGTTTGCAATGTTTTTTTTTTTAATTTGGAAGGATTGCAAAGGAGTGGAGGACTCTAGTATCTGTCTTTCTTTTAAATAGTTCCTCCTTTCACTGCTCAGCTCTTGTATTTTATGCCTGTGATTCCCCCAAATGTTGGCAGGATGATATTCATAGGTAAGTACTTCACACCACATCTTGTGTACGAGGTACGGATATATGGGATTGGAGCCGGATCATAAACTGCCTGGACATCTTTTTGGCCATGACAAAAATCTTATATTGCTTTATTCCTTTGAAGGGATAGATAAATAGCTGTAAACTAAGTATTTGCTGATTAGTTCGAGGATAATGTATAACAGATCTGGATCTGGCAGAGGAAAATAAAGGGGGAACGTTCTTTTTTTTCTATTTAGTTTATCTCTTTTACCTTCTCTTTCTGAACCTTTGTTAATCTTCTTTTCTTTCTCTTGCTAAAATGTATTTTCCTTCTTTCTATTTCTCTCCTTCTGGAATATGCTTCTTTTTTTTTTTGTATGATCTATTTTTCCACCCCGTGCTTACTGGTTCTCCACTCCTTCAGACTCTGCCAAGTTCCCCCTGACCTCTTCTGTCCTTGCCCAGCCCTCCTCTGGTCCCCAGATCACAGCCGACCCCCGGGATATCCCAGTGTATCCCTTCACCGGGCAGGTCCCTCTCCTCTGAGGGGGAAGGCACCGGGGGGGGGAGATAGCCCCAGCACACACTTCTAGGGCCCGGGGATGCTGCTGGGCAACAGGAGGCACCAGGAAGGTGCTGGAGGCCCTTAGGAACAGACAGCCATCATCCGGAGGCCAGCAAGCAACTTTCCTGGCTTTTCTGTTGAGGGCAGCATAGTGACGTCATGGCATATGCTGATGTCCGCTCCTCCCCCAGTTAGTATTGGGCCATGTGTCCTGTGATACTCCCAGCCTCCGCTAAGAGTCAGCAGGTGCCAGACCAGTCCCCTACCTTCCCCCCAGAGAAGGAGAGCTGTCCCTGGGACGCTCAGTCCTTCTCCCCCGGCCGGCCCTCCAGTGACCCGGGCTCGTTCTCGAACCCGGGTCACTGGCGTTTCAAGCGGAAATCCAACCGCTGTGCCATTGGGCCAGTAGGAATATGCTTCTGATACAAAGAAGTTTATAAATATAAATCATTTAGATGTTTCAGAACAAAACTAACACAGAGCATGCATATGGCCTATAATTGGGCTGACTTTTTTATACGTTGCCGGAAACTGGCATTATTCTTATAAATAGTGCATCTGAGGGCATTCCCCTGTCAGTTGTCATCTCCACTAAATCTCAGTATCTTGGATAATCTGTTTGGTACATGGTGGGAACTTGAACTAGACCTCCAACCTTCTTGTCTTTTTGGTTCTAGTGTGTGTTTTTAAATAATTTTTTTGTTCTTGTTGAAGTTTTGGATTTTGTTCATTTTTTCTTGAGTAGAACTATACAGTTTTTTTTTCTGTCAAAGGGCTCATAATACATATGGGGCCAGATATTCAAAACTTTGCCCTGGGGCAAAATTAGCCCTCTCCGGCGGGCAAACTTCACACGGACACAAAAGCCTGCTATATTCAAAAGGAATAGCCCAGGGCAAACAGCTTTTGAATAAAGCATGCAAATGAAGCCAGGCAAACTGGGCTGGGAGTGCAGGGCAAACTTAGCCCTGGAATAAGACAGCTCTGAATGTAGCAACCAGGAAGTGCAAACCACAACAGCAACACAGTGCTCAGCAATGTGAAGGTAGGTAGAGGTGAACTGTGTGGCCAATGCGTGTGCCAGCAAATGCGTGGACCCAGTGCAGCTGCAGGCAGCAGCGCATGTGAAAGTACAGTGTGCAAAACCGTATAATATTCCACTAACCGTTTGCATGGCGCTAACACGTTTGCACAGGTTTAGCACGGAGCTAAGCCGTTTGCCAGGTGCAAACACATTTGCCTGGTGCTAAGCTTTGCCATATTCAAAAGTGACATGCAATTGAGCCTACTTAGGTAGTCTCTGGGCAAACATTCAGAGTAGCATTCCATTATGCCCTGATTTGCATGCAGTTTGCCCAGCATTACTGCAGGGTCCCACAGCTCCACCTGTAGATCAGTCTGGCTGTGCATGATGGTAGCTGCAGGCTACATGTATACAGTACAGCACAGCATATTGTGCCCCAGGGGACAACACAGCATAGGCACAGGTGCTGGTGGTGCTGCATGAACTTGTCACACTGTAGATTATGCTACAGTGCACAGCAGACACTACAGTAGCAAGGGGGCCAGTAGTGTGAGGGACACAGCAGTGCCTATGGTGTGTAGGGCAGTGATGACCACTGCACTGTACACAGTGACAGGCCCAATGTGCAGGTGTTTACTGATACTGGACATTACTGTTACGCTGTTGTATGACCCACAGATGCTGCACCTCTGACATGGGATGCTCACAGTGACATATACTGTACATGGCTGGCTGTGTGTGCTGTGGTGTTTGTACAGCTGTAAGGTATGTGGCTGGGGGGGCACATATGATCAGACAGGCACACTGGTGTTCGGGTATTCCCAATACTGGCCCATGTGCAGTGCATGTTGTGTCCCAGCCTTGTGGCAGCACCCAGTTTGTGGTGCAGCCTAGCCATTCATAAACCCTCCCCTCAACACCCTCCATGCCCACAGTGCCGCATGTGTCTGCTCGCATCTGTTGGTATTCATAGAAGGGTGGTCTGCAGGTGTGTGCTGTATGGCCACACTGCCATGGTGTCCACTGGGGGCCAGGTCACCACTTATTGCTTGGCATGGCTGGGACTGGTGGCAGATGATGGCATCATTGTGATGCCATTAGTGAGCAGCATGTTTCCTCTATGTCTGGCTATTTCTGTGTGTCATACTTATGTGTTAGGGTCGCACAAAACCGCACAAAAGCCATGCAAACACTGCGCAAATCCACAATGTTGTGCAAAGCTGGATTGCCGAGGGTTAAGACTACCTTTTCCTGGGCAGTAATTTATACCACACAAAGTGTTGCGCTAAGTCACGCAAAACCACTTTGTGCAGCACTAGTAGCTGAATATAGCATTGCGTCTGTATTCATGTACACACACCCTCAGTTTGCCCCTTGCATATATTATGTTTTTTCCCGGTGCTAATGCAGTTTGCAGATGCTATTTGGCCTTTTGAATATAGCGGACCCATGCTAAACCTGCACAAATGGTTTGCACCCAGCACAAAGTTTTGTATAGCTGGCCCTTGATCTTATATTTTGGAATTATACTGTTAGTTGACTGATCACATTAAGTATTATGGTCTGTTTTTGTTGTTTTGCTACCCTTATATATTTTTTCTTTGAATTTGTTGTAGTATCAGAGCAATATAGTACTATTGTAGTATAACTGTTGATAATTATTACCTTTTTAAATAATCACTACTAAGTAATATTTGTTTTCCTAAAACCCTTTTTTTCTTCTATCTTGTTGCATTAAAGTTAGTATCGCAACTGTTGTAGGTCTTAAGGAATGTCGCACTTATCAATAGAATCTTGGAATGTTAATGGGTTGGTAGCCCCAATCAAGAGGAAGAAAATCCTAACATATTTAAATAGGTATAAACTTCACATTGTTTTATTCCAAGAAATACACTTGGAGGAATGTGAGGCTAAAAAGCTAGCTAGGTCATGGGTTGCCCAAGTGGAATTTAATTTCTTTAACTCAAAAAAGTGAGGGACACTGATTTTATTTGGGAAAGGGGTACATTTTGTAAAGAGTTCACACTATGCTGTCCCTGAAGGCAGATTTCATATTTTGGAAGGTGCTATTGATGGTAGGAAAATTACTATTTGCAATGTGTATGCCCCCAGCTTGGGGCAAACTGACTTTTTTAAAGACTTTAATTTAAGACTAAGCATGTGTAATCCCCAAAATCTGATTCTGGGTGGAGACTTCAATGAAGTCTCAGACAATCCGACAGACAGAAGCTTTTCTTCCTGTCCCTTTAAGATTTCCTCGATCCAGCTTGCTATTCGTAAACTTATGTCTGACCTAAATTTAACTGATGCCTGGCGCCTCTTAAACCCTTCTGTCAGAGATTACACCTTTTACTCTGCAAGGCATGCATCCTCCAGCAGAATTGACATGATCCTTATTTCTAGTCATTTGGCCTCAAGCCTTGTTTCAGCAGGTATTAAAGAAATATCACTCTCTGACCATGCCCCAGTACAGGTTGTGATTCAATGTAAAGGCTCTAGGAGCAATTGTATCCGCTAGAGACTTAATGTTTCTCTCCTTCAAGACCCCAGTTTTATAACTTGGCTAAATCATGAAGCTGAGGACCTCTTTAGCATAAATGGCAATGGTGAGGTCTCTTCAAACTGTGTATGGGACACTTTCAAGGCCCTTTTGAGAGGCAGGATTATTAGTTTTTCAGTCTCCAAGAGAAAAGAAAGGGACAAGAAATTAGCTCAAAAAGAGTTACAACTTCTTGAATTGCAGAACAATTACAAGCAAAACTGTAGCAAGAGAAATAATCTGCTTAATAATATTACTAAACTAAAATATGAAATAAATAGAATTTACTCTGCTAAAGCTGAATACTCTTCATATAGAACCAAGCAGACATTCTGGGAAGCTGGTGAAAGGGCTGGGAAATTTTAACACATAGGCTTAAAAAGAAGCCTGGGCAAAACTTAATTGCTTGTATTTCTACTACTCAGGGAGTTACTAAAGTTGAAAACCAAAAAATAAACTAGGAATTTGAGAGGTTTTATAAGGCTCTATACACAAAGACAGGTTCAGAATCATCAGTAAATTCACAAGCTTTCTTGGATTCTGTAGCTCTCCCAGAACTTAATGAGATGAACAGACAATCTTTGAACTCGTCTATTTCCTGGGCAGAATTTGATAACAATATTAAAGGACTCCATCCAAATAAAACGCCTGGCCCAGATGGACTCTGTGGGAATTTTACAAAGTTTTAGGTGACAAAGCTAAAAATTATCTGTTCAGGGCCCTCACCTCTGCATTTTCCACTGATTCATTACCTGACTCTATGTATCAGGCATATATCACCTTGATACTAAAAGAAGGGAAGGACTCACTTCAGTGTGAGAGTTATAAGTCTATCTCACTGCTTAATGCAGATTATAAGATTCTTGACCAACTTCTAGCTTTTAGACTGAAATCACATCTCACTAAATTATTGGGGGAAGAACAGATGTGGTTTGTACCAGGCAGGAGTGGAGCTAACAATATGCGTAGACTTTTAAACATTTTCTGGAAGGCAATAAAGATACAGATTCCAGCCACAGTTACCTTTGACTTTTGCAAGTATTCGATTCTCTAGAATGGAATTATCTTTTCCAAGTGCTAAGCAAATTCCATCTGTGAGATACACTTATTTCCTGATAGAAAATTCTATATAAGAAACCAACTGCTAGAGAAATTACCAACAGTTTCATTTCAAACTCTTTTACTCTAAAAGGAGGTTCAAGACAAGGCTGCCGTCTTTCCCCATGTCTTTTTATATTGCCCATTGAGCCCCTAATTAAGCAAATCTCTGAATGTCATGAGGTCAAGGGGATCAAAACAGGCAAAATTAATAATAAGGTTTTTGCTTATGCTGACGACTTGTTTGGTTCTCTTTCAAATCCAAGAGATTCTGTAGCACACTTGGGAAAAATCTTTGACATTTTTGCCACCCTTTCTGGTCTTAAACTGAACTGGGCCAAAACTCAAATAATGTCTCTGAATTCATATTTGCATCCGGGGGACTCTCTGGGAGCGATGCATTCGGAGCTTAAGTGCTCAGAATATTTGATTTATTCAGGCATCAAATTATCCAAAGACACTTATAATCTAGTTAATTTGACTCTACTGCCTCTGATAAAAGAAATAAAATCAGATCTGCAGAAATGGCAAGGCCTCAATTTGTTTATTTGGGGTAAAATAAACACTGCAAAAATTATTGTGGCTCCTTAAATATTTTCTCTCTTTCAAAATTTGCCTTTCCAAATAGGGAAAGCAGTTTTAGACCTTTTAGATAAGATAACTAAGCATCTTCTCTGGAATTCCTCTACTCCAAGACTATTATTGGCAAAACTCAGAGCACACAAGTCAGAAGGAGGCTTTGGCCTTCCACACTGGGAAAAGTATTGTTTTGCTTTTTGTTTTAAACAAAGTGGTTGGTATTTAGATTCTCACTCAGACAACTATTTTCCGTTATGGCTCAGGGTAGAAAAACAGTTTTTGCTGCCTTATAAAATGTCAGATTATCTTTTTATTAAACTTCCCTTTTTACTTAATGACAATATCTGCATTAATACTTCCATCTGGGTAATCAAAAAGATGAAAAATCTACTACTTCTTGAGAATTTTCCCGCTGATTTGAACACGCTTTGGAATAATACTACACTATTATATAATCAGGCCCCTCTAGTAGATTTTGGATGGGGTGGCCTGGGCATCACAAACTTGTGGGATTTATTAGGAGCCCAAGGGGAATTGCTTTCATTTGAATTGCTTAAAGGTCAATACCACCTCCCAAGATTTCACTTTGTCCACTACCTCCGGTTAAGTAACGCTCTCCAAGATTCAATACTGGGCTTAGATATAACTCTCAGAGAAGATTCTGAATGGGATTCAGTACTCGAGGTGGTTAGATTGTCGAAAGGGGTGAGCTTGGTATATGGGCTCCTAATTAATACACAAGATCCCTCTCAGTTAACAGCCTTGATCAAGTGTAAATGGGAGGAAGATCTTGGGGAAGCCTTTCTACCACTGACTGGACCTCATCATGGGATGATGCCTGCAGTAGTAGTAGTAGGGAGATACAGGGTAGGACAATTCAATACAAAATACTACATTACTACTATTATTCCCCTTGGTTGTTCTCCATGGGTTACCAGCTAGATAGGAAGTGCTGGAGATGTCAAGTGGAAGATGTTAATTTGCTCCATATGCTCTGGTCCTGTCCCTCTATCATGGAAATCTGGGGCAACGTTCACAGAGTCTGTGAGTCTGCACTTGGGGTATCAGCCTCCTTTAACCCTAAATTCTTTATTTTGGGGATAAATGGGGATGCTGTGAGACTGACTAGGCACCAACATTCTGTTATGTGGTCAGTGGCATTATCACTCAAAAGGATTCTACTCTACCACTGGAAGTCTCCCTCCTCTCCCACTTATAAGGAATGGGCCTCTAGAATGAGTGAAGTCATTAATAATAAAAGGTTAGTACACCAGGTGACTGTTAAGAAAGAGTTGTTTGAAAGAATCTGGGCACTTTTTCTTAATTATCTGGATACTTCATGATGTAAGAGTCATTATTTCAGGCCTGAGTCAATATTTAATGCTTTGTTTTTAACAGAAGACTTTAAAAGTACAGTGAATTGACCATCTTAATGACTCTGTGTGTAATTCCCTGTATGAGACCTAATAAGTTAATTATGTATGTTAATAACTTATTTTAGCTATCTTAATTTTCATTTACTGTGTTCTATTTCATATATTTTGTTATCTTGAATACCAATAAAAATCTTTTAAAGTAAAAAAAAAATCCTTGCACCAGCCTTATGTAAACAGGACTCCCAGTTCTTGGATGCCAAGTCCCCAGTACTGAAAGTGATACCTAAACTCTTTGTATCGGAATTCTGTATAGGGACTGAAGCTATATGACTAGGACTAGGCTCTCCTTCATCACCCATTGGGCCTATACTTTTTTGATAGTTGACATGGGAGCCCGAGACGTCCTTAAATTTTTCTAAAGCCTGTAGTACCGCAGTCCTAGAACTATCATCCTTTAAACACAAAACACCACCACCTGCATAAGCTAGAATTTTGAAAAGGGGGACTCATGGTTCATATTTATACCCTCAACCACAGTGTCAGACTGTATTGGCCTCGAAAGAGGGTCTAAGCAGAACACATACAAAAGTAGGCTTAGCAGACACCCTGGACATATGCCTCTTTTAAGAGGTATATGCATGCCAAACCATTCATTAACATCTGGAACAACTACCAGATTACCATAAAACACTTGTCCATGGTATAAGCTTTTCTGGGAGGCCATATACACTCAGTACCTGAAACAAAAGGCTTTTTCCTGATTGAGGTTGAGGATATAACCACTAAGATGCTCTGAATCATAGAAACATAGAAACATAGAATCTGTTGGCAGATAAGGACCATACAGGCCACCTAGTCTGCCCATTACCCTACTTGGTTTGGCAATCCCTACTCTTATCTGGACTGCCTTTACCCCCCCCTTTGAAAAAGCTCTCATAATACAAGATTATCCTGAATCCATCTATTTGGTAGTGAGCATGCCTGATGTGGGTTAATAAGATGTTCTGTTACTCCAGACAATCAGCTCACTGAAAGTTTTGCCAGTATCTTAAAAATCAGAGTTTAGCAGATGCAAAGGCTTCCAATTACCAAGGTCAGTCCTATCCCCTTTCTTGCTGATGTACACCAACAGCGCTTTAGTCATAGAAGAAGCAATAGTATGTCCTCGTCCAAATCCCCCCTCCCTTGCTTGACCGACGCTATGATGTTACTATGCTCATAATCCTCACCAGCCCTGTTGGTCATTGAATTTATCTCTAATTTATACCTTGCCCCAGCACTGTATCTGGGTGTACCTTCCATGTAAATGTAAAAACTGTAAAAATGGTCTTTTCTCCTGTTTTTGTACCTGAATGTATTCGTCTGAACCAATTACTGTATCAATGTACCTGTTGTACCCTTTTGTACTCTCCCGGGTCGTTCCTGAAAATAGGCATAAAACTTGTCTAGTGTACTTACCCGGTAAACAAAAACTAACTAAATAAATAAATAAATATATAGTTTTCTGCTGGAAGATACAGCTAAACAAATCAACAGCAGGATGGGCACCAGTTGTGTTCAGAAAATGTTATAAAAGTCTGAGACCATCCAGTCTCGGGCTATATTATTCTATAAGGAGTCAATGCTCTTGCTAACATCCTTTAGAGTAATAGGCCTAATCAAATGGGCTTTGTCAGTTTCCATGAGAGAAGGTAAATTTAAAGAGGAAAAAAGTGGGATCCGAAGTTGCCTTTGCAGGAGAGCCATAAGTCTCCAATACAAAGTAAGTTAGCACTGAAACCAAGTCAGTTAGAGAGGTAACAAGAGAGCAAGTCTCATTCTGCAGGGCTTGAAAAGTTATTTTGGCTACTTTCTGCTGACAATCTCTAGACGGTTCAAATGTCTGTTTTTTATTCTGCTTGCTGAGTTGCAACTCCTGCCACAGTGTTTGAGCTTTGTTGTATTGATATTTCATCATTTCTGATTTTAAAACAGAGATTTGACCACTGTAATTGATTTTATTTGTTTCTGTTTTAGAAATCAGTTTCTGTAACTGCCTCTGCAAATCAAAATATTTGAAATAGCCAGCATTAGCAGCCTGGCCTGAAAATTATTGAAAAAAAGCATAACATCTTTTTTCGTATCTCCCCATCAGATAGCCACATTATCATACATACAAATCACAGAAAGCCTAGCATTTCACAGTGAAATCCATTTAGCTTGTAGCTGGGATTCTGCAATGAGGCACTGTTTAATATCCATACACCTTTATTATGTACAGGAGTCTGTTCCCAGGAAATTGCACACTGGACAGCAGCATGGTCTGAAAAATTCTACACTGCGTGTCATCTCCATATTAATAGTGATATATTGGGATATGGCAACATAATCAATCCTAGTGGAATACAGGCCCCTGAAATACGTGTTACCACCACTTTGTTTCAGGTGCCTCTACATATCCACCAGGTTAGCTGTAGAAGTTACCAGTTTTAGGGTATTGGAGTCACAGAATATCTTATTGGTTTGCAGACCTCTATCAGTAGTCACCATACCACAGTTAAAGTCCCCTTCCCATATGACAATCCTAGAGGTATGCAAATAAGGCTGTACCTCCTAGAACAGGACTACCCACAATGCTTTAGTGTGGGGGCATAAGTAGTAATGATCTGAAAATGTTTAAAGTGGTAGACCACATCAAGGAATAAAGCATGTACCAGATGTATGTCAACCAATCTAGACACCCAAATCCATCATTATTCAACAATATGTGTACCCCATCACATTGATCTAAATCAGAAGACCAAAAGGATATACCATATCCTTATACCATTGTTGGGTCGGTTGTGATACTTCATAGGTGGTCTTTAGTCTCGTGTCCTGCAGCATAATTATTTTACTGTTATAGGGCTGCAAAACAGCATAGGCAGACATTCTTTTTTTAACATTATACTATTCACAGTCACAGATATTATTTCAAGGTTAGTGCCTCTAAGTAGTATAAGGAAGAAGAGAATCCACAGAACACCTGCCATTAAGTGTTAGAATGCCCCAGTTATTTTTCCTGAAACCTAGTCTTCCATCTCATTTGTTTAGACACTGAAGTCTCGGAAGGATTTCTCCTGATCAGAAGAAAGTTCCTTCTGAGTATACACAAATGACAAAGACTGGGAGTCCCCATCCTCCTCTTCAGTATCTCCCCACTTCTTTCTTGGGAGTATAACACTAAACCAAATTTGGTGGGAATGGGGCAGGAAAGAACCCCTGTTTTCCTTTACAAACCTTGGGATCCTTCCCTTTTGGTGGCTTAGTCTTGGGTCATTTTTTCTTCCCACCCTTCATTACCTCGTTCCCTTTCAGTGTGGGGGGGCATCTGAACTGGAGAAGGCTGGGGTGCAACATCATCATTCAAGGTACCACCTAGCTCCATAGATTCATCCAGGGTGTAAGGTACCTCAGGCACTCAACTTTAGAAGAAGATACCAACACTAATGTGGTAACTGCAGTATCTGTACCAAGAGCTGGAACTACCTCACCTCCAGTGTCACTGGAGTCTCAAGAGGGGAAGGCAGAGGAGGTTCTTGTTCTAATCTCTGGATCCATAATCACTGCACTGGCTTGCTGCACAGAGGCAGATCACCTCTCAGACACCTGTGCTGCCTCTTTCGGCTTTACCCGCACCACCACAGTATCTTGAGATGGGCCATCCCCTCTATTATGGGATGCTCAAAGGCACTTAGCATAGGAATGGCCACTGCGTTCACACAAATTATACTTGAAAGTGTTTTTACACTCCTGAGAATTATACCCATATTCTAGGCAGTGATTTCCCCAGAACTGTCACAGGCATTACTGAGGAGAGTATGAGCCCCACACTTGTGACAAGATTTGGGCTGTCCCTGATAGTAAAGGGAACCCCTGTTATGGCCCAGGAAAAAACTGCTAGGTAAGTGTATAACCCCAGTGTTTGATAGATACAATTTCACCCTTGTCTTTCACCCATCCATCCAGCTCTGTACTGAATCAATGATAGGGATAGGTTTGTGCAATACCTCACACCTTTGCTTTAGCCAAAAGAGGATGTCAGAATACTGATGCCCTCATTTCTGAACAGAACTGTAATGGTTCTGATAGCTGGTCTTGTCAAAGGTATTGCTACAAAGGGGGACCATTAGGGGAATCCTTAAGATATCATACTTTGCCCAAAACCTGTCTAACCCAGTAACAGTTTTAAAACTGTCATCATAATTTGAGTCCCCTGTGTGGATTACAGCATATATTTCAGAAGCACAAAATCGAAACAGTCTTTCAATAATGTCCTTGCCACATACACTCTATCTTGTGGAGACTCTAGGCCCCTTTGTATACCAAACACACCGCATTCCTCGGAGGAACAGGCTCCCCCTTGTTATTAAATAAGTCAGTCATTTTAAACAAAGGCTTAGGAGGTGCTGGCATGCCAGAGTCAGAGAACCCATCTTTGTCCTGTAGTTCAGGAGTAGCAGGGCCAAAATGAATCTGACCAGGCCCCCTCTCTTCTAAGTAGCCCTGAAGACCAAGCTGTTAGAGACACTGTAGCTGTATCTTTCACTGTAGTACCATCCTGAGTACCTTCCCTGCCCTGTTCTGCTGACGCGTGCCTAAAATCTTGAGTTCCCCCAAGTCCTTACATGAGGATGTCCCCAGAGTCCCTTCAGGTATTTCCACAATGTTCTCTTCATTCAGGAGCTCAGATCAGAGTTCTGTCAGCAGTTGGAAGAGCACTGCAGTCTTTAGTGCAGAACCCACTGCAATGTCGGCTCAAGTTGATTTTGGGCCAGTGTAGTATCGGGTTAATTCTGCAACAGAGTACAACTTCAGTGCACCCAAGAGATTGAGTTCTGGAGGGGCCACAATTGAAGGTATGAGTGCTGGAACAGGGAGTGGGTTATCTGGAGCAAGAGAAGTGTCAGGAACCTCTTTTAACACATGAGCACACTGGGAGGAGCAGGCTGATGTTGCATAGGATTTTACAAGTATGTGCACTGCTGTCGGAACTGTACTAGGCATGACATTTTCATGTCAATAGTTACCGCAGCTTTGACAGAGAGTTTTTTGAATAGAGCTCTCAGTAGAGGTCAGGGACTTCTTTTTAGCAGTCTTATTTCTGAGTGCCACAATGTCTGCATCACTAGGAGCCAGACCCACTTCCCAGCTCTTGCCATCTGCTGAACATCTCCAACTGGTTGCTAGAAGTGCTTTCCCTGGAGACCAGGTTCTTTCCTTTGAAGTCAGTGGCATCAGGGGAGGTGATCCTCTTCTTAGAAACTGTGCTGTGCCCATCACAGGACCATCCAAAACCAGTCCTTCCTCAGGTCCTGACACTGTCAGAAAAGGGTCTGACAGTGCATCTACAGCAGATGGGCTACTCCCCACCTGATTCCTGGAGCACTGTGCTTTTTCTGTTGCAGCCAGCAATGCAGCATCTTCATCTGCCAGCATCTGCAGAAGGAGAGCTCTCCTGTCCTGGATTCTGGCCATCAGAACATAATCTGCTTCTTCAGCATTCCCCATCTCTTGAAATGGAACTTCACCACCACCAACTTCAGGTACCGACTCATTAACCTTCATACTGGCCAATTTAAACTAGCTTCAGTTACAGGTAAACCAAGCATCTCAGGTTTAGAATTTTCCACCTCCACTTCTATGGGATATCCTCCTATCAGGGGTATCCATAGAACTTGTAAAAATGATAGGAACTGCATGATACTCAAGAGCAGCAAGTCCTCCTCCACCGCCACCTCCTCCAGGGTCCACTGTCTTGCCAAACGACGAGACGGATAGAGGTTCCCCCTACAGGAAGAGTAAGGGTGTTTTTATTTATAAATCACATGTTGCACACAGTGTTGCACAATGTTGCAGATGAGTGGAAAGGAAAAAAATGAAAAAATAAACAATAAATCAATAATAAAAGAAACAGGAATCAAAAAGGAATTATAACAATACAGTACAACACTGTAAATAATTTAAACTCAGAGTCATCACAACCGAGCTGACTTCATAAGATCTGAACTTCAAATTAAAATAATACTCTCACAATCATGAATTACTGTCATAAAGGAGAAAGCACTTTCTTTAAAGGCAAAAACAAACATAAGGTAATTTCCTGACGTATTAATGTCCCCTTATTTGTATTTAATAAAGATTTGAAATTCCTTCCACCATTTAAAAACATTATCTGTAGGGTATAAAATTAAATCATTATTATACACTTTCCCCATTGCTTGGGAAACTAAGTGGCTAAATACAGCATAAGGCATTTTCTTTTGGTGAATCGTCCATTGGCACCTGGCCCACCATAAATAAAACCTCAAACAACAAAGAAACATCATAAAAGTGTCTTGATGTAACTGTGAATACCCATGGGGATAATTCCCTATCACTAAAATATCATAAGCTCTGTAGCCATCCATATTCCATCTAGTACCTAAAAATAACCATAATTGTTTCGAATAGGAACAAAGGAATAAAAAATGATCCAGGGATTCCTCTTCATCAATACAGTCCGGAAACGGACAATTCCTTTCTGCCAGTGCTTTATGCTTTGCATTGCCGCTAACATTCAATCTCCCATATACCGTGAGTCAATAAAATTTCCCACATCTGTTGAGGGACTCTACTATTTGTAAGTTGTTTTAAAACTAAAGAAGTAGAGCTAGAAGGGCAATTTTTAAAGCAAGGCTCAGTGGGATATATCCGGGCCAGAACCTTGCAAAATGGATAATTTAGTAATATTCCATTTAAAGAGTTTTTGGGCTGCTGGCCGAAAATAATCCAGAATATCCAGAGTAGGGGTTTCCTTGGTGTCATGGCCAACATTCTCCCTGTTGGTAAAACAGATTCATGTAACCCACCCCCCAGGGTGCACCTGGACATGAACTGCAACAACTCGGTCTGCTGTTCCTGATCAAAAAGTACAAATAAACAAGTGGGGGAAGCTCATACTGTACCAGTCCTTAGTTTGCATGCAAACAGTCAGCCTCCAAGACTGACAGCCCCTAACTTTTGAAAAACCTCGCTATAATTACCCCCCCCCCAGAAATAATGAAACACAGCAGAATAGGAATGCTCCTGCAGTACAAAATCCTACTGTATTTAGACTCGTGTGTAACCAGTCACGAGCACATTCATTCACTTCTTACAAACCTTATGATTCATCCCAAGGAAGAAAAAGGGAAAGCAAAATGTTTCCATGCTTTTGTGGGCAAAACTGAACATGCTGTCTGTTCCTTTTTATTTAGCTTGGAAAACAACCACAGGTTCATGGAAATGATGTCATACTGCTCCATTAGGCCTGCATAAACATTATCCCAGTTGTTATTCAATGATATTTTAGTTAAAACAGTTGGCTTAAGAATTCAGATTTGGAGGCTCTTAACTAAAGTGTGGAAATTATACAGAACTAAAATCCATTTATAGTGCTGCACAACGCATACACCTTCCTTTAACAAACCATTCAGAGAGTGTTACTGCATAAAAAACCATAAGCAGTGCAATTCTGCAAAGATCTCTCTACACACACAAACACATGCATTCATACACACATGCACATACATATATGAATATGTATGCACACACACATGTGCACACACTTGTGGGCACTGGGGACACTCACACACATATACGTAGAGATGTTGTGCTGTATGGCTGACTCCTTGTGAGTAGGGATGGAAGGGTTGGCTATGACCCTGGTTCTGATTCTGACTCAGGTCTTTTTTTCCAAAAGGTTCTGATTGACTCTGGTTTGCCAACACAGGTAAGTTTTCCTGAGCAGACCAGAACTAGGTCAGAAGCAGATCCTGACTGGCATATATGACAGCATCAGGTTGGTTCTACATGATTATAGCGAGCGCAAAACAGCGACTCGCAAATAGTGATGACAAAACAGTGAGGGCACAAACAGCGACCATGGTTTTTATGGGGGGCTCTGCCCCAGCACCCCGCTTTGTGGGGTGCTTCACTCCCCATGCTCACCTTACTATGAATAACCAAATCCAGTGGGAGTGCAACTCGAGGAGGAGGGAATGGTGAAATCACCGAAATGGCAATCGGTGTTTTGTCCTTGACGTTTTGCCCTTGCTATTATTACGGGACACCCATCAGGTTATCCATACACTCTCTTAATAAGTCCCCTGCTTTATATCTTTTAATGTTTAAAATAGTTATTTTTATGTTTTTTCCCCTACGTATTTCTCATTTCAGGAATAACGCTCCAAAATCACTTACAGTACATTATGTGGACCAGTAAGAACCAGTTTAGTGGCATATCTAGATCTGGCCATTAGGCTAGGTCAGATAAAAGTCTAGTCACAAATGACTCTGATTTCCAGAGTTGGGTTGCAGCAGGCCAGTTTGGTGAGTCCTGATCTGACACCTAACGGATCATCCCATCCCAATTTGTGAGACCTTGGGGGACTCCAACTAACCTCAACAGGTTGCAATGGAAATCATAGGGGTCTTAACAGCAAACCTGGTGTGGTGACCCAAAAATGATTCCATTGGAACTATTTAAGGGGGAATTAAAAATATGACCCAAACAATAATATTGTAAAGCTGCCCTGATGGCACAGCAGCAACAAGTGCTGCCATACAGGTGACCTGGACTCAGGAGCAAGCCCATGGGTGTCGCATGGGGATGCAGGCCTGTCTGAGACTGCTGCCGCCCAGCAGTTCATCTCAGCTGGGGAAAGGGTTGGCGGTGGGTGCAGCCACTACAGCAACCCCTGCAACTGGGCCAGAGAACTGGCTTCTGCTGCAGAGGGAAGCTGTGCATGTGCAAGGTCTACAGAGACATCACCCATCCCTCACAGAAATGCAAGTGCACAGCATGTATGCAGCACGCATGCCGCATGCTTATTAAGCATGTGGCATGCATGCTGCATGCATACTGCACACCTATATTTCTGTAAGGGATGCCAGGGGAGAAGGAAGGGAGACAGTGTGGGAGAAAAGCCCAGTAGCCATCTATATGATCCCCTAGGCCTGATCAGTGTATATCGCTGCAAACAGGGTATACCTCTGTAATGAGCTGCTATGGGAGAAAGGCTGTATGGAAAAAAACAACAATACTGTAATTTTCCAGGAAAACCATTTTAAATTATTATAATAAGGGTCTGAGAAATAGAGCTTTTTGATTGGCTGGAAACATTCTATCAGCCTTATGTTACTCTTTTATTAACATACATATAAAGCCTAATCATATGCTGAGCATGTGCTTAACACTGTTTAAGAAATGTTTTTATTATATATAGAATAATACATGTGGGGGCATGTTTAACAAGAATTTTACACACACCCGAGGTGCTGGTTGCTACATAAATCCCGAGAGCGAAGCTCGAGGGGTTTATTTAAGTATCCAACACCAAGGGTGTGTGTAAAATTTGGGCTTACACACCACCCCATGTTTTATTTTATATAATTGATGGGGAGCCTTATTTTGCCACAGCAATTATATAAAATATTAAAAACCATTGCTGTTTAGCCATGCTCCGATCGGGACTGAGCAGCAGCTGAAAACGTTCAGGATGTTTTCTTCTTTTTTTAAAAAAAAAAAGTTTTAGATAAGTGAGTCCAGGATTCAGAACATCCGCTGTTGAAAGCCAAGTTTGTTTTAATTTTAAAATTTACTTACCACCGAAGTGCTAGAGACAGCAAAATGTCGGCGGTGAGAGAAGGATCACGACGGCTGGCGCATCTTGCTGAAACAAGGAAACCAGTGCGTGTTTGTCATATAAACTCCTTATAACAGCAAATTACAAACCTGGTATCCCTTAGGGAAAAATGCTCATCAGTTACTATAATAGCGATAAGGCACTCCCCAGGGTTATGTTAATGGTCCGTTAATCACCCTCTAGGGGCATATGGCAGTCAGCTATGCCTCGTACAGCAATACACCCCGGAGTGTGATTAACGTACCATTCACATAACCCCTGGTCATGCCTTATTGCTTAAATAGGGTGCAAAAAGTGTCACAAAAATTCCCTATCACAATTGAGCATACAGTTCTATGTGTGTTCATAGCTAAAGCAGCACCGCCCAGGATGCAATGGAGTAATACTGCAGCATAATGGAAAATGCCGCAGTGCACTACAGGGAACAGTGTAACTCAATGGCAATTAAGCCCTTTTGTCATGCAATACTTTGTGACATGTCATTTACTGCAAGTTACTGCATTGCAGTGAGGCTGGCTCCACTGTATATATAATGACAGATAGACAGACAGACAGACACACAAACACATACATACACTAAGACAGATAGCTACATTCATACACATACATACACTAATATTAGATAGATACATACATACATACACACACAAATATTAGATAGCTAGATAGACATAGATAGATAGATACATACATAGATACGTTGATACATACATACATACAAAAATATTAGATAGCTAGATAGACAGAGATAGATAGATAGATAGATAGATAGATAGATAGATAGATAGATAGACAGACAGACAGATAGATAGATACATAGATACATACATACATACATACATACATTAATATTAGATACATACATACATACATACACTAATATATATATATATATATATATATATATATTTTTTAGTTTTTGTTGACCAGGTATGTGCACTAGACAAATTCTGCCTATTTTCTGGCATGACCCGGGGGAGGGGGATACAGATGAATGCCAACTGACCTTGAACCAGATTAAGCTGTTGGTGGTATTTTTAGTGAATGGGGGGAAATGTGGCCAGGACACCAGGGAAATTCCCCCACTCTGTCTGCAGGGGGCCTTGCTTCCTGAGAGCAGGTTGGAGGAGGGCCAGTTCTGGTGTGACACAGAGGGAGATGGAAGTGCAGGAGGTTGGGGAGCTGGTCTCCTCCCCTTCCTCAGATTTGCTAGAGACCAACCATGGAGAAGCACAGGAGAATTTGGTGGTGAGTTTACAACCAGTTGAAGAGGTTAGGGATGTGGAGTGTTGCGATGCTGTTCGGGGTAATGATGCTGTGGAAGATTTACAAGCAGCAGGATTTCAGCAGGAAGTTGATTTTGTGCAGGCCTTAAATTTTGAACAGCAGCAAAGGCTCCTAAAAGTACTTTCGACTCCTGGATGAGGCATAAAACCCCAGATTCGAACACCGGAATGGATGGATGACGTACCTGTTGCTGTCACACCTGGGCCTGCTCTGCCTGACAGGTTGGATGATGCATTATTTTTACAGGAGGGCCTGATGGTACAACCGATGGCTGTAACTGCTGTGCATGTCCAGAAGGAACAACGAGTGACACTACACACTGTTGTGAAGGAAGATGTTGCAAGTTCACATGTCGCTTCTGGCACAGTAAGTACAGAAAACTGTGATTCAAACCCTGATGTTTGCAAGGAGATTATTTTGCTGAATGTAGAGGCAGGAACTGAATTGCAAAGTACAGACCAGGAAATGCACAGACTGTGATTGTCTCAGATTTGGGATTAAGAAGAGGGTGTCAGGATGATGATGATGCTTGTCTGTTAAAAATACTGGGACCTCCAAGGTGGACAGTGGAGATGGCATTACATGGAGCTGGCTGGACAGAAAATGGGCAAGGGGGATGGATTCCCAATAGTACTGTGCTTTGAATTCCAGGAACTGAGCATGTAGACCCACATGTGCATACTGTTTCTAACCCGACTGAAAATAATATTGCTGTTCCTGACAATGTGGCGCTTGATATTAATGAGGAGTGTGAACCCCCCCGCCCCTGAGCAGCTGATAACAGGACTGTCCGAGCAAGAGATACAGGACACAGGATCTACTTCATGGGGAGATAGGATGGAACTTGAGGTGGCAAGTGTCCCAAAGCCTATGGTGGGAGCCCAGCCTTCCCAACTGTGGAGACAATTTCGGAAACGGGATCATGTTTTCTCCAGTAATACCCCAACACAACGAAAAAAAGCAGTGCGTCTGCAATATTTGGGAGGCATGCCACACCTGCCTGATAGAATTTATGTTGGCAAAACTCTGATTAAAGAATCTTTAAGATTTTTCTGTAATGAGATAGATGCCCTCATTCATACGTCAGGAGATACCGCGCGTATGATGTCAGTTTCAAAACACCAGCTTGCCTTGATCGATTTTGGTCTACATATGAAAAGAAATGCCATACATTGTTATGGATCCCTTTTCGAGTGATACCCATTACAAAACCCACAGTCAAAGTAGGGACCATCTTGTTTCAAAATGAGGGTGTGGTGGTAAATGATGTGCTATACTGGTTGCAAAAAAAATGTGATGTTCTGGGGACCCATCCCCTATTTTGGATGAGAAGCATATCTGGACAGGGGGCTGGAAATTCAAAGTTCGAGTGTGCACATGCCCACAAGGCCCAAATCACTTGCCAAGTGCTTTTTTTTGGGGGGGGGGGACAGAGAGAGGGCATTGTTTTTATCCAGGCCAACCGAAGGCCTGCTTTTGGTGTGGATTGCATATGCACCTTAGCAGTGCTTGTGACAGAGTACGATGCACTGTCTGTATGGAATGTGGACATAACAATAGTATGTGTCCTAATGAACAGACCTGCAACTATGTGCTGAGCCAGGACAGGTGGATTGTGATTGTGAGTGGGCCACTCATAATCAACAGGACAGCCCAGACCAGGAACAGATTGTGGAGAAAGTACAAAAACACAGTACTGAAGTGCATAGAACTGCCTGGGAAAAGAATGGTGCTGCAGTACCAGTTCCTTAAGATATAGTACCGGTAGTACCTCCTATGGCAGACCCGATTCTGGACCTTGATGCATCAATTCCCCCACCATCCCCCACCTCCACCTCCACCCCCTGCCCAACCAACAGAACAGGTTTCGGAACTCATCCACACAGCGCCTGGTGAAAAGAAGATGCCTACAGTACAAAGCGGTGTGCATCTCGAAGACACTGAAGTGAGGGAGGCTCCCATTAATGAAGGATTATTACAGATGGACCCAGAGATGGAACAACAGGATATGCCACCTCCTGAGACGACAGTTGTGGCTTCAAAACAATGCCTCTTAAAAAAATCAAACCCAAAAGCGAAGGTACAGAAGGAGGAAAAACTCTTGGAACGATACCTATCTCATATCCTTATGATGTACTACTTCCACCGGATTCTGATAGAGGAGATGATTCCGAGTTCTCTTCAACTTCTTCCTCACAGAAAGGTCTTTCCTCGGATTCTGATGAGGACAGTTTGGTCAAAAAAGCACAGGAAGCCTGAACAAAACAAAAATATTTGGGTATTGCACTTCGTCGCAGCCGTAGGTTGGGTAAACAGCCTGGACCATGAATAGGGCAGGATTTTGACCATGTCCTTTTGCTCTCGTAGTCCCACAAACATCACTAAATGTCTACCTGTATTGCATTAAATGTTGTTTCACTTAATGTGAATAGTATTAGGAATGCTAGGAGATGGTTAGTAACCTTTGCCATCCTGAAAGATCTTAGAATTGACTTAACCTGCTTACAAGATACCCGTTTGTACACCACTGATGATATAGAGAATGCAAGAAAACTTTAGTGCTGGGGACCTGCCTTTTTCTCCATTACATTAGAAAGATGTGGTTGGGGGGGGTTGGTATCCTTTTCTTTGGATATGACTATCTTGTGACAAACATATTAGATATCTGTCCGGGGCAAGTGTTTATGATTGATTTTACATAGAAAGGGAGACAGTGGAGGGCAATAAATCATTATGCCCCTCAAACAAAGAAGAAAAAGATGGATTTATTAAATTTGGTTAGGCCTTTTTTTATTTACCTCACACCTCGTGATTTGGGGGGGACTTTAACTGTGTGACAAATGTTAATGATAGGGGAGCTAAAACACCCAAATTGTTTTGTGATTCCAGTGTCTTACAAGGCATTCTACACCAAACGGGTCTGGTTGACACATATAGAACTAAATATGAGACAGGTGGTTTTACTTATTATAGATTTCACTTAGCAACCCGTATTGATTTTGTCTTTACAACTGCTGCTCTGCTGTGTGACCAGGCTTTTACCATACCAATTGAAAATTCAGACTACCTGATGGTAAAAGTGCATCTTACATTGGGGGCAAGGATCGGACAGGGTAAGGGCTTATGGAAACTCAATAATGCCATGCTATTAGAGTCCTGCTGTTGTGACAAAGTTTAGGAACTACTGAAAGCACGGAAATCAGTGGCATGTATGGAGGAGAATATTAGTCGTTGGTGAACACAGACTAAAAAAGATTTGAAATCAGAACTTCAAATGTTTTTGACTAAATTACATATGGGAAATTATTTTCGATACCTCACACTATGGGTCTAATATACAAAATTAGTCTCCATGATGAGTGAAGGATATGGAGAATTGCTGGGACAAGTTAAACAACTGAAAACACAAATGGAGGCATTGCAGTATGCACATGCTATGTCATTACTGTATGAGCACAGAACTGGAATGCCAGGAAGATCGTTGTCGGGGGATATTTATGAGAGTTGTGGAGCCAGAGTAGCACAAAAAACAATGGCATCTTTGTGTACTCCAGGTGGGAATATAGTCATGACTAACTCTGATATACTGGAAGAGGTGATAAGACGTATGGAAAAAATGTATTCGACTTCAGAGGTTACCTCTGAGATGGTTGCAGAATTGTTAACTTCTTGTCAGATACCAGATGTCCCTCATGACATGAAGTCTTGGCTAACAGGACCAATAATGGAAGTAGAGATTCAGGATGCTGTTAGATCCCTGAATAATAACACTACTCCTGGACCTGATGGCCTGATGATGGAATTTTATAAGAAATTTGAAACTGAATTGATTGATATTTTGGCAGTAGTGTTTAATATGATTCTAGATGGGACAGAGATAGAGCCACATTTTGGCTAGTCAATACAATTGTTTATCCATAAAAAGGATGATAGACAGAATTTATTGAGCTGGAGATCTCTCAGTTTGATGAATACAGACTTAAAAATTTTAATAAAAATTTTGGCTAAAAGATTGGGACTAGTAGCACCTTATGTGATAGATCCATGCCAAACGTCTAATATTACTGATAGGTCTATTACGGATAATTTACTCCTACTTTGGAAAGTGGTGAATCAGGGCCAACAGGATAATTTGTGTGGCTACCTGATAAGTTTAGACCAGGAGAAGGCATACGATAGGATATCTCATTTATATTTACAGAAGGTTTTAGAAAAATATGAAATCCCGAATGAAATTACGGCCTGTGTTATGAAATTATACTGGATAGCGTCATCGGCACTGTTAATTAATAGGTGTATTGGCAGAGATATCCATATTAATAGAGGAGTCAGGCAAGGATGCCCCATGAGTCGTATCCTGTATGTTTTTTCTTTGGATCCACTTTTGAGGATGATAAGACAAAATGCAGCGATCAGGCATGTGACAGTGACAGGGGGAATCAGACTCACCAAGACTTTAACGTATGCAGATGGTGTTTGCCTGTTACTACCTGACAAGAGCTCTGTTGAGCAAGCTTTTGATAATATCCAACATTTTTCACACCTTACGGGTTCGACCCTTGATTTCCAGAAAAGTAATGGATATATCTTAAGTGATAGTATGGAATTTGTGAGGGATATCCAAAATGTGAAAATGACAACTGAGTCCATTAAAATATTAGGAATTACATATGGAAATATTGATATGGTACAGGTTAACTGGACAGAAAAACTCATGATTAGTAATGGTAAAGTCCAGATCTGGAAAAAATGGCAACAATCAAAGAAAAAGAAGGTTTTATTAGTAAAAATGTTTCTACTTCCGCTATTAACATCTGTAAGTGCCATATTCCCACTTCCATGAACACTTGACATTTCAGTCGTAAGCCAAACCTTTCAAATAATCTGGGGCAGTAGACTGAACCCAAATAAAGCGAGAGGTACTGTATCGACCACTGAAATATGGTGGTTTAAATTTGTTTAACCCGATTGTTTATTTCCATAGTATATTTATATTTAATACCATTTCTGCATTTTTAATACCTGGGGATGCAGAGTGGAAAAAAGTCGCAGCATTGTGGCTGGTGCCACTCATCAACCAGTGGGGTGCTGGCCCTTTACTTGTCAGAAAACAAGGGAGATGGGCACAATACATGTTATCTTCTATTAAGAAATTACGAAAATGGAAGATTACGATAGCACAGGTCTCAGTGGTACAAAGGAAACTCTTGTATGACACAATACAATTGTTTTTCTTTCAGACTCCGGTGGTTTATAAGGATCTGGGTCAACCAGCATGGCAGCAATTGGAGATTTATTTAGTTGATCAACGGACCCCTCCTCGTATGTGGGATGTAGTTTGGCTCAGTGCCCATGGCCGTTTAGGTGTGAAGGGCAATGCTAAACATAAGAACTTGTCTGATAGGTTTTGTCCTAGAGCATAGTGTGGGCAATTGATAGAGACTGTCGAGCATTTCTTTATCCAGTGTACTTATGCTATAGATTTCTGGTCAACACTAGGCCTACGCTGGAATAATATAGCATGGACTACAATAACATATGAGAATGTGATAACTGGGACTATGAGACAACTGCAGCATATAGAGAGTGGTACATTAAGATTGCCATTTACCTGTATCAAGTTTATTATGTGGCAGGTTCGCTGTAAGTTTGTTTTACAACAGAAATTGATATTACCCTCAATAATGATTGGTATGATTGAGAAAGAAATCAGACTGGAAGCACAGTATGACAGCGTTAAGCTCTCTTGGGAAGAATGGAAAAAATGGTGAAAGGGGGTTCCAATGCATATATTAGATTGACCAGTGCATGCTGTGTTCTTGAATAATTGATAGAGTGGGTGGAGAAACATAGGGTATTGTCATAGGGGTGAATGAGATTGATTTAAATGGTGAATTGGATTAGCTTGTGTGTTGCACTATAGGGTGTTTATATGAACTGTTGTAAATACATCCTGCTTCCTTTTATTTCTGTTTGTTTTTGTTTATGTACCAGATTGTCTATATTTCATTTGCAATAAAAAAAAAAAAATTCCCCTGCTCTTTTCAAGAAGTGCCATGAGATCTTTAAAATCCACCTGAACTACCACCAGAACAGGCAGATGGGACCTCGGTTTAACATCTCATCCGAAAGACAGATAGATAGACAGAACAGACAGACAGATAGATAGAGAGATAGATACATACATACATGCATGCACTCTGTTGGCACCCTTTGCAGACTGTGTGAGAGGCCTTTTGGCACCATGCATTTCTGCTTAAATTTGAACCAGCGTAATATTTTGTGGTGATTTGCATATGCAGCCCATGATGCTTTGAATTATGGGGGTATGTGTGATTTTGTATTTCTTTGAAACTTGGCTTACCGGCCAGTACCCTTTGGGGCAACCCTTGCCTCAGTGCTGGTGCACTAAGGTTCTTTGTCTTTCTACATACATACATACATACATACATACATACACTAATATTAGATAGATAGCTGGATAGACAGACACTTCAGATAAGGATCAAGAAGAGGGAAGAATGTGAAATGTTCTATTTTGGGGAATGGCTAAGATGAGGGTGCAGTTTAAAAGGCACTGGGCTGCATTTTCAGATGCTGCCAAGCCAGCACAGATGCAGGGAAAAACTGCCGCAAGTGGGAATTCAGTTGTAGAGCCGCAGTCCTCCCCGCACACACCGTATTTTCAAAGTGGGTCTCGGTTCATAACCGGCACCCTGATTTATGGCAGCTTGCAGCTTTTCTTTTGGCACAGCTGCACAGAAATGTTATTCCCACATCTGCATGGGCCGAAAATACCAAAAATACCAAAATCCGCAGGTGCAAAGAATTCGGTCTGCATCAGCCTGCTGCGGAGTGGGACGTAGTCTCTGATGGACTGAAAATCCAGACCACTGTCTGCTCCTGGAATAGTGCCAGGAAACAGCAGTTTGGAGCACTTCTGTTAAAGTTTCTGGGGCATCAGGAAAGGACAGGTGGGGGAGAAAGACCGGAATTGGGTGATGGGTGCCAGGAGACTAGCACTGGCAGCCTGGGGAGGAGGAAAGCTCCCCCACCCCCACCAGAACACCAAATATCCAAATATCTGGGCCCTCGAATATAATATTCATGACAAATGGAATATAATATTCACACTGAATATTCAAAAAAAGGTATTTACAGAGCCCTAATAATAACTATGTTATTCCTGTTGCCTGTAACAGGACACATTGCAGCAAGTGCAGCTGGTTTATACTGTATATACATTTATGACACATTGAGCAGTGCTGGTTTTTTAACAGCTATTTAATAATAAATGATATACTGTCAGAGGGCTGCTTTCTCATCTACTTTGTTTATCAAGTGCTTAGGAGAGATGACTGAGGAAGAATAACATGCCACGCTCAAATACAAACGCTGCCAAGAAAATCTGAATTCAGCACAGAAAACACAATGCCAACAGTTTCTCTATTTTTCATTATGGGGTATTACTCATGCTAATGCACTTCTGCAGGCATGCAGAGTAAACTACACAGTCCTGTCCAAAAGTATAAAATTAAATCTGTGATACAGTACCTAAACTGTCAAGAAAAAGTAGGAGTCAGAGCTGAGTAGCTCCTTGTGCTACTTGCATGGCAACTGTAAATAACAATTTTAATAATGAAATATTTCTGTGATTTGTTGCAGCAGGAAGCTTTGCCAGTATGAATAGATTTTTCTTTGAGACTGACACCACCATTTGTTCTTGTTTTCCTATTTATAAATCACTTTCTAAACTCTTTAAAGAGGATAAAGATGTTGTAATTACTAGTCATGTAAAAAAATACCACCAATGGCTTAACCTGATTCAGTATTCCTGTTTGCATCTGTGTCCTCCACCTCCTCATCCATGGGATGAGGCTGAAAATAGGCAGAATTACATAGCCCTCCTTTCCTGTCAACAAAAAAAATTAACTAACTAGTTAACTAACTAAATCTATTTTATAGACACATATAACCATGTTGTTATTTTTCCATTATAACCAGCCATGTGTAATCAAGAGCTGTCAATCAAAGGTGGGGCTCTCAAACTACATGCATAAATGCTGTGAGAAGTGGGCAAGACCAACACTCTCTTTCCCTCATTCAGTTCCACACTGTCATGCTCTGATTGGGCAAGCAGGCAGAAGCAGATCCCACACTCCTCTTTGCACAGTTGGGCACTGTTCACAAGCTTCCCCAGCTGGACGATCGCCAAACGAAAGGTGACAGCTTTATTCTGTCACTGGGTGTTATTCAGAATTTTATACACACCTTCAGTGTGTAATGCCTTTATACACTCCTTGAACTTTGCTGTCCAGGTTTATGTAGCATCAGTCACCTCGGGTGTGTACAAAATTCTAGTTACAAACTACCACATTTGTTATTCTATATGTTATATATATTTAGTTGTGTATTATATAGAGAATAATGGACAGGCAAGTGTGTGTTATGGATTTTTTTACATGCACAAGATGTGTAATGACCCATAAACCTCAAGAGCGAAGCTTGAGAGGTTTATGAGGTCATCACACACTGAGGGAGTGTAAAAAAAATCCTTAAACACACACTTGCCTATCTTTTATTTTTTATAATTGTTGGTGCAGGGAGTGAAATACAGAGACACAGACATACACATACACATAGACATACACATACACACACACACACACACACACACACACGCACACACACTCCTACACACTCCCTGTGCAGTAAGGACATTTCTCTCTTTTGTATTTTTTCTTTAGAAAATGCTACTACTGACACTGCTCATCGCTCGAAAACAGTCACCTTTGAGATTACGCTGGGTTGGATCGAAGCCCTGACCGAAACGCAGCAATGGTGGGATCAACCAGACAGCTTTCTTTTTTTTCTTTTCCCCAAAAGGCAGGATCAATCAGATAGTTTAAAAAATATAAGAATTTACTGGGGCCGGGCTATGGTTACTTCAGGCGACTAGTACTGGTTGTCACTAATGGGAAATTGTAGCCGCCATGTTTTTTGATGTGTTCAGCCCACCCACGCAGAGAGTAAGGGCCAATAATGTGGCATGCTACAAATGACTGACGCTATTAGTGAGAGAAAGTTTTAGGAAATGCCATAATAACCTGATTTTGGGTTATTACAGTGTTTGAAAGATGCCGTAATCCATTTGATAAATGGGGTCACCAGTAATTATAAATCATTAGTGCTGTTTTAACCAGTCAGCACTGAGGATTTGCAAGGACGGCAAGGATGTGAGGACACCTTATAACTTTATATGTGTAGTATGTAAATGGGAATGTTCCAAATTTGAAACGGGGGGAGTCATTTAAAAAATATGCTATTGGTTACATGTTATAATTAAAAAATAACTTGGGTAATCAGTATAGCATATGGGTTAAAAATGCTAATGCTTCTCGAAAGTCAGACAAAGCCCATGCACATGCAAAATGCTGGCCTATTTTTCCTGCTGCTGCCTACAAGTGCCTTCAACCTTTTTATATAATATTTGTAATATAGCTGATTTATCTTTACACAATATGTGGAGGTTTTATTTAGTGTGGTGAAGTGTTTGAGCCTGGATTTCTTTGTAGTTGTAAGTTTAGTGCAAGACTCATCAACATCCAGTACTGCTGGAGCTATCCTAACATGGTACTGGGCTTTTATACATGAATCTTTGAGACCAAAGACTATGGCTGCTGGATTTGCCATTGTGGGTCGAGTGGGATTCAATTATTCTCTTGTACCAATGTCTTGCAAGTATTCCCCCCACCACTGCCACCACCAAATGACTTTTGCTTTGATTTTATTTTCTTTTTTTGTAGACCAAATACTCTTTTTCCTTTGTTCCTCCACCTCTGTTATCACGGTCAAGGTAGATGCAGCTGATCGTCCAGCTGGGATAGTGGGCATGTGACTGCCTTTTCAGGTGGCAGCAGTGCTGCTTTGTAATTGGTGGGCAAGAGTTACCTATGTGCTGGGTAGCTTGCCCCCTCCCTCACTTGCCTCATCGCCACAACATTACTATCCCTATACTAGTTCCAGAGAAGTGACACCTGTGTCTGCAAACAAACCTGGGCCTTGACACTTCCACTGGGCCACTGGACTTTGTTCAGAGTTTGAATTGCAAGCCCTTTGATGATAAAGTGCAATCAGATGCTGGCTAGTCAGTATGGCATTGAGGCTACTGCTCCTGGTGCTGGTGACGAGGGTTGGGAATGAGCCGGAGACGGGCGGTTTTAAGCACAAGCGAACCAAGCGGCCGCATGGGGCGCCAGCACAGAAGGGCACACTGAAGTAGAACATATAAACAGAAATCATCTTGAAATGCAAAAAGTGTCAATCTAAGAAACATGATTGTTGTCATCACCCTTGTATTGATAGAATTCTTATCACATTTTGGATGTGGGATGGGGAAGAAGAGAGGATACGGGGCGATGGGAAGCAATGTAGGGGGCACCACAAGAATTTCTGCTTGGGGCACCATTAGGCCTAAAACAGCCCCCCAGAGACATATGGGGTCAGCTGGGGGAGAAGTATCGAGCATCACAGAGGATGAACTCCTATTCTGGGGAGGAAGGGAGGGTACGGAGCTCTGCTACAGTCCCACCACCTGGGTGACGACAGATGGTGGTGCATGCAGAAGGAGCCACTTGTTTGAACAGTAGACACCATCTGACTCCTGCGCATCCCTTACAGAAATGCAAGTGCACAGCATGTGTGCAGCATGCATGCAGCATGCATGCTGCACTCATATGGCACACTTCTATTTCTGTAAGGGATGCGCAAGCTACAGTATGTATGTGTAAGCACACATTGGTGTCCGAACTGAGGGTGTCCTAGAGAGATGGGAGAAACTAAAAGGAAAAACACCTGTGTATGCAACATGAAGCTGGTACTGTTGGGTCCTGCCAACCTGACCACCTGCTGCCTTCCTGCACATGATAGACCTGCGGGGAGTTGCCTATATCACAAATGGAATCCACCACAGAGAATGACACATGCCCTGAGGAACCCCTGGAAGGCAGGTAAGTGACAGAGAAGGGAAAAATGGGGCTGGGAGGTGGCTAGACAGAAGTGGCCAGCACCAGTGATGAAGGATAAAGAACATTTCTATGACACCAGTGGCGATAATGTTTCCCTGATAAATGTGTTTACACCACAGGTGTGAAAATTAATTTGGCAAGATTAACATGTTATTTTTGGCAACCTGAGCAAGATAAATAAGGTTGGTCACTGAGCATATTCAGAAATTTATTTCACTCATTTTGCCCACACTCGGCATACACAGATATTTATTCTCACATGTGAGATGCCATTTTTTTTTTTTTTTAGTGATGTCTATAACTGGCATTACATTTTGTACTATTGCTCCTTTTGTAAGTTTTAACATTCATATTTCAAAACCACCTAAACACCCCTTATGTAAACCAATATGACACGGCATGACATAAGATATCCTTATTTGTTTTTTAAATTTCATGTTTATTGCAACTTTTGGGCACAGAGACATATTACATATTTAACAGTATTTCATTCCAGTTTGTTACAGGCATGTACAACTTTATTTCACTGTTCTGTATTTATGTTACAATTAATAACTCCGGGTATTTTTTTAATTTAACATTGTATGATTCCATTTCCAGATAGGCACATATAATCGCATCATGATGTTCTACATCTCCCTTTTAGAAATGAATAGGGCACATTGGAGAGCATTTTCATATCCATTTCGTTTTGACTGATCTGAGCATTTACTTCATCCTATATTTTCTTCCAAGCTCTTCACTATGAGGCCACATGGTCCTCCAGAACCCTCCCCCTCCATATCATCCATTGTGTCCATCTACGGACAAATGCATTTGTGTTTAGGTTAACTTTGTGGGTCAGTTCCTCCATATCCTGGATCTCCTGCACTATTTCAAGCCACTGGTGGAAAGTGGGGGGATCCAGAGCAAGCCATTTTCTCGTTATGGCTTTATGAGCGACTGCTATCAAAATATTCCAGAGATATAGTCTGCCCATGCCCTTCAGCTCACCAGGCACCAGGCCCAGCATTAACTAAACCAGACCTAAAGGTTCCGAAAGAGAAAAGATTTCCTTCAGGGCCAGTATGATCTGGTCCGAGTATGGGACTAGCTCTGGACACTGCCAGAATACATGTGTGTGATTTGCTGGGGATTCTGTGCAGTTCCTCCAGCAGTTTGCTGGGCAGTTCTTATCCCATTTATTCTGTAGGATAGGAGTGATAAAAAAGCAAGTTCTGACTTTCCATTCAAACTCTCTCCACATCGGGGAATATGTGGTTTTGCTCGCTTAATGGAACACTCTTTCCAAGTCCTTCCCTGTTAATTGTGAGCCAATTTCTGTTTCCCATTTATGTTTAAGAGTTCTGGAGCTCTCAGCTCCCATGTCTCTAAGGGCCCTATATATTGCAGAGATGTGTCCTCTCTGCAGTTTTAAGCTTAGTATATCTTCTATAACTCGTAGAAGGCCCTGTGAGCCAGGGGAACCCTTAGACCGCTTTTGGAGACCCTGGATATGAGCCCTGATCTGTAGGAATCTGAAGTGGTCCGACTGCCTTAACTGAAAGTTTTCTTTAATTTGACCAAATTCCTTTGCTCTTCCTCCCTCCATAAACTGACCTAGGTGACGTAGCCCCAGTCTCGCCCACCTTTGGAATGCAAGGTCCTGCTGTGATGGTGGGAAGGTGTCATCCCAGGCAAACCATCTCAGGGGCCATAACTCTGTTACAAGTATATATTTATTCCATTATCTATGTGTTGCCCTTAGTGTGTTCTGTACGGACAAGAGTGGTATGGTTTTATTTTGAGTTTTCAGCTCAGGGTTCACCAGTCTAGCTCCCAAAGGGGCCACATCTATACATGCTTTCTCTATAGACTTCCAGTGTGCTTTGTACCCTCCAGTCGACCACAAAAGCACACACCAAAGTTGGGCAGCTAGGTAATAATCCTCTAGGTTTGGGAGAGCTCTCCCTCCTTCTTTTTTGTTGGCTTGCATTAATGTGTTCTTAATTCTCGGCCTTCCCAGCGCCTATATAAATTATGTGACAATTCTCTGCCAGGTTTGTATTTGGGTCTTATGAATTTTCAGTGGGAGGCATTGAAAAAGGTAGAGAATCCTAGATAAGATATTCATTGTGGCCATTTGAATTCTCTAGTAAAGGGGAAGGTTTAGTAGGATCCATCCCATTACATCTTGTTTGACTTGTTGCACTAGGGGGCCAAAGTTACGTGAGACGAGGGTATGTAGATTTTTTGGGATTTGGGTGCCTAAATATTTTATTTTCTGGTTAGACCATCTCAACGGGAGCAGCTAGTGTATATTTGATGAGGTATTGTAGTAAAATTTGAGTATCTATGTTTTGGATTTATTTAGTGCGTATCCCGCATAATGGCCAAACGTTTCTAATAGGTCCCAAACTTTGGGTATTGATTTTTCTGGGTTAGTCAGGTAGAGGAGGACGTCATCCACATAAAGTGATACTTTATGCTCCATCTCACCTATTTTCATTCCCCCTAAGTCTGGGTTCTCTCTAATGGCCTGTGCCAGGGGTTTGATGTATAAAGCAAATAGCAGGGGTGATAGTGGGCAGCCCTGTCGGGTCCCTCTACCACAGACTAAATCCATTAACCCTTACATATGCTTGTGGGGTGGCATATAAGGCTTCTACTGCTTCTATGAAAGCTGACAGGAATCCCATTCACTGCAGGATGGAGAAAAGGAAGCTCCAGGTAACCCTATCAAATGCCTTCTCTGCGTCTAAACTCATGATGCAAGCGGGGGGGTTGCCTTTGGCTGGACCACCTGTGGAGCTGCTCCTGTCCACCCAACTCTAGGAAGTTCTGCATTTGGCTAGACCTCCTGCAGAGCTGCTCCTCCTGTCCATCCAACTCCAGGAAGTTCTGCCTTCATCGGGACTTCCTGCAGAGCTGCTACCCCTGTCCACCTGACTCTAGGAAGTTCTGCCTTCGGATGGACTGCTTGCAGAGCTGCTCCCCCTGTCCGACCAACTCTAGAAAGTTCTGCCTTTGGCTGAACTACCCTGGAGCTGCTCCCCCTGTCCAGCTGACTCTAGGAAGTTCTGTCTTTAGCTGGACCACCCGCAGAGCTGCTCCACCTGTCTGTCCAACTCTAGGAAGTTCTGCTTTCAGCTGGACCACCTGCCGAGCTGCTCCCCCTGTCCACCCAACTCTAGCAAGTTCTGCCTTCATCTGGGCTGCCCACGGAGCCACTCCCCCTATCCACCTGACTCTAGGAAGTTCTGCCTTCGGCAGGACCACTTGCAGAGCTGCTCCCCCTGTTCACCCAACTCTAGGAAGTTCTGCCTTCAGCTGGACCATCTGCAGAGCTGCTCCCCCTGTCCGCCCAACTCTAGGAAGTTCTGCCTTCAGCAGGACCACCCACGGAGCTGCTCCCCTGTCTGCCCCACTCTAGGAAGTTCTGCTGTCAGCTGGCCTGCCCACAGATCTGCTCCCCCTGTCTGCCCGACTCTAGGAAGGTATGCCCAGGATGCTGCTGAGACCGCACTTCCTCTTTGTCCTTCATTTGAATCTTGGTGCTATTTCTTCAATTGCCCGCCTGGCTGTGGCTTTTTATTTTAAAGGGCTCAGTTAATGCATAATCAAACTCGGGAGCATAGCTGACTTTATTTCAAAACAGATTGGACTGCTTGTTAATTTCAGAACTCGAGCTCTGATTTAATTTAGCTCTGCTTATATTTAATCTATGAAGAGGGATAGTAAAGTGGGTTGGGTACTCTTATCTGCCCTCCGGTTGCTGCATTTTTACTGAAGTTTGCTACAGCCTGGGAATTATTTCTGTTTTATTTTATTTCACTGCTGGGCTCTGCACTAGCCTTAGAAACTGTATGGAATTGCCGTGAATTAACTTTAGGGAGTGAAATATTTGCTGCATGTAATCTCTGTGTGCTGGTGATTCAACTTGTGCTACTGTGTATTTTTTTCCTCTCTCTCTTACTTGTTCCATTCTTGTTTTACTTTGTCTTTCTCTCTCTCTGTCTCTCTCACTCTCCCTCTCTCTCACTCCTACTCCCAGCTCCTCTTCTGTGCTCCTCCCCTTCCATTTTCCTGAATCTGTGCTGCTACTTTCCTTGTTATTCCTAAGCCTCTTACCCTTTTTATTCATCTGTTTTCCTTCTTCTCTTCCAGTTCTGCCTTTGGCTAGATCACCCACGGTGCTGCTCCCACTGTCCACCCAACTCTAGGAAGGTATGCCCAAGATGCTGCTGAGACCGCGCTTCCTCTTTGTCCTTCATTTGAATCTTGGTGCCATTTCTTCAATTGCCCTCCTGGCTGTGGCTTTTTATTTTAAAGGGCTCAGTTAACTAACTCAGGAGCCTAGCTGACTTTATTTCAAAATGTATATGCCCCGCAGTCACTACGTGACTGCTCCCCTACCCCAATACCCTCCACCCTTAACTAGCCTTAAATATATAGGGAGCCTTAACACGTGATGTAGGTGGAGTTTTGTTTTTTCTCTATCTGCTGAGTTTCTCATTAGCACTTTATCACTTTCCCCCACTAGAGGTTACCCACTGCTTTTTATATTGGCCTCTCTTTCTGTTTACTCTTCTCTGCTAAGCTATCCCTGTGATCATATCTCATTCACTCCCTGGCTACCCTGACATGCTCTGTGCTGGCCTCTTGGCATTCTCTTCTTAATGTCTCACCTAACCGCATCTAAGAAGAATGAAGTAATCTGCATGGGTGACTTTAATCTTGACTGGGCGGGTCCTAACTCATCTCTCCTATCCTCCATCATTAGCAAGGCCGACCTTGCTCAACTCGTCTTGACTCCCACCAGGATCTCCCAGAGGGGATCCTGTCACACTCTTTTAGACTGGATTCTTACTAATAGGGAAGACAAGTTTCCAGTTACTGGATTCTTGCCTGACTCCGTAAGTGATCACTGCCCAGTCTACTGTGTGTGGGACACTTCCCCTCCATCCTACAACTCTTAAGTATTATCCTTCTCTAACTTCTTGAACCTTGATTCCAGGGCATTCCTACAAGACTTAAAACTCATCGACTGGTCTCCCTTCTACACAACTAGTAATATCAACATTGCGACTATTTCAATGCAACTATACTTGCCCTGCAAAACAGACACATTCTGGTCACCACACATAGGGTCAAAGGGTTAGCCACAAAATGTCTCAAGTGGCCCCTGCTTTGATTACTCAAGTGCAGGGATAAACTGTGGCTAAAATGGAAATCCTCCTCTCTTCCAACTGACTTTGATGCCTACCGATCATTGCGTAACACCTGTAAAAGGAAATTCACTCTGCCAAAAGCAAATACTACCGTGATCTGCTCAGTTCATCTGCCTCCAACTTAAGGAAATACTGGTCACAAATTAATGAAATCCTCGGAAATAAAAAGTCTCGAACTCCAAATGAAATGCTTGTTGATGACATCCACTGTAATAACCCTTACACCATAGCTAATGCCTTTAACTCCCTCTTTACCAAACTTCCCAACGCCTCTCCCACCCCATCCTACAATTCTCTGCCTCCCCCTCTATCACTGGCTGAAGTCCTCCCCCCGTACTTTCTCCAGTTACACAACTAGAGGTTTTAAGCTTCTGAAGACCATTCCTGCACATGGTGGTGCTGGGCCGGATGGCCTTGAACCAAGAATTAAAAGACTGTTTGTCTCTTTCCTTGCTACACCAGTCACTGGGCTCTTTAACTTGTCCATCTGCTCCTCCATGGATCTTTTGGTCTGGAAGACAGCCAAAACTATACCGGTCTTTAAGAAAGGAGATGCTAAAGTCCTATCCAACTACTGCCCCATTGCGCTTCTGCCCACGCTCAATAAGTTGCTGGAAAAACTAATTCATCACCAGGTCTCAACGCACTTACTTAACTTTAACCTCCAGTCCCCAATCCACCATGGCTTCCATGCTGGGCACAGTACAACTACAGCTCTATCCCAATTTACTAGTGATGTTAAGTGTAACATAGACAAAGATTTACTTATGGGTACTGTGTTCATTGATCTCTCCAAAGCGTTTGACTTGGTTAATCACCCTCTACCATTATGCAAACTTCAACCCATCTGTGCCTCTGACTCTATCTTATCTTGGATTGGCAGCTACCTTGACAATTGCTCTCAAGCTGTTTCCTTCTGTAAAGTTCTTTCATCCCCTGCCCCATCTCCTGCGGTGTCCCACAGGGTTCCATTCTTGGCCCACTGCTCTTCTCCCTCTTTATTAATGATATTCCCAAACCTTCTCCTCTCTGCAAAACCGTAATGTACGCTGATGACCTGGTAATTTACACTGCTTCTAAAACTGTCGATGACCTCAATCTACATCTAGCAGCCACACTTCAGAATCTTCAAACCTGGCACTCCTCCAATTATCAAATCCTAAATTTATCTAAGACCCAGGCCATGCTCTTTGGGTCCTCTAGAAACGTCTGCACTGAGAGTTCCAAACTATGTTTTTTTTGTTGTGATGGGTCACCTGTTATGAACACCGACTCCTTCAAATACCTTGGTGTCACACTGGACCCCGTACTTATTGTCTCTGGTCACATTAATGAGATTTGTCATTCCACTAACTCAAAAATAGGTGCTGCCTATGGAGTGCGTCACTCTCTTAACACTTGCAGCCAGAATCTTAGTTGCAAGAGGCTTCCTGCTCTTGAGACTATTATACACCCTTCCTGTACTCTCCCATACAAATTCTGGTGTTCTTCATAAGTGGGATATTTCATATAATAACATCTGCAGATTCGCCTTGTCAGCTCCTCGCCTAACTCGTCACTGCCAGCTCTACTCTGCCTTACATTGGCTGGCTCCCAGTGCCCTTCATTCCTACACTCTGGGGTGTTTTATTGAATCTCTACACAGACCACCCCATCCTGACACACTGGAGGCCATGCTTACCCCAGTTCTTCACTCCCACTCCCTTAGGTCCTCCACCTCACCCTGGCTCTCCATCCATCCCTCCCTGCTCCTCTAAAATAGGTGAGCAAGCTTTTGCCTATTTTGTACCCAAGTTCTGGAATTCCCTCTCCTTCATATTAAGAGCTCCCCGTCTCACCTTTCCTTAAAGCATGCACTGTTCTTCTACCTTTATGCACTTGGTAACTGTAATTGCTCCTAATCTTGGCAGCTTGAGTTGCTACCTTCCCACCAGCGTGTCTATTGTCTATCTCTATACTCTTCATCTTATTTGTGTACTTCTTGCTTGGTTTTCCTCTTAATTCTGCTCCGCCTGGTGTTCCTGGCACATCTGCCACAGTTGGTCCATTGTACCAATTGGTATCTGCTACTTCTACCTTCCATGCGTGGATTACTGTTGCTTGTGGCCTTGATCTGTCAGTTGATTAACTTGGCCTGATTGTACCATTGTATTTGGTATCCTTCTGTATCCATTGTATTGTTGTATGCTGTACTGTCCTGGGTCGTGCCTGAAAATAGGCAGGGACTTTGCCTAGAGCACCTATCCAGTAATCAAAAGCTAATAAATATTAGTACTAAGTCCACAACTTGCTCTCCTGTCAATCCCCCCAAGAAGGGCTCAAATACAAAAAAGGTCACTTGTATTTACCTTCCTCCTTTTGGCAAAGAAGACTATTACTAAGCTATGCAGACAGGTTAGATACCCTGTGGTGGATACCTGGCATGATTTGATAGTAGAACATTATTTTTTAGAACGTATGATTGCAGGGTCTATGGGGCACAGAGAACAGTTTGAATTAAAGTTGAGGGCTTGGGTCCTTTTTCAATCAGCAAAAGACCCCAGATTTGTTCCATGATGGCGTCCCAATATTTGGATGCTAGGAGATAGAAAAGGCATCATAAGAGAGGACTCTTTTCTTTAGATAGAGGGGAGATGGATAGATAGATACAGGAGGAAGAGGCAGTTGAAGACGTTTACTGGGGTTAAGTGTATGAAATACTGTGAACTCTATTTATTAAATGTGATGAAGACACTACTAATACTGCTATTGTACTACTGCTCATAGAATGATATGCAACTAGGGATATGTATAACTCTCATCTATAATGTATCTGCCGTGTATTGTACCTCCTATGAAAATAAAATAAAAATAAAGTATATATATAAAAAAAAGCTAATAAATATCAATGATGTTAATAGTTCACCTAACTCCTTCTGGGGCCTGTCTGCCCTCAATAAATCCTGTTTGATTGGGTTGTATAATTTTTGAGAGTAGGGGGTTAAGACGGGCTGTCACTATGGCTGTGAAAATGTTATAATCTACATTTAGTAGTGAGATAGGGTGGTATGAGCCACAATCTATACTGGTTCTGTACTGGTGGAGCAGGGCCAGAAACAGAAATGAAAGCTACAGACCAATCTTGCCACACTGGATTGCAGCCTTGAACCACCTCACTGGCTGAGCTGCAAAGAGTTGCTCCACAGGTACGTTCAGTGCCCAAACTGCCTCTCAGCCAACAAAAGGATTTTGAACTTATGACACCTGATTGCCGATTGGTCTAGGCTTCTAGTGACTTTTACTGCCGGCTGTTGTGGCATTTAGATCTACCATGGGAAGTTACAGCTTGTTCCTCGGTGTGTCACTAGCTTTACTAGCACTCAGCTCAATTCTTCAGAACCCTCATCCCTCCCTAAAGTGGAATGACCCTTGTGCTTCTCCCTGTCCTGCGTCCAACAGTTCCTTTCAGGTAGCCATTCTGGACTACTGGGCTTCTCAGCTGTCTCTGCCTGGGAGTGGGACATCTCCCGAGCTGCCTCTGCAGATTACTCCCCCATCCAGACTCAAGATGTGCTACTCATGGCAAATTCCTGTCAGGACACTAGTGGCTACAACACTAGACCAGTATAACACCAGGAGTGGGTACAGGCCTACCCATCAACACCGTCTCCCCTATCACCCAAAAAATAGTGTTTAAAAATTACAGTTCGCTGCCTTAAAAAGAATCCTGCTTCTTTTACTATTGTGCTCAGGCAATGTTGAACTCAACCCAGGATCATTAGACACCCTTGCTTCTCCATCAGACCTGGCAAGTATCAAAGGAATGTCTTTTATGCATCTTAATGCTTGTAGTTTGCTGAAAAAGTTCACCCTTATCCAGGCTTGGGTGAGCCACACCCTACCTGATGTCCTAGTGATCACTGAGACCTGGCTTAGGCCAGCCACCCCAGACAATGAAATCAATATCCCAAATTATTTACTCTTCCGGGCGGATAGAAGTGGGGTGGCAATTTATGTAAGGGACAAATACTCAGCCACATGCATAGACGCATCATCCTCCCCCAAAGAATTTGAGTGCTTGACCCTAAAGCTCGAACTTTCTGCTTCCAGTGCACTCTGTGTAATAGGCTGCTACAGACCCCCTTCTGCTGGGCCTCGTCTCCTGTCTCACCTCAGTTCTGTACTGGGGATCAGTTCCTTGGAAACCATTATTCTTGGTGACCTGAACTATGATTGGCTATCAAGTGCATCAGCTCCCTTGAAATCCTTTTGTGACAGTCTAGGGCTGGTGAAACTCATTGGCGAGCCTACTCACCCAAATAAAAAGAACCTTAATAACAGCTCCCTCTTAGATGTAATTTTGGTTAGCAAGCCACATCTGCTCTCTCATGTTGGAACATTTTTCTCAGACATTAGCGATCATTGTATAATCACCACCATTAGATCCATGCACAACCCACAGTTTGTGGCAAAGTTCTCTATCAAGAGGTGCAAACGCAACTTCGATTTGTTTGCACACGTCCACAACATGAAACATTCACCACAATGGCAGGAATTCTTCCTAGCTAAAATGGTTAACAGGGCATATACTATTTTTTACGATATTTTAAGTGAGGCTTTAAATAAGCATGCACCCTTGGTTAAGGTATGGGTCAGGAGCAGCACCTGCCATTGGTTCTCACCTGAGCTCAAAGCTTCCCTGTTAGAAAGGGATACTTTATGGAAAAAAGCCAGAAGAAGCAAGAACAACTCGGATTGGTGTCTTTTTAAGAGAGCACGTAACAAGTGCACCAAGTTGGTCAGAGCAGCCAAGGCCGCCTACTATCATTCGGAGCTAGCCTCTGCCTCAAGAAATCCTTCAAAGCTCTGGAAAACATTAAAAGACATATCTGGACACACACCTGGTAATTTAATTCCAGCAAAAATTAAGTCCGGTGGCAGCATTATCTCTAACCGATCGGAGATATTGGAAGCCCTCAATAACCATTTTGCAACGGCAGGGCTAGCATTTGATACTTCTCCTGCCAATGACCTCTGCACAGCTCAGGCCCCACCAACCTATGAGTCCCCCTCTACTGGGAGGCCTTCTCCCTCCTGCCTGTCTCTCTAAAAGAGGTGAAAGATCTACTGCTGCAACTGGACACCAGGAAGGGCGCAGGCTCCGACTTCATAGAGCCATACTATCTGAAATGTGCCTACCATGTGCTTGTGGTGCCAATCACCCACCTATTCAACATGTCACTCTCCCAGGGTAGCCTCCCCCCTCAATGGAAAATAGCCCATGTCATCCCTCTATTAAAAGCAGGTGACCCCTGCGATCTAAATAATTACAGACCGATCTCCCTCCTCCCCATCCTGTCTAAATTACTAGAAAAAATAGTGTGTGGCCAGCTAGGGTATACTAGAATCCAGTCTATTGTAAACCCAGTTCAGTCTGGATTCAGAGCAAAGCACAGCACCATAACAACCCTAGCTAAGGTGACCAATGATTGGCTCCTAGACCTTGACAACAAGAAGCATGTCTGCCGTTTTCTTGGATCTTAGTAAAGCATTCGACACAGTCGATCACAGCATGCTTCTTTCCTCCCTAAGCACCTTAGGCCTGGACCATAAATCTATGTGCTGGTTTGCAGACTGCCTCGGAGAATGGAAACAGCAGGTTAAAGCTGAAGTTGATCTTCCTCCATTAAAACCTATGCTGAGGGGCGTGCCCCAGGGCTCTATCCTTGGTCCCCTCCTCTTTGCAGTCTACATTAACAACATCAATGACCCCATCAAAAAAGCCAACATGCACTTATTCGCGGATGACACTGTACTGTACTTGAGTCATCCCACACCAGAAGCAGCCTGTGAAGACCTCCAAGCTGAATTTAACCTTCTACAATACCAGCTCATAAACAAAAAGCTTTTGCTCAATGCGAAAAAGACAAAAGCCATGCTCTTCTCCCTCTCCTTGCATGCGTCAGTTCCTGCTGGAGGGGGGGCTATCCCACAAATTACCATTGTTCTTGGAGAAACACTAGAGTATGTAGCTAAATTCAAATTTCTAGGAGTTTGGCTCGATCATAAACTTTCCTTCGCCGATCATCTCAAAGAACTACAGAAGAAACTAAGGCAAAGATTAGGACTATTCAACAGAATTAACCACCTGCTCACAAAGGAGGCCAAGATTCAACTGGTTCAAACTACCTTCCTATCTTTAATAGATTACGTGGACCTGCTCTACAGCCACTTCACTGCCTCTGCACTGGCTAAGTTGGACACGCTCTACCACAGAGTTATCAGGTTCATTACTGGCTTTCCATTTTTCACACACCACGCTCCCTGTACTTATCGTTAGGCTGGACTTCCCTTCACTATAGAAGGAATAGAAATGCCGCCCTATGGGCCTTCAGAGCGCGTAACCAACAAACTCCCTCATATCTCTCAGATTGCATTCCCTGGAGTGTGTTAGGCACCTATGCTCTAAGGAGCTATTCCTAATTGCCTCCAAGTTCCAAGGGTCAACACTCGTTTCGGCCAAAGCTGCTCTAAGCTTCTCTTCACACATTGTGAGGCAGTTTACAAAAGGAACTTGAAGCTGAGCTGCCCTGTTAGCCTGAATATCTTCAAGGTGCTCTACGATCGCTACATGAAAGCACCTTGTAAATGTTTTCTCACTGCTAGCCCACTAATCCTGCAACTCCCCTTTCCATCCTGACGCTCACCATGTTTCTACCCCTGGTTCTCACTCTTTCCTATTAACTCTTCTGCTGCACCCACCCTTCCCTGTCCACTCCAGCCTGGCTAAAGTCCCACCCCATCCATAGTAGTGTCCCAATTATCTACCTCCTCCATCATTATCATAATAAACAAGTACACGACAGCCATCATCACTTTCTGTGGTTTTGGCCCAATTTTTCCCCCAGTCGTCGGTAATATATCCTTCCTCTTCTTTACCTCTCTAACCTGCCACCCCATACACGGCCTCTTTCCCCTCTATGTGTGGTTGCCGGCTGCCTCACTTAAAAGATCTCTCCTTTTAACCCCTGTATGCCTATGGTTGATTGTACATCTGCTGACTTCTTCAATTGTAAAATAATGCTGTTTTTTTTTAATTTATTTCAACCTTGTACTGTACTGTATACACTGTATATACTTTTCTTCCTTGTATATTATTGCTTTTTGTATACCTGCTTCTGTACTGTACTTTGATGTATTCATGACCAGGTCCACCTTGCAAATGAGCCTTGCTCAATGGTGCCCACCTGGATAAATAAAGATTTTGATTGATTGATTGATTGGTCGATTGATTGAATCTAGGGGGTCCTTTCCTTCTTTAAAGATATCCCTATTGATATGATTTGATTTTATTTGAATTCATTTAAAACACACAGCTGCAACCAATTTAGGGAGAACGTTGAAATTCACTAAAAAAATACATAATGATATAATATTACACCACATACAGTATGAAATTCGGCACTATTATACAACAGTCAAAAGACAAATTCCATAACACAAATGTAACCTCCCCTACCTATACTTTCCAGATGGCACTTTAAATGTTTGCAGGAAGATAAATACTTTTAAGTTAACTCGCTCCTGGTTGAGTACTACTGGGGCTTCCCTCAAGCTGACAGCAGCTTCAGTCCAGGCTCAGATAGCAGACTCCAGAAAACTACCAACTCCCCTCCCTGTCTAGGGGTTTTGGATGGCATTCTATCTCTGGGAAAGCAGAAGGGTACCATCTTGACTGTAAGCACATTCTGAAGTGAGTACAAAACACAGTACCTCTGAATTGTGGATTCGGGTTCCTCCTTGGTGACGGCTTGAGCTCTGTGTAAGTGCTGACTCACTGTTGGATCTCTCTCTCTCCCCCCCCCCCCAGCACCTTGGATGGTAGCAGGCTCAATTTGACAGGCTGTAAGATAGTTCATTAGGCAAGCAGCAAAGCAACACTATTTTCACCACAACTCATAAATGATCCAGTTCCAAATGATTTAAAATGCAACAAATCAGCATTTATTTCTTGTCACCAGAAATTCTCAAGCAATAACAACATGGTTTGAGGATCCTCAATTGATTTCAGCATAGTTCTATATTTTCTATGGCCCTCAGCCATGGCATGGAGAACTCAGGATTTGAACCTGAGACCTAGCGGCTCTTTCCCCTTCCATTTCTCTCAGAAACACTTTCTTTCCTTTAACCCTTTATCCCACTGGTGACTCCTATAATAACATGCCCTGCCTATGATCACCCTCCTCTACTCCATACAATATTCCCAACCCCACTTTTCTCTCATCGCCTTTCCCCCATCCTTTCTTTTCCTCCTCCTCCCTTACCACACTCTAACACTTCCCCCACTCTGTTTCTTATATGTCACCCTCTACTGCCCATCTGTATGTTTGACAACTGCCTTTGGCCGCCCTCTCCTCCCATGGTATCCACCCTCACCAATGTATCCCATTCCACTTTCCACTTTGTCTTCCTCTATGTGATCTCACTATTGTACTGCTTATCTTAACCTTGCCATTGTATCGCACTAAGTTTATTTATTTGCTTTTGTTAACCGGGTAAGCACACTAGACAGCCTAGTGCCTATTTTCAGGAGCGACCCGGGAGAGTTACAGGTAAAAACTTCAAACATAAACAAATTGAGGAAGTGTAAGGAATACACAGTGAAATAACAGGCAATGCAGTGCAGGCTCTACAGCAAGGTAGGTATACATTGAACAGTTGAGGAACAGAGAAGAGTACATAAGAAATATACAGACAGTTTCAAGGCTAGCTCTAGGGCAGGGTTGGTACGAAATTCATACATGTACAAATTGAGGAGACAAGAAACATAACTAAGTTGACAGGCTTGTATTTGTGTGTACTGTAATTGACATGACTCAAAGGTACTTGTAATCCTAGACTTAATAAATAAATAAATAACCCCAATCACTTTACTACTGAGACCCCGCCTGTGTGAGCGGAGGCACAATTACTTTAACTGCTAGTGCAATTTCCTCTCCAGGGAGGGAGAGGGGTATGATGGTACACTGTGCAGGCACTTCCAGTCCTTTCCAATAGTGGCCACCCACACTGAAGATCCACGAGCAGGGTTCTCTCAGTTGTAGGGGCCTAACTGTTTCCTCACAGCAGTCCCAAACATAACAGCACAATACCTTTAAAAGTGGACATGGTCAAGCAAAGGAGTATCTGTCACCTACCCCACCAGAGACATCACTGGCACCTCAGTCTCAGATGGGCCCGTCCATGGCAGCCACTCTCTTCAGCTTCTGGCAGAGCTAGCAGGCTCCTACAATCCCTCTCAGAATTGCTGCTATTTCACTGCTGCTTTTCCCCCCATTCTGGACCTATGGGGGAATCTTTCTTCCACATTTGTGACCAGGGGGCAATCTCCCCACCCTGGGCCCGGGCTTCTCAAGCTCCGACTGAAGGTCGCCCCTTCACGGGCCTGTTGAGCAAGCACCCGCTCCTCCTCGAACACTGCTTCCTCGAACTCCTGACTCTGACTGACTCGGCACTTATTTCAAAACAAGACGTGCGCACTTGAGCAGAGCTCAGCAAGCAAGCACGTATGCACACCTCCTGCGATTCCGACAGGGCATCAACAATTAGTAATCCCCGAATAGCACAGCGGTTACATAAAGAATCTAAAAACGCAAATTTTAAATACAATTTCACAGTGTAATAAATTACAAACAACTCATTTTCGGACATGATAGACCGACAGGCCTAATCTGCTGGCAACCATCTATATATGTATATGTATGTATTTGCCTATGTGTACAACACAGTCTATGTGACTCTTAAACATGACTTATTCAAATATTGACAATTAAATATCAGATTTGACATTGTCTAATATCAAAGAATCATTAAGGAGGCAGCATAGCGCAGTGGTTTGAGGCTCTGAGCTGCAAACCTGGAGACCTGGGTTTGAATCCCACAGCCCCCACTTGCATACTGTGTGACCCTGAGCAAGTCACCTAACTTCCTTGTGCTCCCAGGTCGCACCTGTAAACAAGCTTTCAGCTTAGTGCCTCTCTCCTGGTTAAACAAAAGGAATCAGATGGAAATAAGTCCAGGAGGGACCTCAGGTTAAATACTCACAGTGAGTACATTTTTGTTCTTACGCGTGGTTTTTTTTTTTTTTACACACACACCCTTTACTCGTAAGAGGCATCCTGGAAACATTCTTTCTGTTACTAGATGGAGCATTACTTTCTTTACCACTTATGACATATCAACACACCAATACTATTCGATGTTAGAAAATAGGCTGAATAGTTCCTGCATTCTCTTTGGCTAAAGGCCTTGCCAAGGTAGGCATCTATGAGACAACAATGCCCACCTAAAAACAGGATCCACTGCCAGCTTCCTGTTTACCTGACCAAAACCAAAAAACAAATCACTGGCCATAGAGAATTTTGAAAATTACTGTACTGTCTGCTATTTGTTTCTCTCTCTTAGCGAGCAAAGATGGCTGCCAGCACAATTCCCCAGTATAGCAGCGGGAGTCAAAAACTGACACAAGCTGTCGCAAAAAAAATGTATTTTCTAAGGTTATGTTATAGTGCTAGTACAAAAGCGTGCTCACCCACTGTCTTTTACTGCCGCAGCTAAGAGCGATCTCCATTTTGCGGCTTATGAAATCAAGAAAGTACCGCTGGTCTCGTGTGTGGGAGGCTGAAGCACGGCAGTCATGTGCTTGCTTTCCCTGCTTGGCCTTAGCTGCACCATCTGCGCTGCCAAAAATAAGCAGGACTGTGATCATAGTATCTCCAGATCACAGTCCTCCACTGATAAAAAGTAACAGTAAATCTGAGTGCTGGTTTTGGGGAAGCTGAGGAAAGCTACAGACTTGTTGTGCTGGTGGGGGGTGGTTACTACAGTAGGTTCCATATCAGTGAAAACTTTAGCGTGACAAGCATATCAGTGAGTACAAAATGCTGAAACCACAAAAAGCCCCTTACAACCACAGCGAGAGTCAAAATACTGACTCTCAGTGGAAAACACCAGAACACAACAATGGAGTGTTCACATTTTTGGGGGCGTTCACTCCCACACGCCGTTTAAATAAATTAACCAACTCTGAGTTCGACACAATTCGGGGAAGGGAGTAACTCAGGAGTGGGGGATTTTCACTAGGGGACCAAGCGAGGACAGCCACTAAATAAAGAAAAAGAAAAGAAAAATTAGAAACAGCCAGTCTCGAACTATGGCAGAAAGCACCTCACAGTAACACAGCTGATCACCCTAGCCACTATGCCACAGTGGCAGCTTAGTGGCTTACCCACAACAATATATTTCACTGCTGTCACCAGTCAGTTTCGCCATTCTCTTCCCATGCAACCTCACTAAACTACCACTCGCTAAAAAACACAGATCACCCAAAACTCATTCGCCCTTTTCGACTCACTGTTATTGTGTTGCCCAAATTGCAATGCTCTTATTGTGGGATACCACTATGGTTGAATGTCTCTGTGCGTAGTGGGGTGGAGGCAACAGGAGGTAACAGCTTACAAGTGGAGGGATTACTTTGGCAACAAAAAGTTGTTTTTTAAATTCATTAGGTTCATTTTGAAAACTAATTTAAAACACATTTTTTAAATTTGGACAAATATCAATTTTCTGTGCACAATAATACCCTCCAGAGTGGGTGATGTGGGCTATACAGGCCTTTCAGGGGCTATAAGGCCCTCCGCTGGTGGCATCGCACCTCATTATGCCTGTGGGCGATTCAGTATAGCCCAAAGCCTCCCACTCTTTTGAGTATTATTGTTTACACATAATATTATTCAGTAGCTCTTCATTGCAACCTTTTCTCTAGCATTTAAAGTCACATGGAGTTTGTCATTAGAAGAGCTACTTCTGAGCAATTGGATCCATAGTGGCAGCTCAGTTCTGTCCTGGCCTGACTCCTCGTGACCTTTCAAACATCTGGGTAATGTAGCTGTGTTTAGGAACTCTACACAAAGTTTAACTAACTAAATCAAGAGCCAGAAACATTAGTCATTTCATACCAGTTAAAGAACGTGCTGCTACTGCTGCCCAGTGAACACTTTGGCAGCAGCGACAGCTACAGTAGGGGGAATTAAACTCATTACCATTTATAGTTTCTTCATCCTGCAGTGTGAAATGACTAGATGCGGTCCTGTGCCTGAGAATTTTTGACTCACTGGGGGAATCACTCTGTATATCGAAGGGTATGCTTTATAAAGCAATCATCAGGATATTGCAACAGGCCTGCTAGTAATTGCAGAATATTTGTTGCCGAGGGATACAGTCAAGCTAATGCTGATTATCTTGATTAATAATAATCATCAGAGCTAATTCAACCACTGTATTCTGAGACAGATATACTATGCAATCCCTAAACTCGGTATGCTGACGCTCTGCATACCGAGTCAATCTGCCCGAAATGCATAGCCCCAAATGGACCGTATGCCCAACATCAATATTTCGGCATTATGACTGAAACTAAGTGTAAAATATGGGGCCCTATCCCCTGTAACTAAAATAACCAACTCTGAGGGGGGTGGAATCTGGAGTAAAAATAAGTGTTACTGTGGTGGGGTTCCATAAAAAGGATGTACCCTGTCCAGAGGGAGTGCGCTGGCAGAGCTGCTGGTGATGTAGCCCTGTACACCACCGGAGCAGCTCAACCAACTCCCCGAATCAACTGTCCCTTGACATGCATAAATAGGGGTAAGGTAGCAACCCATCACATCCTTTACCCTACCCCTGTAATAATCTATAGGAAAATCCATTGCCAGAATGCTCACTATTGGGAAACTACACCTATTGGGCAATAGTGCCCGGGCAGGTGTGTGTCGGGATAGTGAGCCAAAGGAGTTAATAAGGGTACCTTTGAGACTTACATACATGTGAGAATGGAGACCACTGGAAACTAGAAAGAGGCTCTCATGCCCAAAGTTTGAAAAAGAGGATTGCTCCATTTTTCAATAGGGAATTATCTTTGTTTTATTTATTTCAAAACTTGTTTCTTTTTTACACATTTATCAAATTTTATATGTCAGATAAAATATATGAATATGGGTACTGAAGCAACACTTAACTCTTCAAGAGAGTCATCTCCTGCATCCTTTGAACTGGTGGCCTTCATTTCATGGCTCTTGCACTCAAACAGCATGCAAAACAACACTTTTAAAGAGTGCATAAAGGCCTCACCATCCTTATATGTTATTACCAGTTTAGAATATTATACAATGGAACAGATCAGACTAGAATAAAATACAAATAAAGCATCCCAAATCAGTTTACAAATGAAGGTGTTACATATTGATAATGCAGTGACTGCAGGCACACTGATGTGGCACCCATCATGTCCTCAGCAACATTCCTCACACAGCCATGGACAACTGCACTGCTGTAGCACCAGTTTTGTTGACAGAGGGAATGTCGGAGGGAGAACATCAGTTATGTGCTATTTTGTTTCCAGTAGTGCTATGGGACCTTCAGCTTCCATCTCAACAACCGCCAGAAAGGGGCAAGAGGCCTCAGTTTTACATCTGACAACTTAACCAAAGTATTTGCATTTGTATTACTGGGGTACATGTACATTTTTATTTCTTTGAAACCTGGCTTTATTGCCAGTGCCCTTTCCAGGTGACCCTTGCCTCAGTGCTTTTGTGCCAAGGTTCTTTTAGATTGCTTTCCTGTTTGTGGCTCATCATGTCCCAAACCAGTAAGACCATCATAGGGCTGGTTCCTCCTTCCCATGGGCTGAGATACAGATGAGGCATACTAATGAGTCCTGAGAAGGGTGAAAGATGAGTGAGACTCCGAACCCACAATCTTTTGGTCCAGGGGCAAGAGTACTGCCAACTAAGCCATAATAGCAGTAGATTTACACTGTTGTATGAACCTTTTCCTTCGGACCTCGAAATGTATATAGTAAGCTATTTCTGACTACCATTAGATAATGAATTCTGAGCAGGTGTTAGTTCGGACTGATTAAGCTCAGCATATTAGACCATAAGCACATCTAAGGCTGAGTGGTTTGGAACAGCTTGAAAGCTCAGTCTGGAAAACAATTTCCTGAGAATGAAAACAGACAGTTGTTTTCGACACTTTAGAAATACTGCAGGACCACTCTGTGTTCTCATATGGAGGTGTGAAATGTCACCTTGGTGACCATATATATGTCTTTCTGAATAATGTCCTGGTACACATTCTGAAAGTAGCAGTGCAATGGAACACTAGACAACACCTGACCTTACCTTTTTCTTACGTATTTCAGACATTTTCCAGTTTCATTAATTTTTTATAATTTACTGTTTATACCAGTGTCTCACGAGAAGTGTCCCCCTTCGGCCAGATGACCTCCCAGCTCCATCTGTAGAAGGGCCATTAAGGCTGGCCAGTTATTTCAGGAAGGGTCTCTGGTGGGGGGAATGTCTGGTCGCTGCGGTGAGGACTGAGCCTGGGAATGCCCTAGTATTGTTCTGCTACTCTGGGATTGTTTCTGTTGTTGCTCCCTGCCCCCCTAAGATTCCAGTCTGCAAGGGGCTCTAGGTGAACACATGCAGAACCTTCATTGCACTGCCACCTAGGGTCACCATGTGGCAGTGCTGCAGTGGAGGCAGCGAACTCCCCTTCCAAGAAGGCGGAGAGCAACCTTCCTGGACACTTACTGCTCTTCCCCCAGCTGGCCGTCTTGCACCCAGGCTTGTTACAGAAAGTGGGTCACCAGTATTGTGAGTGTCAGCCCTGCAGCAGCATTGATGAGTTCCAGTTTCATTTTCAATTATTTTATTCTGCCTTTGTTTTACCCGGTAGAATCCTACGGAGACCAGAGTCCCTTTTGCAAGGCTGATATGGTTCAATAAATGCCAGGGTTACATCATGAGTGCCAGTATTGGAATTACAGGGGCCTTGGCAGGGTTAGGCCCTCCCCTTAGCTCCGAAGACAACACTGGTAGCTCATGGATCACTGCCATTGACTTAGAATGGGAAGGGCTCATTTTAAGGATTGGGGCGTTATGGTCCCCCCAGCTCCCAAAGCTCATAAAATGCCCAGTAATTTCGACACTGATGATAGAGCAGTTTCAGAAAATAATCAGTAAATGCAGTCTGTCAAGGGACAGAGCAGTATAATTTATTCAAGTGTAGGCAACAAAACACCAAGGGACAGATATTCAAAACTTTGCATTGGGCACAAACCGTTTGTGTTGAGTTTGCACCCCGTTTGCACGTTCCCCCTATATTCAAAAGATCAAATAGCGTGGGCAAACTGGATTATTGCCAAGCAAAATTATAATGTATGCACTGGGCAAAGAGATGGGGTGTGTACATGAATACAGGCACTATGCTATATTCAGTGCATTAGCGCCGCGCAAAGTGCGTTTGTGTGACTTTGCGTGACACTTAGCGCGTTGCAAATTATCACCCAGAAACTATAGATTTAATTCTGTGCAAAACAAGGATGGGGGCATGGACACAGCAGCAACAGACAACAAGGCTGCATGCAACAGCAGCAGCACGCTGCACCTGATGACTGCAGCCAATGAGGAGGCAGAGAGGGCGGACGGCCACCCTGGGCTACTCCATATGCCATGGAAGAGACATGCTGTACACAGATGTCACCACCCACATCTCTGTCATCTGGCACTGGTCCCAACTCTGCCAGGCATTTGAGGGTGCTTCAGTGCCCTATGGACACCTTGTCAGTGCAGCCGTGCAGCACACACCACCAGTCCCCCATAGGGATACACCAACACAATCCAGCACACACATGCAGCACTGAGGGGATGGAGGGTGTTGTACAGGTGCCCAGGGTGCACCACATAGTAGCTGCCACCACATGGCTGGGATCATCCACACAGTGCACATGTTCCAGTGATGGGGATGCCCTCGACACTGGTGACATCAGTGCGTCTGTATGATGATATCTGTTTGCCCCCCCGGGGCACATACCACACACCTCTACATACACCCCATCACACATGGCCAGCCATGTGTATGTTACTGTGAGACTCCCATGCCTTTGGCACAGCATATGTAGGTCACAGGACAGTATGACAGTGATGTCCACTGTCAGAACACATCTGCCAGCTGGGCCTGTCACTGTGTGGATAGCAGCAGTTATTGATGCCTGACACACCGTAGGTATTGCTGTGTCCCTCTCAATACCGGCTACTATGGTATTATAGTATCTAATACACACCTTAGCAGACACAACAATATGTCAGTGGTATGCAGCATAACCACACGTGTCTGTAGTGCTAGTCCCCTGGGGCACAACAGTCTGTGCTGCTGTGTACAGACCCAGCCTGCAGCTACCATCCTGTAGTTCCAGTCTGACATACAGCTGGTGCCGTGTGCAAACCCAGCCTGCAGCCACCAACCTGTTGCTCCAGTCTGACCTACAGGTGGAGCTATGTGCACCCTGAAATAGCCCAGGCAATCCATACATGGTAATGCATGCAAATCATGCCATAATGTCATGGCTGTTGTGGCCATTTGCCATTGGACTGCCTAAGTAGGCTTATTTGCATATCAGTTTTGAATGTAGCAAACTTTTGCTCCAGGCTAATGTGTCTGCCTTGGGCAAATGTGTTACCACTGGGCAAACCTGTTTGCTCTAGGGGGCAAACCTGTCAGAACCATAGCACAGTTCTGCAGTATTTGGCCTGCAACGGTGTTTGCAATTGTTGTGCACCATGTCTTTGCTAGCACCCACATTGGCCACATAGTCCACCTTTGCCTAATTCCACCTCTGTGTGCACTGGGCTACTGTTGCAGTTTGCACTGCCCAGTTGCTGTATTCAGAGCTGTCTTCTTTGCTGGGCTATTTTCACATTGCGCTCACAGCCCTGTTTGCCCTTAGCTTGTTTGCCCTATATTCAGCACTGTTTGCCCTGGGTTGTTCCTTTAAATATTAGGGTTGTTGGCTGTGGGCTAACTTGGTATACTAGAAAAATATTTTTGCCCCCAGCAAAGTTTTGAATATTGGCCCCAAAGTGCAAAAAGAGCAGTTAATTTATTGTATGATTTTTTTTTAATTCTATTCCTGCGTAGGGATTTTAAAAATACTGTATATATATTTTATAGTAATTTTCCTTCTCAAGAGAAAATATATGCTGACTCCCTGCCTTGGTAACTTTTCTCTGTATCCCTTAATAACATACCAACTGGATAACATCAGTTTTTCCACTATCCACTACGTGTTCTCAACAGATTGGTGATCCAGTCAGGTTTCCCAACAGCTGTGTGCCACCCTAGCCAACTTCAAAACACCACAGGGGTGCTACCAAGGGAACAGAAATGAGAAAACACAGAAATAAAATACGGTGCACAGGACAGGACAAAAAAAAGAGTCGCAACTCCAGACATCTGTATGAATAACAAAAAACAACAACTTGTGGTTCCATTAGTAGATCACTTCTTCAGCAAGTTATATGAAGTTACATGAGGTACATAAAGTGACTCCCTGAAGAAGTTCATGAGGGTGAAAACATTTGGGGAGACTCTTGGACAACTCTCTTGCTGGGTAACTTTATATAACTTGCTGCTGATCTAATAAACGAAACACAAGTTTCTTATCCATTTGGGTGTCTGGTACCATGATTCTGTTCAGGGCTCAAAGAGAACAGTCACTCCTGGAGTGGCCCTCTCCTTGTCTACATGCACAGGGTAGGACAAACTTAGAAAAGCTGGCTGATGTGTTTATTATTTTAGTTGGTAACTTTCATTTTTAAAGAAAGAACACTTGTACAACTGTTGTAACCTAAGCTCGGGGTATTTTTAGCATTTACACTGGCATATACTGTGGAAGTACATTCCATACTGCTGTTCAAAACTTATTCAGTCTTTAGCTGGGTTAAAAAATAACAAAATCTCAACTACATTCCCCACCCATTAAATCTGCAAACACAACACTCCAGGATTGTGGAGTCTGATTCTGAGCAAATATCTATCCAGAGCGAAGGATAATTAGGAAGCGTGAAAAACTTTTGCCTTTCAGATGGATAAATGCTAAAGTAGGTATTCATTACCCAGCGCACAGCCTGAGAGCCAATGTGTGAGGCCCAACTTGGCGCACATAGTTCCTGTTAATTTTTTTCTCTTCAGTCTGCTGTACACTTTAATCACATACTGATAAGGCATGCGCCAGCTAAGCAGATTATCTTGACAGAAGACTATTAGTAAATGTGTCATCTAAACTTTCTTGAAATAAGCAGCTGACAGCAGTGCTAAATTGGTACAGACTTTTGGGATCTCTTTGCCTAACTTCTTGTAGTGGACTGAGGTTACACTAGAGACCAGATTTTCAAAGCGCTCGATTTGCAGGACAAAGGTCAACAAATCTAGATTTTTTTAACACTGCAAACCTCCACAGTGTATTTTTTGGTGGGGCCAGTTGCATGACAACAGTGCTTGTGTTGCTATCTTGGAGGCCGGGTCTCAGGTGTGAACCACTGAGATCCAGACTGGGGTCATCTGAGGCCAAGTGCATTGCAGAGATAAATAATTAGACTCACAAGAGGGAAGGAGGGAGGGAGGGAGGGTGGGAGGGAGGGAGGGAGGGTATGGGCTTACAAATGTACATGGAGCCCTTCCAGACAACCAAAGAGCAGCACTGGTATTTGCTGTGAAGGCGACCTCTCACCAGTGCAAAAAAGGACATGAATGGTGCACACAGGCAAAAATTATTTATTTATTTTGCTTGCTTGCTTGTTTGTTTGTTTGTTTGTTAGTTTAAACATATTTTAGCAGGTAAACAAGCAGAGCCTGGAAGACTTGTTTCCAGTATCAACTTGGGGGAGGTAAGCAAGGTCACAGGGAAGAATACATTCACCCAGAAGGGTTATTAAAACAGCAGTGGTACATGATACAAAATACAAGAATACATTTGCCCACAAGAGTTCTGGCAATAGGAACTATACATATATATATATATGTATATACTGTATATATATACGTGTATGTATATACACGTATATATATATATATTTATGCAGTAGGGGTGGACATATTCAGTGTGATAAATGCATTTATCTGAGTCACTGTATGTATAAATACGTTTATACATACAGTGACCATTTATACATACAGTGTCGGACTACTTCCTAGTTTAACACACTTTCACTTTCTCACACTCACACACAGTCCATACTGCTGTCTACAAATCTTTCCCAATCCACAGTAACCCATCCAGTTCTAAAGTCTGTTTTCTAATTTTTTTAAATCTCTTCCCAGCATCATCCATCTAAATTCGTTCCTCACATCAAAAAAACATGGTATAATCACATATCATGAAGCAGCATGTGTCACTCGCACTGTTCTTGCCACTGTCTCCTGTCTAACTGCATCCCACACTGCCTCAGCCCCTGACTTTCTAAAAAAATGCCAAATACCCAAACTGCAACTCTTTTTAAATCTCTTCCCTGCATCCATCACCCACAAACAACAGAATTGCTAACCTGCTAACATGAAATTAAAATTATGTCTCTCCAAAACCACAGTTGTTTTTTTCTTTCTCCCCCGCTCACTCGCTCACATTGGCAGTACGAGTCCGTAAGCTCGGTCACCTCTTCTTCCTGATGCCACTCGCTGTAGTCCACTGTAGTACAAATTTCCACCTCTCATACAGAAATAGCTTTAAAAAAATAAAAACTTCATGACAGCGACTACTTTTCTGTCGGCAAGTGCTCACTAAACTCACCCGATGTTTTCCTCTATTCATACCATCAGCGCTCACTAAACTCAGCCGCCATTTTTTTCTTTTAAAAACTATCAAGCCATACTATCAGCTAATCAGCTGTAATGAACTGCAGAGGATGACGCATCAACCTGGCAAAGCACAAAATAAACTCATATACATTTCCATATTTTTTTGTTTAAAAAAAAGATTATTTTAAAACTACACATACACATGAAATCCTTCCCTATTGCATAAATGAAATATGCAGGGGGGACTTTAGTGATATATGATTTTTAGACACTTGTGTTGTTTCCTTGGTTACTCCACCATGGCTAACGCCATTCGTGAGGTTACCCAAGGTCAAACAGCACCTGTAAATAAATCATATATCACACAGGTCCCTCCTATATCCCTTTATATATATATATATATATATATATATATATATATATATATATATACACATATACAGGTATATACATAACAGATTTATATGCATATATATATATATATATATTATCTATATATATATGTTACAACAGAAGTTACAAGCAAGGAGTGAGGCGGGGCATTTTGTGTAATTCCAGTAAAGATAGCAAGTGACATCGCACATATATACAAAGTGCAAATGATGAGGCAGGTGCAGTTTGTGTCATCGTAGTGAAGGCACTTGTTATCTACAGGGAATAAGAATACAAATGGCAAATTCAAGAAAGGGTGACTGCAGAAAAAATATATTGGAACTCTGTATTGGTATTTCCAAACCATCTGGGTTTGTGAAACTGTGGCTTTCTTCCTTGCACCAACATATTTTTTTCTTTTAGTTGTTTTTACTTGAATTTGCTGTGTGTATGCCTGTATGCACCACTCAGTATCCTTTTTTGTTCTAGTATATTTCAGCAGCACACACTCCTGGTCTTTGTGTTTTTGTGCTTGTTGACCACTAAACAGCTCTGCTGACTGGCAGGTAGATAGAGTCGTGAATAACAGTTCTAACATATCATAACTTACACAAATCATGTAAGTACAGTCAAAGTTACAGCAATACAACACTCACAAAAGGATGAGGAAGTGATACTAGATACAGTATGTGAGGAACAATAGGACAAGGGTCCGACAGGCAATAATAGGAGGGGAGTTTTGCTGTAGGTTGGAAACAGATGGAAATGAGAACATGAGGGCTTTGGAAGTACCAATACAGAGCCTTTGTAAAGTGTCCCAGGTTGTTATATACTTTGCATTCTCAAGTAAAGACTTCCAGGTGGCTAAAGAAGCTATGGTGAGCTATGGTGAATGCCTTCTGTCTGCCGAATTTGTTAGCCCTGGGTTGATGCAAGGGGTTTCTGGCTTGAAAAGGTGGTTGGTTATTTTCAGTACCAGTCTATTGAGAAGGATAGTTATGTTTGCAGGGTAAATTTGGAAAACACTTTAAGAAAATAACTGAAGTAATTACAGGACTTGCTTCAGTCGTGTGAAGTGGACGTGATTTCTGTAAGTTTCACGTATATATTTATATCAGTTACTGTGTGCCTCTTGTGTGTATAAGAGTACACTCTTCAGTTCCTGGGGTGAGAGAACTGTAAAGTGGAGCTGAGTAGTTTTGGCACACAAAGGACTTGAGAAAAAAACTCTTATTTTCTATTTATTTATTTAAAAATTGGTAACCAGGAAAGGCACACCGAGCTCAGGCTTGTTTCCAGGTGTGACCCAGGGTAGGGGGAGTCCAGACATAATGAAAATTACACAACAACAGCTTGCATTTGCATAGGCAACATCATGGATGTAGAAGCAGATGTGGTGATCAAATAAGTTAACAAAGGCATGGATTAATACAAAGAATGTGGACAGTCATACAAGAATGCAATAAAGTGCGCTGTGCCTGTTGGAGACGGTGCCAGTGCTATAGGGATACAGACACCGATCATGGGTTGAAGTGCACAGTGCCTGTTGGGGACAGTGACAGTGCTATAGGAATACAGATACAGATCACACACTGAAGTGCGCTGTGCCTGTTGGGGGATGGTGACAGTGCTATAGGGATACAGACACCAATCATGGGGGGGGAGGTTGCAATTATGAAATGGGTCTACCATAAAATTGGAAAATACAATGTTTTATAGTAATTTTAAGTAACAGCTCAAAAATAAATAAAAAATTGGAAACAGTGGAAATATGAAAATATAGTCCAATTGAGGACATGTAGTGTGTATGGGCATCCAGAAGGTGGCAGCAAGAGGCTTTTTTTTCCTTCACTCATGTATATGTAGACTCACTGTATATGCTACGCTATACAACTGTGTGCATTGAGGACAGCAGGAGTTGAACTGAGCTGCGGCCACTAGTGAAAGTGAAAGCCATGAGGGAGGTGGAACCGCAGTTCATTACTTTGACTCAGCGCCTGCACTTGTTGGCAGCTGACTGACAGTGACAGTGGGAGATGTAAGAGAAGCAGCGCTGAAAGCCATTACTTGAAGCTGTAGTAGCATGAGCATGAGAGATGATGGTGGTGGGGTGAAACTCGATTGTTGGAGCTACAATCTGCGGCTTAACTTAAAACTTCAGACACAAGGAAACAAGGTACTGAAATTATGATGGGGGGGCGTACAGTCAGTGTTCTGTGTTTTAAAATGCAAGGTTGAACATGAGTGAGCGGTTACTTGGAGACAGTGGGGAATGATTTTCTACAGGCTAACTGGGGGTAAAAAGGACTTGGAACTTCTTCCCATGCTGTTGTGCTGGGATATCAGCAAGGGAATCTGAGGTCCTCAGTCAATCAGATTTCTTGATTTCTGTGACTCTTTCATAACTACAATTATCCAATGGCTAAAACAAATACTGAGTCTTAATTGGCTAACAGCTGTTGGGGAATCTCTGCACATATCCACACTAAAAAGAAGCACCAGCCAACAGCCTTTTCACTTGCCTTCATAGTGCTCCGTTCCCAGGCACGGGGTCATAATGTCGCAATACATTATGCCTCATGGCAAAATTGCACTGCCAATACAGCGCAATTTATGCCATGAGGCCTAAGTCTTTTTTCTGTGGGGGACTCTGCCCCCCCACACCCCCTGTTATGGGGGATGCACCCCCCGGATCCCCCCACTCAAGATTCTCAACTCCAGTAGGGGGTCCAACTCGGGAAGCGCACTGCTGTAGCTCAGTCCTGTGAGCCATGGCAGCTGCTCATCGGAACCCGCTCCCAGCAGAGGTCTTATCCTCTGCCTGGGAAATTGCTACTGGTGCAATACTGCATACAGCAGCATACATGGTACTGCACCAGTAGTGGTAGCACATTGAGCTATACTGGGTTAGCCATAATGTCGTACACTATTAAGCGTGCGGCATTATGACCCGGCAGGCCATGCCCACTGCCCACAGTTTGCCCACACATAATATGGGTGCCCTAGTGTTCATTCCTCACCACAGTATTTTAAAAAGGCCCCAGTTTGACCATAACAACCACAGCTGCACAGTTCCAGGTTTCCAACACACCTTACTTGCTGGTGCTGCACCCTCAGGATCTAGGCATCCACCACACAGCAAGAATAGGCTGGTCATCTCCCATCCACACTCAGATCTGCCCCACCTCCTACATTTACCACACTGCTTCCTGCTCTCTTCTCCTGTGCAGCCTACTACAACAGTGCCCCTACTGACCATATAATAAAGGGAACTATTTTTCTAAATATACACCTAGGGCCAGATTCTAGAAATGTTACGGCTGGTGTAACAGCATTTGCACCAAGTAGAATAGTGCAAGCAGCAACTTACGTCAGCAGTTGCGACTTGCACTATTCTACAAGTTATGTACCGGAATAGCTACACTAGTAGTTGCATCTACAAACCCCTCATGACTTGGCACTAGGGGGTTTATGGCAGCAGTTGCGCCCCATTCCAGAAGGGCAGCAACAAAGTCCCCAATCTCCAGATTCTACAAGAACCTCCGGAGGAGAACCATCAATGTAAGTTACACCTGCATTTAGCTGGTGTAACTTACATTCGTCCTCCGAGGGTCCTGTAGAACCCAGTCCATGTGCCCTCCCTGCCCCCCATACCCCCACACAGTAACAGCCCCACAGGGATGCCCACACCAACTGCCCCCAACCCAGTGCATTTAATGCCCTGCACAGCTGCCCACACCCCCATGTCCCCTGACTCCATCCTTCCAATAAGCCCCGCAGAGTGGCACAATCAACCCCACCCATGCCCTGACCCCCAAGTCGCCGGCTGCAACTGTGGAAAATACCCTGCCCTGGCAGCCTAGTGGCCCCCCATCCCACCATGCCAGCCCATGCAGAACCCCCCCACACCCATCCCCAGCCAGCGACTGGCACAGCCCACCTCTCACCACCACGGCACGGCCGACTGAGTTCAGTATGAGCCCATACTGAAAAGATGTATGCGGGTGTATCGGAAGGATGGAGTCGGGGACATGGGGTGTGGGCAGCACTCTGCAGGGCATATTCCAGTGGTGTTAGGGGGGTCAAGGAGGCGGCCAGCCCTGCAGGGCTCATTCAGACCATTTCGGGGGCTGAGGGTGTGGGCAGACCTGCAGGGCATATCTCTGGTGGTGTCAGGGGCAGTTGGTGTGGCCAGCCCTGCAGGGCTCACTCAGACCACTTTGGAGGGCAGTTGGTGTGGCCAGCCCTGTGGGGCTCTGTAGCTATGTTTTGTGGAGGTCAGGGGTGTGGGCAGCCCTGCGGGGTGGCTATTGTGGCTTGCTGGGCAGGAGGCTGTCCTTGTGACCTGCGTTTTGCGGCTTGCAACATGCTCGCCAGGTGCGCTCGCAGTTCGGCGTACCTGGCTGCATGTCGCAAGTCACAGGACTTAGCTGCGGATACCCTGCCCCTGCTAGAAATAGGACAGGGTCAGTGGCGCAGTTGCAGGTGGCGCAGTTATGCTTTGGCGGCGATTTCATGCCCACCCTTCTAGAATCGGGCCCCTAAACTGTAAAAATAATTTCGACTATTTTAAAAAGTTTTTATTTTTTATTTTGTTATAAATGCAAAAAAACTTGGATAATAGTAATAATACCCACCAGTCTGTGGTATATCATGAGATATTGCCACTTCTCATGTGCATGAGTCACTCAGTCTGCACAACTCACAACGTATTCAAGGCATGGCAATATCCCATGTTATACTACAGCCAGTCATGTATTATTCCTTAATTATTTATTTATTTATTTATTGAAAATGTTTCACCAGGAAAAGCACGCTGAGCAAAAATGCCTCGCCTCATGGTGCGACTGGGGTTACAAGGAGGCAGGTATACATACAATAGTTGAACTCACAGTAGCATAATATGGAAAATGTACATAGTTGGGAGGGATTACATTTGAACTTATACATAGGCAGTACAGTACAGCGCAGACACAGTAAGTACAGGTATACAATTCATGGATTCACAGCGAGGAAGAACAGTACAGGACATGGTCATAAGGCAAGGTATACAATACAAGGGTAAGCTTCGAGGCAAAAACATGAAATGCATAAGTGCAAGTTACAGAACAGAGGTAGTAATAGCAGGAATTGAATGACTGTAGTGGAGGTTGAGCTTCAGAGAGATGCATCACATAGAGAGGGAGGATTTGGAGTGAATATGGGGGAGGAGATGGAGGGGAAGGAAACGTAGGTGAGAAGGGAGAGGTATAGGTGAGGAGGGAGGAGGATGAGGAGCTTAGGTTGAGTAGGATGAGGGGAAGGGAGGGAAAGAGAGTGAGGGGGAGGAAGTAGAGGGAGTATAAGTGCGGGGGGTAGCATATAAGCCAGACAATTAGGCATGGCCAGGCCACTGGTCAGGCACAGGGGGGGGGGGAGGAGCCAACCCGGAGGGTGGTCAGGGGCAGTCGCAACTAGGTGCCAGAAAGTTAGAGAGGGCATAGGAAAGGGAGAGCTTGGATGAAGAATGATGGATCTGGGTGGGTAGGCCATTCCAGAGTTTAGGGAAGAGGTAGGAGAAGGCAGATTGGCGGTGGTGGTCTTACGGCGTGGGATGAAAAGTAGTCTAGGGTCAGTGGATCTGAGGGCGTGTGAGGGGTGGGTGGGGGGCTAGGGCAGATGCAAGATAGGGAGGGAGGGAACCGAGCCAGAAGTTAGAAGTGAATTTAGCGCAATGAATTAGGCGCCGGTTACACAAAGAAGGTAGGGATAGGGAGCGATAAAGCGTGCAGTGATGTGAACGAGGGGGGGCGTCGAGGGCAAAGCGGAAAAAAGCATTGAAGAGGGGGTCTAATCTGGTGAGGGTGGTCTGTGCTGCGGAACTGTAAACTACATCACAGTAGTCGAAGGAGAGTAGAATCATTTTCTGAACAATTTTGCGTCTGACAGGAAGAGGGAGACTGGTGCGGTTTCTATAGAGGGCACCAAGTTTAGGGCACAGTTTGGAAATGATGGAATCGACGTGGGTAGAAAAGGGAGGGCGGCTGGTTAAACCCCGAGGTACCTGGAAGGAGGGTACTTCTTCTCGAGGACCGTGTTATTCAGAGTGTGGAATCTCAGAGGGAGGTGAGTTTGGAAAGGCACTGTCTGGTGCCAAAAATCATAGAGTTGGTTTTCTTAGCATTTAGGGAGAGTTGGTTGCAGTTGAACCAGAGTTGGATTTTGGTGAAATCAGTTTGAAGTTTGGAAGTGACTTCTTCGGGGGTCCGACCGGAGGAGAAGAGGACTGTGTCGTCTGCATACATATGAATGGCGGAAGAGGAGCAGGAGTTTGGCAAGTCATTTAGGAGGATGGAGAAGAGGATGGGGCCGAGAACTGAGCCTTGCGGAATGCCAGAGGTAATAGGGAGGGGGGGAGATGTGGTCAGCTATTTTAGTGGATTGGGATCTATATAGAAGGTAGGCACTGAACCAGTTTATGGCGGATTCAGCTAATTATAAACTGGGAAGGAGAAATCTTCTACTCTGATTACTTAGCCACTGCTGAAACCCATGCCATTATTTCAGCACAACCCACACTATGGAGCTCATATTGACAGCCAACCACATTACATACGGTAATTAAATCCCTGCACTTAAAACTTGGACCATCTAAAAGCAGTTTTAAACTTTAAAATGCTTTGTCTGAGTGCTGTTTTTCTCTATTTCTATATCAGTTTCTGTTCCTGTGCCCCTCAGTATGGCAGTTCCCTCCCTAACCCCATCATTGACCCTTTCAGTAGCCTTACTGGTTAACCATCTCTATGGGCGGCCTGCTTCCTAGGGCCATGTAGGGCCTGCAGGGGAAGCTGAGCAGCTCTAGGCTTTTTTCTTCCTGTTTTTTGGTGCTTCCCCAGGACTTCAGCGTGCAATGACAGGAGCATGTCTGCCAAAGGCCCCCCCCTCCATGTTTGACTGCTCTGCTATCACAGGCACCTAGCCTCTGCCAGATGACAGCCAAGTGGTGGGAAATGGGACCCCCTCCCCAAGAGAGGTGAGCAGTCCTTAGGACACTCAATCCTCCCTCATCCGGCTGACTGCCAAGCAACTATGGTCTGTTCCCAAGCCCGGGTTTTTATTTATTTATTGAAATGTTTCACCAGGAGGGCACACTGAACAACAAGTTGTGCATCTCACAGTGTGATCTGCGGTGGGGGGGAGGTTACATAGGGTTGTGAAGGATGATCAGTTACAATAGTATGTGGGAAGTACAGACAATACAACATTTTAAGATTATGCAACAGTTGGAACACAAGGTATTGTACAATAAACAGTAGTGGACCATTGGGAAAATTATAATACATGTCCAAAATCATACAAAAGAACACATAAATGTACAAAACAGTCATAATGCAACAGAACCATTACAGTGCATGAGTGTACCAGGAGCAGGCTTGAGGTAGTACGCAAGTACTGTTCGAGTAAAAAGGATGGGATAGGTTGTGCACACAGGTGACCCAGGAGAGCAGGTGGAGAAGAGAGGGGGCGAGGATAAGGGTAGCCATTTCCTGATTCCCCCTTCAGGATGTTGACAACCCTGCTGGGGTGGGGGTTCAGGGGAGGAAGGCAGAAACTGGGGATAGGTATTAAGGATGGTTAAGGCAGGAACAGCTGAGAGAGAGGTAATTGTGTAGGGCAGAGGTAAGGGAGAAGTTGGAGGAGTAGTGTCATATTTCAGGGGGAAGGGAATTCCAGATTTTATTTATTTATTTATTTAGTTAGTTAGTTTTTGTTGACTGGGTAAGTGCACTAGACAAATCCTTCCTATTTTCAGGCACGGCCTGGGGAAGGGGGATACAGATGAATGCCAACTGACTTTGAACCAGATTAAGCTGTTGGTGGTATTTATAGTGAATGAGGGAAATTTGGCGGGACACTGGGGAAATTCCCCTACTCTTTTCGATAAGTGCCATGGGATCTTTAACATCCACCTGAACTACCACCAATCCAGGCAGATGGGACCTCAGTTTAATGTCTCATCCGAAAGACGGCACCTCAGAAGTGCAGCACCCCTCTCATGCTGCACTACAGTGTCAGTACTGGGATATTAACCCAAGTGCCAGATGTGGGAACTGAACCCACAGCCCTCTGATCTCCCGGCCTAGGAAAGCGATGGGCGAAACCAGTCTGACCAATGAGGGTGGAGTGGTGAGGGACCGTCAAAGTGCAGGCGTCATTAGATCTGAGAGAGTGGGTGGGGGGAGATGGAGTGGAGAGGAAGGATGAAAGATAGGAGGGGAGCACTCCAAACCAGAATTTGGAGGTTAGTTTGGCACAGTGTGAGATGCGTCTGTGAGATAGTGGAAGGAAGGTTAGAGAGCGATAGAGTTCACAGTAGTGGGAGCGGGAAGGGGAGTCAAGAGTAAAGTGGCAGAAGGAGTGAAAGAGAGTGTCCAACTTGGTTAGGGAAGATTTGGAAGCAGCACCATAGACTACGTCACAGTAGTCAAAGATGGGGAGTATCATCTTCTGGACAATTTCATGCCTCACAGTCAGTGGGATGCAAGTACAATTCCTGTACAAAGCACCAAGCTTGGGGTGCAGTTTCTTCAGGATAGCATCAGTATGCACAGAGAAGTTGAGGTGCTGGTCCAGCCAAACCCCCAGATATCTAAATGAAAAGGTGTTCTCCAGGATGGTCCCGTCAAGGGTGTGGAAGGTGGGTAGGGCCGGGTGCCTAGAGAGTCTCTGCCTGGTGCCAAAGGTCATTGAGACTGTCTTCTTGGCATTTAGAAAAAGCTGGTGAGAAGCAAACCAGAGCTGAACTTGGTTGAAGTCTTGCTGTAAGCTGGTTTCCACAGCAGCAGCAGTGTTTTTGCTGGAACTGTATAAAACAGTATTGTCAGCTTACATGTGAATAGATGAGGATGAGCAGGCTGTGGGAAGATTGTTAAGGAAAATGGAGAAGAGTAGGGGACCAAGCACTAAGCCCTGAGGCACACCAGTGTTGATGGGGAGTGGTGGGGAGATGGAATCAAGGATTCTCACCGATTGGGTCCTGCCAGTGAGGTAGGATTTAAACCAGCTGGTGGCTGATCGAGCAAGGCCAGCTGAGGAGAGGGAATTAAGAAGCAGGGGATGGGAAACAGTGTCGAAGGCTTTGGCTAGGTTGACAAAGATGTCCGAGGAGATCAGGCCATCATCCATCCCTGAAAGGATGGAGTCAGTAAGCCTGAGGAGGGAGGTGGTTGTTGAGTGGTTCTTCCAAAAACCAGATTGGAAAGAGGGTGAAGAAGGAGGAATTGGAGAGGAAGGGTGATAGTTGAGAGAGAACTAAATGTTCTTGAAGTTTGGCAAGGGTAGGAATGAGGGAAATGGGGTGATAGTTTCCAGGAGTGGATGTGTCACCACCTTTGGGGAGAGAAAGGACTGCAGCATGTTTCCAGGATGAGGGTACTTGGGCAGAAATAAAGGAGAGGTTAAGGATTAGGGACATAGGATAAGCTATTGCAGAAGCAGAAAGGTAGAGAAGTTTAGGATCGAGCTCATCTGGTGAGGAGCCTTTAGAAGGGTTAAGGGATAGGAGGACACTAAGAGCTTCGTCAGAGAAGATAGTAGAAAAGGAAAAGGGGGGAGGGGTAGGCACTGGCTGAGGCAAAGGGCTGAAGTTAGTAGGTGGCAAGGGGGAGCGGGAATTTAGAAGAGACATGGCACACGAGGTGTAGTAGACATTAAATTCGTTGGCCACGGTGCCAGGGTCGGAAATTAGGGAGTTATTTATTTTGAGAACTGGAGGGTGAGGGTGAGAGAGGGGAGAGAACAGGGCATGAACTACCCTCCAGAATTTAGATGGACAGTTAATGTTAGTCAGGAATGAGGAGTTGAAATAATTGGACTTAGCCAGTCTAGTAGCTTTAGTACATGAATTGCGTAGCATTCTGCACTTGGCATAGTCGTTTGGATGTTTGGTAGATTTGTGTTTTCTTCAGGCCCGGTCATGCTCCCTGAAGCAGGCCAGTAGTTCAGGGTGATCCAGGGGAGGTGAAGCCCATGGACTCTGGTCCTTCTGAAAAGAGCAAAGGCATTCCAGGTGGCAATGAATTTATCCTTAAAATAGTCAAGGGCTTCGTTGATAGAAATGGCAGTGGAGAGGGTGCCCAGTTAGTGGAAGCAAGTGGAGAGCAGAGTGGAGTAAGGTCTAAGGATTTAAAAGACCGGAGCTGTATGATTTTAGGGGAAGGTTTGGGACGATGGACCTTATGAACAATGAAAATGAGGTTGTGATCACTAAGGGCATCAGGGAAGAGACCAGATTTAATGACGCAGTGCAGGTGGGTTGTAAGTGCCCAGTCAAGCAGGGTGTGGTTTTGTGTTTTGGGATTAGGGCATGTGGGCTCAAGTATAAGTTGAGTGAGGTTTAGAGCAGTGACGTCATTGCATAGCTTGTTTAACTTGGGAGACAACCAATTTAGATTCACATCACCCACTAAGAACAGTTCACCAGATTGCGAGAGGGAGGTGATGTTGGCTAAGAGTTCAGTGGTGACCGAGGGTTGAATACTTGGGTGGCAATAGATGCCAGCCACAAATATTAGGATTGAGAAAGGAAGGGTAATGTGGGTGACAAGCGCTTTGTAGGTAGCTGGGATGGAGGTAGACAGGGTGGTAGTAAACTGCAGTGAGGACAGGATATACATGGCCACTCCCCCTCCGCAACCCGATCAATCTTGTCTGGAGAGGGAATACCCAGGGATAGCAATGACATTGTCAGGGATGCTTTTTTTAGCCATGTCTCAGTAATAATTAGGATGTCAGGGGTGTGTGAAATCATAAGAGTTTGTAAGAGGTCAATTTTAGGTAGCAGGCTGCAGATGTTCAGGTGGAGGAGCTTCAACCCATTAGGAAGGGTTGTAGTGGAAGTCGGGTTTGGAGACATGTTGTTAGGGTAAGGAGCAAGGGTAGGAGAAGAAATAGGGCCAGGGCTGGGGTGGATGTTCCCTGATGAAAGAAGGAGGAGGGCAAGGATGAAATAGTGAAGTTTAGGACTTTTGTAATTAGAGTAGGAAATATGTGAGGGAGGGAAAGAAGGAGGGAGGAAGGGGTGGAGAGAAGGAGATAAGGAAACAAAGAAAGGCAAAGTGACCAGGAAGGGAAAACAGAGAGGCTGGAGGGTAGTAGGGAAAGTGGGTTCTGTTTACAAGAGGAGCTGTGGGGGTGATTGACAGGATGAAGGAGTATCTGGAAGGGAAGCAGAGAGAGAGAAGTGGCAATAGGTGTAGAGGGGGAGACTGGGATAAGGGTAAGAACCAAGAAGGGTGTGAGTAGGAGAGAGATGGAAACCATTCTGGGTAGGGTAATAGAGGCTTTATACAGACTTACAGATTCAGATCACACCACGGAATGTTAGGACATAGATAATTTGCTTTAGGTATGAATGACCCAGGACTAGAAGTGTTAGTGGAGAGCAGTGGGAAGAGGATTGCAACGTATACGTCTTGTTGCCCTCTAGTGGCTTTACAGTATAATCTGCAAATGGAAAAGTAGACACAAATAAAACAAGTTAAAATGACACTTTAAACTGAAGTAATTCAGCACTGAGTATTAAAACAGTCCAGATATCAGAGGCAATACTGGATTAGGGGGAAAAAAGGTTAACTGGCCGATGTTGATGCCATAGTCCAGTCAGAAGGAATCTGAAAATGCCTGGCAGGATGAGGAACCAAACAAGGAGCACATGGTCCACAGGCGACCGATAAGAGCTGCACAGTTCCAGGTTTCCAACACACTTTACTTGCTACTGCACCCTCAGGATCTGGGCATCCACCACACAGCAAGAATAGGCTGGTCAGCTACCATCCATACTCAGATCTGCCCCACCTCCTACATTTACCACACTGCGTCCTGTTCTCCTGCATCCCCAGTGTGGCCGGTTGGTAAGAGAACAGTCTCCCACACCACTGGGCTGTTTTTTTGTTAGTTTTTTAACCAGGACTAGCACACTAAGCTGAAGGTTTTTTTTACAGGTGCAACCTGGGAGCACAGGGAAGTTAAGTGGCTTGCTCAGGGTCGCACAGTATGCAAGTGGAAGCTGTGGGGTTCAAACCCAGGTCTGGTCTGTTAGATGTCACCAGATTTGCAGCTCAGAGCCTTAAACCACTACACTATACTGTCTTTTTTATTTATTTCTAATACACTCCAGGGTTGGGGGGTTGTGCTGAATAACCCATGCCCCAGGAAGTTGAAGGCACTTAGTTTTGCCTTATGCGTAATAATAATGCACCCAGATGTGTATTAAACCACAACCCAAGCCCTGCTGCGTTTTTATATGGACTCCTTTAATATTTATTTTTGTGTGACAATTAGCACAAATATCTTTTATTTCCCTTATTCTTCTGGGTCTTTCAGCAACTTTGCTGTTATATTGTCTGCCTTTTAAGGCATTTAAACCTTCTATCAGGGAGGCTGTATTATCTTACATTATGTGCCTTGTCATTCATTATTTCACAACTTAAAAAAATCTGTAGGTAAAGAAAGCCTACTTCTGCATAGCCCAACCAGCCAAAGTCTGCATAAGTGGTGTTAAGACCCTTACAGCTATGTGAACGTGGGAAGGAAGTCTCAAGGCATAAAACAAAATGGAAGTGATGATCACCTGATGTGACTGCTGTAAGTACAATTCTGGGACACAGAAAGAGAGGCAAACTGTAAAACACAGATCCCTTCCTGAAAACAACTCCTTTTGTAACAGAAGATGAATGCAGTTATACTATATCGAGATGGGTTGCAAAATTGTTGTAGTACTTTTTACCACTGGCTCATTTCTGAGGGACTACTATAGCTAGACTTATCTCCTTCTGGGAAGCTGAGCAAGTAGTTGCCTCTGCAATAGCCTGGGTTTTAATTTTTTTTTATTTATCATTTAGAAATTGGTGACTGGGCAAGGCACACTGAGCCAAGGCTCATTTCCAGGTGTGACCCTGGTTGTCGTTACATGGGAGAAGGTTGTTTACTACACAGAGGAAGGCATTCTTTCTCTATGTTGTTTTGCAGCATCAGTGGGTCTGTAGGCTTTATGCTCACCTCTGGTGCCAGCATATTGGCAGTTTGTGGGTTCTAGTCCCACATCAGGAAGTTACCCAATACTGACACGTAAATGCATGACTAGGGGTTGCCATACTGTTGAGGTGTTGTTCTTCAGACAAGATGTGAACTGAGCTCCCTTCATCCCATCTCTGGTGGCTGTGAAAGTGAAAGCTAAAGATCCCATGGCACTCATCAGAAGAACAGAGAATTTTCTCTGGTATCCCGGCCAATGTCACCCCATCACTAAAGCAGGTCAATGAAACCCACTCCCCTGGATACACCTGGAAATGATCTGTCACAGCTCAGTGTGCCTCACTTGATCAAAAACTATAAACACGTCAGTACTGATGGGTACGGTTTGAATGCTTATTATCAAGAAGGCTATTCTGTGGAAGATGAGATCATTGCAAGGAGTACATTTTAAACAATTGGTGGGAACAGGGTAAGATGGAAATGCAACACTGTATTCTATTGTAGTCAGAGATGAAGTAGGCATAATACAATGCCTCCCTGAGAAGTGAGCCTAACTGTGGCTGTTTTATAAATATTGGGGATTTGAATGCTGGCAAAGAAGCATCAATGATGTCATGTAGACTTCAAGCTTAGGAAGACAGATGGAGTGTAGACTAGGTACTAGTGCATGTGGAATGAGAGTGAATGCACTTTTATTTATAGATGTGACAATGTTGTTCAAACCAAGAATATCAAAGAGGAAGAAACGTGACCAGGTGGACAAGGGTAGCCTGTTTGGCAGGGTGAAATGGAAAAGGGAGAGCTGCTGTTGTTGATGCTGGAAGGCAAATGTTAGCATGAATATTATCCACTGTAGAGTGGAAATAGGTTGCAAAAGTATTTGATTTTGGTACAGAGAAATTATCACTGAAAAGAGAGAGTGGTTTAGCTGTAGAAAACAGATAACTGATTAAGAGAGTGCGAAAATTGCTGACCCCAGAAGTAATTGTTTAGGTGCTTAAGTGGGATTTGGAGTATTTCATTGATTCCCCACAAGAAACTTGGCAGGCTCTCAGCATCTTGTGTTCCATGGCTTGATCAGAGATATACCAATTGTTACATGTCAGTGGTAGGGAGTACTCATATAGGAGGAACCCAAAGATCCTAAAATAATCAGTTGTTGGCTGCAGTGGGCAGTTTAATGCTATAGGTTTCCATGCTTGGGTTTTCAGGAAGGGGGTTAACACTGGAAGGCTTCGGGTCCAGTAGGGAAGTTATGAGTAAGTGGTGGGTGTGGAATTCAGACCCAGGTCTCCAGGTTCACAGCTTTGTGCACTTAACCACAAGGCAAGACAGCCTCTCAGAGAGGTGGTGGGTGTCATATTGTTTGAGATTACTGCAGAGGTGACTGCAGAGTTTGAGCTACTCAAAGAAAGTGTGTTGGAGGGGGAGTTGGAGTGCAGGGTGGCGGAACTGTGCCCAAGCCTTGCACTTTTGTTAGTGCTACTGCCACAGAAGGGCTGTTTTAAGATGAGGTGTGTATGTATGTGTGTGTGTGTTTGTGTGTGCACGTGCTTGTGCATGCACGTGCGTGTGTGTGTGTGTGTGTGTGTGTGTGTGTGTGTTGTGTGTGTGTGTGTGCAGCGAATGAAAAGGTGGGAGGGTGAGTGACAGGTTTTAGTGAGACAGAGGATTCTGATGGTATTAAGATTAAGATGGGAGGTAGTATAGCACAGTGGTTTAAGGCTCTGAGCTGCAAACCTGGAGACCTGGGTTTGAATCCCACAGCCCCCACTTGCATACTGTGTGACCGTGAGCAAGTCACTTAACTTCCTTGTGCTCCCAGGTCACACCTCTAAACAAGCTTCCAGCTTAGTGTGTCTCTCCTGGTAAAAAAAAAAAAATATATGGTCATGTTGGGTGAGGGGTGTGCCATTGAAGGAAATACTGTATTAAGCAGAGTGGATTTAGGAGACAGAACTAATGGGAACAGGTTTGATGTTTACCAGACACAAAATATAGCATTAGAAAACTTGATATGTTGTAAAAACATCGAGGCTTAACTTTGTACTGGAAATGACTGTATATGAACATGTTTGCTTATAACTAGAATCAAAAATCAGACCATTAATTTAGAAAGTAAAAAAAGAATATAAACAACATAACCTTACTAAAACATTTATTTTGGCTACGAACAGCAAGCAACCACCATACCTGATCCTTGCCATTATAAACTAACTGAAACTCAAGTCAAAAGTAACAATCTTGCCCAAGTGTTTTGAAGGCAAATATGCCAGCATTTTTCAAAAAGACTGCAGACCAGTGTGTTTGCATGGTGTTGATCGATTGCCTTCATTTTCCTAATCTGAATAATGGATTTGGATGTAGGACCAACTGCATGCCAAGAATTTCCTCACAACCTGGTTACAGGCAAGCAGTGCTCTCAAATTTGGAAACATGTGCCTTCATTATATATCTTTTACATTGAATTTGTAGTGTTGGGGATGGGAATACATTTTCTCAGGAGTTGTTGTTTGCAAAATGTTTTGGAATTGTCAAAGCACTCTCTGGATAGCAAGTTCAGTTATTTTTGTAACTGGCCTTTGAACAGCAAGTTTGAGTGTTACATAGGATTATATAAGCAGAAGCTGCAAATGTAGACTTTGGTTCATTTAGTTTGCTCCTCCACCAGTTAGTGGACATAGTACTGTTCTGTAAACATACATCGCTCAGCTGTAATACCCCATGCCTTTTTCCTACAGCTGCTTGCATGGTCCGCCTTTAAAGGATGTCCTGCTTTCTAGCTCCACCATACCCTGAGGCAGGTTGTTCCATGCTTTCACCACCCCCGGGGTGAAGTACTATAGTGCTTCCTCATCACCTTCTTAAAACTCTCTCTTGATTCTGAACTGGTGCCCTCTTATTCCACTGTTCCCTAGTGATTGAAACAAGTCCTGCTTCTAATTGGACTCCTTTCCTCTGATAGCTTCCTATATCTCTATCATATCCTTTCTACTTTTCCTCTGATAGCTTCATATATCTCTATTATATCCCCTCTAAAGCTTTTTTTTTCCTAGAGTGAAAACAGGTTTAGCTCCCCCAGCCTCCCCTCACAAGTCATCTTTTCCATACATTTTATCATCTTTGTTGCTCCCCTCTGGATCTTCTCCAGTTCTGCTTCAGATTTCCAGAAATGTGATACTCAGAAGTTTCAAGTGTATTCTAGGTGTAGTCTCTGCAGGGCTTTGTACAGTGGCAAGATTATATCTTTGTTCCTGCTTGTTGTGCCTCTGCTTATGAATCTCAGCATTTCATTCATTTCATTGGCTGCCACTCACACTACACTTCATGCTTTATTAAAGTCTCAACTATAATTCCTAGACCCTTTTACTGCTTGGAGTCTAGAACTGTCCACCCACTTAGGCTGTACCATTTTTTGGTTCCCAATCCCCAGGTATACATCACCAAGTGCTTGTCCATGCTGAACTCCTTCTGCCACTTTGCTGCCCATATCCCCAGTTTATTGATGTGTTTCATAAAGTTTTGGAATTGTCCCTTGGTGTTCGCAGTGCCTGCTAACATATCCTCTTCATACCTTTCCACATGATGGCTGTCTATTCCTACGGTACCTTTATATTATTTATAAATAATTTATTTAGTTATTTAATTATCTGCTATCTGTACAGGGGTGGTACACAGACCTCCAGCACAGGAAAAAGAGTGGCATAAGGTACTAGTGGACGCTATCATCAGGATGGCAAGTAAGGGGAGGTTCTGCTAGTTGGTGACTTCAATCTGCCAGATGTGGAGTGAAGTCTTCTAATTGCAGCTTTGGCATGGAGCAAGGCCATTCGTGACTCCCTACAAGGGTTTTTTTCTCAGGCTGCTAGTCAAAGCTAACCAAAAAAGTCTCATTAAAACTGCTTCCATCAGGGGTTCAGAACCTACTATCTCTGCCTTTGAGGACCAGATGTACCAGAAGTTCAACCACTCATGTTTTCCATGTACCCAGATGTCATATTGCCATGGCATAGCACGAGTTCTCACACCATGCAGCCTTGTGGGTAAACACACTGCCTCCAGACATCTCTGGTGCACCAGTGATTGGATCCTTTAAATACAGACTGCGCCAGCACCTCTTTGACTTGAAAAACTGTATGTGCCCCTGCTAAAGCCACTGCACAGAGCAGTAAACTGCCACCAGCACTTAATTGCCTCCATGGTCTGTCCTGGATTGCCCAACCACTGCACTTCTACTACCACCCTACTTCCTCCTGGGCACTGCCCTCCATGCCCCCATGCCCTATCCTTTCGTACTTCTCACCCTGTCCTATATGTACTACCCCTGCATCCCTCCCTCTCCCTATGTTTCCACTCCCTACTTGGCCTGTTTTTCATCTTGATGCAGGCATACTTTGTACAATGCCACAGTATTCCTTTCCCATTGCCTTATGTTTGGAATTTTTGTACCTACTACAGTGGCGTGAAAAAGTATTTGCCCCCTTCCTGATTTTCTCTGTTATTGCATATTTGGCACACTGGATGTTTTCAGGTCTTTACACAAAATGTTATATTAGATAAAGGGAACCTGAGTGAACAAATAACACTTTTATTTCATTTATTTAATGAAAAAAGTTAACCAACACCAACTGGCACTGTGTGAAAAAGTAATTGCCCCCTTACACTTAATAACTGGTTACGCCACCTTTAGCTGCAATGACTGCAACCAAACGCTTCCTATAATTCAATATCAGTCTTTCACATCGTTGTGGAGAAATTGTAGCCCACTCTTCCTCGCAGAACTGCTTTAATTCAGTAACATTGGTAGGTTTTTGAGCATGAACTGCTTGTTTCAGGTCCTGCCACAGCATCTCTATTGGGTTTAGGTCTGGACTTTGACTAGGCCACTCCAAAACTTTAATTTACTTCTTTTCAGCCATTCTGATGTGGACTTGCTTTTGTGTTTTGGATCATTGTCTTGCTGCATGACCAACTACGCTTCAGCTTCAGCTGATGGACGGATGACCGACATTCTCCTTAAGAATTTTCTGGTACAGAGCAGAATTCATGGTTCCTACAATTATGGCAAGTCGTCCAGGTCCTGAGACAGCAAAGCATCCCCACACCATCACACTACCACCACCATGTTTGACTGTTGGTATGATGTTCTTACTGTGGAATGCTGTGTATGCTTTACGCCAGACATTATGGGATCCATGTCGTCCAAAAAGTTCCACTTTGGACTCATCTGTCCATAGAACATTTTCCCAAAAGGCTTGTGGATCATCCAGGTGCTTCTTGGCAAATGAGAGATGAGCATTTATGTTCTTCTTGGTTAGCAGTGGTTTCCACCTTGCTACTTTCCCATGAAGCCCATTTTGCCAAGTCTCTTTCTGATTGTGGAGTCATGAACACTGACCTTAGCTGAGGCAAGAGAAGCCTGCAGTTCTTTGGATGTTGTTTTAGGATCCTTTGAGACTTCCTGGATGATTTTACGCTGCCCTTGGAGTAATTTTGGCAGGCCCCACTCCTGGGAAGATTCACTACTGTTCCAAATGTTCTCTATTTGGGGATTATGTCTCACTGTGGTTCATGGAGTCCCAGAGCCTTAGAAATAGCTTTGTAACCCTTTCCAGACTGATAGATAGCAACAACTTTTTTCTGATCTTTTAGGAACTTCCTTTGATCGTGGCATAATGTGCTTGTTGAATCTTTGTGCTGGCAATGTGACTCTGATGGTAAGGGTCAAAATAAGTGAGGTTTATATTGAGCAGGGCTGGCTGTAATCAAGCCTGGCTGTGTTCAATCAGCTGACTCTAATTATCCCTTTAATTGGGTTGATTTAATTAGGGGGGGCAATTACTTTTTCACACAGTGCCAGTTGGTGTTGGTTAACTTTTTTAATTAAATAAATGAAATAAGTAAAAAAAAACAAGTGTTATTTGTTCACTCAGGTTCTCTTTATCTAATATTACATTTTGTCTAAAGACCTGAAAACATCCAGTGTGACAAATATGCAATAATAGGGAAAATCAGGAAGGGGGCAAATACTTTTTCACGCCACTGTATGTATACTGTCCCCAGTCTTTATACCTTGGTGTCTTATGTCACTGATGTGGAACCTTTTAATGAGCATCCACTCACAGGGGTTATCCAAGATCTCAATAAATAAAATAAATAAAAATTACACTATACATCTCCCCACACTGTTTCCAGAGCTCCTCACAGGGGATAACACTTCTAAACTTAATTTTGCCTTTTTAAAGGCTTAATTCTATACTTTGCATTCATTTTGACTCGCTGCTGTACTAGTATGAAGCGGAAGTTACTGACGCACTTCCGGTTTTGCTGGCATTTAAACACTCACACTAGCAAGCGGGCGTGTGTTAGGGCCCGCAGCAGACGTTGCAGGTTCATCGTGGTCCATCATGGACCTCGGGAGAGCGGTTCAACAATTATTTCACTGGTACTAAGTAAAGTGAGAAGCCCAAGGTACTGTACCTTAAATTAGATTGCTACCAAGTGTTTGTTACCTCATATTATAATGAAGAGAGCTAATAAATATTGTACGTCCTGTCAGATGTATGCAGTTGGCAAACATATAGCCGATTACATCTGTGACAGGTGCATACTAGTTAAATCATTACAGGAAGAACTAACTCAACTTCTCAATAAAGTGGGAACTATACCTGATGTTACACAACATATTGTGGACTGAGAAATAGAAGTTTTAGAAGAATATATTGACCATATGTCTCTCCTACTGGAAGCTAATAACATAACTTCCCCCCACGATAAGGCACTTCAGGGTATTTCAGGAATGAACTCTTCTCATAACAAGGTACATAAGACTGTCTTAACTCCCCGGGGTACCTCAAGAATAAATACTACTCATAAAGTAGTACATAAAACTGTTTCAACTCCCCAGTGTTCTCACTTTCCCTCAGAACCATTGTTATTTCCTGATGCCACTACTTGGTCCACTATTGCACCCTTAAAATCCAATAAAAGAACTGATCTGCTGGTACGGGGGATCAACACTCCTCCCTCAATTTTGTTGCATAATTCTTATGAACCATTAGCCTCTCTCTTAGCTGATGATACCTGTAATCAGAACTTGGAATCAACAAACACCCAGGCCCACATCCCCCCTCTTCTTCCTCATACTATTACCCCTCCACAGGTCCTTGTATTGGGCGATTCCATGACCAAATTTATAGATCGAACCATCTGTAACCCTGATAAAGTAAACAGGACTTGCTCAAGCTATAGGGGAACTAGGGTTCCAGACATAACTGCCATGACCAAAACTGCCTTACGTGCAGCAGGCAATAATCCTCTAGTTATAGTTCATGCCGGGACTAATGATATCACCATAGCCCCACTACAACAACTTAAACAAGACACGGTTGCTCTTTGTAACCTACTAAACAAAAGGGGATGTAACATCTGTTTATCTGAAATTCTCCCAGTACTTCGAGCCTCATACTATATCCAAAAAAAAATTTAATCATTCAATGAATGGCTTCGAAAATGGTGCCTTAAACAAGGTATAGCGTGTCTCACACATTGGGAGGAATTCAATGATAATCCCTCTCTCTTTTGTTGGGATGGTCTGCACCTCAGCCGTAGGGGAAGTTCTCTTCTTAGCCATCAGTTTTTGTCATTTATCAATAAAAATTTAAACTAAAACTCATGGGGGAGACTAGGCCCAATAAGCCATCTCTTAATACTCTACATAAGCTGAGCGTCCTGTCTCTTAATGCTAGAGCACTTAGCAAAGTTAAAATGGCAGAATTAGAGTTAAAAATTCAGGAATTCAACATAGGGCTGATCGCAATCACCGAAACATGGGGTAACTTGGATAAACAGTGGATGATGAACATCCCAGGGTTCAAACTCTATTACAAAAATAGAGCTAATGAGCAAAAAGGTGGAGGAGTTAGTCTTTATGTTAGTAACAATATTCCATCTTTTGAATCCTCCTTACCAACATTAACAGAAAGCATCTGGGTTTACCTACAACCTAAAGGACATCCCCAGATTTTGTTGTTGGTGCTATCGCCTCTTCCTCGGACTTTGCATATCTTACTCAATTATCTTCAGAAATCACTCAAATAGCAGATAAAGGGTCAGTCATAATTCTAGGGGACTTCAATCTTCCATCTATAAACTGGGATACACTCTCTGGACTTAATCAATATGACGTACAGCTAATTTCAACTATCACTGATCTTGGTCTTACCCAACAAGTGAACCCACACGCGGGAATAATATCCTGGACCTAGTATTTACTAATATGAAGGCCTCTTTGTCTAATTTGCGGGTGTTAGACCCCCTGGGTAATAGCGATCACATGACAATTTTATTTTCTATTCTCCTGGCTCATAAAAACTCTACCAATAACTGCACGATTAAACAATACGAGAAGGCTGATTTCTCTAACAGTAACGAACATCTTTCAGCTATTCCATGGGATTCATTACTTTCACCTCTTAAAATTAATGATGCATGGAACATCTTTAAAGAAACTGTACACAACCTAGAAAAAAGCCATGTACCAGAAAGAAAGAAGTATAACAATAAAGGCAAGGTTCCCGCTTGGTACAATAATAAGATCAAAAAACTCAGTACTCATAAACGGAAATTATTTACATCTTTAAAAAAGTGCCAACCTGAACAAGTTGAGGGAAAGCTCATCCAGTATAAGAAAGCACTTAAGGACCTAAAAACATCAATTATTCTGTCTAAACGGAATTTAGAACTTAGAATCACTTATAATAAGGATTCATATAAAAGTCTTCATTCGTATTTAAATAAGAAAAAGGGAGACACTAATAAAATAGGTCCATTAATAATTGATAATACAACCATTCTTTCAGATAAGGTTACTGCTATTGAATTTAATAAATACTTTTGCTCTGTTTTTGAACAGGATAATGAACCCATATCACATGTTAATATTAGTTCATCTCCTAGCTATACTATTACTATTTCTGATACCCAGAAACTTTTAAAAACCTTGAAGTTATCAACAAGCCCAGGCCCTGACAGTATCACCCCCAAATTTCTTATGGGAACATATAACAACATCGCTATCCCATTGACGATTATTTTTAATAAATCTCTTAGAGAGTCTAATGTTCCTTTAGATTGGAAAACCGCTACTGTTGCACCAATTTTTAAAAAAGGGGCTCATCACAAGGCCGAAAATTATAGGCCTATCAGCCTTACCTCCATTCCATGCAAACTATTGGAAAAGCATATTAAACATCTAATTGAAGAAGAAATGCTGGCATTAAGACTAACGATGTCACACAACATGGATTTAAATCCGGGCACTCTGTACAACAAATCTGTTATCTTTTTACAACTCAGTCAGCAGTTATCTCGATCTTAATATTCCAGTGGATGTTATTCTGCTTGATTATAGTAAGGCATTTGATAAGGTCTCACATTATATCTTAATAAATAAATTAGTAGCATTAGGTTTCTAAATGTATTGTGTCTTGGGTTAATAGCTGGCTCTATAAAAGAACCCAGACTGTCAGGGTCAATGGGGAACTATCGGATTGAAAATCTGTGTCTAGCGGAGTCCTCAGGGCTCTGTGTTGGGCCCTACATTGTTTAGTATTTTCATTAGTGATCTTACTATCTCATCACAGAATATCTTATCTAAATTCCTGGATGATACTAAATTAGGAGGACCTGTTGACAATGAAACAAACAGGAGTATTCTAATAAATGATCTCAAAAATCGAATCTCATGGTAACTAATAAGATGACATTCAATGTGTCCAAATGTTCTGTGTTACATATTGGTAAAAAAAATCCCAAACAAATATATCATCTTAATAATATCATACTTAGGGAATCCCTTGTCGAAAAAGACCTGGGTATATTGGTTGATAATAGGTTGTCTTTTTCAAATCACTCTAACATGGTTGCCAATCATGCTAATGCCCTCCTACGTAGGATTAATAACACTTTTATCCTTAAAACTGAGGAATGCATTTTGACTTTATATAAACCCATGTTAGACCCCTTTTTGACTTTGGTTCACCCTTGTGGAGTCCCTATTTAGTTAAGGACATCACTAAAATAGAAAAGTTCAAAGAAGGGCTACTAAAATCATACCTCATCTTTCTTGTTTCAATTATGAAACTAGGCTCCAAAAAACAAAGTTGTATTCACTTGAATTTAGAAGACTGAGGGGAGATCTCCTTCAATTATTTAAAATTTTACAATCTGCTACATTAATGAGTTCATGCGGAGTATCTTTTACATCAAGAAAAATGGTGGCTAGAATTCATAATAAACAAATTGAAATTGAGAAAACAAGAACAAACAGAAGACAGCAGTTCTTCACTGTTAGAACACCAAAAATGTGGAATTCTTTACCACAGGAAATTGTTGATTGCCAGAATATTAACACATTTAAATTCAAACTTGATAAATGGCTTCTGGACAGAATATAATCTATTATGATCCACAATGTGTGGAGGACATCCTCGATGGGCTTCGGCCTTCTTTTGTCCATACTACCAAGTACCAAGTACAATGGGGTATGAAAATCCTGTAACCTCATTGGTCAAAACACATCACATGACCGTGATAAATCCTCCAGTATACCCACTGTAAAAGTTTTATATCACTATAAAAACAAAAAACAAGTTGAACATTGTATGATAGCAATATACCATGACAGAGAGTGGGTTTATAGGTGGATTTACTACTTCTGGTGTGGTTGAGTCACTCGGCTGCGCCTCGTGACCGAACCAAATCAGGCATGGTAAATCCACCAATATACCCACTCTCAGTCATGGTATATTGCTTTTTTTTTTTAAATCTTCTTTATTGTCATTTTCTTCCACTGGTCATTAGACAAACATACAGAAATACCCAGGTTGCCCCGAGCCCACACCCCAAAACTGAGTGCAGTTACTATGTACAGTCATTAACTATTAACTTTATACATACACAGCTGCATTGCATAGCCCTCAACCACACTCTCCATACCCATACTCGTTTACAGTATATAGGACATCTTCTACCTACAAAGGTACATTAATATTTCAGAATGGATATCCCAAGTTATCCCAGCGTGCCTATAGAATCATGTTTACCAAAGCAGTAGCCCTTAGGGAATACCCTGCAGCTGCGTCCCTAGGGAAAAGAGAGAGTCCCCCCCACCCCAAACACTTGGCAGATTCTGTGGCTTCCACGAACAGATCCGAATAATATTCGGTCAGGGTATATATACCTCGAAAAGCTAGGAGTAATTAAGTATAACCCACTACCATTATAACATCTACTCCCTATCCTTAGATCTTTAACTACATACCATCAGACAGACAGGCCCGCGTTTGGGAGATTTTAGACTGCATAGTATAGACCCCCTCCAAGGTCCTCCATCTTTTATCATATATTCCTTTTCGTCCGGTTCAAAGCATTTGCCTTCTGAGCCTACTCAGCATTTTCAGCAAATCTCCCACCCACTGGTCATATGTATAAATCTGATCATTTTTCCAGTGCCTCAAGACAAATGCTTTAACTAAAGAGGACATTAAAGAAATGTGGCCTTTGACAAGTGTACTAGAGATATCAGTCATGTCCCCCAACACACAGATCTTTGGAACAATAAAGTCCTTATAGTTCACCACTGGGTCCATATTATGCTTAATTTGCTCCCAAACAGTATAGATTTTGGAACAGTGCCACATGACATGAAGTAAATCACCTGGGTTTGCACCACACCTAAAACTTAGGTCTGTCTGTCTGAGGCCCCTAGCACATAGCTTGGCAGGGGTATAGTATATATTAGAAACTACAAAACATTGCATGATCCTATATTTAGGAATAGGAATATACCTACTACTCCTCTAAACTTCTTTCCTATCAGGTCCCCGGGGGATAATGTCCTTTTTTTTATCCCAATATGAAACTTTAACAAAAGCATCTCCACCAAAAAACTCTAATAATAGCTTATAGATCCTGGACAGGGTTTCTTTTGGAATAGTTGACTTCTTTAACGCTATCCCAAGTAAACAGAGAGTGCTGTGGTCCAACCCTCCCTCTCTCTATTTTTTGCACCATATTGGTAACCTGTATTTTCTTAAAAAAGTTCATATTCTTACACTGGTCTGGGAAGACCACCTTATCGCCTCTTATAAAGTTTGCCCATTTTAAGTTGAGCAGTTGAGTAGCCCATTGCCTCCTAATTTTCTGCCCCCCAATGAGCATATTTGGGTTACCCAAAATAGGTTGTTCCCTAGAGCCCTTTTGGGCTTTTCTTTGATTTGGGGACAAGAAAGTCCACCAGGCCAACATTGCCTTAGGGTTTGTTTTCCCTCATCTAGTAGTACTGCTGGGTTAAAAAACAATACTGCTTCTGGGGAAATGCCCAAGTCTATGAACATCTGCCTGTCGACCTGGAGCCAAGTTGGGATATATCCCCCCTCTTCCACCAGTCTGCACCATCGACCCATGACCCCTAATTGTCCAGCTACATAATATAAGTGTAAATCCAGAACTTTGAGAGCTCCCATATTACAGGGTAGCCGCAAAATATTATGCTTTCTCCTGGGGGGTTTAGCATTCCATAAAAAATTAGAAATGACCTTTTGCACTTTAATAAACCAACATTTTGGAACATTATGTGGGGATAAATGTATTGGGTACAAAAGTCTAGGCAATAGGTTCATTTTAATCAGACCTAGTCTTGCTGTCCAGTTTAGGGGGAGCTTATTCCATCTAATCATATCTGTTTTAATTACCGACAGTATCTCACCAAGATTTGCTTCAAGGCCCTCGTCCTCGTTAGTTGTAATCCAAATGCCGAGATACTTGATCTTTTTTGGGGACCACTTCAACTGTAGAGGTTCGAAATCCACTTTGTAAGTGTATACAGTAACGGGGAGAACCTGTGTCTTACTCAAGTTTAACTTGTAATTCGACACCCTAGAGAATCTCTCAACTATTTCCAATGCCCTCTTGAAGCTCTTTGCTGGTTCCTGAAGATGTAGCAAGATGTCATCTGCAAAGACAGAAATTTTCATTTCTGTCCCACCAATAACAATCACCTGTATTGCTGATTCCATCTGTATCGCCCTTAATAAAGGCTCCAAGTAAATATTAAACAGAATTGGCGATAGGGGGCATCCCTGTCTAGTCCCGTTATCAAGACGAATTTCTTTCGACAAGTAGCCATTACATAGAACCCTAGCCGTAGGAGCAGTATATAAATTTTTAATGCCTCTAAGAAGGCCCTCCGGGAAGCCCATACTTCTCATAGTGGCAAATAAAAAATCATGGGAAACCCTATCGAAGGCCTTCTCAGCATCTAATGCAATTAATGCCATAGGTAACCTAGAGACAGAGGCCTTATGTAATATATGGTGAAGTTTCTGAAGTGCATCATGAGCCCCTCTACCTGACATAAACCCTACTTGTTCTTGACTAATTAGCCTAGGGACAATTTTCAAAATTCTATTGGCCAATATCTTCGTCAGCAATTTCAAGTCCTGATTCATCAGGGCAATAGGTCTATAGCTCTCAGGGAGTTCTTTGGGTTTGTCCGGCTTTGGGATGAGCGTAATATAAGCCTGATATAACGGCAGGTGTGGAACCCCTTCCTGCATAATACTTGAAAATAATTCTTTCAAGAGAGGCAATATAATTGTAGTGTGAGATTTATAGAATTGAGCTGTTAAACCATCTGGTCCCGGTGTCTTACCGTTCGGGAGTGAATTGATCCCCTCTAATATTTCTGATTCCAAAATAGGGGCGGCCAACCACTGGGCTTGTTCTTGGTCCAACTTCGGAAGAGGTATACTTCCCAAGAACTCCATAATATCTTTCTCCTTAACCGAAACACCCCCTTGATAAATCTCTGCAAAATAAGCTGCAAAGGCATCAGCCATTTTCTGGGGCTCTGTTATTATTCCCCCCTGGAAGCTTATCAGTGGAATCACACGAGCCAGCTCCCACTCTTTTATTCTATTTGCAAGAAGCCTACCTGGGGCATCCCCCTGCATTAGATAGTTTGCATGGATCTTTTCAGACCACTGATCTAATTTACCATAGAGAATGCTTGCCATCTCATCTCTTAATTCTTTAAGCTCTAGGTATAGCCCCTCAGAAGTACCCTCCAGGGGAGCCAATGAGTTAATAGCACCCAGAATAAACTCTTCCCTCACCCTTCTCATACTATTTCTTCTAGCTGTGAACCTCTGAGCTATACCAGAGTATAAAACTTTACAGGTGGGCCACTTTAATCTCTTGTCTGAAAGTGTTGGGATTTGGGTCTGAATAATTTCCACCAATGCCTGCTCTAGCCTAGCAAACACAGCTTCATCTGCTAGTAAAGAATCATCAAATCTCCATCTGTATGGCTTCATTGGGAGAGATTCCATCATCCAGGTCAACTGGACTGGAGAGTGGTCAGATAATATTCTAGTGTGAGTGATCAGCTCCCTCGCACCCTGGATTGCTTCTTTATTAACCAAAAAAAAATCAATTCTTGAATGAGTCTTGTGCGCCCCAGAATAAAAAGTCATAGTGTGGCCCCCTTTGTTACAAACCCTAATTGGGTCAACCAGCACTGCTACCTCCAGAAGTTTAGCCATAGCTGCCTGTGCTGCAGAAGGCGGCCGTTTTGACGGGGCCTTTTTGTCCACCCTATTGTTAAGGCAAAGGTTCCAGTCTCCTGCTAAGATTAGGGGATGGGATGAAAAAAGGGCAATATCCACTTCCACTGAAGCAAAAAAGTCTGGGTTAGGTGGTGTGGGAGCATATATTGAGGCAATTGATAGTAAGTTACCCATAATAGTGCCCGTAACATAAATCCCTCTGTAATCTTCTCTAGTTTTAACTTGTAGAACTGTAAACGGACAGTCTCTCCCAATCAAAATCGCTACCCCCCGAGGCTTTGGCATTTCCGTCTCCAAAAACCTGTCCTACCCACAGTTTCTTTAAGAGATCCAGCTCCTCCTTTAATAGATGGGTCTCCTGCAGAGCAACAATCTGAGGTCCCAGCTGACGGATATATTTTAATATCACCATTCTTTTTCTTCTCCCTCTGAGGCCTTTAACATTCCGGGTAATAATTTTAATATTGATCATGCAATCTTGTTTACACCCCTGCTTCTCACTCCAACATAATCTGCCATTAGATATATGTAAATCATGGACTCTCTCTTTTTCCACTCCCAATAATCCCCCCCACCTGATCCCCGATCCTTCGATCGTCCTCCTAGCCCAGATAGATACGTAGATGAGCCATCTACTGAGCGAACCCCCAGACCCTCCCAATCCTTACTATCGCCTCTATATCTACTTAATTCCCTTAACTGTGAGCCCATCCCCCTGTCACCCCCCTTGGTTTTCACTCGTAACTTCAAACATGCCCTACCATGTTATACAGAAAAAAGGAAGACAACAATAGTATCTTAGACTGAGGCAAATAGCAATGGTCCAACATAGCTAAAGATAAATAAAGCATCCCCAGGAAAAATCACAGATTCTTGTCACAGTGGGGTCCTAAATTAAAATCTAATCCCCTTAGACCTAGAATTAAATTCGAGTGCCTGCTATAAGCCTACGTTTACACCTGAAATAAATGGCGACCCAACCAACTTGTTTTTAATGAATCCTCGGGTCAGAGTAAGATTAATCAGCCCCCCATATACTTCTGGCCCACATTAGAACAATAAAGGAGAAATGAAAAACAAAACAGCCCCGATACCCCCCCCAGACCCCTGGAAGGAGATGCTGCAAAAAAAAAATAAAGGGAGGGGGGATATTTTCTTCTGTTCCTTTTCCTTCTTGTCCCTCTTCTTCTCTTCCCTTTTACTCTTCATCTCTTCTTCTTCCATCCTTATCCCCACTTCCCCCTCTTAGTAGATTTTTGGTTCATTTCTTCCTTATTATCCAGGTTCCAATAATATGTCCAGATCCCCAAAAAGTACCATATCTGGTCAAAGCCTTCCCTTGTGAGCCATTTTCAAGTCACAGATTTAAACAGGTCCGGGAGCTCTAGTTGCAGTCCCTCTGCTGCATCCTTTGCCGTGAGGTACCTCCGATCTCCGGACTGTAATTTCACCACCAGAGTGGCAGGGTGCTGAATTCTAAACTTCACTCCAGCTAAATAAAGCTTTTTCTTTATTTCCCCATACTCCTTCTGCTTCTCCCGGATCGCCGGGGTTTGATCCTGGAATACCAACAGGGACGCACCATTCCACTGAAGATTTTTAAGTGCTCTGGCTTTATTTAAAACATGTGACTTCTCCTTAAAATTTAGGAACCGCATAATGATGACTCTCGGTCTGGCCCCTGGTGGAGGTACTTCTCTGAGCGAACGATGAGCTCTTTCCAAGTTGTATGAGTCCCCATATGGTGTTGGGCCTAAGAGCTTCATTAGCAAATCTTGAATAAATGTAATACAATCTTCTCCCTCCGATCACTCTGGAAGGCCCACCAGGATTAAATTATTCCTCTGACTGTGGGATTCCGGGTCCTCGACTCAATCCTCTAACTTTCATACTTGCTTTCAGAGGGCCACTAAATCTTGATCACGCAAGATAGTTTTGCGCTCCTGAGAAGCCATATGTGCCTCCACATCCCCGATTCTTTGGGCCAGAGCATTCAGTGTTGGCTTTATTGCAGAAAAGTCAGCAACAAGCCCCCGAAGTAAGGTTTTAATTTCTGTAATGTCTTCAGGGGATGCCTGTCCTCCTCCTGCCATCTCAAAACTAGGCCCTTGGTCCTCCGGCACAGGCGATGGGGGTTTTGGGTGCTTCATTGCCAGCGCTCGTGTATCAAGGATCTCGGGAGTTTCGTACTCCATCTCGAGTGTTGTAGTCAGCCCTGTGAGCCTCCGCACAGTGGCGAATAAAAACTCCAAATTCAAACCAAGACGTTTCTTAGGGGAGTACAGGAGACTCTAGTAGTTACCCTATTTTCACCACCACGCAGGGGTCAAATATAACTTTATATTTAAAACTAGTTCGATAGGGCCTGGGAGCTCCACTCAGCACGTCCTTCCCCGATCAGCTCATCACGTGATCCCCATCTGTCATGGTATATTGCTTAAATAACTCACTATGGATGGGGCAGTGTTGGATCTGGTGCCCACAAATGGGACAGCATTGCAGATGTCACAGTGGGCAGTCCCCTAGGTACCAGTGATCACCATACTGTGTGGTTTAACATTAAGACAGTAACAGAGACTAACCACAAGAGGACAAGGGCCCTGGACTTTAGTAAGGCAGATTTTAAAGAAATGGGAGACTGCCTCAGAAATTGCCTCATGGGGGGATTGACAGGGAGGGGCAGAGGCACAGTAAGGAAAAAATAAGGGTGGAGATAATTAAGAAAACCAACCTCTGAATGGAGGAAGGAAGTAAAAGCAGAAGGAAAAAGAGACCATTATGGTTCTGTAGGGAAATGGCCAAGGTGATAAAGGAAAAAAGGGTGGTATTCAGGTATAAGGAAATGCAGAGGGAGGAGGATAGGAAGGTATACTTAGTAAAGAGAAAAACAAGGGGATGGATAGTGAGTATAAGGAGGGTGACAGGGGAAGACTGTGGAGAAGAGGACCAAGAAAAACCTACATCCTGAATACGTACTTCTGCTCAGTCTTCACAGTAGAGAGAGGGGGGATAAACCACCAGGGAGCAGCAGGAACAAAGTGGGGGAGGAGGACACAAGTCCATTTGAAGAGGACAGAGTCCTGAAGGGACTTGCAGCTCTGAAGGTGGAAAAGCCTATGGGACTGGACGGGATACACCCAAGGGTACTAAAGGAATTGACGGAGGTGTTAGCTGCCCCACCGATGGCCTTATGCAACAGTTCACTGGAAACAGGTGTGGTTCCAGAGAACTAGAGGACAGCAGACATGGGCTCCCTAGATAAGAGCAGCAGAAGGGAGGAGGTTAGCAACTGTAGGCTGGTCAGTCTCACCTCAGTGGTGGGGAAATTAATGGAAACCTTGCTAACGGAAAGGCTGGTAGAGTATCTTGAATCCAGTGGGCTGCAAGACCACAAGCAGTATGTATTCATGGAGGGGAGGTCATGTCAGATGAATCTGAATGATTTCTTCAGCTGGGTGACCAAGGAAATGTATCAGAGAACCACAATGGATGTGGTCTATCTAGACTTTAGCAAGGCCTTCAACACTGTACCACACAGGAGACTGATTAAGAAACTGAGCAGCCTAAGAGTGGGAATCCAAAGTGATGAATGGGTTAGAAACTGCTTAATGGACAGGTGTCAGAGTGTGCTGGTTAATGATGGGAGCTTGAACAGCAGGGTGCCGCAGGGCTCAGTACTGTGATCAGTCCTCTTTAATGTCTTCATAAGTGACATAGTAGAAGAACTGAAAGGGAAGATACACCTTTTTGCAGATGATACTAAAACCTGTAATGGAGTGGACACACAGAAGGGGTGGAGAGAATGTGCAGGGATCTTGGGAAACTCAAGGAGTGGTGAAGAGCATAGCAGTTGGGGCTCAGTGCCAAAAAGTACAAAATCATGCACCTATGGCATAGGAACCCAGGAACTGATTATAGGATGAGTGAGGTACTGACAGTCACCAAGCAGGAAAGTAGAAGACTTGGTTTGCTGGCCAAGGCACCTAGCTTCACCTGAGCTCTTTCCTTCTAAGACTGCTTGAAAGGCAGAGTAGAGAAACTTACCAGAGCAAGGGAGAAGGATTAAGACTTAGTTTGGCTAAGCAGATTTACTGTGTGGTGGTGTTTTTATTTTTTACTCACAGGGATTGCTACTGTTTGTTGTTAACATTTCATTGCTTTATTTTTCTCTGATTCAAATTGTTGTTGCTGGTATACCTTCTTCTGCATTATTACAAGGTGTGCCTACAGGTGTGTAGCTAACAGATTACTGCTGTAATCTTCTGATTCAAATTGACTTTTGCAAGGTATATCTTCTGTTACTGCTTTATTTTCTCTGGAGCAAAGTGTTTCTTACAGGGTATATCTTCTCTGAAATTACTGTATTACAGGTGGAGCTTACATTTTGTGACTTTTATCATTGGGCTAAGCAAAATTACTGTTTGACACTGTGTTTTATTTTTCTTGTTTGTTGAAAAGGTTTGTTGTCTCAGAGGTGTTTCAGTCTCCTTCTCACATTGAAGGAGCTAATTGCTTTTCCTCCACAGCTCTTCCAAAGGATTAGGTGTGTATGGGGTGGAGCTGGCAAACTGTCAGTACTTCCAACAGAAAGAAGGGTTAAAAAGTCAGGTTAGTTGATATCTTGGAGGTAGAGACTTGGTTTGCTGGCCATGCACCTAGCTTCACCTGAGCTCTTTTCCTTCTAAGACTGCTTGAAAGGCAGAGTAGAGAAACTTACCAGAGCAAGGGAGAAGGATTAAGACTTAGTTTGCTAAGCAGATTTACTGTGTGGTGGTGTTTTTATTTTTTACTCACAGGGATTGCTACTGTTTGTGCTAACATTTCATTGCTTTATTTTTTCTGTGATTCAAATTGTTGTTGCTGGTATACCTTCTTCTGCATTATTACAAGGTGTGCCTACAGGTGTGTGCTAAGAGATTACTCCTGTAATCTTCTGATTCAAATTGACTTTGCAAGGTATATCTTCTGTTACTGCTTTTATTTTCTCTGGAGCAAAGTGTTTCTTACAGGGTATATCTTCTCTGAAATTACTGTATTACAGGTGGAGCTTACATTTTGTGACTTTTATCATTGGGCTAAGCAAAATTACTGTTTGACACTGTGTTTTATTTTTTTCTTGTTTGTTGAAAAGGTTTGTTGTCTCAGAGGTGTTTCAGTCTCCTTCTCACATTGAAGGAGCTAATTGCTTTTCCTCCACAGCTCTTCCAAAGGATTAGTGTGTATGTGGGGTGGAGCTGGCAAACTGTCAGTAATTTCCAACAGAAAGAAGGGTTAAAAGTCAGGTTAGTTGATATCTTGGAGGTAGAAGACTTGGTTTGCTGGCCAAGGCACCTAGCTTCACCTGAGCTCTTTCCTTCTAAGACTGCTTGAAAGGCAGAGTAGAGAAACTTACCAGAGCAAGGGAGAAGGATTAAGACTTAGTTTGGCTAAGCAGATTACTGTGTGGTGGTGTTTTTATTTTTACTCACAGGGATTGCTACTGTTTGTTGTTAACATTTCATTGCTTTATTTTTCTCTGATTCAAATTGTTGTTGCTGGTATACCTTCTTCTGCATTATTACAAGGTGTGCCTACAGGTGTGTGCTAACAGATTACTGCTGTAATCTTCTGATTCAAATTGACTTTTGCAAGGTATATCTTCTGTTACTGCTTTATTTTTCTCTGGAGCAAAGTGTTTCTTACAGGGTATATCTTCTCTGAAATTATTACAGGTGGTGCTTTACAGGTTTTACAGTTTTATCTAACATTAGGATAAGCTTTCAGGGTTACTGCATTTGTTGTTGACTGATTGTTTCTGCTCTTACCTCCTTGTTCTTTCGTCCGTGGTTCTTCTTTTTAGGCAGGGAAGGGCCCAGCCACCACCCCATCCCCCAACCACCCACGCTACACTCCTTTTATAGGGTACCACAGTTGTGACATTTCCTGTGACAGAGCAGGAAGAGGCGGATCAGTGGGGCCTCCACAAGTGATCTCATTTACAGGGCACTAGTAATTTAACTTGTTATAACAAGTTAAACAAAGCACAATTAAACCATTACTTGCATTTTTTCCTTCTAATTACTCTGACTAGGTTACAAACCCAGCAACTTATTTGTAATGGATTTCATTAACTGCAGGTACTGTGGAACAATTTTCAGAAGGACAGTCTTACAGGATTTAGGACACTGTCCTACATGCTGGGCCTTTGGAGATCTTAGGTCTCAGCTCCGGGCAGCATGGGCAGAGATTGCACGCCTCAAATTTCATATTGAAGAGGAAATACATTATAAGAACCACCCGCCATTTCCCAGCATCCAACAGAAAAACCTCGACCGCAGAGGGTAGTTGGTCCAGGAGGTTGGCAGGTGGTTAGGAGGAGCAAATCAGGTGCCCCATCACTCTTGCTCTCCAACACATTACCTCCAAAACCATATAAACACTACAAACAGGTATCTGCCTCTATCTCTGAAATCAAATAAAGAGGCAGAAGACACTGCAAACAGGACACTGCGGCACAGGAGCTGGCACAACAATACTCACCCAAATCAGGAACCAAAACTAAACAAGCACAAAGAAATCCAAAACTTCTGATCATAGGAGACTCCATGATTCGGGAGTTGATACCCATCTCCAGCCAGGGTGATGGTCAGATGTCTCCCAGGTACATCAGCATGGAGAACACTGACCGCATTGCTAAAATTGTTCACAAAGCAGGAGAAAACATTGATGTCCTAGTACACATAGGGACTAATGATCTGCCAGCCGGTCAGTTGTGGAGACCAAGGAACACCTGACTAGGCTGGGTGACAAACTATCATCTATTTCGTCCGGCATCTCCTTCTCTGAGATCCCAGTCTGGGAGAAGGGCAGATGGACGGAAGGTCAGAAGAAGGAGAAGGGGAGCTAAACACGTGGCTCAAGGACTGGTGCCAGAAAAAGGACACAGATTTGTAGGGAACTGGCAACAGTTCTGGGGCGAAAGTTCTTTAAATTTGATGGACTGCATCTGACTAAAGAGGGAGTCAGTGCATTGGGGCAGAAGTTTGACGTCTTTGCAGAATATTTAAACTAGCAAATGGGGAGAGGGGTGCAGCACCCCATACATCGAATGGGAAGAACACCCCTCCCCCCCTCAGCTAGTGGTCAAACAGGAATTCAGCGTGTTTGCCGTTCATTTGCATCACCAGGTAAGAAAAAAGGTTTGTCTCCCCATACGATGCACAGGGGTAATGCCAAACTTCACCCAACAACTAACACACCAAAATCTGGCCAATGGAAAATCATGTACAAATGCTCACAGCCTGGAAATAAGATCCCAGACCTGCAGGCAATAATGTCAGAGGCTAAACTGGACATAGTAGCAATTAGTGAGACGTGGTTTACCAGTAACCACACTTGGGAGACTTCAGTACCTGGCTATGTATTGTTCAGAAGAGACCGAGGTGCAAAAGGGGAGGAGGGCCCTGTATGTTAATGAAAATATCAAAGCTACAGAAATTCAGAATACACATAATGAGCCAGAAGAACTGTGGGTCACCCTGGAAACAGGAAATGGGACAGCCATAAGAACTGGGGTTGTCTACAGGCCCCCAGACCAGAGGGAGGACATAGACACATTACTGTTAGAGGATATACAAAACATGACAGCTAAAGGGGAGGTTCTGATAATGGGAGACTTCAACATGCCAGATACAGATTGGTCAATACCAGCAGGAACATCGGCCAGAACTAGACACATAGTGGATTCCCTGCAGGGGGAGGGCCTCAAACAACTGGTACAGCAACCCACAAGAGACAGGGCTATCCTAGATCTAGTACTGACTAACAAAGAAGGGATCACAGATCTCCAGGTAGAAGGTCACCTGGGGCCAGTGACCATCACATGGTATGGTTCAATTTGGCTACTACATCTAAATCATCCCATTCCAAGGCAAAATATGGGACTTCAGAGGAGCTGACTTTGATAAGATGGCCAACAGAGTTAAGCTAGCCCTGGCAAAAGAAACACAGGTGAGGAGGTACAGGCAAGTGGGCAAGCATTAAGGATACAATACTTGAAGCAACATCCCATTGTGTTAGACAGAAAAGGAAGTGCAAAGAAGAAGGAAACCACTTTGGTTCTCAAATACAGTAGCAGAAAAGGTCAGAGCCAAAAGGCTGGCCTTCAGAAAATAAGGGAACACAGCGGGATGAAGATAGGGAGGCATACCAAACTGCCCTAAGGGAAGCAGGTAAGGCAGTAAGGCAGGCAAAGTCCCAAACTGAGGAAACACTAGCACGGACAGTAAAAGAAGGTGACAAGACTTTCTATAGATACATTAGTGAAAGGAGAAAGTCCAGAGGGGTATTGCTAAGCTTAATGGAGAAAAGGAGCATGTGAGGAGGAGGACCCTGTAAAGGCATCTATCCTAAATAGATACTTTGCTCAGTATTTACTGAAGAGAAGGTAGGGCAGGGCCCACAGCTCAAGCATCATGGACACAGGGGAGGGAGGTGAGCACTACTCCCTTCACAAAAGAAAGGGTCCTACAAGAGCTTGCTAAGCCTCAGGGTGGATAAGGCAATGGGACCTGATGGCATACATCCCAGGGTATTTAAGGAGCTAAAGGAGGAACTAGCAGAGCCTTTAGCAGAATTGTTTAGTGAGTCTCTGAGCACAGGAGAGGTCCCAGAAGACTGGAGAAGGGCTCATGTGATCCCACTCCACAAGAGTGGTAGCAGGGAGGAGGCGGGGAACTACAGACGGTCAGTCTTACCTCAGTAGTGGGCAAGATTATGGAGGCACTCCTTAAGGAAAGGATAGTGCAACACCTGGAATCCATAGGGCTCGGATCCAAGACAGCATGGGTTTACAAAGGAAGGTCCTGTCAAACTAATCTCATAGATTTCTTTGACTGGTAACCAGAGTGGTGGACCAAGGGGGAGCAGTTGATGTCGCCTACCTTGACTTCAGCAAAGCTTTTGACACTGTTCCACATAGAAGATTGATAAATAAGCCAGGTAGGCTCGGGGTGGGTCAGAAGTTGGTCAACTGGGTGGCAAACTGGTTGACTGGCAGAAAACAGAGAGTGGTGGTAAATGGTATACAGTCAGAAGAGATGCAAGTCACAAGTGGGGTACCTCAGGGATCAGTCCTGGGTCCAGTCCTATTCAACATCTTCATTAGTGACCTCGCAGATGGACTAGAGGGTAAGGCTTGTCTGTTTGCAGATGACACCAAGATCTGCAACAGAGTAGATGATCCAGATGGGGTGGGCAGAATGAGAAGAGATCTGGATAAACTAGCAGAATGGTCAGAAGAGTGGAACTGGGATTTAATGCAAAGAAGTGCAAAATCATGCACATAGGGAAGAGAAACCCTGAAGCCACTTATAGGCTGGGAGGGGAGTTGCTAGCAGTCACAAAGGAAGAAAGAGACTTGGGCATCATCATCACTGATGACCTAAAATCATCCAAGCAGACCTCTAAAGCAGTAGGTAAGGCTAGGGGGGTGTTAGGGTGTATTAGTAGGGGTATCACAAGTCGTAAGAGGGAGGTAATAATCCCTCTGTACAAGACATTGGTTAGGCCCCATCTGGAGTACTGCGTGCAGTATTGGAGGCCACACCTTCACAAGGACATTAACCAAATTGAGGCAGTCCAGAGAAGGGCAACCAAAATGGTGCAGGGACTGCATCAGAAGACATATGAGGACAGATTAACGGAGCTCAATATGTATACCCTTGAGCAAAGGAGGGAGAGAGGTGATATGATCGAGACATTTAAACACCTTAAGGGCATAAACAAGGTGAAAGAGTCTAACATGTTTAAATATAAGAAAAATAGCAGGACAAGAGGACACAGCATGAGATTAGAGGAGGCCGATTAAGGGGAATGTGAGGAAATTCTTTTTCACAGAAAGGGTGGTAGATGCATGGAATGGCTTACCACAAGAAGTGGTGGCTATGAATACAGTGCAGGGCTTCAAACAGGCATGGGATAGGCATAAGGGAGCAATACAAATGACTATGAATAGATAGGTCACTGACAGAGCAAAGGCCGATGGCACATTTATAAGGTAGAAAAAGAAATGGGCAGACTGGATGGGCCTTGCGGTCCTTATCTGCCGTCAACTTCTATGTTTCTATGTTTCTATGTAGGAAAGGGACCTTGAGGTTATCATAATCGATGTCATCAAAGTGGCAGAGCAGTGAGAAATAGCTCTGGGTAGGGCTAGTGGGATGTTGGGGTGCATAGGAAAAGGTATCTCCAGTGGAAGGAAGGAAGTGGTGTTGCCACTGTATTGCTCTGGAGGCCACACCTCAGTAAGGATGTAGACAGGGTAGATGGAGTCCAGAGAAAGGCACTAAAATGATCCTGGGGTTGCAAATAAAGCCCTACAAGGAGAAACTGAGAGACCTCAACATGTACACCCTGGAAGAGAGGTGAAGAGAGCAAGAGGGGACATGATAGAGACCTGCAAGTACCTCACAGGGGTGAGCAGGGTGCAGGCAGGAGTCTCTTTCAAATGAGAAACAGAACCAGGACCACGGGTCATACAATGTAGCTGAGGGAGGGAACATTTAAGATGTGAGGAAGTACTACTATACTTCACTGACAGGGTGGTAGACACGTGGATCAGAATGACAGCAGATATGGTGGAGGGGAAAACAGCAAGGGTGCTTCAGGCATGTGTGAGATAGACACGGGACTATTAGTAAACAAGCAAGGAAGCGAGAGGGTCTGCAGAGACAGATTAGGAACATCTGGGCAGACTGGGTGGGCAAGCAGTCCATTTCTGCTGGCAAATTCTGTTTCTTTGTTTCAATTATGTATTCATTTTTCACAAGGAAAGAGCATACTGAGCTGAAACCAATTAATGTCCTGATGTATCCTGGATAAGAAGTGCAGAGGAGATATGCATAACAAACACTGGAGAAGAATTCCAATATCAAATAATGATAAATAATGATAAATACTACACCATACAATTTTCATTTATATCATAACTTTTGTGCTGCATCTGAAAGTGTTTTCCAAGCAGCACACAGCTCAACCTTGAACAGTCATGGATATGCAGCCACTGCTGGGTGGAACGTGGCAGTTATTCCATATCAACACTATAAAATAGCTTTCCATTCTCTTTGCCCAGATGTGAACTGTCTGTCTGTACACCAGGGTAATCTGTTGGCAGGTGAGTGAATACTAGAGCAGTGCGGAATGTGAAATTCCACCAGTGGAATTAACATACAGTCGCGAATCTGCCTCTGAAATGCTTTTTTAAAACACCTTCTACCATTTACTGTCTGCTGTGTTTGAGAGTGGGCAGGTTACTGTCTTGGGGCTCCAAGATCTGCATGACTGGAGTGTGCAACACACTGAATGACAATACTTGATTAGCATGCTACATGCTTTTTTTCTCACTTGTTGACTACTATACATATGTATTGCATTTCGGTTATGTCCTTTTTGGTCACAGTCATTTAATCCCACTACTGGTATATGATTGCCTAAGCAAACAGTATTGTCATCACTGCAGCTCAGTATTCACTTCCCTCCCTCTATAGTACAATCCCGAGAACAATATTTAGGTTTGTTGCTGTTTTTTTATAAGCCAGTTCATGCAGAACTGTATGGATAGTGACAGAACTTATGGGTGAAGCAGGCTAAATATACATTGTAATTAAAGCCTCTAGGGGTCAGGTATTGTGTAGATATTTTGAGACCTCCCCCTGCTCTAATGCCTGATATCCAATCACAAATAGTGGCAGACGTGGACACTGACCTATGTCAATACCTCCTCGTCTGTTTGATCTTCCTTGCATATTTGCGATGGTGTTGATGCCATTGTGCTTATGCAGAAATGGAGTTCAGTTTTGGCTCAGTGTGCTGACAGGCTCAAGTCATGTTTCTCTGCCTACTGACATCCTGTCTGACATGCTAGTTGCATGACTTGTGTATGTGGTGTGGGGGAGCTGGATACCCATCTGCAGCAAGGAACACAGTGGTATCATCATGTACTTCATGAAATAAAACAAAAAAAGGATTCGGAAAAAAACATCAAAGCACCACACTCAGCTAGTGACAGAGGATGGAGGGAGACCACCAGAGACTTTTAGCTTTTATGGCTGTCTGTTAAAAACAATAGTAAGCATGAACGGTGGCCCTTAAACACCCAAATCAGACCTAAGAAACAACTTCAAACATCAGCAACAGATTAGGAGCTAATTAATTAACCATTAATCCCTGAGTGAAATGATAAATTAATGCCACTTTCAGATAACCAACTCACATAGCAGCTTAACATAAGGGTTATATTCCAAAAACTGAAGGCAATGGTAAAATAGATGCTCGTATATAAGAAATGAGACATCCTCCACACTACACAGTACACTTAGTCTTTCAATCACAGATGAAACCTTCCAATTCAGAGGTATGGGAAAAACTTTATTTTGAAGACTGAAAGACGATCGGCTCAGTGACAACAGTGTGAAATAAACTACGGGTACTCTGAGCAAGTGTGTGCATTACTCAACTGAGGTAGTCGCAATTTGGCTTTCACAGAAACAGGCGCGTCCTGGGGAAACATTTTTTGGAAAGCGGCTGTACAAGGCATGGTGTAAAAAACAGAAATAAACTGAAGACATTGAAAACTTGTCATTGACTAATCATGATAAAGCAATATCTAAGTGAGATGTGCCGTGCTTACATATTTCTCAGAGTTAAATAGGTGGAAATGCTGAGCAGCTCTTTAAGTCCCTGCTCAGGTGTGAACCACTGATTCTTTGCCTACTAAACAAACACACATTCAGAGTGTCACTGAACTGCAGGTTAGCGAGTTCCAGTTCCTGTGACATACAGGTTATGTCACACCTGCAAAACAGGTGACTGGGGATTTAATCCTAGCAGGCAATTTACTTTCATAGATTGTTGTTCCTAGCTAAATTTACTTCTCATATAATTTACTATTCCATTCCAAACCACCATGATCGCTACTCAAGTGAGTTTACATCTTACAAAAAAAAGTTTTAAAAAAATATTTAAGGCCTTTCCAGGATTCAAATTATGTCTACCTGAATTTAAGCAACTTATCCTTTGGCTGTTAAGTGAACACACATTCAATGTGCTACTGAGATACAGGTAAGGGAGTTTCATTTCCTACTGTGCAGGGGCTATGTCACAACCTGCAAAACAGGTGAATGGGAATCTAATCGCAGCAGTTGATTTGCCTTCACAAATGTAGATACATTTGCTTATCATATAATTTACTATTCCAACTCCATATCACCATGAATTGCCACTCAACTAAGCTTCCACCTTACAAAAACAGAAAATGTTTGCACCCCTGTCAAGATTTGAACCACTGATACTTTGCATGCTAAACAAACACACATTCACTGTGCCACTGAGCTACAGGAGTTGCAGTTCCTATGGTGGAATGGTTATGTCACAACCTGTAAAACAGGTGACTTGAATTGTATTCTAACCTAAACAGGCCTCAGCCAGGACTAATTTAATTGGCTACAACACACTGTAGAACTAAGTTAAATTACTGAAAGTCTGCTATTTAGCTCTACTGAAACCCTTTACTACATCAACAATGACATCTAATAATTTCTGTCATGCAACAAGAGTTGTAGTGAGAAAGAAACAATATGTAATGCAAGGGATCAAACACAGCCTTGTGTAGGTCTGACACCCTGTGCCAACACCTAAAAGCCCTATCATTGAAATCATGCAGCCAAATCACTCACACTTAATTTAACCTTAAACTTGACTAAATGCACATTAGAGTACACGTGACCACAATAGGTGCTAACAGCTATGCTGCTGGCAGCTACAATTTTAAATTTAAAAAGTGTTGGTTACTTAGGGAAGGCAGTTTTGAAAATAGACTCACTTTTTTACCTGCCATACAAGGTTACATGGTCAAATTAGACAAGATTTTTGTAGCAATTTGCTACTAATCTGCATTTTGCTCTTGTAACCATTAGAAAAGGACCTGTAGACAGAATTCCTTCCAAGGCCTTGTTCTCAGAGATGCATTCTAAATTCTGGTTTCCCTGTCCTATGTAAACACAGACTTTGCCTGAAAAAAATGAAGGAAACATAATTTGATCTTGCCCGACCCTGAGTGGTTCCATTTTAAAACAGAAAATATAGTACAGTATGTTTGTTTTTTCAAAATGATACCATACAGGTTGGTATGTATGGGGAACATACTTGGCAAATAAACTATGTAATTTGTTTGCAGAACTCTTCAAAATACAGATTTCTGGAAGAAAGTGTATGAGCTTGGGGGAAAAACGCAGTGTATAAGCACCACTCCTGTCAAATAAGCAAAGAAATCTTAACATTTGCAGATTGCCAACTACTTATTAAAAAAGCATGCCAATTATGAATCAAGAAGTCAATGAGTCCCTTCTGTGAGTGCATAAAACTGACATATCTAAAATTATGTGTAAAGTATTTTAATTATACAAATATATATATTTTGGGGGGACATTCTTCAGATGTATTAAAACAGTTGTATTGAAAAAAAGCTGTCAAGATAAAGACAGCAGTTAGCACAAACAAAAATATTGGTAATACAATTTTTCTTTCTATATTATTGATTACAGGGCTATGTGGGTTTGATGTTTTAGAGCAAGTTCATTGCTTTAAACTAATATTGGTTTTTGAAGGCACTCAGCTGTTGCCTTTTATATCTGAGGTACTTGTTGTTTTCCCTTTGGTCAACTAGAAGATTTTTTTATCTGATGTTAGTGGATGTGATGCATGAAACAGCACTCTTTCTGGCAGCTGACATATCTAGAACTGTTCTTCCCATTATCTCATCAGCATTGTGGCCTCACTGAATGTGACATCACAGCTGCTCAGAGAAAGATCTGAAAAGAGGAAGACCAGAGGTGGAATTGTAAGATTAAAAAGGGAGGGGGACTCTGCGGGGGGCAGGAAAGGGCAGACATCCTGAACAAATGCTTTCCTTCAATATTCACACAGGAAGGAAAAGGGGAAGAGCCACACAGTAACAGAAGCTTTGGAGGGAGGGACATGGGCACTAGTCCTTTCTTAGAGGTAAGAGTCCTGAAGGGCTTGCTAATCTGAAGGTGGACAATGCAATGGGACCAGATGGGGGTGCATCCAGGAGTATTGAGGGAGCTCTAGGAAATGTTGGTTGCACATCTGACAAGTCTGTTTAACAGCTCACTGGAAACAAGAGTGGTTCTGGAGAACTAGATGAGGGTGGATATAGTCCAGCAACACAAAAGTAGTAGCAGGGAAGCAGCTGGCAATTTCATGCCAGTCAGCCTGACATCAGTGATGGCAAATTAATGGAATCACTGCTGAAGGAAAGGATTGTGGAATATCTTGAATCCAGTGTTACGAGACCCGAGGCAGCATGGTTTCACAGAGGAGAGGCCATGTCAAATGAATCTGATAGATTTCTTTGACTGGGTGACCAAGGATCAAGATCAGGGTGGGGCAGTGGATGTAGCCTACCTAGATTTCAGTAAGGCTTTTGGCACCATTCCACATAGGAGACTAGTGAGCAAGTTGGGTAGCTTAGGAGATGGTCCAAAGGTGGTAAATTGGATAAGAAATTGGTTAGGGGATAGGCAACAGAGGGTGGTAGTAAATGGAGTTCACTCCAAGGAAGAGAGGGTGACCAGTGGGGTGCTTCAGGAATCAGTGCTAATGTCTTTATAAGTGACATTGCAGATGAGCTGAGAGGGAAGGTCTGCCTCTTTGCAGAAGACACCAAAATCTGCAGTAGGGTGGACATTTGGGGGAGGGAGGTAGATAGGATCAGCAGGGACCTGAGAAAACTAGAGGAGTGGTCAAGGGTATGGAATTTGGGTTTCAATGTGAAAAAGTGCAAAATGATGCACTTAGGGCACAGAAACCCAGGGGCAGAGTACAAAATGGGTGGAGTGGTACTGATGACCACCAAGCAGGAAACAGACCTTGGGGTAATCATATTGGATGACCTTAAAGGTTGCCAGGTAGTGCAACAAGACAAGAGGGAGAGTTTGTAGGATGCTGGGGTGCTTAGGGAGCGGTATCACCAGCAGAAAGAGGGAATTGGTGTTGCCCCTGTATAGATCACTGATGAGACCTCATGTAGAGAACTGTGTCCTGTGCTGAAGACCACATCTCCAGAAGGACATAGCCAGAGTCGAGGCAGTCCAGAAGAGGGCAACTAAAATGGTGCAGAGTCTGCAACAAAAGCCCTACAAGGAAAAACTAAAGGACCACAATATGTACACCCTGGACAGAGGAGGAGAGGGGTGATAAAATAGAGAACCTTAACTCCTCACTGAGGTAAATAAGGTACTGGAGGGAATATTTATCAGAAGAAAAGGTGTTCAGAAACAAGGGGGGGTAGATTCAGGAGAGATGTGAGGAAGTACTTCTTCAAAGAAAGAGTAGTGGGTTCCTTGAACAGCCTTCCAGTGAAGGTGGTGGGGGTTAAAACATTGGTGGGATTCAAGAATGCATGAGATAAGCACAACAGAATCATAGGAGAAAGAAGGGGGGAGGGAGAAAAAGCTTTAGATTAGGCACCATCTGTGGTACTAGCGCCGATAGGGAGAAATGGGCAGACTGGATGGACCAAGTGGTCTTTGACTGCTGTCAAATTCTGTTTCTATGTTTCTCAGGAAGAGCCACCCAGTAGGTGCCAGGTCTGTCACCTGTGATGTCACTGTCAGTGAGGTCACAGTGCTGATGATGTAGTGAGAGGAATAGAATTAGATATGTTAGCTACCAGGTGGAGTGCCATTTCACACATCCAGCATAACACTATCACATAGAAAACCTTCTAGTGAGCAAAATGAAAGCAAAAAATACTTCAGAAATAGAACGTTACAACTGACTACTTCTTGAGGTTCTTCACACTTACCTGCCTGGTTGATTGTACTGTCTATTTAAGGTTCTTTTCTGCTTCCATACCTACCATGATAAAACTAAACATCTTAGTGTTGTGCTGTACAGTTTGGCATAGAAACATAGAATTTGTTGGCAGAAAAGGACTGCTTGGCCCACCTAGTCTGCTCAGATGATCCCTGTCTAGTCTGCCTCCGTGGACCCTAACTGGTTTCTGGAGACCATCCCTCCTCCCTACCTACTCACTAATATTCCCCTATGTCTATCCCACACATGCTTGAAGCCCTCTACTGTTTTTGCCTCCATCACTTCCACTGGTAGTCTAGTCCAGATGTCTACCACTCTTTCAATGAACTAGTACTTCCTCTCACCCTCTTTTTTTGAAAATGTTTTTTATTCACTATTATTCATGAATACATTCTCATGTGAATTAGTCCATACATAAAATCCCCCCATATTGTACAATTGTTATACTATAAAGCACTTAATTAAAAAAATTATTTACAAATTATATAAACAGTCCTTTATATAAAGAAAAAGACAAGGGAGGAACATACTTTATGATAAATTTATTGGGTGTTTGTGATGCAAGTTCTTGGTCAATGAAAAGGGTCTACTACCTCATATTTAATTATTAAAGAAGGGAGATTAGCTTCAACTTCTTTCCAGTTACTACCAAAAATAGCATCTTCTATTTCTGAGATGGCCCACCATAATTTTTCATGAGATAGAGTTTCCTTAAACATGTGTCACCATTTAAATTTTTCAAATGTAGGTATAATACAGGAGTTCCATGGCTCAAAGATTAGGTATTTAGTGGCTGTTGTGCCCAATACAAAAATTTCATTGTGGGCTTGTTTAATTGTATGGTTAGAAAAATTGTCAAAAAGAAAAACGTCAGGTTCAAAATTGATGGGCTCCATATTCAGAGCCATCTGGATGCGCATGCAAATCAATGCGCCACAGAAAAAAATTGGTCCGGCCAGCTCTGGTGTGATATCCAAACAGAATGCATGATCAGAACAGACCATGCAGTCTGTTTGAATATCGGACCTTGGATGTGCAGCACACAGCAAGAGTCCGGGCGCATCCAGGGTGCGGGGCTAAAGATTGCCCATAGGGGAATGCATGGTACATACATGGATGCACCATGTCTCTCATGGGCAATATTCAGCCCAAACATGCAAATAAACCCATTGGGCATGCATGGCACAAAGGGGCCTTATGCATGCCAATTAGGCTCTTTAGTGTACCTGCAAAGGGTGGAATGCACCACACCAGCCCCCACCCCAAGCCCTGATTGCCCATAGTTGAAATGCAGGAATTATCCCTGCTGGTCCAGTGGACCATGACAGCCCCCATCACCACTGATGTAAACTGACACCCCACCTCTCCAGCCCTGATCACGGCTACAGAATAATAAAAAATACAATCCCTGTTTCCATAGTATAGTGTCCCCACTCCTATGCCCCGAGCACCCATAAATAAATATGTAACCCCCCTGCAAATGGGGGTTCCCAAAAGACTTCCAGGAGCTTGCTTGAATGCTCCAAGCCTGAATGGTGTTTGGCATTTAAGCCATTTATCAGTGAGTGTTTTTAGAGCCTCTGGTACTGTCTCTTTAAGAGCTGTCTGCTTGCAGACATAATTAGTTTGTATGGGGGGCCTGTGTGCTTCTCTGAGTACCACTGAGCTGCTGCCAATTCACTTCATTTTTGCAGTCACTAGGAGTGCAAAGGGAACCTATCTGAAAGATGTAACTGTTTGCCAGAAATTATTTAGAGTAATAATGAAATTACAGTTTGTCTAACCTGCTTTCTTTGCAGTCAGAACTGTGTCTGCTAGTTCCCATTCTAGTTTTGAACTGCTGAACTGGACCAATCAGTGTGGGTAAGCTAGCTCTAAAATGGTGCCTTGGCTGAATCAGAACTTGGACTCATAATCTGGAGCCAGCCACAAGAGGATTGTATGGGCAGTGACTCTGGGAGATGTAGTTTAGACTTCAGTGCCTTTTGGACCAGCAGCAGCAGTCTATTGTGAGTGACAGCCAATCCAGTCAAGAACTGGGAGGAACTCAAAGGAAGTGCCGGTTTTGTCGGTTGGAGTTTCAGTTGAGCTTTGGCAGTGAAGGAGGAAGGAGCCTGTGCTTTTCAGTGTGCAGTTTTAGTCAAAAAACGTGTGTAAGGCCCAGAGTTCCGGTCTGCAGCTTGTGTAACTGCTTGTTAGGACTGAATCCGTCCTGTGAAAAGAATCAAAGGATCTCTGAAGAGTAGAAACCAGGCTCACCCTGTAGAAGACTGGAGGAATTGCTGAAAATTGCACTCGGTCTGTCAGGAACTGAATCTGCTGTGTGTTCTCCCGGGTATTGTGCAGTAATTGCGATCGGGATACAGATGCAGCCTGCCTGGTATAGTGCTTTCTTTTATATGGATGTGTGAAGAGGTTTGTGTACCTCAAGTGAGCCCTGCTGACATTGAAGGACCCTATCTTATTTGGAGGTCGTGAGTACTAATTCAGGGTCGCTCCCTGTTGAATTGCCACATAAATCCAAATGGAATTACTGTACTGCTGACTGTTTAATTCTCCTTTTCTCTGTGTGAAAGGGCCCTACCAGCTGCCACGGTTTGGACTAGCCACTAGGGCTTGGGTACCCAGGGACAGTAACTGATAGGGATAGGCCTGTGCACAGAGCCATAGAGTAGATTATTAGAGTGATAAGCTAATTAACCTGATTTCCCCTGTCCTTGTTATATCCCCCTAAATAAATCAGAGCTGCTTGTTTCAGCGAAGTTATACTGCCTGAGGTATTTGTCTATGTTAAAGTACTGTACTGTGATTGTTGCACTGTATCTCATTTCACAGGAGGTCCCAGTGCCGGAACCAGTCCTGGGGTAAGTGTATACTGTGAAGGTAATTCTGATATATTGTGTGGCCACTAGTGGGAAGAAGGGGGTTGCAGTGTCCCAGAGGGATGTGACCAAGTTAGTTTAACTATTGCAAACCCTGACCTCTAGGTGGAGGCACCCGCCATTGGATCCAGGCCCCTCAACCTGTTAGTGGCAAATCAGGCAGGGGTAGTAGCCCCTGGGATAGCGCCATCTAGGGGTTACATCTTGGAGGCTCACCGCTGGGATTGTGTGTCCTCTAGTGGCTTTATTCACCAACCACTGTTAAAAAATGGTACACTGACAGAAGTGGCTGTGCACCGCTGGTGGAGTGGTGTACTGGGGAGGAGATCGACCCCCAAAATGCTATGCTTATCCTGGACATCCCCCTTGGTATCAATGCGGACACTGTGCAGGAGTACTTTCCAGGTGGAAGGTTTACAAAACCCTGTGGTGGTGGGTCGGCATGCTAATCTGCTCACCCACACTTTCCTGGCCCTAGTAGAGTTTAAGGATCCCATAGATAGCTCCAAAGTGCCACAGACCATTACCCCAGAGGAGCCCTCACTGCTTGAGAGTAATAACTAAGGACAGTAAAGACCGAGGGAATCAGCCCCACCACTATCTGAAACTTTTGAGGAGAAATTTGCTGAATGGTTGCTGGAGAGGGAAAACTGTGGAGGACTTGAAGAAACTATTCTTGCCACCTGGGGTGTTCCTCCCCAACACCTCTCCTGCTCCAGTGCCCGTAATGTGGCTGAACCAATGCAGACTCTTATTTCTGCACCTGCCATTAGTCACTACTTCACCGAGGTTGAGGATCTTCTCTGGCACTCTCCCACCCCCCAGGGGAGGATGACTGGGAGACCTGGATAGACTATGTTGCCCCCAAGTGCTAGAATGGCAATGCTCGGAGCAGCGAAAGAGGGTTAGTGAGAGCCTCGAGGTCCTGCCCTGGCTACCATCCGCTAAGCGGGCCAGTAACCCTGAAGCGACTGCACAGGCTTATCTTGAGGCCTTGGAGAATGTGTATGGGAGCCCAGATTCTGATGAGGACCTATGGTGGAAGTAAGAGATGCACAACAGTACCAAGGGAGTTGTTGTCTGTGTATGTATCTCGGCTGGAAAAATTGTTGCAAGAATGCCTCAGAAAGGGTAGTTGCCAGCAATTGAACTGGACCCAACCAGGCTGGACAGGATCCTGTCTGCCCCTTCTCAGAACTGCTGTTGCTCAGTTACGCCTGGCAGATCGACTGAACTCTCACCCTCCCATGGATGAGTTAATGAGAGAAATTCGAGGAGTTGAGAAGATCGACCTGGAGGACCTGCACCAATAGCTGCGGCTACGACTCGAGTGACTGAGGGTGACCCATCAAGTGAGTTCAGGGGCAGAGGTTGGCAGTCAATGAGTGCTCTGACAAGGAAAAAGATATGTCACAATGGGGCTTAACTGTTGAGAGAGATCCGGGAATTCAAAAACAGTCCTTTATGAAGGCCACGCCTGCAAGTACGGGCCCTGACCTATATCCAACTGTATCTCATATGGGGGTGGGGTACCCACCCATGTATCTCCTGCTGATAACAGCTCAAACTCGATTCCTTGACCATGGAAGTGGAGAAACTGACGCGATGTCTCCAAATGCTTATCACGCGCAGACACGAGATGGCACCAAGGTTTCCAGTTAGTATTACCCCGCCCCTGGCTCCCAGTGTGGCGCTACGGCCAGCTCAAACTCCAGAAAGTATGTTTTGCTATAATTGTGGTAAGGATATGAGGCGCAGAAGGATGCCAGTCCCAAAAGACACTGACAAAGTTGCATATAGGCTACAAGGAGAGCTCGAGAAGAAATCAGTGGTTAGAGGTGCGACATGATCCCAGTGAGGGCACCCAAAATGCTAATTCACGTCCTTTTGTGGCAAGGTCAGTGCCCAGGCCCCACTACCGCCTCTCCAGACTTGTCCAGAATAGTGGGTCCCTTCATGGAGACCACTGTAAAGGTGAATGGAGTGTCTACAAGAGCTGTATTAGACAGTGGCCCCAAGTGACAATTATGTTCCAGGATTGGTATCAGAAGCATTTGTCAGACGACCCTTACAACCATTAGAAGGACTGCATGTATGGGGTTAAGTGAAGGCCTACCCCTATTCCGGTATATCCGAATTTGCTGTCTTTCCCCACCTCCGTGGCTGGAGTGGCGAACAAGTAGAGACTCCTAGCCTTAGTGTGTCCCCCACTGGACTGTATGATGGTGTCCCTTTGTTGATTGGAACAAATGCTCATATGTCTGGAAGGCTGGCACAGTTGTGTTATGAAAACAGGGGTCAAAGACTAGTAGAGCTTTAAGAGTTCCGGCTTTAATTAAGAAGGCCTATGAGGCACAGAGAGATGCTGAAAAAACAGAACCAGAGGAACCGGTCGGAATTGTATGGAAGAAGGATCCTGAGTCTCCTGATCCCATGGCGCCAAATGCCCAGTGTACCTTTACAGGGAGAAGTCCAGATTAGAAAGGATGTTAAGAATAAAATATTAATGTTTGGATGCACCAGGCGATGGAAAATTGCCAGAGGACTGATGGTCAAGCCTAGTATTTTGCCCGCTAGAGCCCCATGCTTATGCCACAAGGGTAATGGTCCAAGTTCATAATGTGTCTGAAAGAGACATTCAGTAAACAGAGGTTGCATCCTGGCTAATGCATTGTGCAGACATCTATGTGCTACCCAGCAGCAGAGTTCAAGGAAGAATGACAGAGTAACTCCGACTTGTTTGATTTCGGCACTCCCGCTGCCAGCTGAATGGAAAGTGAGGATCAGTGAGAAGCTTGCCCGAGAGACCAGGTTTTCTTTAAAGGAATGGGATGTAGGATGCGTGAAGAGCTGAGCACAATATCCGGCTGCATGACGAAGACCATTTCGTGAGAGAGTCTCGCTACTGGCACCTGCTGACATAGATGATGTGAGACGGCATCTGCAAGAGATGTTAGCTGCTGGTGTAATACAAGAATCGAAGCCCTTATGTTTCCATTGTGGTAGTGAGGAAAAAGAATGGAACAGTAAGGATGTGTGTGGATTATCGCACCTTAAACTGGTGGACTATCCTCGATCAGTACACAATGCCCGCATTCAGGATGCTTTGGACTGCCTAAACGGGGAGCAAGTGGTTCTCTGTGCTGGATCTCCGTGAGTGGGTACTACAGATCCCGATGGCCCCAGAGGACCGTGAGAAGACGGCCTTTGTCTGTCCGCTGGTTTCTATGAATTCAAGGAGGATGCCTCAAGGGATTTCAGGTGCCCCAGCCACTTTTCAACGATTGATGGAGCGTGCAGTGGGGGACATGAACTTACTAGAGTGCCTGGTATACCTAGATGATGTTATTGTGTTTGGCAGCTCACTGGAGGAACATGAGAGCAGATTATTTAAGGTATTGGACCGATTGGAGGACTTTGGCCTTAAACTGTCCATTGATAAGTGTCAATTCTTTCAAACATCAGTAAAGTATGTGGGACACATAGTATCCACCGAGGGAATAGAGACCGACCCAAGTAAAGTTGAGGCCTTGACCACCTGGCCACAGCCCAAAAATCTAAAAAACTGCAAAGATTCCTGGGATCTTGTGGTTATTATCGAGCGTCATCAAGGACTATTCAAGAGTGATCCGCCCTTTACTTAACCTTACTCAAGGGTATCCCAACCCACAAAAATACCAAAAGTCAGCGTCCCTCAAGACTGAAAGAGTGTATTTTCATCCAAGTGAAGTATTTGGGGCCCGCTGGACTCTGATTGTGAGACTGCTTTTCATGAGATCATATATCAACTTACCCATGCTCCAGTGCTGGCCTATGCCGATCCAAGAAAACCCTTACGTCCTGCACACTGATGCTAGCTTGCAAGGGTTGGGGGGCTGTGTTGTACCAAGAGCATGAGAATGGCCTGAGACCAGTGGCCTTTGCCAGCAGAAGTCTGACCCCATCCGAAAAGAACTATCCTGTACATAAGTTAGAGTTCCTAGCTTTGAAGTGGGCTATTGTTGACCAATTCCATGAGTACTTGTATGGGGCTAAAATACTAGTAAAACTGACAATAATCCTTTGACCTATGTGCAGACCTCAGCTAAGTTGGATGCCACTGGCCATAGGTGGCTTTCTGCATTATCTACATATGACTATGCTCTCTATACCAGAGCAGGTCTGAACCACATAGATGCTGATGCCTCTCCGGAGGCCTGTTCCCCAGAATGGGTCCGATTGTAGAACCTGACATTGGGGCACTCTGCCGGAAGTTTGACAGGGAGGAACAAATGTCACGGACGCAGTGGACTGCATGGTGGATTGCTTGGGACCCTCTGAGAATTGCATACCTGCTGCTTATTGCCACTTTTCTGCAATAGACATTGGTGCACTGCCTCAGCTGGACAATGATAGTATTGCCGGGCTCAATCCCGCGATCCCATGATCAAAGCAGCTTTAGAAGCCCTCTATGCAGGAAAAGATGTGTCCAAATTACGCTCCACTGATTTGAGAACTGCACTGTTATACAAAGAAGGTCCTAAGTTGAAACTGATCAATAAACTGTTATACAGAGAAACAGTAGACAAGAGGGGACAAGTAGACAAACAACAACTAGTGCTGCCCACTGCCTTCGAGACTCAGTACTGAGGTCCTTGCACAACCACATGGGCACCTTGGTATAGACAGAACACTTGACTTGGTGAGATCCAGATTCTGATTGGCCTAAGATGGGGCTGATGTGGAGCAACACATCTGAAACTTGTAGTCGCTATGTCACAGAGGAAAGCTTTGCACTTCAGAGGGCTGCCCCTTGTTAACATCTACCACCAGTGCACCCATGGAGCTGGTCTGTATTGGATTTTCCAGTTTGGAGTCAGATCAAAGAAATATCTGTAATGCTGGTGGTCACTGACCATTTCACGAGATATGCCCAAGCTTTCCCTACCAAAGACCAGAAAGCATCCACTGTACAAAGTACTTAGAAAACTTTTTGTTCACTATGGGCTCCAAAAGAATCCATTCTGATCAAGGGAGAGACTTTGAGAGTCAGCCTGATCAAGAGATGCTTTTCTGTGGGGAGTGCGAAAGTCCAGAACCATCCCTCACTTCCCCGAGGGGACCCACAGCCTGAAACGCTTCAACCGAGACTTTGCTAGATATAGCTAGGCACCCTTGCACCCAAAGGACAAGCCTAGATGGAGCCAACAAATTAGCACCCTGGTACATGCTTATAACTGCACCAAAAGTGATGCCACTGGATTCTCCCCCTTCCGCCTGATGTTTGGAAGAGAAGCTCTTACTACCATAGATGTGTGTTTTGGGGTCTCTCCTGATGGGGTTCAAGCTGACAACTATTTACAGTATGTGCAAAGTTAAAGGCCCAGCTAACTCATGCGCACCAACTGGCTCAAACCATGGCTGCAAAAGAAATCTGGCCAACAAAGAAAGGTATGATAAAAAGGTGAAAGTACAGAACTCCAGGAGGAGACGGTATTGCTAAGAAATCTGGGACTGCATGGCAAGCACAAGATTGCTGACAGATGGCACCATCTCCCTCACATTGTAGTAGGCAACTAGATGAGCTGCCAGTGTACAAAGTAAGGCCTGAGAATAATTCAAAAGATGTAAAAACAATGCATAGAAATCATTTACTGCCCATTGGACAAATCTTAATTGAGTCTGAGCCCCTAGAAGATGCCCCCTCTGGACCAGTGACTAGAGCTGCTGCTAAGAAAAGATCAAGAAAGTCTGCACCTACAGAAGCAAAGTTAAAGTGTTCCCCTCCACAAGTCCCAGTTAAGCATGACTGTCAGTCCATATCGGAAGAAAGTGAGAGTGACTTTGAATACTATCCTTCTTACGAACTGAGTCAATTGTTTCGGGGCAATCCCCTAGTCAATACTGGAGACAAAGCTGGGCCTTCTGGACTGTCTAAGCCCCCAGTTTCATCCCTGGAGCCAATGCTCCCAGAAAGTGAAGTGCAAAGCATCAGATCAGATGAAATGGAATCATGCATGGTTGAACTGTTTGAGCTTTCAGGGAGGAAAATGATAGATTGGGGCAGACTGGTGATACACCGAACAAGAAGAGTATTTTGAGTGCCCTGACAGTCCACTGCCAGTGTCCGAAAGTCTCCATGTGAGCCAAATGTTGTGGACTCAGAAACTGTAACTCCTGGAGCTGTAAAGTGCCCCAAGTTCTAGCCTCTCTACCCCCATGGAGACTCTCTTGACAAGTGAGGACAATGCTGAGAAATGAGGCTCAGAGTGCAGAGACTATAACAGTTCCCCTAGAAAGACTGGTTGAGCTTAGAAGCCTGTGGTGCACCTCAGTTATGATTCACTTGGGAGGCCTGTGGACTTGCCTCTCAATGTTGTCCATAAAGGAGTGTATGTGTCCTCGAGCTCATTGCCCAAACTGAGCATCAGTGCTAACTCCAAGTTACTTGTGTTGCCCTTCTAGTATGGTGCCCTTGCCACATCCAGCCCCAAGGTAACTGATAGGAAGGGGCCCCTCTCTTCAGGTTTTCATGTACAAGAGGTAATAACTTGAGTTAGTGGTACAATGTGTATGTAATACTGTGTAAAGTGACGACTGCAATGTTTCAGAAATGTGTTCTTGGTAAAATGATATATTGACTGATGATTACATGTGCGACCTAATGCAAATGTATATGGTTGCAGTTGAAACTTATGGGTACTTGCTTGACGTGGACGTCAAGCTTTCCCAAGGCAGGAAGGGTGTAACCCCTGCAAATGGGGGTTCCCAAAAAGACTTCCAGGAGCTTGCTTGAATGCTCCAAGCCTGAATGGTGTTTGGCATTTAAGCCATTTATCAGTGAGTGTTTTAGAGCCTCTGGTACTGTCTCTTTAGAGCTGTCTGCTTGCAGACATAATTAGTTGTATGGGGGACTGTGTGCTTCTCTGAGTACCACTCGAGCTGCTGCCAATTCACTTCATTTTTGCAGTCACTAGGAGTGCAAAGGAACCTATCTGAAAGATGTAACTGTTTGCCAGAAATTATTTAGAGTAATAATGAAATTACAGTTTGTCTAACCTGCTTTCTTTGCAGTCAGAACTGTGTCTGCTAGTTCCCCATTCTAGTTTTGAACTGCTGAACTGGACCAATCAGTGTGGGTAAGCTAGCTCTAAAATGGTGCCTTGGACGAATCAGAACTTGGACTCATAATCTGAGCCAGCCACAAGAGGATTGTATGGGCAGTGACTCTGGGAGATGTAGTTTAGACTTCAGTGCCTTTTGGACCAGCAGCAGCAGTCTATTGTGAGTGACAGCCAATCCAGTCAAGAACTGGGAGGAACTCAAAGGAAGTGCCCGGTTTGTCGGTTGGAGTTTCAGTTGAGCTTTGGCAGTGAAGGAGGAAGGGGCCTGTGCTTTTTCAGTGTGCAGTTTTAGTCAAAAACGTGTGAGCCCAGAGTTCCGGTCTGCAGCTTGTGTAACTGCTTGTTAGGACTGAATCCGTCCTGTGAAAAGAATCAAAGGATCTCTGAAGAGTAGAAACCAGGCTCACCCTGTAGAAGACTGGAGGAATTGCTGAAAATTGCACTCGGTCTGTCAGGAACTGAATCTGCTGTGTGTTCTCCCGGGTATTGTGCAGTAATTGCGATCGGGATACAGATGCAGCCTGCCTGGTATAGTGCTTTCTTTTATATGGATGTGTGAAGAGGTTTGTGTACCTCAAGTGAGCCCTGCTGACATTGAAGGACCTATCTTATTTGGAGGTCGTGAGTACTAATTCAGGGTCGCCCTGTTGAATTGCCACATTAAATCCAAATGGAATTACTGTACTGCTGACTGTTTAATTCTCCTTTTCTCTGTGTGAAAGGGCCCCTACCAGCTGCCACGGTTTGGACTAGCCACTAGGGCTTGGGTACCCAGGGACAGTAACTGATAGGGATAGGCCTGTGCACAGAGCCATAGATAGAATTATTAGAGTGATAAGCTAATTAACCTGATTTCCCTGTCCTTGTTATATCCCCTAAATAAATCAGAGCTGCTTGTTTCAGCGAAGTTATACTGCCTGAGGTATTTGTCTATGTTAAAGTACTGTACTGTGATTGTTGCACTGTATCTCATTTCACAGGAGGTCCCAGTGCCGGAACCAGTCCTGGGGGTAAGTGTATACTGTGAAGGTAATTCTGATATATTGTGTGGGCCACTAGTGGGAAGAAAGGGGGGTTGCAGTGTCCCAGAGGGCTGTGACCAAGTTTGTTTAACTATTGCAAACCCTGACCTCTGGGTGGAGGCACCCGCCATTGGATCCAGGCCCCTCAACCTGTTAGTGGCAAATCAGGCAGGGGTAGTAGCCCCTGGGATAGCGCCATCTAGGGGTTACAAATACACAACAAATGATCCCCTTTTCCACAATGTAGTGGCCACCCCTCACATGCCCCAATCACCTGTAAATCAATGCATAACACAAAATCCCCTGTTCCATACTGTAGTGGCCCCCCACCCATGCCCCGATCACCCATAGAATACCATCAACCCCCCTCCCTGAGCCCCAACACTGTGACAGAAATGTCATCCCCCACCACCCTGGCCACAACACTGTTACAAACATGCCCCCTCCCAAGCACTGAACCATAGAACCTTACAACAGCACCCACCTCTGGTAGTCAAAAGGCACCCCACCCCATTAGGCATTGTCCCACCACCCTGCTCCCCCCAACCCAACAGGAGCCAGCGACTGGCATAGTCCTCCTCACCCTGCCACAGCCAGCCACTGACTGATCATTAGCAGAGCGTGTACAGTAACTAGTACATACTCGCTGGTTGTCTCGATGACCAGTGAGCAGGTACAAGATACTACACATGCTCCAGTAGTGATCACTCAGCAGAGGTTCTGATAATGGGAGATTTCAACATGCCAGATACAGATTGGTCAATACCAGCAGGATCATCTGCCAGAACTAGACACATGGTGGATTCCCTGCAGGGGAAGGGCCTCAAACAACTGGTACAACAACCCACAAGAGACAGGAGTATCCTAGATCTAGTACTGACTAACAGGGAAAAGATCACAGATCTCCAGGTAGAAGGTCACCTGGGAGCCAGTGACCATCACATGGTATGGTTCAATTTGGCCACTAGAACTAAATCATCCCATTCCAAGGCAAAAATATGGGACTTCAGAGGAGTTGACTTTGATAAAATGGCCAACAGAGTTAAGCTAGCCCTGGCAAAAAGAAATACAGGTGAGAGGGTACAGGCAAAGTGGGCAAGCATTAAGGATGCATGCAATACTGGAGGCCACACCTTCACAAGGACATTAACCAAATTGAGGCAGTCCAGAGAAGGGCAACCAAAATAGTGCAGGGACTGCATCAGAAAACATATGAGGACAGATTAATGGAGATCAATATGTATACCCTAGAGCAAAGGAGGGAGAGAGGTGATATGATCGAAACATTCAAACACCTTAAGAGCATTAACAAGGTGAAAGAGTTTAACATGTTTCAATATAAGAAAAATAGCAGGACAAGAGGACATAGCATGAGAATCGAGGGAGGCCGATTAAGGGGTAATGTGAGGAAGTTATTTTTCACAGAAAGGGTGCTGGATGCATGGAACAGCCTACCTCAGGAAGTGGTGGATATGAATACAGTGCAGGGCTTCAAACAGGCATGGGATAGGCATAAGGGAGCAATACAGATGTGTATGAATAGATAGGCCATTGACAGAGCAAAGGCCGATGGCACATTTATAAGGTACAAAAAGAAATGAGCAGACTGGATGGGCCTTGCGGTCCTTATCTGCCATCAACTTCTATGTTTCTATGTTATGTTTCTAGCTGACCGTGGCAGGGTGAGGTAGGTTGTACTAGTCGCCGGCTCCTGTTGGGTTGGGGGGCAGCGGGGTGGTGGGATACTGCCTAACAGGTTGGGGGGTCTTTTGACTACCAGAGGCTGGTGCTCTTGTAAGGTTCTATGGTTTGGAGCTTGATGGCTCATGTTTGTAACAGTGTCATGGCTTGGGAAGCAGGATTGTTATTTCTGTCACAGTGTCATGGCTCGGGGAGGGGGAGTTGACATTTCTGTCACAGTGTTGACGGTATTCTACAGGTGATGGGGCACTGGTGGGGGCCACTACACTATGGAAAATGGGAACATGGGTTCTATTTCTATTTACAGCTGATCAGGGCATGGGAGGGGGGCCACTACATTACACTACGGAAAAAGGGGATCTTGTGTGGTATTATTATTTATGAGTGTACGGGGCTGGGGAGAGGGTTGAAAATATTGTACAGGCGATTGAGGCATGGGAGGGGGACACTACACTATGACAACCAGGGAAGGGGGATTAATGTTCTGTACCAGCAGTCAGGGCTTGGGGTGTGGACATGGACCTAGTCCTATACAATGCGGCGGGGGCACCAACTTGCTCCGTGCATAGTTAAAGTAGGGTTTCAAAAGCATAACTATGCACTGGCATAGCTGGCCAAAGTTACACTTGGGGGGGGTTCAATGTTGCGATGCATGGCATACGCATGAGGGACCCCTCATTTGCATAAGCATATCATAATATTGTGTGCAACGGCACAGTTGGGGGTGGGTGGTGCATCGGTAGCCTTTGAATATGGTCATGCCCCCCAATGGCCCGCACAAGTCCAGAGATGCGTGGTGCATCCAGGGATGTGCCATGCCTCTCATCTGAATATGTGGGTCTACGATTATACCAAGGGGAAATAAATGGACAGTTCCACAAACAATGTGACCTATGCACTACCAGGTGGGAATTACGTGCCAGATGCATATATCCCACCCGCGTAGCTCCACTCCTGTGGACAGGTGTGCACTGGTGTATTCATCAATGGCTGCCACTTGTCCATGGCTCTGCCCCCCTCCCCCAGCATGCAGGACTCCACAGGGTGGCTGGGGGCAGCATTGCGGATCCATGCGGGCATCTAACTGGATGCATGACATTGGTTTCACAGTGTATCCCTTGTGCATTACAGTGCAGGTCCAGGTGCTTGAATGCCTACTGCAGGCACCTGGACCCATGCGGCATTGCCCCCTCATCCTGTGATCTCCCCCGGCCCAGCCAGTATTGCAAGGTGTCCTCCCAGTACACAGAAGGACCCTTGGCAGTAGGAGCCCATCCCCGTTCTGCAGTCAGTCCCTCCAGCTGTGCTCTGACCCTGCAGTTGCATCCCCTCCAGACCACCATGTGCCCTGTCCCCAAAGGAGTAGCCCCCCAATGAGCCCCAACAGGACTGCCCAGTCAGAACACCACATGGTACATCTCTGACCCCCTTCTAGTGCCCTCGCTCCCCCAGTGCTGGTCAGTGTCCCCCCACCAATACAAGTGTCCCACATCTGAATGGACACAACCAGGCCCGCGTACCCCCCACTAACATGTTGGTGGTCAGTTTTGTCCCCACCACCGTGGCACAAAATCCCTCCCCCCTGCCCCCATACCTATCCTTTGGTGCCGCAGCCAGGAACAACTAGAAGCACAGCCCTCCCCGCATCTCCTCAGCTGCCAGCTGTCCAAGGGATACTGGGAGCATGCCCCTAAAGAGGTAGCATGCTCCCACCATCCCTTTATGGCCAGCGGCCAAGGAGGTGTGAGGAGGGCTGCACCACTGATCATTCCTGGATGTGGCATCAATGGACAGGTATGGGGCAGGGGTGAGGGTTGTCAGTACCATGGTGGGTAGGGGGAACACTGACCACCAATGGTGTTGCTGGGGGGTGCCTGGATCATGGCAGTGTTGGTAGGTATGACCGCACAGCAGGGCAATGGTTGGGGGAGGCCATGGAACATATGGGGTCGGGGCAGGCATATGTAGGGAGGGGGGTTTAATTGCTGGAAGGGGCTTTGCTGTCCGGTGCAGGTTGGGTGTGTGTGGATCCATGCACCCCAGGGCACATGCACATGCAGGCACTTGGATAAGGGGCCTGCCAGCCCTCCCCGTCCGCCTACTGGGCTGGGCTGGCATGGCTGTACAGTCCCTGGTGCTGCCACGAATGGGCAGCTGTGGTCAGTGGGGGTGTGCAGTGGGTTCAGCAGGATTTTCCCTGGTGTAACCTGCACCTTCCCCCCCCTTGGGCAGCACTATGTGCCTTAGTGCATGACTCTTAGTACTGGCATGCCCACCTGCCCACCCCGGTGCATTGCTGTCTAAGCAGTGGAGGGTCAGATGCATAGGAGCTGTATGCCTGGTTTGTGCATCCTATGTGGTGGGCGCAATGGGTGCAGAGTAGCTATGTGCAGCGGCGTGTAGCCACTCTGCACATTTGTGCATAGGACCCAATGTGTCAACGTGCCTTTACTTCCACATCCATGCCAATAGTTGTTCTCATTTTTACCTTTTTATCATTTTATTCTTAGCTGAAATATGATCTTTTTTGCAAATATTCTTACATTCTGTCATTGTTTAGTTGTTTAATTGATATTTCCTTTAGTATTCCATTTAAAATTTATTTTGCCTCTTGAATCCTTCTTCATTTTAATAATTAGATAATACATCCTAGCCAATGCATTTTGCACACCTGGTTTAATTTGAGATTATTTTTGATAACAGTTGAGTAAAAGCATTGATGTGATAGGAGAAAGAGTCACATAGTAGTTCAAATGTATGTTTTAACAACCGACCATTAAAGGTCCAAATCAAACAGATGTGCACTCTAGGTTGGTGGTGCAGGGATAAAAAGGCCTAGCAAAATGGATATAAAATCCCACACTCGCCACCACCAGAACAATCAAAAGCTGCTTGCAGGTCTAAAGTGCAAAAAAAACTTTATTAAGATGCCAGTGTGGCACATCTTTTAAGTTTCGGAAAAAGACTTCCCTTATCAAAAGACATGCTCATTAAAGGTGCTTATTTTCTAAAACTTTATATCATTAATCCTTATTTCCTCATAATTTGGAAAGTATTAGGATATCTTTCCAAATTCCCAGTTCATTTTTGATGGATTCATTAACTTTAATATTAATTCCTTTAGAGCATGTATTGTGGTTATTCCAAATATCAAAAAATGACCACAGAGTTTCTTCTTTGGGGAATATTTCTTTCTTTATTTATTGTCTCGATAAAGGATGACAAGTAAGGAATTTGGCTAAGTTTTATAGATGTTCCCATTTAAAAAAAAATGCAATTGCATGGTCATCTGAAGAAAAAAATGCCCACTCACATATTATACTAAATTGATAAGCCATATTATAAATCATAGGGTAAGGACAACCCGAACCCCCTAGTTTCCAAGGAGTGGTAAGAGTTGTCTATGCAATTCATTGTTTGCTGCCTCACCAAATAAATTTCACAAATATTCTTTTGATATGAGAGAACCAGGCCTGAGAGGGTACACCTGAAGCACTGTCATCACTTTAATTGTGTCACTATGACCCCATAGTGATAGTGAGAGAGTTTGCCAATTGTTTAATATAATTTTAGTTTTGGGTAGTTTCATGGTTAATTTTGATTATCGGTTGATATGACACCCATAAATTTGATTTGTTTCTTGATTTTGAAGTCCACAGTATATAGAATAGTGGATGGGGGATCATCCACAACAAGGCTATGTTTCTATCAAGGTAGTTGATGACATCATAAAGACCTTGAGAGCGAACCTTGAGAGGTCTCTATGATGTCAGCAGCTCCTGAGATAGAAACAGAGCCTTTGTTGTGGATGGTCACCCATCCATTGTTTGGTATAGTATATGATCGCCCCTTACTGACCACAGAAATCAGAGGCTTGCAAAATGTTACCTGCTGAGTAAAGTATTAGACTGGTGCCACTCCCTCTCACTCTGGTACAGTTGTTGCTGCCACTTGCTCCAGATTCTCACTTTCTATGGCCACACCATTTGTTGTTTTTTTAAATTATACTCTCTGTGGCCACACCATTTCTTTTCTTAAAATTACAAAAACAAAGGAGAGATTTACTTTTGTTACACAGTGTGGTGCTCTCCATGTCCCATCTGTAAACTACGTGGGTCCACTCAGTGTCCGCAGCTTGGTACTCACTAAATCGTGCTGCCATGTTTATATTAGTTTTCTCTGAAGAGCTCCATCCTGTGAGCCAATCAGGTGGTAGTTCGATGTTAAAAAGTTGTAGTATCGATGCGACATCAGAACAATAGTACAAGTTTTTGGACCTTTGAACTATCCTATAACAACATTTTGCGAGCCTCTGATTTCTGTGTACAATAAGGAGTAACCATATACTATAAATTGTTAAGGGAGTTTGTATTCTTCCTTAGTTAACTGCATAAAGATGGACTTATTTTTATTTAATGTATACCCTGATATACTAGAGAATAAGTTCACTTCTTCTAAAAAGGCTGGTAGTGATTTGTTGATATCTTTAATAATAAGCAATATATAATCTACAAATACGTTTATTTTTATTAACTCAGTTCCAATGTGTACACCCTCTATGACCTGATTATTACTTCTGATATTTTGCAAAAAAGTTCTAGGCATAGTATAAAGAGCATTGTTGACAGGGGACAGTCTTGTCTGACACCAGTTTTCATAACAAATGTAAGAGAAAGAAATTAATTCATTTGGAAACTAACTATTGTTGTCTTATATAATAACTGTATCAATTTTAGAATAAAAGAAGGGGTTCCCCATGCCTTCAATACATCAGTATATTCCCTGTTTAAAATGTTAAGAAATTTACTTGCATTTATAGCGATTGCATAATAATTTCCTTTATCCTGATTTGACTGCAAATTTATATACCCAGTCACAGCCTATGTTTCCAGTTGCCTGCGGTATGGTTCTTCTCTTTATAAAACCATATTGGTTGTGATGGAGGGTGTCTGGCAATCCAAGTTTAATTCTTTCAACTATTATTTTAGCTATCAGTTTGTAATCTATATTTAATAGGGCTATCAGTCTATAATTTTCCAGGTTATGTGTTGCTGTCTTCTCTTTATGAATTAGCACAATTTTAGCTTCCTACATTGAAGTTGGTATTTGCCTGGAGCCATCCAGCAGTTCCTCAAGCATCAAAAGGAACCATGGTGCCAGATCTACTTTATATGCTTTAAAAAAAAGTTGCTGGTTAGACCATCCAGTCCTGGTGTTTCCCTATTAGGCAATGATTCTATTGCATCATCAATTTCTTATAGATTGAAGGGTTTTTCTATATATTTGATATGTTGGATATTAACATCATTTATAAAACTATGTTACTATTTATATCCACTTCCTCTTGGTATATTTTCTGATAACATTCACAAAAAAATCTCAGCTCTTTCTTCATCCCCATATTTTGTTTGCCCAGATTCACCTTCTATTGAACTTGTTATATTTTTTCTTTGTGTTGTTTGAGTTGTTTAGTTAATAATTTGCCAAATGTATCCCCTTCTAAACAATTTGTCTCACTTAATATTATAATCTCCACAGTTTAATTATTTATCAGGTTCTGGCTTTTAATCCTAGTCTCACACCATTAATTGTAATATTTTGCATAGTTAACAATCATTAGTTTATCCAATTATTTTAGTCTTTTATCAATCTGGTCAAACACTTGTATGTTTTTGTTTGTTTTTCCAATCTTGGCATGACATAATTGAGCCCTTTAAGGTGGCCTTCATTCCAACCCAAAGATTAGAAATCACTGTTTGGTTTGTGTAGTTATAACACCAGTATCCTTCTATTGATGTCTTCATTAGTTCAATAAATGTTTCATCTTTAAGGAGTTCTTTATTAAATGACCAAGACTGGCAACATTTTCTTTTATCATTAAAAATGTTAATGTATGTTTGGACAAGGTGATCCAATAAAATTATAGAAGTTTCTTCTGTTTGAGTAATATATTTTTGAAATAATATATGATCAATTCTAGAGAATGGTATATGAAGTCTTTATTCTTTGGGGTGTTGTAAATGCCAAATGTCTACTAAATTGTGTGAATTAGGAACGTCATGAAGTATTTTTGATACCACTGTATTTCCTCTAGATGGTTTCATGTTTTTATCATTGCTAGGATACATTAAGGTGTTCATGTCTCCTACTAAAATAAGCTGTTGAGATTCCAATTTTATTAACCCTTCTGTTACACCAGCCAAAAAGTTTGAATACTGATTAAAAGGGGCATATATAGATCCAATAACCATGCTGACATCATTAGTTTTGACTTTATTAACATTATTCTGCCTACCTGATCTGTAAATTGGTCAATTAGAAGTCTAAAGTCCTTTTAATGTTGATTGTGACTACGCAGCTTTTTTCTCGTTCCCAGGGAATAAAAAATATTGTGCATCCATTTTATTTTTAATTTTTAAATGTCATTCTTTTTTTGCCAAATGGAATTCTTGAAGGCATATTATTTCAGCCAAAGTTTTTTTTAGATATGTTATGATTCTTTCTCTTTTAATGGGAGTATTGATGCCATTAACATTTGCTTTGGTAAATCTCACTGTCATATTGGAAGCCATTTATATTGTGGTTTCCTATTATCTAGTCCTACACACTTATGCCCCCATTTATTGCCATTTATATTACCATTTTTTTTTCATTTTTTACAAAATAATGAAATCACTCTTACTCCTTTTCTTCCAAATATTATATACGTTTCTGGTCAGTGCTTCTAACCAGACAAAGAAAACAAATCTCCAAAAATGAGAAAATATTGTCAGAAAGTGCAGAAAACTGAGCTAATTTCCATTTGATTATCCCCATTGTTTTTCTTTCCTGTCCTTTTTTTCTATATGCATTTTTTCAGTGGTGCTGACAGGCGACTCTGGCTCTTCCCTTGGAGGGGCTCACCTCTCTGGTCCAGCGTTCCTGCACTTGTTTCCCCTGAGGAGATTCCCCCCCCCCAGAACTGGGGAGAGGAGCGTCGACTATCCCCTCCCCTGATAAGCCAGCATCCAGATTCCGGGGGACCAGTGCAGGAGCAGCTAGACTATCATGGAGCCTGTCTGCTCCATTTTCACTGTTTTTCCACGGGGCCCATGAACGTGCAATGGGCGAACGGCTGGGCTCCACCTCTGCAGAGGCAGCCTCACACCCTAGATGTGGGCACCACCCCATTCTGGCAGCGCACCTGTGCTGACATCCAGTCACCGCTGGGTGTCAGTCTACAGCATGCAGCACTGTCCCCCCCCCGAGGAAGGAGAGCTGTCTACAGATGCTCGATCCTTCCTTGCCCCTGACGACCCCCAAGCAACCCAAGTCTGTTCCTGAACCTGGGTCCCTGGTGAGGTGTGGCATCCAGCACCTCAAGCCTCAGCACCACAATGCCAGCTCCCTTCTCCTCCTTAAGGATTACTTCCTGAAAAAAGAAAGAAAGAACCACTCAAAAAAGGAAAAAGAAAGGCAAAAACCAAAATAAAAAAAAGAGGAAAACAAAAATCATATCTCATAAACATCGCACTCTGTATTTATAAACTAAACTAACTATTGCTCCCTGATCATTTTAAGTAAAGAAACGAATAAGAAAAAAAAAATAAGGGGAGTAGGGAATCAGGAAACACCTTAAATACTAAGCTCTTTAGTTAATCTTAACTCTTTTCAAAGTCAGTAATCAGAGTTCTGTTTTTAGATTTTAGCAAATGGGGGACCATCAGTCTTCTATAAGGTATCCTATAGTTTCATGTGAATATTTCTGGTGACTTCTGTTTCAGGTCCTTCAGTGCTTCTTGTGGTGTATCATAGTGTAATTTATTACCATCGAGGATCACTCTTAAACACACAGAGAAAAATCAGAGTAGCTTTAATGTTTTGATTCCAGAGTTTTTTTTTTTTACAAATGTAGTTGTGTAATCTTTCACCATCAAGGTTCACTCTTAAATGCACAGGAAAAAAATCACAATAGCATTAATGTTTTGAGTCCAGAGTTTTGTGTGAAAGTAGTCATATTTTTGTCTTTCAAGTATTAAGTCTGGGGGGTAGGTTATTAAAAATCAAGATTGATGCACCATAATGTTCAGCCATTTTTTCTTATAAACCTCCATCATCAATGCATCTTTTTCTTCAGATTTCATTAGCTTTGCAATAATCGTCTATGTGATCCACCTTCCTTGGATTGAGCTCTTAGACCTCTGTGGATATGATACACCTCCAAACCGATATTCCCTGAAACAGTGTCCATTTATGCTGTTGCTATTGTCTTGAAGGTATCAAGTAATGTTTTAGCAGCATCCCAGCTCTCAGGGACTCCTATAATTTTAATACTCTTCCTTCTAGTTCTAGCTTCAAAATCCAACAGCTTGTTTTTAAAATCCTGCTTAGTTTTCTCCAACTGATGTAACATCCTTTGTGGGGGTGTCTTTTAACTTCCAGTGCAGACATTCTTATTTTAATCTGATTTATCTCATCTTTTTTCTCTTGATTTTCTTCACTAAGAGCTTCTGTTAACTTTTGATAAGTATCCAGTTTATTCCCTAGTCAAACATACGAACATACGAAATGTTCCAGCAGATAAAGGCCTAGAGGTCTATCAAGTCTGCTCGAATGTGCAGCTAGCACCCCTTATTCTACAGCTGCCCCTCTCTTCCATCCTTCCCCTTCATTAACCCTACCCCTTGTCCTATTCCATCCCCTTTTGAAGCAGTCCACTGTTCTACTGGATACTACTTCTGCAGGTAATACATTCCACCCAGCCACCACCCTCTCTGTAAAAAAGTGCCTCCTCATCTCCTTCCTGAACCTTCCTCCTTCCAGTCTCATATCATGGCCCCTGCTGTCCCTCCCCTCCCTTACTTTGAACAGCCCCTCTGTTCCTGTCTTGTTTATTCCTTTCATGTATTTAAAGGTTTCAATCATGTCCCCTCCGTCCCTCCTCTCCTCCAGTAAGTACATGTTCAACTCCCTCAACCTTCTCTCGTATGATAAGTCCCCAGGCCCCTTGATCATCTTTGTCGCCCTGTGCTGCACCCCCTCCAGTAACTTAATGTCTCTCTTCCGATACGGGCACCAGTACTGCACGCAGTACTCCAATTGCGGTCTAACTAATGACCTATGCAGTGGCAGAATCACCTCCTCCCTCCTCGGGGATATACCTCTTGCAATACAACCCAGCATTTTCTTGGCCTTTGCAGCTGCCTTCCTACATTGTGCTGAGTTGTTCATTGACCCTGTAATGAGCATCCCCAGATCCTTCTCCTCCTCTGTCTGGGCTAGCTGCACTCCCCCCAGCTGGTAACTCCTCCTTGGGTTCTTCATCCCAAAATGCAGCACCTTGCACTTTTTGGCATTAAACCACAGTTGCTAGGTGTCTGACCAGGTTTCAAGCTTTGCCAGATCATCCTGCAACCCCTGCCATCCCCCTAGGTCATCCACCACTACTCCTACCTTGGTATCATCAGCAAACAGACTGATCTTGCTCTTGATGTCCAATGATATGTCTGCAATGAATATCCCAAACAACACTGGTCCCAACACCAAGCCCTGTGGAACACCGCTTGTCACTGCCCTTGGGTGTGAGTGCTCCCCACCCACCACCACCCTCTGTTGCCTTCCCCGAATCCAGTTCCCTACCCATCTCACCAGCTTTGCACCCGCCCCTGTGCCTTCTAACTTACTTCCCAGCCTTCCATGCGGCACTGAGTAGAATGCCTTACTGAAGTTCCAGATACAGGACATCCACTGCATGGCCCCTGTCCAGTTGCCTAGTTACTCAGTCATAGAACTCCACCAGGTTGGTTTGGCAGGATCTGCCACATATGAAGCCATGCTGTCTGCTGTCCTTTGGCCTCTAGGAGGGCCACCAGCCTCTCTTTCAGGATAGTCTCCATTAGCCTAATCATGATGGATGTGAGGCTCACTGGTCTGTAGTTTCCCGGTTCATCCTTGGGGCCACTCTTGTGGAGGGGCACCACAAGAGCCATCCTCCAGTCCTGAGGTACACAGCCCGAATGTAGTGAGGTATTAAATAGGTCTGCCAAAGGTCCTGCAAGGACCTCTGCCAGCTCCTTCAGTACCCTGGGGTGGCTGCCATCTGGACCTGGTGCCTTGTCCAACCTCAGTGCCTTCAAACCCTCCCTAAATCTGCCCTCCATGATTTCCCCATCTGTCATCCCTTCCCCCATTTCTGCCATTCCTCCCCCCTTGGGTGTCACCCCCCTCTTCTCCTTAGTAAATACCGAGCAGAAGTAATCATTTAGTGCTTCTGCCTTATCGCACCCTGCTTCCACCCAACCCACCTCCTTCCTAATCCTTACTATGTGGTCCTTACAGCTCCTTTTCTCCCTGATGTACCTAAAGAAATCCTTCTCCCCATTCTTAATGCCTTGTGCCAGCCTGAGTTCTGTATATGCCTTGGCTCCCCTTACTGCCCTTGTCACCTCCTTCAATTCTGTCAAGTACTCCTCCCTGTCCTCCCCCCTCCCTGTTTTCTTGTACCTCCTAAAGGCAGCTCTTTTCCTCCTTACCTTTTCCATGACCTCCTTGCTCAACCAGCTCAGTTTCCTAGCCCTAGCCTTCTTGCTCTGGGCCTTGCAGCAGGTTTTGGTTGCCTCCACTATCCCCAGCTTTATGAGCTCCCACCTCTGGTTAGTGTCCATACTAGATTGAATTCTGGCCAGGTACCCTTTTACCACTTCCCCCATCCTCCCAAAGTCGGCCCTCCTGAAGTCCAGCACTCTTGTGCCAGATTCCACTCCTTCCTTGCCCATATCCAATGTGAGCCATACTGAGTGGTGGTCACTCCCTGACAGTGGTTCCTCCACTGTAAGTTCTCTCACAAAGTCCCCATTTGCCAGCACAAGGTCAAGGGTATTCCCTAACCTGGTTGGTTCACTGACCATTTGCAGCAGGAAGCTGTCCTGGAAGGCATCCAGCAGTACCTGCTCCCTTCTGTTCCTGGTTGTTGGGGTAGTCTAGTTCATTCCTGGCATGTTGAAGTCCCCCACAATCACCACACTACCCTTCTCGCAGGTCCTCCTGATCTGTCCCGCTAGTTCCCTGTCTAACTCCTCCGTCTGAGATGGCAGCCTATACATCACTCCCATTCTGAGAATCCTATTCCTGAAATCCTGGATTTGCATCCAAAGTGACTCCATACTACCCTCCTCCCCCTTCCTCCCTTACACACCTCAATCCTTCCTTCACATATAGTGCCACCCCCTCCTTTCCCAATCGCCCTGTCCTTATGAAATAACCTGTACCCTGGTACAGACAGGTCCCAGTCATTGTATTGGGTGGCCCATGTTTATGTGATGGCTGCAATGTCCACCTCTTCCTGTGCCATGAGCACCTGTAACTCTGCAGTTTTCCTTCCAAGGCTCCTAGCATTAAGGGTAACCACCTTCCACCTCCCCCATCCTGCCCTCCTTTCCTAGCATCACCAACAGTACTTGCCATTTGTCCTTTGTCACTGTTATAGGGGGGTAAGCTCATATGGTTTCCCAACCTGTGGTCTCTGCATGTCTCTTGCCCAATTGCCACCCCACATTCCTAGTTTAAATTCCCAACTTCCTCTATGTACTCCTCCATCCTCTGTTTCAACACTTTCTTTCCTTCCTCACTCAAGTGTAGTCTGTCCTTGTCATACAGACTACTGTCCTCCCAGGTCCCTCCCAACCCCCCCAACAGCCCATACCCTTTAGCACAACACCAGGTTCTTAGCCATCCGTTAAATTCCTCTATTCTCAGCTTTCTTGTTGTGCTTGCCTTGGGCACTGAAAGTATCTCTGAAAAAGTTACTGATCTTCCTGCCCCCTCACATAATTGTGCTAGTTCCTCAAACCTCCTCTGGACTATATCCACTGTCTTGTCAGCCAGGTCGTTTGTCCCAAGATGTATAATTAAATGAGGCTTGTCCCTACCCCTTCTGGCATATTTCAGAACAGATTGTCCCACCCTTTTGACTGTCATTCCTGGCATGGCCTCCACCCAAATGCGACTATGCCTCTCCCCCTTGCTACCCCACCTAACTCCTCTTAGTATTGAGTCCCCCAGCACTAAGATTCCACCCCTCTTACTCCCTGCATACTTCCATTCATCTCCCTCTCTCATTTCCAGCTCCTCTTCTTCCTCCTGCACATTATTTCCCCCTTTTGCCCCTGTTGCAATTCTCCCAGCAGAACTTTCCCCCGCTTCGGTTTGGTCCAGGCATTTATCAATTACTCCTCTAATTTCATCATTTCCTTCCTCCTCCTTCTTCCTCTCTAGCAATGCAAAACTATTTTCTGAAGGCCCTTCACAAATGCCCGCTCCCTCTCTCTTCATAGTAACCTGTTCTCTCCTTTCCACTCCATGACTTTTGCCACTTCTTCGCCTCCCCTCACAAGTCCCTATCTCCTCCTTCAATTTGTCTTTTGTCTCTTGACCTGGTTTCCCCAGCAATTGTTCTTCCTGGCCCAGGCCCCTTTGTCTCTGCTTTCCTTTTTCTGATCCTCTCCTCACCACTGTTGGCTCAAATCACCCTCCCTCATTTCCTCTCCTTCCTCCCTCCAGTATTGGGCTAAACCCACCCCCAATCTGCCTTGCCTGCCTTAGTTCCTCCTGCAAACCCTCAATCTCCTTTCTAAGTTTCTCTATGTGGTTGCGCACTAAACATCCCCCACACTCTAGGCAATTTTCAGAAAGATTGGCGCACCACATTTGTTGCAGCCTACCACCCTACTCATTGCTGTTGCCCACCAGCGACCCCCCACCCTTCCAGATGCAGGACACCAAACACTCCCCCAGGTCTCCCTTCTCCCCCTCTACCAGTGCGAAACATTCTTTTCTTAATTCCCCTTACCCCCTCTGTTGTACACATTTAGATTGAGCAACTGCTTTTTATATTCCTATCCTTCCTTTCCACACCCAAAAAGAGACTTTAAGTAGCCATTGCACAACCTTCTTCAAACTCCTACTCCTCCTGTCCACAATGCAATAGAAATGCAAAGAAGTAACAATGAAAGCTCCTTGATTTGCAGTTACTTCCCTTCCACTGAGAGAGCAGTCACCTCTTCACTCGCTGCTGTTCCTTTCCTGGATTTCTGCTTCTGCTATGACAGGTGCATATCATTTGCCCATTTCAGGAAGTGATGTCAGAACCCCTGGTATAAAAGGAAATCACGGACCAGGGGCAGGTGGGGTTGGGACCAGCCCAAGTCTTCCAGAAACAATCAGGTAGCTAAGGCCCCTGGTCAGTCCTTCCAGTTTGCTCAGTTTCTGATCAATTGTTTTCACCTGGTTAAACAGAACTTTGTCCCATGGGGAAGGGGGAGGGGCATCTTCAAAATTTTTGTTCTGATTGTCATTTCTATTACCGCGTTCTTACGACTCTGCATCCAACTTTGTTTTCTCCTTACTACTTCCAGGGTTCTTATTTTCACTTTTTGAGCAGTCACCAGATGTACTGTAGTTGTTTCAGATTTGGGTGGGGATTGTGATAATCTTTCCTCAGAGTTATTTTCTTCAACAACATTCTCATTTAGCTCCATTCTCTTCTTCTCCTGTGGCGTAGGGCTCTTTCTAATGTTCTTGTATCTAGTTGTACATTCCCCTATTATTGCTTCATTTGCTTTGGCATTTTTTGGTACAACTACATCCTCGACTTCATCTTTCTTCGGTGCCCCAACTTCAGATGGAAGCACCTGCACTATCTCTTCTATTTGGATGCTGTCCTTTTGGATTTCTAACATTACTGAATTTATGGAGCTCATAGTACTGCCCCTTGACCTAAGTTCTGTGTTTATTGGCTTTAATAAAATATGAGAGTCCAGAGCAGTTTTTGTACTAATTGTCTAAGACTCCTTAGGTAACCTTCCCTGAAAACATGGGGCAAAAGTAAAGGTTGCTTTGTTTACTACAGTCAGCCTATCAGATATTTCAGACTGAATAAGTTGCAGTGTTTTTCCCACATTTACATTTTGTTTATGATGACTCCCCATTTTTGGAATACCTATAAGTGACACTGTGTCTGTTGTCTCTGTTGAAAAAACACTAATTTGGTGCTATGTATTCTCTGATCTCAGCTCAACACGAGAAGGGACTTTTCTTGTAGTGGGTTCAGTGACTGGTTTATCTTTAGTTGCAGCAGTAAAAACATTAATTTGCTGTTCTGTACCGTCTGACTCCAGTTCAAAATGAAATGGATCTTTACAGGCAATAGGTACAGTAGCTGTTTCCTCTTTCATTGTAATAGAATTGACAGTTGGTGGCAGTATTATATTTTCACCCACTCGACTGCCTGGTTCTCTCTGTGGTGTGGGAGTTATTTCCCCTGCAACAGTTTCTGCCACTTGCAGTGCAATTTTGTTTCTTTCACTCAAGTCACTCATATTTTTTCATGTGTCTTGCATACCCCTCTTAGGTTCATTCTCATGAACTGCTATAGGAAGTGCCACCAGCTGCATTTGTTTGTGTATTGGGTCATCAGTGTTAGCGTTAATAGCGGAGACAATATTTAGAGGAAATGATCACATTTGTTTACCCACATATAGATTGCTTTCTGATCCGTTCTTAGTAGCAGTCTTCATGGATGTTTCTCTCTGCACTGCTACTATCTCGAGTACATGGCCAGATACTGGAGGTCAGAAGGGCCCAGGTTTAACCCTTACTCTTTCATGAGTTATCCCGTCCATTTTGGGAAGTCAGGTGGATACAAGCTCACACTCCTCTCTCCTTGCTTGTCTGTTGCTACAGTAATAGAGGGCTCAGGTTTAATTCTATTCTTTGGCTTTCTGATTCTGTTTTTTAAGGGGTATATAACTTTGTTTTCCCACTTTCTCCAGTTGAGTGAGGAGTATCAAAGTTCAAACCTTTATTTTTGTTGTTTTTTTAAATGAGCCGTCACTTTTCTGGTTATCATAGTAAATTGTTTCAAAACCTTGCCACCTGTTTTATTTGTGTTGGTAGCGTTAGCAGATGATTTTGTTTTCCTGAGTTCCTTTTTTGATGTCATAAAGCCAAAGTGTCTTAGGACTTCTCTCTTCTTTCTTTCAGAATTTGACAGCCTTGCTACATGTTCTTCCAAACTCTCTGCTCGCTCTGCAAAGGATGAAATACTGTTCATTATGGTATCAAAAACACTGAAGCATGCTTAAGATATGAGTCTTGCTCATCAGAGGAGGTTCAGGGAAACTGCTGCTGCTTAACACACTGCTGATGCCACCATCTTTTTTTGCCCTCTCAATCTCTTCAGTTGTGCTTCCTCACATCCCTCTTTAACTCTCCCCTGCGTTTCATTTCATGCCTTCTGTTCCTGATGAACTTCCTCCTTTGAAAGAGACACCCTTCCTGCACCCTGTTCACCCCGGTGAAATACTGTACTTGTAGGTCTCTATCATGTTACCACCCACTCTCCTTTCTTTCAGGGTGTCCATGTTGAGATCCCTCAGTCTGTCTTCACAGGGCTTTAGGTGCAACCCTGTACCATTTTAGTTGCCCTCCTCTGGTCTGCCTCCACCCTGTCTATGTTCTTTCTGAGGTGCAGCCTCTAGAACTGAAAACAATATTTCTGAACTTCTGTCATTGGGGGACTGAGTATCCCTAGGTCTGCTTTCCTCTCTCAGGGTGGGAGGAATATGTCCCCCAGAGCATGCCTAACACCTACCAATAACTAGATGTTAGTACTATTGGGGGCTCCAATCTGGGTGGAATGCTGCCAGCTACCGACAGAGTGGCACATTGTGCATGCACATTGTTGCACCTCAGGCAGCCCTAGTTAACTGAAACATGGAGGAAAACCACCCAAACAATACTGGACATAGACAAGATTTGCTGCAGGTCCCTCAAAACCAGCTGGGCAACTCCACAAAGAAAGATTCTGCTCCTGAGGGCATCTGGCCAGCCTTGAGAGCCCTGCCACATGGAGTAAGTCATGGGGATCAAAGGAGGGGGGCTAAGTCCCAGGGATAGTGGATGGTGGACAACCCAACCTGGTGGACCCATTCTCAGCAGTGCAGGTAACTGTTACTGCTGTGGGACTGCTAGCCCCTCGCTTTGTTAGCAGTTCAGACCAGAAGTTGGCACACTCTGTAAAGCAGGGTTTCAAAAGAGTGAAGCACTCAGAGACTCGGATACTGCAAAAATAGTTATCCTCTTTATTGCTTCTCTCCATAAGCAAGGCTAATGCATTGTATACAAATGGACACTGTGCAGGTACCCCGGCGCTTTGCTTATGTGCGCTTCATTAGGGGACATTGAGGCTGAGGGGACCTGCTAGAATGGAATCAGTCAGGCAACTGGAGGTTGAAAACCTTTGTTTAAAAATAAGCCTACCTAAAGGGAAGTTCCTTTAAGAAACTGCAGGTGCGGCGTTTTTATTGACTTCATTCATACATTACTAAACTAGTAATGAAATTTGTTGAAAAATGTTTGAAAGAATTATAATTAAATGAGTGATGGACTTCATGTCGGAAACACATTATTGTTAAAAAAAAATCTATCCAATGATTTTTTTTTTAATTTGTTTTTGCACCTAACAAATAATGCTGCTGTCAGGGTCTGCATCATATTTTTGGACTACTGAATTTCTGGCAGGTACTGTCTGAATGACATCTTCATCTGCTCAGTTTCTATATCCCTGACCCAAACTACTACATACCATTAATATATATCAAACTGTCCCATAATATAAAAATTTAAACTACTCCTGTGGATCCCTCCGAAATATGAAGCACAGAATCACTTCATTTTCACTTGAAGTGAACAGGACTAATGCATCTTTCAGGACAGATGGTTCTATATATATGTAATGTTTTTACTGGTGTGAAGAGACCAGCAAGGGTGATTATATGTCCTACTTTCCCTTAGGGAAATTGTTTTATTCTAATCTGCAGTTAAATCCACCAGCAATCTGACATGCTAGCGGCAGAGATTAACTCCCAGCAGGGATTCATTAGAATTCTAGCAGTCAGTATGAACTATGTAGCAGGAAAGGATTAAGGTATTTCTGTTTCCTTTCATTTACTTGTCAAAGTATGAAGATATACAGCTATCACGCTAAATTATTCTATAATGTTGTTTCCAATTCCTCCTCCAATGTAGGGTGAACAAATATGCTTTCATTGTGAAAGTGACTTGTCCTTAAAGGAATCACAGCCTGTTGCTGGGTAGCTTAAGAGTGGGATCAAAGGTGGTAAACTGGGTGAGAAATTGGTTAGGAGATGGGAGACAGAGGGCGGTGGTATACGGAGTTCACTCCAAGGAAGTGAAGGTGACCGGCATGGTGCCTCAGGGATCAGTGCTGGAACCTGTCCTCTTTAATGTCTTTGTAAGTGACATTGCAGAGGAGCTGGAAGGGAAGGTCTGTGTCTTTGTTGATGACACCAAAATCTGCAATAGGGTGGCCACTCTGGGGGGGTGGAAAGGATGAGAAGAGACCTGAGAAAGCTCGAGTAGTGATCAAGGGTATGGCAGCTGAGTTTCAATATGAAAAAGTGCAAAATAATGCATTTAGAGCACAGAAACACAGGGCCAGAGTACAAAATGGGTGGAGTGGTATTGATGACCACCAAGCAGGAAAGAGACCTAGGGGTAATCATGTCAGATGACTCAAAGGTGGCCAAGCAGTGCTACAAGGCATGTGGGAGGGCTAGTGGGATGATAGAGTGCAAAGGGAAGGATATCACCAGCAGAAAGAGGGAGGTGGTGTTGCCCCTGTATAGATTGCTGGTAAGACCCCACCTAGAGTACTGTGTCCAGCTCTGGAGACCACATTTCAGAAAGGATATAGACAGAGTGGTGGTGGTCTGGAAGAGGGAAACTAAAATGATGCAGGGTCTGCACCAAAAGTCCTATGAGGAGAGATTAAAGGACCTCAGTATGTATACCCTGGAAGAGAGGAAGAAGAAGAAGAAGAGGGGATATGATAGAGACCTTCAAATACCTCATGGGGGTAAATAAGGTACAGGAGGGAAGTATTTTTCAGAAAAAAAAGGAGCTCAAGAACAAGGGAACATGCTATGAAGCTGGTGGGGGCAGAGTCAGGAGAGATGTGAAGAAGCCCATCTTCACACAAAGAGTGGTGGATTCCTGGAACAGCCTTCCAGCAGAAGTGGTGGGGGTAAAAACAGTGTTGGGGTTCAAGAATGCATGAGATAGGCATAAGGGAATCTTAGTGGAAAGGAAGGGTGGAGGGAGAAGGAGTCAGAGATTAAGTAGAGTCTGTGGCAATACTGTAGGTAGGGAAAAATGAGCAGACTGGGTGGGCCAAACAGTCCTTACCTGCGGTCAGATTCTATGGGCCTGATTCTAGAAGCTTGGCGCAAGTCATTGCCAAAGGCGACTTGTGCCAAATGCCATTGCGACTTGGGCCCTGCGCCCTATTCTAGAAGGGGCAGGGTCTCCGCGGCTAAGTCCCACAACATGTGACATGTGGACAGGTATGCCAACCTAAGGGCGTACCTGAGGGGCATGTCACAAGTAGCAGCCCCTCCCAGCAAGCATAAGTGCCCCCCCAAAGCCCCACAGGGCAGCTGTGTCCCCCCCGATCCATTCCCCGACCCGAAATTGGGTCAGGGAATGGATGGGGGGGACAAAGCTGTCCTGTGGGCTACTAGTGGTGTGGGGTTCAGGGACATGATGTGTGTGGGCTGCCCTGCAGGACATTTAAGGTTTAGGGGTTCTGGGGGTTGGGGGTGCGAGATGCCCAGCTGGGCACCTCTGCAATGGGGGATCGGGGGCTGGGGGTTGTGGGCTGCCCTGTGGGGTGCCAACAGGGGTGTTCTCAGCATGGGGGGTACATCCTGTAGTGGGTGCAGCAGGTCTACAGAACCCCTGGAGGACATATGTACAGTTACACCAGCTAAATGCTGGTGTAACTTACGTTGACGGTTCTCCTCTGGGGGTTCTTGTAGAATCTCGACACTGGGGACTTTGTTGCTGCTCTACTAGAATAGGGCACAACTGCTGCCATAAACCCCCTAGCGCCATGTCGCAGGGGGTTTATGGCGCAACAGCTGGTGTAACTGCTCTTTGGCACAAGTGGCCTGCGGCATGTCACAGGCCACATTGTAGAATCCCACATGTCGCAACTGCTGGCGTAACTTGCTACTTGCGCCATCCTATTTGGCCCAAGTGCTGTTATGCCAGGCGTATCTCTTTTAGAATCAGGCCCTATGTTTCTGTGTTCCAGAGCTACACATCTCATAAATGTATAGCTTTTATTATGCATCTGCTTAATTCAGTATTATACAAGCTGAATGACAGATTAAACACATTTTATGACACTGGATGTTGATGAAAGAAACTTAAGTACTACCTGTGGATGTTGTCCCTGCTTTTTAAATTTATTTTATAATTTATTTACCAAGGATAGCCCAGCTGAATGCAATATCTCATTTACAGTGGGGCCCTGCTTCTACCCATTTACCCATTTTCTTGTCTGGTTGAACAGAAGCTTTGGGAGATTTAGAGACTTGCCAAAGGTCACATAGCAATTATTTGGTTTTAGTGGGAGTTGAACCTGTGATCCATTGGCTTCCAAACAAGTGCCATAACCATTAGACCATGCTGCCTTAACTCCTGTTGAGTTGTTAGGTCTGATAATTCAGATAATATATAATTTTGACTTTTACTGCCAGCTTCAACTCCCATTAGCCAAATACTGATTTACTAAGCATTTCTGTATCTAGCCATGAATTTGTTCAAGTAGTCAGTTCCACAGGCTGCAGATCAAAATTCAATTAAGTGTTTAAAGTTCTGGCTATAATATCTGTCGACTGAATAAAAAGTTCAGTTGACAATTAGCCAAAATGCTTTTATGTTATAGACCTGCAGTTTAAATACTGAGTGAGATACTGTATTCTCTGTTGAAGAAATACTATGCTACACACAGCATAATGTGCTTATATTTTATAGAACTTTACAGGTATTATTATTTTATTTTTTATTTATGTAAAATGTGGTAACTGGGGAAGGCACACTAAACTGAGGCTCATTTCCAGGTACGACCTGGGGACATGGGTGACAATTACATACGGAGGAAACATATACATTCATATAGATTCATTAACATGTGCCAAAAGCAGTTTACATGTGCAAAAAGCAGTTAATCATAACAGGATTCTTGGTATTGACATTTAAGTAGTTCATTTTTGGAATCATGCAATATGAAAACAATACGGTACAGAGTATGGTGTATTCGGTAGGTAGAAAGCATTTTCAGAAGAAAGAGAGTTGAGAAGTAGTAAATAGAGAGTTGGCTTGTGGGGTAGGTACCACGGGGGGGGGAGTAGGGAGGGGCATGAAAGTGGAAGGGGGCAGGGGAGCCAGCAATAGAAAGGGCAGGTGCACAGGGGTGGGGTGATAAGCTTAATTTGGCATTTTAGAGCAGGGAGGGATGGGGTTTCATGAAGGGAAGAGGGCAACTGATTCCAGAGGAGAGGTAGGTGGGAAAGAGAAGGCAGAGACTCTGGCTACTGAATGCCGGTGGGGAATGGAGAAGGAGCAGTGATGTCAGGATCTAAGAGAGTATGAGGGGTTGGCAGCTGTAGAGATGTATGGAAGGAGGAGGCTGAACCAAAATTTTGCAGTGAAAGCTTGTGAGTGAATGTATCTTCTTGGGGGAGTTTAGAGAGGAGAGAACAGTGCAGTGATGAATACATGGAGGGGAGTTTGTGGCAAGTCTTCAAAAAGAGTTGAGTAGGGTGTCTAGCTTGGAGAGGGAGGTGGCAGAGGCTGAGGCGTAGATAATGTCCCCATAGTCAAAACTTGGAAGGATAGTCTTGTGAACTAAGTCACGGTGAATGTGGAGGGCGATGGCTTGTTTGTTGTGACAGAGCATGCCTAGTTTGAGGTGCAGTTTCAAACAAAGGGAGTCAATGTGGACTGAGTAGTTAAGATGTTGGTCCAACCACAGGCCAAGGTATGTGTAGGAGATACGGTATCATGAGTGGAGCTATCGAGGGTGGTGAATTGAGGGGGGGAGGGGAGTTTGGCCAGTTTTTGAGGGGTGCCAAAGATCACAGAGATGGTTTTATTAGCATTCACTTTCAGGCAGTTGTCTTGGAACCATGATAGCACATGGCTGAATTTGGATTGGAGTGGTAGCTGGACTGAGTCAGCGGTAGGACCAGAGACACAGAGGATGGTGTCATCTGCATAGAGGTGAATGTTAGACTGAGAGCAGACAGTGGGGAGGTCATTTATGAGAACTGAAAAGAGGATGGGGCCAAGGATGGAGCCCTGAGGAACTCCTGATTGGATGGGGGGGATTATATTGTTTTCTCCCCCATGATGTATCACAATATAATAGATGCACATTCAACCTTTGCTTAAGGAGATATGTGACCTCCAGACATATATTCATGGTCTGTCTATGGTGTGGAGAATGATCAGTTGTTCTGCAGTTGAAAAAATAATAACAATAAAATTTAAAAAGAATTGTTGATGAGGAAAGACTCAGTAAGTCAAAGCTAATTTCCAGGTTTGACTTGGGGGGTTAGAGAGTGATAACAAAGACAGGCAGATAAAACAGCACAATGGTATATTGAAAGAAAATAGAACTATATATCCTTACATATGATAAAAGAAAAGGTAAAGAACAAAAATATATAACTAGAAAAGAATGTGCTTATTGTTAGACAGAAAAAAACACTAGTATCTTCTGACCATTTCCTAAAATTATCTGTTATGATATTTTATAATGCTTGAAATTATATTTTGAAAGCAGTAATATTTGAACTGTTAATCACAGAAATGCAGTTCTTTTAAAGGAAATGTTGGAGTCCAATTAATATGCATAGATCCTAACAATATAGTTATCCTGTGTCGCTACATGTCTATACATGTCGATATAATGTGTTGCTAACAGAACTTAAAAATATTAGCAAACCATTTTATGTTTTTGTTATAGTGATATATGGTAGCTGCAGCAATATCTTATCAATATATCAACTTAGCTGACTCCCAAGCTTTCAGTAAAAAAAAAGTTTCTTGCCCTAACGGTTCCAAAGTTAACCCATTTAAAAATATATATCTTTTGAAAGGTCTAACTTTGTAACTATACATTTATTTGTTGTTGTTTTTTTTAATCAAAGCTTAGCGTCCAGAAATAAGAACTAATTTTGTTGATGCTATTGTTATGTATTGATACTGTTTGAACCTGCTTTTTCAGTATATTACTGACATATGTTTTTTGGTTGTGACACAGTCAAGAAAAAAACAAATACATAGTGTCAATATTGTTTTTGTTGTATAAATAGACTGTATCAATGCTATGTGTTTGTATCACTACATACAATTACCTGATCTTATGACTTTAATTGCATGGCTAACATTTCAGTCTCCTTTTTAGTGCTACCAATTCTACCTTGCTTTTGCAGGCTTTGCCGCAAAGGCATCAGAAGATAAAAAAAATAAAAATAGAGTAATTATTTACAGTATGATAGGACTGTATCTAAAGGGGGCAATATGGGTAGAAAGGGGTTTAAAAGCAGGGTGCCAGTATGATGGTCATTGGAAGGAAGGGGACACTGGTTGAGGGGTGGAGCAGAGGCAGACGAGGGACAGAGGCAGAGAAGGGGCAGAGGCAGCGAATGGGCATAGACAGGGGAGGAGGGTGCACAGGCAGAGGTGGGGCACAGACAAAGAATAGGCACAGACAGAGGAGGAGCACAGGCAGAGGTGGGGGCACAGACATAGGAGGGACTCAGGGAGAAGAGGGGGCATAGGGAGAGGTAGGGGCACAGGCAGTGAATGGTCACAGACAGAAGAGGGGCACAGGCAGAGGTGGGGCACAGGGAAAGGAGGGGCACAGGCAGAGGGGGGCATAGACAGAGGAGGGGCACAGGCAGAGGTGGGGGTACAGACATAGGAGGGGCATTGGGAGAGGAGGGGCACAGGCAGAAGTGAGGGTACAAGCTGAGAATGGGCACAGACAGAGGAGGGGCACAGGCAGAGGTGGCACAGGCAAAGAATGGGCACAGACAGAAGAGGGGCAAAGGAAGAAGAGGGGCACATGCAGAGGTGGGGGCACACCAGAAGAGAGGCACTGGGAGAGGAGGGGCACAGGAAGAGGTGGGGGCACAGACAGAGGAGAGGCACAGGAACAGGAAGGGCACAGGCAGAGGTGGGGGCACAGACAGAAGTGGGGCACAGGAAGAGAAGGGGCACAGGCAGAGGTGGGGCACAGGCAGAGGTGGGGCACAGACAGAGGAGGGGCATTGGGAGAGGAGGGGCACAGGCAGAGGTGGGGCACATTCAGAGAATGGGAACAGACAGAGGAGGGGGCACAGACAAAGGAGGAGCACAGGGGGAGGAGGGGGCACAGTCAGAGAAGTATAGCTGTGTGGAATGCAGAATTCTGCTGGCAGAATTCAAGCAGCATAGCAATTCCACTTCTGAAATGCTTTTCAGAATTTCTAAATGAATTCTGAAGGATTCCAACAAGCATTTCTAGATATACCCCAGAATAACATTCCACAGATTAGATGTACTGCATAATAATTTCCTGCAGATTGTGGAAAAAGAATATGTGATTTATGTAAACTGCCGATTACTAATCCACAAAAAAATTACTCTTTTGTAATTTATTGAGCAGAATTTACTGAAATTCTGCTGAATTCCATTCTGACAGAATCTGACAATTCTGCTCAGCATTACAGAGAAGGGGGTACAGACAGAAGAGTAGAAGGGTGCTGACAGAGGATGGGGCACTGGCACAGGAGGGAGGTGAATCACAGGAGCAAGTATTGGAGGATGCTTCCCATTGGAGATGTTTAAATGAGGAGGAGGAGGAGCAGAAGGTGGAAGGGAGGTTGTCCCAGAGAAGAGGGAGACAAAAGGAGCAGGATGCTTGCCCAGTAGCAGTTTTGGAATGAGGGGTTGAGACGGAGTGGGAGGAGGAGGAGGTGAGGGGTAGGGAGGGATAAAGGAGGAAGGACAGGTAATGAGAGAGCGTTAAAACAGAATTTGGAAAAAAAGGAGGCATAGTAGGAGCAGTGCCAACCCTCCAGGGATGGGAATGAAAGACTGGAGTAAAGGCAACAGTGATGAGTGGAAGGGGGAGTTTAGGACTCAGTTTTTTTTCCCCCAATTTCTTTTTATGCCCCTTTCCACACCAGCCCTTCTAGACACCTCAGGCCCAATGGGAAGCTCTTGAGCCCTCCTGGTCACGGTCACATCCCCCCATGCAGCCTTGGCTATGCTGCCCAGGAAGGGTCAGGATGGGGAGACTTTTCCCCCTGAAATTCAACCTTTCGTCGGGGCATGTCGCAATCCGGTGGGCGACGAGGGCTCTAGGAGCTCCCGCAGGCCATCATCATTAAAGGAGCTGGGGCCATTTTCCTTGTTTCTGGTCCATCCTGGGGACATCGCTTGCAAAGACGTCACAGCAGGCCCTGTGTGCACCCATGAGTATGTCCACCTACCGACATCAGTGACTTCTCCAGCCCATTCTCTACTGACTGGCTGCTGCCACCTGTAGTCACCGGGGTGGCAGACTCGAGGTGGAGGATGGGACCCCCTCCGGAGGTCCTCTGGGATGCTCTAACCTCCCCCCCCAACTGGCTCCTGACTACTCAAGGTCATACCTGAACCCGAAGTTACCAGTGTTGGGAGTGGTAGCACTACCACTGCACCGATGGGCTGGCCCAATGCTATGTTTGTGTGTTGTTAATTAAAACTGCATGATGCTTTAAAAAATTGTAATAAAAAATATTTTTCACCTTTGTCTGAATTTTGGTATTAGTACATATTAATTTGTAACTGTGTAGTTTTCAGCTTAAGCTTCATTCATCTTATGACCTCAGTCATGTGCAAGCATTTCAGTTTCCCCTCTAGCACTACCAATTCTTCCTCACTTTTGCAGGCTTTGCCTGCGAAAAGTGTCAGAAGATAAAAAAAAGCAATAAATAAAAACAGAGCAATTATTTTAAATATGATATGACTGTATCTCAAGAGGGCCAGGTTTGGGCAGAAAGGGGTTGAAAAGGAGGGTGCCAGTATAATGGCCATTGAAAGAGAAGGGGCACTGGTTGAGGAGCTAGGCAGAGGCAAAAGAGAGGCAGAGGAGGGGCAAGGCATAGAATGGGGCACAGGCAGAGGAGAGGTACAGGCAGAGGAGGAGTGGGGGGAGTTTAGGATCAAGTGGCAAAAAGTGTGAAGGAGTGGTACTTTCGCTATGGTGGTTTTGGAATTTGTTGTATAATTTTTTTGTAGACAGGCACAGCCAGTTGGTGTTGAGGTCATCAAAGACCAGGAGCTTACCAGGAGAGAGTGTAAAAGAAATATAAAAGGTCGAGAAAGGAGTTAGGGCTGGAACTACGGTAGCAGTAGATACTGCTAAACGAGTGTTTACATGGGAGTAGTTTGTGTAAGGAGCGAATAATAGATCAGTGTATGACATCACAACTGAGGCTGAGATGAACATACATGGCCACACCATCCCTTCTTTTGCCCTGGTCCTGTCTCGGGACATCCATTGCACTGATCCTGGCTGCCAGCTAAGACTTGGGGATAACAAGAATGTCTGGTGAATGCTGCAGGGTCCACAGCCTCAGTTTATCAAACTTAAACTCTAAGCTCCAAACACTGATGTGAATGAAATTCAGACTCTTGTGGAGGGGAGAGGGGATATTCTCTGTTAAAGAACCAGTATGCTACTCACAGTAGAGCTAGTACTGTAAGTCTTATGTAGGCCCCCCCCCCCATCTAGGGGTGTGATGGTGAATGTCCAAGGGAGGGGGACACTACCCAACAATAAGAGTCCACATGCATGGTCAGCCTGGCTTACCAGACCTGATGAGGCTGGGGTACCCTCGGACCGCTGGGTGCAGAGCCGGTCAACTGGAGAGTTGACGATGCTAACCTTCACCTGCCTGGCCTTGCCATCTTCACCTCAGAGGCCTTTGTAGGCAGTCTTCACCAGACAGGCCTCTCGATGTCCTTCTGGGTCCTCTGGATCCTTCAGCTAATGCCCTGGAACACACAAGGGACTGGGCTGTGGAGGAAAACTTCTTGTTAGCAACAACAGTCCATCTAAAAGAGCAAGAACACTAGAACTGCAGAAACAAGGGGATCCCATTTAATGAAAATTAATGTTGAATGGGAAGCAGCCACTCCATGGAACAGTAAAACACAATTCAATTTCTCTTGACCGAGAAGTTACATTATAAACTTGGGTTCACTCTAGACCAGAAAGGTCATTTTTAAGCTTGGGGTCACTCTGGACCATGAAGAAGAAGGATCAGCATTTATATAACGCTTTTCATACACAGTGTATCCCAAAGTGCTTTACAAGCAATGCTAGACTGGTAGTGAAGTGACTGAATGTGCAGTGGCAGCCATACCGCACATCAACAACACCCACACACAGCCTGGATAATTGCATGAACCGGTTTTATGGGAAGGAGAATGCTGGCCAGGACACCAGGAATGTTCCTTACTCTTTTCGAAGAATGCCCTGGCTTCTTTTACTTCCACCTGGACACCCACCAGGACAACACCAAGATGGGTAGAAGGGACCTCGGTTTAACATCTCATCTGAAGGACAGCACCCCGCAATACTGCACTCAGGTGCCAGCATTTTTTTTTTTGAAATCGCCTTTTATCCTCCTTACTCAGCCTGCCTCCTCCGACCCTTCGGCGATGTCCCGCAAACATCCCGCTGCCCGAAACCCTACTCGCACAGACCACAAGCCCCCATGGACATGACTTACCCCGGGCGGGGCGAGGTAAGGGACAACCCCTAACTTCATATTTACGTCGGCCCGTGGACTGCCGAGTGGAGCGCGAACGTCGCGAACACGTTCAGGTCTCGCTTCCTCTGACGAGGCAGGCTCTTTTCCTGTTTCCCCGAGCAGATTGCGATCACCCCTGACGTCATGGCCGTGCGCCCGACGTCCGCACTGCTCAAAGGCCGACCAGCCAATCCCTACAAGGGCTTGCATTTCCTCGAGCCTCCGCTCGGGGTCGTGCAAGAGCTGGACTACGGCCGAATCCCACCCCGGAGTAGGCGAGCTGTCGTCGGACGCTCAAGCCAAACTCCCCCAGCCGACCCACCGACTACCCGAGTCCGCTCCCAAACCTGGGTCGCCGGCGTGGAGCGAGGTGTGGCGTTCAACGCCTCAGCCCTCTGCGCCACCGGGCCGGCTAGGTGCCAGCATTTTAGGCACAGTCTAATCCCGGTATGGGATAAGAACCCATGACCTTCTGGTCCAGAGGCAGATGTGCAAGTAAATGAGCCACGCTGACACTCGGTGAAGGTCACAGTTGAGCATAAAGTCCAGGTGGCTACCTGTTGCCTAGGCAGCTAAAGAGTCCAAACACAGGCAGCTCACTTGTGGCCGAATCAAGACCCTAATCATAGGGATCATCTCTCTCTCTCTCTCTCTCTCTCTCTCTCTCTCTCTCCTTCCCTCCCTCCCTCTCTCTCTCCCTCTCTCTCCTTCCCTCCCTCCCTCTCTCTCTCTCTCTCCTCTCTCTCCCTTCCCTCCTCCTCTCTCTCTCTCTCTCTCTCCTCCTCTCTCTCTCTCTTCCCTCCCTCTCTCTCTCTCTCTCTCTCTCTCTCTCTCTCTCTCTCTCTCTCTCTCTCTCTCTCTCTCTCTCCCTCCTCCTCTCTCTCTCTCTCTCTCACCTCTCCAGCACTTTGTCAGGTCAGAACTCCAGTCTTTTGGAAGGATAGCAGCCCAGCCCACAACCACCCTCAAAACAGGCTCAGCTTAGGATACTGAACCCTGTACACCACAGTCCTGAGATAGGGCAGCCTGGGACCAGGAATGGCTCCAGAAACCTCTTTCTCTCCACCACCATCCTCTCCCATTCAGGCTCAGACTAAGTAGCCAGTTCCTGAGTCCAGCCCCAATGATGGGGCACTAGCACTGATGGCCACCGCCACTCCTGGTCCCACGCAATTATTACCAAAGAAAGCCTCTTTCACTCCCCAGAGTGATCTCTCCTAGTTCCCATGCTGCACTCCCTTTTATCTGCTCCACAAAGGGTGTCAAACCTCCACAGGTCCAATCCTGGACCCTCTAACTGGTGCCAAAATTCCCTCTGTGTCCAAAGACCTGTGGGACCTGAAGTCCCCACCAAATATTTACAGTTATAGCCTCCTACAGCACCAGCCAGCACTGAAACTACTGAAGCAGCTGCTCCTTTTTATTTTCCACCCTCATAGGTGGCCACACATGTGCAAAGCACGAACCACACAGATATATACAAAATTTATTATTTCTTTTTTTTTCCCCTTTCTTTGCTCCTGGAAGATGTGTTCCCAAGCCCAGCCAAGCCAGAAGACTGGACCCAGATCCCAGAGCAGCCACTCTGCTCACTCTCCACCAAATCAGCAGCCGTGCATGTGCAAAATGTGGACTACCAAAAACTATTTAAAATATTTAAAAACATTCATTTTTATTACCCCCCAGACTCACTGAAGTGCACCTGGAGGCGCGGAAACACAGACCTGATGCTCAGCCCACCCCGCCAAAGTCCAAGCACCAGGAACATGTAGCAGGGAGCCACAAGGAGTGGAGCCGCAGGTCAGAATCCTACCCAGGACTCCGACCATCCCGACAGGGAACAAAGTACCATGGCTCGGAAGGGTAAGCCCAATTTGGGGGGCTTACACCTAAATAGCAAACTACAAATATTAGTAAATGAGCTAGTTATTATGTTTCATTTCTGAAATATGTTTCCCTTTGCCTTTATTAGATTTTATGTAGGAAAGTACCAGAGGCTACATATTCAAAACTTCACCCAGTGGGCAAAGAGATTGCACCCTGTGTGCCTGGGGTTTGCACCCAAGCCCAGTATTTAAAGGGGGTTGTGGCACATGCTAAAAGGGTTAACGTGTGCACAAAAAAATAAGGTATGCAGTCAGTAAAGCAAGGGGTGGGGACAGGAATCTTGGTGTAGTGCAATAGTCAACGCATTAGCACTGCACAAGGGGAAATAGTTCAAGCCACCTTGCCCTTCGCAATTGCTGCTGAGAAGAAGCCTGATTTACTCCAAGCAATCCTAACAGCAGGCAGAGGCACTGCAGCACAAGCACCACACTGGTGGTTGGGGGAGCACACCTGCTTCCTGGTGCCTATTTGTCCTCCCATCCTCCAATCATCATCCCCGGTAAAAGTAAAACTCTCTCTGGTGCCTAGTGGTCCCCGTGCCCTCCGATCGCCAACCCCAGTAGAATAATATAGTTCCCTGGTGTCCAGTGGCCCCTCATCCTCTGATCATTGGCCCAGTAGTAAAACATGTAGTCCCTGGTGTCTAGTGGCCCCCCCACCCACCAGTCGCTGACCCTGGTAGAAATAATAAGACCCTGATGTCTGGTGGTTCCCCCACCCTCCGATCACCAGCCTCATATCATATCACATATTCTCTGGCATCTAGTGATACCCCCCATGCACTGATCCCCATCCCTGTACTAGAATAGCACTCCCTGGCATCTAGTGTACCCCCCCACACCATGGGCGCTGGTCACCCCACCCTGATACCCCCCCACCTTACCAGTTTCACTGGTGCTGGGGGAGCCCATACAGTGACTGGCCCAGCCCTCCTCTCACCACTATGGCCAGCTGCCGTATGTGATGACAGGAAGCGTGTGTCCCCTGTTCTGTAAAGGGAATCTGGGTATGCACATCCCCTTTACAGTACAGGAGATGTGCACTCCCTTTCATTGCATACTGCGGCCATCAAAGGTGGTGAGAAGAGGGCTCTGCTGGTCACTGTATGGGTTCCTGCAGCACTGGTGAAACTGGTAAGGGACCAGCAAAGTGGTTTGGCCAGTGCCCATGGTGCAGGGAAGCAACTAGACACATGGGAATGCTAGGCTAGTATGGGGATGGGGATCGGTGGGTGGAGGAGTGCCACTAGATGCCAGGGAATATGTGATAAGATACAGGGCTGGCAATCACAGGGTGGAGGGAATTGATGGACACCAGACACCAGAGACTTATTCAATTCTACCAGGGTCAGTGATTAGAGGGCGGGGGGACCACTAGGCACCAGGACTACCTTTTTTACTATGGTGCTGGTGATCAGAGGACAGGGGGGTGGCCTCTGGGCACCAAGGATTACCTATGTTAATACGGGGCCAGCGATTGGAGGGTGTAGGGACCGCTGGACACCAGACACCAGAGACTTATTCAATTCTACCAGGGCCAGTGATTGGAGGGCGGGGGGGGTGGCCACTAGGCACCAGGACTACCTTTTCTACGATGGTGATGGTGATCAGAGGATGGGGGTGGCCTCTGGACACCAAGGATTACCTTCGTTAATATGCAGCCAGTGATTGGAGGGTGTGGGGACCACTGGACACCAGTTAATACTTTAATTTTACTGGGGACAAGGATCGGAGGGTGGGGGGGCCACTAGACACTGGAGAATATGTCCACTTTTACAGGACTGGGCAATCAGGGTGAGGGCGGAGCCAGTCACAGGGGCACAACCCTGCTGCCACCTCCCATTCAAATGTGCATATAATGGACATGCAAATGGACCCTTAGTGCCCTTCATGCCCTGTGGGCTTATTTGCATGGTGCTATCTGAATATCGCGTGGGAGCTACTGGTGCTATCAGGTCTGATGGCACAGTTTCCTGTGCTGCCAGGATCCATGTTGGGGCAGTACTACTTGGCTTTACACTGCACCAAGGTGCCTCTAGATTCAGTCGGATAGCGTTGGTGCACTAGCCAAATAAATATAACATCCTCGGGGTCGTGAGCAGTGGGCAAGCGCAGCACAAACCTTTGTGCTCTGCTTTGCCCATCTTTCACTATCTGGCCCTAGGTGCATTGTGTATGTTGCCACTCTATCTGAAAGCTGTCATATTTAGTGCTGTTCCATAACCTCATCAATGCTGTGTCAAGGCTAGGGCTGTGTTATACAATTAAAATTTGGCTTTCCTAATAATGGGGAAGGGAGACTGCCCCCTTAACAGCACATGTATTTTGTATTTGATTAGGTGCCAGAAACTAAGCCAGAGGTTCAAATGCTTACTTACAAAAATTGCATGTGTGAGGAAAGATGCTTTGTACTCTTAAATGGACCTGAATAGTCATGCACGTCTTTTGGATTTTGACCCTATAGTATACAACATTCACTGTTAATTTATCTTCATAAATCAATACAGTGTTTTGGTTTAAAATCTCAGTAAAATATGGGAGAGTTGGCTTCTGAGAGGTACAATGTGTAATATGTTGGTTTACAAATGGTACAATGTGGAATATCTCTCCTATGAACAGTGCATACACAACATAGAGAACACTGGATGGGCAGCTATGCACAACCAGTGTGTTCTGTCATAGAGGGGTTCTGATTCCCTCTGACCTCGAGAGCGAAGCTAGAGAGGTCCTTAGGAATCAGAACCCTGAGATGGCAGAACACAACTGGTTATGCATAAAGTTGCTCATCCTGTATTTTTTTATAGTGCATAGTATTCTGTGAAATACGTGCATTGTGTTGTTTTCTCTTTCACAATGAAACTGACTTGTGCAGTTTCTAGAGGTTCTAGAATGCTTTTCTGCCACAGCAGGGTACAATCACATTCCATGACCTTTAAACTGTGGTACAACAACATTTTGAAAAGGATGGATTTCTATATAGAACAATGCTCTACGTAAGTAATAATACCCAACAGGGTGGGCATTATGGGATATAACAGACCACCCAGGGGCGTAATGAGGCCCGACGTCACAGGCAGAGGGCCTTACAGCCCCTGGAAGGTCCGTTATATCCCATAATGCCCACCCTGGAGGGTATTATTACACTTAGAAAATGGGTTAGAGATGGTAATTTTTGAAAAATATATAAGAAAAAATGAAGATATAAAAAAATAAGTAAAAAGCAAGAAGAAATAATGTTTGTTGTAAAGTAGTCCCAAGTATTAAGTGCTAGAATCGGCACTAGAGGTCGCTCCTGTGTATTTTATTTATGGTGTTTCTCATTAGGTTGCCCTCCTGCTTCCTCAGTTTTTCACACACACACAAACACACACGCACACAGATTGAAAAATGTTGTGTGAGAACAGGAGAAATGTAGCGTAGTGATGTTCAGAGAGATGCAGTTCTGTTTTAACATAGGATGGCTTAGAAGTGTCGCGTGACTGTGTAGCTGGATTTAAAATTGAGCACATGCTTTACAGGGAGCATGAGTATGTTCGGTGAATAAAAAAAGAACACGGAATGTCAGGTGGTTGAGTGAGGACGTACTGTAAGTGTTTAAAAATGGTTATTTATTTTTGTGGTGGCAAGGAAGAACAGAGGCAGTTCAGAAGGCCGTATCAAGGTATCAGTGCAATTTTAGTGCAGCAGAGTGGCGGGGCTGCGGCTGGTGTGTCAGTAAATGTGGAGAATAAAATGGCGGCTGGCAAGTTTGGGGTGCTGAAAGATCAAACTGGCACTTGTTTTGAAGCAGGCCGTTGTTAAGAAATAACAGCCCAGGTGGCAGGCTGCTTCTGCCAATCTGGATGCCAGTTACAGTTTACTCATTATCTAATATACACTACAACAGATCATTACTACAGAGTTCCTCTGTACACTGTCCAGTGTGCAGTGGCTAAGATGACTGTTTCATATAATCTCTTATTTTTGTTAACAGAATGCCTTCACGAATTTAGGTGCAAAACACATTGGACTGGATATTCAAACTGCGCCATTCTGTGGTGCAAGCCCTTGCGCTGCTCAAAAAAGTTGCACAGGGGTGTGGCCAGGGCTATATTCAACGGAGTTGCGCTATTGAGCAACTCCTTTGAATATCGCCCCCCAGACACAGCCATTGTGCATGGCACAGTGGAACTTGCACCACCGCAAGTGGTCAGAGTGGAGCATTCAAGATGCGGTGGCGCAAGTTCCATTGCGCCATGCGCAAATTTCCGATATTCAAAAGGTGACATGCAAATGGGGCCATAAGTTATGCAAGGCGGCGTGGGGCCATTTGCATCTACTTATGGCCCCATTTGCATGCCATTAGCATGCAGGTGCGCCGATCCCCGACAACTTGCACCTGGCGCCCTGCCAGGCAGCAGCCGTCGGGACCGACACCCCCTGCAGCCTGATCACGGGCATGAAGTAAATCTCCCCACTGGCCCGATCACGGGCATAACAGAAATGCCCCCCCCACTAGCCCGATCGCGGGCATAACGGAGGTCAACCCCCCAAAGACCAATATCCCTGGTGGTCCAGTGGACGTGACCCGATCACGGGCATTAGAGTCAACCCCCAGGTCCAATTTCCCTGGTGATCTAGTGGCCCCACCCCACCCACCCACGGAGCCCCACCACCCGCTCACCCCTCAACGCCAGCCAGCGGGCGGCAGCACCCCATCCGCCTGCTGCCCCCGCCGATCGCAGACTGACTGTTGTAGGGCTGCACTCCCATTGGTTCAGAGCAAGAGCCAATGGGAGTGCAGATGCAGCATGTGAATGAATTCATTCACATATCTGGACTGCCTTTAGAGGGAGCTGCACGCCCATTGGCTCTTGCTCTGAACCAATGGGCGGCAGCCTCTACCGAGCAGTCAGTCGGCGGGCGGTGGGCTGGCAGGCGGGTGGGCGCGCCGCCGCCGGCTGACGGGGAGCGGGTGGTGGGGCTCCGTGGTGGTGGGGCACTAGATCACCAGGGAAATTGGAACTGGGGGTTGACTCTAATGCCTGCGATCGGGCTTCCATGTCCACCGGACCACCAGGATATTGGTCTTTGGGGGTTGAACTCCGCTCGCTTCCACGATCGGGCTAGTGGGGGGGGCTTCTTGCTATGCTCACATCGGGCCAGTTCGGGGGTTCATTTCTATTTTGCCTGCGATCAGGCCAGTGGGGGTTGTTCATTTCTGTTATGCCCGCGATCGGGCCAGTCGGTGGGGGTTGTCCATTTCTGTTATGCCCGTGATTGGGCCAGTGGGGGGGTGAGATCTGCCCGCGATCGGGCTAGTGGGGGAGTGTGTTCTGCCCGTGATCGGGCTACAGGGGGTTACTATTATGCCTGTGATCGGGCTGCAGGGGGCACAGGGAAGAGTGGAGAGCCACCCACAGGTGGCAGCTGCTGTGTTGCGCCTGCAATGCGGCAGCTCACCTGTGGGTGGCCTCGACTTACTCCTTTTTTGGCTCAAAGTTGTGCAGGCGCAGGTTGGGGGTTGCGCCTCAGAAGACCCCTGCACAACGCGCTGAATATCGGGCTGTGCAGTTTATGCATGGTTCCTCCCCCTCCGGTTGAGCATGCCTTCATTAGCATTGTGCTGTTGCTCAGCATGACGTGGGGGGTGCAACTGCCTCCTGCTGAATATCACAGAATGGCGCAATTTCGGACTTGCGCAGGTGCAACCCTATTGCGCATGGCGCAACCTTTTTGAATATCCAGCCCAATACTCACTATGCAAAATATGGAGTGGAGGAACCTCAGAGTGGCTACCTCTAGAGGCACATACAGTATGCTTGGCACATGCACAGCTTCCTCCTGACAACATCCCAGTTTCCTCTGGCCTGATCTGACCATGCCCGCATGTAGGTGTACTCATGATTGGGCCAGTTGTTCCCACTTCCACTCCACCACCCTGAGAATTTTTTATTTATTTTATTCTTTGGTAACCAGGTAAGACCCACTAGGCACAAGTGCCTGTTTTTTAGGGGCAACCCAGGAACACTGGGGTGGTTAAGTGATTTGCTCAGAGTCACACAGTATGTAAGTGGAGGTTGTGGGAATCAAACCCAGGTCTGTTGGATGTACCACGTTCACTCACAGCTCACTACTCTAGGCTGTACTGCCAGCTCAATAGTTATTTAGAATAACTATGTGCAAAACATTCTGGAGAAGGGAATTGCTTTAACAATTTTATATCCTATCTTAGGTCATACACTGCAACACCAGGATGTCTGGATTTTTTTTACATGTCATGTCAATGCACCTATGCATTTTTTACACAGTTTCCTTTACTTTTTACAGTAGGCAGCAACTCTTAAGCAAGTGTGCCCTATCTCTGCCTTCCCACTATCATTCCATCCCTGGTTTCTGGCTAGAAATGTTCACACTTTGACCAATAGAAACCCCTGTGGTCATGCTAGTCACATGCTTCCATTTGCTGTTAAGCCTTGTTGGAAAGAACCATCAAGTTCACTGAATGAGTCTGGAAGAAAAGAGTGATTTAAGATTGCAATTAGTTGCAAAACAAATTGGCCCAGATATTCAGAGGACTTGCACAAGGAGCAAATGAGTTGCGCCAGCACAAGTGCGAAGATTCGCCACCGAGCGATATTCAAAGGGAACTGCGGTGCAGCGCAAATCCCATTGCACCAACGCACAACCAAAATGTATGCAATGCAAATGCAAGGGGGTGTTCCCATGAATATGTTGCGCAATGGCATATTCAATGGGCGAGCATGGCGCAAGGCAGGAGCAAACCCCAGGTTGCGCCAGGCAGACTTGAGCCAATAAATATAGGCTCAAACACACAATCAGCAGATGCGCAACACTGAGCCCAGTGAGAGAGGGAGTGAGAGGGAGAGAGAGACAATACCAGAGAGGCAGAGAAGGAGAGAGACAGACAGACAGACAGGGAGAGAGAGTGACAGAGACCGATGGGTGGACTGACAGCGTGAGAGTGGCACCCAGGGAGACCCAGTGACTGAGCAATGGACAGTGGCCCATTTCTGATGGACACTGTAAAGAGGGGCTTGAGGAGCCAGGAGGAACAGCAGCGTGGCTGACAAAGGGCCCGGTGGCGGTATGCCTGACACAGGTGGTACCGTGCCAGGATCACGTATGAGAACTTTAGTGACACAGAGATTGTGGGCCGGTACCACCTGAACAGGGCTGTTCTGAGGCAGCTCTGTGAGCTGTGCAGTGATGAGATGCAGGCACCCACCAGACGTAGTCATGCCATGACAGTGGAGATTAAGGTGACCGCTGTGATGTGCCTGCTCGCCATGGGAACCTTCCAGAGACCAACAGGTGATACCACAGGTATCACCCAGTCGGCCACGTCCTGCCTCCTCATCCAGTTCCTCAATGCTCTGCTGCCACATGCTTCAGAGTACATCCAGTTCCCCAGCACACAGGCAGAGCGTACAGCAAACATGCAGGAGTTCCACTGGGTGGCAGGCATGGCAGGCATGCCAGGCATGACTGGAGCACTAGACTGCACCCATGTCAGCATCCACACACCACCCGGCCCAGAGGGCGCGGTGTACATCAACTGAAAGAGATACCCATCCATCAACTGCCAGGTGGTGTGCAATGTCATGGGGTGCATAATCAATGTCTGTGCCACACACCCCAGGAGTGCACACGATGCCTTCATATGGCACAGTTCTGCACTCTGCCATAGGTTTGAGCGGGGAGACATCCCCACGGCCACCTAGTAGGTGAGTAGGATGTGTGGCAGGGTGGACAAGAGACACGGCCCCAGGGGCGGGCAAGGAAGGATGAGGCAGTGGGTGATGTGCATGTGGTGGCTGGGAGGGAGTGGGTGGCAGCACTGCACAGCACAGGGATAACCATGTTGTCACCCACACAGGTGACAGTGAATACCCACTGAGTCTATGGCTGCTCACCCTCTACCGGTGACCATCGACCCCTGTGGAGGAAAGATACAATGAGGCACACGCCACACATGCAATATTATCGAGCATGTCTTTGGCATGTTAAAGATGCAATTCCGTTGCCTAGACAGATCAGGCGGTGCTTTACAATACAGCCCATAGAAAGCCTGTGGCATATTCCTGGCCTCCTGCATCCTGCACAACATGGCCATTGACCATGGAATAGTAGTCGAGGCAGAGGAGGGCAACAGCAGTGGGGATGATGGAGAAGAAGCTCCAGAGGGCAGTGGGAAGGTGCCACTTGGCAGAAGGGATCCCAGAATGGTGCAGGAGGCATGTCGGCACCGGGGCACGATCACAAGGGAGCATTATGGACAACAAGGGTGAGTACACAGACACAAAGGCATGGCCCACACAGCACAGCACACACCACAGAGGACAGGATGGGCACAGTAGTAGTAGGCATGCTGGGACAGGGGTGTACAAGAGACAGGGCAGGGCCATGAACACATGGGCATGCAGACACACATACGTAGCAGCACACACACAGGATGAGGGACATGGCATGGATCAGATGCATGACACCGGTGCATAGGCAGCACCGGTGCATGGCTACCATCATCATATCTATGCCACACACCCCAGCAGCATGGTCCACACTCACACACACACAGGGGGCAAGCAGCACAGCATACATGTTCACCACCATATGCAAGCTGCACCATCACCCCCCACGGCTGCATGTAGTGACAGCAGTGGATGGCAGGGCAGTGGACACATCACACCAACTGCGCAGTCCCATGCCTGCCACAGCCATGGGGACGGCTGCTCTGGAGCCGACCAGCAGATGCCTGCTGTGCATAGGCCAGGGGGGTGTCAGATGCCCCCCAGGGGTTGATGTGCGGGACTGCAACCGAGTCCACGCATGGGTGTCCTCGCGGCCAAACAGGCCTGCCCCAGGGGTGTCTGGGATGCTAAAGTCCGATCCTGGCATCTGACGTTGGGGGACAGTGGGGTGGACAGTACACTGCAGGGGGTCCTCTGCATATGGCTGAGCCAAGGGGCTGCCACTTGCCCAGCTGCAGTGGCACCGGCCATGTGGTCCAAAGCTGCAGCTGTGGCCTTCTGCATCTGGGTGAGCCTGTTGATCAGCTGCGCATCGCCCCTGTCCTGCTGCTTGGCCATCTGGCACACCGCTGCCCACAGTGCATGCACCTCAGTAGCAAGCAATGCCTGGTTCTCCATAGAGGTCCGCAGTAATCATGTATGCTCCCACAGCCTCTTGACCTCCAGGTTCTCATGGTCTGACCGCTGTGCTGGGGAAGGGGTCACGGCATGCAGCTGCACAGCCTCCCGCTCAGGTGGATGCTACACAGTGGGCCATACAGGGGCCACAGTTTTGCCTGGCGCAATGGCAGTGGGCACTGTGGCATGCTGCCCAACATCACCTGCATCCTGCTGCTGCCACCCGACTGTCTGCTGGGCAGGGCCCTGCACCTCCGCCATACCCACAGCACCACCACCACCCACACTGGACACAGCTGCGGCACCACACACAGCCACACCGGCGGGGATGGGGGACGGCTGTGGGGCTTCGGGCACAGCGCTGGGACCTGCTGGTGCCTGTGGGTGCAGGTAGGAGTGTCTCAGCCAACATGGCCCCTATGCTCTCCAGTACCAGTGCGAGGCCATCATCAGTGGCAGACACCACGCTGAGCTGGGTCTCTGCACACAGCACCTCCAGGCTGTCATCATGCAGGAACCCAGTCAGGGGATCATCCGACTCCATGTCGGGCACAGCCACAAGGCCGACTCCACTGAGGCATGGCCGTCCCGGCTCTGGATGCCTGTTGAGGTCGAGGGTCGGGCATCTGTGGCCGCGGCTGCCTCTGCCCACTCCCCTGCATGGAGGCATGCTGGTACTGCAAAACAAGAACAGTGTGTCAGTGGAGCAGCACACCCCATGGCCACCCCACACCCCTACCCTATCCCCCAGCCCCACCCCGACCCCACCCCATCCAGCCCCACCCATGCCACTGTTACCACCCACCATCTTGCTGCACTGTGTGTCGCATCCACACATGCATGGGGTGGTGGGCATGGCCTCGAGACACCCACATGACATGCCCATGACAGGTACACCTACCAGCTGGACATACTCACCATGCAGTGTGGGGCTGCCACCTGCCTGGAACCCACCACCAGGCACACCCTCCACCACCATGTGGCTGATGGTGGATGCCACAAGCACCTCCATGGCAGTCAGCAGTGGCATGGTCACCAGCCCACCACCGGTCACACTGCGGGATGCCCGGATGGCCGCAACCTTGTCCTTGATATGCCTTCTGTCTGTGCCAACCTTCTTCTTGCACTCCTGGGTGTTGTGGTGGTGGGCCCATGTGTGTTCACATACTGGGCCACCTCCCCCCAAGCCGCCACATGCTCCTGTGGTGTGCCTCTTGCCCCGCTGAGTAGGCCCTCCCAATCCATATAGGCATCAAAGAGGGCAGTGGTCTCAGCAGCAGTAAAATTCAGCCTGCGCTTGCGAGCAGGCCCCTGGCTCTCATCTCCTTTACCTCCTGACATTCTTCCACCTGTGGACATGAAAAGCAGTGAGGGTCAGTGCCAGCACATTTCATTGTAGCGCCCAGTAGCAGTGTATGACGAGGCCTTGGACCCCCATTTTGCCGGTCACGTACCTGAGCGGTTTCAATACTGGTCTGTGGCCTGTGGTGTTCCGCAGCACTTTTAAGGCACAAGGCATGCAAATTAGCCTGTGCGCAATTGTAATGATATGCTAATGCACCCCACTGTGCCATGCATTGGCTCCTGAGGTGATTTGAATGCGGTATTTGAATATCGCATGATTGCGCCATGTGTAATGGAGCTGCGCCGGAACAAGTCTGTAGCTCAGTACTCGCACATGCGTGCCCGCAGTGCCCATGTGTGTGGCATTGGCCACAATGCTATTGTGCATCCTGCGCAGCTTGCTCAATGCTATGGTACGGTGCAAGCTGCACCAGAGTGCCATCACGCATGTGTGCACTGCCTGTATCACGCACATGTGTACTGTGCGGGGGGGTGCTGACCTCTGACCCATGGGTCCTTGCATGACCCCATGACCCCACTAGGCCCTGGAACACTGAGTATGCCCAGGACTGCACTATTGTCCTGCACTGCACAGTGACTGTGCAGCCACATGCTGCACGATTGCGGCCCTGTGTACCCTATCGCGCATCCTGCACATGTGGCAGGCACGTGCGCTGTTACACAACCATGTTCCTCTCTAACCAGGCAGTTCAGCATGGTGCAGAGGCACAGCACAAGGGCAGCCAACTGGTCTGTGGCTGAGCTGATCAACCTGGTGGCTGTAGTTCAGCCATATGAAGGCCAGCTGTTTGGCCAGGACCACTGCAGCAGGCCAGGGTGGAGGTGTGGCACCATGTGGCAGAGGCCCTGGAATGGCACACCAGTGTTGGTCACTCAGCAGAGCAGTGCAGGCACCACTATGGAGACCTGTGGAGGTGGGCACCGGACCACCCGCATTGTCTGCAGGCACGCGTCCTGCGTGGTTCAGTGCCACATTCAGGTAGGTGTGTTCATGATGCTGTGATGGCCAGGCATCATACTGTGGCATTGGCAGAGCTGCGCTGCATGGCCTGCAGAGAGGTAGATTGTCAGCCTGGGGTACCGCGCATCAGGTGTGGCTGCTGTGCCAGTGGCAGCCGTGCTGGCATGTGGGCCTATGGACAGACGGGGACACACTAAGTGTACAGTGGGCTGTGTGGTGGTGGGGGGCTCCTCATGCATGTCTGTGTACTGATGTCCACCTCTCTTCATTCCCTCCACAGGGCTGGAAGACCGTATATGGGCCAGGGCGGTGGCGGAGGCAGCCAGGGTGGCACAGCCCGGAGGGCAGCAGGTAGCTCCAGCTGCACAGCATGGGGCAGGTATGAATTTCCACATTCATTCTCAGTCACACAGTGGGATAGTGGTGGGGATCAGGCAGAGCCATGGCCGCCTCTGCCATGCGCTGTGACAGCTGTGTGTGTGTCGCATGGTCTGTCGTGCATGCCATCCCTTGGCCACAGTGTATCAGTTGTTGGTGGGGTGGGCGTGCGCACGGATGCCACCACTTGTGCTGTGGTGCTGATGTTGCTGTGTGTCAAGTGCCTATCATGGTGCAGCCCTGTGGCCGCTGCACAGCTGCATCTGCCTCTCTGCACCACCATGGTGTGCCGTGTTGTTAGCTGGCATTGTCTCCCCCCCCCCACAGGCATCCATTCCGGGCTCTCCAGGGGTGTGTGGTACTGTCATCCATTGCACACTGTGGGTGGGCATATGTCACTGGGCCATTGCACTAATTGCCTGTCTTGTCCCATGCCATAGGTGTCGGACGGCGTCCTGCTCCATATGCTCAGCGGACACATACCAGGCTCCTGAGGCACATTCTGGTGGTTGTAAGGAGGGTGCTGGCGGCTGTGGTCTCCCTGCAGTGGATGTTGGTGGCAGACTGGAGGAGGTGGAGAGGTGGCATGGTGGTGGGCTGTTGTCCCCATTGAGGGGTTCTGTTCATATTCCTCCTTTCCCTTGCCGGTTCTGTTCCTCCTCAGTCTCCCTTCCCATTGTACAGCCCCTGTTACCTGTCCCACCTTTTATTGTCCCTCCCCTGTCCCTGCCCCTGTTACCTGTCCCCACACTTTATTGTCCCTCCCTGTACCTGCCCCTGTTACCTGTTCATACCGTTATTGTCCCTCCCTGTACCTGCCCCTGTTACCTGTCCCCACCCTTTATTGTCCCTCCCCGTCCCTGTCCCTGTTACCTGTCCCCACCCTTTATTGTCCCTCCCCTGTCCCTGCCCCTGTTACCTGTCCCCACCTTTTGTTGTCCCTCCCCTGTCCCTGGCCCTGTTACCTGTCCCCACCCTTTATTGTCCCTCCCCTGTCCCTGCCCCTGTTACCTGTTCCACCCTTTATTGTCCCTCCCCTGTCCCTGCCCCTGTTACCTGTCCCCACCTTTTATCGCCCCTCCCCTGTCCCTGTTACCTGTCCCCACCCTTTATCGTCCCTCCCCATCCCTGCACCTGTTACCTTGTTTGCTGTTGTTGTTTTATACCTTATAAAGCATTTTTCAGCTACATGCCTGTTTCCGTGTCTGCTTTGCAGGTGGCGTGTGGAGCCATGCTGCAGTGGGCAGGTGTTGGTTGGTGGTGTCTGTGCAGGAGGGGGGAGCTGTACGGTTCTCATGTGGTTCACGGCTGTGTTCAGTGGTGTGTTACGTTGTGGTGGGGGCCATCTCCCAGTTTGGTGGGTGTGCTCTGTGTCTGCAGGGTTGCTGTGGGGGTGTGGTCAGGAGTGGGCAGCAGATGTGTGCGGGAGGTGGCACACAGTCAGGATCCTCCTGCAGGACCTGCCTGCATGCTGGGGTGGGGTGTCTGCATTCCCTGTTGGGTGACCAGTCCTGTGAGGCCTGGCCCTCTGCCTGGGCTGTGGCCCCATTCCTGCCCAGTGTGTGGACTGCCTGTGTGCGTGTGGGGCATGGGTGTGTGTGACACCGACGACATGGGGTGGACAGCCATTGCAGTGTGGTGGTAGCCACAATCGGCTGGCAGATGGGCTGGGGGGCTCCATTGGCAGGCCTGCACTGCCAGTATCCCCTCTGGTCCCCAGCTGGCCATGCCACCATTATGGTCTGGGGTACGGTTCAGGGGCATGCGCTTGTCCACCGCTGGTGGCCTGGCTCCAGTTGCTGTGGTGCATGGGACCCCTGTTGGTGGCTGTGCCCCATCATGTGTTGGGCATTCATCCCTCCTGCTCTGTGCTTGTGTGTGCACCGGTGTGCCCTGCTGGTGGGGTCCTGTGCCCACTGTCACTGGGCTTCCCTGGCCTTGTCCCTGTGCTTCTTGTCTGTGCTCCATGCTTCCCTGGTTGTGCTAGTGCATCACTGATTGTGCCCTGGTGTATCTCTGGTTGCGCCATGGCGCAACCGTACCATATTCAGCCATATTGCACTGGCACACTTTGCATGTGCAATCTCTGAATGTGGCATCCGTTGTGCCATGGTGCATCGGATTTGCACTGCGCCGGACTTGTGCCAGCCTTTGGTGCATTTCTGAATATCTGGACCATTGTGTATTTCTCTTGGTTTATACATTACATGAAAAATTGTCTCAACCTGTGCTTTACAGTTTGCTCTGCAATTACAATTTCCTTGATACCTTCATCTTCCTGAACAGAAGTATTTGCATCTTGAAATCGCATGAAGTGAGGCAATGCTAATCTACTACAACCTGGAGCTGAATAGTGTTGTTGCTCTCCAGAGTAAATGATAGCTTTATTGTATGAGCCAATTTCTGGAAAATTAGATGTGTTAACAAAGATGAAAAGCAGCATCAGAAAATATGTATTTGTACACATTTATGTTTGAAAAAGCAAATATCTAATTTAGGCTCTTTTCATTTTTAGCAATATTCATAAGGTTTTAGGACTGAGAATAAGCTTTTAAAAAGCAGATGTCATTGCTTGCCCTTGAATTGAAAATTACCTTCCCAGGTGGGGGAGGGGTGATCAAGAAATCTAGGAATTGAGAAGTTAATCTGTTTCCCACAGATTATGTTTTTAATCTGCTTTGGTGTCTGACAAGTACATTTTAAGGACTTTGTAATGCATTACACAACCTGACCAGTGGTGCACTGGCAAGTTGTCAGACATTTGCAGTAAAGGGTCAGATTCAGCCCCAAGAGCTAGAAACCAGCCCCAAGTAAGCCATGTCAACCCTTAACTGGGTTGCATGCTCCCTAGTCAAGGCAGTGGGTCTTATACTACTGGAGAAATAAAGAAACACTTTAGTCTCTTTTTGTAAAATTTACTATTTATGTTCCCAACCGGTTGGTGCTGTCTTCTCACTTCACTCGTGCATACTTGCATCCATACAGCCATCGTGCCTGCCTGTTGGCCTTACAAGTCACAGCCTACCTTGCCCCATTAAGTACTACCCACTCCTGACTGCAACCTAGTAAGGAAAAGCCTCACGGCAGCAGGTCCTGAAGTGGGAGGGGCCACCCCAGCACAGACCTAAGTTCTTTTGTTCAGGCAGGGATGGACAGAGAGGTGTTTCCTGTGGCAGTGATTTGGGAATCTGACAAAGGTGTCATCCACCAACTGAAAGGGATTTTCTTCTGGATAATCCCTGCTTCCACCCGATGACACTGAAGCTAATCTCATGCCATTCTGGACTAGGGAAGCAGGATGTCCCATGGCTACCCGTGATGTCCAATGCTGTCCCCAAAGAAGGTGCTCATATTGGGTGGCAGCTGATCCCCCCCCCCAGCTCTACAGCCCCAGAATTTGTCTAGTGCACTTTCCTGATCAACAAAAGCTAAACAAATAATAAATAAGGATAAGAGAGTCTGCCTTGAACGCAAACGTGGGTATCCCACACTGGAATTCAACAGATTCAAGTTGGGCCACTTCAGTCTCTCTTTTTCTTTTTAATGGTAAATAACTGTAAAAAAAAAAAAAAAAACTAAAAATGCAAATTAACACTAGGAACAGTTATAATCAGCAATGGTGACCACCTGGGTAGGGAACCGTGCCAGGCAAAATTAGAAAAATCTGTTTTGTGCAGTGTTTCACACAATTTCACAATCTGGACTGGTGTGTTTAAAATTAGCAATTTCTTTTGAAATTGTACCTTTTTTAAAAAATAGATATTTTAAAAAATGTGTAGTTTTGAGAAAAAAAGGTGCTATCTGAGTAAAAAGAAACACAGGTTGGTAAAATTAAGCCACACAATGAGTATTTGGGTCTAGTGGGGTTTGAATCTATGACCTCCTGGTTTCTGAGCTGGTGCTCCAGCCACTAGAACACATGCCTCTGTTTATTTAACTTTGTACCTTTTTTTATTTCTACTTTCCGCACCCCTGCCTTGGCACAGTGGCCAGGTGTACCAGTCTTCATGGGCCTATGGGCAGAGGAAGGTTTAATGTGTTAGTTCTCCCTTTGTACTATGTTCTCTGTAGGGATATTGGTGTTGGCACCAAGGTCGCAGACAGAAGCGTGCTGATGCAGAGCAATGTTCCTCTCTCCCTTTGTCATGAGCACTCTGCCACCTACACATCTATAGATGGCAGCAGCTCCATAGGATGCTGCTCCCTGCCCAGATAGAGGAGATCACCCACTGGAACACCTGATCCTCCTCCCCCTGACCGTTTTCCAATGACCCAGACTCGTTCCCGAACCCAGTTGCCTGCATCGGGAGTGACAGTCCCACCACTGCACTGATGAGCTAGCAATAATATTATTTTCAGCTGTTATTTCTTGCTGTTTATTGTTTTACGACAAAAACAATAAAGGGTGACATTGGGCTGTGCAAAGCTTTCTGATGTTATGTCAAATGCCATGAAATTACTCTGTGAGGTATGCCAAGCAAATCAGAGGCTGATGGCCCCATCGCTACCTTTTTACTCTGAAGCTCTCACTTCTGCTCCTTTTAATCTCCCTTTTTCCAAGCCTATTCTGGGCAAGCCTCCTTTCTATTCAACACCCCCTCCATCTTTGGAATGACCTTCCTCCACTCATTTGATCCTCCTCCTCCTCCTCTCCTTTCTCTATGAAAGCCCGTCTCAGTGAGTTTACAGCCCATCTTGTACCTAACTCCTCATCTCCACTGATGTTCAGCCCCTGAAACGTTTACCCCTCCTGCTACCTCCCTTGGCATCATGCCACTGAACCCCTGCTTGTCAGCTACTGGCCAGAAAACCCAGTCCTGATCACTGTGAGAAGCTTACCCTGATTCTTAAAAGAGAACTGCACTGAACCTGTAAGTAATTTTCCCAGTAGAAGCTGTTTTTAAGTACTGGTTCATATTCTGTTATTGTTCTATCTGTACAGGCCTTTAGTAACCTCAGTGAGTGTTTCTGCTTTACAGTCTGTTGGTAAGAACCATTTTAGAACTGTATGATGTAAGTTATGTCCCTAAGAGCTACAGAGTTCCATAGCAGAACATGGATGCATTGTGCCAACAATAGAAGAGCAGAACTGAGACATAAATTACATCATACAGTTCTAAAATGGTTCTTACCAGCAGTAGGCAAAAACAGAAATGCGCACAAGGATGACTCAAATGCCTGTATAGCTAGAGCAGTAATAGAATTTGAACCAATATTTAAAAAACTGCTTCTACTGTGAAATAGAAACATAGAATTTGACGGCAGATAAGGACCGCTTGGCCCACCTAGTCTGCCCATTTTCCTACCTAACAGATAAGCTGCAGATCCTAGTTAACCAACAGCTTCCTTCCTCCTACCGCCCACTAGGACTGCCTTATGTCTGTCCCATGCATTCTTGAATTCCTCCACTGTTCTTGACTCCACGACCTCCTCAGGGAGGCTGTTCCATGCATCCACAACCCTCTCTGTGAAAAAATACTTCCTCACATTACCTCTGAGCCGTCCCCCCTCTATCTTCAAATTGTGCCCCCTTGTTCTTGCACATTTCTTTTTCTGAAAGATGCTACCCTCTTGGACTTTGTTGATTCCCTTGAGGTACTTAAAAGTTTCTATCATGTCCCCTCTCTCCCTTCTTTCTTCAAGGGTATACATATTAGGCTCCTTTAGTTTTGAATTTTAAATTTTACTTTTAGATTCAGCACAGTTCTCCTTTAACACTGTCATTTTTCTGCACTGTTGCTCCTTTCTGCACCTGCAGCCCTTAGGTGCTAGAGTGGTGGGAATGTGGGATTCCACCAGCAAAATTTGTGCAAAATATCAATTCTGCTTCCGAAATGCTTTTCCGAATTTTTTTGAATTCCATGGAATTCCGAACGTCATTTCTATATAAACTGTGAAATAACGTTCTGCAGATTGCATAAACCATGGAATCATTTCCTATGGATTGCAGAAAAGGAATCCATGGTCATGTAAAACATAGGTTACTACTCCATGAAAAACATTCCGCTTTCAGGGGGTGCGTGCACAGTGTGATCAGCGATAGCAGTTTGATTGAATAGCTCCTGCTCACCTACGTTGATTTGCAACAAATTTAGATCTTTTAATTATTTTCACCACCTGTTCTATATATAATTCATTAAAGGAAAGGTTGTGAATTAATCCTAGCGATATTCAAGCGTTTTGGATCCGTTTTATGCTAGTTCTCGTCATTAGTAAATTACGCTGTCAAGTCGCGCTTTGAAGTCGGCTGCCAGGAGGTGTACAACTGCGGAGGTTAAAACCACAGTAATGTTAAGCTCCACAAGCCACCAGGAACTGGGAGGTAAATCTGACATGGACATTGTGGAAGAACTATTTGCCAACATCATTACTGATATGAGTGATATGAAAAAAAGCATGGGGTCTTTAAATAAGGACACCATTAAAAACGCCAATAATATCACTGAAGCAGAGAACAGAATCGATATGCTCCATGACACTGTTGCCTTCTTAGAAGACAACCTTGAATGTCAGGCAGAACAAATCCGTTATTTATTAAGCAAAGTGGATGATTTAGTGAATAGGGGTAGGAGAAATAATATTCGTACTGTAGATGTTCCAGAAGGGATGGAGGGAAAGGCCATGATACCGTTCCTTCAGCAAATGCTACCGGAGATGCTGAACTATAAGTGGCCATGTCCACTTGAAATTGAAAGAGCCCATAGATCCCTTGTGCCCAAAAACCAATCGACTGGCAGGCCAAGAGCTATCATTGCCTACTTTTTAAGATTTACCACAAAGGAGGAAATTCTCAAGGTGGCTAGAGAGCTTAAACAGTTTTACTGGCAGAGTAAGCGTATCTTCATGTTTCAGGACTTTTTCATCAGCTGTGGTGGAAAAAAGAAAATCCTTTTCTGAGGTCAAGAAACAACTTCAGAAACTTGGATGGTTATATTATTTGAAATACCCAGCTGGTCTAATGGTTGCAGTGCCGGGTAACAGTGCCAAGCCATGTGATTCGCCTGACCAAGTTTGGGCTTTGATTAACAGTCCCACTTCTAGGCCACCACAACAAACTGTCAACCAGATTTCAACTCCCTTGGCTCACGCACAGGAGGCTCGAGATAACAGCATCCGCTCCTCTGAGCTTCCCCCTGCTTCCTCACCATGAGGCAAACCTCACCATGTAAACCAACAAAATACCACTACAAAGCTCACAACAGTGAAGATTTGCACCCTTCTTCCCTATTTGGTGGTAGTGAAAAATAATAAGCATACCCCGAAATCTGCAGGTATTGCTGGTCTGCTAAGGAAAAATAAGCCACCGAACAAAGTATTTTGCTCATACAACTCAAATCACTCTAGTTTCTTCTTGACCACAGGTGCAAAAAAAAAGCTTTTACTCTCGATCTAGAGATTGCATGGGTCCTGCTACTGTCTCACCTCAAACTTTACAAAGCTGTCATGCAGTTGTGAAATCAGCAGGGACTGCAGAAAAAAAACTCCACCCTGGTCCAGTCAGTCGAGATGAGTCCTGTGGAATGAACTTCCTTTCTCCCACAAGGTTTCTGCAAAAAAGGTCACCGTACAGATCTATCACTTCCTGGGGTTATCATGTGACTAAGGGTCATAGGTCCAGATTAGTGTACTGCCTGTTATTCTGTTACGGCCAGCCTGTACTGGCTTTTAAATTTATATTTACTAATTAATACTTTGTTTATGCTATTATCACATCCAATCTGCTTCCTATAGCAAACCTATCACAGGAGCATCTAGATGCATATGCTAAGATGCAGAGTTCGATCCTGGGACCCCACTTTGGAGTGGTAAGCTGGCACTGTGACATTACTACTCAGGTCACCTTGCGAACATTTTACCTGTTTTAATGTTATGTTGTTATTTAAGCACTTCTCTATAGCAAAGCTGTGTTCTTATAGTTGCAGTTAATGTCTTTTTAAAGGAACAAAAAAAAATGTCATCATTATATTGTTTACTATAAATGCATAAGTCTGGTGAGCAACATATTGTGGTTGCACTACTACTCAATCATCAGGCATAACTTTGACTTCCAACCTACTCTTTTGTTGAAATATTCAGTGTTTGGACTGCAGATGTGTCAATTAAAGGTTTATATTAATATGATTTTATATTGGTGGCAGGACCCTTAACAATACTTGGTTTTTGTCAGCTTATATGTTACCCCTTCCTTTATTGTTTTTTTTTCTCTCTCTCTCTTCTCTCTATTTCTTTATCCATCTCTTCTTCTTTCTCAATGGTGCAAACCCTGTGGGTGGAGTGTATGAGGTATATAGTGTTAATCAGAGTCCATATAGTAAACATCGTTTGAGTCAGTAATGGTGGCGGTGGCGTCAGATTGTTTAGTATACTGCCATATTCATCTACCTTTCTGTTTAGATGATCCATGACATGTGACTTGGCTGTTATGAGGGTCTTTGTGACTCTACAGCAAGAAATATGATATATTTATACAGTAGTAGAATTTGGCAAAATAAGGCCTAGCAGGGCAGACTGCCATAACAAGCATTGTCTAGGGGCAATCAACAAATCACTAAAAATAACTGGACAATTCGACAGCCTTATGGGGCAGGTTGCCATATTAAACAAAGTTGTGGGGCATCAAATAATATAAAATAATTAAATAAAATCCAATGCCATTGGTTACCTTACAGGGCAGAGTGTCTAACTAAAGAGAGGCTTAAGGCAACAAATAAAGGTATAGGTGCCACGCTCCTTCAGGAACCATTATCTAGACTTGTTTTTTACTGTACGGTATACTTTAAGCTCATCAATTCCAGTTTCTACTTGGACATTCATTTAATTATTGAAACATTTGGTGGGTCAAATTACTGTAAGATGCATATTAATATCAGTGGCTTGGTTGTTATTAGTATTGCCATTTCCTGTTATATAAATCTTTTTCTATTTTCTTAAAACAGGAGGTTTATTTTTAATACTTACCATTACTGTATTTACTATTTTGTGGGTGCAGCAAAATGTTTCCTTCTATTACTGATATTTGCCAACAGTGTGGTATCGTTAGTGTGTCACGAATTAGTGCACTGTGATCGTTAGCTTAACAGACAGTGTTTGTATATTTGCCAACAATTTAGCAATTCAGTTTCTCATACATATTGTTTATACTAATAACAGTTTGTGTTTTCTAGTAAAGTATGTAGTGTTATTGTTTATAAGTTTACTTAATAATTAAGGTGTATATGTTATTTAGCTTATAGAGTTTTTAAATATGTTTGTTTAACTCATTACATATCTACTAGCTATCACCTTCACTGCTCAGGATGTCTTCAGTTAATCAAATTATTAAAATTGTATCTTGGAATATTTAAGGGTCTAACAACCCAGTAAAAAGTCAAAGGTTCTGACATACCTCAAATCTTTAAATGTTGATATAGCCTTTCTTCAGGAGACACATTTAACCACTGAAGAAACAGCTAAGCTGAAAAAGTCATGGGTGGGTTTAGTTCATGGTAGTTCATTCAGTTCAAAGAGTAGAGGGGTATGTATTCTTTTTCACAAAAAACTAAATGTTATTGTTGACTCTAGAGTCACAGATATGATAGGTAGATTTATTATTGTTAACATCAGATTAGAGGACAAACAAATCTCATTAGTCAATATTTATGTGATGAATAGCAATCACTCTGACTTTTTTGCTAACATGGCAGATAAAATCAGCAGTGGAGCTCATGGTGAAATAATTCTTGTAGGGGACATGAATACTGTTGCCGACGTATTCACCGATAGTACATATGCCAATCCCATTGACCAGTCAGGGTCCTCTAAAAATCTAGCCAATTTCTGCAAGGAATTTGGGCTTGTCGATGTTTGAAGGGTTATGCACCTGAAAGTAGGGACTACACCTTTCGTTCAAATAGGCATGGCTCATATAGCAGGCTAGATTACATTTTTCTTTCCAAATCACTTTTACTGGGCTTATCTTCTAGCCAGATAGGCAACATAATCATATCTGACCATGCCCCAGTGTCCATTGGGATTTCATTTGGATACACCTTGCCCTCTGAAAGGCATTAGAAATTTAACTGCAGCCTGTTGAGGTATGATGATTTCCTAGGTTGGTTAACAGAAGAAATTAAAACTTTCTTTGAAATAAATAATAATAATGAGGTTACAGTATTGACCTTGAGGGATTCATTTAAAGCTTATATAAGAGACCAATTCATTGCATTCTCGTCAGATAAAAAAAAATCTTAGGGAGGCTGATCTCAAAAATCTGAAGCAGGCTCTGAAAACAAAAGAGGATTTTTTTAAATATACAGGGACAAATAATTCTACCTTATATACACATAGTTAACCTCAAATATGAAATAAATAACACATTCAATCAAAAGGCAGAGTTTGCATTATTTCGCTTGAAACAAGCATATTGGGATAGAGGAGAGGCACAAGGCAAACTTTTGGCATATAAGCTTAAGAAATTAGCAGAAGTCACCAAGATCGATTCCATTAAAGGCAAACAGAATCACCAGGTATTCAGCACTAAACAAATTGTGAAGGAGTTTAGTAAGTTTTACTCATCATTATATAAATCAGATGGTCAAACCAGTAGGGATGATTTGGACTCATTCTTGAAGGGCCTAAATGGTCCCATTCTCTCTATTAAAGACAAGGAAGTTCTTAATAAATCCAAATCACAAGGGGAGATCTTGAAGGCCATTCATACATTGCTATCTGCCAAGGCCCCTGGACTGGATGGCTTTTCTTGGGAATTTTTTAAAACTACTAACTAACAGCTTGCACCTTTCCTTCTAAGAGTTTTCAGTAATGCAGCCAATACAGGATCGTTACGTCAAATTTGCAGGAGGCCACAATAATTGTTTTACCTGAAAAAGACAAAGATCTTTCACAATTTGAAAATTACAGACCCATCTCACTCATTAATGTAGACTGCAAAATTTTAGCGAAAATTATGGCCAATAGGTTAAACACATGTATCCAGAAACTGATTCATCCAGATCAAGTGAGCTTTGTGTCCTGGCAGCATAACTAAGATTTACTATGCAAAATCATACATATTGTACACATATTCAAATTCAATATCTATCTAACCAGTCCTATTATCCTTGGATGCCAACAAGGCATTTGACAGGATAGAATGGAGTTATATGATTCAAATCCTGGACAGATACAACTTAGGTAGTTATTTTTGTAACTGGGTGCAAATCTTATATGCTGAGGTATGTGCCAAAGTTAAAATAAATGGCTTTTCTTCAGAAAGGTTTCCAATATTTAGAGGCACAAGGCAAGGCTGCCCACTGTCTCTTTTTTTATTAGCCTTGGAACCTCTCCTCATCAGTCTGAGAACCTCTACAAATATAAATGGGATTAAAATTGGAAAAGAACAAAAAACATCAGCTTATGCAGATGATACTGTACTATCAATAACAAACCCCCAAATTTCAATCCCCAATATATTAACAACAATACAACATTTTTCGCACATCTCAGGGTTCAAATTTAACTTTGAAAAGTCAGAGGCTCATTACTTAACTAATGCGATAGACAAGACAGTCTTTATTAAAAATAATACAAAAATTGCTACTGAGGGGATAAAGTGTTTAGGTATTATAATAACACTGAATATCTCTCAAATCATACCCACAAACTTTTCTACCTTTTTAGAAAAAAATAGAAATAGATTTTGCTAGGTGGAATAAGATGATATAGTCTTCTTGGGGTAAAATTCAGGCATTTAATATGATGATTGCTCCTCATATTTATTATCTACTACAGCATCTGCCCATTCATTTTCCAGCACTTTTTTAATAAGATTTATAACCTATGTAGAAAATTCCTATGGGGTAACAAATCTGTGAGAATCTCAATGTCCAAACTACAACAATCAAGAGAGAAAGGCAGGTTTTAAACTTAGGCGTGATGCCTTCATTACTGGCCAATGTGTTAGATCATTGTGGCTAACTAAGGACCAGGATGCGCCGGCATGGGTTCAAGTGGAACAATCTTTGCTGAAAGGGACTCATCCAAGAACTATTTTGTTTGCAGACTCAGAACATTTAATTCAAACCCAGTTCTTAGTCAAGTAAATAAATCCTGGAAGTCAACTGCCACTGCCCTAGATTGGGACCCTAATTCCTCACCATACTGCCCACTTTGGGGCAATTGGTTACTAAAAATCAATAATAAATGTATAAAATGCCCATTATGGGAATAAAAGGGCATTGTTTTTCTTGATGATCTTATAGATCCGTCCACAGCTACTCTATTGTCCTTCTCACAACTGTCTCTTAAATACAGTCTGCCCAGAACGGAATTTCACAATTTCCTACAATTAAGAAATGTTCTTAAGACTCAAATCAATAATGAAATCTCATTCCCCCCTGTTCATATTCTGGATAAATTATGTACAACTAACAATGGTTACAAATCTTTATACAAAATGATTTTAGACTCCAAATCAGACCCTGTTGCAGCACTGCAGTAGGGGGGACTAGTGTGGGGGGGAATAGGAACTTGAGTAAAGAGGAGCCTAACAGCTGTAGTAGGGTACAGAAACTGGGAGTAAGAGCCCGTAACATAAGATGGGGGCCAAATTGGGGCAAGTGCTACATGTCAATAGGGCGGGCATCTTTCGAAGGGTGGTGGGGTGTATAGGGTGTGGGTCCGCCATGATCCTGGACTGGGCTTGGAGGATGGGGGGTGTATGGTCTGTAGACAACTGGCTAGTTTGAGGGAGGAACTGTGGAGGCTAGGGAGGAGTCTAATGGCAGGGCAGATGAGTATGGTAGGCATCCTGGCTGGGGGAATAGGTGATGCAAGGGGACAGAAGAAGAACAACTAGACAGAAACTGACCCAGTATCAGAGGCACTAGCAGAAAAGAGAGGAGAAGGGAGGGGGTGCCTGAGGCAGGGGGGTGCCTCCTGAAGGGGAAGGAAGAGACCACGAGGAGTACCAGGGGAGAGAGCAGATTGCTGCGGGTAGGAAGGGACCAGGGGTGGGTCCAGGGGTGGTACAGAAGGGAACAAGTAGGAGGGGGAACTGATAGGGGGAAGAGATGTAGGAGGGGTATCAACTAGGAATAGATTTGAGCCTCTGCTATGGGAGAGAGAGGGGGAGCAGGAACATACTGAAGGGGGGAGGACAAGCAGAGCATGAGAGGGATGGCAACAGGTAGGGGAAGAGATAGCAAGGATGAAAGGGTAGAAGGGGGCTAGAAAGGAAGGAGGGGGTAGTGACTGGAGGAGAGAAGGCTATGGGAAGGGGACAGGATGGGAGGGGCATCACTATTGGGGTAGAAGGGAACGGGGGTTCTAAATCGACAACAGTAGGGATAGGAGAGTGGTTAGAAATCAGCAGGGGAGGAGGGAAGGTCGATATGGGAAGCCCAATAGGAAGTAGTCAGGCTGGGAAGGGGTTCAAGGGGGATGGGATGAATAAGGCAGAGAAAAGGGCTGAGGCGGACCTAGGGGGTACAGATACAGAAGCCACAGAGGATGCAGCTGGTGGGAGTAAGGGGCAGGGAAGAATGAATACTGGGGTGGTGGAAGGGGCATTAGAAGGGAAAGGGGGGTAAGGGATGGGGGTTACTCATCCTGGGGAATTCTATACTGAAAGGGGTGAGATGGTGTGGAAGGGGGGAAGGCACAGACATATTTGGGTTGAAGCTATCCACAGGTTGACTGCAGGAGGGGTAGGGCAGGCACTGCTCAAGTGTGCAGTGAGGGGGAGGAAGAAACCTCATTTAGTGCTGCATGTGGGTACAAGCGACTTGGTGGGGGAGACTGTGGAAGTAGTGAGGGGGAGGTTCAAGTAGTTGGGCAGGCAGTGTGAGGGGTTGGGGGAGTCGGTGGCATTCTCAGAGGTACTCCCGGTACCATGTGCAAGCATGGGGAGGAAGGGTTGGATTGAGGAGTTCAACGAGTGGCTGAGGGATTGGTGCCACACCAAAAATTATGGGTTAGTGACTAGCTGGGATACAGTCTGGGGGAATAGTGACTTGTGCATGGGGTACAGGCTACACTTGAGCAGGAAGGGAAGGGGAGTATTAAAGGCAGGATTAGAGGGGTATATCTCTACTAAGGTGGATTTAAACTAGTTGGGGAGGTGCCCAAAAGACTGAGGTTGGTACAAAGGTCCAGACAGGAAAGTGTAATGAGCTCACCCCCACCCCAGATATAGGTAAAGGCGGAGGCATAGCAACCTTGGGAAGGGGCAGGCAGAGTGGTCTGAGTGTAATACAGAAGGCACCACCACCCAGTAAGAATAAGGAGGAGAAAGTGTGTGGACTACCGGGAGGAGAGACACGGGCCAAGGAGGAGAAGAGTAAGGAGAAGGAGGGGTACGGGTGGAAGGTGGTCTCTCTCAATGCAAGAAGCCTGGGGAAACACAATTGCAGAGCTTCAGGGGCTCCTTTCAGAGGGGAAGGTGGACATTGCTGCAGTGACAGAAACTTGGGCCACAGAGTACCATGATTGGGACTTGGCAGTCCCGGGATACAGGATATTAGGGAGGGACCAGTGGGGTTGGAAGGGGGTTTGCACTCTATGTAAAGGAAGGGATTAAATACATAAGGGATGAGGGAGAAGAGGAGAGGACAGAGGTGCTTTGGGTGCAGCTCCTGGACTCCAAGAGCAGAAAGCTGAGGCTGGGAGTGGTGTACAGATCACCAGTCTAATCTGGGGAACTGGATGGGGAGTTGGTAGAGCAGATAATGAGGGTGTGTAGAAGGGGGAGTGTGGTGATAGTGGGGGATTTTAACCTATCACGGGTTGACTGGAGCATCCCAGACATTAGCAGTACCAGGGAGCAGATGCTCCTTGATGCATTCCAGGATGGCCTTCTGACACATTTGGTAAGCGGGCCTACAAGGTTTGATAGCACTCTGGACCTAGTACTGGCAAATGGTGAGGCGATAAGTGAGGTAAGGGTGGAGGACCCACTATCAGGTAGTGACCACCAAACAGTGTGGCTTATTCTTGTGCTGGGCAGGGAGGCAGGAGACATGGGCACTAAGGTGGTGGACTTTATTAGGGTAGACATTGGGGAGGATGGGAGCAATACTGCAAGGGAGACTCCAGGATATAAGGCCGGGGATGGATGTAGAACAAAAGTGGGGAGTCATAAAGACTGGGCTAACAGAGGCCACAGTAGCCTGCACCAGGGCCAGGAGTAAGAAGATCAGAGTCAAGAAACCATGCTGGCTGAACAAGCAACTGCTGCAAGGGGTTAGGACAAAGAGGGCTGCATTCCAAAAGTACAGGAGAACAGGGAAGGGAGAGGATAAGGAGGCTTGCAGGAGTTGGTCAAGGGAGGCGGCCAGGAGGGTGGAACAAGCTAAGGCCTCCAGGGAATTAAGGTTCGCATAGGGCATAAAGGGAGGGAAAAAGGACTTCTTTAGGTATGTCAGGGAAAAGAAGAAGTGCAAGGAACATATTATGAGGATAAATTGGGGAGGGGATTGGGTGGAAAAGGGGAAGGAGCAAGTAGAAATTCTAAATGAGTACTTCTGCTCCATTTTCACTAAGGAGAGGGATGGTCCACTGCCAGAATGGGCTGAGGGGGTGGGGAAAGGGGGGAGGAGGTGATGGACAAAGTGATCACAGGGAGTATGGTGTTAGAGGGGTTGAGGGCAGTAAGGGTGGACAAGGCACCAAGTCCCGATGGCATCCACCCAAGGGTGCTGAGGGAGATGGCGGAGCTGTTGGCTGAGCCACTGGCAGATCTGTTCAACACCTCCCTGGAAATGGGTGTGTGCCCCAGAACTGGAGGGTGGCCCATGTGGTGCCCATACACAAGAGTGGACCTAGGGAGAAACCAGGAAATTATCGGCCGGTAAGTCTCACATCCATAGTGGGTAAGCTTAAGGAGGTGATACTGAAGGAGAGGCTGGTGGCATTCCTAGAGAGTAATGGCCTTCAAGATGGGCGGCAACATGGGTTCATCTCAGGGAGGTCTTGTCAAACCAACCTAATAGAGTATTATGACTGGGTGACAAGGAAGTTGGACAGCAGACATGCAGTACATGTCCTGTACTTGGACTTCAGTAAGGCCTTTGATATAGTGCCTCATGGGAGACTGGGGGGGGAAGCTGACAGCAGTGGGAGTGGGAAAAAAGCTGACTAAATGGACAGAGAACCAGTTACAGGGGAGGGTGCAGAGGGTGGTGGTGGGGGGAGAGCTCTCGGCACCCAGGGCAGTGACAAGCGGGGTGCTGCAGGGGTCAGTGCTGTTTGGGCTCTTTATCTCTGATGTAGCACACAGAGTCGGGAGCAGGGTTAGTCTGTTTATAGATTATACCAAATTGGGGGAGGTCGTGGATGAAGAGGACAGATGGGAAAAACTGCAGGGGGACCTAGCCAAACTAGAGACATGGTCGGTGGAGTGGCAGCTAGGATTCAACACAAAGAAGTATAAGGTGATGCACTTCAGTGCTAAGAACCAGAAGAGGGACTATTGGTTGGGGATCACAGAGGAGGAGGAGGAGGAGGAGAAGGATCTAGGGGTGTTGGTATCTGGGAGCATGAACAGCTTGGCCCAGTGCAGGAGAGCAGCAATGAAGGCAAACAGGATGCTGGGATGCATCACAAGGGGGTTCTCATCCAGATACAGGGATGTGATCCTACCTCTCTACAGATCATTGATCAGACCACACCTAGAATACTGTGCGCAATACTGGAGGCTATACCTGAGGAGGGATATTAAGTTACTGGAGGGGGTGCAAAGGAGGGCAACAAAAATGTTAAATGGGATGGAAGGAAAGGAATATGAAGTTAGGCTGAAGGAGCTGAACATGTACACACTGGAGGAGAGGAGGGATAGGGTGGAGATGCTTGAAACATTTAAATACCTGGATGGGGGTAAATAAACCTGGCACTGAGGGGGTGCTTAGACTGAGGAGTGGAAGAGAGATGAGGGGGCATAGAGTAAGGTTGGAAGGAGGACATTTCAAGAGGGAAATGAGGAGGCACTGCTTCTCTGACAAGGTGGTGTCTAGTTGGAATGCACTGCCAGAGGGGGTGGTAACGTGTAGGACAGTCAATAGCTTTAAGGAGGAGTGGGATAAAGCAAGAGGAAGAGTCAGGGGGCAAGGGCTGGGACAAGCAGTGGAGGAACCGAGGGGGAGGAGGCTGAGGCAGCTGCAATCTAGGGTGTTAGTTGCACACTCGGGCAGACTTAGATAGACCAATTGGTGTGTCCTGCTGGTGGAGTCGTATGTTCATATGTTCGTATGTATGTTTGCATGTAAAATCACAGTGACTCTCTTCATGAGCAGAGGTCCTAAAATGCCTATGTTGAAAATTTGGTGACAAATGTACATAAAATGACTGTTACAAGTGTGCATTGAGCAGTTTCCAAGCACCCTCATAACTTCACAAATTTGTAGTGTTTTCACTTCAGATTTTCAACATTGGCATTTTTTCAGACCTTCTTATGAACAGTGCAGCTGTCATTTTGTACATCCTGCCCAAAATATGCGTTTACTCATCTGGCGCAGAATAGCGTGGTTGCTGTGGAAAATCAATGTTTGGGACAGATTAAGAAAATCATAGTGACAGTGTTAATGATCAGAGGTCACACAATGCCTATGTTGAAAGTTTGGTGAAATAATTCCACTAAATGACTGTGTTACATGCATACGTTGTGCAGTTTTCACGTACACTTGGAAGTTTGAGCATTTTTAATATTTTCACTACAGATTTTCAACATTGCCATCTCTTTTCACACCTCCCAATGAATGGTATAGCTGTCATTCTTCACATCCTGCCCGATCTGTGTTTTCGTACATCTGGCGCACATTGGCAAAATCACAGTGCCACTGTTCATGAGAAGAGGTCCCAAATGCTTTCATAAGGTGGGGGTCACAAAAAGGTCATGTTGAAAATTTGTAGTGCAAATACCAACAAATGCCCGGGGGGTTAGGGTTTCTAACCATAATGTCCCACCCTGTACAGAATGACAGGCATCAGGGGTGTGCCTTTGGATTGCCAAGTGTAATGCTCATGCCATTCTTCCCCCCCACCCTGCAGCCAATCACAGGCATCGAGGTGTGCCTTGGACTCTTCGGCCGCAGAGTTCACCCTATTCTCCTATATTGCACCCATTTCAGCATATGTTCTTATGGAGTGGGGTGACTGTAGAACTGAACACCCCAAGGTACACCTCAACACTTGCCGGTGTCTGCAGGATAGGCTGAGGTGAAATGGAAAGAATGTTATGGGCGACAACCCAAACACATACCCCAGTGCCTGTCTGTCTCTGCAGGGTGGAGGTGGGGTTGGGATGAAGTTCAATACTTCACTGCCATTCCTACTCTGCATCTGTCTAACTCCTGCATTTCCAGTGCTAATACAGCAAGCAAACATTCTGCATTGACAAATGCTTGTTTGTATAATGTGTTTCCAGTAATCCCTTTGTCATGGGTCTCATATGCAAATGATCCCCAGCTCAGCATGCCTTCCTGGCCCTTATTTCTAAATAAATAAAAAATGGATAGGGTGGGCAGATAGGTCCCCAAGGACTAACATTGCTACTTCTCTCTAAACAAACAAACAAACAAAATAATATATATATATATATATATATATATATATATATATATATATATATACATGTGTGTGTGTTTTGCAGATGTATTGAAAATAAAATGGTGTGCATATGGGCTTCAGTAAATATAAACATGGCATGGGGGTTGGGTAGCGGCCCAATGACCAATTTTGCTGGGGTCCCCCCAAAAGTTGAAAGCTATCTCATCTCTGTCTGTAGATGAAACTTGCCAATCTCCAGCCTATTAGTCGATGCAGTAATGAGGTCACACTTCAAATCATTAAAAGTCAAAGAGACAGTACACAGAAGGGAAAAAAAAAACAGTATATGAGATCTGACCTTCTGATTCTCTAGTATTATGACTGGATAGCAATAAAACAACAGGCAGATAGATTAAACAGAAACCGATACTACAGCTGTACAATTCTATGTGGGGAGCTTAGAGTATACACATTGGTTTCTAGCTATAGCTTGTTAGATGGGGGTTTGGTGAACAGCATGCACTTATGAAGTAACAGATATTATCTGGTTGGCTCAAAACTGCTGACTAGATGCATCACCCATGAAATAAGATGCAGAAGTCCACATCCGAGTCTGATATTGATTTTCCATTTGTATGAGCCATTATTACGAGAGCGACTGAATAAATGTAATGGCATTAATTCTCATTTTTCAGTAAGGAAAAGTAGGGCTAGGCAGAGTGCAGAAGTTTTTAAAGAGCAGTTTGGAGGTCTGAACTTCTGACAGCTTCTGACACTCATCAGTTGATCTGCTTTCATATCACAGAAGAACTGTGTATAAAGGTACGTGCACAGCTTGGTACAAAATCCCATTCCCCACACACTCATTTCTAAGCCTTAACAGACTCAAGGAATTATTTAACTGGATATCACTAGTAACAGCTGCATACTTGGCCCCAGCTATTAAAAAGCTAGTGTACTGCCTACAACAAATATTAGTTTTGTTAATAGCAGTAGACTATTACCTATATATCTGGGGTACTTCTTCTTTTCCCTTTGGTTAACTACAAGATTTTTATGTTGTCTTGTGCACACGCAAGCAACATCTTGTGGTAGTAGGAGAAATGCAGAGGTGTGTCAATGTTGGCCAATGCAGGACACACTTTAGAAGGCGCATCCTTCATTCTCCAGTGAGCCAGCATGCTAGCGCTGGCACAAGTTTATGCAAAGTGCTACCAACTTGAAAGAAATGTGCCGCTGCAATCCGAGACAAGCTCATCATGCAGTGGCACAGATGACACGCTTCCCCTAAGTGCCTTGCCTGGTGAAACATTTCAAATAAACATGGCGGTGGCTCCTGCCATCTGCCGCACAATACCAAAAGAAAGCCAACTTTGGGGGTGCCCAATCCCCCTGTCAGCATGTCCACCCCCCCACACACAGATTGTGTGGCACACTGGGAGCCCACCCCAGTGTGCCTCTGTTTAACAGAAAGCCAACCGTGTTAGCATGTTCCTGCCCCCACACCATTGTGTGGCACACTGGGAGCCCACCCCAGTGTGCCCAACATTTGTTTTATTTAACCTGTAAAGAAAGAAAATTGTCCCATGGGGCATTTGTTGTTTTTTTTCCTGAAAAAAGAAAATGGTCCGTTGTCCACTGAACCCTCCCAACCTACACCCACCCTCTGCACACCCCACCTCCCCACACACCCTCTCACCCCATACTTAACTCTGGAGGGCTGGCACTACTATCGTCAGTGGAACGGGAACACGTCTGGACTCTTCAAAGCAGAAGAACTGAAGAAATGCCAGTAAGCTGTATAATGGCATAAATGGGGGGGGGGGGGGGGGGGTCAACTTAGGTGGATGTCTCAGCCATTTTTTTGAATTTTGGCTCCAAATTTTCAAAATGGGGTTCTTGGGACCCCACCTCATGAACACATGCACTGTTATCTCGTTATTCTGTCCTGAACGGTCATTTCACAGTCACTGTGCAGAATCACCTTTTTGGGACTGATTAATGAAAAGACAGTGCCATCGTTCATAAGGTGGGCCCCAAAAAGCCTATGTGGCAAATTTGGTGAAAAGAATTCCAAAAAATGACTGTGTTACAAGTGTGCATTGTGCAGTTTCCACACACACTCATAACTTCAACAATTTTTAATATTTGCACTGCAGATTTTCAACATTGCCATTTTTTCACACCTCCTTATGAACAGTAGAGCTGTTATTTTTTCACATCCTGCCTGAAATGTGTTTTCGCATATGTGGTGTACAATGGTGCCATCACTGTGGAAAATCAATGTTCGGGACAGATTAACAAAATCACAGTGACACTGTTCATGAGCGGGAAGTCCCAAAATCCCTATGTTGAAAATTTGTTAAAATAATCCCCCAAATAATTGCATTACAGGCGTGCGTTGCGCAGTTTCTACACATGCTCGTGACTTCACCAATTTTTCATATTTTCACTGCAGATTTTCAGCATTGCAATTTTTTTATACCTCCTTATGAACAGTATAGCTGTCATTTTTCACATCCTGCCCGAAATGTGTTTTCACACCTGTGGCGCCAAATGCCGCAGTTGCTGTGCAAAATCACCCTTCGGCTAACAAACTAATAGTGCCACTGTTTATAAGGTGGGGTCACAAAAAGCCCATGTTGAAAATTTGGAGTGAAAATACCAACAAACTCCTGGAGCGATAGGGTCTCCAACCATAACTCCCCACCCTGTAGAGACTGACAGGCATCAGGGGGTGTGACTTAGAATTGTCGGCTGTAATGCTCACGCCATTCCACCCCCACCTCCACCCTGCAGCCAGTGACAGGCATCAAGGTGTGCCTTGGAGTCTTCAGCCCCAAAGCTCACCCCATTCTCCTATACTGTACCCATCTCAGCATATTTCCTTATGAAATGGGATAAGTGTGAGGCTCAAAGACCCCAAGGCACTCCACAACACTTGTCAGTGTCTGCAGGGTCGGGTGAGGTGAAATGGCATGCGCGTTATGGCCTATAACCCAAAGGCACACCCCAATGCCTGTCAGTCTCTGCAGGGTGGGTTTGGCATTGGCATCAGTTCACTACGTCACTGCCATTCCTATAATGCATCTCTCTGACTCCTGCACTACCAATGCCAGTGCCAGCAAGACAACATTCAGCATTGACAAATGCTTATTTTACCTGATGTTAGTAGGTGTGATGTGTGGGACAGCACTCTGCCTGGCAGCTGACATGTCTAGCTCTGTTCCTTCCATTACATCATCAGCATTGAGACCTCACTGACTGACATTACGGCTGCTTACGAAGCACTACCTGCCTGGTCACTCACCTGTGATGTCACTGTCAATGAGGTCACAGTGCCGATGATATAGTGGAAGGCCCAGAACTAAGTATGTTGCCTACACGGCAGGGTTCTATTCCACACAGCCATCATAATACTATCACACAGAAAACTTTCTAAAGAGCAATAGAAAAAGAAAAATACTTCAGGAATAAACAGTTACAACTTGCTACTTAACATTAGCAACAGGTTTCCATCTGATATTTTTGGTTCCACTAGCTCTTAGAAAGGAATTTTCATTTTCCCATTTTCAGCAAATGATCATAAAAGCTCTGAGGTATCATAGTTACAGGATCAAGTTCATATAAAGTTAAGTTAGTAATCCTAATGGTTCAAAAGTTAACCCTTTTCAAAGAAATCATCTTTAAAATAAATTGAAGTAAAAAATGTTGGGGCTAGAAACTTTTTTTAATGAAAATTTTGAAACTGAGGGCAAGATAGATAAGTCATATTGATACAGATTTAATTTATTGATAAAAAGGGAATATGTGGTGGGTTCTTATGAGATATGATATTTATCTTCATGAGTGGTCAGGGACCACTTGACCTTCATGAGTGTCGAAGCCATGAGTGAGGACAAAAGAGGTCCTTGACCATGAGTGAAGATAAATGTCCTATCTCTTATGAACCCTCATATGTTTGGTTCATACGTTATACATTAGCACTTCTAAGCTATTTTATTTTATTTAAAAGTAAAAGTTTACCATAGCACAGGACATCTGAAGTGCTGGCAGCAGACACATGAGTTTTTTTACAGGTAGCTCATGCTAGCTGGAGCATGTGACTAGGCACAGGTGGCAGAAAAGGTTCTTTGTGACGTACCCAACTAGTTAGATAAATTTTACAATGTACCCTATTATGAAGATAAAAAAAATTATCTTGCCAGTTGGTGTTCTCTGCTACAGATGTCATTTTTATTTAGCCTAAAAATGCTAATATATATTGTATAGTTTAAAATATCACTGCTAATTCATGTTTATAAAATGTATTGATAATATTTTTCATGATCAATAGCTCACCAGGCCTTATGGTGCACACTGGTGGCGCACAACCTTGCTGCATACGAGAAGGAGGACTGAGTCCCAGTCCTGGCTGTCATGCCCTGGGCTAGAGGAGAGTCAAGGGCATGATACGGAGCCATCACGCATGGACCCTGGGGAGGGAAGGGAGCTGGGCAATGCCCTACGGTGGCGGCATCAACATTGTTGGTGACCACATGACAGCAACCAAACCCCCAGCCATAGCATGGTGCCATGGGTGCCCACTGGTTGATGCTGTGGTGCTGGGAAGGCCTCATAGTAGGCAAAAAGATCATTGCTCACCCACCTCGGTGCAACTGAGTACCAATGTCCCCCATTCTGCCTCTTCTGACTATAGCTACTCCTCAGCATCCAGCTGTGCCCAGGTCAGCCATTATGGACCTGCAATGAGGGGAAAACCACAGAGGAACTGGGAGGGTAAGGCAGGTCAAGCTTCAGAGTGACCCAGTAAGTAAGCATGTGCGAGGGCCATCTGGAGCAGCAGGTCACCAGAAACAGAGAGAGGCAGAGGTAAGTGGGGGTAGGATGGGATAATGAATCAATTGTTATTGAAAAGCAATACTTGTAAACTGTGTCAACATAACTTATTTTTTTTACCTGCATTATACTTTCATTAAAAAAAAAACTTTTCTAGCTGCAACAGTTCCAAAGTTAGCTTTTTTCAAATTAATTATCTGTAGGAAGTTCTAAATGGGGAACTAATGGGGCCAGAATCTTAATTTGTTTCTAAATGAAAGCTTGAGGTCGGGGCAAAATCATAAAAAGGCAGTATTGATACTTTTGGTTTACATGACATTTTCAAAATCTTTGTTTAGAAATACCTTCTTCAAACTTTTTAGATTTTTGGTTCATATTCTGACCAAACAGTTGTCACTTATTTTATAACCATAGTCAATTAGTTACGTACTACAAAAATGTCACAATTGCAATTTTTTTATTTCATGTTCATTAATTCAGATATATTCCTTGGTTTCACCGGCTTTGCCTGAGAAATCTACAGGAAGTATTAATCTAAATGGAGACTCCGAGTAAATACTTCTTCGCTTAAATGGATTGTTCCTAGAAATACTAGTGGAACACATTGCATCTAGATATTCACATTTCCAGCATGAGCCACATGGCATTTAATACTTATTGCAGTGTTTTGTCTTATAAAACCACATTGATACAGCTGAAAATACCACAGGAATGACCTTTGTGGAGGTATTTCTTGCCAATGCTATGGCAGCAGCTGAAGGCAAATGTGCAAACCAGTCAGTCACTACCCAGTAAGTCCATCTACTAGTCATAACACAGGTCCAGTGTTGGACAGTCTCACAATCCACCTCAATACCTGGATGGCAGTATAGCGCAGTGGTCTAAGGCTCTGAGCTACAAATTTGGTGACATCCAGCAGACCAGACCTGGGTTTGAATCCCACAGCTTCCATGTGCATACTGTGTGACCCTGAGCAAGTCACTTAACCTCCTTGTGCTTCCAGGTCGCTCCTGTAAAAAAGCTTCTAGCTTAGTGTGCTATACCTGGTTAAACAACTAAATAAAAAAAAAAATACCTGGAAATGTCAAGGTGGGTCCCCCTTAGCTGTGTTCCTCCCCACATTCCAAACACTAAAAAAATATTTTCCTGTATTAATGACTTTCTAATTAAATGTTTTTGTATCACTGCAAGGACAAATCAAATGGCTGGCTTTCCAGCAAGGGGTGGAACTACCACCTGCAATGCTGATGACCTGGGTTCAGGAATGAACCTGGATCATCAGAGGACCAGCTGGGGGGAAGCAGGATGAGCATCCAACCAACAGCTCTCCTCCTTCAGGGGCGGGGGTGCAGGGACTTGGCGTCATGGTGACACCTAGCGGAGGCTGGGTTGAGCGGCTGGGTTCTGCATGTGCAGGTTGGAGATCATGTGCAGATAAGCAGCAAATCCCCACCAGCACTGAAAGAGAATGACTAAAAGCTGGGAAAAAAATGTAAAACTGGAGCCAGTGTGCTATATTAATGTGTAGTGCTGATATGAGTGTGTCACACCTGGGTGCCCCTTATTCATTTTCCAGGTGGGCCCCTGTACCAACATTCCAGGTGGGCTCCCTACACCCCAGTCCAACCCTGAGGAAGTCAACATACAAAACAAACCAACTAGCTACTCTACAAGTCATGATCTAACAAAAGGAAAGCCCAGCAGTTTCGTCTCAGCAAACCATCTCTCCTATCTCATGATCTAGCTGACTAGCTACCCTGCCAGTTGTAACTCAGTAAGCCAGTCATCCAGTCACCCGAGTAGTCAAAACTCAGATAGCTAGCTAAATCAGCATGCCAAAGTCAATTATTCAGCTAGCCTACCAATCAAGGAGCAAGATTAGTAAATTAGTTAACTAAACCACCTGCCAGTTACTAAATAGCCAATAAACTAAAAAAATCCATTTGGTACTAATTTCACACAGCAAGTCAGCTATGAAGCTGCCACCCATGCCTTCTAACTGCAAAGCTATAATTAAAGACACTCAATAAAACAGGAGTCACATACAAATACAAGCATTGTTTGCAAATCCAAATCCTCGGGGAGATTTGTCCAGCACTAATGATGTATTCCGCCTCATATTTAAAAGCAGCAGTGCAACAAATTGGACAAAAAAAATGTGACTCTGCCTTCAGGGGTTAAATAGGGCAGGAGTCTACAGGAACCCATCTCCACCACCTCTTAGAAACTGTATGACAGTTTCACCACCTCTGTCGTCTTTCTGCATTGACTAATACAGGAGAGTTCCCCCGCCTAGAAATGACAGTTCCACCACCTGGAAGTCTAGATGTGAGTGTTCCCCCACCTGAACATTTCCAATTTAACCATTATATAAAGGATGCCAGGCATCTTCCAGTTTTATTTGGTGGTACGACTTTCTAATTCTACCAAAAATCTGGGTATTTTATAAATGTTTTAATTTAGTTGTTTCTGAAGAAAAGAAGATGACCGCCACACTTTGCATTGAAATAGCATTGTAGACACGGCAAGAGTTTAGACACGGCAAGAGTTAGGACTGTGAAAATAAAAAATAAAAGACTCAAGGTGCATAGCATAGGAGGTAGCTAGACAAGCACATTTCACAGGTTTACTAGTATTTTATTAATTGCAGCTGAAACTAACTTTGCTAGAAAAACATTTTTTTGTTGCACTGCTGCTTTAAACTGCAAAGAATACAATGTTGGGCTCTTTTCATCACCCATTTATGCCTTTTTTGTGCATGTGATCCCTTTAAGAAGAGCTAGGGGAATGAACATATTAAGAGTAAACAATTCTGATGAACTGGGCCCTCAGCTTATAAATGGTAAATGCTGATTTCAGGTCTTCTGTCAACTTCTGTGAAAAAAGAGCTAGTTTGATAACTGGGAGCTAGAAAGAGGTACCCCACCCAGCCATTTTTGTTTTTATGAATTACTTCTAAAATGTATCACATAATTTCAATAAACACAGACATGCATTGTAGGAAAACCTTAAACTGAACAGCAGTTCCTCAGCAATGAGTAAACACAGCTAATCTTTTTACTAATGGGTGAAAATCGTTTCCTGCCACTAAATGATCTATACTGACTACCATAATTAGCTACCGAGAACAGAGAGGCTTTGCATTGCGGGTAAAGTATCTTCTCAATCAACTTGACCAGTTCAATAAAATATTAATCACCTCTTCTCTCAGAGATAACTCAATGAATGAAGACAGGCATATGCTACTGATTAATACTGATGCTATGTCCTGTAGCATAACGCAGTTCTTGACACTTGATTGCTACATGCCTTCTCTTGAAATCTAGAGGTCAGACCATCAATATACATTAAAATGTACTTCTAGACTACGGTGCTTGATATTCATTGTTTTGATGTTGTATGAGTGTGCGAAGATGCGTGAGTGCATGCATGCATGCAGTAAGAGTGTGTGTGTGTGTGTGTGTGTGTGGTGGGGTCAAAAAGATTTCCTGGAAATTACATCTTAATGCCTACAGCACCTGTGGTCATATAGGTTCAACCCTCAGAGGGTCTAAAGCCAACTGCAAAGGTTAAACTGCGGTTCACTGTGTGCTACAATGAGCTATTATCATTACAACAGAAAGAGATGATTTATCTATCCATGTATTTATTTATTTATAATAAATGGAGAGCATGTTCTCCCACTGGAAACCCCTGTTATAATTTGCTGTTATAAACATCTGGTTCTGAATGGCCCAGTGGCACTGAGGGTTGAGGCGCTGGATGCCACACCTCATGCCATGCTGGTGACCCGGGTTTGGGAACAAACTCGGGCTTCTGGGGGTTGGCTGGGGAGGGAAGGGATTGAGCATCCAGAGGACTGCTCTCCCTTCCTGGGGAGAGATCCAGGCCTTGTACTGCTCCTTAGCAGCCCCTGGCGGAGACCAGGAGCTGCATCAGGAATATGTGGTGCCACGATCAGGGGGAGGAGTGATGGCAGATGTCAGGCGGATGTCATTGCGCAGCTGCACTGCTGGGGCAAGCATTACAAGGAAAACCCTCGCTGGAGCAAGGAGGCGATAAGGGCTCCAGGGACCTCACCCACATCCCCAGTGCCGGACCATCTCTCCACCGGTCCCTCTTGGCTCTCCAGTGGACTGACCTTCTAATTGCAGCAAGGCCGCCAGGTAGGTGGGGCGGGCCCTCCCCCAGGGGTGATCTGGGGATCTGGAAGGTTCTGGTGTGGGGTTCAGGAGAGAGAGGTCTCAGGCATGGAGTAGAAGTGATGGTCAAGAGGACAGCTCCGAGAGATGCCCTGGCTATGAGCACAAAAACAGAATCTACAAAGAAAAAAAGCTGGTTCTGACAGTGAATACGCATTGGGTTCCCCTTGCATGTGCACACAGCCTCCCCAGTGCACTCACTTCCATGGGGATACAGTAAATTGATTCCCAGTAAGTGTTTTCACAAGCTCCTTCAGACATATGATTGCTATTAAGTTCATTTACTTCAAGTTTTGGGGTAATTGTACAAAAATACAAAAACTAAAAATAACGTAAAAGTGAAACCATGCTCTAGCCAAACCCCACTACCAGTACCACTGTTTTGTATAATTATTGTGTAGTGTTTTGTATACTCCTAATTGTTGTGTAGTGTTTTGTATAATTGTTGTATAGTGTTTTCAAGGCAAGAAAACACTACCCAGCAATTATATAAAACAAGACACGGGGTAGTGTGTAAAACTTTAATTTTACACACACCCTCAGTGCTGGATGCTTGTATAAACCCCTCAAGCTTCGCTCTCGGGGTTTATGTAGCATTCAACACCTCAGGTGTGTGTAAAATTCTTATCATTACTGGTGACCTTCTTTAAAACATGGATTCACATCATGTTTCAAACACCGTAGTAACCGGTTTACCCAGTTATTACGGCATTTCTAACTGCTTTTGTTTCAGTCCTCTATCGAGCGATACTCCAAGGTCTCAAAACAGTGAATGATCACACTCTGTCTGTGCCACAAACTACTCTTGCAGCACTCTGACTCATCACAACCTATTTCTCCACTTATAAAGCACTCTGTTTTAAATAGATTAAAATAACTATTTTGTGAAGGAGCAAGCCTGAAAGCTGGGGGAGTGCGGCAGTTGCAGCAAGATGGAGCAGTGGCAGTTGCAGCGATAGACTGTTTATAGAAACATAGAAACATAGATTTTGACGGCAGATAAGGACCGCTTGGCCCACCCAGTCTGCCCATTTCCCTACCTAATGGATAAGCTGCAGATCCTAGTTAACCAGCAGCCTACTTCTTCCTACCCTCACCCCCTAGAATTGCCTTATGACTGTCCCATGCATGCTTGAATTCCACTACTGTTTTTGACTCCACAACCTCCTCCAGAAGGCCGTTCCATGCATCCACAACCCTCTCTGTGAAAAAATACTTCCTTAAATTACCTCTGAGCCACCCCTTTCTATCTTCAGATTGTGCCCCTTGTTCTTTCACACCTTTTTTTGAAAGATGCTACCTCTTGGACTTTGTTGATTCCTTGAGGTACTTGAAAGTTTCTATCATGTCCCCCTCTCCCTCCTTTCCTCGAGGCTATACATATTCAGCTCCTTAAGTCTCTCTTCATATGTCTTCCGGTGCAGACCCTGCACCATTTTAGTTGCCCTCCTCTGGACAGCCTCCATCCTGTCTATGTCTTTGCGGAGAGTGGGTCTCCAGAACTGCATGCAGTACTCCAGATGGGGTCTCACCAACTGTCTGTACAGAGGGATAATAACTTCCTGTTTTCTACTGGTGATGCCTCTCCCTATGCATCCCAGTATCCCCCCAGCCCTCCTTGCTGCCCTCTCACATTGATTGCCCACCTTTAGGTCATCTGATATGACTACCCCAGGTCCCTTTCCATTTTTGTTGTTGTTAGTATCTCACCCCCCATTGTGTACTCTTCCCCTGGGTTTTTGTTTCCCAGGTGCATTACCTTGCACTTCTTTGCATTGAATCTAAGCTGCCATACTTTTGACCATTCCTCTAACCTTGCCAAGTCCCTTCTCATCCTTTCCACCCCACCTTGTGCATCAACTCTGTTGCAGATCTTTGTGTCATCTGCAAAGAGACATACTTTTCCTTCCAGTCCCTCTGTAATGTCGCTTATAAAGACATTGAAGAGGACCGGTCCTAATACTGAACCCTGTGGTACCCCACTAGTAACCCCCCTTTCTTCAGAGTGGACTCCATTTACTATTACTCTCTGTGTCCTATTCTCCAGCCAATTCTTTACCCAGGCTGTCATCTTGGGACCCACTCCCAGGCTGGCTAACTTGTATATTAATCTTTTGTGTGGGACTGTGTCAAATGCCTTGCTAAAGTCTAGGTAGGCCATGTCCACAGCCCCTCCCTGATCTACTACTTTGGTCACCCAGTCAAAGAAATCTATCAAATTTGTCTGGCATGACCTTCCCACTGTGAATCCATGCTGCCTTGGGTCCTGAGCCCCTCTGGCCTCTAGATACTCAACAATTCTTTCCTTCAGAAGTGATTCCATCATTTTCCCTACCACTGAAGTTAAACTAACAGGCCTATAGTTTTCTGCTTCTGCCTTGCTCCCACTTTTGTGAAGGGGAATCACATCTGCCCTTCTCCAGTCCTCAGGTACCACCCTATCCTCCCATGATTTGTTAAAGAGGGGGTAGTCAGTGGTGTCACTAGTTCTACCCTTAGTTCTTTTAGAATTCTGGGATGAATCCCATCAGGCCCCATTGCTTTGTCCACCTTCAGTTTTAAGAGTTCTTTCAGAACCCTTTCTTCTGTAAATGGACTGGTGTCAACTTCTGTATCCAGAGTGTTTCTACTGTTTGTTTTAGGTACCTCCCCCACTTCTTTTGTAAATACTGAGCAAAAATATTTGTTTAGTATCTCTGCCTTTTCACAGTCACCCTCTGCCCACCCTCCCTCCTCTTTATTAAGCCTCACTACCCCTCCCTTGGTCTTCCTTCGCTCTCTGATGTACCTATAAAAGGTTTTATCCCCCTTCTTAACTGAGCTGGCTATCAGTGCTGCTTTACTAAATATGCCTTCTGTGTTACTTTTAAATTATTTAAAATATTTTATTTTGTTTTCTTGTTGGTGGAGCTAGCCCTAGTCGGGGGTTACAGCACTTGTAGCAAAGTTCCAGCAGATACAGCAAGGGGAAATGGCTGCAGTTTCAATTTGTTTATGAACAGAAAAAAATATAAACAAACATTCAGACTGAATGTTTGCAGGAGGTTAACAAGCAGCATTGTTTACTGTGATCAAGGCAGAAGTTGGAGACATGATTAAAAAAATGCTTTGTTTTTTAGCTATGTTTGAAATGTAAATGGCAGTGCTGACTGTTCAGGGCAAGGTGCTGTGAATGTTGTCATGCTGTAAACTCCTTGCATCAATAATTATATAAAATAAAACATAGGTAATTGTGCGTCTATGGATTTTTTTTTTACACACCCTTGGTGTGTAAAAGAAATACATAACATACAGACACCTATACATTATTCTCTATATATTTACTGGTTAGGGTCAATAAACCACCACTGGCAGACCCTCACAAACTCCATAATTCACACTTGTGAATTACAGAGTTCCATTAACCATGGTTCTATGTCGCGCAAAGTTGCACAAAGTCGCGCAAAGTCATGCAAACTTGCTTTGCGCAGTGCTAACCACCAGTAAATACAAAAAATAAAACATGAGAAAGTCTGGGAACACAAATTTTATGCACACCCTTGGTGTGTGATGCCCAGAGATAAACCCCTTGGGCTCCTCCCTCAGGGTTTATTGGGCATCACATACCTCAGGTGTGCATAAAATCCTCATTAATCACACTTGCCCATGCATTGTTCTATATGTTATACACACCTTCCCCATGTAGGCAAGGCAAGACAACTTTTATTTATAAAGCACTCATTCCAACATGGGCTCAGAGTGCTGTACAAAGATTAAAATACTTGGAGAAAAAAAAATAGAATGACATACTTTAAGATTCATGAATCATAAAAGCCAAACTAAACAAATAAGACTTGAAAGAGGATTTACAGGCCTCCACCGATGTAGCAGAATGAACGTAACAGGGAATTGTGTTCCAAATGGCTGGTGCTGCAACCCCAAAGGCTCTATCTCCAGAAGACTTGAGTCTGGAGTTTGGTGCCACTAGCAACTCTGCATTAGTGGAGCGGAGAGGGCGGAGCGGGTGTTAGGGAATCGGGAGCTCTTTCAGATAGTTGAGTCCCAGACCATGTAGTATTCTATATGTAATTTGGTGACCAGAAAAGCATAATGAGCTGAAGCTAATTTCCAGTTGCAGCCTGGGGAGGCAGTTGCAAAGAAGGGTAAAGTACAGTGGAAATATAAACAGACACAATGTCAAAATAAAAAGTACAAAATGATACAAATATACACATGATTACAAACGCTCTACATAATTTGCTGAAAACCAGATGATGCATGCAAGTTAAACCTAGCCTAGAGGTTAGAGCAATGACCTGTGAATGAGCTTGGTACATCCATGTAGACCTGGGTTTGGTTCCAACAACCTCCATGTGCACACTGTTTGACTCTGAGCAAGCCACTTAACCTTCTGGTCTTCCAGGATGCACCTGGAAACAAGCTTCAGCTCAGTGCAACTTTGCCAGCCACAAATGGTAAAATAAAGAAAAAGTCAGGAGCAGGTGAGATACAAAACTACAAAGGGGTCCTAACTCTCCTAGGAAGTAACTGGAGTCCAGGCAGGGTCTCTGGCAAGAAGAGGATAGTAAGAAAGAGGAGTGTATATAGTTGCATGAGCAGATGTGAGCAGAGAAATCTCAGAGGAGGAGCAGTTAGAAGATGGGGGGGGAATGGAGGAGCATAGAGCAGGGGAAGGTTAAGGAGGTGGAACTGGCATGAAAAGGCAGATTGCCCTGCAGAGGATGTATTGCGGAGGACAGAGAAAGAGTGGCGGGAGTGTGGCAAGAGATTTGAGAGGAGAGAAGGAAGGAGATATAGTAGGGAGGGGAGTCAAACTAGAATTTGGAGACAAAGGAGGCACAGTGAGAGAGATGTCTGCACTTAAGGGGAGACAGAGGTTATATTAACGAGAGCAGTAAAGGGTGCAGAGGCAGACTTGGTGTAATATTAAAGAGAGAGAGTGGAAGAGAGGGTCCTGTGTAGCGGAAGATATTTTAGGGGCAGTGATGTACACCCCAACTGTGTAGTTAAACATTAAGTGTAGCACTGTGCAGAACTCGGCTGGGATAGCAATTTTCCTTCTGAAATGCTTTTCAGAATTGTTTGAAAAAGTCTGTGGAATTCCGAAAGTGTTAAAATTTAAATCACAGATTAGTTTTCCATTTTGCTGGAAATTCATCTGGGGTTTCTATAAACTGCAAACACTGATCCACAGTTTATACAAACCATGACTTACAGAGCTGTGGTTTTAAAAAAGTCGCAAACCACTTCCACATTTCAGAATTCTGCCTCCAACAGACTTCTGTGGAATTTCCAGAACTGTACATAATTCTGTCAGCAGCAGAATCTGAAACTTACTCACTGCTCTAATCAGGAGTATCATACTGAGGATTAACCCTTGGTAGACCAGAGTGGAAAGCAGAACTTGCTGTGGCACAATGCGTCAAGCTTGGGTAGGAGGTTTTATGTATGACTTTACTGTGGGAAACGTCGAGGCTACGATCCAGCCATACACCAAGGTATTCGAAATCGGGGACAACTTTGGGGAAGGGCCATCCATAGCTGGGAACATTGGGGTTGAAGACAGTCTTGCAATCAAAGGTGATAGAAACCACTTTCTTAGCAATGAGTAACAGCTGGCTGGAGTGGAACCAGGGCAGAACATTTCAAAGTCGTACTGTAAGATCATAATCACAGATGAGGACAATTTGTTTATCAAATAAAACCAGAACCAGCAAAAGACTCAAAATACTCAGCTTGGCCAAGGGTTGTGTGCTGTTTTGCTTCTTCATTGTTATTTCTCAAGACAAAAATGTGAATCTATGAGATTGGGTTTAATTTGTGATTCTTGCCCATGTTATCTAACCTTTTTTCCTACATGGAGATGAGCTTTAGCTAAAAGTATGCCTTTTTGGTAAGAAAATGTAACCAAAAAAAAGGATAAAGGCTCCAGTTCACTTTGCAGCACCCATGCAAAATAATCTCTCTGGCTAGTTTGCAGCCCAGGTGTTAAAGCAGCAGTGTGCCCATTTTAGTATTTTACTGTACATCTTGTGAGATTTGCGTAACCCGGTGACTCCCGAGGTTAAACTTAAGAATTTATCTTTTATGCCTCTGCACCTTCTCTTGGGACTGTGTCACTAGTCCGTTTGTCTCCACGTTTCACATAGACTCTCGTCAGGATCGCCATATTTTATCTCGGACCTGGAGCCAGTGTTCACACATGTGCATTGTGAGCAGCGCTGCACGCTCCAATCTGCTTTCACGTTGTCCTGTAAAGGTCAGAAGGACGTGCTAGTGTCCGTGCCATCCAGAGTGCACGTCCTGAAAAGATGTCCACTCACACTGCATGGCCGCAAATAAAAGACGCGTGTTTTAAATTTAGTTAAAATTTAAATATTTTGCTCAGAAGGACAGGAAGAATAAAAAACTTATGGCAAACACAACTGAGTAAGTGAAAAGTTTTATTTGAGGCAAACAAAAGCATTCAGACAATTTTTTTTACAATCCTTGCACTGCTGCTTTAATGCTCTTTTCTTTTTTTTGAGTAATCTGTTTTTCCACCCCCGTGCTCACTGGTCCTTCACTCCTTCGGGCCCTGTCAAGCTCCCTCTGACCCCTTCTGACCTTTCTCGGCCCAACTCGGATCCACAGATCACAGCCAACCCCCAGGATATCCCGGTATATCCCTTTTACCAGGCGGGTCCCTCTCCTCCGAGGGGGAAGGCACCAGGGAAGGGGATAGCCCCAGTGCACACTTTTTAGGGCCCGGGGATGCTGCTGGGGAACAGGAGGCGCCGGGAAGGCACTGGAGGCCCCTGAGGAGCAGACAGCCATCATCCGAAGGCCAGCGAGCTATTTTCTGGCTTTCTTAAGGTGCATGACGTCCAGACGTCAAGGCAAGAGCCAACGTCTGTCACGCACCACCCCCAATGGCCCTGACGTGCTGCACTACCACTGGCCTCCACCAGTGGTTGCTTTGGCACCGGGTCACGATCCCTTCCCTCCCTGGAGACAGCGAACAGTCGTGGGATGCTCAAGCTGCCTCCCCCCCCGGCCCTCCAGCTACCCAAGCTCATTCCCGAACCCGGGTCGCTGGCATCGCAAGCGGAAATCCAACCGTTGCGCCGATGGGCTGGCCAATGCTCTTTTCTAATTAAAGTAAGTTCTCCATTTTTGTCTGCTTTCACAAAACATTGTGTTGTCCTTTCACACTGTACATACAGTACACAAGAGAAACATTAGATCACATTTATCCACAGAAGCAAATCCATAATTTCAAGAGTCTTTGGTCCCTTGAATACAGATTAAAATCACATGGTCAAGCTAGTCCCCCATCAAGCCAAGTCCAGCAGCTGAGACCTAATTCTCCCTGTCAAAGTACCTTTTAGTCAAATAAAAATCTACAGATATTTTCTTCCAATAACTGATAGCTCACATAGACACTCTTGGGTCTCTCAGCCCAGGTTTGAGCAGTTAGTATTTGTACTGGAAGAACAAATGTGTGGTATTTTACAAACATACGAAAAATGCCAGCAGATACAAACCATAAGCTCTATCGAGTCTGCCCGAGTGTGCAGCTATCAGTTAATTACTTTGCAACTGCCCCCTCTCCCTGTACAGTAGTGACCTTCCCCCTGACCCTGTCCCACCCCCCCTTAAAACTACTCACTGACTTTAAAGTTACCACATCCTCTGGTAGGGCATTCCACCCAGCCACCACCCTTTCTGTGAAGTAGTGTCTTCTCATTTCCTTCTTGAATCTTCTCCTTCCCCCTAGTATCTCTCCCCTTCCCTTTAATCTAAAGAGACCCTCTGTACTAATCCTTTTTATGTCTTTCATATACTTGAAGGTTTCAATCATATCCCCCAATCCCTCCTATTCTGCGGGGAGTACATGTTGAGCTCCCTCAGTCTCTCCTCGTAGGGTTTGCCCTCCATACCTGTAATCATCTTGGTTGCTGTGCGTTGGACTCCCTCCAGCAGCTTGATATCTTTCATTAAGTAGGGCCACCAGAACTGTATGCAGTACTCCAGGTTCGGTCTGACCAGCAACCTGTAAAGTGGTAGGATAACCACCCTCTTCCTGGAGGTGATTCTCCTGGCAATACACCCCAACATCTTAGCTTTAGCTGCTACCTACCTACCTACTCTGTGCTCAATGGTTCATTTGCCCCTGTGATTAGCACTCCAAGATCCTTCGCCTCCCCCATAGTGGATAACTGTACCTCACCCCCCCCCCCAGCCTGTAGCAAAACCTTTGGTTTCTGACTCCTAAGTGCATGACTTTGCACTTCTTTGCATTGAAACCCAGCTGCCATGTGTCCGACCAGTGCTCGAGTTTAGCCAGATCCTCCTGTAGCCCTAGCCTCCCCTCTGTGTTGTCCACCACTGCACCAATCTTTCTGTCATCTGCAAATAAGCTGATCTTATTCTTAATCCCATCTGTGGTGTTGGCAATAAAGATGCCGAACAACACTGGACCCAGTACTGAGCCTTGTGTAGCCTCACTGGTTACAGCCCTTGGAGTTGAGAGTCCCCCCCTCACAACAACCCCTCTGCTGCCTATCCCATAGCCAGTTTTTGACCCACTCCATCAGCTTCTACCCTGCCACCTGGTAATCCAGTTTGCTATTCAACCTCTTATGTGGCACTGAATCAAAGGCTTTGCTGAAGTCCAGATACAGGATATCCACCACCTGGCCCCTGTCTATCACCCTAGTTACCCAGTCATAGAAGTCAACCATGTTTGTCTGGCAGGATCTACCAAAGACAAACCCATGTTGCCTTCTGTCCTGTAGACCATTCTCCTCCAGAAAGGCTATGAGCCTCTCCTTGAGGATGGTTTCCCATACGTTCCCCACAATGGCGGTGAAGCTGACTAGCCTGTAGTTCCCTGGCTCACCCTTGGGCCTACTTTTATGGATGGTCACCACATGCGCCATCCTCCAGTCCTGGGGCATGCAACCAGTCCCCAGGGAGGTGGTGAACAAGTCTGCCAGTGCTTCTGCCAGGACCTCTTCCATTTCTCCTCAGCACCTTGAGGTGTATGCTGTCTGGATCTGGTACCTTATCCACCCTCAGGGCCCTAAGGCCTTCGAGCACTCCACTCACTGGGATTACCCCTTCCATTAACTCTGCCCCCCCCCTTTCCCCTGCGGTATTGGCCCCAGCTTCTCCATGATAAACACAAAACAAAAGTAGTCACTGAGTGCTTCTGCCTGCTCCAACCCCCTTCTCCACCCACCCCCATCTACCTTGATCCTAGCAAGCTGATACATATAGCTTCTTCTTTCCCTTATGCACTTTAAAAAAATACTTTTCCCCTTCTAAGATCTCTTGCTGCCCTGGCTGCCCTAACTGATCTGCTCGCCTCTCTTGATTTCTTCATGTACTCCTCCCTATCCTCCTTCCATATGGATCTCATGTAGTTTCCGAAGGTAGCCCTTTTTACCTTAACCCTCCCTAACACCTCCCTTTTTAACCAGCTTGGTCTCTTAGACCTGATCTTTTTTGCTTTGAAGCTTTGTGCCTCTGCTAACCCAAGTTATTTGATTAAGAGGACATTTGCCTTGCTGAGGTACAATACTTCACCATTTTGATTCATATTGAGTCAATGGGCCCGATTCTCAATGGTAGGCGCAAGCCGCATCAAAGGCAGCTTGCACAGATTGCCGATGCACCAGGGACACTGCACCCGATTCTCTATCAGGTAAGGTCCCAGTGGCTAAGTCCCACGGCTTATGGCAACATTGGCTGTGGGCAAAACAGACAGCAAATAGTAAAGGTGTGCCACACGCTGCGGGGCAGCCATACGGCAACAGCACCATGGACAGCAGTCCCTGGTGGCTATCACCCACCCACCCTTGGCCCAACCCCAGTGAAGATAGTTAAGCAATAAGGCATGACAGGGTGTGTGGTATCATGTAATAACGTCACTCCTAGGGTGGGCTGAAGCACGAGGTGAAGCCGAGTGCTTCCACCATCCCAGGAGTGACGTTATTACACAATAACACACACCTTGGAGTGCCTTATTGTAATTATACAATGGCTCGATGTTATAAAAAATAAAAACAATAATTAGAAATGTTTTTAGTAGATTTTTGTGTTTCTGAAGAGACAACAGCGAACAAATCCGCCAATAAATCAATACAGTGATGTTACTGTGTAATAACATCACTGTGTCAGGCACCCACTGACCAATCAGAATACAGGAAATTTTCTTGCCATTGTATAATAAAGAATAAATCCCTCATGGTCAAATGGACCCCCAATGAGCCAATAACCCTATATAAATAAAAGTAAATAATGTCTCTGGTAGTCTAGTGCCCGCCCCAGGCCCTATCATTTGTTATTATAAATAAAACATCCATGGTAGTCTAGCAGTCCCCTTCCCCCAAGGCTTAATCTCCTGTTATAATAGATAAAATGGTAGTCTAGTGATCCCTCAGCCCCAATCTCCCGTTATAATAATTTACATAACCCTGGTAGTCTAACAGACCACCCCAGCCCCGATCTTCTGGTAAAAGAAATTCCCAACTTACTGGTGGTCTAGTGGATCCCCCACCCACACTGTCTTACCACCCCACTCCCCCAACCCATAACCAAGCCAGCGACTGGCACATCCCACCGCTCATCTCCACAGCCAGCCATCTACTGAGCTTTGAACGAGCGTGTACTGTATACAGTATGCAATCAGTGCTTGACAGCAGCTGTCAGTCACTGAGTGCATACTGTATACAGTATGGGCTCATTCAGAACTCAGTCAGTGGCTGGCCATGGAGGTGAGTAGTGGGCTGTGCCAGTCACTGGCTCAGTTATGGGATGGGGGAGCAGGGTGGTAGGGCACTGTAGGGTGGGGGGGGTCTACTAGACTACCAGGAAGCTGGGAATTTGTTTTACCGGAGGGTCAGGGCTGGGGCGGTCCGCTAGACCACCAGGTATATGTAAATTATTCTAATGGGAGATCGAAGCTTGGTGGGGGACTGCTATACTACCAGGGATATTTTATCTATTATAATGGAAGATCAGTGCTTGGGGGGTACCACTAGACTACCAGGGATATTTTATCTATTATAACGGGAGATTGGGGCTTGGGGGGTGCTAGACTACCAGGCATATTTTATTTATTATAAGGGGTGATCGGGGCTTGGGGTAGAACTACTGGACTACCAGGGGGACTTTACAGGCCAATTCTCAAAGCCCTTTTACACTCGGGGATCGAGGCTGGGAGAGTCATGGCAATTTGGCATAGGGTTCACAACCCTCCCAGAGGGTTTCTAAGTACCCTTGGACCAGCCCTTGGTTGGTCTAACAGTACTTACACCTTTGTCCTCAGGGGGATTGTGAATACCAAATTAGGGGGTATGACAGCCTGTGTCTGCCACAAGCCCCCTAGCGCTATGCTGCAGCCCATATTGTGAGGCAAGGCTGGCGCAAGCCCCCTTTCATGCAGACAGCCTGCATTTGATGTAGGCTGCTTTTTAGAATAGAAACAGGGTCATCTTTTGATGCAAGGTGCCACTTGCATCAGAAATGTTTGATGCAGGTACCTTGCATCACTCTATGGGCTTTGAGAATTGGGCCCAATGAGGCCAAACAGTCATAGAATCATAAAACACATGGGGTGGCATTCAGACCTTACTGTCTGTGCTGATGTTAGCCCCCTCTCTGGGCTGCTTTTATATGGTTCCATGTCAAAAGACCGTCTACAAAATGGTGCCAACCAAATACAGCTAACACAAAACAGTAAAATGCAAGACGACAAGCACTACAGTGCTCACCAAAAAGGCGAACAGCTGTAGTGACTTTTTTTGCAGGGACTCCACCCCTGCACCCCCCACTGCACCTCCCTTACTTAAAATAACCATCTCCTGGGGGGGACACAACTCGAGTACGGGAAGAAACTTGGGAGCGTGGACTGAACCTTTTACAAAGAGTAAAAATCATGCCACTAGTCTCGAACCCAGGTCTGTCCAGCACACAGGTGTTGACTCTAGCCTGTAGGCTATGTGGCCAGCCACAGATCTGGCCATTCAAACAATCGCCTACAGGCTTCCACAACTCTCTACCTACATCACTGACTCCTCACTGAAATAAACATACGCTGTCAAAACACTCGCGATCATTTGACATGCGCTATTTTGGAGTCCCCAAAATTGAGTTGCTCAGATGGACTCACTGTTTTCATGGGATACCCTTTTATACTAATCTAGTTCCCTACATTCTCACCCATGTCTTTATAAATTCTTCCTTTCTAGGCCATTATCTAGTTCCTTTTCGAATGTTGTCAGTGGCTCACTATCGGTAGAGTAGTTTATTTTTTTTGTGGCAAAGTATTCCATGTTCCAGTATATGAAAATAGCCCTCTATATGAAAATGTTCTAATTTCTCCTTTAGTGACTCCTAAATTGATTTATGGATTTGCCTTTAAGTAGTGCTAAGCTGCTGTATGTATACCTTACATTGGGGTCTAGAGATCGAACTGACAGACCCTTGACAGTTTGTATCAGTTTTACCCACCAAATGAAAGTGTAATTAAATAATTAACTTTGCAATCCTCAAACAGATTTGATGCAACACATCAAGACACAGAGGAATTAACTGTCTTCCTTAATGTGGGCCATTTGTGAGTGGGACCCACACATGCCGAATCATTCAGAGTGTTGTAATGTCTCTGATGCTCATAATTGTTAAATTCCAGCTGGCACTAGCAAAACATCACCTCTGACAGTAGCCAGAATTGGATGCTGCTTCTTTTGTTTTATTTTCAGAGAAACTGCAGCTCATACAGAGCAACACAGCATAGCTGTAATAGAAAACCTGTCAGTGCATTTACACAGCTGTAAAAAAAAGTTACATTTGGCTGGCAGTGGGGGACTTCTGGGAGCCTAGATAAGCACAGTAGACCTACTAATAGACTTAAACCTAGGCACTATTTACGTGGCCTGTGTTATATCATAACGTGGCATACTTAGTCTAACGGTGCCCTTCGTGTGCATTCATTGACAGGATAGTTTGTGTGATGAAGCAAACTCTTAATAGGTGAGCTCACTCAGTCTTAATCAGGCTAAAACAAACAATAGCTTTACTGCTGAAGGGATATGTTACATTTGTCAGCCTGAATAATAGTGCAGTATTCTTTAACAGGGTCCCTCTTTTGGAGAGCACTCATTCTTTTTATCGCTGGGGTACACTCTAGCCTTCCCTCTAAACATTAACACATTTGCGTTTCTTACCTGATGTCCATTTTGTTTTTATTGAATTCCATGCAGTAGTATGTATATAGTGGAACTCCCCAGAATGTAACACAATAATACAGCATTCTGCAGCAGAGTTGCTGCAGAAAAGAAGGCAATTTCCGTGGCAGATAATCCCTTTTGTCATGCAGCAACCTGAACTAGTACAGCCTTCTCTCCCTCGATTTGTATCACTACTCCTACCCCGCATATTATTAAATTGTTGCTCACACTGCTTATTGTTCTTATTGCTCTTCTTTCTGCAGCTTATTGTATTGCAAACTACCTGCTCAGAAGCATTGTCAATGTTCGCTATTTTGTTATACTTCATTGTCAATATTTGCTATTTTGTTATACTTCATTGTCAATATTTGCTATTTTGTTATACTTCATTGTCAATGTTCGCTATTTTGTTATACTTCATTGTCAATGTTCGCTATTTTGTTATACTTCATTGTCAATATTTGCTATTTTGTTATACTTCATTGTCAATATTCGCTATTTTGTTATACTTCATTGTCAATATTTGCTGTTTTGTTACACTTATTTCCCATATTATTGTTATTTTGTGCATTGTACTTTGTACAGAACTTGAAGCGTTCTCTCCTCTTCCCCTTCCCCTTCCACTCAGGATGTATCTGGAAACAAGCTATTACTAGCTCAGTATGACCTTCCTGGTAAAACTTTTGAAATAAATAAAATGCAGGAATCTGTGACACCGTGTTGTATCCTGGTGGGTTCCACTGTAGTACTTGGGGTGAGTATTCTAAATCTTTTTTATATACATATATATATACATTTTCTCCTCTCCCAGGCTGCTCCCTTCAGACTGACCCCCCCCCCAGCCTCCTCACCCTGGTGTCACCGGGACTTACCTCTGCCCGGTCACTAGGTGCAGAGCCTGCAGAGGGTCGGTCATTACCCACAGATGGGGCATTTTCCATTTTTCTCCCATTCCCATCCCCATGCTGGGGTGCACACATCCAGACGTGCATGTGTGGAGGTTCGAACACATCAGTGGAAGTCCAACAGCTCACTCTCCTTCCTGGCACCTAGCAGACCCATACTACCTATGGGCCTCTGCCCGGGGGCAGTCATTCGGCAGGAGCAGCAGTCCTCCTCCCCGGAGGAGGAGAGCAGTCCTCTGGATGCTCAATCCTCTCCCTCCCCAGCTGACCCCCGGCGGCCCACTCGCACTGCAAACATGGGTCGCTGGCATGGCAGGAGGTAAGGCACAGATGCCTCAGCCCTCCACGCCACTGGGCCGGCAAGTATTCTTAATCTTAACAGAGATTTATCTGGTTCTACAGTGCCTTGGCAGCACTGTCATTGGCAATACTGGTAACCTGGTTTTGGCAACAAGCCTTGGATGCCAAATGATGTGCCAGTGGTGGGGGGGGGGCATGCACACTAATGCTTCCATCTGTCAAGGTAGGTCGAAGTCCAGGACTTGTTGCGTGAGCACCTCATAGCATTTCTAAGGAGCCTGAAACTAACAGCCCAGTGAGGGGGAGAGAGGGATAATCAGACAGCCTTCACATGTGCCTGTTGTGTGTGCATGTTGGAGACATGTTGTGCCATCGACCCATGCAAGGGGGCTGTAGCATGGAAAAGCATGGCCATCCACAGGTTGAAGCCCAACCACCACACACCTTACTTCGGTGATTGGACTTGCCTCCACAGACTGAATTCGGACACCTGAGGGGCTTGGCCAACCCCAGAGGTTCCAGAAATTACAGGAGATGGTGCTGGGAAGTCAGACTGAAGCAGGCAATTGGCTGAGTAACAGTATACGGAGTAAGATCTAGTCAAGGATTCTAGACCCACCTGGGCCAGCAGGCCACATATCTTGCCACTGGAAAGTCCAGGTTGGTCAATGTAGCAACTCAATTTTATAGTCAACTACCATACTGTGTTGATTCTACTGCAGTGATTTGGGGCTCACAGGGACATAGAGCCTGGCATCCTTAAAGGGAAACGTCCATCTAAGATTAAATTAAGCAATATTAGTCCCCACTAGCATTATTGTATGACCCTGAGCAAGTCACTTAACTTTCTTGTGCTGCCAGGTCGCACCTGGACTCAAACTTCAGCTTAGTGTGCCTCTCCTGGTTAAAATATTTATCAACAATATGTGTTCCCCCCTGATGTGATGTCATTTTCTGTGCCTGTGATTTAGACAATGGATGCCTGTAGCTATAAAGGAAGGGGAAACTGAATGGGTTATAATTCTGGCCCTAAAAGTGTTACAGGTTTGGTCAATAGCTTATGTAAAGCCGATTTCCATTGGTAACGATAGTGATTAATTTAATGCTAGATGGACGTTTCCCTTTAATGCTTTAGCAGCCCAGCAGGATTCATGTACATCAGTGCAGAAGGTCCCCAGGATATGCTGCAGGCTTCTCGGGGTGAACGAGCTGCTGATTAGTGACCACATCTTCTTTATAAGGGTGCATCAAAACAACTTCAGACACATGCTACTGGACTTCCAGAATTTGGTCCAAGACCTCCAATATTTTATTTTGGGAGTCCCAGACCCCCAAGAGGCAAAAGCTACTGAGAGCCCTGGTGACTATATATTCAATGGATGTTCAGTCGCAACACCCTCTTTAAGTCAAGACTTTGTAAATCACCTCCTTGACATGCCACAAGTAATGACTTTACATTTTAAGTATCATGGTGTTAATTCCCTCTCTTAATTTACAAGTAATTTCCTTCTTTTGCTTTATTTAGTTTACTGTGTGAGTTTGTTATGTGTACCACTGCTGCTGCAGTTTTTGCCTCCTGGGACCCTATACTGTATCAACATCAGGCTATCCTAGTGGGGTAAACTTGGTGCAAATAATCCCTCTGCTGCCAGTCCAGTTGTAAAAGAATGAATACATTGCAGTGTGAGGGTGTGGAATAAAACAGACACAACAAACCATAAGTCAGGTGCATAAAAACGCAAATGTGCATAGTTATTTTATTCAAATCAGAAAATAAAAAAATAAAAATAATAAACATACAGAAGGCAAAAGGTTATTCAATGTCCAGTATCCAGCAAACATTCTAATTCTGAAAATTCACGAGGCTTAACCTCAGCTTTTGCAAATAGAACAATGTGGAAACAAGCACACACTTCTGAGTCCTCCTCACTTGGTAGTCAGTATTCAGCTGATTCCTCTATCAATCTTTGTTACTCCAAGTGGTGGAGTTTTACCTTTCATGGATGACACCACCATCAGGTGATCCAACCCTTTTTGCTAAAATCAGTATAAACCTCTTATTCTCAGGAGTTTCCCATCAGACAGTAAAGACATATATGTTCACACATGTCACTTTTTCTAGCCTAGAATCAACTCCTCTGTTCTTGGTTAAGGTGGGTTTATGTTAAGGGGGTTTTATGTTTCCATTTTGTTTCATCTCAAAAGGTAGTCTTAATAAGATAGTAAGTTCATAAGGGTTCTACTGGGTTTGCAAGGGGAATGGGAGAACAAGGGTGCACTCCTCTTCTCTCTTCTCCTGCCAAGCCTTGGAACTTATATCTTTTTCTTTTTTTTCCATTAAATCGTTAAATGTGACACCCTAAAATAGACAAGCTTACAGCAAATGTATTTCATTTTCATTCCCAGGGTGAGCGGCCATCCCACAGAAACAAAGAGTGAAAGGAATGGGGGGGCCGGACACTCCACACATGGGTATCCACCCCAGAGAGGGCTCACCCTGTCACATGCAGTTGTATTTCTGTTTCTCAACCTATTAAGCAGAACTGTTCCTTGTAACTGTTGCTGTCCTTTGTAGGGAGGGAAAAGCCACAGACAGACTTTTTTTTTTGGCATTATAAATTGTTAGCTTGTGCTACTACAGTTACAGTGAACATTGGCAGGATACTGCTGTGGGGAAGTCCACAGTGTTGCAACCAGCAATGCAGTTAGTAGTGAAAACAGGTATTATTCATTTTTACATTTTTAATGTTACTATTTATTCACCCTGGATAGCCCAGTTGAGGTGCAACATTTCCTTTCCAGTGGGGTCCAGCTTCTACCCTATTTTCCAACTAGGAGGACAGAAGTACATGGTGTTCAAATTATGAGCTCAAGGTAGCACGTGAGCCAGTGGCTGGGGTGGAATCTGAACCTGTGATCTTTTGTTTCACAGTTCAGTGCTCTAACCAGCAGACTACACTGCCTTACCTTCCTAAGACATTCCAGATGCCACCTAAGCATTATAAACGTGATAACCATGGCCAAACCGTGATGAACAGGGCAGTAATTGTTTGTGTTCTTTACATGACATTGTGTCGTAGATTATGACGTTACATGAAGAATGAGAATTATTACCGAACCTCTGTTCATCATGGTCAGGCGTCAGTTGTTACGTATTATGTATTTTCAATGTCTTTGTCAGACAGTCAGCAAAGCCTGCTCTGCTGCTGCTGAGGAACAGCCAGTTTTGTTTAAATTGTGGCAGCCAGCACATACTTCCAGCAATGCACCCAAAGGTAAAATGGCAGGATAACACACCCAGGTAAGCAGAGCACCTTGGTGACACATTTAGGAAAGTAAATACAGAATTACAATCCTCATAATTCTAAACTGTATTTATGTTCTATGTACATTACTGAGAATGCTAATAATGTCTCTCCCGCCTATCAAATTCATTTTTTATCTGTTACATGTATCTGTTGCATTGAATGCCTTATAATGTTTATGATTATGCTCCCCTGATATACTTCATGCCTCCATCCTGTCCACATGATCTTTGGATCCCCCCAAAACTGGCCAGACTCCCTTCACCCTCCAGATCCACCACTTTGGATACCTCCACCCTAAATATCATCACCTCGTACAAATACCTAGGCCTCTGGTTAGACCAACATCTCAACTCTTCTGTCCATACTCATAGTGGATTCCCTGCAAGGGGAGGGCCTCAAACAACTGGTACAGCAACCCACAAGAGACAGGGCTATCCTAGATCTAGTACTGACTAACAAAGAAGGGATCACAGATCTCCAGGTAGAAGGTCACCTGGGGGCCAGTGACCATCACATGGTATGGTTCAATTTGGCTACTACATCTAAATCATCCCATTCCAAGGCAAAAATATGGGACTTCAGAGGAGCTGACTTTGATAAGATGGCCAACAGAGTTAAGCTAGCCCTGGCAAAAAAAACACAGGTGAGGGTACAGGCAAAGTGGGCAAGCATTAAGGATGCAATACTTGAAGCAACATCCATTGTGTTAGACAGAAAAGGAAGTGCAAAAGAAGAAGGAAACCACTTTGGTTCTCAAATACAGTAGCAGAAAGGTCAGAGCCAAAAGGCTGGCCTTCAGGAAATATAAGGAACACAGGGATGAAGATAGGAGGCATACCAAACTGCCCTAAGGGAAGCAGGTAAGGCAGTAAGGCAAAGTCCCAAACTGAGGAAACACTAGCACAAACAGTAAAAGAAGGTGACAAGACTTTCTATAGATACATTAGTGAAAGGAGAAAGTCCAGAGGGGTATTGCTAAGCTTAATGGAGAAAAGGGAGCATGTGAGGAGGAGGACCCTGTAAAGGCATCTATCCTAAATAGATACTTTTGCTCAGTATTTACTGAAGAGAAGGTAGGCAGGGCCCACAGCTCAGCATCATGGACACAGTGGGAGGGAGGTGAGCACTACTCCCTTCACAAAGAAAGGGTCCTACAAGAGCACTAAGGTCAGGGTGGATAAGGCAATGGGACCTGATGGCATACATCCCAGGGTACTTAAGAGCTAAAGGAGGAACTAGCAGAGCCATTAGCAGAATTGTTTAGTGAGTCTCTGAGCACAGGAGAGGTCCCAGAAGACTGGAGAAGGGTTCATGTGATCCCGCCTCCACAAAGTGGTAGCAGGAGGAGGTGGGGAACTACAGACCGGCCAGTCTTACCTCAGTAGTGGGCAAGATTATGGAGGCACTCCTTAAGGAAAGGATAGTGCAACACCTGGAATCCATAGGGGCACAGGATCCAAGACAGCATGGGTTTACAAAAGGAAGGTCCTGTCAAACTAATCTCATAGATTTCTTTGACTGGGTAACCAGAGTGGTGGACCAAGGGGGAGCAGTTGATGTCGCCTACACTGACTTCAGCAAGCTTGGTACTGTTCCACATAGAAGATTGATAAATAAGCTAGGTAGGCTCGGGTGGGTCAGAAGTTGGTCAACTGGGTAGCAAACTGGTTGACTCACAGAAAACAGAGAGTGGTGGTAAATGGTATACAGTCAGAAGAGATGCAAGTCACAAGTGGGGTACCTCAGGGATCAGTCCTGGGGCCAGTCCTATTCAACATCTTCATTAGTGACCTCGCAGATGGACTAGAGGGTAAGGCTTGTCTGTTTGCAGATGACACCAAGATCTGCAACAGAGTAGATGATCCAGATGGGGTGGGCAGAATGAGAAGAGTTCTGGATAAACTAGCAGAATGGTCAGAAGAGTGGCAACTGGGATTTAATGCAAAGAAGTGCAAAATCATGCACATAGGAAGAGAAACCTGAAGCCACTTATAGGCTGGGAGGAGTTGCTAGCAGTCACAAAGGAAGAAAGAGACTTGGGCATCATCATCACTGATGACCTAAAATCATCCAAGCAGACCCTAAAGCAGTAGGTAAGGCTAGGGGTGTTAGGGTGTATTAGTAGGGGTATCACAAGTCGTAAGAGGGAGGTAATAATCCCTCTGTACAAGACATTGGTTAGGCCCCATCTGGAGTACTGCGTGCAGTATTGGAGGCCACACCTTCACAAGGACATTAACCAAATTGAGGCAGTCCAGAGAAGGGCAGCCAAAATGGTGCAGGGACTGCATCAGAAGACATATGAGGACAGATTAACGGAGCTCAATATGTATACCCTTGAGCAAAGGAGGGAGAGAGGTGATATGATCGAGGCATTCAAACACCTTAAGGGCATAAACAAGGTGAAAGAGTCTAGCATGTTTAAATATAAGAAAAATAGCAGGACAAGAGGACACAGCATGAGATTAGAGGGAGGCCGATTAAGGGGAATGTGAAATTCTTTTCACAGAAAGGGTGGTAGATGCATGGAATGGCTTACCACAAGAAGTGGTGGCTATGAATACAGTGCAGGGCTTCAAACAGGCATGGGATAGGCATAAGGAGCAATACAAATGACTATGAATAGATAGGTCACTGACAGAGCAAAGGCCAATGGCACATTTATAAGGTAGAAAAAGAAATGGGCAGACTGGATGGGCCTTGTGGTCCTTATCTGCCGTCAACTTCTATGTTTCTATGTTTCATAACAACTCCCTCTGTTCAAAACTGTGCCCCAAACTAGGCATGCTCTTCCGTAACAAGCATGCTATCCCACTACATATTCATTGCAACTTAATACACAAGACTATCCTCCCTCTCTTCAACTATGGGGACATTGTCTGCACCTCAGCCCCTGCCTCCTCTCTTTCTAAGCTTGACCCCATGCTCAACTCTTTTTGCAGGTTCACCACAAATGCCCTGCTGCATACTTATCATTGCTCATGCCTGTCCTCCCTGAGTCTCTTCCCCCTCTCCCACAGGTGGCACATTCATTCACTTATAATCACATCAAAATACTGGTTGAACCTTCTCCCTTCTTACCTCTCTTCCCTCCTCTCCCCTGCTGATAATCCCTCCTACTCCCTTAGATCCTGGCATCCCTGTTCTTCCGCCATCCTCCATCTGCGATCAACAGCTGGTTCCTCCACCTTCTCTTGCCCCCTTCTCCACCTCTGGAATCAACTACCTGCTTCCCTCCGCAACACCCACTCCCTTCTAGCCTTTAAACGTCAGCTCAAATTCATCTCCCTTCCACCCTGCACATGTCCCCTTTCCCCGCCCCCTCACCCTTCTCCATTCCAACCCCCTGGAACTGCCCTCCTCATACAGCCTCCCTCTTTTTCTTAACCCTTATCTCTTCTTTTCCTGTACCAACTCTTATTTATCTAACCCCCTACGCTATATATATATCCCATGTGTGATACTCGACCATCTAACAAATAATTCCTCTATGTTAATACCCTGTATTCTTAATTGCCTAAATTATTATGTGGTTGATGAGTATGTATATAGCCTGTAAATAGCCTACATCTTATTTGCCTAACTGATATCAGGTTTAAATTGTATATGTAAGTTATACTCCCTCTATATGTACAAGTTCACTCTTGTCCCTGGGTCACACCTGGAAATGAGCCTCAGTTCAGTGTGCCTTTCCCAGTTACCAAATTTTAAATAAAGATACTGCACTGCTGTAAATGACTTCTGTTTTTGTACTGTTGCTAATAATATTCAAGTTTTTTTTCCCCACCTCTTGATCTATCTTGACTTCCCCTCACCCCCGGGATGTATCTGGAAAGGAAATGTTAGCAGCTCAACATGTCTTTCTTGGTGAAACTTTTGAAATAAATAAACAAATAAATAAAGAAATAATACATAAATGGTGAAGCAAGAGCACCTATACTACTATGGCCTATAGGGCAGAAGAAGGTTGAGAGACCCACCAAGACTACCCTTGCACTGCTCCATGGTAGTACTTATTAATCTCAGTAGTCATGTGCTTATCAAGCTCAGTCTTGAAAGACTGTTTCGTAGTACGATGTATTATCACTACCGGTAGAATGTTCCAAATATTTATGACTCCCTGGGTACAGAAAGATATCCTGTTTTCAGGTTTGTCTTAATTTGTTTATGTCCTCTCAGTGTTAGGTTGTGAGTTGAGTATTTCAGGTTCATGGATAACATGAGGTCACTATCTCTGGAAATAACATATACTGATACAGGGAAAATGTACTGAGGAATATGGGGTGGGGGGAGGGAAACAATTGCAGAACATTTAAAACCCAGTGGGTTGTCCATCACAGAAATCTGGGGATGGATGAATACAATCACAGTTTCATCCCAGGTTCAACCCTGCAGGTCTTATGCTAACTTAGCCTTCAAGCCGATTATATCTGACCTTAGTCGCAAGAGCCTAATCCTACGTCCTACTGTTTTTTTTTTCCAGGAAAAAAAAGGAATATCCCAGTCCCTGCTTAACTCAATGTAGCACTCTTATCCCCCTAGTAATAATCCAAATGCTTTACTGTTCATATATATAGAACCCTTGGAACCAAGCCTAAGGACTGCTGTAGGCTTAGCAACAGGTTATTGGATCGATTTCTCAGCATAGACATCTCAGTCTATGATTGTTCATTTATAGAAGACAGCTGATGGGCTGGAGTCATTTAGTGATGACACATTGTCAGGCAGTGCTGATCTAGTCAACATCTCATAAATAATCAACAGAAAAAATATGCATGCTAAGTTCCTTTCTGATCCCTTTACGGTGCAATTTAGCATTCATTTGTGAAGGAGCACTCAACAGCTGATTAATAAATCTGGACGTTTGTTTTGCTACAGTTCACTTTATGGAGTGGCTGCGAAGGAAACTAATGGTAATGGGGCCAAAGTAAGGACTGAACCAGTTCTGGGATTCAAATAACAACTCTTACACTGTACCCAGCTAGAACGGCATCTTAAATTACACTAGACACGGTGATGCAGTACAGTGCAGTTGGAGGCTAATGAGACTGTAAACAAACACCTTGGACAGGAAGGAACACATTGTAAACAATCTATCATGTTTAACTGGAATAGCCTGTCTAAGTAGCTGCCACGAATGAATACGTGAGTAAATGAATGAAAAATATATCAGTAAGAGTATCCTGAAGGAGGTTCCAGCACATAGTACTGTGTTTACCTGAGACTAATGTCTGATCACATTGCAGTAGGTTATTACTGCTACCAGTTTGCAACTTGTATATCAAAAATATTCTAGGATGCATGCTTTGGTCAAGCTGACATAGCCCCAATTTTAGATAGGGCTTGGGCTAACTGGATGGGCACCTATCTGCTGCCATATTTTAGGTTCCTATGTTTCTATGACAATAACTAAGCATTAAGACACATCTATGGGTTGAGGTACCATCAGTTTTTCTAACCTGGGGGGGGGGTCATTAGGCACACGACTCTGCCAAGGTTTAGAGTAACAGATCTTGGAGTACAGTAATGCTATTTATTAAACTATTTTGTTTTCATTTTTTTAATTTTTTTTATTTTGGGGGGGGTGTTAAAATCCTAATTGTTTGATCATACTTGAGGGCTTCTAGCCATTAATGTTAAGAATGTGTTCAGCCAATAAGACTGCCTTATTTCTAGGCATTGTTTTATATTGTGAAATGGATGGTCAAAATCTTCAAATCTGATTGGCTGAGATTACTTTCAGCAAGGCTCATATCTCAGTATATAATTTCAGTCTGAAATCAGAACATGTCATCAGTCACAAAATCATACTGGATCCATTTCATAATCATAATAATATGCTCCAAGGTGTGTGACATGATGGGATAAAATCCCTTCTCAGGTGGTTGAAGCCACTTGGCCTAAGGCCTCATGCCTCACAACACATCTGAGGCAGGACAATATTCCATGATAGCACACGTTGCTGTGTATTATTGCTTAAAGGAAACACTAAGATCTGAGTCTGAGCACCTTTTTAAGAGGATAATGCCCACTGAGAGGAGTTAAGGCCTGCAGCATAGCTGAGGACATTAAACATTTCAAAGTGCATTATCAACCTAAAAGGTTCATGGATATGAGCCTTGTTTTTAATATACACTTATTATTTATTGTCCCAAAAAGTTAAAACTGTCTTTGATGTTCTCAGGTTTTGTTTAGTGACCATGGCAAATGATAGAATGATGTTTACTGAAAAATTATCTGGGTATTTATTAGCCAATATAATATATGTTTGCTTGACCAATCAGCACACAGCTTTTAGTGAATGAAATGGTTTATAATGACACATATTGAATACATTTAGGGATTTCTTTCGTATTGCCATATAACAACAGCAGAGCTGAGCCCAGCTATAGAAAAGCTGTCAAAACAAAATAAATGGACAAGATGCTAATTTGAAATGGTTTTCATATTAATTAAAACTGGACCTTATGTGTGTATGTGGTGGCGGGTTATTAACCAGATTTTAGTGAAAAGGAACATTAATATCTAAAAGCACTTGAAAATCTTCAAAATGCTTCTTGATGTAACATTTTAACATGATAACAGGACAATGGTAATTTAAGGTCAGATGGAATTCCAAGTTCATTCCCCCACACACACACACACACTTCGTAAGCAGGGATAACTACATATACTGTATAATCAGGTACTAATGTAAAGGGGTTCCTTACCCACTCTACTATGCAGGGTACCCTGTGATTCCCTTGGCAAGCAGAAATTAGTCCAGGCTTACTTTGAAGACTTCAGGAATAGACCTGTAACATCTGTATATTGCAAACAAAGGAGAAAACCTACATGCAGTCTGAACTAAAACCTGGCTCTGAGTCTCTTCTACTAACCTACTCACACTACACAGTACACAGCAGCTGCAGACCCCTAAGTATCTGCCTAGGACCTTGTCCCCAACAGGCTGTTGTAGACAATGCTTCCTTTTCAACTTCATATAACAGTTAGCTATATATGTTTTAAGTTGTGATGTCATGTGGTTTAATGATGCATTCGTTTTTTTTAGATCTTTTTTATGTGAGTGAATTTTAGTGCCTGTGAAAGGTGCTGGATTGACAGCAGTGGAACCTAAAGTCCGCTGCTTTTCCACATGACAGGTACTGCATGGGCAATCATAGTGTGTAAGCTTCCCACACTGCCCCGCCAATGTGCCTCAACCCATGCCAAGAAGGGATCACCTCATAGGTGAGAGGGTAGTTAAGACCACCTGTCCGGATTTCCAGTGACATCACCAACGCAGATGGTTGTGTAAACTTGGAACTCCATGCTCAGGACAGCATAAACCTCAACAAAACTCCACTAATTTAAGAAACACCAACAGTATATGGAGGTGCAACTACGATTAAAATGATGGTGAAGACTGGCTCACAGAAAAATGGGACAGGAAGTGGAGGATGAAGCAGGATATGACATGTCAGGTTCAGAAATTGAGGCCTCGTTTGCTTCTAGCCAGACCTATTTGAAACACGGCTTGCCTGCTAAATCCCTCAAAAGCACCAAGAAAGGGAAAAAACTAGACCATATACTGAGTGAACTTAAAGCATTTTGTGTGAAGATGTCACAAACATTTGATACTTTGGCTACAAAAGTCACAGACTTAGAACAGAGTGAATGACGCAGATAGACTATTTATAGTCAACAACACTCGGATCTCCACCCTCAAACATACCATTGTGCAACTTGTAGACACAAACCAGCAGCTCCAGGACAAATTAGAAGACCAAGAAATCCATGCCGGAAGAAACAATCTCTGCATTTATGGCATACCAAAAGGGTTTGAAGGACAGCAGCTCATTCCCTTTCTGCAGAAATTCTTGATACAATCCCTCATTCTCTCACCCAATCCAGAACTCGATATTTAGAGGGTGCACAGGGCATGAGGCCTAAAATCTGTAGACCTGGCAGTGTGGTCATGCTCCACCCTCCTCCACGTCTTGAAATTTACAGTGAAACAAGACGTTTTACACTGAGCATGGCAGAAAAAAACTCAGCAAAGTATTACTCACACACAATATATGTGGGCAATTATTACCCATCTGGAATCATGAGTAGATGATTAGCATACATTACCTTATTAAAAATTCTGCAAGTGAATCAACTCAAATTCCACGCACCCTGTTCTGCCCAACTTGTGTGTGCCGTACTTTTGATACGTCAGAGAAGGCAGTGAAAGAACTTCAACGGAGAGACCTGCAACCGCCAGAGGCACCTGTTCCATCCAGCGCTCCATTTCCATATAGACTGCCACAAGCCCCCAAATGGAAAATGGTCCCAGACAAGACTGGAAGACAACAGCATAAGCATTATAGCACTTAATCATCTGGTTGAAATCTAATGCAACAGCAGTGGAAGGCTGAGGGACTCAGGCCACAGTAAGTGCCTCTTCCTAGCAAAACTGTTCAAATAGGTATGGTATTGAGGTGAGATTCACTAAAGCTGTCCAGGGCGACTGCAATCAACTTGACATTTAATAGTTACATACCAGCTTTGCAGACATAGTGGTTGGACCAGTGAAGCCTGCTCACCTGGCGGGGCCTTCACGCTGTCAAGACTCAAGCATGCTAGTGGGTTGGTTTGAACTAATAAGGCATAAAAATTGGTATACCAGTTAATCTGAGCTTTGGATTCTCAGCTGCCACCCTTCTGAATCTCATGGTAAATCCCACATATGCCCAAGTTACTTACTGCTCGCAACTCCAAGGGGGCCTGTAGTTAGGAATCAGAGTGGATGTTGAGTCTCACTCACCTCCACACCAAGGAAACCACACTGCCCTAACAAATTATTGGAACTGATCAAGAATGGGTACTCTGGCAAGAACTGACAACATGGTTTTAGAAGCTTACGTTGGACGTGGCTTTGCACCAGGCGAAATGATTTAGACAGAGATGGGGAGCAGTGTCACCAAAAGATGATCTAAACATATTTGCATTAAAAAATGAATCAAATTGGCTCTTAACACTGTTAGACAGTGGCGGTGTTGGGGAGGGCCTCCACGTTCCACTCTAGGGCCATTGGGGGGGTGCAGTTCAGGCTATGCAGCTGACTGAGAGGAATTAGCGGCACACCTAGAACAAACTAGCTACCTTTTTGTACTTCTTGAAGTGGAATAACAGGTTTCTTTGATTTTCGCTACCTATATTGACTATTTGGCCGCAACAGGACATCAGCACTGCTCCCTGCAAAGACAATGTATAAACAGTCATATCCTTCATTGCATTTTTTATAAACATTTTACATCTGTGGCTGGGTTGGGTGCGGCTTTCCTAACAGTTACTATACTGACTGAGGAGCACAACAGAAACTGAAACAATCAGGAACATGTATGGTATATGGGGTACTGCACTGCTCAGAGACTAGTGAATGGACTTATACCAGACACTGATGTACTGTACATGGTTCTAAATGATGCTGCTGGCAATAGAAACAGTATTATTATACCTACTTGCAATCCTTTTGCTAAACTGGAAAACACAACAGTGTTTGAGCGAAATGCAGATATTAATGGGTTATTAATACCACTCTCTGCCCCTGTATAAGCTAATGGGAATAATAGGTCTTCTCAAACTACATTTCCCATGCAGCTACATTATTGTTGCCCCAGGACGCGGTAGTACTAAGATGGCTCTGACTCCCTGATTATTTCCCTTACTATGGATTTTATTCAAGGCCTGTCTATTAATCCCATTTTCCACCATCTCACTGCTGCTCTGGGGTACCAGTAGAAGTTTCTCTCCTATCAAGTGGCATCTGTGATTCATTGGCGTGGCATCTTTGGGAGTCTTTTTCCTAACAGAGAGGCTTGCAGGGCTTCTCCTCAGCAATCTACCTCTCCTTTGGGATTTTAGGTAAACCATCTTATCCCCCCCATGCTTAGGATTTGTACCAGTACGATTCCCACAGCTGGAAGTTAAATTAACCTGTAAAATAGTTTCTCGTGTTCAGTTTTGGTTATTGTTACTTATTTCAGAGTTTCTAAGTTTACTGGTTATTCTTATACATAGGTTACCCATGTTTTAAATTATGGTGAATTGGTGGGTTGCTATGACATTTGCCATTAGTATTGAGGCACAGTGGGCACAGGCACAATCAGATGCATGTTATAGACTGGTTCATGGCAATAGATGGAAAGGTGAACCCACTCGCCCAAATAAAAAGAACCCTAGTAACAGCACCCTTTTAGATGTAATTTTGGTTAACAAACCACACCTGTTCTCCGATGTTGGAACATTTGTCTCTGACATCAGCGATCACTGTTTCATCGCCAGCATCAGATCTGTGCATAATCCACAGTTTGTAGCAAAGTTCTCAATCAAGAGGTGTAAATGCAACTTCGACTTGTTTGCCTACCTCGATGAATTGAAACATTCCCTGCGATGGCAGGATTTCTACTTAGCCAAAATGGTTAATGAGTCATATACTATCTTTCACAAAATACTAACTACGGCCTTAAACAGGCATGCTCCTTCGGTAAAGGTATGTGTAAGGAGCAACACTTGCCACTGGTTTTCACCAGAACTCAAAGCTTCCATGCTATATAGTGATACGCTTTGGAAAAAAGCAAGCAGAAGCAAGAATGACTTGGATTGGTGTCAGTTTAGGAGGGCACGCAATAAGTGCACCAAGTTGGTAAGAGCTTGCGTCCCCCAAGGCTCCATACTGGGACCTATTCTATTTGCTCTTTACATCAACAACTTGGACTCTCACCTGAAAGTAGCAAACGTACATCTATTTGCTGATGACACTGTACTCCATGCCTCAAATTCCTCACTTTTCATGGCCTACGAAGACCTACAATGAGACTTTACCTCCTTACAACATAGTCTCATCAAGCATAAACTCCTTCTCATTGCCAAAAAGACTAAATCTATGATTCTCTCTCCAAAAGCAGCCTCTGGTTCCACACATATCCCACCGTTACTAACGCTCATGGGTGAACCCCTGGACTCAGTAGATACCTTTAAATACCTAGGGTTCTGGCTGGACAACAAACTTAACTTTCTATGCCACCTAAATGAAGTCTTGAAAAAGCTAAGACAGCGACTTGGCCTATTCTATCGTATTAAACATCTGCTTACCACAGAATCTAGAAAGAGATTAGTACAAACCACCTTCCTACCCATACTCGATTATGCCGATTTCCTTTACAATCATTGCCCTCTCACAGCGCTTAATAAACTTGACACTCTTTACCACTGAGCCCTGAGATTCATCTTTAACCTGCCTTTTCGTACCCACATGCTACAAAAAATGTGTTTATCTGTATTGGAACTTGAACAACTCAAAAAGTTTGGCTTCAGGGAGGCCATATATTTCTATCAGGAAATATCTAAAAGAGAAAAAAAACAAGTTAGTCAAGTTTTTTTCTCTTTTAGATATTTCCTGAAGAAGACCTAAGGTCGAAACGTAGATTTTTAACTCTATTTTCTATTTTCAGCGTGCATTTAATATAACCATTTTGTTTTGCTTTTAGACCACATGCTGACGCAGCACCTTGTCTTTGTTTTTTTACAACATATATTTCTATTACCAATCTTGAAGGTGGAAGGGAGTGTGGTTACTTCAGTCCCTAGAAAAATCACTCTTTAAACTTGAAACTACTTACGTAGATCTGGCAGGCTATGACTGTGATAGTGGGGAAATTGCTTGGTGAATATTACATCATAGTTAATATCTACTGTCCCCCTGGGATGGACTGTGCCGCTATTAGACTATTGTTTAATCAAATGATTCAGCATCAGAAAGGTGCTTTATTACTGGGAGGGGACATAAATTTGGCACTGGACGCACAACTGCATGCTGCCTCTACACACAGGGCCAGGGTAACCTCTGTACATAGATATTTTAAGAAACAGCTTATAGAATATGGTTTAAAAGATGTCTGGATGGCACAACGTACCCACCAGAAACGGTACACATTTTACTCGCATGCACACTGAATGTACCCCAAGCTAGATGACTGGACAGATTCTCCTATCAGATCATACTTCCCTTGTTCTAGCATTGGCATTAAACCTGGAACCCAAACAATCAAATTGAAGACTTAACATTGGCCTTCTCAGTGATCCGAAATTCAGGAAACTATTACAGGAAAAATTCCCATCATTTTATAACAGAATCAATCCCTAGATATATCTCCAGTGATTGCTTAGGATACTCTAAAAGTTGTATTGAGGGGAAAATAATTGCTATGCTTCTAAGGCTAAAAAGCATGGGAGAAGCACCTCCACCAATTGACAGAAAAATTTAAATTTCTTGAGTTAGCCCACCAGCAAGGTGAAACATATTTACTCTCCTCCATAAAACAAACTCAAAATAAGATTCAGGATATTTTAACTACTAAAACTGAACTGGCCCTTCAGTATCTGAAGCAGAGGTACTATGATGGGGGCCCTTGAGCCACAAAATTATTGGCATTTCACCTCAATCAGCAAAGGGCCGGAGTGACCATATTGAAACTGAAAGATCTAGTCACCAAACAGGGAGTGTTTAAGACTTCCCAATTCCTGAAGATTTCAGCTATTACCTCGCTCTGTATCACCAAGAGCTGGAACAAGAACCCCTGGTCTACAGACAGTATTTTGATCCCTGCAGCTCCCGTCTGTCACAGAGGAACAAAATCCGTGCTTAATAGCTCCTATTTCCTTACCTGAACTGGAGGCTGCATTGGCCCATACAAATTCAGAAAAATGTCCTGGCCAAGGTGGCTACCTGGCAGAATTAATTAAAGCCTGTAAAGAGGCTCTTTTGCTCTCCCTACTGAAAGCCTATGTGGTTATTCAGAAAGATATAGACCCCCCATCCTGGCAATTTACCATTATATCGGCTATCCTGAAGCCTGACAAAACTTCTACCAAACCGGAATCATACAGACCCATATCTCTATTGAAACTTGCCTATAAACTGTATACTCCTATTTTAGCAAAACGACTTGAAAAAATTCTCCCAGAAATAAGACATAAGGATCAAACAGGTTTTCTAACGAAGTGGCAATCCCTAAATTGTATCATGAGAGCTTGTACCCTGCTCCAGTACACATCCAGGGCTCAGCAGCCGGCTTTACTACTGAGCCTGGATGCAGAAAAAGCTTCTGATAGGGTGTCATGGAAATTTTTACATACTACTCTCCATAGAATTGCTTTTAACCCCCCAATTTATTTCTCTAATCAGAGTATATACCAAAACTCACAAGGCATGGGCCATGCAAATGGATCTCTGTCACTTAAATTTGGTCTATTTCGAGGTACAAGGCAAGGCAGTCTGATGTCCCCTTATTATTTGCTTTGACTGTTGAACCCTTAGGCCAGACCATCTGGCAGTGCAAAGACATCACAGGTATTTCGCATCCAAGAGAGAAGTATAAACTAGTGTTTTATGCTGATGGTTTGTTAACTTATTTAACTGAACTTACTCGCTCCCTGCCTCCCTTGTTGGCTGCTCTGAGTTTGGTTGTCTCTCAGGTTATAAACTTGATGTTGACAAAACACACAGCTGCCTTCCATATACCCTGTCACCCTCCCCTGCTGTCCATGCCCTCTATAAGTAAAATAAAATTGCACTATTTTATAAAGTACCTATACCTGTGACAATGAATTTGCACTTGTAAATACATTGGGAGGTTTGTTTTGTAAGAATTTGTAATTATCTCTTATTGTTTTGTGTCCCTGTAATTTGTGATGTCAATTATTGATGTTAGGAAGCTTTTTGTTATTTAACACTGCGCACTGAGGACCTCACTGGAAATGAGCTTGTGTCAGATGAGTATCCTATTCATTACTTGAAAATGAATAAAACTTTTACTACTACTACATAAGTTTAACTGGGACCAGTCTATCCTAAAATACTTGGCAGTGAATATACCCAATGACCCTACTACACTCTATCGACAGAACTATCCACCCTTGCTGACTAAAATATATGCAGATTTAGACAGGTGGTCAGTGCTACCCCTTATGTTCCATAATAAAGTTTAAATAATCTGCATTAATATATTATCTAGATTACTTTACTTCTTCCGAACTATCGCAGTTGCCCCCACCCAGAAGACTTTTAATGAGTAGGATAATGCCTTTCTAAGTTCCTCTGGGTGTGTACAAGGCCCAGGATCACTTTCTGTAAATTGCAACTGCCTAAAACACAAGGGGCAGTAGCCCTCCCTATTCTGAAATGTTACTACTGGGCAGCATAGTTTAGACATATAGTGGCCTGACTGGCCCCCACCTATGAGGCTCGCCAGAAAACATTGGAAATGAATGAGTTGCATTTCACACTTGCTAAAACTCTGTTCTCCAACACACTACTCTCCCCAGAGCACTTGACAGATAACTTATTCACTAGAAATATTTTACAAGTCTTGAGTAATATGCAAACAAATAAGCATCTCGGAAAAGCTGTTTTTCCTTTACATGCCACACCATATGACTCCACCTTTATACCTTGTAAGGTAGATCCTCATTTTAAACAGTGGGAAAGACAGGGCCTCCCCTACTTATATCAATTATATAAGAAAGGGCATCCACATCCCAGTGTCTCCAACAACATTATGCTTTATTGATGACAGATCACTTTAGATTCTTGCAGATCCAACATTTTTGAGCTACCAAACTGGGTCAACTTACTAATTATGTAAACCACCATTCCATGATAACATTAATTATCAAAACACAAAACCAGGGTATGCCCACACATTTTATCTCCCACGCACATAAGGCCTTGAATATACTTCTTGAAATAACCTTTGAAACCATGGAACACAGGTGGGAGGGAGAAATGAGTTCCCAGATATTATCTAAAAAGCCGGTATAGGATTTACGAACAACAACATAAGGTTTCATTCTCAAACTCTTGGAAAGAGTTTGCCTGTAAGATAGTAGTTTGATATTTTTGAACACCTTTAACCATGGTTAAATTTAATCCTGGCATGGGAGCAGATTGCTGGAGACAGTGTGGGGGAGCAGTCGGACCACCATGCCCATATATTCTGTCTCTGTCCACAACTCCAACAATTCTGGGCAGCCATAGGCTCTGATCTTGAGGAGCTTTTCTCCACCCTCCTCCTGCAAACTACTTCCCTCACTACTGGTCCTGGAGGTACTAAGAAAATTCACACTGTGTGTGTATATAATCATCCCAATGGGTGGTAGGGCTGGTCTAGCTCAGTGAATTGATTACCTGTCCTCCATTATTGGTAAGAATTAAATCATTTTAATGAGTGATTTTAATCTGGACTGGCTCAGTAAAAACTCTAAATCTTTTAGAGTCACTTTTAAGTAAAATTCATCTTTCTCAGCTCATCACTGACCCAACCGGACTGTCTACCAAAGGAAGTAACCACTCCCTCATTGATTTTATTGGGTTCTGTCAAACTGGACAGATAGGATTACTTCTGTGGGCACCCTCATTGAAATTATTAGTGATCACACCCCAATCATGTGCGTATGGAATGCTCACTCTCCCTCCTGCCCTTCCAATGAACTAATAATTCAGGACTTCTCCAAATCTGATCAGGATGCTTTCCTTGCTGAGCTTTGCCATTGGGACTGGTTCCCGCTATATTGCTCCAATAATGCGGATGAAGCCCTTGCCTTCTTTATCACCACACTCCAGAGCCTTCAGGAGAAACACAGTCCACTCATCGGGCGAAGGGTAAGAGCAAGGCTACTAGGTGACGTCATAGTGACCTGCGCTCCTTGTTTAAAACTAGGGACAAATGTTGGACGAAATTTAAATCCACGACACTTCAATCTGATTAGCTGGAATATCGAGCTGTGAGGAATTCCTGTAAAAAAGAAATTCATTTGGCTAAAAGCAAATACTGCAGAGAGCTCCTGCAGGCCTCTGCCAGTGACTCCAGGAGCATCTGGACTCACATTAAGGGGATCTTGGGTAATAGTAAAAGCCAAACACCATCTGAAATGACTATTAATGGTACTAATTGCAACAATCCTGACACTCCTGCCAATGCTTTCAGTGATAACTTCTCTGACCTGCCTAGGTTTGAGACTCTTATGTCAGACTCCCCTGAGTATCCTTCCCTTCCTGATGGCCCTACTACCCCACCATTGTACTTCCATGTTCTCTCTTGCAGTGAGATCCTGTGGCTTCTGAAGTCAATCTCAACCTGTGGGTGTATTTGTCCCAATGGGTTAGAACCTAGGTTACATAGAACTGCTGCCCCCATTCTTGCCTCCCTGATTATGAGACTATTCAATTTGTCCCTCACCACAGCCACTGTTTCTAAAAACTGGAAGATGACCAAGCTCATTCCAGTGTTCAAAAAGGGTGATCCTGAAAGCATTCAGAATTATCAGCCAATTGCAATCCTGCCTATTCTCAGTAAACTACTGGAAACGCTGGTGGCCTCCAAGATTATGGATCCCCTTCACAAATGTAACCTGCGTCCCCTACTCAACACAGGTTCAGGCAGGATCATGGTACCACCACAGCACTTGTTCAGTTTACCAATGATGTTAAGATGGCTATGGATAAGTGGATGTATACCGGATCTATCTATCTATCTAGAGCTTACAAAAGCATTCAGCCTTGTTGACCACACCCTACTCAAAATCCAGTTGTCTTCCCTTGGGATTTCCCATTGCCATCAGCTGGTTCTCCAGCTACCTTAGTGACAGGCAGCAATTTGGTAAGTTCAGCAAGTTCAAGTCTGCCCTAATCACTAGTAACGTTGGTGTTCCCCAAGGCTCCATTTTGGCCCACTGCTTTTTTCAACCTTCATTAATGATACCCTTAGAGCCCCATAAACCTGTAACTCTCACCTTTATGCTGATGACATGGCACTGTACTGTAGCTCAAAGAACTGACATCAGTGCTAATCTCAGTGCTGACTTTGATATTGTTTAGATTGGGTTTGTCCAGCATCGCCTTGTCCTCAACTCTAGCAAGACCCAGAACGTGCTTTTTAGGTCTGCTCTGCACCTTAGTTAAGAACTTGCACCACTGGCTTACTCATCCACTGTTTAGATGGCACCCCCCTTTCCATGGTTAACTACTTTAAATATATAGGCCTTACTCTAGATCCTGCCCTGGATTTCTCCTCGCATATTTCGAACATCTGCAAGTCTGTAAACTCCAAACTTGGGCTCATCGACAGAATCAGATATGCCCTGACTCCTGCAGCAAGGCTTGCAACAGCCCAGGGAATACTGCTATCTACCTACATATGGGCTAACATCATTTTATCAGGCCAGCACTTGCAGTCTGTCCAAATGGAACATTACCTGTGACAATATATGTCAGTTTACTTTATCTGCTACCTGACTGACCACCGACTGCATGCTATACTCCAATCTTGGTTGCCCCCCCAATTGCCTACATACCATAGGCTGTGTAACTGACACCATAATCAGGTTGGCAAAACCCATCACACTGATGGCTCTGTTAACTCCTTCAGACCAGGTCTACACTCTACGATCCAATTATTTGTCTCTCTTGACTATTCCCAAGTACTCCTCTAAAGTGGAGGAGCAGGTGTTTGCCATTTTTGCTCCAAGGACTTGGAACTCCTTCCCTTCTTACCTTCGGGCATCTCAGTCCCATCCCAATTTCAGAAAAGAACTTCACAATGTCTTAAGTTCCACTGATAAGTACTTTTGTACTTGACTCTTTGTTGTATGATTCCTGCATTGTAATGATCACAGCCTGTTCCCTTTTATTATCTCTGGTGATGTTTATGGTATTTACTTTCTTTGATCCTTCTTCGAATTTGATTTTGGGGTGTTTGCACTGTACTTATTGCTGCCTCATCTGTGTTTGTTTGATCCTTGCCTGCTCATTGTGACTCTGTTCTAGGACACATATTATGTCTCTTTGTTGTTGTACTGCTGCACTTTTGTTATGATGTTGCATTGCTGCTGTCTGTAATTTCAATTGCCCTTGTAACCTCCGGGGTCACGCCTGAAAATAGGCATTCTCTTATCTAGCACACCTACTATACCTGGTTAACAAAAACTAACTAAATAAATAAACCTCCCAATGGCTCCAAGTCTGGCTTTATTTCTGAATCACTCAGCCACTTTTTTCAATAAATATCAGAAGTCAAGTACCTGCATAATATAGCCTTCACAACAGCACAAAAAGCCAGCACAAACAAGTGGCTGCAACCACAGCCTCCAGATATAGAGTGTTGTAGAGAACTAAAAATAACAGTGTATCAAGTGGAAAAATTAACCCATAAGGCCTGTGATCATATTGATTTATTTAACATCAGGTGGAAAGGTTGGGTGTTAATCATGATGGACAAGCATGATCACTTTGTCCCTTAGAATAAGTTTATTATTTTTATGGACACCTAGATATCGAGGGCCTGATTCTCAAAGTCCCCCTGAATGGTGCAAGGTGTGGCTTGCACCACAAGATGCACCAGGAACAATTCTGAAAAACAGCCTGCATCAAGCGCAGGCTGTCCAAGCAAACTACCTCACTCCTCAGCTGTTCATTATAAGGCTTTATTTCAAAACATTTTAAAACATGCCGCCACATAATTCAAGGCTAATTCACCTCACTGAAACCCCGACCAGTTTCGTACACAGTACATCATCAGGGCCTGGCGGACCCCCCACCACCCTGGCAGGCAGCGCTCCACCACCCTGCTCCCCCTTCCCATCCCTGAGCTGGCGACCAGTACGACCCTCCACTCAGCACCACGGCCAGCTGCTGACTGAGCTGTCAATGAATGCGTTCTGTAACAGCTGATTGTACAGCATGCGCTTATTGACAGCTCAGTCAGTGATTGGCCGTGGTGGTGAGTGGAGGGCTGTGCGCACAGTATGTAAGTGGGGGCAGGCAGATTGGATTCAAACCCAAGTCTCCAGGTTTTCAAATCAGTGCCCTTAACCACTATGCTCTCTTTAATGGCACTAAGACAGTATCACTTGCCTGAACTTTGTCTGTACAATAACACCATCAACTGCCTCTTGCTGTAATATGTCTGTAATACCAAATTGCCAAATAAAAATTGAATAATAAAAAAAAAAGAATCCACGCCCCATTCTTTCCTTGGTCTCTCATGTGAGACTGCCAACAAGGGTGCCAGTTATTGCCAGTTGTGTTTGTGATTTTGTGATGTGGACATCTACCCACTGGGAACTGGACTGAGACCATTACAACTCATCTCACATAGGCCACTGAACAGCCCTCAGGTGATAATGGCTTTCAGCCACTGCTGACCTGTGCTGATTTGAACCAGTGACCCAGATGAGAAATGCTCCTTAACTCACTACCAATCCACTGAGCCATCTAGTTCTCTTACGTATTATTTTCTCTACTTTGTTGTTATCATAAAATGTTTCTATTTTTAACTGTGTATTAGTTTTTTGATACTGTTTGGTTATGATTTGTACTGTATTTCAGCCGCATCTTATGACGTGCTTGCAAACGCTTTTAAATAAATCAAAATCAAACTTAAAACCTCGAATCTGGGATTAAAGTATGTCCTTTCTTGATCCCCCTTTACCAACAGCTTGAGCTTGGCCCAACCCATGAAGAATTACAGTCACTCTGGTTCCTACTGCCAAATTTCCATATCCCTTTCCGTACAAGCACACAAGGCCAATGGTCCTACAAATACCGGGTGCCATTTTGGTTTAATGTGCTTGACCTAGACATCACAAAAGAGGACAAAATAGGCCCCTTTAAAGATAAACTCCGAGTGGCCTTTGCCACAAACAGTAGCTGTGACTGTGAGACCTGAACCCCCCCACACTCTTCCCTTCTCTTTCCTGCTACCCTCATTCTAACCTGCACCCTTGCCTTCTCCTCTCTTCTTGCTAACTAACACTCCCCTAGTAGGCTACAGGTCCCCGCCTCAGCACTTCCCCCCATGAGTCTAGCCCTCCTCTATGACTACACTCTTTAGCACTTAAAACAAAAGAACTGCTGCCCATCAAGTTCTCGCCTACTTGCATATAGTATTAGTTAATTATTTTACAAACTATATCATCCTCTGTTCCCTACCTGATTTGCTTTATATCCTGTAGAATTTCAAGTTGTTCACTAAAACTTCTTGTCAACCTAGCCTGCTATAAACTATATATCTGTATATTTTTACTTATGTAATCCCTGTTATTGTAATTATGTAACCTCTGTAACCTGATGTACTCATGTTTTCCTAAGGCATGGAACCTCCTTGTATCTGTTAATGTACTTGTAACTGTTGTAAATGATGTTATGCTCATGTATTACTAAGACGTGGAACCTCTGTAAAAGACAGCCTTTGGCTCAAAGGTACTTCCTGTAAATAAATAAATAAATAAAAATTACTTATTCTTCCAAGAGTAGTGAATAGCCTATAGGAATGCAAATAGTGCCCACAGCATGCAACTCTCTTATCCCTTCCTCCAAGATCCTGAACTGCATCCCACATTGTTATTGGAAAAATATATTTTTTTTCAATTATTATTGTTGCCCACTCCTTCCCGGTGTCTAGGGATATGATGATGGTAGATGTCCGTGGGTAGGGGTGGCCACAGCAAAAACTGTACTAGGTGGCTTACATTTTCCAGGTCCCTCAAGAGATGAAGGGTGACTGGACTGCCGGTGCTGCACTAGAAGAAAATTGTTGGTTAGTGATGAGAACAGTTATTGCAAAGAACTGAGACGACACTGCAGATGCAAAGAAACAGTGGGATCCCATTTAATAACATATATTATACAATGGCAAGAAAGAATGCTGGCCTCTGATTGGTCCATCCTGGGCTGGATCCATGATGTTCTCCCAGCATTACATCACGGCTCTAGTCCCAGCAAACTACAGACCACATTAAATGTTAAAAAAAACATCGCTCCACAGCCACCTTATGAGCAGCTTCACCAGTCCCTGCTCTGCTCAGAATCGGCGCTCCCACCCACTCTGAATCGGCGCTTCCCCCCAGCTCAGCCACACACAAAAGCCATCATTTCCTCACACATTCCCTGAAAGCCCTGTTGCCACTTTAGTTTATCCCAAAAAAGAAAATAAAAAACACACACAGGACCGAAGTGAAAGCAGTGTATAGTGGCATCACAGCAGTCCCCTGCCGAAGTGACAGTCCGGTCCGCACTCGCTGAACATTTCCGAACCATTCCATGTGTCTGTGTAAAAAAAAAAGTAAACTCTGCCCCCAGCTTCTGTGTGAGAAAGAACCCACAAACAGGAAAACACCACATTCCCTGCCTGTGTTCCCTCTCATTAAAACCTACCGGACGAGCGAGTAAGCGCATTTTTAACTGTCAGCATGCGGCTATTGTGGTAATGCTCGCAAGCCCTTCCGATCACTTTCTTGTTTTTCTTTTCGTTTTTCTTAAATACCTAACATAGCCCCCAAATCATTCTCCCCACCACCTCCATACCTTGTTCTTCTCTTTTTGCCAGATGATTCTAACAGCAGCAGTGTGTGGTGAAAAGCAGCGATGACAGGGCGGGAAGTACAAACAATGGTTTCTGCCTAAAAATATCACCACAGTACAAGAATATCCCAGTAGAACAAACTACAACAGAAAACTGTACCGGGAGAACAGGACAGGGGGGTGGGGGACACTGAAGGAAAGGAAAGCACACATAGGACAAGCAAGAACATATAAAACAACTGAAAAATCCACCTACCAGTCACACAGCTCCACCTAGAGGATAAACCCAGTAAAAGGCACTTCTTTTTATATAAATATACTTCCACCCACAAAAATCTAGTAAAACAATGTTTTAAAATGACTTCTTTTTCATTTGTTTCCCTTGTATTTAAAGATTAGCCATTGTATGATAGGAATAATGCACTCCAGGGTGTGTGTCATGCTGGGATAATGGCACTTCTTGGGTGTTGGATGCACTCCGTCTGTGGCCTCATACCCAACCACCCAAGGCATAATATTATCCCAGCACGACCCACACCCTGATATGCATTATTCCTTTAAAATCCACTCCATGGAGCAGTGAGTTAATCACAGTTTGGGGAGGAAACACATCACACTAGACCAACAAGGTTGCATAAATACAAGAGTCCATAATGTCACATTTGCACACTATCCATTCTGCGGGGGTAAACAGGACAACCCTGTTAAGTTAGGCAGCTCAGTTCATCCAAGAACAATAAAGATCCTGTGGGACTACATCTTCTTCCAGTTCCACAAGACTCACACTCTCTTTTGCCACTCGGAACAGGCTAGTCCCTCACCATGGGGCCGCTATACCCTTATCCCAACAGCTCGCATGACCTTCTGGGCTAGGGACGTGTCAGCCTCACACCTCGGGGCTGCTATTCCCTCCTCCCACTGGCTCCAGATTCATGGACTCCATCCTGGGTGACTGTCCACATGAGAGTTCAGGTGGCCTGTCCCCATGGATGTCCCAACCAAGGCACTCACTCCCAACCACTATTCCCTTATCTTCGGCAGTTCCCTTCACTCTACCTTGGGCCTTGGCTTCAATGCCCCCTCCTGCCACTCAGCCTCTCACTTCTTCTGTGGGGGAACAGTCTTTCCCTCCTCCCCAAAGCTGAGGAAGCCCTTCTAGTGGTTGCCGCCATGTCCAGAGCTGAGTTGATTTCTTTCTTTGCTCTCCCCAAGAAAAATACTACATGGCATCTCGAGCTGGCAATTCATCCACTTCACCCCATGCCAACCTCTCTCCCCCTCTCCGAGCACTCCCTTAAAAGCCAGGACCACCCCCTGGAGTACTCCCATGCTGTCAGCAGTCCCCACGGGTGGCACAAATATTAACCCCTTAGGGCCTGGGTCGAAATAACCCAAAATAATTGTCCCAAAATATGACACCCTAATTACTACAAATGGTGCTCCACTCCCCGAGGGTTACAACTCTTCCCCTGTTAAAAGTTCAACACCCTCAATGAACTCTGGGGTTCCACCAGCCACCCCACTGGGGCCTGAGTAGGCAGGGTGAGCCCATTCCACTCTGCCAAACCTTGGGAAAGCTTCAGACTGCTTCACCATGAAGGCGGACCTAAGAAACTACATACTGGGGCCTTATACCAGCTCAACTCCCTCATATGCCCAAGCTATTCACCCTGACCACCCACCCACCTGGCTTCTTCGGATGGATTTCCTGCCTCCCAAGGGATGGCATCCCAGACCTAACACTGACCTAAACTAACCTAACTGCTGCCTGAAATGCTGCCACCTAATTAACATGAACTCTCAAAAATCCTGCCTCCCACAAATTGTTACCTAAACACAGTAGCAATTATCATACCAGTAACAGCCCAACAGGGTGGATACACAGTGGCATTACTTGCCCTAAACATTTAACATGCTGCAACACTGATACATTGATCATAACAGCAACAGAATAGCAATGATAATACTGAACATTTGCAACAACAGCATCAGCGTGATCGCTTCCAACAAGAGGCTAGCGAGCTGTTATAGACAGTCCCCACAGTCTTCGATTTAAGCTATAACAGAAAAAAGTCTCAAAAAGGGTTAACCTCACCCATTTGCTATGTCCTCTGGGGGGTGTCTGGAATCACAGCTGGGCAGGGAACTGAGTGTGATCACTTCAACATCTGCCAAAATAGTAGTGGGGGTGTGGTTTAGTGCAAGGCCGACCATACGAGTTGGTTGCTCCCACACAATACTTAATGCGGTTACCCTTCAGATCTTGCAGCAAAGCATAGTTCTTACACAAAGTGAGTCCCTCATAAGCACTCCTGGCACAAATACCCTTGGCCACACACCGTACTATTTGCAGAGAAACAGCAGGGATGCATGAACTCAAACTGTGCTTCTGACAGAGCTTCCCAAGAATGGAATGGAAGACCCAGTCCTTTCTTCCCTCCTCGATGACATCCCAGACCCACTCAGGCAGATAGAGGTAGTCATACTGGGCATACTCCTGATGAATATGCCTCCGCACAATCCTCTGGGCTTGTGGCTACTCTGGCAGGCTGCAGATGGTTGTTCTTGGAACCTGTCCCTCTGGGAACCACACACAATCCTTGTACTCCCATTCCTGTCACTGTCAGTCTTCAATCTGACTATGGCAATCCCTAGGCCAAGGCAAAGGTACACCAGATGTCGAGGGGTCCTGGGGTGGTGACATGACAACAGTTGCATAGGGGGATGCAGGATCCTTCTCTGACTCTTCCTTCCACTCATCTTCTCCCTCGCTCTCCATCCAGCATTCTGCTTCTCCGATGTCTTGATAACTTGGGCTGGTGATCTCAGACTGTTCTGCCAGAGGATTCCGCTGAGGACATGAACTTGATGGCTGTATACTTGGTGATGCCTCAGTGGTTGCACCCAGGGGAACAGGACTCGAGACGGCAACAGCCTCTGGCAATTCAGCCCGGAATGTCTCACACTTCTGTCCAAGTGCCCAAAAATCTGCTGGGGTCAACAACTTGGGCTGGGGCTCTTTTTGCAGAGCCGAATGGCTACGTGCTTGATGACTGATTGAAGCCTTGGTGGTCCCAGAACTCTCCTGGGGAGCAGACTCCTTCTCCCCAGACACAATAAAGGTCCAAGGTACCGCACTCAGTGACAACAAACCATAGCCAGCTTGGAAATCTCAAAAATCCGTGCTTTATTTCAAATTAAATATAGGATGCCGAGAGACGTGCCCTCTGGCCACTGCTAGCCCCGATGCTTCAGGTGTGAACCCTTTGTCAGGGAGCGTGGTTAGCACAGGAAAGCAAATGTCATTTTATACCTTGACATCTACTTAATAAACATGACCCCATCATCTAATCAATTTATACATGGAAAATATAACAAATTAAACAAATGTCAATAGATAAAAATAATAATATAAAAATGTTTTTAGATCAAAAATAATAATATAGCATACAGCAAGTCTACTAGTTTTGATTCTATACTCAACTGAAACTCAAAAACATTCTGTTTTATCCATCTTTATAAGTTAAGCTAACTTTAAATAGACTAGCTGCTACTATCACAGATAGAACAGTGAAAGCCGGCATTTGCGATCTGGCAGCCTGTGTGTGATCAACAATGTCCATTTTCACTAACTGCAATGGAGGATAGGTAGAACAGATGTTGTCATCTGTAAGAGAACAAATAAGAAATTGATTAAACAAAATGTAATGTTACATCAAAATGTCTGACAAAATATCAACCTATTGCATCTTTTAAATTAAAAAAACATAAAGTCATTGTTCAGACATCGGGACGTTTCTGATTATTTTATAGAAAAAGGAAATTGATTTCTAAGTTAAAACATTAGGACTAAAAACAAAACAAAAGAAAAAAAAACACAGTCAGTGTGACCATTTGGACACATTACATTCTGCATAGAGTGGTGAATACCCAACAAATGTTTTTACCTAAAAGAGGTGACCATTTGAAACTTAATTTTGCAACTCATGCAGGAAGAAGAAGATTTTATAAGAGAAAGGGTTCACATCTTTTTATTTAGTAGACTAAAATACTGGTTCTCTCCAGACACTTTGGGTTCGGGCTCACCTTTGGGGTTTAGATGAGCAATGAGGTCCTGCCATCCTCCCAAACTTGAGTCCTCCAAGGTCAGAGAGGTGACTGAATGACTGGGCCAAAAGTGGACCATTGGGGTGACAATTGTCCTTGGGCTGACAGACTAGTACCACGGCAGGCAGTACAGACAGGGAGCAGCTCCACTCCAGGGCCCTTATAGTGGCAAAGTGCACATGCTGTGGACACAGTCAATTTTCTAACCAACTCCCACATCCACCTAAACATCTTCAATGGCATAATGACATTGGAGGCTGAAGGTGCTTGTGCCATTTTCCCAAACAGACAGTCACACAATCGTAAATGCAAATCTGATGCAGTGTTAGCGAAACAAATAGGATCACTTTCTCTCACTGTGATCTACTGTCCTACGCACATGCACTAAGCGCCAGGAAATCATTTACTCCAGGTCAAATCAGTCCAATCATAGGGTTCACCCTAGACCATCTGCATATGTCTCACATGTGCCAGGCATGAGACTGTCTCCCGCAGACACCAGGCACCCACATTCCACTGAAAGGAGTGAATTCTAGCAACGCTCTAGCACCATGTTGATTGCATTACTGTCCAGTGCAAAAACCATCAAAAACATCAAACATCGTCATCCAGCACCATTCTTGTGGTCCAGTCATGCCACAGACCCCCCCAGAAAAACATCCCGGATGAGCCCCCTCTTGTAGCCCACCCCCTCTCCAGTGTCTAGGGGTATGATGATAGTAGATGTCCATGGGGAGGGATGGCCACAGCAGAAACTGCACTACATGGCTTAAATTTTCCAGGTCCTCCAAGAGATGAAGGGTGACTGGCCTCCTGGTGCTGGGCTAGAAGAAAATTGTTGGTTAGTGATGAGAATAGTCAGTGCAAAGAACTGAGATGACACTGCAGGTGCAAGGAAACAGTGGGATCCCATTTAATAACATATAAAATTACTCCATGGAACAGAGAGTTAATCACAGTTTGGGGGAAAAACATCATACTGGACCGACATGGTCGTGTAAGTACAAGAGTCCATAATGTCCCATTTGCACATTATCCATTCCGCAGAACATGATCCGGATGACCCCATTAGGCAGCTCAGTTTATCCATGAATAACAATAAGGATCCTGCAGGACTACATCTTTTCCCAGTCCCACAAGACTCACACTCTCCCTTGCTGCTCGGAACAGGCTAGCCTCTCAACTCAGGGCCGCCATTCCCTTATCCCAACTGCTTGCATGACCTTCGGGGCTAGGGACATGTCAGCCTCTCACCTCGGGGTTGCTATTCCCTTCTCCCACTGGCTCCAGAATCACGGACTCCCTCCTGGGTGACTGACCACATGAACATACGTACATACGAATTTACCAGCAGAAACAGGCCATAATGGTCTATCAAGTCTGCTCGGGTGTGTAGCTCAGTTAGTTTCCTGGAACTGTCCCTCTCCCCTACTCCTTCTGAAGACATTCTTCACCATCCTATTCCCCTCCCCCAACTTCTTCTCAGTAGTGCCTCCTTCAATCCTAATCTTCTTCACCCTGTCCCACCCCCTCCTTTTGAAACCAGTCACCATCTTCACTGCCACCACCTGCTCCGACAACTCATTCCACACTTTAACAACCATTTCAGTGAAAAAGTGTCTCCTCATTTCCTTCCTGAATCTACCCCCCACCAGTTCAGACTGTGCTCCCTTGTTGTATCCTCCTTCCTCGTGTCAAAGATGCCCTCAGTAGGCCGGTCTGGTGGTGCAGAGGGCTGAGGCACTGGATGCCTTACCTCTCACCTTGCAGGTGACCCATGTTTGGAAACGAGTGGGGCTGTCAGTGGTCAGTCCAGGTGGGAGGGAGCGGTGCAGGATTGAGTTGCCGCCAGGCAGCTGTCCTCTCCAGGGAGGGTTTAGGGTTTCCCACAGCTCTTGATTGCCTCGCGGTGGAGGCTAGGGGGCAGTGCAAGCCAAGGGAGCCAGGCACTAGGCCAATGGAATGGGAGGAAGGGACAGTAACTGGAGGAAGAAGGCCTATGTGCGCCTCCATGCACATGTGCCTCTCTGGCTGCGGCCCTGGGCTAATTGGAAAAAAATGTGGAGAATGACAGGGGTCATGGCAGGCTGAAGCCTCCGGGCCAGCTCCAGGGGACTGCCGGGACACGCATAGCGTCCTAAGTTCCCGATCAACCCTGGAGTCTGGTAGGTTGGCAGACTAGCAGACATGACCCACTGACAGAGGCAGAAACACCTATATGGGGGAAAAAAAGATGCCCTCAGTACCAACCCTGTTTATTCCCTTAAGGTACTTGAAGATTTCAGTCATACCCCCCCTCTCCCTTCTGTCCTCCAGGAAGTATATGTTTAGCTCCCTAGGCCTCTTCTCATATAATTTGTCTCCCATGCCCTTGATCATTTTGATTGCCCTCCACTGGACCCTCTCCAGTAGTTTGATATCCTTCTTCAGTAAAGGCCACCAAAACTGAACACAGTATTCCAGGTGTAGTCTCACCAGTGACCTGTACAGTGGCAGTATAACTTTCTCTCTCTCCTTGAAGTGATTCCCCTTGTGATGCAGCCTAGCATTCTATTTGTTTTGGCTGCTGCCTTAAGGCACTGTGCGATGTGTTTCATATCACTCCTTACCATTACTCATAGGTCCTCTTCTTCCTCTGATACTGTCACCAATTCTCCCCCCAGCCAGTATGTGGCCTCTGGGTTTCCAGCTCCTATGTGCATTACCTTATACTTCTTCACATTAAAACCCAATTGCCAGATTCCCGACCATTTCTACAGTTTAGCCAGGTCCTCCCTTAAAGCCTGCCTCTCCTCCTCTACGTCCACTCTCCCACATAATGAAGTATCATCTGCAGATCTTGCTATTGACTCCCTCTGCAGTATCACCAATAAAAATGTTGAACAGCACAGGTCCAAGTACAGAGCCCTGTGAAACCCCACTGGTTACAGACCTAGGTTTGGACAGTTCTCCTCCTACCACCATTCTCTGGTTCCTGTCCCTTAGTCAGCTCTTGATCCATCCCAGCATTCTGTCCCCTAATCCCAGGTCCCCCAGTTTGCTGATCAGGCTACCATTTGGCACTGAGTCTAACGCCTTGCTGAAGTCCAGGTATAGTATGTCCACCGCCTGCCCCATGTCCAGAGACCTTGCAACCCAATCAAAGAAATCAATCATATTGGTTTGACAAGACCTCCCCCTCTGACAAACCCATGCTGCCTAACATCCTGGAGTCCATGCTCTTCAAAGAAGGATACCAGCCTTTCTTTTAGAATGGTCTCCATCAACTTCCCCACTATGGAAGTTAGACTAACTGGCTTGTAATTTCCTGGCTCGTCCCTGGGTCCATTCTTGTGGAGAGGCACCACATGAGCTGTCCGGTCCTGTGGTACACACCCCCCTTCTCCAGTAAGGTGTTAAATAGGTCTGTCAGTGAGGCTGCTAACACCCCCACCAGTTCCCTTAGGACCCTCGGGTGTACCTCATCTGGGCCTGGTGCCTTGTCCACCGTCAATTCCCTTAGACCTCTTAAAACCCTGTCTACCCCAATCTCCCTCTCATAGTCCTCCCTCCCCAAGGTTCCCCCTCACTCGATCCCTGTGGCATAGGCCTGTCCGCTTCCTTGGTGAAGACTTAGCAAAAGTTTTCATTTAGTGCCACCACTTGCTCTTCCCCCTTTTCCACCCATCCTCCCTCTGGTTTAATCCTCACTCTCCCATCCTTTCTGATTCTTCTCTCCTTGATGTACCAGAAGAAGTCCTTTTCCCCTTCCTTAATCCCCTGCACCAGTCTTAGTTCTTTCTCAGCTTTGGGACATGAGAGTCAGGCTGCCTGTCCCTATGGATATCCCAGCCAAGGCACTCAGTCCCAACCACTATTCCCTTAGCTTCAGCACTACCCTTTGCTCTGCCTCAGGCCTTGGCTCCAGTGTTCCCTCCTGCCACTCAGCCTCTCACTTCTCCCGTGGGGAGATGGTCTTTCCCACTCCCTATAGCCTGGGAAGCCCTTCCAATGACCACTGCTACATCCACAGCAGGGTTGATTTCTTTCTCCAATCTCCCCAAGAAAACTACTATATATCACCTCGAGCGAGTAATCCATCCTGCTCACTCAGTGCCAACCTCCCGCCCCCTCTTCAAGTGCTCCCTTAAAAGACAGGACTGCTCCAGGGTACTCCCATGCTGCCAGCAATCCCCTAGGGTGGTGAAAACATTTATCCCTTAGGGCCTGGGTTAAAATAACCCAATATAATTGTCCCAAAATATGCACATCCTAATGCATTACAAATGATGCCCCACTCACCGGGGGGGGGGGGTTACATTATGTTTCACTGTTTCAGTATATGTCTATTCCCATCTATCTATTCTCATTCCTACACAGACACATTCCCATGTAGTTGGTTTTGTGTAGCACACTATGTGACTTGCTATTATGTGATTGCTTGCTATGATGACTCTTGTCAAGTTATATTCCGTTTAGTCCTTCCCTTGGCTTCCACTTCTAAATATACATTGTTTCCACATTGCTGAGCAATCTCTACCAAACAAGAATTGCTGTTTGGCTTATGTGTCGGTCCAGCTGACAGCACGGTTTTTTTCACATGATGTAAATGCCATGTTACACAGGGCTCAACTATAGATCTCTTTCAACCATTACAGTATGTTATGCCAGAGATTTAAAGGAACTCATGATGATTATTAACCAAACTCCCAAATATGAAATCAAAGAGATGACTCCTAAATGTAATGTACCAGTTCAACCCCCTGTGTGCCAAGACAGACAGTCAATATCATAGCCTCTCCAAGTAAAATTAACCAAGTCTACCTCATCAGCATGAAAAGTCTACATATAGCTGTTTAATGTACAGCCCATACAATCAGGTGGGAAAGAGACCACTCTGCTTTCAACCTGAAATAATTACTGTTCCTCTGACAAATTTAGCACAAACCTCTAAAATACATTTCAGTGTAGAGAAATTGACATTAACCTTAAGTGACCAATTAGCCAAATTTACCAAGAAATGGAATACTCTATGCAAAGTGTTATTTGGTACAGAATAAACCTATATGTAGTGTAAATCTTACTGTGGAGTTTTGGGTCTCTGACATTCCAATCTTAGTAGAAATTAGGTGTAAAATGTATAAAAGGTAATCAGATTACACCCTCCTGTCTCTTACTTCTCCTTCTTCTTTTCTTTCTATGCCTATCCTTCTTTCTTCTTCTCTCTCATTTATCTTAATTGATAACTGATATTTTTTTTAAAAGTTTATATTCGATTAATACTGATTCATGATATTTGATATACATCACTTGGGATATCTAACAATATGAGAATAATAACATATGTATGTTGTATCTTATTTTATTATTTTTATTATATCATATGTACTTGTAATTGTATGTATACTTTTAAAACAATAAAAATATGGTGATAAAAAAAGATATTTCTGTGTTATCAGATTCCAGTGGGATAATTAGCAGGCCTTCCTTCCTTCCTTCCTTCCTTCCTCCTTCCTCCAGGGAAAGTTCTACTGGGACTAATAGCGCTTTTTCAGGGATGAGTCAGGCCAAATGTGACACAAAAATAGCAAACATAAGCTCAGTGATACACAGAATAATACATCACAACATTATGCAATAAACACTACTATAAGAATTACAATGTAAAACAAGTAAATGTGACTTTTGTTTGCAAATGCTTAAAATACATTTCTTAAAGCAGCAGTATTTGTAGTCACCATTTAGTTGTTTTCTTTTTTTAGTAATAATGTTTCCCTAGCAAAAATATCAAGATAAACATTTTTCTTTAAATTTTTGTCTGCACCAAGATACAGGATTCTGAAGTTTTTAAAAGTTCCCACTCAGCGTCATGCCTGCCATAAAAAATTAAATATTTTAGTACTGCGCTGTGTAGTTTACTATCAGAAACATGTGTTAACATCCCCTAATGCATCCACATTATGAATCTTGAATGAACATTCAACAGGTAACCTCAATAAATGAGATATTCAAAAATTGTGAGTGGGGGGCATATTTAATGATGTGAGTCATTAACTACAAGATTAATTATAAAAGCTGTTTAACAAATATCTGAGAAAACTAAAAATACACTAAGGATGAATCTAAGAATGCCAGAAATACATTTTTGCTAAAACTACTGTATATCTATATCTCAGGGTTTTGAAAAATTGATTAGCAGTTATTTTCTTGGGACAATACTAACTGTACAGAAAGCATTTATATAGGTTTTCTAGAAGTGTTATATTTGTTAAACACAGTGAGGCAAGTACTATGCATTTTCACACTGTTTTAGAACTGTTATGAGCAAAACGCTGATCAATTTTTAGAGTTAAATAAAACCCTGATTATCTATCTATCTATCTATCTATCTATCTATCTATCTATCTATCTATCTATCTATCTATCTATAGATCTATCTATTTATCTACCTATCTATCTAGGTATACATAGTTTTAGCAAAAATTATTTCTGGCATATATATATATATATATATATATATATGATTTGTTTGCCAACTAACAAATATTGCACCTTTGAAAGTTAATAATTAGTGAACACTTCTTAAATCCAATGGAAGGCAATCTCATATCTTAGGTCCCACAAGATTTAAAGCCTTTTGGCCATTCACTGTTCTAATCATTGCTATATTTATTAGTAACAACATTTGAGCTCAACAAACAAACTTTTTTAAAGAGAGTTCATATTTGACACAGAAGTTTCCACCTTCCACTTTCCACCTGGCTAAACCATTTTAGATAAGTATTGTAATATCTTAAAGGTGCTTTTGCAAATTCACAACCAGGACAATCCAATGGAGATGTAAAACATTGCTTAAAGTGGAGTTCTTCTTCCACACAAGTACAAGGAGGTCAAATGACCTGTCTATGGTCAAACAATAAGCTAACAGCTGAGCTGAGATTTAAACCAGGATCTTCTGGCTCCCAGTCAATTGCTATAACCATTTGACTACACTGCCTTATCTTGTTCCCACCTAACATATTTTGCAAGACTTAATCTGGGTTTATAGGAAAAGAGGGGATTACTTTGCATAGGCATAGTCAAGCAACTCAAGAATAAATTGCAACAGATGTAAGATTTATAAATTAAACTTGGACAACTGTAGTTGAGAAAGGATAAAGCAACCCTTCATTTTCCTCTTGGGCAGCACTGGTCATATTAACGTCATATGGTTAGTGAAATCAGAAAGTTGGAGTCAAAGCCACTTATTAAGATCAAGCCCAGTAGTGGCCCATTTATTTCTGATGGCACTCTAAATGGTTTCAGCAGTACCACTGCAAAGCTGTTCTGTTACACTCAGGAGATGTAAGCTCAACTAAGACGGGCTGGTTCTGATCAGAACTAGTTTTATTTATTTTTTATTCATTTGAACAAGTCAGATTTATAACCTTTGAGTCAGGGACTCATTTACAAAGGCACCTCGTCACAGGGAGGGCAAGAGAATAGAACATTGTGCATATACAACATTGGACAACATTACAGGTGCAGACATTGAACACAAAATACACTAAGTTACACATTGGTGTTAAATACAGATTTACAATTAAAGATGTACAATTTCTCTGGAGTTGCAGTGGAATACATTCTTGTATAAATCTAAGGGGGTAGGCAAAAAAGGGGTAGGGGAAATATGGATTTTAATACTGATTTCTAAAAGGTTCTAAGACGATGCTCATTCTTATGCCTCCTTTGAAAGTAATTTGCATGTATTTGCATATTGATTGATTTATTTAAAATTGTTAACTGGGAGAGGCACACTGAGATGAGGTTCATCTCCAGGTATGACCTAAGGGAAAGAGGAAGTGAAGAAGCACAATTACAAACAAAATACAGCCAGTCAGGTGGTGTGGTTATAATGAGGATAACATAAAGATCAAGAAGTTGAGTGCAGTACAGACAAAATGGCAAAACACTGCACATGGACGACAAAGGAATTAGCATCCAAATCATCTGTGGGTAAATTGGACAAACTCAAAAACTACATCATGCCAGAGTGAAGGCAGGATGAGCTGGTGCTGAAGCTAGGAGTCAAAACAGGTTGATATATTTCAATGAGGTGGCCGGGGCTGTGATATACAATATGTATGATTAGCTTTCATTACACATATTTTGAACCACTTCAACTCCTTTGTAAGAGGTGGTTACTTTTGGTTCTAAATTTTAGAATCAGCCTGGCTCTATTTTTTTTTTTGTAAGAATCAGTTCTGCCCATCACTAATAGATCCAGCTATGTAGTGAGGTAGACATGCTACTTCCTCAGACCAGTAAAGAGTAGCCAGCTGTTTTAGCCTAATCTAAGATTTTACAGAAACATTTTGCAATTTTTGGAAAAAAGTACTTCCCCTTGACAAAATTGCTGCCCCCTTGAAAAGAATTCTAGAACCACCTCTGTCTGTTCATCCCTAACTGGTTTGAATACAAGGTCAGAATTCACACTGAAGGTGGTTAACATGTGGAATGGCCTATGCAATGACATACCTCTCAACCTCTCAGCATTAAAATGTGACACATGGGACTTTAAAATGCAGAGCAGATTTTCAGAATGCCTAGCAAGAATTACAGAATAATACACTTGTAAACGTTTGTAAGACCAGAAATAGCTATAACAGTTATGAGGAACATCGATAAATGTTTGTAGAGCAATGGTACATTTAGATGTTAAATACATTGCACTAGATGAAATGCAAAGCAGTTGGGAACTACGCTCCATGAGATTGTGGAAACTATCACTGTTCAAGTTTTCAGTGCAAGATTAAACTAATTCTGGAAGGAGAATTGCCTCACAGGTTACACAGAGTGAATAGGAGTAACATTCAGTTTATCTCATGTCATTGGGTTCTGCTTCACTGTAGTCTTCAGCTCAGCTGATGTTCCTGTGTTCCAGAACTGCTAAGAAATTAAAAATGAATACTGGGTGGGGAAAAGGCTGTATTAACATAAAACACTGAATAAAGGAAAAATAGGACTATTTCAAATCAAACACACAAAACAGTACACTAAGGTAATTAAGCAGACTTCGCTCATACTCAGTTTTATAATAACCCAGATTTACAACAACATTAAAAAATGTAAACAGACTTTATAATTCCCTTTATAGGAAAGGGGAAAGATTGCAGCATTCCTGTTTTATATTTGCTTACCCTCAAGTTTTCAGTACTTGTCTCTGTTTTTTGTTTCCTTTTCCTGTTGCCTTTCAAACCAGTTCTGTACATTGCCCTGTCCCCATAAAACCTTTATAGATACTCCAATCAGTAATATAATTAGTTGCAGTCAGTAATGACTAACGCTGATACTGCTACTCACATGGTCTACTACATTAATAACAAATTCTGGTGAGAACCAAAACAGCCGCTAGTACGTTAACCTGATAAAGGATATCCGATGCAGTGCAAGGGCCCATCAGGCCTCGACAGACACATCAACCCCTAGTGAGGAAGGCTCTTCAGCCCATCACAATGTGTCATCTGTTGCCAGAACATTGTCCTGTCCCTCCCCAGGCTGGGGCCAGTGCCATATACTGCAGCGCCTTCCCCCAAGCCTCAGCATATTTAGCAAGCTCACTGAGCTTGCAGCTGAACTTGGGTCACTGGCATGGGAAGGCAACATGGTCCCCGCTGAGACATGGACCGTCCCTGCACACAATGTCACTTCATAAATCTTTCAGGCATATTTTGACCAGAAATTTTCAACATAGTCCTTTTATGACTCCGCCCCTTTTTGAACATGATAGGAGCCATTTATAAAATACTGGACAAAACACCATTTTGCTCTACTAGTGTGAAAACACATTTTGGCCAGCATTTAAAAAAACAACACCCATCACGTTCATTAAGTGGTGTAAAGAAAATGGCTATGTGAAACATTTGCTGTTAAAATACTGAAAGTTACCAAAATTATGAATGACCGCTCAAAAATGACAACTTGCCTTCATAACTTTGTTTTTTTTTTAATATTTTGGCCCTACATTTTCAGCATATTTTTCTTATAACCCCACCTCATGAACCGGCATCAGCATAGATCTTGCTATGCAGCCCTAAAAATGGAGTGAATAATCACTAGGTGGGAAATTCAGAAATGCACCAGAGGCAGATGCAACAGCCACTCAGCGCATGTACACTATGCCAGTGAGCATCCGACGTGATATTCAAAGGCTGAGCACAATGGCAAGTGACAGCGCAAGATGGCTGAATAGCGCAGGGATGCGCCATTGCACAACAAGGGCTGCACCAGGGACCAAGTCAGCAGGCACCATCGCACAACCTGGGCTGCACAATGGAGCAAGGCAGGAAGTGCAAGAGCACAATATGGGCCAGGCAAGGGACAGAGGCGCATGGGCCACAGCACAGGGCACCCGGCACAGTGTGGAGCAGGCCACAAGAGCAGGCCACACTGCCACCAGGGTGCAGGGGATGACTGGAGGGAGGCAAGGCAGGTGCACAGCCGCAGGCCCTGACCACACAAACCACAGCAGTGCAAGGAGGTGGCGTGACACCAATGGCCTCTGGCAGACAGCCACGGGCAACACCCACAGGATGGCACGGGACATGCCACTGGGACCATAGCTGACAACACACCTTCTGACAGCACACAACACACAGGCCACACAGCCCAGCAGGGAACACACATATGCCCCAGGGCACACACAGGCCACTGGGCACAGACCACCAGACACAAGCCCCAGTTGACCCCAGATGTACCACACAGCCACCATGCACACCACTGCAGCATGGCACCATACACCAGCTGCAAAGCAGACATGGACACAGATGGCTACCAAAATATGTGTATTAAAAGAAACAAACAACTACAACAACAAACTATATACAGGGGAACAGGGAGAGGGGGCAGGGAACGGGGAGGCCACAATCAGGAAGGTAGGCTGGGGAAGGGGTTGGGGGGACAGGGGTCATGGCTAAGCAGGGTACAATGGAGGATTGGGAGGGGGTGTCAGGGGAAGGGAGGGTGAAGCAGGCCAATGGGCCCCCAAGATGTCCACACCTACCGGCGCCTCGACCGTCTTCGCCTCTAAGGCCGGAACAGGACCTGCCTAATGATGCGGGCCACTGCAAGGGTGGCCGTGGTGACTCTCAGTATCCTCTCCAGCAGCCTTGTGTGGACATCCACCTGATGGACACCTAGGACAAAGGAGGGAACAAGGATGAGTGCACGCCCACACGACTGTAGCCCATCCACTGTGTGCAGCGGACAGTGGTGACATGTGCCCTGTAGGTGGCACACAGCCATCCGCAGCGTGCGTGCCCACACGAGCCATCATCCTGACCATCTGCAGCCACGCTCAGCACTGCACACCACCACCAGCCATGTGCAGCATGCCACAGCCATGGCTGCCATGCATATGGCCATTGCGTGGGGAAGACAGTGGCCTGGCTTGGACCCGGATGCACCCACAGCCCACCCGCAGTGGCCACACACGTGCAAAAGGTGCAGCATGGTGCAATGGACCACGCTGGTGATGCATGGCCATAATGGCTATGTGCACAGGGGGCTGTGGCCCACCCCTACCCCACACAACAATGTACACTGACAAAGTGCTTACCTGCAAGCTGCGGTCCAACTGGTGCCTGTCCACCTGCACATCCTGCCTGGCCAGCATCCCTCTGCCATGTGCCACCACTGTCCTGCTGCCGTCTGGCAGCAGCACCCACCATCCAGGCTCTGGGCCGATCTTCAGGGCCCAGTAGGGAGACAGTGAGAGGCAGACATCAGCACCAGGCAGCAACCCACATGCCCCACCCTCCTTCAGCACAGCATACCCCATGTCCATGTGCAGTGGCGGTGCCGTGGCACAGTACACCTATGGTGCACTGTCATGGCCAGCGGCATTCCCAGCCACAGCCCCCCACCCCCGACAGCACAGTGTGACACCCGCTGGCACCCCACAGAACAGCAACATGGCACGGTCGCAGATATGTGCACTCACCTGACCGTGGCACTGCATCCCTCCAGACACGTGCCTGCAGTGTCCTCAGATGGTCTGGATCCCTCCTCCACAGGTCCCCGTACCTCTGGTGGCACTGCTCCCCACTACGGTGTGACCCTGTGGCTTCCTCCAGCTCCTGGGCCACTCCCCTGCCACACCTCTGTGCGTGGCTGGTCCAGGGGCACCTGCCCATGTAGGGAACCAACATGTGGCTCCACCAGTGCCACCAGGTTGACTAGCTCAACCTGGCACCAAGTGGGCACACTCAGTGTGCTCCGATGAGGCATGCCTGAAAACTACACAGCTGAGCCAAAATGGCACTGGTGAGCGCACGAGGCCATCATGCGATGGATGCGTGACATGCCTGGTGATGCACCACCATCCCCAATCGTGCATGCCTCGCCTATGTGTGATACAGCTGGGGTGTCGCTGGCACATGCCTCAGGCACCCTGGGGGTCAAGGGACACATGCAGGGGTCAATGGTCTGCACGTGCACCATGCACGACAGCGCAACTGGACATGGATAGTATGGTGCGCTATAGGGTCCAGTGTGCCCCATGGGCCATGTGCCAATAGTGCACAGGCACCATTGAGTGTACAGCGCTCGTGCCCCACATGCCCAATAGCATCAGAGTGCCATGCCACCTGTAGTGCACTGTGCGTAGGGTGCGCTACCAACGTAGGCAACGTCAGTGCACACATGCGCTGTACCATGCAGAATGCACATGTCATACAGTTGCGCCATGGCTTGTGCAGGCACATCCCCACTGCACCATGCGCAATTCCATGATATTCAGCAGGATATGCAGATGAGCTGATCAGCATATCCGCGGCGCAGCAGAGGCATTTGCATCTCATTACAGTTGAGCATTCCCTCATTTGTATGTGATACGCTATAAAGGCACCATGGAACTGCACAGGCACCAGACTGGTATTGCATCCTTCACAGGTAAGACGCCAGACAGTGGGCATGTCGGGACAGTGGAATGGGGGTATGCCTCGTGTGTGGCAGCCAGCACTAACCACATGTCCCCCCCACAGGAGTAAGCATGTCAGTGCAAGAGGAGGTTGAGGAGCAGGGGCTTGCATGGAGGCGCAGGCCCAATTTCACAAGGGCTGAGTGCGATGCCCTGTATGATGCTTACCTGGACCAGGAGCCCCTTATGAGTGGCTCCACAGGCATCCTGCAGGCCAGGGCAGAGGCATGGGATGGAGTGGCCAGGGCCGTGAACCTGCAGGGCAGCCATCAGAGGTCAGCACAGGAGTGCAAGAAAAAGGTGGGCACAGACCGGAGGTGAATAAAGGAGAAGGTGGCTGCCATCCATGCCGCATGGGCCACCATGGGCGGTGGACAGCCTGAGTGCCACAGCTGACACCTCAGGAGGAGCTGGTGGTGGTGACCATGCGGTGCAGTGCCATAGAGGGTGTACCTGGTGGTGATTTCCAGATGGGGGGAAGCCCATCACTGCATGGTAGGTACAGTGGCACATGGGGATGGGGGTGAGGGGTGCAAGGGGGCAGGGGTGCGTGGTTGTGGCACTAATGTGTATGTGTTCCCTTACAGATCCTGAGCACCTGTGTGCAGCTGCAGGGGTGGCGGTGCTCACCTTGTGCGCTGACATGGGCCTGGAGGAGCACCCATCCACCTCTACTGGAGTCCGGGGTCCGGACCACTGCCGGGCCTTCCCCACTGTCCGACCAGATGCCTGTGGCATGGGCGCGGATGAGGCCCAGGCAGTGTTTCAGTGGGATGCCAGCCATAGCACCTGGTATGCTGAGACACTGATCAGGGCGGGGTCCGGGTCTGATGATGACATGTCCACTATCCTGGACAGTGGTGATGCCAGCAAGGGAGAGGCACCCATGCCATGCACCAGACACAGCAGCGCAGCTGGTGCCCAGGTGGTGCTTGATGACCCTCTGGCCACACCGCCTGGTGAGGCGGTGGTCGATGTACCTACGGCGCAGCCCATACTGTGTGGCGGTGGTGGTGCAGCCGCCCCGGCTCCATCATGTGCACAGCGGCCGAAGGGGCAGCAGCAGCAGGACGGTGCCGAAGGGGATCCGGGTGCAGTGGCCACTGCCATTGCACTGCAGACAGTACAGGCCCAAGGAGGCCCCACTGTGCAGCCCCCACCTGTGCGGGGGGCTGTGCCTCAGGGCTGCGCAACTTCTGTGGGTCGGCGCAATGCCCAAGACCCCAGGGCACCGATCCTCTGATCGAGCACACCCGTCTGCTCCAGGCATCCATGGAGCAACAGATGACGGTTGTGGCAGGAGTGCGTGCACTCTGCACAGAGCTGCGCCAGTCCGCAGGGCGGCATGACCAGGACTTTGAGCAGCTCCTGGCCGAGGCCACACACATGTGGGAGGACATGACCGCAGGCCTGGATCGGCTCATCACTGCAGTCACGGCCGGCCTAGCACCACTGGCCACCCTGGTGTGGGGACGTCCACGGCAGTCGCCATGGAGTGCATTCTCCACCCCTCAGTCCCAGCGTCATGCGACCCCGGCATTGTCATCACCGGGATCCACTGTAGGCATTCCGGGCATGCCTGGAGTGGGCCTGTTCAGGGACCTGCAGACACCTGCGAGGAACCGGTTGCACACCCGCAGTGTCACACCTGGGGGACTGTCTGTGACACCCCCTGTGGCCGTCGCACAGCCTGAGTCTGCTGGGTGGCCTCAGCAGGGCCATCCACATGTCTGTGGTGGCCATGCAACTGCGTGGTGGTCATGACCTGCCTCCCTCCCTGTCCGCTGCCTGCCACAGCCCTGTATGCACAGTGGTGTGGTGTGTGCATGTGCGTACCAGGGCCATGTGGTCCATGGCCCCGCCAACATGCCACCCTATTTTACCATAGCTGCTAGCCACCACGCCCAGCTTGTGCATGATGATGCCATCACATCCCGGCTGCCACTGTGCACTGGTGTTCAGCATTTGATACACGCCCATTGGCAGCTTCAGGGTGTGCATGTGTGGGTGCCTGTGTGACTGTGCTTGTGTGTGTAGAGGTGTGTGGGGCTGTGTGTGTGGGGTCTGCAGTGCTTCCACAGTGTCCTGTCCCATTCCGTCAACGCTGCCTTCCAGCCGTGTCTGTTGTTGGGCCCAGCCTGGGATGCCTGTATACTGTACCTGCATGTGGTCACATTCACCTACCTGCATGAACCGTAGTGCTCCTCTGCAATGGTGCCCCGGTGCTGCTGGGCCATCCTCTGCAGCCGGGGTTCCCGTCACCCAGGGGGGGCTGCCCACCATCGTGTGGCCCGGTGTCCGCATCGTCCCCACTGCTGTTCCCCTCTTTGACCTTGATGGCTATCCCATGGTCAGTGGCCATGTTGTGTAGCACACAGCAGGCCAGGAATAGGCCACAGGCCTTTGAGGGGCTGTACTGTAGGGCACCACCAGACTTGTGCAGGCAACGGAACCATGCCTTCAGCAGTCCAAACACACGCTCGATGATGTTCCATGTGCTGGCATGTGCCTCGTTGTATCTCTCCTGCACTGGAGTCGATGGGCGCTGGTATGGGGTGAGCAGCCAGAGTGGGTATCCACTGTCACCTGTGTGGAAACATGATGGGTTAGCACCGTGGTCTGTGTGGCTGCCTCTCCGCCTACACAGACAGACCCCCTATGACCCCAGCATTGCATCTCCCCCAAGACCCTGCCCTGCTGTGCAGAGCTGCCCATTCCAGCTGCATATTCACCTACTAGGTGGCCGGTGAGGATGTCCCCACTCTCAAACCTGTGGCACAGTGCAGACTGGTGCCAGATGAAGGCATCATGTGCTCCTCCAGGGTGTGAAGCACAGACATTGATTATGCACCCCTTGGCATCACACACCACCTGGCAGTTGACGATGGGGTAGCCTTTCCTGTTGATGTAGGCCACCCCCTCCAGCCCCGGTGGTGTGCGGATGCCTACGTGGGTGAAGTCAATGGCCCCTAGCAAGCCAGGCATACATGAAACCCTGTGGAACTCCTGCATGTTTGCTGTATGCTCCGCCTGTGTGCTGGGGAAGTAGATGTATTCCGCAGCATGTGGCAGCAGTGCATTGAGGAATTGTGTGAGGAGCCACAACGTGGCCAACTGGGTTATGCCTGTGGTGTCCCCTGTTGGTCTCTGGAAGGTGCCCGTGACGAGCAGGCACATTACAGTCTTGACCTTTGTCTCCACTGACAGGGCGTGGCTCTGTCTTGTGGGTGCCTGCATCTTATCACTGCACAACTCACAGAGCTGCCTCAGAATCACACCGGTTTAGGCAGTACCAGCCCACAATCTTGGTGTCACTGTACTGTTCAAAAGTGGTGCGGGCACGGTACCACCTGTTCCAGGCATACCACTGCCGGGCCCTTCCACGGCCACGCCGCTCAGCCTCCCACCTCCTCACACCCCTCATTACTGCCTCCATGTGGAATATTGCACTGGCCATGGCCTGGCCTGTCCTGCCCCCACCCGCGCGGCTAACATCCTGGACTACCCCGGCTGTATGCTGCTGCCTGGGCCCCTGCACTGGCGCACTCCTGTATTGGGGACCCACACACACTCTGGTCAGCTCAAGCTCACAAGCACAGTCAGGGTTGCACTCCCTGTCCCACTGCTCATTGCACTTCCTGCATCTGTGCCTGTTCTTCACCCCTGCTGCTGTCCTGCCTGGCCACTGGACCTCTCTCTCTCTCTCTGTCTCTATCTCCCTCTGTCTCTCTCTCTGTCTCTCTCTCTCTCTCTCCATCTCTCACCCCTACTCCCATGGGCACAAGCCTCCATCCTTTTATGGGCTCAACTTTGCTCCGCACATATCCCTGTTGCTCCACGCTTGCGCCATCAGCTTGCTGTTGTATATCACACTGTGCGACTTATTCATGGCTACGCCCCCTGCACTTGCACATGCATTCATTTGGGTTGTGCATTGGCACACTGCGTTTTGCGCTGCGCATTGTCGCCCACTGAATATCGCTCATTGGCGCATGTCTGCTATTGCAGTGGCACATCTCATTTGCGCCTTGCACAACTGCTTTGAATATCCCACCCAATGTGTTCAATTTTATTGAACTGACAGTTCATGCAAGTGGACATATCAGTATCAGGTGGAGCTACTGACTGATGGCAACCGATGATGTCATTGGTTAGAAGACCTATAATGATATAATAGCTAGCGACATACAGAGCTGATTTAAATATCAGGGAGAGAGAGAGACAAAAATAAAAACTCATAAACAGAAGGGGAACAGGGTAAGAACAGTATGACTTACTTTAGTAAAGGTACCGTAGTTCTGATTTTTTTTTATAGCTCATCTCAGACTATAGGGAAGTTCTTTCCTATCAACCCACCCCTGAGCCTTTCTTTTAAAGCATGTTTTAGTGCATCAGTAAATGTTTATCTCCACTTATGGCACTAATTATAGTCTATAACATTGTTTGATCATTTTTTGCACATTATCAATGCCCTCCTTTAGTTCTCCTGTTGCAAATTTTAATTTACGCATTTTCTTCTTATGACTTTGCAAAGCATTTTGTGGTGCTCTGCTTGAAAGACATTATATAAAAATGAGTTGCACTGTATTCTTGTTTTGTTGTGCCACATGCTCTACAATGCTTTAGGCCTACTGGCTAACAATGTGAAAAGCAGAGGACTCCAGATCCCAAACCCAGCTCTCTTGGCATTGAGCTTTGTCCAGCTTCTGGATTAGTCTGTGTATCAGGGTGGCTCCACATTTTTGATAATACTATATGGTCTGTCTTCTCTCATATTTGACTTGTTAAGCAATGGCTGATCACAGAAAACAGCAAAATGTTTAAAAAATTGCTGTGAAGGATGGCAGGGAAACAAACAATAAATGCAATGCAGTTCCTCTCCCTCAGTGTACTCTGTCTGTCTGTCTTTTCTGTCTATCTCTCTGTCTCTCTCCCTCCCTCTCTGTTGAGTTGAGCATGAACTGTGATTTCTGGTAGTGACAAACCTCTTTAGAGATTATGTGGCCCATGTGGATTAAAAGGATCATCTGGGATGAATGTTTTCACGCTGACACAAACACTCCAGTCAAGTCCATCAGATGTCATGCTTACTAAACAGGCAGCAGCGTTTTTCTCAGAAGGACAGATTCTGAAGGTCAGGAGAAGAGAAAAACACAACAACTGTTGGGATTTTTTTCAACAATCTGTATTTTATTTTTCAAATATCAGAAAGAAAAGCTGATTCTGGTCTGAGAGTCCAAAGCTTGCAGACTGGACTTTATTGAAACCCAATTTATGGAGGGAGGGGGAGGCTGGATTCTGATTAGAGGTATGAGCATTAGCAGGGAATGAGAGGGGCACAAATTAAGTTTAGATGGCAATGAACCATCTTATTACTATTACAGGTCACAAGAGAACTAATACATTCTTTTTCAGCCCAGGCTATAGCACACAGATGGCACAGCTGCCCATATTTTGCAGTAATTTATTAATAACATCTCTCGTAGAACATGGGAATAGGAATGTGGAGAATGTTGTTATTATAATTTGTTGCTGTCAGATAGGATATTGACATTAGACTGGTTCAAAAGTCGATTAGTTCAATGGGCATGAACCCACTGTCATGAGATATTCTTTGCCCTAGCAGAGCTTAGTGGACTGGCCTCGTATCAAAGGAATTATATTAATTCATACATACATACTGTGCATACATATAGACAGACATACTTTACTTCTACACATGCAAACTGTACGTACATACATACATAAACAAAAAGTGCATACATGCTTACTGTACATACACACTTACTGAACTTTCATACGTACTGTACTTGCATATAGGTAGACATGCTGTACATACATACATAAACACATACTGTGCATACAGTACATACATACATACACAAATACTACACCTATACAAATACATACACACTGTGCATACACACATGCATACATATTGTACATACATACTGTACATACATACCTACATGCATAGAGTACATATAGCTTTAGGGAGGAAAGAAGACCACTGTTCAATTGAGTTTCTCCTTCCCACTCACTGGAAATACCCCGTCAGTCACCCTTTTCATTTCAAAGTACTTGTTGAGTCTGAGCTTCAAGACTGCGATAGTATCAACTCATACCACCTGCTCTAGAAGTCTATTCCAGGTGTCCACTTGTTGCTCTATGAATTATTGCCTCTTTTTAAAAAATTATGTATGTTTTACTAATGTTCAAGGATAACAACAATAATTAAACACATCTGTAATAAAACATTTCAATGAGAACTAGGATAAGAAACGTTCTGAAAATCAAAACAGATCTAACAATCCTAACTTATATATTGAAAAACAACTAAAAAACAGGGCAGAGAAAAAAAGTGCTAGAGTGAGTAATTTTTGCAGAACTAAGTTTTTAGGCCATATAGAAATGATGACCAAATACAATTTAACTGGTCTATCTTGTCTAACATCGAGTATCTTATTTGGTCTTTAGAGACCCTCGTGCATATATTTCACCATCAGTCCTCTGTTAATGCTAGTGAATTTGTTTTTCGGTTAAACAGAATGTGTCTCTTTAAAAGGCCACTGTCAATCCTTTTTGCATCATATTATTTCTAGCAGAAACCCACATTTTATGATTGCTTACCTTCTCTAAAATTCATTGATGTTGCTGTTTGATTAATCTGCCTCCTTGCTTAGCCAACTGAAATGCATGCTAATGTGTACTTAGACCAACCTTGTTTTGTTTCAAATCCTTCATCTACTGTCATTGCACACCTTCTGAACACTAGAAACACACCCAAATAGTGCAGTAGTTCTTCATGCAATAGTCTCCTCTCTTCCCATTGTATTATGAGTGGCTAGACTGTGTTGGGTGTTCCTAACTCCAGGAAAGATGCAGTGGGAGTTGACCAAGGACTGTAAACGAACATGTTTTTGTGGGGTAACACCAGTATAGTGGGCAGTATGTTTTTCACTTTTTAAAAGAGAAGAAGACTCAGAATCAAACTACTAGGTATGTCAGCACATTTTACAGAATGTGTCCAATCATAAAATGTGTTTTTGTGTCAGTTATGAAAGAGTAGCCAGCTCCTCTCAGTCGATTAGATAAATATAATGGAATATGGAGCCCTTCTCTAAACTCACAATTCTGTAAGTTGCCTCACTTAACTATACATACTTTCATTTAACAATTATAACACAAGCTTTTAGAAAGATAACCATATATAGCATCCCTGTATTTGTTGTCAATGACTTTACTAATCATAATTTCTATTCTATGTTCCTTGTTACTGTAGACTATTAGTTTAGTTTATACCCCATTTGTATATATGATTAATTATTATTACAATTGTTTTTGAAAATTCAATAAAAAGTTAATTACAAAAAAAAATGTGTTTTTGAAACTAGGGACACTTTGAGGCCTAGGGGGGTTGACAGTGTCCCTTTAAAGGGTATTACAGGCAGATTAGATGAACCCATGGTCTTTTTCTGTCATCTGCCTCTGTGTTTCTATGTTGCAGTGTAAACACAAAGCAAGACAAGGAACATGTGGCAGGCAGTGTGGGAATAAACCCCATAGAGACACTTGGTTTCAGGGGCAGTATATGGTATTACAGGTAGACTAGCTAGAGCAAAGGTATTTTTCTGCCATGAACTTGGTTTGAAAATAATTTTTAAGTCCCTTCCAAGATTTGAAACATATCTCCTGTAGAAAATGCAATATACTGTATGCCTGCCTGGATTCAAACCACTGGTCCTTTGTCCGATAAGCAAAGACACATTCCGTGTGTCACTAAGCTACATGGAAGGGAGCTACATTTCTTGTGGTGTGGAGGTTAAGTCACAACCTGTAAAGCAGGCAATCAGGGTTCTAATCCCAGCATGGGCTGACAAATTAAAAGCCACAGAACAGTCACCTTTACGAGTATCACCTTTACTAAGCATGTGGTTTGAGATGTGCTAAAAGAGTGACATGAAATTTTTCTGACAGGACAACTTTCTACCTTCACAAGCTGTTCTTAGCTTAATTTACTTCTCATATAATGTACTATTCCAACCCCACACCACCATGGATTGCTACTCAAGTGAGTTTCCATCTTTAAAAAACTTGAAGAAAATGTTTAAGTCCCTGATGGAATTCGAACCATGTCTATTGTGAAAATGCAATATGCTGTGCGCTTACCTGGATTCGAATCGCTGATCCCTTGCTTGCTCAGTAAATACATAGTCAGTGTGCTACTGAGCTGCAGGGGAATGAACTGCAGTTCATGTGGTGCAGAGGTTAATTCACAAATTGCAAAACTGGTAACCAGGGTTCTAATCCCAGCATGGGATTATCTCCTTTACTTAGATTGTGGTTTGAAGTGTGCCAATAAAGGTCACATGAAATGTTCCCGTTGGAACTTCCTGCCCTGACAGAACAACCTTCTACCTGCACAAATTGTTGTTCTTAGCTAAACTTACTTCTCATATAATTTACTGTTCCAGCTACACAACACTACAGATAACAACTCAAGAGAGATTCCATCTTTAAAAAAATTTGAAAAAAATGTTCATGTCCCTGCCAGGATTCAAACCATGTCTCTTGCTGAAAATACAATATACTGTGCACCTGCCTGGATTCAAACCACTGATCCATTGTCTAAGTGATCGCACATTCAGTGTGCCACTGAGCTGCAGGGAAGAGAACTGCAATTCCTATAGTGTAGAGGTTAAATCATAACTCGTGTGAAACATACAGGTCTGATGTTGCTGGAATTCTTCATTTTCCACCATAGTTTTCTTGGACTGCATGATCTGACAGTTGTAAATTTGAATTGTGAAATATGTCACCAGATAGCATGAGCTATCTAGTGACATCTACAGCTTATGAACAGTGATTGGTTGATGTGGCTTGAGGCCATGTAGGGTCAAGATAGTAGTGCACACGTGCTGCAGACCTGTTAACAATGTGGTGTCGGGGTTCTGCTCACCTTATAAATGTCTACCTAGTTTTGATAATTTTTACTATTCTTCTGCTCATTTGGTGTCTAAATATTAATAATTATATTTATAATGCCTATCAACTCCATGATCCCTCGAGTACTATTCATTTCTTTTTTTTACATCACTCACGTAGATTGGGTAGATATCCATCCCATGGCTTAGATCTCTACTGAGCCATGACAGTAAGCTGTGAATATGCTGAGGGCTAACCGCTTACATAAAAAGGTAGGTTCATTCCTTCATATTTAGCCCTATTCAGTATGTATTAACCTTGTGACGAGGTGCCTTTGTAAATGAGTCTCTGACTGAAAGGTTGTAAACCCGATTTGTAATGAATAAATATTTATGACCCTTTGGAAGGGAGGGGGGATCATGACACACAAGGTTCAATACCACTATGTCATAATTTTCACAAATCTTAGTTTAGTTCTGCTCAGGGAATAATTTGCTTACAATTACTAGGTGACTCATAATAAGACCCTCATCTTGATACTGGGGTGCACATTGGCTTACAAGCATGTTGTTAACAAGATTACAAAGGTTTATTGGTGAGAGGTTTATGTTCTCTTAATTGGGAGATAGTGTGGCCTTGGAGTTCAGACATAGAACTGCCTATGGTGCATCTGGCCTGAATTCTATGGCTTCACTGAGCACGTTGTCTGTCAATGTGTACACTAGTTATTGTCCTCTTCTTCTTACAAATAGAATATGAATGGAAATATGCATCTGTCTGTTCTATACAATGGAAAGAACTTGCAATGTGCTAGGTATTTTGAAAAAAAATGTGTTTCTGAAACATTTGCAGATTCTACTTCTGTGCTTTTAAAGGACACCTAAACAACATTTTGACAACAAACTCTTCAAAAATATGACTCCATAGGTGACTAAAGGAAAGGCTGCTGTATTCATTAATGCTAAAACTACATTTATATAATTTACTTAAATGTGGTTCCAGAACATTTGAAAATTGTAAAATCAACCTTCCAATTTAAAAAAAAACTGCCTTACCTGCTTCCTAAAATGGCCGCCAAATGTGTTAAGTGATGACGTCATTGAAGCCAAAGTCTGAGAGATATATGGCTCTCTATAGTGCTAACTAGTTTGCTTTCCCTTTGTACTGAATTGTTTCATCCAAAGGATCAAAACCATGTGCATTATTTTGTATATTACACATGTTAGGCTATGATTCTGTTTATTTTGTTTACTTTAACATGCTGAAATTGTGTTTTAATCCAACCGACTTTGTAGCAAACCACAGTGCAGTACAAATCTCGAATAACCTGGTGGTCTAGTGGTTATGGCGGATCCAGGATGTTACAATGGGGTGCTGGGGTGATGTGCATACTTAATGTGCACTTTTTAACTTTCTTTATTAAACCTTTATATATTCTACTATTATTCTTTTCTAGTACATTTTTGACAGAACCCACAAATGTAATCCATAGTTTGAATGTAAACATTTGTACAATCAATAACATAGAACCATAGAATTTGACGGCAGATAAGGACCGCTTGGCCCACCTAGTCTGCCCATCTCCCTACCTAACGGATAAGCTGCAGATCCCAGTTAACCAACAGCCTAAATCAGACTTCTTCAACAAAGTGAAATGCAGCAGCAGCAGCAGCTATGTTACTGGGGGTTGCAGCCACTCCCTTCACCACCCCTAGAGCCACCACTTTTTTGTAGCAAAGTTCTTGTGCAATCCAATGTTAGAGTGCATACTTTCTCAAAACTCAAATATATGCTTATCTTGTTTTCTTTTTTCCATGGGAAATAATAAGAATAAGAAGAAGAATCAGCATTCATATGGTGCTCTTCATACACATTGTATCCCAAAGTGCTTTACAAGCAATGATAGACTGCTAGTGAAGTGACAATGTGTAGTGGCAGCCATTTCACAAATTAATATCCTCACACAGCCTTGGACAATTGAACAAACTGGTATTATAGGAAGGGGAATGTTGGCCATAACGATGGGGTCAGGTAGTGATCATGGGGCTGGCAGCCCCACATCTTATTTCTCACAGTGATCTGCTCATATTTCTCCCCTTCTGTCTCCCCCTTCTCTGAATATTGCAGTACCTTACAGAAGTGGTCTTCTCAGTCCCCCTCTGGTATTCATTCTTCACTACTCCTCCTCACACCAAAAACTGGTGAGTTCATCACCTTTCTGCATCATGAATACAGGTAGTGCAGTCCCTTGGTTTTTTGACATATCAAAAATAAACATCTTTCCAGTAAGTCAGGCTGATAGCAGCAGGGAACAAGGGGAATGATGGGTTTTCCTATCCTTAAAAGATCTAGGCTACCTTTGATCACTCACTATTAAATGATGGGTGTGCACATCATTATGCACGTCATTTAGTAGTGCCTAATCATAGGTGGCTAGATCTTATATGGGTAGGAAAGCCTATTTTTCACCTTGTGCCCTTCTGCTATCAGCCTGGCTTACCAGTAGATCATGTTTATTATTAATATGTAAAAATAATATGGGACACTATACTAACCACATTCATGATGCAGAAGGGTAGTGAGCACACCAGTTTGTGGTGTGGGGAGCAGGTGAGAAGAGTGAATGTCAGAGAGGGACTGAAGAGGCCATTCCAGCAGGGTACAGCTATATCCAGGTTAGGGGAAGACAGGAAGGGGGAACGTTGAGCAGATAACTGTGAGATCTGAAATGTGGGGCTGCCAGCACCGTGAGCACTACCTGACTGTGGATGACAGCAGCCAGCGATGGCAACTACTCAGAGTGTCAAGGCTGCACTTAAACTGTTACTTGAAATCTGTGTAGGGAGATTACCCTCGGGTGGGGGGATGTTGACGTTTGTTAGGACAGTATTGAAGGAGTTGTGTAAAGCTCATTCAAGATTTGGAAGGATAGTAGCCAGCCAACTCACATTGTGGAGTAGAGCACAGAAAAGTACTGGAGAAGAATTGCTGGGAACTGTCCTGCAGGGTTCTGCAGATCACAGGTAAAGGAGTAGACTGACACTGGAAGTCGGGTGGATTCACTCAAGGTATTAGTATGCCTCTCTTGCTAATAATATTGTTATCCATTGTAAGTGTAGCCCTTATGAGGACATGAACAGCAATTTTTCTGATGGGTCATGATGCTTATTGCTTGGTCCTCCAGGAAGACCTAGTTGTTGGTTAATGAGGCGAGGAAAAAAACAGAACAGTAGAACTGTACATACTTACCTTCACTGTGCAGAAGGGTGGTGATCCACTCAGTGTTCACTGTGGGAGCAGAAGTTAAACATTGAGAAAATGGACTGGAGAGTGATTTGGGAGGCATTTTTTAACAGTGCCAGCTGATGATGTGTATCAGTATAGGTGTGCACAACTCTCTGAGGTACAAGATTACAATCTGAGATGTGATAATTCTCTTCATGAGTCTGTAAGCACATATGTGGCCCCAGGCAGTACTAAGTACAGGGTATGGATGGTGGGGTGTTCAACAGAAGGCAGGCTAGGTGTAAGGGGTTCACATGGAAAAAAGAAAGCCTTATTTGTGGATTAACAAGAGAGCATGAGCTTTGGAATTGAACCAGACCAGTACTTTGCTGTGTGATCCTAAGCAAGTCACTAAACTTCCTTGTGCTCCCAGGCCACACCTGTAAACAAGCTTTCAGCTTAGTGTGTCTCTCCTGGTTAACAAAAAACAAAATTCAGGGCATCGCATAATCACTAGATCATCAGGTATTTGAAGTGTTGTACTGTACTACAATTTGCCAAAGAGAAAGCCAGCTGGATTGCAAAACATTTTCAGCAAGTTAAACAAAATGAACAAAATCATAGCCTAACATGTGTACTGATCAAAATGCTCCAGGTGTTAACACATGGTGGTGATCAATCTGGCACAACAATTCAAAACAAAGAGGGAATGAAGAACTAGTTTGCACACTAGGAATATATGTGGGACTCTGTCTCTGGCTCCGATGATGTCATCATGACTCATCACTTAACACACTTGGCAGACATCTTAGGGAGAAACCAAGGCTGTTTTTTGAAAGTGAAATGCTGATGTTTACATTTTTTAAAAGCTATGAAACTGCATTTATGTTATTTACATAAATGCAGTTTTAGCATAAATGTAAACAGCAGCCTTTACTTTACCTAGCGATGAAGCCAGATTTTGGAGTTTGCAGCTTTAAAAAACTGTTTGTTTAGGTACCCTTTAATGTTGTTTGTATATATACACACACCAACCACTAGTTATTAATTTCTGCCAAGTATTGATTCTAATCATTCTGAGTGTGTTGTCTACTTTTAGGTATCAGCCTATTTGTTTGTATCTTTCAGTTCAGATTTAATTTTGTGGTGGAGTTGTATGGGGGTGCCTGGTACAACTCTTGTAGTGTTTGTGGACTGTTTCCGGGATGGGGTACTACTCAGTGTCCTTTCCTTTTTTCTACCTGCATTGTGGTACTACACAATAGTTTCCTTTTTCTCTCTTTTTTCTCCTTTTCTTCCCTTTTTCTTCTGTATTCTCTCTCTCTCTCTCTCTCTCTCTCATTTACATGATTCCAATTATCACTATTAGTAATATATTATCTCAGATTGAGGGTTTTTTTTAAATATTTTTTCCTGTATCTCTTGTTCACTGGTCTAATAACTCTTGGGCTACGTTCTGGTCTCAAATTCTCAAGTATTCCTACAATAACCAGAAAATTGGAAACATGGTTGTATGTTTTCAGATTTAGGTACTGCAGGGGTTCTACATATATGTCCCTTTTTAAATAACATATACTTCTGTGTTTCTTCAGATTAAACAACATGTCAATACATTTTAATTATGGTGAGTAAACATAGACTAATAACCTGGAATGTCAAGGGTTTAAATGAAAAAATTAAGAGATACAGTATGTTCTACGGTATCTAAACAAATTCAAACCCAGTTTTGCCTTTTTACAAGAACCTCACCTTAAGAAAAGATACAGATATGTCGAAAAGGGAATGGGTTGGATAGGTTTATAGTGGAGGGGATAACATAAAAAAGCAGGAGTATCTATAGTATACTGGTAAACAGGAATACATCATTTCGAGCAATGGAAATTATAGAAGATAGAAAAGGTCATTATTTAATTTTAAATGCAGTTCTCAATTCTCATTGGCTCAAACTGGTCAATGTGTACAGCCCTAACAGGTGTAGTCACAAACTGTTCTCTACATTATTAAACATTTTATATCCTTTTGTTGAATAATACACTTATATTAGCTTGGGATACAAAACTTATTATTAATCCTGTGCTTGACTGGACAAACAAAAATATGTAACTACAAGGGTTGACAGAGATTAGAAGTTATTGACTGAAACATTAGGGCTAATTGATGTTTGGAGGCTACTCAATGCTGACTCTAAGGAACACACATTTGGTCACCTGTTCATAAAACAGGCTCTCACATTGATCAGGTATATTTCCCCAAACCATTCATACATAACATCCAGGAGTCAGAAATACTCCCATTCCCTATATCAGACCATGTGCCTATCTCAGTATCTTTCTTTTCAGATACCCAGAGACATGGACCTAAAAGATGGATTTTAAATACATTTCTCCTAGATGACCAGAATTAATAAACTTTAAAAAGACATAGAATTCTTTATCCAGACCAACAAAACAAGTGAAGTGTCATGGGCAACTGTGTCGGAGATGTTTAAAGGTATGATGAGGGCTATATTCATAGGGAAGCCTCAAGAAGAAAAAGAGAGAGAGAGAGAGAGAGAGAACACTTTAAGTGGAGGGAACATTAAAAAGGTAAAAAAAAACACCAGAACAGGACCTTTCAGTGGACCACTCCGAAGGTAAATGGAAATGTGGTCTGAAGCAAAAGTCGAATATGACGATCTGCTGAAGGAGGAAGCAATTTTTACAATCAGGAAAGCCAGAGGAAGATACTCAAAAGCAGGACCAAAAGCTCAGAAACTCTTAGTAATTAGACTAAGAAATTTCAACAATTCAACTAATATTCAGGGATACAAGATAATAAAAATAATTCTCTCATTACCAGTATTGATGTTATTAATAATACTTTCAGAGAGTTCTACGCTGATCTCCATCAGAAAACACAGGTACAAGCCATTAATCACCTGTTCTGTAATTTCTTCCAAAAGATTGATCTCCCCCAGGTAAAAGATTGTCAAAAAAGAATGCTTAACAACCCTGTTACTGAGGAAGAAATCAGACAAGCAGTTTTGCCACTGAACAAAAATAAATCACAGGGACCAGATGGATTACAGATTTATAGATGAAATTGCCCCTTTGCTTTATCACACGTTCACGGAAGCATGGGAGTTATAAAAACTACCTCCCACATTAAATAATGCTCTAATAACTGTATTATATAAGAAAAGGACAAGGATGCTGAATATTGTTAGAATTATAGACCAATAACACTTATAAATTCAAATAACAAAATATTGGCCAAGATCATTGTCAGTCAAGTTGAGAATGTAATGCCTTACCTTATAAGCCTCCCAACAAACAGTTTTTTGAGAAACAGGCATGCTGCTGACAATATTAGAAAGATACTCCCCTTGGTAAAAGGTTCAGAAAAGTTGGATGTACCTAGAGCTCTTGTTTCCTGCAATTTATTATTTATTTATTTAAAGAGATTTACCAGGAAAGACATACTGAGCCATAAAGCTCATTTCCAGATGTGTCCTGGGGGAAGGGAGGAGGAATAAGTGCATAATAACAAGTAAAAAGGCACAGTAATACAGTAATGCAATAAGGCACAACAATGTACAGTAACACACAGTAACATATTGGCATAATTAAGAACAATACCAATAATTGTTTCATCAGGAAAATGGGGTACCAGGCACGCGCAGGCTGTGATGGCAAGAACAGGACAGGGTAGGAAGAGGTAATTAAATGGGGGAGGGCAGCTGGAGGGATAGAAGAGAAGGGGAGATTGAATAGGATTTGGAATAACAAGTATAGAGGTGTGGAAGGGAACAAATTGAAGGGGATAGGATAAAGAAGGGAGTGGAGAGAGGAGAAGGTAGCAGGGGAGAAGGAAGTGGATGCAGGAAGACTGGGAATGGGATTGCGGTAGTAGTGGAGAGGAGGAGATAGAGAGGGAGAGGGTTGAAGGGAGGGAGGATGGTAGAGGTAGGAGAGGAAGAGAAGGGTTGAGACAGAGGAGAGGATAAATGGAGAGGTTGGAAAACATTTGTAGTTGTACCTAGGAAGTGCAGAGAGGTGTAGGAGCTTGGAGATAGGTAAAGTGCAGGGACATTGGGCTATGGGTATTTGCAGGAAGGAGTGGTGTGGGCTTGGAGTAGCAAGAAAAGAGAGCTTTTGGAGGAGGCAGAGTGAATTGTCAGGGGAAAAGAATTCCAGATATAGTCCTAGGAAAGCAGAATGAGAAAGCATTCTACCCAGCAAGGGATTTATGAGAAGAGAGCAGTAGGGAGCGATAGCCTGAGTTATGGAGAGAGTAAGAGGAGGGAGGCATAGGGCAGAGAAGTAAGATGAGATGGGGGGGAGTGAAGCCAGACAGAATTTAGAAATGAAGGAGGTGCAGTGGGCTAGACAGTGATATACCAAGGGGGGAGGGAAAGAGCAGAGTATAGAGAACAGTGGTGAGTATGATGAGGGCAAGCCAAGGCGAAACAGCAGAAGGAGTGGAAGAGAGGGTCTAGTCTGGCCATGGTGGACTTAAGGAGCAGCACAGAAGACAATGTCACCATAATCAGTGATGGGGAGGATCGTTTTAGAGATGATATCTTGGTGCACAGGTATAGGGATGCAGCTTTTGTTCCTATAAAGGGCACAGAGCATGGGGTGGAGTTTTTTGTGAATGGCATCTATGTGCTGAAAGAAGCCAAGGTGTCTGTCAAGGCGGACACCAAGGTATTTAAATGAGGGTACACTGTCAATTATATTCCCATCAAGGATGTGGAAGGTGGGGTGGGAGGGGAGACTAGAAAGCCTCTGCCAAGTGCAGAAATACATGGAGACCATTTTCTTAGCATTTAGTGACAAATGGTTAGATCTGAATGATTTCTGAACAGTGTCAAACTCAAGTTGAAACCTGGATGTTAACTCTGAAGGAGAAGACGCAGGAGCAAACAGGACTGTGTCATCTGTGTCATCTGCAAACATGTGGATGGAAGCTGAGGAGCAGGCTGAAGGGAGGTCATTGAGGAATATGGAGAAGAGCAGTGGGCCAAGGACAGAGTCTTGGGGTACGCCAGTGAGGATGGGGGCAGGGAATCACCAATTCTCACAGATTGAGTTCTTCCTTCCAGGTAGGAGTTGAACCAGTTGGTTTCTGAAATCCCTGAGAATGAGTAGCTCACCAGAGGAGGCATGAGAAGAGATAGTGGTTAGGAGTTTAGTGACAGAACCAGAAGATATCCATGGGCAGCAGTAGACACCTGCCACAAAGACAGAAAGGAAGAAAGGGAAGGGGACTTTAAGTATGAGGAGTACGTAAGCAGCAGGGGAGATGATTGAGAGCACTGAGGTAACTTGAATGGAGGAGGTAAGGTAGATGGTGATACCGCCACCCTTATTAACATGGTCTTGTTGGGAGAAGGAGTAGCCAGGAATGGAAATAGCTGAGTCGGGGATCTTACAGGAAAGCCAGGGTTCTAAAACTATTAGGACATCAGGAAGGAAGGATTTGGAAAAGGTGTTTAATAAGATTAGGTGAGGATAGATTTTTAAAGTCTTAGAATGCTATGACTTTCCCGCTAATTTTATCTCTCGGATTAAAATGTTATATAAAGAGCCTACGGCATCTATGATCACAAATGAAAAAATCTTTAGTCCCTTTCACATACAAAGAGGCACTAAACAGGGATGCTCATTATCCCCTAGTTTCTTTTTACATTGTCCCTGGAGCATCTAATCCAAAGAATTTCTGCCGACAATGAAATTGAGGGTATTAATGTAAAAACAAGATTTCTAGCATCTGCTTACACAGATGACCTTCTACTAGTTGTGTCCAATCTCAGTACTTCCATATCCACAATTATGATGACACTATCTGCTGTGTATTCAGTACATTATCTGGGTATAAAGTTAATGCAGAAAAAATGCAGATGTTCCTCCAAGCATCTCTTATACATACAATGTAGCCCACTCTGCCGGATCAGCACGGGTTAGGGATGGGATGCAGAACTTAGGTGGTAAAATATGCAAACCATATAGCAAATTTGCCAAAGAAAACTTACAAATTCTTTAAAAAAAATTTAGAAAATGACATAGAAAGGTGGAACAGGCTTCCTATAGGAATCTGAGGAAGAAATGAAACTGTGAAAATGAACCTACTTCCAAACATCCTGTTTACACTAATGATGACTCCTAACTGCATTCCAAAATATTGGTTTACTGCATTACATAACTTAATAAATAAATTTATATGGGTGTTCAAAAAACCATGCCAAGTGTAATACAAACAAACTAGACCAAAATCAAAAGGAGGATGGAAGTTGCCTGATTTCCACTTATATTATCTCGCATGTAAGGCAGCACAATTTAGCAAATGATTCCACACTATTCTATCCATTCTTGACCTTTGTGTTCCTGAATTGGTTTTAATTGAACAGATGTTATTGTCTGATTCTAATACCTGCCTAGATTCAGTCCCCTTTATCAAGCCCAACTTGCTTAGAAATACATAAAGGATCAAATTATTTCTGATTCATTGAAGCAAATAGTCCTAACGTCTAACCTTTTAAAATTTCAATTACATAAATCCATACATCAGCCTCTATGGAGAAACCCCAATATCCTAAGTGCTGGCAAGATGTTACAGAATTCATACTGGAAGTCTAGAGGCATCTCCAAGGTTAAGGACATATGCATAGAATGGGAAGTAATTTAGGATGACTGAATTTCATCAAGGTACAACCTGAATCCATCTAATGAGGACCAATTCATCACAATTACAGAGGCCGTATCTAGATGCTATGCAAAAAAAGATAACTGTGTAAAAATAGATGAGATGACAAAATGTTTCCTTTCAATAATGGTTTGTAAACCTCGTATATTATCCTTTTATGCTCTCTTTAAAGATAGTTTTAAAATGGTAGCTAATGAGACCATAGGGTTTTGGTCAAGGAGGTTGAATATAGATGCATCAAACTGGCCTTGGGAAGAAATATGGACATGACCACTTAATACATTTTTGTTCACAAACCATAGAATGGCTCAATATAAAATTATTCATAATCTTTATTGTACACCAAAGCACATGAAATCAACTGATTTTATGAAAGAGGACAGTTGTATAAAATGTGGAAACACTGGCGCAGACTTGAAGTTCAACTATGGGACTGTGCTCATTTGCAGCCCTTCTGGAACCAAATCAAATCCTCTCTAGTATACTTGCCATATCTACGTAATAAATTACATTTTAATACTTGTATCTTAGGATTCCTTGAAGATGCATGTGTCCCAACCTTACATGAGAAAAATATAATTTCCCCAATATTAATGGCTGCAAAAAATACTATACTTAGAAAATGGTTAGATAAAATCTTTCCAACTTTTCAAGAATGAAAATTAATGTTTTGAAATGCTGAGGCTGGAAAAGAGCTCATGGGTTTAATTGGAAAAATGAATTTTTTGAAACAAAATGAGGAAAGCTGAAAATATTTATTACACACAACTTGTCAACTGCATTATGCTCTCCTTGCTTTCATCTCCTACGTGGACCCACTTTATTTTCTCTTTACTCTATGGCCCAGATATTCAAACTGCGCTCAAAACTGGCGCAACAGCAGGAGCAAGCACAAACCAGTTGCGCAAATGCGCAACAGGTGCGATATTCAAACATGGAGCAGAGCAAATTGCGCAAGCAACCAACGTCTGAATATCGCACATACTGCGCCATCGCGCAACCAGGAAGGAGAAGCTGAGCCAAAATGCTGCGCTATGGCGCAACCATGGAAGCTCAGCTGAGCAGTGCAGAGCTGCCATAGCGCAAGCACAGCCCCCCAGAGCAAATAGAACTGCACATCCAGGGAGGCAGGCTGGGGCCCACCGCCAGCCATGCACACATGGGCACAGGAACTCACTGCAGAACCCACACCACACTGGCACACCCCAAGCACAGCATCACTGGGGTGGGACGGCTGATCCACGTGCCCATGGGGACAAACCAACTAAGCATAGCAGAGCCATGCGCCCCAGCACAACCACTGGCAGGCAGAGGTGCCACACCTAGGGGTTGACAACCACAGTGCACATCAGTCCCCTATGCGCACAGCACAGCGTACACCGTGCCCCAAGACACGCTCATGTGCAGTGACCAGGCACTGCAGGAAACACCATGCACCCCGTGCCTACGTCAACCCCATGCTGCAGAGAAGCAGACCACCCAGACCCACCCTGTGCACCCAGCAGTGGGTGGCAGCAGATGCGAGAGCAACAGAAAGCAATGCTATGCTGGTGATACCTCCATGGACACACACACACACACACACATATCCAGGACCATAGTAGCCCAGATGGCATGTACACCCTGCAACAGAGCACCCAGAGCCAGTTGCAAAGCAGACACCAACACAGCAGTTGTACCAAAATAGAATTGTATATTCAAACAAAAGAGGTAACAAAACAGCTAAAACTATGTACAAGTTGGGGGGACGGGTAAAGGCAGGGTGTGCAAGAGGAGAAAACAACTTGGAGAGGAAGTCAGGGTGAAAGGGATGGGGAAGGGCAAATAAAGGTGGAGCTCACGGCCCAGCAGGCTCCTACTCCTCCCCTGCCATCTTCCCCTCCTGTGTCTGTGCCGCGTTCCCCCTGTTGCTGTAGGGCTTGCAGGAGCTCTCTGTTGTCGCCGCCAGCTGTGTCAGGCGCGGACATCGTGCGCCATGCCCAAGCACACTGAGGCCTAGGAAAATGGGAACACAGTCAATGGCTGAGACTGACCACAACCCTGAACACCACCCAACCTGCAACCCAGCTAACCCAATGTGCTGCACATGTGATGGCATGCACCCACCCACAGTGAACATGCACATGGCCATCACAAACAGGCGGCACCAGCCATGCGCACCACCGCCCACACACACTGCCCACGTCAATCACAGTACAAACTAGGCTGTCATGTGATGTTGCACGTGGTGCGATGCCAGTCACACAGCTATGTGCCCAGTGCATGCCTGGACCACCTGTGATGCATACACAGGCGTGTCGTGATGCTGCACTGTGATGCAGGTCACCTGTCACACCTACATACATGGATACATAGACAGTGTCGGCAGATAGGGCCTATGGGACACCTAGTCTGGCCATTTGGCCTTGTACGATCACTCCCATGTCCTATAAGTCCATTCCCCTCACCCCTGACCTCCAGAAGTCCCTCATGGCGAGCCCACATACAGATCTCCGTGACCAAGTCAGCCCCACCACATCCTCTGGCAGGGTGTTCCACTGCCCACCACCCATAATGTGAGGAAACACATTGCATGTTTCCCTTACAGGACCCCCTCCAACTGCATCCCATGCCCTCTACACCTGGAACATCCTCTACGCTGACAAATATTGGTTCCTGCACACTGTTCCCCTGTACAATACCGTATGACCCCATCATATCCCCACACCCTCCTCCCTCCAGGGAGTACATGTTCAGTTCAGTCAACCTGTCTGCATAGGACATGTGATGCAATCCATGCACCATCCATGTAGCCCTCCTGTGAACACTCTCACCCAGTCCCTGTCCATACGCAGCTATGTGTTCCGGAACTGTACACTGTACTCCAGTGTGGGGACTCACTAGTGTTACGTGTAAGGTGGAACTACTACCACCCATCTGGTTGTGTCCATCATGGTTGGTGGTCCTGCCCCCAGCATGCAATAGCATCCATGACGTAATGATACTCACTCCTCCAGCAGCTCAGTCTGCGCTGCTGCTGCTGCTGTTGATGCTGCTGCTGCTGCGGGCCAGACGGCCTGTGGGACTGGGGCCTGGCGCAGCCCACATCAGCGGCGTCCGGCGCCATCACCATCCGGCCTGTGGAGACATATGGTGAGACAAACATCAGTGTGACAAAAGCAGAGTGCCCCCTGCCCCAGTAAGACTGCCTGCCCACACAGCCATAACCATCCATCGCACAGCTCGCACACACTGACACACCGATGCACAGCCACCCAGGCACACACACCCCTACAGAGAATATAGGTGAATAGATGGTACACTCCGTGGCCTAGGCACCAGGCCCGCCTGGCATGGGAGCAAGCCGGCGCTTAACAGCTCCGGGTCCCTCGGCGGAATCACTGAGCCGGTGCCGGCACTGCTCGCAGACCGCCCCGGCCAGTGACCCCACCAGGTCAGTGGCCACTTGCTGCCACATGGGTCCTCGGTCCGGTGAGGGGCCTCACCATGCAGTTGGTCATAGTGGGGCTCCACTAGGGCCACCAGGTTAGCCACCTCAACTTGGCTCCACGGCACCGCCTCCTCCTAGCCATGGCACCAACTTTACAGCAGGCAATATGGCGCCGCTGCACTGTGACCCCACGTGGGTTGTTGCGCAATAGACCAGCACAGGCACCCTATCGCGCTGTTCGCACAGTCGTCATCACTTCCACATGGCGCTGTAGCCAGACAGCGCCAATAGGACGTATACATGGCATGCACTCAGCGCCAGGGGTCAGAGGGCATACCAAGGTCACGGCAATGCGCAAGGCTCGCACAGCGCCGCAGGATTTGCCGCCGTTATCCTCGCATGACTATGACACAGCACCAGTGCCACAGGGCTATCATGAGGTGCCACAGCACCATATAGTGCCCAGTGCTGCAGCGCCACTGGCACAATGGTGGCCATGTCCAGAATAGCCTATCGCGCTCAGCAGTTCTGCAGCCCGCGATCGATGCATCGCGTAACCCGTCTGGGCATGCGCAATGCAGTGTAACACACAACCACAAACATCGCCATCGGCTCAGCGGACCTTCCCTATTGCGCTTCAAGCGCATTTACGCGATATTCAGCCGACATATACAAAGCAGGCGTCCAGCCATTCAAAGGCGCGGTAAGCGCGATTAGCATATCATTAAAGTGCGCCACACCTCATTTGCATGTTGCGCTATAAAATACGACACTGGGTTGTGGCGGCCAGATTTAGTTGTTGCAGCTGAGAGGTGAGTTACATGCTGTGTGATGCTCGGGACAATGCACATGGGCAGGGGTGCTGGAGGGTGTCACGGGATGAGGGGCTGAGCATGTGAGGGCACTTAGAAGGGGCAGAGGGCACCCTTTCCATCAGTATCTCCCAGGCAGCGAGGAAGGAGCTCTGCCCCCCGCCTACAGCTATGCTCATGGGGAAATGCTGTGGACTGCAGAGTGACAGGTGTCCACTTCCACCCATACAGTCAGCATGACTGGCGAGAACCAGGCCGAGGGTGTGGGCGGCGGGCGTGGGAGGAGGCGAACTTCACCACAGCAGAGACCGAGGCCCTCTTCCAGGCTACCTGGAGGATGAGCCGCTTTTGAGTGGGCGGAGGGCACCCCTCAGCAGCGTGCAGCTGCATGGGAGGGTAGCTCTGGCCGTCAACCTGCCGGAAGCCACCAGCGCTCCGTGCGAGTGCACCAGAAGATGGGGACTGACGCCGCGGGAGGCTGAAGGAGAAGGTAGCAGCCTTCAGGGGGCACCGTGCTGCCACTGGTGGGGACCACCAGTGGTGTTGCCAGCTGACCCGACCGAGAGACACTGGTGGCGGCCATGCAGCCGAGTGCCATTGCGGGTGTTCTGGCGGAGGATTCCAGACAGGTGGAAGCCCATCACTGCAGTATGTCATGGTGATGTTGTGAGGGCTGTTGTTCACATGCACTCCCATGTACTTTCTTTCTGTTTCAGATCCTGTTCGTCTGCAGGAGATGGTGGTGGTGGAGTGCTGACAGTGAGGCAGACCTGCTGGACCAGGAGGAGGACCTTCCCTCCGCCCAGCAGCCTGCACGCACTGCAGCAGCAAGCGGCTGGGCTGACAACTCCGCCCGGCAGTGATACGGGTGCAGGGGTGCACAGCCTGTGTCACAGCAGTCTGGTATGCAGGTGTGCCAGCATGCTGTGCCTATGGCAGTGGTACGCACTGGCACTGTGATGATGACGGGCCTGCAATGGCCAGTGAGAGGTGTGTGTCCCAGAGGACACACGGCGGCCAGCACGTGCCCCTGGGCCGTCCAGCTCCACACCTGTGTACCAGCATGCTGGCACAGTCACAGGCTGGGCCTGTCAGCACCGTGGGCAGCACCGGTGGCTGAGCAGGTGTCTGGCACTGTTGACAGCAGAGGTGGAACAGGTGGACCTGGGGGCTCAGCAGTTGGAGGAGCAGCAGCAGTTGCACACCAGGCCTGGGGGACAGCGTCAGGCAGTGGCACTTGTCCACCGCCCTTGGATCAGCCCATACCTGGTCCTGGTGAACAGCGGCCACCCTCAAGGGTGCTGTGCACCAGGACCATCCACACCTGGGGTCACGATGCCATTGGGGCACAGTACCCTTTGGGCGTGCACACCGCCTGCTGCAGGAGTCGGTACAGCTGCAGGGGCGGGTTGCAAGGTCCGTGGAGGCACTGACTGTGTCCGTGGAGCGGCATAGCAGGGAGTGTGCTCGGGACCGGGCCGAGATGGTCCATATGCGGACGGATGTGACCGCTGCCATCGACAGGCTGACCCAGGCAGTGGTCTCTGTGGCGACTGCATTGACCACACTGTCTGGTGACCCTGTACCACGCACCCCACACAGTGCGCACTCCACTCCCCGTTCCCGGCGTCGTGCGACACCAGGCCTGTCGACGCCGGGTTCTGCTGTGGGCATCCGAGCACCCCTGGTGCAAGTTTCTTCAGCGGGATGCAGACCCCTGTCTGGGCAAGGTCGCGGTCACGCACTGGGACCCCTGGTGGTGCAGTAGTGCCACCCGATGTAGCCCTGCCAGCCTGCCAGTGCTGCTGAGCCGCGGCGGGGCATGCGCCATCCGTGGTGGCCGTGGGACAGTGCTCCCTGACTGAGCTGTCTCCCAATGCAGGCCCTGTCTGGTGCTGCCCTGTGTGCAATGTGTGTCATGGTGGGCAGTGCACTGCTGGGTGCTCTGCTCACCAAGCTGACACACGGACCACCTGCACACTCTCCCAACTGCTGTCCACAGGTGCGTGTGGATGATGATGCCTGCATTGCACTGTACACCAAGGTGCAAGGTTGCCCAGGTCCTGACACACGTACGTGGACAGTCCAGGTGGTGAGGGTGGTTGGTGGTGCTGTGTGATAGCGTGTAATTTCCGCATTGCTGTGCTGCTGCCCCTGTATGCTGCCTGGTGTGTGTGTGTGTGTTTATTTGAGTGCTCACCCCTCTCTGCTAATGTGTTGGTATGCGTAGACCCTTCAACTCCCCTGACCTTCATGCACGGTGTGTTCCCCTGTGTGCCTGTGGTTTGCGCATAGACAGTGTTGCCTGCACATGTCCCCTTGACTTACCTGTGTTGTGCGTAGTGCTCTTCTGCAATGGTGTCCCGGTGCAGCTGGGCCTGCCGGGTCAGTCGGGGGTCCCTCCGTCCTAGGGGGGGCGGCTCATCACCCATATCACCGGCGCCACTGGCGTCCCCATCGCTGTCCCCCTCTTGGACCTGTACGGCTATCCCATGGTCTTTGGCCATGTTGTGCAGGATGCAACAGGCCAGGAATATCCCACAGGCCTTTTGGGGGCTGTACTGTAGGGCTCCGCCGGAGGTGTCCAGGCATCGGAAGCGTGCCTTGAGCATCCCAAACACCCGCTCTATGATGTTCCGTGTTGCGGCATGTGCCTCATTGAAACCGTGCTGCGCTGGGGTCGTGGGGCACCCGGTATGGTGTGAGCAGCCAGGGACGGAGTGGGTATCCACAGTCACCTGTGTGAGATAGTGGAGATCAGTGTTAGGTCAGGTCCATATTGCCCATATCCTTGTGTGCCACTACCATGGCACCTGTGTCATTCCACCCTTGCACAGAGTTTGCATTCCATACATGTGTACTCACCACTAGATGACCCGTGGGGATGTTCCCACTCTCGAATCGATGGCACAGTGCAGATGTGATATGAAGGCATCATGTGCTCCACCAGGTGTGTGGCACAGACATTGATAATGCGCCCAGTGGCATCACACACCACCTGGCAGTTGACACTCGAGAAGCCCTTTTTGGTTCCGATATGCTTGCCCGTCGGGGCCAGGTGGCGTGCGAATGGCCACATGGGTGCAGTCTATGGCACCTAGCACGCCAGGCATTTGTGCTACCCTGTGGAACTCCTGCATGTTTGCTGTACGCTCTGCCGCGGTGCTGGGGAAATGGATGTACTCCGCAGCATGAGGCAGCAGTGCGCTGAGGAATTGGGTGAGGATGCGTGACGTGGCCGACTGCGTGATGCCTGTGGTGTCCCCTGTCGGCCTCTGGAAGGTGCCCGTGGCGAGCAGGCACATGCAGGCTGTCACCTTGGTCTCCACGGACAGAGCGTGACTCCGTCGTGAGGGTGCCTGCATCACATCACTGCACAGCTCACTGAGCCGTCTCAGTATTGCCCTGTTCAGGCGGTACCGGGCCACGATCTCAACATCACTGTACAGCTCGTAGCTGATGCGGGCACGATACCGCCTGTCGGGGGCATACCGCCGACGGGCCCCTCCGCCCACGTCCCCTGCAGCGCTGTCTCACCCTCATTACAGCTTCCATGTGGAAGCTGACACTGTCCATCTCCTGGCTTCTGCCCCCAGCTGCTGTTCCTGTGTTACCCCACTGCCCCCTGCTGCTTCCACTGCACGGGCACCCCACTGGCCTCTCTGTCCTCCAGGACCCACTGTCCCCTCTGTCCTTCCTGCTCCTGTCTCTGTCTCTGTCTCTCTCTCTCTCTCTCTCTCCCCGGTTTGCAGCCTGCTCAGATTCTTGCGCGCTCCCTTGAGCCGTTTTATTTTGGCTCAAATCCGGTCACTGCGCAACTTCCGGCTGAGCCACTCTTGCGCGTGCGCAAGTTTTCAAATATCGCGTGCGCACTTTAGCCATGGACCCGCCCCTTCGGTTGTGCACGTACCTTCATTTCCATTGCGCTGTGGCTCAGCGTGTTTTCAATTAAGGCAACTGGCCTTCTCCAATATCTGGGAAATAGGCATTTTTGGAGTTCAAGACGCAAAACCTGTGTCATGGCTGCTCCAACGAATATCGGGCCTATGTCTGTCATTCAGCTTGGAATCACTATCTTCTACCTTCCTCCTCTCCTCTCCTCTCTCTCTCTCTCTCTCTCTTTCCTTTTTTATATTTTCTATTTTTATTTTTTATTCATTTATTTTGTTTTTAGTTTTTGTTGACCAGGAAGGAGGGCTAGACAATACTACCTATTTTCAGTCTTGTCCCGGAGGAGGAGGAGTACAGATGGAAACCAATTGAAATTGAGCCAGATTAAGCTGTTGGTTGTATTTTTAGTGATAAAAAAATGTTTATTTTAAGTGATCAACTGAATTTCACTAGCGGAAAAAATACTGTTGATTGTAGACTTAACTTATTTAATTGGGTTAGTGGTAATTAATATAGGTTTCTTTCATGATTTTACTATGTACCTATGGTTAAATTGTGTTACTGTTATAGTGTTTTCAGAGAAAAAACATGTTGTTTTCTTGTTTTGCTTTTAATTACTTTGTGTAAATGTTTTATTTCCAATTTTTTGTTTGTTCTTTGTATTGTTATGACATTTATCAATAACAAATAATATTAAGAAAAATCACAACCTGCGAAGCTGGATTCTAATCCAAGCACAAGATTATGAATTACAAGCAAGAAATAACTGAAGTAATCCTATTGCTGAAACCCTATCACTGGTACGAGTAATGACATCTAACCATTTGTCTCAAACTTCATGAACCGTAGTGAGAAAGAAAAAAATGATCTATTCCAGGGACCAAACCCAAACTGTATAGGTCTGAAACACTACACCAAGCTATAAAAGCCTTATTACTAACATCATCAATGACATCACACTGTTGAATCACTCACAGTGAATATATGCTTAAACTTTACTAATGCAGACAAGAACACACACAACAACAAGAGGTGCTTCACAAGTTACACTTACTCTTATTCTAACACCTAGAAACTTAATACAATATAAAGGAGTCCAAAAACTTAAGTACATCAGAAGGAAAAATCTCAGGACATGTATTTATTTATTTATTGGAATCTCGGATAACACCTTTGAGCTAAAAGCTCATTTACAAAGGCTCCATGTCATTAGGCAATAGACAAGGTACATAGACATTACAAAACAGATAGTGGTATATACAGCTGGCAAGTACATTATGGTACATACAGATACAGATTCTAGCAAGTACAGTTAAAATACATCAGGTAGGAGAGGTCAACTTTATTGGAACAGTACTAAGAGCATATCTAAGGTGGACAAGCAATTTATAGTGGTAGCTGAGCTTTAGAGCATGCAGGTAGAGTTATGGAGGGTCAGAAGTGGTGGTGACCAAAGGAGGGGGAGGACATAATAGATAAGAGCAGGGGAAGGGTGGGGCAGAGACAAAGAGGGTGACAGAATAAGGGAGTTGAGTAGTCAGAGGGGTGGAATTGGATAGGAATCTACCCAGGGTTACATAAGTAGGTGATAGAGCAGGGCTGGGAGATGTGGGGAGAGGATAAGGAAAGGGTTTTAAAAGTGAGGCGGTGGTGAGGGAAAGCAGAGGGACATTGGGATTAATATTTGTGAAAAGCAGGAAGGTGGGGGATAAAGAGGGGACATGGGGGTAAGTGCTCAGTGAGGTCACACCAAGTAGGGGAGGAAGTGGAGGGGGAGATGGGTGCTATGCAGGTACCCTTGCCTCAACACTTTTGCACTGAGGTTCTCTGTCTTTTAGCTTGTTTTTTGTATTTTTGGGGCTCACCTTGACCCAAACCCGTAAGACCAACATAAGGGCTGTTTCATTTCCCCTGGGGTGTGATACAGACGAGGCACACTGATGAGTCCTGGGTAGAATGAAACACGTGTCTGTGTCTTCTGTTTGTACCCTTTGCAGATTGTGTGAGAGGCCCTTTGGCACCATGCATTCCTGCTTAAAGCTGAACCAGCCCAAAATTCATAATGATTTACATATATATCCCATGATGCTTTGCATTATGGTGGTATGTGTAATTTTATAATCTCAGGGTCACACAAACAGTATCTGACTTTAGATGGGTTTAAACCTATAATTTTTTTTGTTTGTTTAGTTTTTGTTAACTGGGTAGGCATGACTATTTTCAGGCACAATCCAGGAGAGTACAGAACATAGTGAACAAATACAGGAACATTTCACACAGGTACAGAGCAAACCATACACTTTTCATGGTAGAGAGCATTGTACAGTGATGCAGAACAGTAATGAAGAAACAGAACATATCAAGAGGTGCAGGTCACTATTACACTTTCCTTGGAGTAGAACAGTTAACAAATGGTACAATATAAGGAATTGGAACATAACAGTAACAAATCGTAACAAGAAGGCAAACAAGTAGCAAATGTTATATAGGTTAAACATAAAATAATACAAGAAATACAGTAATAGGAGATACAGCTAGCAGATCTAACGCTGTAGGATTTAAAATATAAGAATAGTAGGAGGTGGGCAGGAAGAATACAGTAAGGTAGCGTAGAAGAAAAAAGGTTAGGTCGGGAAGGTAGAGCAGTGATAAACTGATAGAAGTAGGGGTGAATATAGACAGGAGGAAAGGAGAAAAGATAGGAGACAAGGGTAAGAGACAAGATAGGGGAGAGTAGATGAAGGGGCAAGAGCATAGAGACAGGAAAGGGATGAGGTTAGGGGGAACCGTATAGGTCTGATAGGGCAGTTGTGCCTACAAGTCCATAAAGAAGAGACTAGGATAAGTGCACAGGTCTGAAAAGTGGAGGTCTTTGGGGACAGGTGAGCCTACCGATCCATTAAGTAGGGTCAAAACAAGTGCAGGGGTCAGCACCCAATAGATATTGCCGAAATTCTCTCTTAAAGTGTTGGTGGGATCCAGTCTGTCTAAGTTCTAGGGTAAGTGTATTCTAAAAATGAGGAGCCACATGCCTGAAAGCACCAGTGCCTTTTGTGGTAGGACATCTGGGAACATTTAAGAGATGGAGCCAAGATAGTATTGTCTGGATGCAGAAGGAGAGAGCCAACCCAAGTCATCATAAAGTTGCCAGTGGTGCTTTAGTCGAGGGGATGAGGATGCATATCGACATATGTTATTGTATGTGACATTCCATTTTTGGAGGGAAGTTTTCTGGGCAGCGGCAAGGATGGGGGCACAATAGGTGAGGGAAGGGAGTAGGATTCCTCTAGCAATGGCAGTTTAGCAGATGGCGTTAGCATGTAACTAGTCTTGTACGCAGCACCTAGTTTGCAATTTACTGTTTCACAGGTGGATTGAATGTGAAGGTTAAGATCAAGTGATTGATCGAGCAAGACCCCCAGATAATTAAAAGATGTGACAGTTTCTAGTTTAGTTCCTTCCAGGTCATATACCATAAGGGATGTAGGACAGGTTCTAAGTTTAGTGGCTAAGCCTAGGAGCATGACCTTCATAAGGGCTGGTTAGGCACCTGTCCTAGTTGAAGGGACAGAATGAATGCCTTTTTACTGCCCCTTATTTTCAGGGATGTCCTTGATGGTGCCTAAAATCTTCCCCAGCCCTTGCTAAACCAGCCATTTCTGTCACTTAAGAGAAGGAGTTTGAAGTACAAAATAACTAGCTAATACCACTGGAGTTCAGTTGTTCATCAGATGTTTTTTCACACTAAAGTGAACATCTTTTGACTGCCGCTTGAGCTGATATTGCAATTTTTATGTTGGCATGCTTGCCCAGCCAACATCTTGCAGTAGTGGAGATTTGGAGGAGCAGTCACTGTTGGGCAAATACAGGGCACGCACCAGTAGGTGCGTCCCTCATTCCCCAATCATCCTGCATGCCGGCACCACACCACCCAGGCGAGCACATCTAAGGAAAGGTCTGCTGCAATGTAAGCAAAGCTCGTCACACACAGCGGACCTTCCTACGTGCTTCCCCAGCATCAAACATGGTGGCACAGTGGCCGCTAAACTGCTGACTTTACGGTGCCCAATCCCCCGGTCGGCTTACCCTGCCCCTCTTGTATGTGCCAAAGGCTGCCCCTCCCCGTCGGCATAATGTAATCCCCTCTCCTTTTTGGTTGCGGTGCCCAATCCCCTCGGCTGATGCCCCCGCTTTCATTGTTTGCCAATGGGGAGCCCAATCCCCATCGGCATCTGTCCCCCACTCCCTATATGCTGACGGGGGTGCCCAACTACTGTACCCCCAAAAAAAAAACACCTGTAAAAAAAACAAACCACGATGGTGTTTTTTTAACACACATAAACAGAAAATGGTCCCTCGTAGTCTCGCTACCACCTGCACCCAACCACTGAGCAGCCTGCCTCCCCACACCCCCCTCACCCCATACTTACCTCCGGAGTCTGGCGCAACGATCTTCGGTGGACCGGGAACACGTCTACACTCTTCAAAGCTGACCATGAACTGAGGAAATGCCGGTAAGCTGTATAATGGAATAAATAGGGGTTTTTCAACTTTGATGCTTTAATTTTTTTTATATTAACATCTACTACACGTTATATGATCCTTACATTTCTAATATTTATTTTTATCATTTAAGTATAGTAATGTTTTTTTTCTGATATATGTGTCCTCTACAAGATTTTTGGTGACACAACAAATTATAATTAAAAAAAAAGAAGAAATTGGCGGGCCCAGGGCATTGAAGGCTGAGGCACTGGATACCCAACCTCCCAGTACTCTGGCAATCCATGTTCAGGAAAGAGCATGGAGCACCAGGGGTCAGCAGGGGAGGAGAAGAATCGAGCATCCGCCAAACTGCTCTCCTTCTCCAGGGAGGGGGTCCTTTAGAGTGGGTACCTGTTTGCCACATGGCGGAGGCTGGAGGACAAGGGGATGCTCTGCAAGCATGCAGAGGAGCTGGGGCTAACGTCTGGAGGGAACGCATGTGGACACATGCATGCTCTCCTCCACCTGGCATCATTGCACACCCTTAGCTCCTGGGGAGTAAAAAGAAAATTGAGTGGCATCCTGGATCGAGCAGCTTAATGGCCATCTGATGACACCGGCTCTGAGGGGGCACCTGAGTTCTGGATCTGATTCAAGGTGGGTGAGTTGGGGGCTCCCCACCACCCCGCTGCAGGGGGTATACTGCAGGGGAGAGCAGGCATGACCCTGAGCTGGAGCACGAATGTGGGACAGTGGCCGGAATCACCCGCAGAGGTTGCCAGGAAAAAGGGGTGCAGATTAAGTATGCCAGGAGGAGGAGGAGGGGAAAACTGAATAGCTAAAAAAAGGAAGAAGAAGAAATCCCATAAATAGGGAAAAGTAAATGAGGGTGGAGGAGAATATAGTCCAATGTTCAATAATCTAGCTGTCAAAGCACACAAGTATTTAAAAGAAATGGAGACGGTAATTGATTTCTTAACACGGGTGTTTGAAAAGCTGTTACTGGTGTGAGGTATGATGTACAACGCCTGGTCTGGATGCAGTTTTCAGAGACTGTTGATTTTGGCTGTGCTGTCTGCTTGTCCAACCTGTTGGGAGTATTCACACCTTCCCTGGTTCATAAATACATCAAAGGGACATGCTCAATCTTTTTTGCATTGTATTACTTTCTATTCAAACCCCACATTCTATGATTGCTTACTGTCTCCAAAATCCATTGATGTTGCTGGTTGTTTTAGCTGCCTCCTTGTTTAGGAGAAATGAAATGCATGCTAATGTATACTTATACCTAACCTTGTTTTGTTTCAGATCCTGGATTTATTCTTTATGCATAATTCCTTAAAATTAGAAACACCCCCCAAAAAAGCGAGGCCACTCATGATGCAATAGTATCCTGTACTCCCACAGCATAATGAGTGGCTAGACTGTGTTTAAGATGCTCCTCAGTCCAGGAAAGATGCAGTGGGAATTGATCAAGGAATGTAAACAAACATGTTTTTGTGTGGTAACACCAGTATGGTGAGCAGTCTGTTTTTCACTTTTTAAAAGAAAAAAATAATGATAATCAAACAACCAGCTACACCAGCAGTCTTTACATAATGTGAACAATCATAATATGTGTTATTTATACTAGGTACACTGTAATTTATTTATTTAAATCTAGGATTACATAATACCTTTGAGCTGAGGCTCTTTCACAAAGGTTCCACGTCAGAAGAACGGACAATACAGTTTATGAAATTACAGAATAAGACAGTCATAATGCCTAGTGGTTATAACAACTTGGTTTCAAGTACAAGTAACCCAACATATTACAATATCAATAGGAGGTGTATTACAACATAAGTGAGGGGAAAGGGAGAGAGTGGGGTGGAATAGAGTATTGCAGCCTAGAGGGCTTTGTCAGGACAGAGTATTTGAGTATAAGGTTGAGCAAGGGAAAGAGTAGGGGATAGAGATGTGCAAAGAGCAGGGTTAGCATGGACAGCGGTGGATATGGGAGCTGCCAAAATGATGGTGCTCAGCTAAGGCAGTCACAGGTACTAGAAGCTACTAGAGATTTATAGAGCTTCTTTTTGAAGGCGCCCAGAGTTCACGAGGCATTGATGTCACTGGAAAGGTTATTGAGCCAGCTGGGGGCCCTGTAAGAGAAAGACCTTTGACCTTGAGTGGTACGACAATGAGGGATTCACAGTAGCTGTGGTTTTGAGCTCCTGGTGTTGCAGTTGTTTACTCTGGTTTTAAGAAGGGAGCAGACTCCTGGGGGGGCAATGCCCATCATTATTTTCTTGGCCGTGATGCAGGTTTGATACTGAATTCATTTTTTTAATTGAAGCCATCCAGTTTGGGAGTAGAGATCACAGGTATGGGTGAGACGGTGAGCTCCGGTAGTGACATGACATGCTTTATTCAGGGAGGTGGCAATTTGTTTGAGTGTGGAGGTACTGGCAGAGCCATAGACTACGAGTCCATAGTCAATAACACTCACAACTGAGCTTTGAATGGCAATAGACAATGCTTCAGAGGTTAGATGTTTTTGGTGATGGTACAGTACGCACAGTCTGGTGTTGGCCATCTTGGTGACATTACTGATATGGGTGGCATAGGAGAGTTTGGAGTCAAGGGTGATGCCAATATATTCAGTATCAACTTGATCAATGGTGGCTCCAAGTTTGGTGTTGACTGTGAGGTGGTACTGTTTATTTTTGTTCTGCGAGCTGCTGAAGAGCACGGTCTTAGTTTTTTTCTGATTTAGTAACAGCTTGTGTTGCAAGAGCAAGTTTTCAATTGATGTGAAACCCCACTGAAGGTTACCTTGCAGTTCTACAGGATCGTGATGGGAGACAAGGATAACAGCATTGTCTGCATAGGGTATTATCTGTCCTGGACTTGAGTCTGGAAGTGCGTTCAGGAATAAGCTAAAGAGGAGGGGACCTAGGATAGACCCTTGTGGAACACCAGAGAGGACTGGTCTGGCATCAGAGAGTGTTTAAGTTATTTTTACTCTTTGGGTCCGGTTGCCTAGATAGCTATTGAACCAGTCGACTGAGTCAGGTGACAGCCCAGCCTTCCGAAGTTGGACAAGTAGGGGCCTAAGGGGGTTGACGGTGTCCCTTTAAAAGTAAGATTACTTTAGATGACATCTGCTTATGTTTATTTCATAAAGTCAGTATTACGATAGATGACATCTGCTTATGTTTATTCCATTTTTAATCCTACTAGCCTCTTATTAAGGACAAGTTGGTACCACTGTCCACCAGTTCACAGGTTCATAGGTATTTCAGACAAAAGTAGGCGATAGCTGTTCTTGATTATCTGCCACCTACACAGTGGTTTATAGAAACACATGTGGCATTCCCTCCATACAGTATGTCTGTCTAGATTCCTTTTAAAGGCTTCCAGATTAGCACTACCCACAATATCTCTGGGCAATCCGTTCCAGACCTCCACAATCCTTTGCTTAAATTACTACTTTCTTCTCTCAGTTTTGAACAGTTCTCTTAATTGGTAACCATGTCTCCATAGATTCTGATCACCTGCTTTGGTGTGAAGACTTGAGCATTTCTGCAAATTATGGTTCTTGAATGTCTCGAAAAGTATCATAGAAACATAGACTTTGACAGCAGATAAGGACAGCTTGGCCCACCTAGTCTGCCCTTTCCCTACCTACAGGATAGGCCGCAGATCCTAGTTAACCAACAGCCTATTTCTTCCTACCCCCCACAAGAATTGCCTTATGTCTGTCCCATGCATTCTTGAATTCTCCCACAGTTTTAGACCCCACAACCTCCTCAGGAAGGCTGTTCCATGCATCCACTACCCTCTCTGTGAAAAAATACTTCCTCACATTGCCCCAGAACCGGCCCCCCCCCATCTTTAAATTGTGTCATATCACCTCTCAACTTTCTCCTTTTAAGTGATAACCAAATTCAGGTTGTCCAGTCTAGTATTGTATCGATCCCTTTGAGATCCCTAATCATTCTAGTTGCTCTTCTCTGAATCACCTCCATTCTCGCTGTCTCTGATTTGTTCAGCAGGCTCCAAAATTAACAACAGTACTTCATATGTGGCCTAACCAGTGCCCTGTACAATGGAACAATTACCTCCCTATCTCTACTGACAAAATTTCTTCATGTGCATGCAAGAATTTTAGTGTAATTTTTGATGACAGTATCACACCACTGTGTCTGCTTTAGGGTGTCTTCAGCAAGCACTCCTAGATGCTTCTCACAGCTGCTTACTTCTAATTTATTCCCATTTATCATGTATTCTGCTCTATTGTTATTTGCCCCAAAGTGCAATACCATGCATTTTTAGGGATGAATTACATTTTTTCTCTCTGTGCCCAGACGGGTATCATATCCAACTCTTGCTGCAATTTATGGATACCCTCTTGTGAGTCCACCTGATAGCCAGTTTTGATGTCATCAGCAAATGTGGTCATCCAACCTCCATTTATACATTGCACATCACTCACATCGATGTTAAAGAGAGTTGGCCCTAACACAAAGCCCTGTGGAACCCCTCTGGTCACTTACACCGAATCATTTACTTTGACCCATTGATGTCTAGCAGTTTGCCAGCGATTTGTCCATCTGGTTTGGTTTTGGTTTATATCAAGACTGTCTAGTTTCTGAACTAACTCATAATCAGGGGCAGTATTAAATGCCTTGCTGTAGTCCATATAAATGACATCCACGGCTGTATCCCTGTCCAAAGCCTTACTGATGGGCTCAAAAAAAATGATCAGATTTGTAAGGCATGATCTGCCTTTTTGAAAATCATGCTGGGTTATATTACCAGATTGTTTTGATATAAGTAATTCTCAATCTCATCTCTAAGTATTTTTTTAAGATTTTTCCCACTACAGATGTAGGGCTCACTGGCCTGCAATTTCCCTTTTCCTTCTTGGCACATTTGTCTTTGTATATCAGCACATTGGGCCCCATGCTCAAATGGGTGGGTAATACGTGCCGGAGGCACATTACCTGCCAGTGGAGCTCTGTACCTGCAGACAGGTGCATACCAGCAGCACTCAAGACAGCCTGTCGCCTGTCTGTGGTCCCACCCCCCTGGCACGCAGGACTCCGCAGTGCAGCCAGTGGTAGAGTCGTGGGTCTGGCTGGGCATCCAATCAGATATCCGGACCGGGCAGCTCAGTTGATCCCCTACATGGTGAGACACGCACCCTGTGAATGTCTGAGGGCTGGTGACTGTGGTGGTGTGTGAAGGGCAATGCTGCTGGCACTCTGATGACACCAGAGAGGTGCACAGGGATGGGGTGCGGTGATGGCAGTCAGCAGTGTGGGGGGAGGGCACTGTACCTCGCCATTAGTGGGAGGTGGGATGGTGGTGCCATTTGCAGGGATGCGGGGGTAGCATCCATGTCCTATGCCCCTGTGTGGGGGGTGTCCTGGGAGGGGGGGACCAGTGTGTGCTTGAGGTGTCCGTATGCAGTGGCCCTGGCATATGGGTGGGCTACTCGCCCTTTTGTCAGGCAACTCCCTCTGTGTTCATGGGGTGCATACGGGGCTTACAGCAGGGTTCTGCCTGGCATTACCTGCACCCCCTGTGCACCCCCATGGCCAGCACTATGTGCCTTGGTGCATGATGCATAGTGCTGACACGCCTCTCATCCAGGCCCCACCCCACCCTGTTGCTCTTTGCACAGCCAGGGGATCGGGCACATAGGTGCTGCATGTCCCCCTTGGTACATCCTGTGTAGGGGGCGCATAGGGTGCGGAGTGGCTACGCACTCCAGATACACGCACGTAGCCATTCCACTCCATTAGTGCATAGGGCCCTATAATTGCATCTGTCCAGTCACTTGAAACTATCCACTCAGCCACAATAATTTCAAATAATTTAATAATTGGGCCTGAAAGGACCTGTGCCAGTTCCTTTAGGACTCATGGGAGGATATCTGAGCCAGCTGATTTATTTGGATTTAGGACCTTTAGCCTGTCCTCCGCCATGCTTTTATTTATGGGTATAGTTTGTCCAACCCCATGTAAGTGATCTATATCTCCAATCTATATCTTCATCAGTTATAGAGCAGAGGGACTGGAGGGGAAGGTATGCCTCTTTGCAGATGACACAAGGAGCTGCAATAGGGTAGACACTATGGGAGGGATGGAAAAGATGAGGAAGGACCTAGCTAAACTGAAGGAGTGGTCCAGAGTGTGGCAGCTTAGTTTCAATGCAAAGAAGTGCAAGATGCTGCACATAGGGTGCAGGAACCCAAGGGAGGATGACATGATGGGTGGGGAATTGCTGTCAGTCACCAAACAGGAAAGGGATCTGGGAGTGATCATATCTGATGACCTGAAGGTGGCCAAATAATGTGCCAAGGCGGTGGGGAAAGCTAGTGAGATGCTGGGGCACATAGGGAGAAGTATCACCAGCAGAAGAAAAGAGGTGGTGATGTCACTGTATAGGTCACTGGTGAGGCCTCATTTGGAGTACCGTGCCCAGTTCTGGAGGCCGCATCTCCGAAAGGACATACACAAGATAGAGACAGTTCAGAGAAGGGCAACAAAAACAGTGCATGGTCTGCACCAGGGGACTTAAGAGGAGAGATTGGAGATGCCCAATATGTACATCCTAGAGGAGAGGAGGGAGAGAAGAGACATGATAGAGACCTTCAAGTACCTGAAGGGAATGAATAAGGTTCAGGAGGACTGCATCTTTAAGAAAAGGAGGAGCTCTAAAACTAGAGGGCATGACATGAGATTGGAAAGGGGAGGTTAAGGGGCAACATGAGGAAATACTACTTCACGGAAAGGGTGGTGGAGACATGGAACAGCCTCCCGGCAGAGGTGGTGGGATAAACATAGTGGTGCCTTGTCAACACAAATAGGGAGGTAGTAGCCGCAGATATAGTTGAATCTGCAGAATTTGTTTTTCAGCAGGCAGAGAAATAGGGCAGACTAGATGGGTCTGTTGGTTGTTATCTGCCACCAGATTCCATGTTTCAATGTTTCTATTTGTGGAAGACTGAACACAGAACAGAAAAAATGGACAAAGTGTTAGCTATATCCTGTTCTGCAATCACTAGTGCATTGCTGCGCAATAATAATCCTACATTTCTGGATGTGGCCTTCTTTGAACATACATAGCTATAAAATATTTTGTGGTTACCCTTTGTCTCAATGGCTATTTTTGGATTTTCCAGTCTGTTTTTTTTTTTTTATTTCAAACTTGCAGTCCCTCTAAATTTATTTGAACTCCTCCTATGTGTGTGTTTTTTTTTTTTGCTGTTACCCCTTTTGACTTGTTTAAATAGGCCCAGATATTCAAAGGGTTTGGGCATGGCGCAACAGGGCTGTGCCATGCACAACCCCCAATGCGTGGCGCAATATTCAAATAGACAGGATCTTGCACCAAATCCCGATGCACCAGAGTGCAATGTGCGTATTTAAGATCGGTGCAAATATGGGGGCGTGTCCATGCATATGCGGCATATCCCCGACATATTAAGCCCAGGATGTGCACTGCATACGCGGCGCAATGCTGAACCGTGAAAAGGTGGAATAAATCCTGGCCACCCACAGGTGGGCTGCTGCGTGCGGGGTGCAATGCAGCACCCCCGCTCCGTGGGTGGCCAGCCGCTCAGGGGACACCATCCAGTAGCACACACACCCTCCCCATTGCCCAATGTGACCCCCAGTATGCCCGATCATGGGCTTATGTAAAAGCAATAATAACCTGGTGGTCTGAGTACCCCCCATCATGCCCGATCGCGGGCAGTGGTGAGTTAATATACTACCTGGTGATTTGGTAGCCCCCGTCATGCCCAATCACGGGCGGTGGTGAGTTGATTACTACCTGCTGGTCTAGTGCCCCCATCATGCGGATCGCAGGCATCAGTAAAAAAAATCCCTGTAGCTGGTGCTCCAGTGGTCCCCCCACCCTCAGAGGAACCACGGCCATACAGCTCCTCCCCCAGTCATCGGCGGGCGGCAGCACCCCGCCCGCATACCACCCAGCCTGCCCAACGAATGACAGCATACAGTATGTGCTGTACACCTATTGGTCCACAGGTGGACCAATGGGCCTGCAGACCATACTGTACTACACAGGCACAATATGTGAAATGGGTTTATCTTGCAGAAGAGGAAGATATAAACAAGTATTGTGGTATACCCCATACAGCCTTTATTCCATACATACTTACATGGATCTGGACTAATACAAGACAAATATTCTGATGTCAGTCAGATACTTTACATGAGATGTTTAGTGCCACTCTCCCATCACTGTCCTAGGCAAAAATGTTTTTCAACCAGTGTTTCCAGAGCTACATCTGCCTATCAGATATAGCTTCTTTTTTTTTTGTTAGTGAATTATCTGTGCAGTTAGCTAGGCGTAGAAGGAAACTGTGAATTGTTATCTGTGCAGTTAGCTAGTTGTAGAAGGAAACTGTGAATTAGGGGGAGTGGCTTAGCCAGAAGGAAGCCAGGTGTTTTGGATTTAAAAACTGCCCTAGATAGCTTGTGGCAGAGAACAGCAAGAGGAAGGAGGTGCTATTAGAACTATACTACTCTACTGGGACTATATTGCCCTCCTTCCTTCCCCTCCACCTCCCCCCCCACCCTTAGCCAGTTCTACTTCTATAGGCACAGGATTTGACTGACAACAGGAACTTCCTGTTTGGGAGCAGGAAGGGAGTGATCACAGAGGCACAAAAGACTCACCATCCCAGAAAGAAAAGAGTAGCTCTCTGTCCTCCCCCTCTCCCCAGCTGCTGGAGGTCTGACTCTGAGCAAGTAAGAAGGAGACTACTGAGAAATGTAGGAACTTCCTGTCCCAGCACAGGAAGATCAGGAGCTTTAAGGGCATGGAGGCAGTATGAAAGTAGGGAAATTTTTTTTTATTTATATATATATAAAAAAAAAATTATAAGAAACAGAGAGAGGAAAGAGTAAGTATACAAAACAACAGTTAAGGGGCCACAAATAAGACATGATGGGAGTGGCACAGTGCAGTGGCTCTGGAGCAGCATTCTTCCAGGAGACGTCCTGGAGAATGCAGTGTTGTCCCATCTATAGGCACCTCTCTGGGCTGAGGGAGGAGGTTGCTCATCTTCAGGCTGAGTTGGACAGGATTCAGGGGACCTCCTCTCCCACCCAGGGACCACCAGGGCTACCGATGCTGCCTCAGAGGTTACCAAGAAAGAGGAGCGGTTGGACCACAGTGGGCTCAGGGAGGGTGAGGGTGGTGGAACAGAGGTGAATCCCTCCAGTTGTACCTCTCCACAATTCATATGCCATTCTGACAGAGTGTGGTTTCTCTATAGAGGCACCCACAGTGAAGACCAAGGAGGATGCTGGGAACCTCTACAAAAGAGACCCACAGGAGGGTGGCATGGGACCCCACAGGGGAAGGAAACAACTCCTGGTGGGGGACTCCATTGTTAGGAGGGTAGAACTAGAGGAGGGGAGGGGAGAGGGAGGTAAGGTGCCTGCCTGGCACCATGGCTTGAGGGACAGGAAGTGAATCCTCAGGATCGCAGGAGCAGCTGTACAGGGAAGGGAGCTGGATGTCATTGTCCACTTAGGGACAAATTACCTGGCTGGGAAAGGGATCAGAACAGTGGAGGAGGAGTTTGTGGAGTTGGGAAGGGGCCATAGACAAGTAGCACATACTGTAACCTTCTCAGAGGTGCTGCCTGTCTATGGCATGGGTGAGGCTAAGGTGCTCCACACCATGGGAGTCAATCAGTGGTTGAAAAACTGGTGCAGAGCTCATGGTTTTGGCTTCATTGGGGAATGGAGGGCCACCTGGATGAATGATGCAGGCCTATACTGGCACGATGGTCTGCATCTGTCCAGGAGGGGAACCAGGATCCTAGGTGATAGGTCTAAATGCTTCTTTGGCAAGCATTTAAACTAGCCAATGGGGGAGGCACTGAAAAGGAGCAGGGAAATCCTAGACCCTCCCAAAAAATCAGGATAGTTAGTGAGGTAAACACCAAGGTAGAGATGTTGATAGGGAGAAGGGCAGGTGTAAATGGAGAAAAAGGCAAAGGCAGTAAGGTCAGGGATGGGGCAAAAAGGGGTAAGGCCATCATAAATGGAGGATAATGAGTCCCAATGCCTGCAGTCTGTGTAACAAGCTCCCTGAACTGGTGGTCTTGATGGAAGAGGGATGCCTGGATATCATGGCAGTAACAGAAACATGGTACACAGAGAACCATGACTGGGATGTCAACATACCAGGGTACACAATCTACAGGAGAGACAGGGAGGGTAGAAGAGGAGGAGGAGGAGTAGCTCTCTATGTAAGACAGGAGATCAAAGCAAAGGAACAAAAGGGTAAACAGGGAGGAGAGGAGAGGAGGCACTGTGGGTCACCCTGGAGACTGGAAATGGCACCAAAATCCACATAGGGATTGTATACAGACACCCATCTCAGGGGGAGGAAATTGACAAGGAAATGATAGAAGGCATCTTTAGGATGGTAGAGAAAGGGGAGATATTGTTGATGGGGGACGTGAATATGCCAGATGTCAACTGGAGCAACTTTGCTGCAGCCACATCCAAGAGCAGGGCCATTCTCGATGCCCTACAGGGGGTATGCCTCAGACAGCTAGTGTTGGAACTCACTCAGAAGGGAGCAATCTTAGACCTGGTACTCTCAAATGGGGTCGGAGAAAGGATCTCAGATATTGAAGTGGGTAGCCATTTGGGAACAAGTGACCACCAAACAGTGTGATTCACGATAAACTCAGCTGCAGAGTCAAGCCATACAAAAGTGAGGGTACTGTATTTCAGGAGAGCTGACTTTGTCAAAATGGGAGAGTGTCTCAGAAAAGCACTAGCAAACAGGCAAGAAGGAGGGGCGTAGCAACAATGGGGAAACATCAAAACTGCCATCACAGAGGCAACAAGGACATAGGTGGTCTATAGACCACCAGCCCAGGAGGAAGAAACAGATAGGGAGCTGATGCTAGCCATCCAAAGGATGGCAGACAAGGGTGAGGTAGTACTGGTTGGAGACTTCAATATTCCAGACGTGGACTGGAGCATCCCAGCAGCAGCATCAACTAGGAGCAGATTTATCCTGGACTCCCTTCAGGGTGCCTTCCTCAAGCAACTGGTCATGGAACCAACTCGGCAGAAGGCAATACTGGACCTTGTGCTCACAAACAGGGACAGTGTGATGGGGGTAACAGTGGGGGAGCACCTGGGTAACAGTGACCACCAGTCATTGTGGTTTGAAATCACAGAAAGAGCAGAACCAAACCACACAAAAACACGTATCCTGGATTTTAGGGGGGCAGACTTTGGGAAAATGGGGAGATACTTGAAAGAGGCATTAAGGGGAATGGGACAGGAATCAGGGGTTGAGGAACAGTGGGCAGTATTTAAAATGGGGATTACAAGAACAACAGAATTATGCATTAAGCAGGTTAGCAAGAGAAAAAGGAAGAGGAGACCATTATGGTTTTCCAAAGAGGTAGCAAAGAAAGTGAAAGCCAAAAAGATTGCATTCAGGCAATACAAAAAGACACAGGCAGAAGGGATAGGGAGAAGTACCAGGAGGCAAAGGGAGGCAGGGAGGTCAGTAGGGAAGCCAAAGCTCAGACAGAAGAACACATTGCAAAATCAGTGGGTAAAGGGGACAAAACCTTTACAGGTACATAGATGAAAAAAGAAAGACAAAGGAGGGATAGTGAGACTGAAGGGGAGGATGGGAGCCAGCGTGAGGATGACAACAGTAAAGCTGACATATTGAACAGGTATTTCTGCTCAGTCTTTACTGAGGAAGAGGGGGTAATGGGTCTGAAGGGAGTACAAGGGGTGAGAATGGTGCAGAAATGGACACAAGTCCCTTTACACAGAAAGGGTCCTGAAGGAACTGGAAGTAATAAGAGTTGATAAAGCAATGGGGCCAGATGGGTGCACCCAGGGTCCTTAAAGAACTAAGAAGGTGGTGGCTGAACCTCTGGCTATCCTGTTTAGCCGATCACTGGAAACAGGGGAGGTACCCAAAGACTGGAGGACAGCAGATGTAGTCCCCTTATACAAAAGTGGGAACAAAGATGAAGCAGGGAACTACAGACCAGTCAGCCTCACCTCGGTAGTGGGAAGATCATGGAAGCACTACTGAAGGAGAGATTGGTGGAACATCTGGTTGTCAATGGACTACAGGACCCAAGGCAGCATGGTTTCACCAGGGGGAGGTCATGTCAGACCAACCTCGTTGAATTTTTTGACTGGGTGACTAGGGAGGTGGATCAGGGGAGGGCAGTGGACATGGCCTATCTGGACTTCAGCAAGGCCTTTGACACTGTGCCACATAGAAGACTATTATACAAACTGGTGAATATGGGTGTGGGCAGGACAGTAGCGTGGTGGGTAGGTGACTGGCTGGGTGGCAGGACACAGAGGGTGGTGGTAAATGGCTGTCACTCCACAGAGGAAGAGTGACCAGTGGGGTACCACAGGGATCAGTGCTGGGACGGTCCTATTCAACATCTTCATCAGTGACATTACACAGGATCTAGAAGGCAGAATTTCACTGTTCGCTGATGACACAAAGCTCTGTAACAAAGTAGACACACCAGAGGTGAGGGTAGAATGAGAAGCGACCTGCAGAAACTTGAAGAATGGTCAGGGGTTTGGCAGTTGAAATTCAATGCAAAGAAGTGCAAGATAATGCATATGGGGCACAAAACCCTGGCACAATATATCAGTTGGGGCGAGGATATAGCATGCACCACGCAGGAAAGGATCTTGGGGTTGTCATCCTGATGACCCTAAGGTAGGGAAACAGTGTGACAAGGCAGCAGGTAAAGCAAATAGGATGTTGGGATGTATAGGGAGGGCATCACCAGCAGGAAAAGGGAGGTCATAGTTCCGCTATACAAGACACTAGTGAGGCCCCACCTGGAGTACAGTGTACAGTTCTGAGACCATACCATGTAAGGACATAGACAGGGTAGAGAAGGTTCAGAGGAGGGCAACAAAGATGGTGCATGGATTGCATCACAAGTCCTATGAAGACAGGTTGAAGGAACTGAACATGTACCCCTGGAGGAGAGGAGGAGAGAGGGGATATGATAGAGACATACAAGTATCTTACAGGGAGGAACAGGGTGCAGGAAAACACTATTTTTAAGCGAAAAGATGTTCCAGGACTAGAGGGCATGTGATGAAGTTGGAAGGAGGACAATTCAGAGGAAACATGAGAAAGAATTTCTTCACAGAACGGTGGTGGACAAGTGGAACACCCTGCCAGAGGAAGTGGTGGAGCTGAAACAATCACGGATTTAAGAATGCATGGATAGACATAAAGGAATTCTAGAGGTCAGGGTAAGGGAAACAGACTTCTAGGAAAACAAACTGAACTTACAAGCTCAAATGGGCAGACTGGGTGGGCCATAGGCCCTTATCTGCCGACACTGTCTATGTATCTATGTATCTATGTATCTATGTATCTATGTAACAAGCCTTTGTGTGAAACAAATAAATCAAAATGAAAGAAAAAAACACTATGGTTCTCAAAAAAGGTGGCAGGGAAGGTTAGAGAGGAAAAGATAGCATTTAGGACGTATCAGGAAACACAGAAGAAGCAGGGCAGAGAACTGTACCTGTTAAAGCAGAAGGAAGTGGGGAAAGGCAGTTAGAAATAGCAAAGACCCAAACCAAGGAAAAGATAGCCAACTCGGTTAAGAAGAGGGATAAAAACTTGTATAGGTACATTAGGGAGCATAGAAAGACAAAGGGAGGGATAGTGAGGCTGAATAAAGGAGACAGTGGGTGGGCAGAGAGGGACAGTGAAAAAGAAGGGATACTGAATGAATATTTCTGCTCAGTATTCACAAAAGAAGAGGGGTGGAGGTACCAAATCCAATCAATAGAAGCACTCTGGATGGGGGGGTCAATCCCAGTCCTTTCACAGAAGAAAGGGTTCTGAAAGAACTCCTAAAACTGAAGGTGGACAAAGCAATGGGGCCTGATGGGATTCACCCTAGAATTCTAAAAGAATTAAGGGGAGAACTAGTGACACCACTGACTAGCCTTTTTAACAAATCATGGGAGGATGGTGTGGTACCTGTGGACTGGAGGAGGGTGGATGTGATTACCCTTCACAAAAGAGGGAGCAAGACAGAGGCAGGAAACTACAGACCTGTTAGTTTGAACTCTGTGGTAGGGAAAATAATTGAATCACTTCTGAAGGAAAGAATTGTTGAGTACCTAGAGGCCAGTGGGGCACAGGACCCAAGACAGCATGGATTCACAGCGGGAAGGTCATGTCAGATGAATCTAATTGATTTCTTTGACTGGGTGACCAAAGTAGTAGACCAGGGAGGGGCTGTGGACATGGCCTACCTAAACTTTAGCAAGGCATTTGACACAGTCCATTAACTAGCCTGGGAGTGGGTCCCAGGGTGGTAGCCTGGGTAAAACATTGACTGAACAACAGGACACAGAAGGTAATAGCAAACAGAGTCCACTCTGAAGAAAGAGGGGTTACTAGTGGGGTACCGCAGTGTTCAGTACTGGGTCTGGTCCTTGTTAATGTATTTATAGGTGTCATTGCAGAGGGACTAGAAGGAAAAGTATGCCTCTTTGCAGACGACACAAAGATCTGCAATAGGGTTGACACACAAGGGGGGGTTGAAAGGATGAGAAAGGATTTGGCAAGGTTGGAGGAATGGTCAGAAGTATGGCAGCTTGGGTTCAATGCAAAGAAGTGCAAAGTAATGCACCTGGGAAACAAAAACCCAGGGGAAGAGTACACAATGGGGGTATTAACAACAAAATGAAACAATGGGGGGGTATTAACAACAAAAATGGAAAGGGACCTGGGGGTAATCATATCAGATGACCTGAAGGTTAGCAAGCAATGTGAGAAAGCAGTAGGGATGGCTAGAGGGATACTGGGATTTATAGGGAGAGGCATCACCAGTAGAAAACAAGAAGTTGTTACCTCTCTTTACAGACAATTGGTGAGACCCCATCTGGAGTGCTGCATCCAGTTCTGGAGACCCCATCTCCACAAGGACATAGACAGGATGGAGACAGTCCAGATAAGGGCAACTAAAATGGTGCAGGGTCTGCAAGAGAAGCCATACGAGGTGAGATTAAAGGAGCTAAATATGTATACCCTTGAGGAAAGGAAGGAGGGAGGACATGATAAAAACTTTTAAGTACCTCAAGGGAATCAACAAAGTCCAAGAGGGTAGCATTTTTCAGAAAAAGAGATGTGCAAGAACAAGCGGACACAATTGGAATATAGAGGGGGGACGGCTCAGGGGTAATGTGAGAAAGTATCTTTTCACAGAGAGGGTGGTGGGCACATGGAACAGCCTTCCTGAGGAGGTTGTGGGGTCAAGAACAGTGGGGGAATTCAAGAATGCATGGGACAGACATAAGGCAATTCTTGTTGGGGGTAGGAAGAAATAGGCTGTTGGTTAACTAGGATCGGCAGTTTATCCAGTAGATAGGGAAATGGGCAGACTAGGTGGGCCAAGTGGTCCTTATCTGCAGTCAAAGTCTATGTTTCTATGTAGTGTTATAAAAGTTGGCCATTAAATTATGTAATCTTATTAGCTGAAACATTTTACATGACTGTTGATTATTTGTTTACAACTGCACATCTTATCCAAACAGCATGTCTCTCGCTCACTCCCTCTCTCTCTCTCTCTCTATATATATATATATCCCATTTTTATAAAAGGGTTAACATACTCTAGGATGCATGCTCATCAGGGAGTAATGAACTTCTGTAGGTGTGGTATGAGGCCACCAGAGCCTTACTTTATTCTCTAATGACTACACACCCTGTTGTGTTATCCCATAGTAAAGTCAATGCATTCCTAAAGATTAACTGGGATGGGACTAAATAGCCCAGACTAAGCAGATTGGTTCCAAATGCTTTTTCTTTTCTGCAATTTAATTTGTGTCTACGAGTACATAGGTAGCCCAAATCATTACCAATGTGCATGAGAGGAGGATTAGAAGAGGTGGGGTAAGCAGGTTAAAAAGGAGTATTGATACAGTGTGCCCCCTGCATGCACAGACTGTTTGTTACATAGATGCCTTTTATGGTACTTGGTGTGGCAGTTCATGTTCATAAGGAACATTTTTCACAGTTCCATTCTTAGTGACTCTGTATTTCTGACATTGTAAGATTGCTGCAATAATGACTGTCCATTTAATATTTTTTTAATTGTTTTTATTGTTCATTTTGTAATTAGTGTGGATCCACAATAAAAATGTCAGCTCCAGTAGTATTTAAAAACGGAATTCACAGAGAGCTCTTCACAGCTATTAAAGCATTATTCATAGTACAAATAATACAAATATGTAGACTGTAGGTAATGCAAGTACATTTTTATGATGGTTGACAACACAGTACTGCCCAGATTACATAGATTTAAAAACTGGACCATGGCAAAGAAACTGGAGCATTTAAAATATTCAGACACATCTTGTGAGTTATTCTTAGGCATGAAATAAAAAGACAGGATAGAATAGTATCTTTATATGTTTATTCTAACTACTAAAAGGATAGATATTTAACATTTTAGTATCACAAACTGCTGCTTTAAAGTTTTCAGTGTAACATCAGAGACTCTTTAAAAATGTGTGGGAAGGACTGATATGTATCCCTAGTCAAACTAATATTATCTTTATTTCCTACCATCAGTGGTTCACAATCAAATGTTCATTATTGTATTTTCTGTCGAAATGAAATGCCATTTAAAATTCTGACAGTGCCAAGAAAGGGTTTCAGACCTGTATTGTTGCAATCATAAGGTCTAACCCTTTATTTTACAGTTGTAAGCCTGAATCTTTTCACCACATTCAGATAACTTTTAACATATGACAAAAATGTAAAGCATGAATTATATCAAACTGACAGCCTTGCGGTTGCTTTCCTTTTGTGCTTGTTTCATTAGATTTTAATGGGAACAGGCGTTAGGGCAAACCAAGATATAGGGGGTTATTAGAGGTTGATGACCATACTTGCATAATGCAAAGTAAAAAGGTTTATCAATCAACCTTTATTTATAAAAAGGCACCTTTATAAAACCAAGGCGTCTGTACATAACATAATAAAACAAATCAATAAATAAATAATTAAAACCATGTATCAATTTAAAATTCACGACAGCGACATTAAAAATCATTATAAGCTCAGCTAAAAAGAAATGTTTTTAATGCTACTTTAAAGCTTTATATTTTAAAGTGTGTTGTGGTTGTCTCTTTGTGTTAAAGATAGTGCAGCTCATGTCAGTGACCACCCAGTCAAGGAATGAAACCAAAAGTTTGGAGTACTGACAAAGGGCAACTAAGCATCCCGCAGGAAGCTTGCCTCCTGGGGGAGAATGGACATCCATCTCTGACTGCACTGTCATCACCAGGGGGCCCACAGGTGAGGCCGACAATGTGGTGATAGCTGTAGGAGGGGAGGTGTGTGGCTATGCTATGTGCATGCCTGTTGCATGGTTGAGTAGTACGTTGTACCTACCACTGTGGTGTGAATAAAAGAAATAAAAAGGACTTCATTACTTACAGTTTTCTTTAAATATAAATGTCTTAAACTAAACTTTTTTTCATGAGAGGAATTTAGGATTCCACAGGCATCCGTCTTCCTGCCATAGCTAAAAAGCATAAAGTATTATACAGTATTAATGTAACATATGAAAAATACTTATGAATCTCTAATTTTCCTTCCAGAATCTTCACTGGATTTCATTCTATTTTGATTGGCATGTACAACATTTGTAACCTGTGCCGCCTCTCTGTTTGGTTGTATTGCATATATCCTATATATTTTTTTTTGTTTAATATTCGAATCATTTCAGTACCTAATTTATTTTACATTTGTTTCCTTTTGAAATATGTGTGGTGATTTGGCCACTTCAGTCATATGGCTGTCATATTTCTCTGTGATTTGTTTATGTTTAATTTCCCAAAAGGCGAGGACATAAGGTTTGCCAGAGAAAGATGCCCACTTTTCTGAAAAAGGTACTTGGGAGGAGCTGATGTGTATTCCAGTGTCTGACGTCTCCCTTTGCCTGGGACAAAATCTTGCCTAGAGGTGGACAAGAGTTACATTTTCCATGACAGGAGATGGAAAAGCCATCTCATATGTTATAACATTCTGAATTTCAAAGGGAAGATGAATTTAGAATTAGGTTATGCAGACACCCAGTCTAGAAACCCTATTGTGAAATTTCCTAACAACTGCCCCAGTCTATTTACATTTTAATAAGGCCAGGAAGGCAGTGATGATCAAAGCAAGCCAGGAAGTTGGAGCTGTGAGGAAATCACAATACTGATAAATTGGGTTCACTTGCAACTTTGGAAAAGCAAGAGAGACCCCTGCAGGCCTCGAGATGAACAGTTAGACCTGCCACCAGCCAATCATGCGCTAGCTTTGCAGTCTGCAGCCGAGGGCTATATAACCCATCTTCAACAGAAATTCTGGACATTTTAGCCACATTTCCTGACACAGAGAAAAACTGCCACAGACACTAAAAACCACTGCAATTTAAACTGGGACTCTGAGACACAGCAGACAGAAAAAGAGACTTTGCAGAACTCACTTAATTTCTAGATTCTGATTTCTCTACAGAAAAGGTAAAAATTATCCAGTTAAATTCACTAGTCATTTTGTATGTATTTTCCAACTGTTCTTTGTAGTTGTCCTGTAACCAAATATCTAAATCATTTGTCTGGATGTTCCTATGGTAATTATTTAAATAATCAGTAAAAGCACATGCTTTTTTTGTTAAAGTGTCTGCCTGGGAGTGATTTGTTGTATGTTAAGGTTTTGAGAAGGTTTATTAAATTTGAAACATGCCTGTTAGTGCTAATGTGTCACATGCTACTGAAACTAGAATCCTGGAATGGAATCTGGGGGTCTAAAGTAGGGAAAGTATGCAAGGTCTCTGGAGGAGTTTGTGGGGTTTGGACCAGGTTCCTGTGCCCCTGTGGAAGAGGACACAAGCAGGGTTATGGGGACAGCCCCAAAGAGCTTGCAACACCTGGGTTCTTCCCTAGCACGGCAACCAAGGAGGGTTTTCACCTGGCTACAGACTCAAGACTGTATTTTACCCTTACCCAGATAAAAAGGAAGCCCTGGGCCTCATGGTGAGCATTCAGTTGTAAAATCATCGAGCCCTGTGAAAGGACATGAGGAGGGTATTTCCTGACTCCCCTGTCATGGATTCCACTTGGGGAGGGCACTGTGAGCTCAGTGGACCCGGCCCCTAGGAGTGAGTTTGTGTACCTCTAAGTATATTTTTCACATTTGATTTACATTTTACAAAACAAAATAATGCATGAAATTATCTGAAATTACAGCAGACAAATAGAATAAAATATTAAAAAGAAACAAGATTTGGCAGGTGCCAGCAAGGCTTTTCTTGCCTTTTTATGCTGTTATCTCTGTTTATCTTTGTAGTAGACCTTACTGTATCATCAGTCTCACTATTATAATTGTAGTTATATGAGGACCATAGTCAACATTAGTTTTGCAGATTTTTTGCATACAGTGCCTACAGGGAGGGCTTCGACACAGTGGCACTGCTTTTTGGTAATGCTCCCTACACTGTACACAGTGGTTCAAGTCCACCTATCACCAAGCAATTAGTTTCATACCCCAGCACCAAACTCACTTATAGCACCCCCTCATAGCACCATGTTTATATTTTATTTTGGGATGGTCAGGGTTGGGCACTGGACCCATCAGGTCATTGTGGGGAGAGGGCCAAATTTTTTTTTTTTCATGATTGGCAGATTGGGCATCAGACCCGTCAGGTGGTTTGTGGGGAGGAAGACATATTTTTTTTATTTCCTGACTGTCCGAGTCGGGCTTGTGGTTTGTTAGGTTGTTGAGGAAATGGGGAAAGATTGTTTTATTCCCTGACAGTCCGAGTTTGGCCCGGACTCGTCAGACAGTTGGGTGGAGGAGGAGGAGGGACAGATGTGTTTTTTTAATTCTTCAACAGATCCTGTTGGCCACTAGACCTGTCAAGTAGTTGGGGGGGGGGGCAGATTTTTTTGTTCTCTGATGAGCCAGGTTGTGTACCGGACCCATCAGATAGTTTGCGGGAGGGAGACAGGTTGGGTACTGGACCATTCTGTGTAATAGACTGGGTTGGATCGTGTATGGGAGAGGTAGGAGCACCAGTGCAGCAGCAGTCCCATGCCTACTGCGCAGTGTTTGAGCCCCTCACTGACCTGAGTGGATGGGCGTAGAGAGAGCATTGTTTTACTACCTTGCCTATTCCAACTTCTGCTCAGCACTGTGCAGCTGCTACTCCTTATCTCTGTTTGACTTATTACAGGGGTTAGGTTGGGCATGGAACCCATCAGGTACGTTGAGGGAGCAAGAGATTTTTTAAATCTCTGACAGGCCAGGTTGGGCCCATCCCTGTCAGTTGTTGGGAGAAGGGGACAGTTTCTTTATTCACTGATGGTCCAGGGTGGTACTGAATATGTCCGGTTGTTCGGGGGAAGGGACATTTATTTTACTCCCTGGCAGGCTAGGTTGAATGCCGGACCCATCAGGTAATCTGGGAGAGAATGGCATATTTGTTTTTAATTCCCTGATGGGTGGATCATTATCAGACCAGTCAGACAGTTTGAGGGGAGAGTGTGAAGAGGCCAAATGCTTTTTTTTTGTATTCCAATGGGTCAGGTTGGCCACTGGATTTGTAAGGGTTTTGAGGGGTGGGGACAGATGTGTTTGATTCCCTGATGAGTTGGCACTGGAATGGTAAGGTAGCTGGACACTGTATCTGTCAAGTTGCTGGGGGGGGGGGCGACATATTCTTTTATTACCTGACAGGCTGGGTTGCATACTAGACCCATCAGGTAGTCTGTGAGAGAGTGCCTTTTGTTTTTTAATTCCCTGATGAATGGATTGGGTATTGGACCAGTCAGGTAGCTGGGTGGGGTACAGGGCAAGATTTTGTTTTTTTTATTCCAGTGGATTAAGTTGGGCATTGGATATGTAAGGTTACTGGGGGAGGTGGACAGGTTTGTTTTATTTCCCTGATGGTTTGGGCACTGGACCTGTCAGGTAATTGGACAGCACAGGCTCTGCCAAGTTGTTGACAGGCAGGGTGTTACACCGGACCCATCAGGTAATTTGGTAGAGGGTGACACATTTTTATATTCCATGATGTGCTGGGTACCTCCTAGTTCCTACAAGCATCAAATGGTGCCACAGTTATGTTATTCTTTGCCTTTTGTATTAATTTAGTAGCATGAAAACTCTCAGTTTTATAAAACCAAAAATTACAAAAAAAATAAAGCTAAGCATTCCATTGACGAAGCTGCACATCCTGAGCGTTAATTGTACTTCCTCTTGGAGCTCATTCATTGTCATTCTGTCACCACAGTGGGAGAGGGGCTAGGCTAATCAACCTGAGGAGTTCTTCAGTGTTGTCATCTAGGTTAGATACATGTTCACAAGAGAGCTGCCACTTGCTCAATTGGGTCTCATGCACTCTTCTCCTTGCAGCCAACAGAAAGTTAGATTAGTGGGATACTGGGGTGCATGGGGAGAGGTATCAGTAGCAGGAGAAAAAAGGTGATAAGGCCACTATACAGATCATTGGTGAGGCCTCATTTGGAGTACTGTGTCAAGTTCTGGAGGCCATATCTCCATAAGGACATAGACAGGATGGAGTTGGTTCAAAGAAGGGTAACAAAGATGGTGCAGGGCCTGCACCAAAAGTCATATGAGGAGAGACTAGGAGACCTCAATATGTATACCCTGGAGTAGAGACAGAGGAGATATGATAGGAACCTACAAATATCTAAAGGGCATAAATAGGGTAACAGAGGGTAGCATCTTTCAGAAAAGAAGATGTTCAGGAATGAGGGGGCATGATATGAGGTTGGAAGTGGGTAGACTAAGGGGTAATGTGAGGAAGTATTTCTTAATGGAAAGGGTGGTGGATGCATGGAATAGACTCCCAGTGGAGGTGGTGGGGGCAAACACAGTGGGAGAATTCAAAAATGTATGGGACAGGCATAGGGGAACCCTAGCAATAGGAACAAGGAGGTAAAGCCGGAGATCAAGTAGGGTCTGTGGCTTTCGCACTAGGTAGGGAAAATGGTCAGACTGGATGGGCCTAGCAGTCCTTATCTTCCATCAGTTTCTATGTTTCTGTTAGCATTATAGACAGCTGCAGGGAGCAATAGCAAGGCACAACTGACTCACTAACAGCTATGAAAAGGTGTATACCAGTCAACCAATGCATTTCAATGGGACAGCTGCTAAATACTTCCTGACTTTGATCCCACTAGGAACTGGTCTGCTATGTAGACCAGCCCTAAACAGAAAATGCCTCCTAGCCTGACTGTGTAGCAGCTTGGAATGCTTGGTCCCAGTGCCATCTCCCTGCACAGCATGGCAGGTTCCTCTGACACTGAATTTGGACTCTAGAGGGCGAAGTTTCTAAAGGTCCTACCATGGGTGGCAACTGTGACACAAGTAAGGGGACCCCAAGGGAACAAGGGCAGATGATGGGGCTGAGTGGTTGCCAAACATGGCAGACGTTAGCCATGGCTGAAAAGGGAAAAAGGATGCATAGAAAAAATGGCACAGTTCACAGTCACAATGGAAGGAGATCTGATTGCATTAAAAGCATGTATGGAGCTGATTCTGTGGCACCAAATGAAGGGGTACACTCGGCACACTGGTGTCCTGGGTTGACGCCCTGAGTGTCAGGAGTGGAAACCTGCAGGGAGGGAATCCAGAGTTTCCATTGACCGCTTCCCTCCCGGGGTTGGGGTGGGCAGGGCCTTGGCACCTGGATGTGGATTGGGTGACGTGCTAGGAGCGTGAAGCCTCGACATGCCCCCACACATCCCTGCCTCAGGTCACTGACCCCATGTAGGCCCAATCCATGTGGAGTGGGTGGGCCAGAAAAACAGAAAATTGCCCATGATTGTCTAGATGATGTCCACCAGTCCCCGTCGCCACAAAGCCCCAGATCACCTGGACAGACCCCCACGCAGCACCCAGGTAAAATTAGTTGTGCCTACCAACACTTCTTCCTTGGAATGGGGGGACCTGTCTGATGAAGGGATATGTCGGGTTTCCCAGGGGACTGCCAAAAATGGGGGCAGTGTATGGTGGCAGGGATGGAGTGATGGCGGGAGCACCTAGGGAGGCCTGAAGGAGTGTCTGGTCAGGGGTGCTCAGGGAGGAACAAAAAAACTAAAACATGTACAGTGTGGACCATGAAACTGTATCCTTGTACCGCGGCTTTAGGCGTACGATAATTATATGTTTGTTAAACCAACAATTTGATGAGAAAGATTGTTTCATAAAGAATTTGAGACAAATGGTCAAAATCTGGAACAACTTTAAAGCTAGTTAGACATTTGTTATAAAATTCACACAATCTTTACTTTTAAAAATTAGAAAACATTTCTTAAAACTGGAAAGGTTAGCATTTTTAATCTGAAACCTATGTGCATGTAAACAAAATAATAATATAAGCAGTTTTGCATAGTGTTAGGAGCAAGACTGTAAACCTGGAGACTCAAATTATGAATCCCACAACCATTATCTTATCACTGTGTGACCCTGAACAAGTCAGACAACCTTCCTGTGCAGTCCCTCTTAACTATCTCCATATTGTCTGAATCCCACTGTGCGTATGGTGGCTGTCTCTCTCTCTCTCTCTCTCTCTCTCTCTCCTTTTTTGTTGCTCACCTGGATTTTAAAGCTGTTCAGGATGCAGTATATATGAAAGTTGCTATTTAAAATTACATTTCTTTCTGCCCTTTAATAAGCATTTCAGAATTTGCTATGCAACCCATTCCTGCAGTATAACAAGAAACCAACCTCAAATCAGTTTGCTGTGAAAACTGCAGTTAATGATTTTTGTTCTGGATGATATTCCACCACTTAGCTCACATTGTCTTATACAATCACATCTCCTGAATGACCGTTACTTTCAGGACACAGTCTGCCCCCCCCCCCTGCAATGTGATAAAAATATTATTCCTAGTATGGGGAGACAGAGGCTAGCATTTGTGTTGTGCTATGATTAATGTGTAGTGATCAGTGCGGATCCTGGAAAGGCCATAGTTTTTGAGTCATTGCAACCCCCTGCATTCACTTACTTTTTAGTTTTAATTTGTAGCATTCCAGGCGAGAGGCAAAGGCACCATGGGAGAAAACAAGAAGAGTGACTCTATTATAAAACACCTGACAAAACACTAATTATAGTATCATGCATACAGTAAGTGTCCTCTGTTCTGAAATAACTGAGCAATAAATCAATTTCATGAACACTTCGCACCCTGGGACCAAGGGAATAGGGGTCATTAAAAGCAACATGAAACAATATTACTTGTGAAGGTGAATTTTTCAAAAGGTCAAAACAGTGACTGAGTGTCTATGCTCAATTTTTGTAGCACAGAATAACAACTTCGGGTGATTGTATATTACTGTTTCCGAACGTGTAGTTCACTGTGTGACATTCTGAGTGCAACATGCCATTGTGGAAGTGGTTTTGCGCAAAATGTAAGGAACAGCAGAGAGGTCTGTGATTTCCTTTGCAATGACCTAAGCTAGCTCAGTAACAGACCAGAAAAGAACTCATATGCAAGCAGTGAAGTACAAATGTACCTGTAGTTTATACGATACATTCTAAAAAGATAAAACCCATGTCTGCATAAGAAGGGGGAATAATCACAGAAACATAGAAACATAGGACCAGATTTTCAAAGGCCAGAGAATGACGCAGGGTGCTTGCGTCAGAAACAACTGACGCAAGGAGCAGGATGCATCAAACCTTGCACCAATTCTGATCTCCAAATGGTGCTTGCATCAAAAACAGGCACTGTATGTATGCACCAGAGTGGCTTGCCCTATGCTTACACCAAAAAAAATGCCTGCACCATGTCAGAAGGGATGCCTGCGTCACAGAAATGATGCACCATCCCCTTAGTTGGGATTTTCAAAGAATGTCAGTCCTGTCCTTGTGCTTAAGATGCATGTCACTGTTAGACCCGCCAGAGCTGGTCTAAGGGACACTAGAGCATATAAAGAGACCCACTGCAGGTGGTCATACCTGGCTATGCTACTGTTAAGGGCCAATATTCTCCTGCAGGGCTAGTTTAAAACATTTTGGGGGCATAGTCTTGGCCATTTCATCTGCCATTTTATTTTACTTAGCTTGCGCCATTCTTGTCCTTTGCATCATTTTTTACCCAACTTGCACCATTTTTTGGACTCAGCCTGCACCATTTTCTACTCAGTTCGTACCATTTTTACACAGTTTGCACTATTTTTGTACTCAGTTTACATCATATTTGTTTCTTGAGCCATTTTTGTGACTCACCTTGCACCATTTAACTCAACCTGCACCATTTATTTTGGTGCAGCTTGCATCATTCTCATTCCTCACACCATTCTGTTGATGCAGTGGACCTGTTGTGTCAATTTGGGGGACTTTGTCACAGAGGGTGCTTTTCTTGCAAAATATGGTGTACAGTATTTGGCGCACCTAGATCTGACTCAGGCTGCATGTTTGACACAGCTTGTGTGGATCTAAGGCCCCTTGGAAAATCTGGTCCATAGACTTTGATGGCAGATAAGAACTGCTTGGCCCACCTAGTCTGCCCATTTCCCTATCTATTGGATACACTGCAGATCCTAGTTAACCAACAGCATACTGTCTCCTACCTCCCACTAGAATTGCCTTATGTTTGTCCCATGCATTCTTGAATTCCCCCTACTGTTTTTGACCTTACAACCTCCTCAGGAAGGCCATTCCATGCACCCACCACCCTCTCCATGAAAAAATACTTCCTCACGTTGCCCTTGAGCTGAATGCAGTCTTAGGACATTTGATAAAAAGAGTCTGTACGGGTGGAGGGCCTACAGTAGGGAATTCAACTTCCCAGTGAGTAAAAACACCCACAAGTGTACAACAGGAGCCAATGGTACCGAAAACCAGTCCAGAATAAAGCAACAAACTGGTGCCCTCTAGGAAAACAAAAAAATGTAGGCAAGATTGCAAAATTGCAGTATTTATCAGGCACCCAAGAAAATGCAACCCGCACCATAATAAAGACATGAAAAACAAAAATCACTTTGCCTATACTTGTTTTTTCCTCAAGCATGGTGGATTTTGTGCTTTCTCCTGAATTCAGCTTTCTGTAACCAGCTTCTTCTACACCCTAGCCTGGGCCATGCTAATGACCATATATGTAGAACACGAAAGGTCAGTGCGCCTCGGACAAACTGAGGGTGCTATAAAAAAGGGCTGGTCACCATCTATTACAGAAGACTTGGTGGTGGGTTACATGGAGAGGACAACCCCCTAACGAAGGCCATAGCATTTGGCTGAAGTGCTGAGGAATCTGTCTACCTCCAGGTTGGATTGTGCTCTTGATATTTGAATAAAAATATTGTTACGGCTAAACAAGTGTCCAACCTTTAATGCTGTCCGGAGTGCTTGAATTCTTCTAATGACCACGTATGACAAGAAAGACCCAAAGGGGCCATTTGCATGCCACCACCCCATGCCCCATCTCCCAATCTATAGTCAGTCCAGATCTGCTGGCAGTAGTAGAGGTGATGACTGCCACAGACTTTCAGCTACCACCTCAGCCATCTGAACGACAGGCAGCGAGCATGCATTTTCTGTAGAAACTGTGTTTCTACAGCATACGTGCTCCTCCCTGTTATTCAGATGGTGACCAGTTGAGGTGGTGACTGATGGGTCTGTGCCAGTCACCGTCTCTAGTGCTGCTGGCAGGCCTGTATGAGCTATTGTGATTGGTCCCCCCAGGCCCTACCATGGGGAAGGTTCCCCATGGGACAGGTAAGGAAAGCTCTGAGGTCTGTGTTGGTGATAGGGCAAGATGGTAGCTGAGCAGATGGTGGTCAAAGCTGGGCAGATAGGGGAATAAAGACTGAGTGAAAAAAGAATGTCCATTGTATGAGATTTGACTGATCTTGAAACTGGCCCAACCAGCTGGGTGTCATGCTCCACTAAAGGTGTTTGATGACCCCAGTGTGACTTTTTGCTCCCTTTGTCACCTAACATGACCCACATGGGTACTATGACACAGCTTGCCCCGACTTTCTTACTGTCCTACCCAGTGACTTGCTCCCTTATGAAGAGCCACTCCTCACCCTTCTCTGTTAGGCCAATCTCTTTGGAATAGTCTGCATGTCTCTTCCATTGTGTCCCAGTTATTTTCTTCCCCGCCAGCTATCTATAAGTGCTTTCAAAGTGCTTCAGGCCTTCAAACTTTCCTATTTGACTCTGTGTGCTCCTTTTGCTGCGGGGACATGATTGAGACTTATACACACCTCTTGGGGGTGAACAAAGTGGGGGAAGGCTCTTTCAAAGGAGGAGGAGCACCAGTACATGGAGGCCTGCTATGGGGGAAGGGGGTTAGGAGGGATGTGAGCAGAAAAGGTGGTAGACCTCTGCAGCAGCCTGCCAGAAGAGGTGGTAGGGGCCAAAGACAACAGGGAACTTCGAGCATGCATGGGACTGGCACATGGATATTATAAGTAAAGATAAGGCAGGAGTGAGGGACACCTGTATGCAAGTAGGGCCCAGGGCGTAATGTTAGGTACTGAAACTAGGTTAGACTAAATGGACCTACTGGTCCTTTTCTGCTCACACTTTCCATGTTTCTAGGTTGCTATATTTATAGTGACCTACATGTAAGTGAGGTTAGTTACTCCTCCATGCTTCTGCACTCCCCATGGGGTCTCCTCTCCTTCTGCTTCCTAACTCTACTGTCCTTCCTTCCATGACCCCCTGCACCTGTCTTTTGCCCTTGGTGATACCCTGCACCAATCACCTCCTCCATCCTCTAACTGAAATCTCCTTGACTGCCCTGTCCATCCTCCTGACCAGTACCAACAATCCCTTCTGGCACAGATGCTGCCCATTCTGGGCATATAAGTGTCCCTTGCTTCAGATGGCCCACCAGTTGGCCAGAAGAAGAAGAAAACTTCACTCTTGCACCAGACCTTTATCCAATTGTTTGCCTCACTAAGTCCACTGCTACTATTCACTATCCCTTGACCCTGAATACATTTCCCTATAGTAACATCCCTAGTTTAGTTTATAACCTCCTGATATTGTCAGGATTTGTACACTCTATGCCATTCATGCCAACACAGATGACAAGGATCTGCTTCTCCCCAGTTGCATTGCATGGCCCTGGCTAGCACTCCCTTGGCATGTGGTCCATGCAGTCAAACCACATCACTCAAGCTACCATCCTGCTCCACTAATGCACCCTCCACCTAACCCGTTGTGCTAATTATTGAGTCTCCAATGACTACTACATTCTTGACACTCAACCCAGTCTTTTTCTTCTTCTTCCTTGTTGGCAGACCAAGTGTCCTGGTGCCTGGGCTGTCTCCACTGGCCCCAGCCACCTGTTGATCCATAAACCTGGCCAGTCAAATATTGACACCTGTCGTTAGTGTCCACAACTGGTGGTGCTCCCATATGACTGTGCCTGTTATCTCCCTTCTCCACTCAGATCAATCCCCCATCTCTACCACTAGAGGTCACAGTCACTGCCCCCTTCTCCCTACAATACCTGTCACTACTAATTTCCCACATGGCCAAATGCCCATGTCCCTAATCTCCTCTCCCCATCCTCCACAGCTGTCTGATGAGCCCCTGTGACCACACAGTGCTTCCAACAGCCACTCAAACTTGTTAGTGTACACCTTGAAAGTATCAACCACCCCCCACAGTGGCTGCAGATGTATTCTCCCACTGTTCTCCATGGCAGCATAGTTTACATCACACATGATGTGCTTCCCTCCCAGTGACCTGCATAACTGGAATGCAGCCTCTACCTCGCAAAGCATCCCCCCCCCCATCAACCTTCCTCCCTATGCCTCCACAGTTACAACCATTGCCACTGTGGGTTAGCAACACAATTCTGCAGAGAATCAACCCTCTCACATGTATTTAAGATGTCACACCCCCGCCTTCTGCACCCCAGTAGTGCACAAAGTGCACGTTCATCCTTCCTCTCTGGTAACCTATACAAACAAAATACTTTTTGCCTTGCCTGTCTGTTTGTCCCTCCAGAAAGGTATGTTTTGGTGTCCCAAGTTACCTCATCTGCCTTTTCTGTACATTGGCTGGTCTTTGGTCTCCTCACCTGGCTTATTTGGCTGACTACAGTAACTTGAGAAGCTGATGGGCCATTCCTGCCAGTCTGGCACTCATAGGATCATTGTTAGGCAGAATCATCTAAATGTTAGCATACATTTACTGTAACTGGCACAGATAATTCCTTAATGAGTTGAAGACCGATGCCAGGATTTTCAAAGTATGGCACAAGGCATACATCAAGCCCTGTCCATAATTTGGTTCTGGTGGTGTGCTGCACCCTTTTGCCGCAACTGTGCCTGATTTTACAATCTCGGGCGCAGTTGTGACAGTTTCCACATTTTACAGCATCGTGCACCAAATATCTGATGCAAGCTTCATAAAAATGGCCCCAGAATTGCCACAAGCTAGACCACAAAAACGTTGTCTACCTTGCAGCGATTGCCGCACGGGATTGAAAATCCCGTTATATTGCCGCAAGCCCAGTGCACCATATCATCAGTGCACCCGGGGCTTGTGGCACTCTGAGCCATTTGAAAATCTGGTGCTGGGATTCTTTTGGATGTTTAGACATTAAACATATGGGAATTCAGCAATGCTCATCTCTGGTTGGGAAGCCATGGTTTCCAAGATGTTTCTTCAATAATAAACAGGAGAAAGAAGAATAAATACAACAAGAAGACACCTCTCTTTTTAAAATAATTAATTGTATGTTAACACTGTGTAGAAATATTATGTTTGCAAGTTGGGTTTATTTGTTGTACTTTTGTGTGGGACTACATGTGGCACTAGTATTAATGTGCACTGCAGCGTTGTCCTGCATGTGTCTAAAACCTGAATTTTACTGTTGTCTGTATGTTATCAAACATGAACATTCTCAATAAACATATTTTTATTAAAAAAAAAAAGAGGGAATAGGGATCCTGGTTACTCTTATATTTCCCGAATGTGTTGTGTAAAAAATATCTTCTGACTTTCTGTTTGTTTTTTTGTTGTTCTTATTGTTTCCAACACCAGGCAGTATGGCCTGTTGCAACTCTATTCCATCTCACATTCATGGGGGATATTCATTTATCAGAGTCCTTATAATAGAGGATTACAAGCTAATTTCCTTTGAATAGCTCAGTCCTTCTGAGTAAAGATAACTACAATGATCAGACTTGGCACTTTGTGCAAAAATCTCATGCTGCAAAGTCATCACATGACTTCTGTGAACCAAGAACTGCCCTCCTGGTTTTAATTCCATGCAGGCATTGGTTATCTGCAGTGGTCATTCTTTTATTCTATTGTTCTGCACAGAAGGCATACTGACCCCTGGCTGATGCAAGTGCAAACACAAGCCCGGATGATAAGTGTGCAGATGCAAACTTACACTTCCCTGACCTGATGTTCTGTGGAACTGTCTTTCTGGGGATTTCTGTTACCATCCTGGCACCCATAAGCTTCAGCTCCTGAAACTCATGGCCTTTCCATTATCAAGAACTGCAAAATATATCTGGCTCTCTTTGAAGTAGCATTTGAAGTGACAATACTAAATTCTAAACTGCGGTGTTCTGAGACTTACCTGCATCTGATTTGTCTTTCTCTGATTGGTAACAAAAAAAATGCAGACACAAGAACTCAAAAGGGTTTTAAATGACACACTAAATGATAATATCTATGAGCAGCATACTGGAAAGTAGTACAAACTGAGGCACAAAGGGCTGTGGGCATACGTAAATGTGCGAGCAAGACCAGCAGTAGATATATTGGAAGAGGCGTACTGTGTCTGTTCTCCTAGGCAGGATTTACAAACATGCCAGCTTAAGAAAGGAAGAAGAACAATGTCCTCCCTGTCCCTGAGTGACCTGGGTAACTATGTATGCAGATTTTGGTGACTTGTTGCATATTATTTCTCCTCCTCTGTGTACTGGTGTTTAGCCAGTCCATCATACTGCACACCTTCTTCCTATGTCATTCCACGTTGTCACAGGACATTCATTTACTGATGCCAATAAAGGAGGCATGCCAACACACTCCAAAGTTGTGACATCACAGAACTCTTGTTCATTCTGAGGCAGATGAATTGGATAATAAATGAAGAAAGAAACAAAAAAAATGCTTACACACCTTCCAAGACTAATTTTTGTGTGTAATGGAAACAGAAAGAGAAGCAAGTATAATGGGCCTAAAGCCACAGGAAAAAAACATGCTGGCACATAGAGGGTTAAAGCAAATTATACAATGGCAAGAACATTTCCTGGACACTGCTTGGTTAGTGTGTGCTTGTTACAGTGAGGTTATCTGAGCACAACCTCGCTGTATTGATTTGTTGTCACGTTCTTCTCATCTTCTCTTAAGAAACAAAGTTATATTGCTACACTAAAAATCTACTAAAAACATTTTTTTAATGTTGTTTTATTTTGTATATAAATGAGTCATTGTATACTAGCAATAATGCACTCCAGGACATGGGGCGTGTTGGAATCACCTCACTTCTTGGACGTTGGATGCACTTGGTCTTCGGCCTCATGCCCAACCAACCAGGCATGAGGTTATACCAGTATGACCCACACCCACACCCTCTCATGCATTATTGCTTAATTGTAATGCAACACAAAGAAATATGTGGCTGTGTGTGCAACACAGCAGTATGTGCATCAAAACATAGTACAGTCCACCCAGGATCAGCTGGCATGTTTCAGGTATTACTGATGCTTTGAGATGTATTGGGGTCTGCAGATGGTTTGTAAGTTGCAGGCAGGCAACCAGCCACATTTACAAGCTTATTTAAACCCTTCTCTTGAGAATGAAAGGCAAGAGGTAACATTTACCCACAACACAGTGTGAAGTACCAACACTTTGAAGCCAAGTTGAGACCAGTCCACTTATCCTAAACCTAACCGGTCAGTAATAGTGTGATCCCAGCATGAAAAGTGCTAAGAAATAAGGCTTATCATTGTACTCAGAAGTATGCAGATGAGGAACAAAGGATTCTCTCAGGAACTCAAAAGCAGATGGAACATGCCAATGATTAGAAATAAATTGCAGCCTTAGACAGAGGCCCCCGATTTTCAATTTGTGTGCAAAAAACTTTTTTTAATTACTGTTTACTGCAGTATAGTACACTGTATCAGGCTGATTCTGTCAACTTTCAAGCTGACATTTTCTGTAACTAGAAATCCCAGAATACCCTGCAGATGATATCACAGCAGGGCTGCAGCAGTGGGAGATTCAATACCCTGCAGTGCATATTAGAGCTTTTATAAGCTCAGATCTTTGTTCACCCATCCCACTGTCCTTCCTGGGCATACATACAGTCACAGCAGACTGCACATGGTCCTGGAAGGACAGCAGGAACAGCAAACATCTGATCAGAACTTATAAAAACTCTAGCATGCACTGCAGGTTACTGAATATCCCAATGCTGTAGTCCTACTCTGATGTCAGTTGCAGGGGATTCTGGGATTCCTGGTTACAGAAAATGTTAGACTGGAAGTCAGCAGAATCAGTCTGATGCTGTCTACTATACAGCAGTAAACTGGGGGTGGGGTGTTAGGGTTGGAATCCTAACACCACATTTCCCTACTTTTGTTATTTTAACCCTAACTAGTGCATTAATGAAGTTTTTTTGCAATGAATTTCCTTACTTTTTAAAATAGTATAATCATATCTTCAACTGCCTTTGGGAGTGCAGGGCCCTCTTGGCCCTGTGCTTCCATCCCTCCACAGATGCATACATCTATATTGCTGTAGAAGTGCAGGGCCCAGAAGGCCCTGTGCTTCCATCCCTCCACAGATGCATACATCTATATTGCTGTAGAAGTGCAAGGCCCAGAGGCCCTGTGCTTACATCCCTTCACAGATGCATACATCTATATTGCTGTGGACGGGCAGGGCCCAGAGGGTCCTATGCTTCCATTTCTGCCCAAATAGAAATTTCTTCCCTTCATTGTATGGCTTGTTAAAGTTCCATTGTTATCCTATCAGAATTTGCATTTTCTATTTTTATGCTTTTTTTATATTGGCCCTAAATGTTTAGGAGAATTGGAATATGTGTTATTCTTGTAGTGCTAATTAAGACCTTTGTTTTGACATATAGCTTGTCCCTTAAGTCCAAATATTGAAGAAGTTATGGCTTGTTGAAGTTTGGTGTTATACTATGGGAATTTGCATTTTTTTATTTTTATACTTCTTTTATATTGCTCCCAAAAGTTTAGGGGGTATGTGTTATTTTTTTAGTACTCATTAAGACCTTTGTTATGATATATATATTCTCTATTAAGGCCAAATATTGAGGGACTTATGAGTTATTGAATTGCCAATATTATCCTATGGGAATTTGCATTTTTAGGGCTGCGTGGGTGGAGATCTGCAGTTGTTTTGGGAAGGCTAGGAGAGAGAGAGAAAAAGGAATGTGGAAGCATGTGACCAGCTACCTCTCCAGCGTGTTTCCACAGTACTGCGGTCATTCCCATAGGCTTTGCTTTTCACCATCCCTCCTCTCTGTGGACTGCACAGGCACACATCTCTTTCTGGGGCACTATTTTGTTTTCACCCATAACTTCTGCAGTTGTGGGCGAAAACAAAAGAGGCTGCCATGCCCAAGATGGCCACTGAAAGCTCACTGTGCATGTACGAGTATCACACATACGCACTTATGTCATGACCGCCATCTTGGGCGTGGTGAGCTCTTAATCAATGCGCATGTGCAAGTGGACTCACTGCTCCAAAGCAGTCATGTCAGCTCTGAACATAATCTGTTTATTTTGAACCTTTGACAATGTGAAGAAGCATGAAATGCAACAGGTGATGTAGTGATGTCCAGTGAGGAGTGGGGGAACCAGGAGCTGGAGGCCAGTTGCAGATTTTATATGCCCGCTTGTATGTTTGTTCAAATCATCACTGAAGCATGAATTGAATAAAGCAGAACATATTGGTGGAAAAATAAGGTATGCTTGTCTCTTTCATACATTTTAAAAGAATTGGGACTTAGTTTTTTTTCCAGATTCTTTTTTCGTATGAAAGGATCCTTTTTTGTATCCTTTTTTCATTCATATGAAAAAGGATGCCCTCATATGAAAAAATATGTGGACTTAGGTTTTTTTTTCCAGATTCTTTTTTCATATGAAGAGATCCTTTTTCGTGTGGCTGAATTCTTTTTTTGTATGGCTATATGAAAAAGAAGAAGCAAGTCACAAAAAGGATTGTAAAACTTTAAAAATAAAACACATTTAGGGATAATTTTCCAACAGTTAAGTGTAGAATCCACCTAACGGGGTCCCAATAACCAAGACACATGTATTGGTGTCTGTCCAGGATGTCATTTTTGTGGGTTTTGAAAATGTATTTTTTGAAAAAGACAGAAACAAGATGGAAGCTATATGAAAAAAATGTTTTTTCCTCATGAAAAAGGATGATCTCCATATAAAAAAATGATCCTTTTTGTATAGATCTAATTCTTTTTTTGTTCCAAGCAGCTATCCAAAAGACTGTACTGAGCATACTCAGAACAAAAAAAAAATACAATGTAAAATAACTTTGGAACAGATTAACGTTTTTTCACAAAACTAGCGAAAGGCACATCTGTGGGTCAAGCCCTTTCCACTTTGAAGATTTCAGACCAAAATTCCAAATCATCTGGGTGCTAGGTGGTGACAAAAAAACTAGCATAAAAACACTGATTGTTTTAACTTTTTTTTGTTATCCACATCTCAGAAACCGCACATCCGATCAGAATGAAACTTAGCAGGTGAAGAGAGCTATCCCCCAAGACCGTGCATACAACATTGTGTGCAAATCCACTAAACAGTTGTGAAGATATTAAAGTGCTAAGTTTGAGGTTTAACATAGAACCCCCTGCTCAGCCCTAATTATAGTGGTGCAGTACTGCCACTATAGTTAGGGTTGAATAGGATAGTTAATGTTAAACCCTTAACTTTGCACCTTAATATCTTCACACCCATTCAACAGAATTGCTCACAAAAGAGGAATAGGGCCACATAAAACAGGAATACTGTCTCACTAAAGAGGATTTAGGACTTATTTTTCATCTTATTTTAGATTTTGGGTTTCTGTGCCTCCATAGATGCAGACGCACAGGGCACAATCAGGCTGCAGAAGTGCACTGAGACACCAGTCTCATTTTGTGACAGTTCACAAAAGAAGACTCTGGAAAAAACTAAGTCTAAAATGTTGTTCCGTGAGGCCGCCTTCTTGTTTTGTGAGATTTGTGTTATTAATATCTCTGGTTTGCTATTTACTGATACCAGTGCTATACTGAGATCAAGTATAGACTGTCAGTAGCAGAGGCTCAAGGATTAAGTCATAAACTGGAGGTAAGGCAAGTGCTGCCTGGAGGATCCACAGAACCTTAATGTCCCAGAAGGTAAACAGATCACTGGGACCTGACAGTAGACCCTGGAGCAGCCGTTGATCATGGGAATTGTCGACTGCAACTCAGGGCAGTTGCAATTAGTTGGAATTGCCCTGAGTTGCAGCCGAAATTGAGTGTAGTCATATTTATTTAAAGTCCTCAACTCCGTCACAGATTGCCGTAGTTTGCAGTGGCTGCTGCTTGCCCTGATGTGGTCCCCCCCCCAGAGCCAACTGCTGAGGTGAGGCCAGACATAATTTGTGAACCCCTGCTGGCCATAACCCTTCCATCCCTATCCTGAGTCCCAACCAATGCCAAGTGCTGCTGCTGCCACTCAGCGCCAGTTCTCCTCCAATAGAATATAAGAAAGAGGGAGGAGCCAGGAGTTGGCATGGCATGCTACACATGAGTTTGATCAGTTGATGGGCAGGAGCTCGGGGAGACCAAACTGAAGCTGACAGAAGAGTGAGTCTAGGAGCAGAAGGGAGGGATGGGTGGGTTGTTGCATAATGTGCAGGATCCCTTCACTGACAGAAATGGCAGGAGGAGTCCGGGCGGACTGAGAGAAAGTTGGGGTGGCCATGGCGAAGATGTCGAGGTGAGCGGGCCAGCAGGGCCTAAGGAGAGAAAGCACCTGCCAGCTTCTGAGCGGTACATGGAGAGCCACCACACCATGGGCAGGCCTCCCCTGCACTGAGGTGACTGACTGACACTGTTAAGGATGGGTGGCACTGCGGGTGGATCTGGGCTGCCAGATTAGGATTTCAGAGGCAGCTGCACTTTCCTTAAACTTTACTCTGGTCTAACAAAATTGTAATCAATTTGAGGTAAGTGCCATGCAGCTAGCACGATATTGATGATAACAACTGGTACCCAGCGAGCTCGGCCCCGGCTGGTATTTGGACACCCCTTACCCATTATGGCACTGAGTTAGTTTAAACTTTTAGTCTACTGAAAGATCACTGCGGTGCAAGAGGAGATCACAGGGCACCATTTGCAGGGATCGCTTGCTGTGACCTTTTCCTGTTTGCCACTGCAGTCCTGTGGGGAGGTGATGGGGCGCTACGATTTGCATGCCTTGCATACATATATTCAAATGCCCTGAGAAAGTCAAGCTACAGACTGCACTGGTTGGATTCTTTGACATTATAGGTATTTGGGTAACTATAGCAAAATAGGTACAAGAATCTTATCATACATTCAAACATATCTGAAACAAGTATGAGTATGAAACAGTAGTTTGAAAAATGATTGGGAGAGAAGTAAAGAATAACAGTTAAGGTATGAGCCATTTCCAAAGCATTAATAAACAACTGGCAGCTGAGGAGGGTTGGGGGCTGAAGCCAGTCATTAATCCCCCATGAAATGTCCTGTGCCAAGGTTGTTTTTGTGTTACAAATCTATAGGATGAAGAACCTGTAAAACATCATTTTAACTTTGCTGTTTTAATTTGGTTTTACTTTTTGTTCTTGTTTTTGTGCTGTTCTCTTGCTGTGTTTTCTCACCCAGTCCATTCTAAGAGATTAAAGGATGATTGAGGTGCCAAACAGGTTACTGCTTTTGAGAGTGCCACTCTGACTGATACACTTAAATTTATGGGCACTGATCATGTGCAAGCTAGCCCCAGGGGGTGAAATCAATGCAGAATGTTACTCCAGTGAGAGAGTAGTCTTTTATTTATGTTAGGTGCCCTCTAGTCCTCTGGTTTAAAATCATGCATGCCATGGAATATATTCTCCCTTTCCTGTAAGTCTTTGCATGCCCACCCCCTTGTCTATGCTCTACCCTTTAAAAAGTGCCAGGGGCTTTGTTCTGAGTTGACTTTTGGATTGGCTTAGGGAAAATATTGGTTGTTGCTTCATATTTGTAATTGCTTTTTCTTTTAATCTCACACTAGGAATTGGATAAAAGGTGGAGTTGGCCTAGCTGTAGGTTTCCCTTAAATGGTGCCAGCCACTTTCTAAGGGATACATTTTCCTGAGAATTATTTATGCTTGTAAAAGTTCCAAGAACAAGTTGGGGGGGCAGGAGGGGGACAGCGGTGCCCACTAAGGGTACAGACTCTCGAGCAGACTCGATAGACCATGAGACCTACTCTACTGGCATTCTAGTATGTTAGTATGTTAACTATTTTCAGAAAATATCTAGTTTTAAACAGTTGCTCCTTTTCTTTCAGTGAATGAACAGACTTCCATGATACCTAAATTGAAAGTTAGCCTCAAATCCATGGACATTTCTTGGCCAGTATCTCTTGTACAGTATTTATTAAAATTGTTGAGTTCCCCTCCAAGTGCAGTTCTTTTAATAACCTGAACTAGACTATATGGTCAGGCCTGTTGCAAAAGAAAAATAAAATAGCATTTTATAGGGAAACTTGATGAGAAACTGTTAAATAATTATTAAATTACTCATAATTACACAGTGGGGGATGTGCCCTGCCTAGTTATGTTTACTATAATCTTTTTTAGGATAATGAACTGTCGTAGCAATGATTGCACCTTTGAGACTGCAGATGGTTGTTATACAGATAATAATGCCTGTGCAGGTGTGTGTTATGGGGATTTTCCACACACCTGAGGTGTGTGAAAAACCCTCATAAGACAAACTTTGCACAGGTACAGTTGCTATACAGTTATTTTTAGAGTCCTGGTGTGTGGTTGAAACTAAAAGCTCTTTTCAATATTTCACATTTCTAAATGGCATAATGGGAGGGAAGTTGCTGGGGGAGCAGGGTGAAGGCTTTGTTGGGGCAGGCATATATTGCCTTTGATTGCGTGGATCGGCCATTATCCTTGCAGACCACATTGGTCAAGGTGGCGCAACATGCACCTCCAGGTACTTGCCAGACAGTCCACCCCCCCACCCTAGAAAGCAGTTGGCAGCTTTCCCACCATAGCAGACACAGTGCAGTTGACATGACTGTGCTAAATGTAGAGATTCAGTAAGGCCTAGTAGCAGCTACCGCAGCAGGACCAGGTTGGGCATCCTCTGTAGTCGGTCATCATGTCATGGTGCCGGGCGCAACCTGGGTCTGTGTCATTGACGGGTGGTGGTATCAGTGTGGCCTACCTTGCCCTTACTTGGTGGGAGTCCAGACGGAGCCTGGAGTAGCCATCCTAGGCTGTCGCACAGCATACATCTTGGTAGTTGTGGAGGGAGTGAGTTCACTTCAGTCTGTCTGGTGGAAGGAAATTCAGAGGGAGAATCGGTCCAGATAAGGATTCTGAACTGGAAAAGTAATTAAACTATAAAAGTGCTGCAGTGCATTTTTTTTACAGGTTAGAATTGTAGGCAGAGAAGAAGGAAAAACAAAGTTTGTACTATGCTGTGTAGTGTATGAGATAGAGTTTGGGCAGCTCATTTGTGGCTGTGGCAAAAAATATGAAAACCTCAGTCTACCCCATCCCCTATTTAGTCAAGACAGTTCATGAGCATTCCAACTTGAGTCTCCTAGTCCTCTCCCTGACAGACTCCCCTTGGCATATTTTTTTCAGATTCCATAGAAATGAAATGAAAGGAGAGCTCCTTTACTGCTGACCCAGGTTTACATCAGTGGTAGAAATAGAATAGAACTGTTGTTATTGTGAATTGATTTTGAACACCCTTCCTGTAGTAAAAGTGCTTAAGGTACATGGTTTTGGCACAAGTGCTGTTTTTTCTTTTTCTGTTGGTGTCTGAGTCTCCCATCGGCCCATCCTGGTCTACTCCCTCTTCAGTCATGCTGTGTGCCACTTTGCTAAAAAAATGACATATACCAGGGCAGCAAAACTGCAACAGATTTTTCCTGTTTAGCACACACACTCAGTCTGTTCATATCCTGGATGGATTCTCACAGTGAGTGGGGTGGGGGGTGGATCTTAACATAGTTTTACTAGCCTGAACCCTAGTACAAATTGAGCAGGGCTAGTGCAGTTACATAGAAACTGTTGGCAGATAAGGACCACTAGCTGCTAGGCCCATCTCATCTGCCCGTAGGCCCTATACATTGTATGTGGCCACTGACCCTATATGATCAATGTCTTCATCACTCCCTCCCTCTCAAGGCTCCCTTGCGCCTGTCCCAGGCATGCTTAAACTCCTCTACTGTGTTTGCCCCTATGACCTCCTGTGGCAGACTATTCCAAGCGTCAACTACACTTTCTGTGTAGAAAAACTTTCTCACGTTACCTCTTACTCTACCCCCCTCCAGTTTTACATTGTACCCCCTTGTTCTAGTACTTTTTCTACATTGGAAAAGGTCCCACACCTGTACCTTGTTAATGCCCTTGAGGTACTTGAAAGTTTCAGTCATGTTCCCTTGCGCTCTCCTCTCCTCCAGTGAGTACATATTGAGGTCCCTTAGTCTCTCTTCATATGTTTTGTGGTGCAAACTCTGCACCATCTTTGTTGCCCCCGGGCAGTGCCCATGGGCCAGGAGCCTTGGAAGGACAGAAGTTCTGTAACTGCAACCTCACAAAGTTAGCACGGGAAGGTTAACATGTAAACTTTCTATCCATCACTCCTCCATATAAATCCAGAATTATCCATGCAATTACTTAGCCTTCCCGGAGGGGCTGTAGTGGCTAGTTGTTTGCCACTCAATCAACTCATTGTGTCTCCTAACTGTAGGCATTCTGTAATCATTCCCTATTCTTTCAGTTCTAATGTATGTTTCATGATATTGAGTCAATGTATTTGAATTATATGCTCTTGGTATTCATTCCCTATTTGCCCCTTCTCCCCTCCCCCCAGGTCGCAACTGAAAAATGAGCCCTGGGCTCTGTATGCTTACCTGGTAAAGTATGTTTGCATAAATAAATATATGTTATCGTTACAAATGTGTATATAGCATGTTACGCCATTCCATGCTTATTACTAAGGGCAGCTACATGGGGACTGGATCTTTAAACTTTGCTGTTCATTTACGGTTGAGGAGTTCAAATCACAATCTCCTGATTATGACATCACAATCTGTTGCCATGGAAATTACTGGGATAGTGCAAGAAGGGAATAATGTGTTCTACTCTTGTCCTGAAAAAAAATTCACCTGTCACTGAACTATGAGTGACAAAGCTTATGTTTTCATGTTAGTAATCTGATAGCAACTTGAAAGGGTTAAATTCAGTTTAAGAGTATGAAGTGCTGTTTTGTTCTGTAGATGTCAGCTGTAATTTTATCGTGATTGATTGACTGATTTGTTTTTGGGTTTTTTTTTTGCGGGTAACCTCATCCCCTCTTTGAGGAAATACTACAAACCATAGCATTACTGATCTTAAACATTTAGTTCACACTTTCTTAAGACACTTGGGACCCAATTTTAAAAGGTGTCTTACAGCGACACAAGTTGAGTCACTCTAAATTCCAAGTGAATCAGGGACCCTGCACCCAGTTTTATGAAAGGAGAGTCCCTCTGCCAAAGACCCAGGAGATGCTGCAGCTGCAGGCTTGGACAGACATTTGGTGTACCTGCGGGAATGGACGCAGGGATCTACCTTCCCCCCACCCGGCACAACAGGAGAATGCCCATGAAGATATGTGGGGGTGGGTGACTGTGCAAGCCAGGAGGGGGCCAGGGGCAGACTGAGCATAGGGGGGTTGCTCTAGGTGGCATGAGGGAGATGGAGGAATTGCAGAGAGGTGATTTGGCACCCGGCCGGGTTGCATTGTGCTATGCCAGGCAGTCGATCAACTGGCAGTCCAAGGAGGGTTGACAGGGAGGGAAAAACGAACCTGGCTCAGGTGGACACTGACAAGGCACCTGCCCCAGAGGTGCCACAATCCACAAGCATGTACAGGGGAGCCTGCCTGCCACAACATGGGGGAGGCTGAGTAACAGGGGACTATGGCAGTGCCTGGAGAATGTTCCCCTACACCACTGGCAGCTCTCACCCTGCAGCCAATGCTTCCCACATACATGCTTGTGGATCATGGCACCTCTGGGGCAGGTGCCATGGCAGTGTCTACCTGGCTCTAGGTCCATTTCCCTGCCTGTCAACCCCTCCCTGGACAGCCAGTCATCAATTATCTGGCATAGCACAATGCACCCTGACCAGTTGCCAAATTACCACCCTGCATTTCCTCCATTTCCATCATGCCCCCTAGGGCACACCCCATGCTTGGTCTATCCCCAGCCCCCTCCTGTCAGGTCCCATCCCCCCACCCCCACTTGCACCATCATACCACATTGGCACAGGGTCCTTAGACCACCTCCTGGCTGGTCTAAGCAGAGCCCCCTGTTGCATCCATGGTGGGGCTTGCAAAATTCCAAAAAAGTGGATGGTGCAGCCCTGCCATGACGCAAGCCCCCTTGCGACCTGGTGCAAGGGTGCTTTTGCAGCAAGGATGGCACAGGGTGGCTTGTATGCAAGGCATCCCAATGTTGATACAGCCTATGTTCAAAAATTGGGATTGCTGCAAAGTTTGATGCAAGATGCCAACTGTGTCATACACCTTTGGCGCAGTCACCTTGCGTCAAACTACACCTTTTGAAAATCAGGCCTTTGATATCAATTTTCAGCTTAGTAAGACATTTGCCTCTGCAATAGTCAACCCTTGTTATGCAATAAAAGATATCAGTCCATTCAAAAATCCTGATAATTTCCAACCAGTGGGAGAAAGCGCCTGCTTGATCTTTAGAAACATGGTGGGGGCTGCCTCCTTGTGGTCCATTCAGGTATTATCATACAGTTACAGGTCTTTTCCCTCATATTGGAGAAGCCATTGCCACCAGAGCATATAACCAGTGGTAGAAATGATTTAAAATAATGAGGATAAAAACTGTTAAAGAGAGATCATTACAGGTTTAGGTATGTGGCACATAATTTCACTAACTGGGAATGTAGCTGGCACTGTGCATTGCCCCCAGCAGTTCACGTGTTTTCCTCATCATACTTATCTTCTAAAGATAAATTAGCTGCTAAAACAGCAAGAAATTGTGAATAAAAAATTCAGGGAATATGTTTCTAATTCCTGTAAGATATGCAGTCTTTAAAACATGTAGTGAAACTTAAATATAATTAGAATTAATTAAAACCAATTTTTGCATTTCCTTTGATTTTTAAATAAAAGCAAATTAAGTGCTAAGTTATCTTAAAGGTGATACACAATCTTTAATATCTCTTAACAGCGTCATGTATCTTCCATGCAAGAAATGCAGTGTTATCACGTTTTTGATGTTTTTTGTTTCAGAAAAAAATTCTTTTAACATTTTTTTATGTTGTAGAGTGTGTCTTAGAATCACACACTTGTTGATTTCTCATTTTCTGTTTCAGTGTTTCTTGGCCATTCCATGATGTCCATTTCCCATTTTCACAATGATTAGGTAACTTTACAGAACAGTATAAACTGATGCCTCAGAATGTCCAGGAACCCTAGAAACAAATATGAAGCACCCTCCACAGCAGTAAGCAAAGCTATACAGTATAAATGGGGATTGTTACACTTGCCTGGATTATAAAATTAAATTTATTTTTAAGAGTACCTCCAAGAATTGTTACTCACTAGTGGTGCTGCCACAATTGCATAATTAGGCTTGGAGGTACAATAAAAACTAATCTGATTACACAAGCAGTGCAAGTGTAATAATCGGGTTAGACAACCCAAGTATGTGTTGCTGATATAAATAAACAGCTATTCTTAACTGACTAAATTGTTGGTGACGTGCTTATATGGAAATAAACATTTATTTTTATGCATGCGCATGAAGATAAATGTTTATTTTCATGCATGTATATCTGCAGGTCTAGATAATAGGATTTTTTTTCCTCTGTTGATACTAACCCAGGTTATATAAATCCTTTTCTAAATAGAATAAACAGGGGATACATGATGGGCATGAGTGTGATATGGAAAATATGTTCACTCTTTTAGAGTGACCTCTGGATATTCACGAGTGGGGAAGCCACAAGTGAGAGTATCCAGAGGTCACGCTTTTTTATTTATTTATTTATTTATTTTTATTAAACTCTATGATTACAAGTACCTTTGAGCAGGATCTGCTCGCTTACAAAGGTTCCAAGTCAAAGGATGGGGGGGAACATACATACAGAGGTTGGAAAAGGTATACAATCAAAACACAAACATGGTTGATATTGTTTTACAGTTGTAACACACTTTAGAAATAAAAGACATTACTAGAGGGCAACTTAGATTGGCAGCTAGATGAGGTAACAGAAAGGGAATTAAGAAGCAGATGGACTATAAGCATAAGATAGTGTAGAAGGGGGACAGAAAGAAGTAGGCCGGCTGAGGGACTGTTGTCATAGGGAGGGGAAGGGGAAGGCAGTCAAGGACAGGGGAAAATGGGCCGAAGTCATGGGGAGGGAGAGAGGAGGGTCTAGGATAGGAGAATATGGTAATGAGGTTTGTGGAATGGTGTAGGGGTGTGGGGGGAGGGGGAGGGAGGGAGAAGGAAAAGGGTCATGAAGAAAAGCAGGAATGCAACTATTTTCCATATCTCATGAGCGCACATCATGTATCCGGTTTATACAATAGGGCTGCAGTGACCTTTGCACTGTGTATATAAATATTAAGCTTTTCTCACAGTGTAGATATCAGTGCTTCAGAGTGGAGATATGTGTTTTTATTTTCTAGATGTCAGTTCACCCCTACTGTATAAACAGCCATAGCATATCAGATGACTGTATATTACTGAAATAAACAAGGAATATATAGGGCAATTTTGTCAGCTTGCTTTTATTAATTTGATTAATAATATCAAAGATGAGATCTGATTTTTATGCCCCTTGTGTGAGAGGGCTCTGACTTACTGACAGAGGTCAAATTGTGCACAATCCTACACTCCGGGGCACTAATTCCCCCCCCCCCCATCTCCGTACCATGTGGATCTCTCTCGCACAAAATTTTCCAAATCCATTCAGCTGCACAGTCCCTAAAATAATATCTCCTCTGCTGGTATGTCGGTGCAGTGGCAATTGTACTACCCACAGTGTCAACCACCCAGGTTCAGGAATGAGCGCAGATCATCTGGAGTTGCCCAAAGAGAGGAGATTCGAGCATCTGTGTTCCAGTGGATGCTCTCTTCCTTCTCCTCCTCCTGGGAGGGAGGGAGGGATGCAGGCTCTACTGCTAGACTGCTGCCTGGGTGACAACAAGTGGCAGTGCAGTCGGTGCAGAGAACAGGATGGGGACATCGGCTGGTACCATGTGTACGCACATGGCATGTACATGCCCACTAAGTGTCCTCGCCGCTGGCATCCAAAAGGCTAGGGAGAAAATGGAGGGAAGACCCAGAAGCATGGCAGTATGAAACTAGCACTCTCAGGCACCACTGTTTGTGGCAGGTCACTGGTTCCCCATACACTACCACAGGAAGGTCACGGCTAACGTCAATCCCAAGGGAGCCCAGCATGGAAGAGATGCCCTCAGTGATAAAATGCCTTCTGTGGACTCCCTGGGAACCAGGTAAGTGACAGGGAAGGGAGCCTGTGGGACTAGGAGGTGGCCTGGCAATGATGGGCAGCATCAGAAAAGTGGAAAACAATATAAGCAAAAGAACACCCTTCCCCCATCTGCTCAACCTAATCCTCAAAGAGTAGATCGGTACTTCAGTATCATTACTTCCAATAGCTCAGTTTGAAGCCTGAACTGTCCATTGTTTAACCTTGATACAAAATGGCCGCCCATGTTAATATTATGTTTACAAGAGAAATCAAATTTTTAAAGCAGCAGTATTTGTTAGCAAAAAAAAAAATCATCATATATTTTTTTAACAAAAATGTATGTCTGACAGCTATAGATTCATGATCACTACATTTTAATTTTCTCAGATATTTAAAAAACAGCTTTTATAACTTTTGTTTGTAATTAATGACTCACATTATTAAAGATGGCTGCCACACGCAATATTTAGAAATCTCTTCCATTGAAGTTACCTTCTGAATGTACAAGCTTTATTGATACTGTGGATGTATTAGCAGGGTGCTGGCACAGATTTCTTATGAAAACAGCATAGCCCCACACCAACATATTTAATTTTTTCATGGTGGGTGTGGCAAGGGAGTGGGAACTTAAAAAAAAAGTCAAAATACTGCACCTCCACTGAAGAATGAAAGAAAGAAATATTATGAAATATATAAAAATAATATTATTATGAAAGAATAAAAATAAAAATATTTAGTGGAACAATAATAACAGAAAGTAACCAAAAGTAGAAAATATTTAAGTTAAACTGAATTGTTGGAAACCGGAGACTGGCGGTGCTCAGCACTCTGGAAACTGGGGTTTGCACCCTGAACCTAGGATGTCAGGAATGGAGGCCAACAAGGTACAGTCAGAATCCCATTCCATGCATTTCTCTTCAGGGAAAGAGTGTGAGCACAGGCAGTTGCTTGGATGCTTCCTACTACTGGACAGAAGGCATTACCAGAACACCCTAAGATGAAAGAGTAGGATACTGGGATATCTGACATTTGGTGGGAAACAGGGGTACCAATGTTTATGAACCTTTTTGAGTGTCCTCTGCCAGGAGGTATTATTTTGCCTATAGCCAGGTTTCTTAGAAAGTCTTTGTTTGCAGGCTGCCTTCAAAACATTGAGTTACTAAGTGAATATTGTGGGTGTTTGAGCACCCAAACACCCATGAGGTCGGCACATATGGTGGGAGATGCTGCCATCATGCCTAATGTCCATGAAGGTGGGGCTTCAGGAGAACAAAGTCAATCTGCAGCCACTTCACTGTTGGATGATGGTTGCTCATTTTCCCACACCACTGTCCAGTTGGCCCCTGCCCCTCCTCCTTTAAAGTTCCTGCTCTGTACTCCCCACCACCAAAACGTGCTTCCACCAGCCTCCGGCAGAGTCAGAAGTGGGTCCCAGAGAAATGGAAAACCAGCAGCAATGCCCATGGTGAAAGTCTGATGTAGGTAGTGTCTTAAAGAGAGGTATCACATTGGCTGGGGTAAGGTGCCCTCTGTCCCAAAAAAAAATTTATTAAATAAATAAATAAAACTATAAACTAACTCTTCATTTTCATTTTTTAAGAAACCATCATCCTCAGCTGGCCTCATGGCCAGATACAACTGTTACTGCAGTGGCTTCTGGAAGCCGATGAGCTCTGAGCCAGCGTTATAAAGGATGTGCTCGGGACATATCAGAAAGAATCAGCTGCGTGATCCTGAAAAAGGGACCTCCAGGGCCCAGTGGGTCTACCCGGTCATCAAAATTCAATAAATAAATAAATGATCCACCCCAGCAGCACAGCGGTATGGCCAGTGCTCATGATGCCAGCAACCCGGGTTCAGCAACAAGGTCAGGTCACTGGGAGGCTGTCGGGGAAGGGGGGATTGAGCATCCCAGGGACGGCTCTCCTCCCTTGGTGTGGGGGGATACAGTGTTTCTCTGTTTGACAGCCACCTGGTGTAGGCTGGATAGTAGTGAAAGTGACTGCAGGGAAGGGCCTGCTGTTGGACACAATGCATGCATGCAAGGGCATCATTGCACGATGGTGCCCTGGTGAGAAAAAAAATGGGAGAAAATTCCCCCATCTGATATGGCCCCCCCCCCACACAGGCTTGCAGACAACTGCATTGGCTGACCACCCAACACCATGTGTGATCTTAGGTAAGTGGTGCATAAGAAAAAATGACTCACTTTAGTAATCTTGTTTCTTCCAAGGCGTTCTTCGATATTCTTAACTCTTGCAGTAAACCTTCAGATTAGAACTGCTCAGAGATTAGAATGTATGCAAATGATGGAAACCATCATTGACTTGTGCATGTATTCAAATGCTGCCCTCACTAACTGCTGCATTCTAAATACTCAAATTTCATGGGAGCCTGTAAGGAAAGCCCCCACCTAATCTATATTAACCAATAGTACTCTAACATTTGAATAACAGAATTATTCTAACAATAGCAATAAAAATAGAATAATAACAATAACATTAGTAAAATTTCCTAATAATAAAAATTCCTCTAAAAATGTCAGATATGACCTAACAGAGGGGAAAACAACACCCAAAGGGACTCAAAATTGTGACCAGTCAAAGGTCAAGCACCCTTCTTTTACAGATATCCAGCTTGAGATGCAGAGGCCACTGGTTCTGGAAGGGGAGGTAGGGTGGGGAGTTAAGAAGGGATCACAGCTATAACCTTGCTATTTCCTCTCTTCTAGCACTGATTCACTAATTATATGACTTATGACTGTTAGTTATTTGCACTTATTTTCCTGTTTTGTTACTACATATAGATGCCTGTAAATGTACTGTCATTGCTGAACGTTTGGTATAAGTGTACTATGTCTGACTTTTACTTGTTCCCATGATGTTTTCTTGTATCTACTACTGTCTACATACCCTTTGTTGTAATCTCCCGGGTCATACCTGAAAATAGGCAGCTATGCTGTGTAGTGTACCTACCCGGTTCACGAAAACTAAATAAATAAACCTTACACTCATTACCCCGACCCACCCTTGCCCAATCCTGGAATCCCATACCACAAAATCCTAACAGTGGCATTTGCCCCCCGAGTTTGTTATACTGTCGGATTTTGTCTTTGGGATTCCGGCTCGGCAACAGTGGGTCGGAGAAACGAGTGTCGGCTTATCATAGTAGACCTGTTATTTATTTATTTTATTTATTTAAAATCTTGGCATTACAACCTTTGAGTCAGAGACTCATTTCCAAAGGCTCCACATCATTTCACAATACAGACATAGATAAATACATTAGACAGTATGATACAGAATACAGTGCCAGGGCAGTTTGAAGGCAAGGTTACAGCATGGCAAAATACAGAGATGCCTAATACTGAGTTGAGGCATAGTAAGCAGGACTATACAGGGTGCAGTGCCAGGGCACTTTAACTTCCAGTAACAGCATGACCATTTACATTGGTGCTGTGACCAGTTTACCAGTGTGTCTAATACATCATTGTAGCTGTTGACAGTGCATATGAAATATCAAAATGGTGAGTGGACAGTTTGCAGCCAGGGCGTGAGTCGGTGGGGGGGGGCAGTGCCTTCAGTGCTTGGCTGGAGCTTAATAAACTGGGTGGGTTAGGGGAGGCTGGTAGTGCATGTTCTATAGCAGTCTGTCGGGAGACTTTGTCAGAGTTCCTGTCAGAGTGCCTGAGTGAGATTATAGGCCATTAACTGAGAGAGTGATCGTGTGGCCGTTCTGATTGGCTGGTGAAGGCACCGGTGGTGGACATTAGAGTGTGCAGGTGCAGGTGGTGAGAAGGTGGGTCTTGAGTGCCTTTTTAAAGGGACCAAGTTTTTGTTGGTTAGAGACCGATGGTCAGATGGCATTGAAATAGGAGGGAGCCCTGACCAGGAAAGACCTCTGGATTAGTGTGGTTCTGACTCTGGGAATGGTCAGTGCAGCTTTGGTCAAGCTACGTGTGTACACTGTGGGGGAAGAGGAAATTAGGGAAGCAGATAGGCCTGGGGAGGTCAAGCCCAGGAGGGATTTTTTGGTCAAGAGGCAGGACTGGTAGTGGACCCTCTCATCAAAGTTAAGGACCTGGGCCATGGAATAGAGCATGCATGTGTGTGTCATGCGGTCTGCAGCAGTTAACAGCCTGCAGGCTTTGTTAATGACCACTTTTATTTTACCGATAGCTGTTGCATCTGCGGCAGCATAGACCAGCAACCCATAGTCAATCAGAGACATTACTGAGGAGGTTATGGCTAGTCTCAGGGCTTCTGGCATAAGGCAGTCCTTATGGCAATAAAGGAGACCAATGTGTGCACTGGTAGCAGATGCGAGGGCGTTGATGTGCACATGGAAGGAGAGAGCAGAGTCAAAGATAACCTCTAGTTATCTATAGGGCGAGACCCGCTCAAGGGTGTAGAGTGACTGAACTTGAATATGCAGTTGGGCATTTTTAATTTGCTTTGGTGATGTGTGGCAAGTAGGGTCTTGGTTTTTTTCAGGTTCATGACTAGTCTATGTTTGACAAACCAGAGTTCAGCTTGGCTGAACGCATTTGGGAGTGAGGCCTGAAGGTTGGTTTGGTTGGCGTGGGTGGCACAGATGACGGTGTCTTCCATGTAGAGGAGGATCTTTTTGGGGCAGGAGTTGGGAAATGCGTTCAAGAATATGCTAAAGAGAAGGGGCCATAGAATGGATCCCTGCAGGACTCCTGAGTGCATGGGACATGAGCAGGAGACTGTGTTATTTATCCGCACACTCTGGGACCTAGAGGACAAGTAGCTAGTGAACCAGTCCAATGGCCCTTGAGAGAACCCCATTAGGAGGAAGGAGTTTAATAGGAGTGGGTGACTGACCATGTCAAAGGCCTTGGATAGGTCTATGAATATGACCCCTATGATGTGCCCTCTATCAAGAGCAGTATGTATGTAGTTTGAGAATTCTAGCAGGGCCGTGGTGGTACTATGCCCAGCCTGGAACCCATTATTAAGAATATTGAAGAATACCTTGGAAGAAACAAGATTACTAAGATGAGTGATTTTTTTCTTCTTACCCCAGGTATTCTTCAATATTCTTAGCTCTTGCAGACTATGAAGCAGGACCTTTGGAAGTGGGCACAAAACCTGCTTAGGAAATAGACTCTGCAGAACTGCTGTGCCAAACCTGGCATCTCTCCTGGACTGGGTGTCCAGACAGTAGTGCTTTGTGAAAGTATATACTGTTCTCCATGTAGCTGCTTTGCAGATTTCCAATAATGGGACATCCCTGGCAGCTGCTACAGAAGCAGCTGTGCCCCTTGGGGAATGAGCCCTAAGGCCCACTGGGGGATCTTTACCTGCTTTTGAGTAGCAGAATTGAATGCACTGGACTATCCAATGAGAAATAGTTCTCTTGGTTACTGGTTTCCCCTTCTCCACATCTCCATAAGCCATGAGCAGTTGCTGTCTGTCCTGCCAATGGTCCCTGGTGTGAGTCATGTAGTAGCTCAAAGCTCTCTTGACATCCATGCTACGAAGCTTGCGTTCACCTGAGTTGGAATGCTCAGTAAAAAAAGACTGATAGAGTGATAGACTGATTCAAGTGGAAATCAGAAACCACCTTAGGAAGGAACTTTCTATTAGTTCTGAGCACCACCTTGTCCCTATGGAAGAAAATGAAGTCATGCTCAGTGCACAAGGCATGAAGCTCACTGATCCTTCTGGCCGAAGTGATGGCCACCAGAAACACTGTTTTCCAGGTGACATATTTCAGGTGGGCTGAGACCATTGGCTGAAATGGGGGTTCAATGAGCTTGGCGACGCATACATTGAGATCCCATGCAGGCATCAGTTCTCTATGGGTGCAGATGAGTCAAACCTTTGAAAAATGTCTTGAAAATGGGATTAGAAGCCATGGAATTACCCTTGCCAGCTGAAATATATGCCAAAACTGAGGACAAATGCATCTTCAGGGTAGTGTTCTGTAGGTCCAGGGTGTGCAGATGGACAAGGTAGTACAACAAGTCTGGTACCCCTACTTGTGAGAATACTACATCACTAGCAGAACACCATATAGAAAATTGTTTCCACTTAGAGGCATATGTCTTTCTAGTGGAAGGTTTCCTGTACCCCTCCAGGACATCTAGTACACTTTCAGAGAGATGCAAGCGTGCATACTCAAAGTCCTCAACAGCCAGGCATTGAGCCTGAGAGACCTAAGGTTCAGGTACAGGATCCTCCCCTGGGAGAAGGTTGACAGGTTGTGCCTCCATGGGATGTGTATTAGAGGAGCCACAGCCAGGGAGAGCAGCACAGAGTACCATGGCTGCCTGGCCCAGTCTAGAGCTACCAAAATCATTGATGCTGGCTAGGATCTGAGTTTGATTAGGACTCTGATGAGCAGTGGAAAGGGAGGGAAGGTGTATAGCTGCTTTCCTGACCAATCCAGAGCCAGAGCATCCAGGGGTATTGTGCCCTTGGCTGGTGGTCTATAACAGAACTGTGGCAACTGGTGGTTCTTGTGGGATGCAAAGAGCTCTATCTCTGGAATGCCCCACCTTCTGAACACCACCTCTAATACCTGCCTGTTGAGAGTGCATTTGTGATGGTCCTAGTTGATTTGACTTGGGGCATCTGCCAGAGTATTGTCCTTTCCTGGCAAACAGATGGCTTCTAGTGAAGCCTGGAGTGAGTAGGCCAGGTCCCATACCTTCATTGCATCTATGCACAGAGGGTTAGACCTTGTTCCTCCCTGCTTGTTTATGTAGTACATTTTAGTGGTATTGTCTGTTCTGACCTGTACCACCTTGCCTTGTATCATGGCTGCAAAGGCTTGCAGGGCTAGGAACACTGCTCTCAGCTCCAGCAAGTTTATGTGCTGGAGAGACTCTACACTTGACCAAGTGCCATGTATTGTATGATCCCCCAGATGAGCTCCCCGACCTAGAAGGGATGCATCTGTTGTGAGAACCACTGATGTGGACTCTTGCTGGAAAGGGACTCCCTCTCTGAGGTTTTGTAATGTCCCTGTTACTGGAACCAATTTTGAAAGTGGGTCCCTCCATTGGCACCAATGTGCCCTGAGGTTGAACTGTATGTCTCTCATTTGGAACCTGGAACCCAAGACTATAGCTGTTGCTGCAGCCATATGTCCCAGGAGCTGCAGGAATTGCTTTGCTGGCTTTGTTCTGTTTAGCCTGAATGACCCAGCAATTTGTAGAATGTTGGTTACCTTTTCCTGAGGTAGGTAAGCCCTTCCCTTTAGTGTGTAGAGCTCCGCTCCTAGGAAGTGCAACACCTGCACTGGTTGTCAGATAGACTTTTTGAGATTTATCAGGAATCCTAGGGACTCCAGGAGGACCTGCATCTCCCTTAGGTAGTCTCTGACCTGTTGCTGAGACTTTCCTACCACCACCAAGTCAGTCAGGTAGGGAAATAGCATGATTCCCTGCCTTCTTATGTGTGTCACCACCACTGCCAAGCACTTTGTGAACACTCTTGGGACCGAAGCAAGGCCAAACGTCAGTGCTGAGAATTGATAGTGACCTGAGGAGAGTCTGAACCTGAGATATTTTCTGTGAGACTCCCTTATGAGGATGTGGAAGTAGGCATCTTTTAAATCCAGGGATGCCAACCAGTCTCCATTCTGAAGGGTTGGCAGGATCATAGCTAGAGTTACCATTTTGAACTTTGGCTTCGCCAAGTGTCTGTTCAATAATCTTAGATCGAGGATAGGCTGCCACTCCTTGTTTTTCTTTATGGTCAGAAAGTACCTGGAGTAAAAACCTTTTCCCCTTTGTTAAGGAGGAACTGGTTACACTGCTCTTCACAGTAGGTTTGCCAACTCTGATTCTAACAGCTTCCTCTCTATATTTGAAGCTGGTTTGAAAACTCTTGTCCTTAATGGGGGGGAAAGGATTTGAAACTTAGGGACAGCACCTGACAGGAGCACTACTATATGTCAACATTTGGAATCCTGACATTTTGGATCCTGAAGCAGGCAGCCCAACACACACCCACACGACAGAACGGAAGCTGCAGCCAACAAGGGTAAGGTAGTGGGTGTGATGAAGTGCTACCCTACCTCTAGTCAGGCACTACAAGGGAGAGGAAAATGCAGAAGCTAGCCAAGCTGCTTCCATGGCGCGGAGGGCTAACCCACTAGCACCTTAGCCATCGTGGCGTTCCAGACCTGGGTTCTGTTCCCGGGCTGAAACTTTTTGTGAAGCGCTGCTCTGTCCCCCACAACTATTTAACCTACTCCATAGTCTGCTCTTCATCAGAGTTGGTTATTTTAGTTATGGGGGTTGCGGGGAGTGCAGGGGGCAAAGCCCACCGCATTGACTTAAGACCCCATCAGTCTCCTGATATTCAGTCTTCTGAACTCGGGCTCTTGGAGTTCGGGAGACTGAATGTCAGGATTAAGTAGTAGACCTGTGCCTGACTCACCACCTCCAGTGCCCACTCGTCTGTGTTAATGTTTTTCCAAACCTGGAGATAGTGAGCCAGTCTGCCCCCTACTGGTACAGGGGAGGTGACCTTGGCTAGCATGTCAGGGTTCTGTTTAGGCTAGGACTGAGCCTGGCCAGACTGTGCCCCACTCCTAGATCCCCTTCTGCCCCTACCTCTAAAGTGTCCTGTTTGGTGAGGATACTGTTGGTACTGCTGTACAGCTTGGGCTTGGAAGAAAGGTCTCCTGTAGGCAGCCTTCTTCTGCCCCCTCTTCTGGTCTGGAAGTGGAGGGCCTCTCTTTATCTGAGTTACTCCTGTAAGTGATTTTATACTCATCCACTTTCTTCATATAAGTGTCTGTTTTATCTCCAAACAGAGAATTATTCTCACAGGGAAAATCCATGGACTTATTCTGGGTATCCTGTGTCAGGTTCATGGCTCTGAGCCAAGCAAATCTCCTAAGGGCCACTGGGAGGCCCATCCATCTAGCAGCAGCATCATTAGCATCTGCTGCCATCTGAAACTGATACTTAGATGCCTCCAACCCAAACCTAGCTGCCTCAGCAAGATCAGCTGACAAACTAGGGGGAGCTTTGTCTGCCATAGCCATAACCGACTGCCACAGTGACTTCTGGTACTGGGCAGCATATGCCATGTAATTAGCCTCTCTGATAGCCAGAGAAGCGGACAAGCAGCCTTTCTTGGCTATACTATCAATTTTCCTCGAATCTTTATCTGGAGGATGAGATGCCAGAAGCACTTTTGCCCTGTAACAGACTGCAATCTGAACAACACCCTGATGAGCAGGGTGTGAGAAGAGGAATTCTGTCCCTTCCCTGTCCAGCTGATATTTCTGGTCAGCCCTTTTGTCCAAGGGAGACAGAATGTGGAGTTTGCAGTATTTTCAAAATATGCTTCTGAAAAAAACTTGTTTATAGGAAACAATAATTTCTTAGTCAAGGTCAGGCCCATGAGGTCAAGTTATTGCACCTTCTCCTCATCTTCCACCACTTCATTGGTGGTGATATCCAAAGCATCCACCATCTTCTTCACAAAGTGAAGTGTGAGGAAAGCTGCTCAGGCAATCTTGGTGGAGACTCAAATTCCTGTTCTGGGGAGACGTCAGGTTCAATGGTTTCCCCATCATCATCATCATCACATTACTCATAATTCTCAAAATCCGTCATCTCGGGAAGAAAGGATGCAACTAGAGTTACCAGTCGCTGAACTGAGGATTGAACTGAAGGTTTGACTGGTACCTGTGAAACTGGAACTGGTACAAGCCCTTGGAATGTCTGAATAACTTTGATGGCCTGAGCTAGGGCCTCTGCAGTAGGCATCTTGTTTTTTTCTACAGAAGTCCCCTTAGGCTTTTTAGCAGGGGATTCTGTATGTTTTGCCTTCTTTGCCAGTTCCACTGTTCCAAGCAGTTCTCCAGTTCATTTTGAGCTCGACGGTTCACCCTTATTCAGGGTAGATGGCTTCAGTTGAGCGGTTTCACCCATGTTGTCAGAGGGAATAGGCTGGTCAGAGACATTATCTCCCAGATACTTATTTGAAGCCATCCTCTCTTTGGTTTATCTGACATTTTAGTTAAATGACAAAACCAGAAGCAACCGCAATATAAATCTTTTTTTTTTATTTTTTTTGCGGTTATAAAAACGGTATCGAGACTGAGAGGAATCGCTAAATAAAACTTTAAACAGTTAAATAAACTAGCATATACTACTAAAACAGAAAGTAAAGGCAGCAGATGAAATTAAACAAAAAGGTTACACATTTTCTTTGAAGAAACAATGAAAAACAACTTTGAAATTCATGACTGTGAGGAGAGATCTCTGAGGCGTCTTGACTTCGCAGGCAGAGAATGAAATCTGAGTGTTTAGAATGCAGCAGTCAGTGAGGGCAGCAGTTAAATAAGTGCAAGAGTCACCAGCCCAGTGGTGCTGAGGGTTGAAGTGCTGGATGCCACACCTCGTGCCATGCTGGCGACCTGGGTTCGGGAATGAGCCCGGAGGGCCGGGGGTCGGCAGGGGAGAGAGGATCAAGCATCTGGAGGACTGCTCTCCTCTCTCAGTGAGGGATCCAGGGGTAGCCTGGCACAGCAGCGGCCCCCGGTGGAGACCAGCGGCACTGCGATGCACAGGGGCTTGGAAAATTGGGGAAGACATAGGCGGCTGTCTTCCGGACGTGAGTGGGAGCACCCACGTCGCAGGCTGAACAGCATTGAATGTCCTACGGCTGGGGCATAACTAGGGAAAGAAAAATACCCCTCCTGCCGGATAGGTGACGGCTCCTCCAGTGCCAACACCACCACACGACCAACGCTGGTTCCTCACCACTGCCTCCTCCTAAGCCTCCGGGGGGTCATAACTAACTTGAAGATGGTGGGAAACACAGCAGTCGGTAGAGCAGTCATGGCGAGAGAGGCAGCCCAAGAGAGTTCCAGCTGGAAAGGCAAGGGAAAAGAGTTGGAAAAAAAAATAAATAAGTGCAAGAGTCAATGATAAATTCCGTCATTTGCATATGTTCTAATCTCCAGGCAGTTCTACTCTGAAGGCTGACTTCAAGAGTTAAGAATACTGAGGAATACCTGGGGTTAGAACTGGTACATCCATGAGCAGGACAGTGATGAGGGCTGGTGGGCTGTCACAGGGCAAGGAGTCGGAGGAGTAGAAACACAAGGTGAGGAAAAAAAGAATCAGTTGCACCCACAATGCCACATGGATAAGGCTGCAGAGGGCTGTTGATTACCTGCATAGATGCTCACCTTCTTCTGGAGGGAGGGATACTGATCACACCACTTGAGTGTTCTCTGGTGTCTCAGGGTGCTGGGATTGTCAGAGTGAAGTGTGACATATTGGGAGTGTGTGACACAGCGGCATCTCAGGAGTGAGGTGGTGGCATGGCCACTCAGCGGCACCATGAGAGGTGACAAAGTAGTAGGAAAAGGGACTAGAATTTAGGTGGCCAGATAAACCCCTGCCCCACATCCCAACAGGACGGCCTACAAGGCTCTCTTATCAGCCTTGCTTTTCTCAACATAATTTAGCCTCTGGTCTGGTTAAGGAGAGTCAATGGTCAAGCCCAGTCAAAGCAAGGGTGGGAAAAGGGGCTGGTGTGGTTACTGCAGTGGAAGGTAGGAGGTAAAAGGAAAAGATGTAGCAAAATAAATAAATATTATTTGGAAGATTTCCATCAGAAAAATCCTTGTCTTCTGTGTTCCTATTCCTACCTCGCTGCAGCTACAGTAAACAAGCTTGACATCTTTTGCAGCTCAACAGTAAATTGTGTAGCTCCAGGGACCAGTGATATGGGCATAGGAAAAGAAAAGAGTGGGAATTTCAACCTGTTCCTTGTAATACTTTTGCAAAGTAAATGATATTCATTTATAAGAAATGGCACACAGACTAACCCTTCTAAGACAAGTACATTTCTCCGTTCTAGTGTTACATAAAAATGTCACCTCGATGTTAAAGAAGAGGTAGGATTGAAGGGGAATGGTAAGGGAAACTGGAATGAGGCATATCTTTTCAGCTAACATGCATTGCTGTTTTAAAAGTTAGTGAGGAGAACAACATGACCAACAATCTATTAGAGTTGGGTCAGGAGGTTGTGACCCAGTTCAGATTCTGTCTTGTATCTCAGAGTATTTGGCCAAGATGATCTGAACCAATGAAAATCAGCCTGTGTTGCAGACCTGAATCCAAGACAGCTTTCATGTTAGGTTATAGGCAACCCCTCAGTGTTCTGGTTGATTCAAACCCAGAACGACTCGAAACTCTGTACGTTTGCTTCCGATGATCTGCCCCATGGCATTTTGCCTCAAGCAGTGTTGAAGGGGGCAGATCTGAATCTGAACTGGTTCACTAATCCCCACAATACACAGCATAATGTAAAAACTCATTGCAAATTTCTGCTGTGTTAATCCACTGTGAATTAAAACGTGTTTTCTGCAGACAAAACACTTTTAAATTCTGTTAGTGTCAAAGAGCTGATGGTGCTCTAAATTTACCACAGACACCTTAGAAATCTACAACACTGCTTAGTGCTGTAGAAATGTGTAAAAAGAGCAGAGCGTACTGTTTGAATATAACAGTTTACAAAAAAAAAATCTGCTGATGGTTTCAATAAGCAATAAGACATGATGGGGTGTGTATTAAACATATCCGACAGCATGCCCAGGGGCATAATAAGGCATAAGGCCACAGGCCCAATGCCTTCAGCCCCCGGATGTGTGGTCAGATCTGTTCATTGTACAGAGTGTCCTACTGTGCTTATAAAATGGGCTACTTTTGTTTTTACCTTTTTAATCTTACAAAAAACATGTTTAAATATGTAAAAATTAGATAGCATTCTCAGAAGTTATGATAAAACAGGCCTTTCTCCAGCTACAAAATTATGAAATGTAATGTTTGTGTAGAAGTTTTGTTCTTAGCAGTGGTTTGATTTTGATGCCTGCATGAGCCAGGAGCCCTACCCCAACCCCCACCCCAATCATAAAGTGTGTCAGATACTGGCATTTTTTTTATTTTAATTTTTTTAGCCCAGAACAGGAGAGGAAGCCTGCAAGCTGCCATAGGGAAAAGATGGGACAAGGAGTTTGTGAGCCTGGGGTGGGAAGTGACAGTGAAAGCAAGCTTGGGATGGGACAGTGAAAGAGAGAATGATTGGATAAAGACGAGTGATGGAGTGATGGTTTGTGAGCCTGGAACGGGAGAGCGCGAGAGCAATCAGAAAGAGATGAGCAATGGACTTCTTATGCGAGCCTTCAAGCTGCAATCACTTTTTAGGACCGTGGAAGCCAGGCAACTAAAACAGATAGCACTAGAATGTGAAGCTTTTTTTTTTAATAGGAACACTATCAACCTTTTCTGCATCACATTATTTCTAGTTTAAATCCCATATTTTATGATTGCTTATCTTTGTTCCAATTCATTGATGTTGCTGGTTGTTTTATCTGATTCCTTTCTAAGCAGAACTGAAATGCATGACAATGGTTTAATTATTCATAAACTTGGTTTGTTTCAGATCCTTGATCTATTCTTCTTGCATACTTTCTGAAGACTAAGAACACCCCCAAACAGTATAGCCACTCATGATGCAATAGTCTCCTTTCCTCCCAATGCATCATGAATGGCTAGACTGTCTTGGGGGTGTTCCCAAGTCCAGGAAAGATGCAGTGGTTGTTGTTAAAAGAATGTAAACAAACATGTTTTTGTGTGGTAACACCAGTATAACGAGCAGTCTCTTTTTCACTTTTAAAAGGAAAAAATGACCCAGAACCCAGAACAACTCGAAAGTCTGTAAGTTTGACTCAGATTATCTGATCTGAGGCATGTTGCCTCAATGAGTGGGGGAGGGGTCAGATCTGAATCTGAACTGGTTCACTAATCCCCACACTATACAGCATAATGTGAAGACTCATTTCACCGTCCTGCTCTGTTAACCCACTATGAATTAAAACTTGAATTTTCTGCAGACAAAATACTTTTAAGTTCTGTTAGTGCCAAAGAGCTGATGGTGCTCTAAATTTACCACAAACACCTTAGATATCTACAACACTGCTAAGTGCTGTGGAAATGTATAAAAAGGGTAGAACATACTGTTTGAATATAACAGTTTACAAAAAAAAATCGGCTGATGGTTTCAATAAGCAATAAGACATGATGGGGTGTGCATTGAACAGATCCAGCAGCATACCCAAGGGCATAGTAAAGCATGAGGCCACAGGCCCAGTGCCTTCAGTCCCCAGATGTGCAGTCAGATCTGTTCATTGTACACCCCAGAGTGTCTTATTGTGCTCATAAAATGGGCTACATTTTTTTTAACTTTTTTTAATCTTACAAAAAACATGTTTAAATATTTAAAAATTAGATATTGTTAGAAGTTATGATAAAATAATCCTTCTGCCAGCTACAAAATGATGTAATTTTAATTTTTGTGTAGAGGTTTTGTTCTTAGCAGTGGTTTGATTTTGATGCCTACATGAACTAGGAGCCCTACTCCCCCCCCCCAACAGAATGTGTATCAAATACTGGCTTTTTTTTGGCTCGGAACAAGAGAGGAAGCCTGCAAGCAGCCATAGGAAAACGATGGGACAGGGAGTTTGTGAGCCTGAGGTGGGAGAGTGAGAGTAAGAGCAAGCTTGGGATGGGACAGTGAAAGTAAGAATGATTGGGTAAAGACGAGTGATAGAGTGAGGGCTTGTGTGCCCGGAACGGGAAAGCGAGAGAGTGATTGGGAAGAGATGAGTGATGGACTTCGTATGTGAGCTTCAAACTGTGATTATTTTTTTAGAAGAGTGGAAGTCAGGTAACTAAAACAGATAGCACTAGAATGTGAAACTCTTTTTTTAAAGGAACACTGTCAACCCTTTCTGCATCACCAGGGCTGCAGTAATGGGGGGGGGGAGTGGGGAAGTTGTCTGGGGCCCTGAGCTCCGGAGGGGCCCACCTGAGGAGCTGGCATTACCCCTGGCATTAGCTGATTTGGGAAACGTGGGCCCATTTCAAGTGACTTGTCTGGGGCCCCAAAATTCATAGCTGCAGCCCTGTGCATCACATTATTTCTAGTTTAAATCCCACATTTTACGATTGCTTATCTTCTTTCCAATTCATATATGCTTCTGGTTGTTTTATCTGATTCCTTTCTAAGTAGAGCAGAAATGCATACAATGGTCTAATTATTCAAAAACTTGGTTTGTTTCAAATCATTGATCTAGTCTTCTTGCATACTTTCCGAACACCATGAACACCTCCAGGCAGTATAGCCACTTATGATGCAATAGTCTCCTTTCCTGCCAATGCATCATGAGTGGCTAGACTGTCTTGGGGGTGTTCCAAAGTCCAGGAACGATACAGTGGATGTTGATCAAGGACTGTAAACAAATATGTTTTTGTGTGGTAACTCCAGTATGGCAGGCAGTCTCTTTTTCACTTTTAAAAAGAAAAAATGAGTCAGCATCAAACTATTATCTACATGAGCAAGAATGTGGCCAATCATTAAATATGTTTTTTAAACTAAAGAGACTTCAAGGCCTAAGAGGGTTGACAGTGTCCCTCTAAGAGAACCGTGAGCCACGGCAGCACGAGAGGGTGAGGACACAGAGATGCTGTGTCTGATGTGATGAGAAACCTTACACACTGCAATAATCTGTGGGGATTAATTAAGCAATAAGACACAATAGGGTGTGGGTAGTTGTGTGATCACTGCACATCCAGGGGTGTAATGAGGCATGAGGCCACAGGCCGCGTGCTTCACTGCCCCTGGAAGTGTGGGGATCACACTACTACTACCCACACCTTGAAGTGTCTTATTGCACTTATCAAATGGGTTTTTGTGTAGATTTAAAAAAAATGTAAAAAACAATACAACATTTCAATTTTCCAATGACTTTCATTAAATAGTCCATCTGCTGCAGGTGTGTCACCAGAGGATGCTAGTGTCTTCTTTATACTACTGTATGTAAGGGTGTGCTTTCTTGCCATTATTATTGCTCTTTTTAATTTATTTGGGAGTTTTGCCATTAAACTTTTTTTAATTTTTTTATTTTCTTCTTTATTCTGCCTGCGATTGCTGGGTCATCTGCCTGGTCATGGACCCCTGGACCCCCACCTCCATATTTGGCCATGACTCCGACACCCCCGGCTTTCCCCCTTGGGGTGGTGTTGCAGTACTTGGCCCTTGGTGCTGCAAACATGGGACTAGAGTCCGGAGCCTGTCTGGAGGCTGATTAGGGCCAAGGGCAGGCGTCATTGATGGCGGTCGCAAGCAGGGATTTTTTTTTCCTGTGTCCCCAGGAGTGGGGATGTGCAATGACGTCCAGTGTCTGCCCCACTCCTCTGAGCATTTGGACGCTGGAGTTAGCGAGTGAACCTAGCCTCCACTAGGAGTCCTTGCATACTGGGCATTCTCCCCAACCCTCCCCCTGGAGAAGGAGAGCAGCCCTAGGGGTGCTCAATTCTTCTCCCCTGGCCAGCCCTCCAGCTCCCCAGTCCGTTCCTGAACCCAAGTCACTGGCGTCGCAAGCAGAAATCCAACCACTGTGCCAGTGGGCCAGCCCCATTGAACTTTTAAAAAACAATTGTTTTTGCAATGTAGCGAGTGGCCAGGAGAAAGCGATTTCTACGGACTAGGTAATATACCAAAGCTGTCAGTTTTAATAGTTATGTCAGTTTTTTCAGTGTTACAGCTGGGGTAATCTGTTTCAAGAAAATGATTCAGTACTGTTTTTGGAGACAGCCACAGAGCCAATTATGGCATGGACAATTGCTGGACTGTCGATTTTGTCAGTTTCAGTAGCTGTTTTCAAAGTGAGGCCATCTTTGCAGCAGTTTCGCTGCTGAAGCCAAGCACTTGGACTGATTGCAGAGTACCAGTTTGTAAGAAATCCAGAAAGCCAGTTACGATAGTTTTAATTAGGCTATCACAGAGTTCGAAAGTTTCAGTGGCAGTTTGAAATGCAAAGATATCTTTTTGGTCAATTGTGTAGCCGGAGAGGGGCTCTTTAAAGTAACAATGTATGCTTATTGCTCATGGTTTTGGCTGTGGGCCACACTAGAACATCAAAAATTCAGAAATCTACCAGAGGTTTGTCTGACTTGTATTAAATTTGTTCATATTAGAGTGACGTAGTGGTAGTGGGTGAAAATAATGGCGGAAAATTGATAATGTTTTGGGGCCCCATTAATCTGTATGCCATACACAGGGCATACTGCTGGGACTTGTTCCTGCCCATTGGTAGTTGTGCCACCTACCAATGGTGCTAATGTGGAAACTCCACTAGGGATGTACTTTCACAAAAAACATAACAGTAACCCCAAGGCATTAAAATCCCTTAGGTTGGAGCACGTTACTGTTAATAGGAGAGGCGGGAACAACTAAGAAAACTTCTTAAACATGAGACTTATTGGATATTTGCATTAAACTGTCTAAAACTCTCAGGTTTAAATGAAGACTGAGATTTAAAGCCATTTCGCTAAGCACATTTGACTCCTGTGACTCTTTGGGCACAATTCTCAGAGGGTTGACGCAGAACTTGCACAAGCTCTGCAGCAAACCCTGCACTGCGCCAACCGCATTGGTGCATCTTGCCCCCAATTCTTAAAGGTCACACACATTTGAGACACTCTACCTTTTTTATGGCGACTTACGCCAAATATTTGGTGCAAACCCCATAAAAAGGTCCTCAAACTCAGACCAGCAAAAGCTGGTATAACTCATGGCATGTGGCGCACAGGGGGGAGGGGGGCTTCATGATTGAGAATCCTGATTGCTGGCCACTAACTGCCACAAGCCCTATACGCCATGTGTTCGGCACACTCGGGGCTAGTGGCAGTCTAAACGCTTCGAGAATCGAGACCTTTGTTTCTACACCCTGCCAATGTGTCTGGAATAGTAAGTTTGTAGCATTTAGTATTTGAAATGATACAGCATTGTTCTAGTTCATTTTCAAGCTATCTTCTTGCAATTTCTCCATTGACTGCACTTATTGTATTTTACTATTGAATCATTTATACTCAGTGTATATTCCTGTAACAGCACTCATGGCTACATTATGTTGTCATTTTAATTTTCCTCACAGTGTTTTATACTCTATGTACATATCCTGCAACCATATGCATTAATGTTAATTTTTTTTGTGTTGCTGTCTATACCCTTTGCATATGTAAATAATTTTCCTGTATTTTGTAGCTACCCCCAGGTCGCACCTGGAAACGAGCCTTGGCTCAGTGTGCTTTTCCTGGTAACCAATTTTTAAATAAATAAATAGTACTGGGTATTCACTACATGTGTCAATGTTTTTGATTTATATCATTTATGAAATTTCATTTGAGAATATTGATAAGCAGTAGGAATTTATATGACCTAATCTTTGGCCCTTACTCACTTGCCCCTTTTCCGCAACCCCCTTCCCTTCACTTTACCTTTCTAGTCCCTCATTAAAGAAGTTATTCTACATTTGGTGAATTCATTGATATCTGACTCTAGCTTTCTGTCTTTCTTTCTTTTACAGAGGTAGTGGTTGGTCATCTGGGTGCTAGTAGATCCCCTGAAAAATGCAAGTATGCAACAATGGATAGGAGATCAGATTTATTTATTTATTTTTACTTATTATTTGTTTATTAATGTCTGGCGGGCTATGAGCAAATCTGCCTGTTTTTATAGACAACCAAACAAATGTAGACAATAGGAGTTGGCAGGATTGCAAGCATACAGTGGGTGTGTCATTACAGCTAACATGTGGTCGGGAAATACAAGGCAAGCCAAGAGGCAAGTCACAGGCATTTACAAGTATCGTTGGTGCATAACCAGTCCCATAATTTAGTCTTGAAAACAGAATAAATAGAGTTGGACTGGTCACATGCAGAGGTAGAGAATTGTAGAGCCAGGGCAGCTGCTAAAGTAGGGCCCCTGTTCTTAGCAAGGGGAATTTGTGGTGGGCTGTGGATCTGGTTTCTGGTTAGAGGGATTGGGTGCTGTATAAATAAAATTGCCTTGCCTATGTCCAGGTGTGGTGCTGTTTGAGCAATAGCATAATTGAGATGGGGATGAGCAGGGAACAGCCCCTTGTAAGTTCACAACAGACTGGTGACAGTTAAGACGTGATGATCATACCTGCTGGTAGTGGGTAAGAAGACTGTGCATAACAGGGGTTTTGTAGATATTAACAAACCCCAAGACAAAAGGTTGAGTGGTCTGTGTTGGAAAGGTTGCCCAATTATGCACTTCCTCAAACAGTACAAGGCCTGGACATAGGCAAGGCAATTTTCTTTATATGGCACCCAAACCAGAGGCTCGAGGCACCTCAAAGTATACGTAGCAAGATCAGTAAAAATGTTAAATAAATGAAATAAAATAACACGGAAATAAAATAACGAAAAACATTATGCAGCAGCACCAGGCCTGAAACTTGATGTAAAGAAATTAGCTTTCAGACATGTTTTAAATGTAGCTAGTGATGGAGCACCTCTCACCTCCGTGGAAGGGCATTCCAATGAATTAGAGCAGCCACTCTGAATACCCTATCGCCCACGGATTTAAAACAGGGTCTTGAAACAAACAAAACATCAGCCTCCACAGACCAGAGGGGGTGGCCAGGAGCATGTGGTTTCAGGAGGTCTTTCAGGAACCGTCATTAACGTCAGACATTTCTGGCCCTGCTTCTGTACCTCAAGTGAGCTCACTTTGATCTGGTAATGTGTTCTTGGAAATGCAGTGGAGGGTACAATAAATGAAAATTATGTACCTATGGTAATTCTTGATCTTTCTGTGTACCTTCACCATTCATCACTGTTGGGTATGAGCCGGAGGATCAGGACCCCACGGGAGCTCTTTTTGGGTTTTTTTTGGCAAGAGGAGGAGGAGCTGACATCGGGATGGTACCACCCTTGAGGCCGACTTATCACGTGGCATTCACAGGTTGATCAGTAACCATTGTCAACGCCTCCTCAGCTCCAGTTCTGTATGCCAGAGAGTGACAGGAAATAAGGTCGGTTGGGAGGGTGGGCAAGGGAGTCTGAGGGACAGAAATATGCCAAAGAGAGGAAAGGAGGAAGCCTAAGGGATTGAGAGAGTAGGGCCTCAATCTCTGGGTGAAAAGGAATCTGTGGGCAAGGAGGGGTAGGAGGATAGAGAAGAAGGGAGGTGGAGGAGGAGGAGGAGGAGGAGACACTGCCCTCGAGGCATTTCCCTGGACTGCCCTAAGAAGACAAGCCACAAGTCAACGGACAGCCAGAGGAAGCCAAGGCTTGGAGAATGTTACTCATTCAGAGGCAGAAGCAGGCCAGCGGACTAAGGATGGGTCGGTGTCTCCCACCCCTGTAAACATAATTGAGGCAGAGAAACTGCCTAAAATGTCCTGGAGAGACACCCAAGGGGATAGAAGCATAATTATTTGGAGGGGGGTACCCCCAGAGATGGAACCAAAGGGGGAAAAAAAACAAATTCTCCAGAGGGAGAGAAAATGATCAAGGTGGCAATGAGGTTAGAGGACAACTGAGGGAATCACCAGAGCCTCCTCCTATCACCAGACTCCCTCAAGAGGCTCAAGAGGGAGCTGGAAACCCCAGTAGCTACCTGGGCTGAGAGAGAGAGAGAAAGAGAGAGAGCTCTGGTGATCACCAACAGCAGAATCCTCCCTGCCTGCTCCCCCAGAGGAAAAAAACCCCGACCCAAAAAGAGAGGGAGTTGGACGTGCTAGAAAAGGACCAAGGTCCAAAGGGAGACAAACAGGGAGGAGGAGGAGGAGAAGAATTGTCCAGAGACCAAGGCCTGAGTGGGGAAGGTGGGCATGATTCAGTGATGAATGGTGAATATGCACAGAAAGATCAAGAATTTATGGTAGGTACACAATTTTCATATCTTATCTGTGTCAATCTTCACCATTCATCACTGTTAGGTGATTTCCAAGCCCCCTGAAGGGGGCTCAGAATTTCCCTAAGGGACAGTGTCCCCTAGCCTCCAGTGGGGAAAAAACTGGTGGAGAGAACCCTTGCAGGTCTGGCTAGGCCTGTGATTGGTCTGGGTGAGGTGAGGATCTCCTCACAGGAGAGGGATGGCGCCCCTGTTGCTCTCGCCTCTCTGTATCAGAGAAAAGGTGGGTTCTTTGGAAGGCAGAGGCAGTCACTCTATGCCGGGCCAGGGTTGACAACCAGAAAAGAGGAAGCCATGCTGACTGCCTGATGCAAATCACTGTCTACACTATCCTAGAAGCCACCTCACTGGCATCGTACGATGCCCTTGCTTGGTGCCTTGCAAACTCCAGGCCTTGCGCGGAGAGGGCAATGGCTTGTCTAGTTGCCTCTGAATCAGGCAGAGAGGCTAGGACTTGGCCTAGCAACAACCACAAGTGCCTATTGTAGGCAGCATGGTGGGTCTGATGTGCTGACACACAAAGTAGGAGACGTGCTTAGGAGAAAGTCTCCTGCCCAAGAAATCAAACTCAGCTGAGTCAGATTCCGGAGGTTGGTCACTGCTCAGACTTCTATGCCCAGAAGGGGTGTCCAGGCATGTCACACCCAAAGGAGGGTGAGGCAGAGTTCCTGGAGACCCCAGGGGGGTGCAGTACCACTGGTGAAGGTCCCTTGAGGCTGGAGCTAGGGAAAAGGGACATCACCAGACCCAGTGCGACACCTCCCAGAAGGGAACAGGCCAGTTGGAAACCAACAAGTTGACCAAGCTGAACTCACCTAAGAAGGCACGTGCTGACCGGTTGGGATTGCATTCGCCAAGGGTGGAAATGTGGAGCTTGTCAAGCAACCCCAACAGGAAACGCTGATAACTATAGAGATCAGCTGCTAGGGAAAGATGGACAGAGGATTCCTCTCCCTCAGAGGATGAAGACGAGGGATCTGACGAGCTCAGAGAGTTAGGGTCAGGCAGTACTGGGGAGTGATGAAACATTTGTCTGTCCATGGCTCAGAAGTAGGCAGGGTACAGTGCAGTCATGGCCCTAAACTGTTCCTGGGTAAGGGGCTCCATAGGACCAGAGAGACCTTGGAAAGAGGAAGGAGTTGGCAGGGCCAAGGGGGCCAGTCACCTCTGAGGAGGGGCATGGCCTCTGCCTGGGCAGGTGAACTGAATGGGAGACCTCAAAGGAGGAAACCCAACAGTCCCAACAGACATAGGCTGCTCAACCAAGCTGGAACAGCCAGAGCTGAGCCCGATGAAGAATTCCCCCCATGAGGTGACTGGGGCCTCATCAGCCCAAAAGGGAAGCCCCTGACCTCCAGAGAAGATGTCCCTCCTGGATGAACCTTGGGAGAGAAGACCAGTCCAGTGCTGCGGCTCCACCCCGAACCTCTGCAGGTTCCCTGGGGAGGCCACTGCACTGAATCAAGTCCTCTCAACCCCTCAGACTCTGAGACAGCCCTCCTCCTCACCACTAGCCGAGACAGCTGGCACCCCATAACCAACTCCTGGGAGACAGTCGTGGTGAAGCACACTCCCCCACCTGGGATGCCCCAGCCCGCCCAGAAGTTGGGCTAGCTAGAACAATCCTAAGAGGAGGCACAACTCCCAAGGGGGCAGATGGATCACTGATTCTGGGCTGCCCTGTAGTGCCCACCTGGGCACCCAAGGACTGGTTGGTGCCTCCGACTCCAGTACCAACAAGATCCATCCGCTCCCCAGGAGGGGGCTGAGAGGGGGCCAAAGCTCTGGACAAGGAGGAATTGGAGGATTCTGAGGAATCTGGGAGTTTAAATTCACCAGCGAAGTTCATATTAAGGTTCATACTAAGGTGTAAGGAGCTGAAAAGGTGGTTTGCCCTTTAGTGCTCTTGTTGGTCTATTCATAATAAGAAAGAGTGTTTCCTTCTAATACGTACATGTCTAATCTGTTTTAGAATTGTTCTAAAATTTATTTTTATTGTCCAGAGTAATCTTTTAGTTTTAGCAATCTGTTTTTCACAATGTGATATGAAGTTAAAAGTTTTTGTTTATTATTATCCCTAAGTGTTGTTTTTTCATGTGTTTTCCTCAGAGGGGTTCCATCTAGTAAGTATGTTGCTTTTTGACATTGCCTACCTAGGTGCATAACACAGCACTTTTCTCTATTAACCCTTGCTGTGCCGCAGACCGATATATCAGTCCAGAATTCCTATACGTTCTAATTCTGTTGGCATTCTAAGGGTTAAAACTCATTCCCCATTTCTTAGCCCATTCAAATATTTCATTTTACTTGTTTTGTACTGCAACTTTGCCTTGGTCTGTGTTTGTAATATTTGCAATTTTTGTGCCATCCGCATATTTGCTAACCCAACTGGTCATATGTTTACCTATATCTGCCATGAATATTTGGAACAACAACGGCCCCAACACAGAGCCCTTAGGCACCCCACTAGTCACCGCCCCAGGATTTGACAGATAACCATGTATGCATACCCTCTGAGTTCTATCATTAAGCTAAGTCTGTATTCATTATATGATTCTATGATCTAGTTTTAGATTTATTAGTTTCTGAATTAGTGACCTACTGTATGTGGCACTGTATGCAAAGCCTTAGAAAAAATCAAGATATATGCAATCCACTGCTAGTCCTCTATCCAGTGCTAATGATATTTTTTCATAAAAACATAGAAGATTTGTTGTGCATGATCTACCTGTCATAAATCTAAGCTACTCTTCATCTCGTGTTTCCTGTTTCGTTTGATGGTCTACAATAAAATCTTTCAAAATACTTTCCAAGATTTTTCCAAGAACTGATGTCAGAATAATATACCTGTAGTTTGCACAGTTTGCCCTGCATCCCTTTTTATACACTGGTACCACTGAGGCCACTAACTAATCTGATGGTAGTTCATTTTTATGTATTGATGATTGGAACAATATTTTTAGGGGTGCTGATATATGTGGAACTAATAATTACAGAAGTATTGGAGATATATTTTCTGGCCCTACAGAATGTGTATTTTTAAGCTGGGCGATTTTACTTGCTATATCATCTTCAATTACTTTTAGTGTAGATGTGTCATGTTGTTGAATATCTCCTATGTAGGGAACTGCTTTAGAAAAAAACTGATGCAAAATATGCGTTAAACCCTTCACTCATTTCTTCCGGGTTGTCGATAACTTGATTTCCTTGTGTTATTGTAGTAAGACTATTGTTTAATTTCCGTACAGAGTTTACATATCTGTAAAAGCCTTTCATATTATCCTTTGTTGGTTTGTTTGCCAAATTAAATACATTTTTTGTTTATTTCTTCTGATTTTGGTTTTATATTTCTTTATATATTTTCCGATTTTCTTCAGGTTTTTTCCATGATGTATGAGTTATATAGGGAGCGTTTCATTCTTAGTAATCTATGTAGAATAGTGTTGAGCTAGTTTAGCTTCTTGCCTCTGTTATTATAGATTTTTTTCTGTGTTTATCACATATAGCAAATATGTGTAGTTTCATAATTTCCCACATTTCCCTGGTCAATTTGTTTTTTTAGTCCAGTCTCCCAGTCAATGTTTAGTGAATCTTCTTTAATACCTTTGTGATTTGTTGTGGTATAGTTATACATTTCTCTCAGTCTCCCAGTCAATGTTTAGTGAATCTTCTTTAATACCTTTGTGATTTGTTGTGGTATAGTTATAAATTTCTCTGCAGCTCTTTGTTATTGGAGTGCTGTCCTAAAAAGAAAAATAAATGCTGTTATGGTCACTGTTTCCTAATTGTGCATGTATTTCACAGTCTAATATATTTATTTCATTATTACATAGCACTATATCCAAGATGTCCTCCCCCCGAACATGTCCGTCACATGTTGTATTAGACCCTGTTGCTCAACTGTTTTTAAGAACTCCTTACTTTGATGGCTAGTTCCAGTCATGGTTTTCCAGTCAATGTCGTTAAGATTCAAGCTTCCCAGAATAATGACTCTGCCTAGCTCATATGCCTTTCCTAATCGTAAAACGATTTCTTCTAATATCTCACCATTTGCATTTGGAGGGCTGTAGCATAGGTCTATGATTACACATTTTCCTTTCTCACTTCGGATTCTTAGCCATAGAATCTCGGTATTGCTTCACGCTTTTATCTTTTCCGATATACAGTATCTAAAGATTGTATATTTTCAGATATGTATGCTGCTATGCCCCCTCCTTTTTCCCCCAATTCTATCTAGTCTATAGAGTCTGTAGCCAGTAATGCTTTTTCCCCAAGTGGCTTTGTCTGTCCACCGTGTCTTTGTAATAAAGGCCATATCGGCTTTTCCACTTGGCTTTAATGATGTCTCTAGTTGTTCTTTTTGTTATTCAGACTTCTGGTATTGCTTAAAAAGGGTATCCGTCCTAATTCCCGCTGTGCAAAATACAGAGTGACAGAATCCAGAAAAAAAAATCCCGATTAGTCAAAATACAGAAGGAGATAAATACCGAATAACTAAATCCTGCCTCTAAATCCTGTAAACAGTAAACTCTTAGGTCAGGGATAATGGGACAGAAATTGTGACAGAATTGTGACATTATGGTGAAGTAATAATGACTCACGAAACTCCAGGCAGTAGCGGCCTCAAATCTTCGGGACAGCAGCAGCATCGTAAAGCCCTCTGCAGCATATTAAATGCATCTGTTCATTTTTAAATGTCCGCATTTTATTTTAAAATTAAAAACGATCCCCGAATCTCTTTACATCGGCAGCAGCATCAAATCCCCAAGTGCGGCAGCCACTTCATAAGTCCATCTGTTCATTTTATTGGCACCATCCATTAAATGTCCGCATTTAATTTTAAAATTAAAAAAAAAATCCCTGAACCTCATTACATCATATTAAAGCCCTCAGCAGCATTGATTGCATGATGATGGTACCTGTAGACTTACAAATCACAAATCTACACTATGTTTTGTCTTCACTGACAGCAGCATCAGGTACACTTAAATCACTAATTCCAGTCACCTCAACTCCCGCCTCCATGAACACTTTCTCATTGTCTGCTCCTGCAAAGGGCCTACACATTAGTAGCCCTTAAGGCCTCCTGGGCCTCAATACCTTACTTTGTGGACTATGTACCCATTCCTATTTAGAGTCTACAAATCACTAACTACTTTTAAATTTAATTTTATTTGTACAATGAAATGTCTTTTCTATGCATTGTCTCCATGCCTGCCTATTACTTTAAGCTGCATGGCTACCTTAGCTACCAACGTGTATAGTCCTTCATATTTGTGCCTCTCAACTGTACATAAACCTGTGTGTCTGTTTGCCAGTATGTTCCCCATTGTTTTCCCCCAGGTCGCATCTGGAAATGAGTGGTTAGTCGTTCAGTATGCCTGCCTGGTTAAACTCTTAAATAAATAAATAAAATGCTGAGATTGTGAGCTATCCCTCGAAGAAAATCTAAAGTTGTTCTTTGTTCTTTCACTGTAACCACATTTTGAATTTTTTCTTCCCTTTTGCAGTACCTCTTTTTTGTTGGAGACCTAGGTAGACCCCAAAGTATTATCTCACATGTTGTTTCTGTGACCATTGCCTCTTTTTGGAGCTGTTCTATAAAACGGTATGTCCCAACATGAGCAGACCCTATCAAAGCCCCTAGTCGTCGATGCCAATCCTCAACTTTATTTTGTGTCCTTGGAAATCCCATTTCGACCTGATCTTGGACTGACCAAAATTTGTGAGGGAACATTGGAGGATTTCTGATGGGCGGTCGGTTTCTCATTACTCTTCTGACTCTACCCAGAACGTAATGTTCCTCAAACCACGAAATGAGAGGGGCAGCATTGCCAGGCATAATAGTTTTTTAATTCTTGAAAGGCACTAATAATTTCTCCAGATGGAAGAAAAGCCAGAGCAACAAGGTGTCGTAATAGTAGGCTAAATTCCAAGTTGGTGCCATACTGCTGTGCTAACCCGCTTGCCTGTATCCTCCTCCAAACAATCTGGCCCAGGTGGAATAGAGACCCTTTATGTATAGATGAAGGAAACTCAGTTTTGCACGCATTAATAACTACATGTTCAAAGTCAGTTATGATGTACTTAGGGGCTAGTATTAAGTCTGCCTCGTCTGCCAAGTCTTGTAGATCCTGAAATAATCTTTGATAACTGCATTGTGACTTATCAGACATAATAACAGACACCAAAGGAACTATCCTGCAAGTTTCCTCAGGTCCCACAGGTGCGTGTATTGAGTACAGCTGACGGAATACAGAGGGAACAGTCCTAAAAGTCCCATCCATTATCCAGTAATGTGCCCTTGACAACCGCTCAATATTTACCCCAGTGCAGAACAACAAGAAGCGTTTATCAGCCACAGTGGTGTCTCGCAGCAACCAGGGCTGACCATTCACTGACCGCAATTCCTCGGACACAGTAACCTCTTGAAGTGATCGTGGCTTGGGTGGTCTATGTGCTCTTCTTGCTCGCTTTATAACCTAAAGCAATGCCTGCTTCTGTGGCATGCTTTGGCTGAGTTCAGGGGGTACAGAAGACAGTGCATCTTGCACTAGCTGTGCAGGGTTATTGTGTGTTTCTACAGCTCTCTGTTTTAAAATGGACATTGCTTCTGCCTTCGGTGTGTCTGATGCATCTGGTGAATGATTATGTTCCTTTTCATTCACTAGCAGATGCAGACCACCACGAAGGACAGTAATTGCACGTCCGTGGCAGTTCAGTAACTTGCGGCTTTGACAGCACCAGTAATGCCGCTCACCATTAATCTTTTCACTCACCAACAGGTACCCGCTAATGCACAGTTTATTCCATCCTTTTTGTGAAGGGATAAGTCAGCACACAGGATATTCAACTTCTGGGACCGACATTGTTGTTTGTTGCTGAAAGCCATGGTTGGTAGCCAGGAGACCTATATAGCCCAGATTACAGCCTTGCATCTGCGCTCTTGCGACAGGTAATCAGGTAATCATCACAAAAAGCAATGAACAGTGTGTTGTTTGTTGTGTTTGTTGTTTTTAGCTTTGGGATAAGATTTTATATTTTTGGTATGAGGAGACCCTCCTCCCCCGCAGTTTAGTTTAAACACTCTGTGGGTAATGCCTTATTTATTAGCTGAGCAAATTTTTTCATCCCCTTTGAGTTTTGTGCAGTCTGTCTCTTGCATATAAATCAGATTGTTTGAAAAATGTATCCCATGAGCTCATGAAATGTATCCCCCCATTTATGCATCTGTTTTGTAATCTAATGTTTATTCTTTGTGTGGTATTTATTCTGTATGGCCCTTTAGTACTGGTAGGATACCAGAAACTACAGCATTTTGTCCTTTACTTTTTATGAGATCACATAGTCCCATAATGTCCTCTGCAATGTTCTTTTCGTGGTCCCGTCCTACATTATGTATTCCTACGTGGACTACTATCATTTGTGTGTTTTTGTCAGGACTCATGACATTTGGTGATATAGTCTTTATCTTGTTTATTCTTGCCCAAGGCAGACAATTTACTTTTCTGTTTGCTTTGTCTTTTCCACAAATTTGAGTATCTGTCATATGCAAAACTGAATCACGTATGACAAGTACTTTTGTTGTTTCTACTGTCTGATGTGTATTTAGATATTCATATCTATTTGATAGGGGTATGTCTGCATCTGTTTCTGGTATATTCCTGTTCTCAAAAGCTCGTCTTCATTTTTTCTTTGATCCTTTATTACAGTGAATCACTCTGTTGCTTCTGAATCTGGTTGTTCCATAGGGTTTATGTCAGGATCGGTTCCTGAATCATCTGTGTCATTTTGAACCTCTGTGTCTCTTTTTCTCTTCTCTTTGGGGCAGTGTTTACTAAATGCATAGTTTGTTCTCCAGCTTGATCTTTCAAAGTTTTCATTTCTGTTAGTAATTGTCCTATTTCTATATATTTCAGATAGATATAGCTCTCGTTGATAATATTGATGTTTGATGCATACATTAGTCAATTACAGCAACTAAAAATAGAGCCCTCATTGCATAAAATGGTTCGGAAGTTATCAGAGGGGTTGCAGGCTTCCATATTATTATGAATGCTTGTCAAATACTTAGCAGACTTTCTGTGTTGCACTTTTATCTTTAGTAAGTCCTCTACATATATATCAAGCTTCAACAATAATATTCAAACAATCAGTGGGTTTTCCAACACTTACTCTATGTCTTGTTTGTATTTGTAAGATAGTTTCTTGCCCTCGATCCTACATCCATGCCAGACATGTGCTGACATAGAGCATGGGAGATGCAGGGATTCTTAAATCTATATACATATGGGCATCATACAGGATGGGGCAAAGGCACGTCATCATATCGTGGTGTTAGCAACGTGATCTCGGCCACTGAGTACTCGCTTGTTAGAAAATGCTGGCTGCATTGGAAGGAATATCAGAATTTATGAGTGTTCAAGTATTTAAATATTGCAATGAATAGTGTGACTGCAGGGGGGATCGGGGTATTGAAGCCCCAATCTGTGCAGCAATCGTGGCATTACTTTTGCCCATAGCTTTCCTTTAATGACCTTCCTAATTAGAATCCTAAGGAGCATTGTTAGGGTGCTTATGATGATCAGCACCTTTTACCAAAACTTGTGGCGCCTTTCAAACCACCATAAAGTTCACATGCAAGGGTTTATGCAAAAATGAAATGCTAAGAATTAAAAGTAGAAAAAATAATTTTATTTTCATCTGTGGAGGAGAGTGTGTGCCACTACCTCTTAACAGTATTATACCCTTATGTGTAGTTAGATGTTTGTTTCTTATGTAACTCACAGCTAAGTGCATGCAATTCCTTGTACATCTATACAATATGCTGGTTATACAAACCTTAACCATTCCCTTTTCCATGTGACAATATGTATGCTTCAGAGAAAGGCATTTTTATTGCACATTTAATGTGCAATAAAACCTATTTAAATTTAAAAATGGGCTAACCTATGGAAATGAAAAATAATAATGTTACAGTACAGTCTCTTGAACAGCATTACCTGTAGAAAAGAAACACGTGTACACACACACACACACATATATCACCAACTCTTTATCACAGACATTGTACTAGTGAAAACAGCTAAACTTGATTTATCTGAATATCCTGTATGTTTCAGACAAAAATTCTCTCAACTAAAGAGTTTGCCTCTTCGAGTTTATGGAGGCTTTTGGTCACTTAAAATCTGTTACTAAACTCATTTCCATATACTGCACAGTAAGTAGCAGCCCTTACTACACTATAAATGTGCACAATAAATTATGTGTTATGCTTAAAAACAACTGACACAACACGCACAATCCACAAAAAGCCAATGCTTACAGTAGTAACATGGAGCAATCCAGTACAAGATATGTGCTGTCAGTTCATTTTTGTTGTACTTCTTTCTGAATTTTCACATATTTAGTGAACACAAACATGGCCTGGATGTACATTCCAGCACCTGATCAATGGATCACCATTTTGTTTAAAGGTGCAATTTGGTGACTAGAGCTGTGCAAAATGTGGAATTCTGCTGGAATCACACTTCCACTTTCGAAAAACGCAGCAGAGTTTTGCAGAGAATTTTGCAAAATTCTGCCAAACAAAATATGACATTTTTCCTTCTAAAGTGAACTGTAGGCTTTTTTATTCATAATCATGCTTTATTTATCTTAAATTGTAGAAATATTGTTTGCAGAAAAACTCTAGAAACTATGGGATTTTGAACATTTTGTGAAATCTTGCATCGGTTTACATAATTCTGCATTTTCTGTTTTTTATTTATTTGCAGCAGAAAAGGCTGCCTTCTGCAGCATGTCCAAAATGCTGCAAAATTTGGTGGAAGCCAAATTTCATAATTCCACACAGCACTTTTAGGGACATAAGATGTACCATAGTTCTAAATCATTGTATTGGCTCATTATTGATCAAACCATGTGGATGTCAAACCATGAGGATATCATGCATGACTGCTGTATTATGCACTTTTATAAAATCTTTACTAAACTGAGATATGTAATCAATAAGACACGACAGGTGTGGGTTACAATTTCTGAACAGCAAGCCCAGGTATGCTATGAAACACAGAGTACCTTCAACCACCTGGAAGTGTGGTTCAGCAATAGTAACCCACATCCTGAAGTGGTTTATTGAGCTTAGAAAATGGGTCCACTGTAAAAAAAAAAAAATTAAATGTCAAGCAGTGCAGTTACTATTCTTGCACTCCACTGGTTTGGAACCTTGTCTGCCAATCAGGATTTTCTACGCCCATTTTATAAAATAAATTAAAACGTCTCATTGACTACTTCTCAATCCCCCCCGGAGGGACACTTAGTCGGTTCCATTTTGATCCTAGACTTGTGACTTGCAATCAATTCAGAATGGTAATAAACAGAACAGTTTGTGTTATTTTGCTGTGCAAGAATGGCTGCTTGTGTCTTCATGACCAGTACTTAAAAAAAAAATAATAATAATTTGCACACATTTGATTATTTATTTGTTTAACTTTTGTTAACCAGGTAAGTACACTAGACAAGACATTTGCTTATTTTAAGGGATGACCCAGGAGAGTACAAGGAAATACGACATAGGACAACATTATACACTTTAGGCAGTTACACAGTATCAGACAAAACAGAAGCATCACATAGTCAGTGGGTACACACAAATGGTCTGAGCACATACATCAAGTCACCAAGGCTGCGAGCAGTGCATTATGGTCTAAGCATATACATCAAGTCACCAAGGCTGCGAGAAATGCATTATATACAAATTATATACAGTATAGGGCCCCCAAAAAATTATATTGCACTTTCACTGCTTTGCTCCCTTAGTAACAGGAATTCTTTTGAAGAAAGGTTTAAAAGTCAAAAGAGAGATCTGGAAATTTATTCTGACAATAGTCAACGTAGTTAAAGTCCTCAATTGTGAAGGGCACATCTTTCCATTTTTTGTATGGCTTTCTTCCATTTGGCATCTCAACCACAAAGTTCTTGATTGAGAGTATTGGCAGGGCAGCAGCCTTGTAAATCATCTCCATACCCCATTCCTGTGTAAGAAATGACAGCAAAGGGTTAATGCAGAGCTGTGTTTGTCAGGCTGGGAGCATACTTTTTATCAACTATCCCACATTAGTTACATCTACCTGTTTTACTGAGATTAGAAATACTGGCCAGAATACATCAGAAATCCTCTACATTAGTGTCATGGGATCCTAAACTTCAAGCTGGACAACCACCATGATGGGCAGAAGGGATCTTAGTTAAAGCTTTATCCAAATGGCTGCACCTCAGTGGTGCAGTATTCTCACAGTACTGCACTGCAGAGTTAGTACTGGGTAGTGGCACACGTTGCTGGCGTGGGACTTAAACCTGTGACCATTCAATCTTCCAACCGCAGAGGTGAACGTGTACCCTACTGAGCCACTGATACTGTAATGGAATCTTGTGGTGGTGGAATTTTGTCTAATTTATTGCAATGCATCTCCGTTTAGAAGCATCAAGACTGAAAGCATTTGCCAGCTTCAGTTTCTGTCATCCTACTTTTTGTACCATCACTTTCCTTCCCTTTGAAACGTCTACTGTTACAAGTGCACAGCTGTTACTACATGTGAGAGGGGAGTAGCGGTACCACTGCAAGTTTGCCTACAATTGTACCCCGATGATTTCGTCAAGAATCCAGGCATTCACGTGCCAGCTCATTTATGCTTGGGTTGTTTCTTTTTCTCCTGCGTCTTCCCTGTATCCAGGGGGTGGGGAGTTTATTTGTAGGACCCATCACCATCACACTTGGGGAACATGTAAAATCTGAAACTACTCGCAATTATAAGAGTTCTCATCCAGATCTGCAACGCAGTACTGGAAATCAAAGGGTCAATACAGAAGTCCCACCAGCTTTCTCACACAGCTACTGATGCCTTGGGAAAACTTTAAAAAGTATGATATTCAAAAGCACTTAATTGTACATTTCATGTAAGCTCTGTATTTATATTTCATTTATTCTTCATTATAAAGGGGCAACAGTATGAAAGCTAGATCCTTTTCCTTTGAATTTACCAGTTTATGGAGTCAGGGTAGGCATAGTGCAGTTTGCAGACATCACACCCATTCTGGTAGCTGTCTACCTGATGAATATCAAGCCAGATAAGCTGCAAAAGGCAGACAGAATGCACCACAGGATTGTAGTGTATCTAAAGGGACAAGTGGTGAGGCCACTTGCAAGAATGATTCTAGAGTCTGTATGGACTGGTATGGTAACAAAGGGCTGGAACTGCGCAACCTGATATCAGTGCTGGGCAAGGTCCTGGAAGCCATACAAGCTTCTGGGCAAAGTAGAACAGTGTGGCATACACAAGTGGGATTGTTAATTGTCTTGGGGGCAGGAAGCAGAGGGTTTTGGGTTATAGGCACTGCTCGAAGTGGAGAAAGGGTACTTAATGGTGTACCTCAGGGATCTGTGCTGGGGCTAGTCCTGTCTAACATTTTTATCACTGACATGAAAGCTGGGGTCTCTAGTTGGTTGCTCAAGTTCTCTGATGCCACTAAGCTGGGCAGGGTGGCTGACTCCTTTCAGAACAGGCATAAACATAAGGAGGCCCTGAACAAGCTAGCCAACTGGCCTGAATCCTGAAATAAATGCAACATGGTCCACTTGGGGAGGAAAAAACAGAGGTAGGACTTACATGCTGTGTAGGGCTCCCTTGTTGTAGTGGAGGAGGAGAAAGTGGACCTGAAAGTCATAATACAGAGGGGGCTATTGCATTACAAGCAGTGTGAGGAGCTGTCAAAGAGGCCAGCAGAATGTTGGGGTGCACAAAAGGGGGGAGGGGCATCAGAGCGGAAGTAATCCTGCCATTGTGCAAGACCATGGTCAGAACCCACCTACAGGATTTACCTTCTACAATTCTGGGCTCCTCAATACAAAAAGGACACTGAGTCAGTTGAAGGGGTGCAACCCAGGACCACCAAAATGATTGGACATATAGGGTACAAAAGTTATGAGGCGAGGCTTGAAGCCTCTACCATGTCCACCCTGGAGAAAGGGAGTCTGCAAGGGGACATGATCTCAGTCTCCCACATACTCTGGTGTATCATGATTGAACAGATGGAGATGATTGTTCAGGTATGCTTTAGCAGAACAAGGAGCCTTCCTTATGAAGCATGCATGTACAAAACTGGTTGGGCCTTTTGCTGAGATGTGTGGCATCCTACTTAAGGCACCAGAATCTGTCCGTTAATGTTGCACTTTAAAAAAATATTTGTTTTGCAGTAGTAGTTAATGGTAGACAGTGCTATCATTTTTCTAGCGGTTCGTGTGCATTTCCAAGACATGGCATGTTGGCAACGGAGCACCTGTGGTTGTTTGGCAGCCATGCCATGAAGCTCAGAAGATGTAAATACAGTGGTACCATTTGGGGGCACTTTTCTCTCAGAGAGTGGTGAAGCTATAGAACAGCTTACCAGTGGAGACAATGGATATGAGGACAGAATAGGCCTTCAAGGTAAGCCTGGGCAAATGTATGCTTATTTAAAGAGCAGCTGACACATTTTTAGGATTCAGGCAGGCAACTCAGTCCAGGGAGTTGCCTGCCTGATAAGCTACGTGAGCTGCATTTGAACTTTTTTAGTTCTGTAACTGCATTAATTTTAACTTAGTGTGCTTGGCTTGTAACTCCTGCAAACGAGCCAAGAGATCACCAAGCTCTGCAGCCCCACCCTGAAAAGCAGCACTTTGATGACATGAGGGTGCAAATGGGGCTGCAGGCACTCTATGTAGTTCCCATGTAGTTACTAATAGGAACGGGGCTGTCTAAATGTACTATGATTATCTTTGTTGGAGCTCCAGCCAAGATAATTGCAGTACATTTAGACAGACCCCCTCCCCCTATCATATTAGTAACTACATGGGAACTATACAGAGCACCTGCAGCCCCGTTCCCAACCTCACGTCATCAAAGTGCTGTTTTTTTGGGTCGGGGCTGCAACGCTTGGTGATCCCTTGGCTCACCTGTAGAAGTTACTAGCCAAGCATACTAAGTTAAAATTAATACTTCTACAGAATTTAAAAACAGTTCAAATGTAGCTTATTTAGCTTATCAGGCAGGCAACTCCCTGGACTGAGTTGCCTACCCGAATCATGTCAGCGGCTCTTTAAGGCAGCTACTGTACAGGGTACACTAGCAAAAGGAGGGGATCCCTAACAATTATTACATTTGCAAGGCCTGCTTTCTATTCCCTGCATATGAAGGGGAGGCAGACCTGAAGGACCTAGAGTCCTTCCCGTCCTCATGTTCCTGTTACGTTACAATGTTATCACAAGAGTCACCCATTTATCCAATACATGTGGGACTAGCAGTTAACGTAAATATCAGTTACATGGCAGGCACCAAAATGTACCTATTCTATTCAGTTCTGCCCCCTTTTCTACAGCCAAGGGCCATGTTTTATAATGCTGGATGCTGCAAGTCCCAAATATGTGATGCACAGGACTTGTGGTAAAGACTCCGGATTTTCTATTTGAAGTGATGCCCACTAGACCACATTTATGTGGCCAAGGGTGCATCAGTGTCGGGGGTTCTTGCATGCCTCTTGTGGCAGCTTGTTGTGACATATCCTCTTCACAAGCTGCCACAAACCGCATCTAAATGCTGCTAATGCACTCAGGACTGCAAAATAGGCCGCAGTTGTGGCACTGGGATTCGGCACACCGGCAGCACCAAAACTCATGGCCACAGCATTTGTGGCAGACAGAGCATCTGCCTTGAAAAATCCAGCCCTCAAGCTTGCTTGAAGCTCTTGGCAAAAGGGACTCCATTTCAAAACCTCCTTCTAATAATTTTTCCTTAATTCTTTGGCTAAGCACTTAGATGTGTTTTCTTCTTTTAGTATTAATTCAAATAATATTGTATCAGTTTGTAGGGTTAATAATTTATTGTATTATTAAGATATTATTAATTTGGCACATACTCATATTTTGCTGGTATCCTACCTATAGTGTTTTATTCATGTATTTACTGCAAAATGTAATACAAAATACAATGTGAAAATAATACTGATTTTGGATTTCGGCTGTATAAGCTCTTTAACAAGTCTTTGAAAATCTAATCTAGGATGAAAATTTATCTTTACTACTTTTCTTGCCTCTTGAGAAAATGAACAGCAAGAGAAAATGACAGAAGGGCACATGTGAAAGAGAATACTCAAACAGCCCTGGCTGAAACCTGGGTAAATGTTGCACAATGCTTGTGGTTTTAAGCCTACCTGGCCACAGTTCGCGCAGCTTATCGAATGACCTGGCTCCCAATCTTCAAACTTCTTTGGAATGAGAACCTTTCCTGGAGAACGCCTGTAGTAAATCCTAGAAAGAACATAACAGAAATGAGCTCTGCCCTGCTGCTGTGTTGTGGGTTTATGTGTGGCAGAAGCCACAACCACACCTTTTCTCTGGCTAGGTGGATAGGCAAGGAACTGCCATTACAACAGTTGACAGTGCCAGTGCATGGCCAGCTAGAAGGGCCCCCAGCTCTCACAGAACCAAGTGCTTCACTTCCATGACATGCTTGGCCCCTGCCACCCTAATGGTTGAGAAACCCAAGTCCAAATGCAAACCCGGAGCTCCTACATGGCAGCATTTCCTGCTAGAAAGGCTAATTGCGTTCAGCTAAATAGGTATCAGATACCATTAGTAGGCATCCTGGCACAATGGTAGCACTACAACTTGATTAAACAATAACACATGACAGGACACGTGGAAATGCTAAATTACCACATGCCCTAGGTAGGTTGTGAGGCACAAGGTGCAGCCGAGTGCCTTTAACCACCTGGGAAGTGTGGTATCTTATGGTGTTACTGCATTCCCTGGAGTGTGTTATTGTGCGTATAATATGTTTTTTCAGAGTTAAAAAGGCAGGGGGAAAAAAGTAAAATTTGAGCTGTGTGGTAATTGAAATTAATGCACAATCATGTGACCAGTTTTGACCACTCATATTGCCTGCTGCATTCAAGCCATTTATGCTGATATCCCATGTTTTGGAATGAGTTTGAGAAACTGAAGGTCAGCTGGGGGAGGAGGACTGAGCATCCCAGAGGTTGTTCTCCTTCTCAGGGTAGGTAAGAACAAAGACTCCATTGCACCACTAGTACCTGGGTGACCCCAGGTGGTTTTCGTGCAAGCTCAGAGTGGGAATTAAGGGAGGGAGAATGTTGATGGGTATGGTCATATATCTTCATGCATGTGAATCATTCACCCCATTGTCAGTGCCCTGGGGGCAGGCACAAAATGTAGAAACTCCCAGTATGTGCAAGGTAAAGCCACTGCAACACCAGAGGCCCTGTCCTGCCGACCATAGCGCTGATCATGTCTAACTCCATCGGAGAGAACTGGTACCACTTTCCCCTCCAACAATCCTGTCTAGGGTTACCACCTGTCCTGATTTTTGCAGGACAGTCCTGATTTCGCAGCTGTGTCCTGCAAAAAAACATGAAAAATACTACATGTCCTGATTTTATAGTTGAAAAAATATTTTCTAACTTTCCACTAAATGTTGCAGAAAACTACAATATCTTAACTAAAATACCTTAAAATGATAAGAAACAATAGAAGCAACTAAAAAACTACAACACTTAGTCTTAATTCTGTTTATATAAAGAAAACAAGTCTGTTGCATTGGTTGTGGTTACGTACTGTCCTGCGAAAAATCACGTTTCAGTAAGAAATGTCCCACTTTGGGCTTCTTAAAAGGTGGTAACCCTAATCCTGCCCTGTGGAGCAAGACAGGGTGGACCAAGTAAGTCCCAGAGGAGGCGGGTGATGGGACGCGGGGTTGGGTGTGAGGGTTGAACCGAGAGAGGCTGGCTGGGAGATCAGGGACATAAAGTACAGTATTTTTTTTTAAAAAAGGTTTCAGATACCACTGTCCATGGAACAGAATACTGTCAGGTACCAGAAGTCAGTTATCTGGGAGCATCCTATGGAACCATAATCTCACAGTCCAGCAATATGAGAAAAGTTTGTTTCACCTATATCACACTCATTTGTGCCTTTAAATGTTATGTAAACTGAATGGAAAAGATGGGGGGAGACAATGTGATCCTTGTTTAAAAAGGAATCAAAGTACAAGTACCAAGACCAATATTCACCTTTATGCTGATGACGATATTATCCACGCCACAGCACATTCCACATTAAAGCAAAATACAACTCTGCAAGCAGCCTTTAACAGGAGTCAAGCACGGCTGCCCAACAATGGACTCCTAAAATACCATAACTACAATTATTTTGCTCAGTACCAGAAAGTCTTTGCTCACTGCATTGCAAATATGCACAAATGGGTCCCCACTTCGAAACCATGCAGCTCTTTAAATACCTGAAAGTCATACTTGACCCAGTCTGAGTTTTAACAAGGAAATAGTAAAGACAGCTAAACTTACCCAGAAAAAAAACAGGGTACTATACAAAAATTGCAATTACCTGGACCTCAGCACCCATATATTGGTTCTGTGCTAATCCCTCATTCCAGCATTAGAATATGGAAGTGAAGTTTACCAATTTGCCAACAAGACTGCTGCAAAAAATGAATATTGTATTTAACAACCTATGCAGATCTGCCCTTGGTTGCAACAGTTTGTCACACTACTGCCTGCTCTGCGATAGTTTGGACCTTATTTCACCACAAAAAAAGACAGTCTCAAGTTTTAATTTTTAGTTTACAACTCTGTAAATAGGCCTTACAGGGCACAAAGAAATAAATAACCAGATACAGAGTGCCATCTGGTGGAGACAGTGAACATTGTAGCATACAAGTACAAGAGCCAGTCAAACACCTTGGCTAAAAGTAATAATTGTTTTTTAGTTGAATGGTTAGAGCTGCTACCTCTGAGACCAGGGATTGAGGGATCAATCCCTGAATCCAGCACTTAAACGTGCAAGTATGTAATTCATTCTATAGATGATGTCCCCCCACAAGCCGGGAAGGGGACATTACAAGCTCCATGCTATCTCAGAGCTCTCCACACACACCCTATGCAAGCCTATCAGCTCTGGTCAACCTCTAAAAAAGACTGGTCCTTGAACCCAATAAGTCCACTGGTGATAAAGCCATCACCAGAGCTGCCCCAGTCAGCTGAAATGTCTTCTGTGACTTTTAAGGAAGCCAGTAGTATGACTTCTCTCAAGTGTGTCTTGCAGAACTACTTCCATAGTATGTACACACGACAGGCCCATTTTCACATCAAACCTTTTTGGTTCTTCATTTCCATCCCCTTTCATCCTAACTGTAACTCCTTGCCTCCCAAATAACATCCACCTGTGTTTATTGTGTAAATAGCACTGTCTTTTATTGTATTCATGTGTTCCATGCTTTGCAGCTATAAATTCGTATTTGCTATATGGTGAATTGTCCCTGCCTGATGTCTGTTAGAGTAACTACTATTAGTATATGAAATGAATAAGTACAGTATGCATGCACTCTATTTTGTACTGTGCCCCACATCCTTGGACCCTCGTGTGAAACAGGTAATATACATAAATGTGGCTATGCGGGTGTACAAAAAAAAAAAAATAAATGAATAGATAGGTAGATAAATAGAAACATAGAATTTGACGGAAGATAAGGACTGCTTGGCCCACCTAGTCTTCCCATTCCCCTACCTGATGGATAAGCTGCAGATTCTAGTAAACCAGCAGCTTACTTCCTCCTATCACCCATTAGAATTCCTTTATGTCTGTCCCATACATTCTTGAATTCTCTCACTGTTCTTGACTCCACAACCTCCTCAGGAAAGCTGTTCTATGTATCCACAACCCTCTCCATGAGAAAATACTTTCTAACATTACCTCTGAGCCATCCCCCCTCTGTCTTCAAATTGTACCCCTTGCCCTCGCACATCTCTTTTTCTGAAAGATGCTACCCTCTTGGACTTTGTTAATTCCTTCAGGTACTTGAAAGTTTCTATCATGTCCCCTCTCCTCCTTTCCTCGAGGATATACATATTGCTGCTTTAGTCTCTCTTCATATGTCTTCTGTGTAGACCCTGCACCATTTTGTTGCCCTCCTCTGAACAGCCTCCACTCTGTCGATGTCTTGTGGAGATGGGGTTCCAGAACTGCACGCAGTACTCCAGATGGGGTCTCACCAACTGTCTGTACAGAGGGATAACAACTTCCTGTTTTCTACTGTTGATGCCTCTCTATGCATCCCAGTATCCCCAGCCATCCTTACTGCCTTCTCACATTGCATGCCCACCTTTAGGTCATCTGATATAATTACTCCCAGGTTCCTTTCAATTTTTGTTGTTGTTACTATCTCACCCCCCATTGTGTACTCTTCCCCTGGGTTTTTGGTTTCCAGGTGCATTACCTTGCACTTCTTTGCATTGAATCTGAGCTGCCATACATTTGAACATTCCTCCAACCTTGCCAAGTCCCTTTTCATCCTTTCCACCCCACCTTGTGTATCTACCCTGTTGCAGATCTTTGTGTCATCTGCAAAGAGACATATTTTTCCTTCCAGGTGCTCTCCAATGTCACTTATAAAGACATTAAAGAGGACCGGTCCCAGTACTGAACCCTGTGGTACCCCACTAGGTACTCTCCTTTCTTCACTGTGGACTCCGTTTACTGTTACTCTTTGTGTCCTGTTGGCCAGCCAATTTTTTTTATCCAGGCTACCACCTTGGGACCCACTCCAAGGCTGGTGAACTTGTATATTAATCTTTTGTGTGGGACTGTATCAAATGCCTTGCTAAAATCTAGGTAGGTCATATCCACAGCCCCTCCCTGGTCTACTACTTTGGTCATCCAGTCAAAGAAATCTATTAGATTTGTCTAACATGACCTTCCCACTGTGAATCCATGCTGCCTTGGATCCTGTGCCCCACTGGCCTCTAGGTACTCAACAATTATTTCCTTCAGAAGTGATTCCATCATTTTCCCTACCACTTAAGTCAAACTAACCGGTCTGTAGTTTTCTGCCCTGGCCCTGCTCCCACTTTTGTGAAGTGGAATCACTTCGGCCCTCCTCCACTCCTCAGGTACCACCCCATCTTCCCATGATTTGTTAAAGAGAGTAGTCAATGGTGTCACTAGTTCTACCCTTAGTTCTTTTAGAATTCTGGGGTGAATCCCATCAGGCCTATTGCTTTGTCTACCCTCAGTTTCAAGAGTTCTTTCAAAACCATTTCTTCTGTGAATGGACTGGTATTGACCTCCCTATCCAGAATGTTTCTCTTGTTTGGTTTAGGTACCTCCCCATCCTCTTCTGTTGTGAATACTGAGCAGAAATATTTGTTCAGTATCCCCTGCTTTTTTCACTTTCACCCTCTGCCCACATTCCCTCCCCTTTATTAAGTCTCTGTATCCCTCCCTTGGTCTTTCTTTGCTCCCTAATGTACCTATAAAAAGTTTTATCCCCCTTCATAACAGAATTGGCTATCTTTTGCTCGGTTTGGGCCTTTGCTATCCTGATTGCCTTCCCTGCCTCCTTCGGCTTTAACTGATAAAGTTCTCCGTCCTGCTCCTTCTGTGTTTCCTTATATTTCCTGAATGCTATCCTTTTCTCCTTAACCTTCCCTGCCACCTCTTTTGAGAACCATAGTGGTCTTTTCCTTCATTTTGTTTATTGATTCATTTCACACAAAGGCTTGTTGCCTCTGTGATGGCTGTTTTTATTGTTCCCCCATTGTTCCTCCAGCCCTCCTTCTTGACCATTTGCTAGTGCTTTTCTGAGGCACTCTCTCATTTCCCCAAAGTCAGCCCTCCTAATGTCCAATACTCTTGCTTTTATATGGCTTGACTCTATGGCTGTGTTTATTGTGAACCACACTGTTTGATGGTTGCTTGTTCCCAGATGGCTACCCATTTCTAAATCCGAGATCCTTTCTCCATCCCCATTTGAGAGTACCAGGTCTAAGATTGCTCCCTCCCGAGTGGGTTCAAACACTAGCTGTCTGAGGCATGCCCCTTGTAGGGCATCAGGAATGACCCAGCTCCTGGATGTGCCTGCAGCAAAGGTGTTCCAATTAAGATTTGGCATATTCAGGTCTCCCATCAACAATATCTCCCCTTTTTCTGCCATTTTAAGGATGCCTTCTATCATTTCCTTGTTCATTCCCTCCCCCTGAGATGGGGGTCTGTACACAACTCCCATGTGGATTGTGGTACCATTTTCTGTCTCCAGGGAGACCCATAGTGACTCATCTACTTCATGTTTACTCTTTAGTTCTGTTGCTTTAATCCCTTCCCTTACATAGAGAGCTCCTCCTCCTCCTCCTCCTCTTTTACCCTCCCTGTCCCTCCTGTATGTTGAATATCCTGGTATGTTGACATCTCAGTCATGGTTCTCGGTATACCATGTTTCAGTGACTGCCACAATATCCAGGCATCCCTCTTCCATCAAGGCCACAAGTTCCGGGAGCTTGTTACACAGACTACGGGCATTGGTACTCATCACCCTCCATTTTTTGATGGCCTTACCCCTTTTAGCCCCATCCCTGTCTTTACTACCTTTGCCTTTTTTTGCATTGACCCTTGTCCTGCTCCCGAATGACTTCACTACCTTGGTATTTACCTCACTAATTACTGTGTTTTTGGGGGGAAGGCTGGGATTTCCCTGCTCCTTTTCAGTGCCTCCCCCCCTTGGCTAGTTTAAATGCTTGCCAATGAAGCATTTAAATCTATCACCTAGGATCCTGGTTCCTCCCCTGGACAGATGCAGACCATCGCACCTGTATAGGCCTGTATCCCTCCAGGTGGCTCCCTAGTCCCCAATGAAGCCAAAACCCTGAGCTCCACACCAGTTTTTCAACCATTCATTGAATCCCATGGTGTGGAGTAACCTAGCATCATCCTTGCCATAGATAGGAAGCACCTCCGAGAATGTTACTGTACGTACTACTTGTCTAAGGCCCCGCTCCAACTCTACAAATTCCTCTTGCACTGCTCTGATCCCATTCCCAGCCAGGTCATTTGTCCCTAGGTGGACAATGACATCCAGCTCCCTCCCTCATGCAGCTGGTTCCGCGATCCTGAGCATTTGCTTCCTGTCCTTCGGAGCCGTGGCTCCAGGCAGACACCTTATCTCCCTCTCCCCTTCCTTCTCCACTTTAACCCCCTAATGATTGAGTCCCTCACTGGAAGTTGTTTCCTTCACCTGTGGGGTCTCGTGCCACCCTCCTGTGGGTCTCCTTTGTGGGGATTCCCAGCATCCTCTTTGGTCTTCACTGCAGGTGCCTCCATAGAGGAACCACTCTTCACCAGAACAGCATATGAATTTGTGGAGAGGTACATCTGGAGGGATGCGCCTCTGTTCCACCACCCTCTTCCTCCCTGAGCCTACCTTGGTCCGACCGCTCCTCTTTCTTGGCAACATCTGAGGAAGTGGCGGTGGCCCTGGTGGTCCCTGGATGGGGGAAGAGGTTTCATGAATCCTAGCCAGATCAGTCTGGAGATGGGCAACCTCCTCCCTCAGACCAGAGAGGTGCCCTGCAAATAGGGCAGCATCGCAGCCTCCAGAATGTCTACTGAAACACTGCCGCCCCACAGCCATTGCACTGCACCACTCCCATCATGACTTTTTTGTGTCCCCCCTCTCCCGTTGCTTTGTATGCTTACTCTCTCCTCCCTCTATGTATTTTTTTCACCTACTTTCCTACTGCCTATGTACCCTTACTACTCTCACCCTTCCTGTTCTGGGACAGGAACTTCCTGTAGTCTTCAGTAGTCTCCTTCCTCCTTACTTGGACTCAGACATCCAGCAATTGGGGGGGAGAAAGAGCTATATTTTTTCCTTCAAAGTTGATGAAACAAATGTGTCTCAGTGATCCTTCCCTTCCTACTGCCAAACAGGAAGTTCCTTTTGTCAGTCAAATCCAGTGGCTATAAAAGTAGAACTGGATTAGCGTGGGAGGGTGGAGGAGTGGAAAGGAGGGAAATTAGTAAGAAAATATGTAACTTTATTAGTCAGCTGCTTGCTCTGAAAGCAAGATTCACTCTGCCAGAAACTAGCAGCCGGAAGCTGTAATTGGAGACAGCTGCTTTTCTACTGCTCAAGCCACACCCCCAATTAACTCCTCTACTCCTGATTTAGCAAACTAAGTTGATACAGCCCCATTCCCCAAACAGAGAAACACACAGTGACTTTCTCCTTTCTTTTTTTTTTACTTAAATGAGACCCCCTGCTTCTAATAAAGTATCGGTTTGCTTAATCCCAACAGGCGCTGACTCCTGCTGAGATAGAAGTGACTTATCAGTAAGAAAATCTGTAGCTTTTTTAGTCAGTTGCTTGCTCTGAAAGCAAGATTTCCTCTGCCAGAAACTTGCAGCAGGAAGCTGTAATTGGAGACAGCTGCTTTCCTACTGCTCAAGCCGCACCCCAATAACTCCTCTACTCCTGATTTAGCAAACTAAGTTGATACAGCCCCATTCCCCAAACAGAGAAACACACACTGACTTTTTTTTTTACTTAAGATAATGTTTGCACGTCCATACACTTCTAATAAAGTATCTGTTTGCTTAATCCCAACAGGCACTGACACCTGCTGAGATAGAAGTGATTTATCAGTAAGAAAATCTGTAGCTTTTTTAGTCAGCTGCTTGCTCTGAAAGCAAGATTCCCTCTGCCAGAAATTAGCAGCAGGAAGCTGTAATTGGAGACAGCTGCTTTTCTACTGCTCAAGCCAGATAGATAGGTAGATAGATAGATAGACAGACAGACAGATAAAATTGTATTTATAAAACGGTAGACTTTAAGCTGAAACTCAAAAGTAGAATGAAGTAGCAGTTCAGATCCTACAATTGTGAGGTTATCACAGAAAACCTTTACTCAAAATCCCAGCTTCAAAGGAGGAATTACCAAAAAACCTTGGTTTGTAGGCCTAAAAGAATTGGTGGATATTTATTTATTTATTCATTCATTCATTCATTCATTTAAAAGATATTTACCAGGAAGGATATACTGAGCCATAAAACTCATTTCCAGATGTGTTCCGGAGGGGGGGGAGAGAGAAGTACATAATAACAAGTAAAAGGCACAGTAATATAATAATACAATAAGGCACAGCAATGTACAGTAACACACAATATCATATAGACATAATTAGTAATTCAGTTGAGTACATCAGGAGTGTGAGGTACTAGGCACTCTCAGGCTGTACGTCAGGAAACAGGACAGGGTAGGAAGTGGTCATTAAATCTCCCCTAACTATGCAAGAAGGGGCCACAGAGAGAAGCAACAGGAATGGTATATGAGAAAGACAGGAAGGAGGGTAGAGAGATAGGAGAGGGGGAAGGGAAGAAAGGAGAGGAAGACAGATGTAGGAATAGAAGAGAAGAGGAGAGATGGATTGGGTTTCAAAATAGCAAGTATAGAGTTGGGGAAGGGGGACAAAGTGATGGGGATAGGATAAGGGGAGGGGGGAGGAGAGTGGAGAAGGTAGTGGGGGAGGAGGAAGTGGATGCCAGAAAAGTGGGAATGGGGTTAAGGTAGACTGAAGGGGAGTGAGGAGGTGGGAGGTGATAGAGAGGGAAAAGGTTGAAGGGAGGGAAGAATGGTAGGGTTAGGATGGGGAGAGGATGGGAGGAGTTGAGATGGGAAGGGGATGAATGTAGGGGTTAGAATACATGAATGGTGGGAAATGGGATGTGCAGAGAGGTGTAGGAGATTGGGACAGGCAGAGGGAAGGAAAAAAGGGGGAAGCAAGACATAGGGCTATGTACATTTGCAGGAGGGAGCAGTGTTGGCTTGGGGTAATGAGGAAAGAGAGCATTTGGAGGAGGCAGAGTGAATAGTTGGGGGAAGACAGTTCCAGGTATTAGGAAAATGGAAAGAGAAGGCATTCTGTCCAGCAAGGGATTTACGAGAGGATAGCAGTACGGAGTGAAAGGCTGATTTACGGAAACAGTAAGAGGAGGGAGTCATAGGGGAGGAAGTGAGCTGAGATAAGGAGTATAACAAGTTGACTTCAGTGGGAGGGAATAGGGATAACCCCTGTCCTGTACTGGAAATCAGAAAAGGAATCTGAAATGTGAACTTGAACTGGAAGTCAGTATATTGTAGGTAGAGCAAAACTTGAGCACTGTGGTCAGTAATCCTCATGAGTTATACATTGCCAAGGAGTTATTCTGAACTTGCAGCATTCTTGAGACAGTAGCACAAGGAAGACCCACAAGATGGGGGCTGCAGTCTAGCATCACAGAGAATAAAAATCATAGAAATCTAGCTTCCTGTAAATTCCTGTTCTACTAGTTGAACGGAGTAGGTAATTTCTTGCCTCTCATTAAACCAGTAAGAATTTTTCAGAACATAAGCTTTTAGACTACAGAGTCCTTCTTCAGCTCAAATCTCCACAGTTTACAAAACTGGCCCGAAGGACTCTGTAGTATATGGTTGCCCTTTATTGTGTATGGATTTCTATACATGCAATTTCCTTGTTGTAGAACAGTTCAAAGGTCTTGATAAGTTGTTGTAATATTGTTATGCTGTCACAACAATACTATATCAACTTTTCTGCTTTGATCCAGCTGTAGGACTCAGCAGCACAACTGCAAAGTCTGACAAACTGGCAGACACGGCAGCGGCACCAGGAACAGTGGTTCTTGTATCGGAAAGGAGATTGTCAAGAGACAGAGGAGGCTAGGGCAGCAGTTCCCTCCCTCCACTAACCCAATCCACTGTTCCCATTTAGAAATTCCCTGAGGGGCGAGTTAAAGGTTTGTAGGGGTGTGCAGCAAGTCAAACACATCTGGATTGAGCGGGCCAATCAGTGGGTCAGGAGCATTCACACAGAGCTGGTAATTAAGCTGAACACTTGACTGCCTAAATGATTCCAGGGACACAAATTAGGCAACTCAGAGTGAAAGAAAGCTTATCAATTGTCAAAGTACTAAGCGGGGGGGGGAGGTCTGGTAGTGAAATAGTTCATTTATGGGAGGGAAGAGGAGGAGGAGCAGGGGAGAGTCACATATCTTTCCTTTTTGTAACCATATACTATATTAAACAGTGTAAGAGCATCCATACACAACAAGGCATGTATTTCCATCTTGGGATTAAGATGACATCATGAACCTCTTGAGCTTCACGCTTAAAGTCCCTATGATGTCATCTCAGGCCTTCGATGAAAACACAGTCTTGTTGTGTATAGATGCCTCTACTCTATTCTACATATAGTGCATAGAGGAATGTTGTCCTACATGGAAATCCATGCCTAGAATAGTGGTGCTGTGCTTCAGCACTGATGTCACTTCTGCAACACAGCAACATCAATACAGTATATTGGTGTGCTGCAGTAGCACAACAACTTAGAATGCCACCACACAGCTGCTTTCCTCTAGTCAATTGAGCTAGAAGTTGTTTTTGGTTTTAAAATATGAACTTACAGAAACAGCTGCAGTAGCTAGCCACGCAATAAATCTCTAAATTGAGCCTGCCACTAACCCTCAAGTGCTTGCCCCCCAGAATGTCAGTTAACCGAAAGCAGGCAAAGTGTCTAAAATGGGGACCGATGCCCATACACTATAAACGATAATGTGTGGACGTCCATACACAACAAGCCTGTATCTGCATCTTTTCTCTCTTTTTCGGTAAAGCTTTTGTTCAGGGATCATGGCTGATGCTCTCAGCCCTGTCCCCACTCCTCGTGACCCTTGCACGCCTCTCTTGACCTGGGGTACAGTCTCACATGGGTTCCGCCTTGTGGCAGGGTCAGGAGAGGGAGGGCTGTCCTTCAGCCCAGTCAACATATCTATCCCCCCCCTCCCAGAGTCAAGTGGCAGCATGGGCCACAAGGGAATGGACAGGACTTCATTAAGCCCATCTTCCCACTTTTCAATTCTCTCACCATACCCCTGCCACTGTGACATGCCAGTGAATGCACGTGGAGGTGCACACAACCTGAAGAACCACAGCCCTGCACTTTGAGACGCTTGCAACTTGCACTACTACCAGGCCTACGCTCAGTGGTAGTTAGAGGCTGAGATGACTGGACACCCCACCCCAGGAAAGGGCAGCAGTCCCTGGGACACACAATCCTCTTCCACTCCTCCTACCCCTGGCAACTCCTGCTCATTCCCCAACATGGGTCGCCGGAATGGCAGGAGGTAAGGCATTCAGTGCCTTAGCCCTCCATGCCAGCAGGACAGCCGTCTTGAGTTTTCTGTGGCAACCAGGGAACCTCTCGAGCTTCAATCTCAAAATTCCCGGTTGCCATAGAAACCCCATGATGCAGACACAGGCTTGTTGTGTAGGGCTGCTCACACATTATCCTCTTTGAGTGTTCTGAAAGCTTCTGTTCTGAAAAATTCTTGTTGGCCCAATAGAAGGCATCAAATCATCTACTGTGTTCATCTGTTTGTACAAGGGCTAATACAGCTACAAACAATTTTTGGCTAGTTCGAATGTTGTCAGTGAAAAAGTGATTATACATTGGTAATGATATCATCCCTACCAGGGAGAGACTGAATTCAAAGCTACGACATCATGCTGAAACCTGTATTCCTTTTGGTTTCTCACCTAACACTGCAAGAGCACATAAGTTAAGAAATATTATGAAATGGATGCAATAAAATCCTGAAACCGGATTGGTTAAGAGGCAGTTTGAGTTGTGATGCTATCCCAAGACAACAGTACACCTGAAACTAGCTCCAGCAAACACTATCGGCACACCACTCAAGTGACATCCATTCACCTCTTGCTCTGCTCACCTGCCAACAACCAACATAGTTGCCTTGGAATCCTGATCAGATGACATCCAGTAAGGACCCTTCACTCTTTGTTCACTTTTTCTCAATGGGGCAGAAATGATGGTGAAGCACACATTTCTCTTTAAGATGAGCTTAGTTACTTAGGGACCCATTGGTCTTAATCTTAATGAACCCAATCTTTATGGACTCACCAAATAAATGTGAAGGGAATAGACAGATTCATGAGGGAGAATAACCTTAATTTATAAAATGGGTAAAGACAGTAGAGTGTTATCATTGGTGCAGACTAGTCACTTGACTACATTGATGCAGCTTCATACAAGGTTTTCCTGGTCCTAAACTGGATTACATATTAATGCACCAGTACATGTTTTGAACGCTACGCTTTGGTAGCCATGTTTTGAGCACAGTAGTCCAAATCAGCCCTCCAGCAATGTAAAAACATTAACTTGTATAGTGCCTCCGTGCTTTCCTTTTAAAACACACTTACTGAGTTTTCCAAACCTCATGGTGTACCTGACTTTCTTTCAAATAAAATCTTGGCCTTTTGTTACCCGAGCTACACTGCAGTTCCCAAGCACAGACATACATACTTGCATCATTCTGTAAAGAGGAGGCAACAGCATCAAGCTAAGAAACTAACCATTATCTGCATAACACAAATTACTACAGAAACATTGTTTTGTACCGCCACTTGCCACAGACTATGTAGCTCAGACTCCTCCCAAACAGCCACCTGCCACACAGTACGCCACCACACCTGGCTACTTCATACAGCTGCACAGGACCTACTGAACAGCTGTCTGCTATACAGTAAGCACCATTTTAAACATTTGTTGAATGTTCACTACCATAAGAATAATTTATGTACTTGTAATGTTTGATGAACTGTAGATTGTTTTAGTAGTTTGTGCTGTCTGTAGAATGTTTATGTATGTTTGTAGTGTACTGATTGTCAGGCTTGGCTGAGAAAGGGCTGTACCCAGTCACCTCCTGGTAAAAAATAAATAAATGTAAGCTGCTCCAAGACATCCTACACAACCACACAGCACCACTTAAATAACCACTACATAGTTCCACAGACATGCAGATTTAAAAAGTGTAGAAAAAAATGACAGTGTCCCATCATGAGAGAGGAGCCGTTCATCATGGTAGGGGCTGAAGAAACAGCCAGTCACTACAGATGACACTGCAACTGATGAAACAAGCTATGGATGTCTAATTAGCACGTACACTGCCTAGAAATAAAACTACATCAAGATCCAGTAGGCAGAAGAACTATTAGAAGAAAAACTGATACAAACATTTACAATGTTTAATGTTCAAATCTGTTTCTTTTCATTTGTGCATAAATTTAAAATGCAAACCCCATTTTAAAAGCACAACAATACAATGCAGGGTGTGCACTGAGCTAAATATGTGCCCTTCCTGGTTGGTTGAAGGCACTTAGCCTGTGTCCTCCTGCCTCACAATGCACCCAGGGTGTGTGTCAATATAACTCAACCTACTCCCTGTCATGTGTTATTACTTGTGGGTTGCACAGCAGAAGTATGGGTAACATGGCAGCAGTTAAGCTTGGATGCATATCACAAGGTCTAGCCACAGCATCCAGCAGAGGGGGGAAGGCAAATGGGTCCTAAGTCCTTGTTTGCAAACTGCTACTATGTTTGCCTTCAAAACTTTAGAGACTGAATGTACTTGAGCACTTACTCAAAGTCTGGGTTGATATTAACATGGTGCATGTTCTCCACCACCCGCAGGTCACTGCCATAGCACACTGCGACTGGGCAGTTTCTACAGTAAAGTATCACGTCTGTGGGTTTATAGACCTGCCGTTTGCTTTCATAGGAACTTTGTTTCACTTTCCGAGCAACAATGGCTTGCAGCTGTAATTCTTTAATCTAAAACAAAATCAAATGAATAATTATCATTCTCTACCTGTGCATTACAAATATTAGTACTGTGACATGATGGCTTGCAGGACTCTGGAGTATGCTTGCCTGCTGGCACGGTGATAGGGCTACCACTTGCGGCACTGTTAACCTGGATTCAGGAGCAAACTAGGGTTGTTGGAGGGTCGGCTGTGAGGAGGATGATTGAGTATCTGTATGACTGCTCCCTTACTCTGATGTGGGAGGGCTGTGGAGCCCAGCATTCGCCTGGGCACTAGCAGTTGCTAAGGTCAGTGCAGCCGGAATGCCACATTGCTGGGTGAGGTTGTGCGGCAGCCGCCGTCATTCTGTACGCAGAAACATGTGCAAGAGCACCTGGTGCAGAATTGTATGCCCACTCCACCTCAGGGAGGAAGGAAAAAATGAAATAGAAACACCAAGCAGAGCAATGATGAGGGGTCTGCCCCTCGTAGGCTCCATATCAGTGGCGGGGCCCTCTCCAGCGCACCGCATCCATGTGTCATCAGCATGGGGGAGGCTGCAGACCCCCACCATGGGGCCAGGGGGAAGCCTTGGAGAATGAACCAGATTGAGCTAAGCCCCTCAGGAGCTGGATGACAACGCTGAAGGGTCAGACCTGGATGGTAAACCTGAACCAGCGGGAGAGAAAAAAGATTTAAAAAAAGAGTCCCTGGGGTACTGCATGTCAATCTAAACTAGAGGACTGCAGAACATCAATAATCAGAAGTGAATATGTAAGTGATTAGACCGAACAAGGTGTGGGTGCTTGGGGATATCTGCACACCCAGGGTGTAGTAGGGCCCAACACCACAGGCTGAGAGCATTACAGTCCCTGGAAGTGCAGATAATTCTGAACAACCCACAGCCTAAAGGGTCTTACTACACATACACAATTGACTTTTGTGGTAACAAAATTCAAGAAAACAATTTTGAAACATTTAAAGAACAGGTTTTATATGTGAAATAGTTCTTCAGGAACAGTGTTTTTTTTTTAGCGGGTTCTGTTGCCTGATAAACTTACGCCACATGACTACTGTGAGCCAATTGTGTTACAGGATTTATGCGACCCATTTTGTAAAGAACTATAAATTTGTGAAGTTCTGCACAGACATCATTAGCCCCATGTAGACATTTGACATAAGGGCATCACAGCCCCATATGGTACAACAAGTTGGACCATCCGTTACCTAAAGGTGGCTGGTGAAATGCCAGGAGCCACGATGTGAAAACAAAGAAGTCTACTTACACTGAGTCTGGCTACCTGGTACTGAAAAATAAAGGCCCAAAATTTGAGCCCAATTAAAAACAATTTCATTATATAAATAAGTTAAATCCAAAGCAGCATTTGCCCAACCAGGATACCAATGTTTTGCACCATCACATGTGCTTTTTCAAGGCACCATAAAAAAGCACACATGACCATGTGAAACACTAGTATCCTGGTTGGGCAACTGCTGCTAGGGCTTTACTTATTTTATTTATACAATGAAACCATTTTTAATTGGACCCAATATTTGGGGCTTTTGTTTTTCGGTACTGAGTAACCAGACTCAGTGTCTGTAGATAAACAGTAGGTTTGACACTGAGGCATCACTGGCCCCATGTTCTTTATGTACTTCCCTCTGAGGAAGCCATTAGGGGAAGCACTGTTTTTTTTTTTGGTGGCTGGCATGGTGGTGTAGGGTAAGTTTTGTCTTTTTGCTATTTTGCTACAGTATATGACATGGATGCAATAAACAAGTTGTATGTGCAATATACTATCGAAGCCTGTCCTTTTATCTAGTTGACAAACCACCCTTGTGCTCCCTTTTATTTTGTGTGATATACAAAAGGTTACACTAGTCCCACATTCAACTGCATCGACATCAACACAGTAGCATCGCACTTGTGTAAAACTGCACTGTGTTCAACACAGTGACATCATCAATGCAGTGCAAATGACATCAAGATAATCACAGCAGTATCGCTAGCTTGATGGGAAACCTGGGAAATCCAAGTGTTGAATACAGAGGATAGTGTATGCGTGATCACACTCGGCAAGGATGTTTTTCACTTGAGAGGTTTCCATGGTAACAGTAGACCTCGAGAGCACAGCTTGTGAGGTCTCACCACCACGGAAACCTCAAGAGTAAAAAAAGTCCATGTTGTGTATGATCACAAATACACTGTCATTTATAGTGTATAGATGACCATAAATGAAAGTATTTCTCCTGACTTCTGCATTTTTGCTCACCGCCACTCTCTTCCGGGTCCGCTTTCACTGCTGCGGCCGTTTCAGGAAACGGGGAGGTTAGTGATGTGTGCACGCGTGAACACGTTCCATGTTGTTATGCTGCAGTAAGTACATACCTAGTACAGTATAACAGCAAGGATGGCATGGCTACTGCAGCACAACAGCATTGTTCTAGGGACGGACTTCCATCCCTAACAACATTCTGCCATACACTATATTTAGAATTTAGCATACTTATTATATCTTCAGTGGATATAAACCTGGTGATGCTTTTGAGATAAATAAAATAAATAAATGAATTAAAAAATAATGTAAGCATCTATTTTCCTATCTTTTTTTTTTAGCTGTCTTTTCCATGCTGACTTTATATTTACTTTTAACTTACTTTTTCCAAATACTCTTCCTTGGGCATGTTTTGCACCTCCTCGATTACTTGTTTCATAAGGTCTTCACGGTACTCATTGGTGTATTCCCGCTGGATCTCTTTCCCTCCCTGGTTGGCTACCACAGAATAAATACTGCCCTCTGCACGTGCACGACCTCTGGCCTATGAAAAAAAAACAAGATGTACAATGTTGTATCTAGAATAAGATTAATGATTAATTTGATGTTGGACTTGCATAATAAACAAAGAACAAAACAAATACATATTTACATGTCAGGCTTATCGGCTGATTCAACAATAGAGGAGGCCTGTGTCACACAGAGTTATAAGAACTGAGTAAGTTCAAATATCTTGAAAGAGGGCATAAACATGGCTTTTCATTTTTAATATAATTGGAACTTTTGAAATGTTTGTTACATTTTAAACACTCTACTGTAAAATTCTGTTTCTTCTGTTCATTTAGACCAAATCCAGTTACTTTTCTCATATTTAAGAATCCCCTGTTAATGAGGCTGGCGTTTTCCTTCTTAATATTCATTTTTACGTTCAGTCAGTTTTAGAACACCGATACAACCTGAGGGCTGGCAGTATAGCTAGGTATACTAGAGGTTAGAACAATGTGCTGTGAACAAGCTTGGTACATCCAGCTGACCTAGGTTTCAGTATCGCCTCCATAAATTTACCCACTATGGACGTGAGACTGACCAGCCGGTAATTTCCTGGCTCCTCCCTAGGCCCACTCTTGTGTATGGGCACCACATGGGCCACCCTCCAGTCCTGGGGCACACACCCCATTTCCACGGAGGTGTTGAACAGATCTGCCAGCGGCTCAGCCAACAGCTCCGCCATCTCCCTCAGCACCCTGGGGTACATGCCATCGGGACTTGGTGCCTTGTCCACCCTTACTGCCCTCAGCTCCTCTAGCACCCTACTCTCTGTGATCACTTTGTCCATCACCTCTTCCACCCTTTCCCAACCCCCAGCCCATGCAGGTAGTGGACCATCCCTCTCCTTAGTGAAAACAGAGCAGAAGTACTCATTTAGAATTTCCGCTTGCTCCTCCATCTTTTCAACCCCTCCCCGCTTTATCCTCACAATATGTTCCTTGCACATCCTCTTTTCCCTGACATACCTAAAAAAGTCATTTTCCCCTTCCTTTATTCCTGTGCTAACCTTAATTCCCCGGAGGCCTTAGCTTTTTTCACCCTCCTGGCCACCTACCTTGACCAACTCCCGAAAGCCTCCTTATCCTCTCCATTCCCTGTTCTCCTGTACTGCCTGTATGCTGCCCTCTTTGCCCTCACCTCTTGCAGCACTTCCTTGTTCAGCCAGCATGGTTTCTTGGCTCTGCTCTTCTTACTCCTGGCCCTGGTGCAGGCTACTGTGGCCTCTGTTAGCCCAGTCTTTATGACTTCCCACTTCTGTTCTGCATCATCCCCGGCCTTATATCCTGGAGTCTCCCTCACAGTATTGCTGCCATCCCCCCCAAAGTCCACCCTAATAAAGTCCACCACCTTAGTGCCCATGCCTCCTGTCTCCCTGCCCAGCTCGACAACGAGCCACACTGTTTGGTGGTCACTACCCACTAGTGGGTCCTCCACCTTTACCTCCCTCACTGCCTCCCTATTTGCCAGTACTAGGTCCAGGGTGCTACCAAGCCTTGTAGGCCCAGTTACCAATTGTGTCAGAAGGCCATCCTGGAATGTATCAAGGAGCACCTGCTCCCTGGTTCTGTTAGTGGCTCGGGTGCTCCAGTCAACCCCTGGTAGGTTAAAATCTCCCACTATCACCACACTCCCCCTTCTACACACCCTCCTTATCTGCTCTGTGAACTCATCCAGTTCCCTGGATTGGGCTGGTGGCCTGCACACCACGCCCAGCCTCAACTTTTTGCCCTTGGAGTCCAGAAGCTGCACCCAGTGAGCCTCTGTCCTCTCCTCTTCTCCCTCATCCCTTATGCATTTGATTCCTTCCCTCACACAGAGTGCAACCCCCCCCAGTCCCTCCTGTATATCCTGTAATCCAGGATTGCCAAGTTGCAATCATGGTACTCTGTGGCCCAAGTATCTGTCACTACAGCAATGTCACTTTTCCCTCTGAAAAGAGCACCTGAAGCTCTGCAATTTTGTTCCCCAGGCTTCTTGCATTGAGATAGACCACCTTTCACCCGTACCCCTCCTTCTCACTCTTCTTCTTGGCCTGTGTCCCTCCACCATGTAGTCTGCACCCTTTGTCCTCCTTATTCTTACTGGGTGGTGGTGCCTTCTGTAGTACACTCAGACCACTCTGCCTGCCCCCTCCCAGGGTTACTTCACCTCTGCCTTTACCTATATCTAGAGGGGTGAGCTCATTAGGCTCCCCTGTCCAGACCTTTCTACCAACCTCAGTCTTTTGGCCCCCCCCCCACTAGCTTAAATCCACCTTAGTAGAGATATACCCCTCTAATATTGCCTTTAATACTCCCCTCCCCTTCCTGCTCAAGTGTAGCCTGCCCCCGCGTACAAGTTACTATTCCCCCAGACCCTACCCCAGTTAGTCACTAACCCATAATTTTTGGTGTGGCACCAATTCCTCAGCCACTCGTTGAACTCCTTGATCCTCTCCTTCCTCCCTGTGCTTGCACATGGTACCAGGAGTATCTCCGAGAATGCTCAACGACTCCCACCCCCTCACACTGCCTGCCCAACTCCTCAAAACTCCCCCTCACTACTTCAACAGTCTCCCCCTCCAAGTCATTTCTACCCACATACAACAGTAAATAACGTTTCTTCCTCCCCCTTGCTGCACACTTGAGCAGTGCCTGACCTTCCTGCAGTCAACCAGGGGATAGCTTCAACCCAAATACAGCTGTGCCTTTCCTCCCTTCTGCCCCATCTCACCCCTTTCAGTATAGAATTCCCCAGGATGAGTACCCCCCTGTCCCTTACCCCCTTTCCCTTCTAATGCCCCTTCCACCACCCAGTATTCATTCTTCCCTGCCCCTTACCCCTGCCAGCTGCACCCTCTGTGACTTCTGTATCTGTACCCCTTACATTCGCCTCACCCTTTTTCTCTGCCTTATTCCTCCCATTCCCCTTGAACCCCTTCCCAGCCAGACTACTTCCTACTGGGCTTCCCATGTTGACTTTCCCTCTTGCCCTGCTGATTTCCAACCCCTCTCCTATCCCTGCTGTTGTCGATTTACAGCCCCTATTCCCTTCGACCCAGATAGTGATGCCCCTCCCATCTTTCCTCCTTCCCGTAGCCTTCTCTCCTCCAGTCACCCCTCCTTTCTTCCTTACTAGCCCCCCTTCTACCCTTTCACCCTCGCTATCTCTTCCCCTTCCTGTTGCCATCCCTCTCATGCCTCGCTTGTCCTCCTCCCTCAGTATGTTCCTGCTCCCCCTCTCTCCCATAGCAGAGGCTCAAATCTATTCCTAGTCAATACCCCTCCTACATCTCTTCCCCCTATCATTTCCCTCCTACTTGTTCCCCTTTGTGCCCCCGGTCCCACCCTGGTCCCTCCTACCCAGAGCCATCTTAGCTCTCCCGGTACTCCTCGTGGTCTCTTCCTCCCCATCAGGCGCCCCTTGCCTCAGGCACTCCTTCCTTCTCCTCTCTTTTCTGCTCAGTGCCTCTGATGCTGGGGTCAGTTTCAGTCCCTAGTTGTTCTTCCCCATCCCCTCGCCATCCCTATCCCCCCAGCCAGGATGCCTACCATACTCGTCTGCCCTGCCACTTAGACTCCTCCCTAGCCTCCACAGTTCCTCCCTCAAACTAGCCAGTTTTATACAGACCATACACCCCCATCCTCCAAGCCCAGTCCAGGATCATGACAGACCCACACCCTGTACACCCTACCACCCTTCCAAAGATGCCTGCCCTATTGACATGCGACACTTTCCCCATTTTGGCGCCCATCTTATGTTATGGGCTCTTACTCCCAGTTTGTGTACCCTACTACAACTGGTAGGCCCCTATATACTCAAATGCCTGTTTCCCCCACACTAGTCCCCCTACTGACCCCTTGCTGACCGGGTTAATTCACTCAAATCTCATCCATTAGATACTGTATTACTGTAGCAATCCTAAAGCCTCCTTGTCTGTTTTTCCCTCAGCTACCATACTTTTTGTTCTCAGCTCTCATATAGTTTCACTTAGCCCAGTTAGAAATCCTATTGCACTCCAAGTATTACTCAGCTCAGTTAGAGAAATAAACAGAACAAATAAATCTGTATTATTACAGCACTCCTAACAGTATAGCTCAGTACTTAGCTCAGTTAGAGAAATAAACAGAACTAAATCTGTATTATTACAGCAATCCTAAAAGTATCCAGTCATTGCTTTGTCTCCACCCCAGAGACCCTGCTGTAATATAGGACCACACAGGACCCTGGGTGGGATGGTGGGCAACTCTAAAATCCTGACAGAGCTCCGTTGAGCTCGCTCACTCCCCCTCTCTCACTCACTCATTCTGTTTCTCCCAATACTGCAGGCTGCCCTTTTGTACTGGGCTCGTGTGTGCGTTGGTGCCTTTTTCTGCCCAAAAAGAAATCCACAGCAGTCCTGACAGAGCTCCGTTGAGCTCGCTCACGCCCCCTCTCACTCGCTCATTCTTAATCTGTACCAAACACTGATTTCCCACAGTGACCACGCTATTCTGTGCCAGAAGTGCGCAAACACATTTTGGCCAGGATGTGAAAAATGACAGCTGTACTTTTCATAAGGATGTGTGAAAAAATGCCAGTGTTGAACATCTGGCATGAAAATATTTCAAATTTGCGAAGTTACAAGGGTGCATGGAAACTTCGCAATGCACGCTTGTAACACAGTTATTTTATGGACTTTCGTCACCAAAATTTTCAACATAGGCATTTTAGGACCTCTGCTCATGAACAGTGTCACTGTTACTTTCTTAATCTGTCCCGAACACTGATTTCCCACAGTGATCGCACTATTCTGCTCCGGAAATGAGAAAACACATTTTGGCTAGGATATGTAAAATGACAGCTGTACTGTTCATAAGGAGGTGTGGGAAAATGCCAGTGTTGAAAATCTGGATTTGTGAAGTTACGAGCGTGCGTGGAAACTGCTCAATGCATACTTGTAAAACCGTTATTTTTTGGATTTTTTCACCAAATTTGTAACATAGGTTTTTTGAGAGCCCACCTCATAAACAGTGGCACTATCGTTTCATTAATTGGTCCCAAAAGGTGATTTCACACAGTGACTGCAAAATCACCTTTTGGGACTGAATAACACCATGACAGTGACTGAATTCATGTGGAAGGGTCCCAATAACCCCATGCTGAACATTTGGTGCCAAAATTCCCTAAAATGCCCAAGATATGCACCAAAGTTGAAAAATCCCTATTCATGCCATTATATCGCTTAACGGCATTTCATCAGTTCGCGGTCGGCTTTGAAGAGTGCAAACATGTTCCCGGTCATAGGTGCCGGAACAGGGGGGGCCACTAGGGCCATGGCCCTACCACTTTCATAAGTGGCCCTATCACTTTTTGCTATTACGGTAATATATTTAATAGAGGAAAAATTATCCCTTGGCCCTACCACTTTTCAATCCGTTCCGGCACCACTGTTCCCGGTCCACCGAAGATCGTCGCTCCGGGCTCCGAGGTAAGTATGAAGTCTTGGGGTGAGGGAGGTAGAGTATGCAGAGGGTTGGCTTCCGGGTTCGGGGGGGAGGGGCACCGGAACACTTTGAGGGACTGTTTTCTTGTTTTACAGGTAAAAACAAACAAATGGACAACACGGGTTGGTTTTCTTTTTTTACAGGTGTGTTTGGTACACTGGGGTGGGCTCCCAGTGTAACACCTGCACTTGTGGGAAGGGGGACCGAGGCTGACAGGGATTGGACCCCCAGTCAGCACAGAAACAGGTGGGGGGCATGCATGATGCTGAGGGGGATTGGGCATCCGTTCGGCACAGGCATGCAAGCATTGGGGGGCTATTATGTCAACAGGGAGTGGGCTCCCCTGTCAGCAACTGGAACTGGGAAGGGGGAGACTGAAACTGATGGAGATTGGGCCTCCCCTCAGCACACAACTGAAATGGGGGGCATTATGCCGATGGGGAGTGGGCTTTCCCATCGGCAAATGAACTGGGTCAAGGGCATGCCAACAGGGGTATTGGGCACCCCCGTTGGCTTTCTATGCACCTCTGAGATGGTGGCATACACCCGCCATGTTCCTGGTAATGTTACACCAGGCAAGGTACTGCCCTGCAATGACAAGTTGCTCCCTCATTGCAGCAGAATGGTTGACGCTGCAATGACAAGGCAGCCCCTGATTGCAGCGGTGAAATGTTTACAACTTGGTGGCACTCTACAGAACTAGTATCATCAGGACATGGGCCCTGCTTTGACCGAGCACTGCCAAGCCCAACAATGCAGTGCCAGCACTGGCCACCACAGTGCCGCAGCTCCTCAACCCACTTCTCTCCTAAGCTGCCCCATAATGTTTCTTGCACATGAGCGCAAGCAAACATAAAAACGATGTGAAAGCTGCTCCCAATAGACTTTATTGGAGCACATCCCCATGCTCTCCCTGGCTTTACATCATAACATAGCTGTGCACATGGATGGCTCTTTAGACCGGGAAGTCCCAAGTGACATTGTGAAAGTAAATTTATGAGGCCTATTACATTTTAACGCTTGGAATATTTTTGATTATCTGTACATAAACATAATTTCCCCGAGGTAAGGCAACAATATATCAGATGCACAGGCTGAGGCTGGTAAGTCTCTTTAAAGTTGAGAGGTGTGGGGCAAAGCCCCCTACATCAAGGGCTTTGCCCCCACAAAAACAAAACATGCTATTGATTCTAAAGGCTGTGCGGTTTTGTTGTATGGTCACTGTTTTGCCTCACATTATGTCGGAGTACAACATTTTGCTTGTGGCATTTGTTGCTGCGCTGTTTTTGTTTTAGACATTATGACCCCATGCCCTCAAGCCCTTTTCTTGCAGAGTTTTATTTGGTACCCATTAATACCTGGGTTTCTTAAGGTGTGTTATAGAAAGAGGATGTAGTTTATTCACCAATTCAATTCAAAATGATAATAACTGGGTAATAACAGGGTAACCATTGGTATTACATGGTTACATAGTAATACCAAAAGTTACACTGTTATTACACGGTTACTACCCAATAACTGTCATGTAACCTGTGCCCTTACACATAAAGTGATGCTCAAACATTCTATCTTGGCTGGTATTAACATGTAACTAGGGACATAGTGATAGCAGTTACAATGAAACTACCTACTTATGAGAGGTATATTACATGATAGACCATGATAATGAGGGCAGCAGTGGACAATATAGCAGGTTGGCATGGGGCTGCAGGATGACCTGACCAAACTGGTGGAGTGGTTGGAAGTGTGGCAGTTTGGGGTTCAATGTGAAAAAGTGCAAAGTTCTGCACTTTGGAGCAAAGAACCCAGGGAGAGGTTACCAGCTGGGAGGAGTGCAGCTAGGTTCCACCAAGGAGGAGAAGGATCTAGGAATGGTTGTAATGGGGAAGATGAACAACACAGAGCAGTAGGGTGGCAGTGAAAGCCAACAGGATGCTGGGTTGTATTGCGAGAGGGATCTCCTCCAGGAGCAGGGAGGTGATCCTGCCTCTCTACAGGGCCCTGGTCAGGCTGAACCTGGAGTACTGTGTGCAATTCTGCTGCCCATATCTGAAGAAGGATGTGAAATTACTGGAAGGGGTACAACACAGGGCAACAAAGATGATCCAGGGATTGGAGGACAGGCCATACGAGGAGAGGCTGAGAGAGTTGAACATGTACTCCTTGGAGGAGACAAGGGACTGGGGGGATGAGATTGAGACCTTTAAGTACATAAAGGGGTTAAACAAGACAGACACTGAAGGTATACTCAAGATGAGGAGGGGGAGGGACACGAGAGGGCATGGCCTTAGATTGGAGGGGGGAAGATTTAGAATGGAAATGAGGGGACACTTTTTCATGGAGAGGGCAATGGCAGAATGGAATGCTCTACCTGAGGAGGTAGCAGCCTGGGTAGTTTCAAAAGGGGATGGGACAAGGTGGGGAGCGTAATTGGGAAGGGAAGGGGGATGGAGCAGCTGTAAGGTGAGGGTGCTAGCTGCACACTCGAGCAGGCTTGATAGAACAGGTGGTCTATTTCTGCTGGTAAATTCGTATGTTCATATAATACCAATAGTTACCCTGTTGCTGTATAGTTACTATTATACATAACCTGTGCCCTGAAACATAACAATATTTACATGAACACAGCAGTTTTCCCCCTTGCAGTTCATCTACTGCTAAGGCTCATTCTGGGGCTGAAGTTATAATGCCCTGCTTGTGATATCATAGCCATTCCCACAACAGACTGTGATGTCACAAGCATGGCATTATGACTTTGGCTCCAAACTCAGCCTCAGCTGTTTGGAAACTCTAATCAACAAATACCTATGTTGTCCTGCAGTTGTCCTTAAAAATAAAGATAAAAAGGGCACCATGTTCACCAAGTTTTGAAGAAATGTGTGACCAAGTCGTGCTGCTGCCAACTTAAATTTTTTGCTGGTGCCTGGAGCCCCTCTAAAATCAAATGCTTCCATAGGTACTGTTGAAATAATAGTCACAGAATGTCTAGCAATAGAGAAAAGGAATAGAATGACCATGAAAAGAATGAAAAGAAAAGGTTGAATCAAGAATAAAACCAAAAGCACAATTTTTTATGCAGATCAGGAAGCCCTAGTGTTTATTTACCTGAACCATAGAAATCTCATTACTCATCAATCCATAGCGAACTACAACGTTGCACTCTTTAATGTCCAGTCCCTCTTCAGCAACACTGGTGGCTACAAGTAGGTTCAGGTCCCCTTGACGAAATTTCGTAATCACATCTCGCTGTTCATTCTATATTAACACATAATTATAAAACAGATGGTTAAGATTCCATGGATGGTTGTGATATATTGATTAGCTTTTTCTAGCCCCCTCTATCTAGACCTCAGGTTACCAACAGGTACTTCCCAGTCCTCCTCCTCCAAGTGGTCTATCTCTTGTTCCTCTATACCTTGCCCCTCCGTGGTGAGATCCTTGGGTTAGGGCACCCACCCAGCACGCATGCTCACATACACGCACACACACACACACAATCTGTTCCTTCTGAAGTGCAGCCAGGTTGGCTGCTTGGGGCTCTTAGGTTCCTCTACCAGACAATCAACCTGTGAGCGGGAAATATTTTAATCCAATTCTCCAGTGTGTTGTAGGATGAAGGTGTCTGATATTTCTGCATGCCCTTCTCCTCATACTGGCATTCCATGCATGCTTGTACATCCCATGCACCCCTGTTAATGACCCAACTGACACTAGTGTCTATGCCTGTTCTTTGGCCCACAGCAAGGGTCACTGCTGGAGCAGCCATGACATCGCCCCTTCCCCAGCCAGGAACTGCTGCCACTGCTCATAAATCAAACATTTCAAAAAGCTGGCCCCTCGAAAGCAGTGGTTCTATGCAGGTATGTTTGGCGCAAATTATGGACTGGCAGCGTCCCATACTATGGGCAAATAACCTGTTTTTTTCATTGGATGAGAGAGGGGAATGTTGGACATGTTATCAGAGTCATTACCAAAGCATTGGGATTCTTGGTGTCACACGCTGGAGAAAGGTCATTATCCTGCCCTAGCTAGAAGCCCATGTGCTAGCAACTCCTGTCAAAGACAGGGGAGTGAGGATGCTAGAGGGAAAGTTACAGAAATCATAAGGGAGGGAGTGTGAAAAAAACCTGTGTGATCAGTTCATGCTGCTACATTTTTTTTTATTTTGGTAACCTATTTTCAGTCAGTGAGGAAAAGATTTAGTAAGTATAATAACTCTTTGGAAAGAAGGTGGACCCAGTGCAAGTTTGGAGAAGTAATAGCTCCCTGCGGAGAAGTCAGAACTGGGCCTCCCAAACATTAAACAGTACTATTTTGCAACATAATTGGAGACAGTTTATGGCTGTTGTTTTTTGTTTGTTTGTTTGTTTGTCTGTTTGCTTTCGTTTTTCTTCATAAAGGAAACCATGATAAATTGGATTGCAATTAGGAGACACTTAATCCGCCTTGGTGATGCTAGGAATTATTAACATATGAATCTTGCCAGAGACAGATGTTACAGCAGTTGACCAAGTTCTACCAAAACCACTTCCAGAATTTGTTGTGACACCTTGGCAGTTCTAGGTCACCAAAGTAAATGCTCTCAATTCACCCCAGTTGTTTGGAACACAAGGATTCCCTGATCATGTGTCAATAAAATGTTTGACACTTGGAAATCCAGGGGACGCTATCAATTAGAAATCCATATTTTGAGGGAAGCTTGGGCTCACATGCCAGGATCAGGGACACAATCAGTCTGCCAATGAGGAATATTTTAAGGTACTTACAGGTCAAGGATTTTGTGAGGAATAATGTATGCAACTCTGAGGAAATACAGCCATCCCCTCTTGTATCTCTGCTCACTAATCTAAGCTCAAAAGAACATTTAATTTCTAAAATATATAACTTGATAAGAGAAACTAAACAAGTGAATCCTTTAAGGTTAAAAGAGCTATGGCAGAAATATATGAATACAAATTTAGCTGCAGTGGTCCTCACTACTCAGATCACCATATATTATAGCCAAAACAGTAGATTTTGACAAATACAGTTCAGAGTATTTCATAGATTGTATTACTCACCTGCTAAATTAAATATATTTAATGGCACAGTGTCAGATAGTTGCCTTAGATGGTTCAGGCTGGAGATGTCACTCCTTCATATGTTTTCCCCATGCCCCAATAATAAGACTTTTGGAACAAGTTCTTCCCCACTACTGGCAATATGGTGGGAGTGGACTTCTGATTTGACCAAGGCATTGCTAGCCTGTGTTTTTCTTCTTCTTCACTGACAATGCAAGGCAAGGATGAGGCCTTATGAACTTAGCTTTAATTAATGCCAGAAAAACTATTCTCCCCTGGAAAGATTACTATCCCCCTTGTTATGCTCAGTGGTTAAATTTGATGGTTGATAGCTCTAAATTGGAAAGAGTGTTTTATTTCTTAGATGGAAAACAAGTGAGGTTCTCCCTTATTTGGTTTCCTTTCTTACAGCTCTTGAGGAATATTTAGCTGGCTTCCTTCTTGCATTACTGATAGACTTGTATGTTTGTTTGTATTGTCTCTTATATAATGACCAACACTTGATGGCTACATAGCTATCGTATATGGGAGTATGATGATTGTAGCATGCAATCACATCTCATATCATTATTTCTCTGCTAATAATAGTTGCACTTCTGATCTAGGGAAGAAAAATGTATTATGTAACTAAAACAGACATCTTTGGTGTAATGAAACCACAAATTGTTTTTAAGTAGGACTTTGTAAGTCATTTTAGCATGTGTTAACATGGACCCTAATCAAGTCCTTCAAAATGCTATCCTTGCAGTGAGCCTTGCTGGGAGAATGGTCCAGAGACAGTGGCAGATCCAGCATTACTAGAGACCCTGTGGCAGCAGAACCTCCTTTGAGTTTTACATGACATAGAACCAATCCAATAGAATATATTTACAACATAAAATGTAATTTTATCATGACGCACTGCCCAGTGCTATCATGTTCAGTACAAGATGGTAGATGCAAAAGTTTTCTGCTTGCTTACCAACAGCACAACCCCTTTTAGTCAGATCCCCATTCATTTTTGGCACAGGACCCTTTTTAAAATCCTGGACCGGTCACTGTCCAGAAGGTTACAATAGATACAAATTCCTCATCTCTCAGCCAGTCTGGAGCAGCTCAACTATGGGATCAGCAGAATCAATACTCATGTTGGCCCACCAGCATAGTGGTAGTGCTACCACTTGTGATGCCAATGACCCGGGTTTGAGAACATGCCAGGGAAGTCAGAGGGCTGGTCGGGGGGAGGAGGATCAAGCATCCTATGAACAGCTCTCCTCCTCTGGAGGGGAGAAGGGGGGTCACCAGTACTTGAGGAACCCCCTTCTGATTACCAGGGGTACAGCAGCTGGAGCTGACTACATTGGGAGGTGTGTCAGATGTTCAGCAAAGCCTGCCCCAGTGTCACTGCATGACATGCCTACATGGGAGAAAACTCAGAAAAATTAGGTTACGACCACTGCAGGATGACATCCGCTCCCACACTGCCAACTGGGCTCTCGCTGCCATTCTACCTTTCAGTCTCCAATGGGGGAAAGTGGCCCAGCCACTGGGGGGTAAGCCAGGGGTGTTTGGGAGTGAAGTAAGTCCTTCCCAGTGTGTGCAGCGGGGCTGAGCATGTGCAGTTCAGACTGATGGGGCCGGTAAAGAAAACATACTAAATAAAAAGGGAAGCATTTTTTCCCATAGGGAAACCTGGTTATACTTTGCCATTATAACCAGCTGATTATAATGGTGAACACGTGCCAGGTTTCCCTCACTTAACTCATGCGCCCTTTGTGTTGTTGCCTTCCTTGTGCACAACATGAGGAATAGCTCTCTATGTAAGGGAAGAAATAAAATCAAAGGCACAAAAGAGTAAACAGGGAGCAGAGGAGTCACTGTGGGTCACCTCAGAGACTGGAAATAGCACCACAATCCACACAGGGGTTGTATACAGACCCCATCTCAGGGGGAGGGAATGGACAAGGATATGATAGAAGGCATCCTTAGGATGGCAGTGAAAGGAGAGATATTGTTGATGGGGGACCTAAATATGCCAAATGTTAACTGGAGCACATTTGCTGCAGCCACATCCAAAAGCAGGGCCATTCTCGATGCCCTACAGGGGGCATGCCTCAGACAGCTAGTGTTGGAACCCAGTCAGGAGGGAGCAATCTTAGACCTCATACTCTCAAATGGGGACAGTGAGAGGATCTCAGATCTAGAAGTGGGTAGCCATCTGGGAACAAGTGACCACCAAACAGTGTGGTTCATGATAAACTCAGCTGCAGAGTCAAGCCATACAAAAGTGATGGTACTGGACTTCAGGAGGGCTGACTTCGTCAAAATGAGAGAGTGCCTTAGGAAAGCACTAGCAAACAGGCAAAAAGGAGAGATGGAGCAACAATGGGGAAATATCAAAACTACCATCACAGAGGCAACAAGCCTTTGTGTGCAGCAAATAAACAAATCAAAATGAAAGAAAAAGCCACTATGGTGCTCAAAAGAGGTGGCGGGGAAGGTTAGGGAGAAAAAGATAGCATTTAGGAAGTATAAGGAAACACAGAAGGAGTAGGACAGAGAACTGTACCAGTTAAGGCAGAAGAAAGCAGGGAAGGCAGTCAGAATAGCAAAGGCCCAAATGGAGGAAAAGATAGCCAACTCGGGATAAAACCTTTTATAGGTACATTAGGGAGTGTAGAAAGACAAAGGGAGGGATAGTGAGGCTGAATAGAATGGACGGTGGGTGGGCAGAGAGGGACAGTGAAAAAACAGGGATACTGAATGAATACTTCTGCTTAGTATTCACAAAATAGGAGGAGGGAGAGATATCTAATCCAGTTAACAAAAGCACTCTGGATAGAGGGGTCAATCTCAGTCCTTTTACAGAAGAAAGAGTTTTGAAAGAACTCCTAAAACTGAAGGTGGACAAAGCAATGGGGCCTGACAGGATTCACCGTAGAATTCTAAAAGAATTAAGGGGAGAACTAGTGACATCACTGATTACCCTTTTTAACAAATCATGGGAGGATGGCATGGTACCTGAGGACTGGAGGAGGGTGGCTGTGATTCCCCTTCACAAAAGTGGGAGCAAGACAGAGGCAGGAAATTACAGACCTGTCAGTTTGACCTCTGTGCTAGGGAAAATGGTGGAATCACTTCTGAAGGAAAGAATTATTGAGTACCTAGAGGCCAGTGGCACAGGACACAAGGCAGCATGGATTCACAGTGGGAACATCATGTCAGATGGATCTAATCGATTTCTTTGACTGGTGACCAAAGTAGTAGACCAGGGAGGAGCTGTGGACATGGCCTACATAAACTTTAACAAGGCATTTGACACAGTCTCACACAAGAGATTAATAAACAAATTAGCCAGCCTGGGAGTGGGTCCCAGGGTGGTAGCCTGCGTAAAACATTGGCAGGACAACAGGATACAGAGGTAACAGTAAATGGAGTCCACTCTGAAGAAAGGGGGGTTACTAGTGGGATACCGCAGAGTTCAGTACTGAGTCCAGTCCTTTTTAATGCATTTATAAGTGACATTGCAGAGGGACTGGAAGGAAAAGCATGCCTCTTTGCAGATGACACAAAGATCTGCAACAGGGTTGATAACACAAGGAGGGGTGGAAAGGATGAAAAGGGACTTGGCAAGGTTGGAGGAATGGTCAGAAGTATGGCAGCTTGGATTCAATGCAAAGAAGTGCAAAATAATGCACCTGGTAAACAAAAACCCAGGAGAAGAGTACACAATGGGGGGGAGGTAGTAACAACAACAAAAATGGAAAGGGACCTGGGGGTAATCATATCAGATGACCTTAAGGTTAGCAAGCAATGTGAGAAGGCAGTAGGGAGGGCTGGGGGTATACTGGGATGTATAGGGAGAGGCATCACCAGCAGAAAACAAGAAGTTGTTATCCCGCTGTGCAGACAGCCGGTGAGACCCCATCTGGAGTACTGCATCCAGTTCTGGAGACCCCATCTCTGCAAGGACATAGACAAGATGGAGGCAGTCCAGAGGAGGGCAACTAAAATGGTGCAGGGTCTGCAAGAGAAGCCATACGAGGAGAGACTAAAGGAGCTTAATATGTATACCCTTGAGGAAAGGAGGGAGGGGGGGACATGATAGAAACTTTTAAGTTCCTCAGTGGAATCAACAAAGTCCAAGAGAGTAGCATCTTTCAGAAAAAGAGATGTGCAAGAACAAGTAGATACAATTTGAAGATAGAGGGGGGACCGCTCAGGGGCAATGTGAGGAAGTATTTTTTCACAGAGAGGGTGGTGGACACATGGAACTGCCTTCCTGAAGAGGTTGTGGGGTCTAAAACTGGGAGAATTCAAGAATGCATGGGACAGACATAAGGCAATTCTTGTGGGGGGGTAGGAAGAAATAGGCTGTTGGTTAACTAGGATCTGCAGCTCATCCACTAGGTAGGGAAATAGGCAGACTAGGTGGGCCAAGTGGTCCTTATCTGCCGTCAAAGTCTATGTTTCTATGTTTCACACTTCAGTGGCTCTTTCAAACTGAACGCACCTACCACCACGGAGATTGATTTCTATTTATAGAATTGCTGTGGCGAAAAAAACACTCCACAGCAATTATAAAAAAACAACACACGGGGTAGTGCACAAAAACTTTAATTTTGCACACACCTTCAGTGTTGGATGCTTATATAAATCCCTCAAACTTCACTGTCACAGTTTATATAAGCATCCAACATCTCAAATGTGTGTAAAATTATCATTATATACACTATACCATATATTATTCTATATATAATATCTGGTGACCCCCTTTATCACACTGATTATCGGTGTAATCAAATGCTGTAATAACCAGGTATGATGGAATACCAGTTGTTAAGGCATTTGGAGTACTTGCCCTTCACATTCCCTATTGGGAAACTTGATTTTTGTGCTCATTTCCCTGCACCAGTTATTATAAAAAATAAACAATAACAGACTATGTGCTCAAGAAGTTTTTTTGCACACCCTTGGTGTGTGATAACCACATAAACCTCTCAAGCTTCACTCTAGAGGTTTATGGGTCATCACACACCTCGGGTGTGTAAAAAGACTTCATAACACACAGTCGCTTATGCATTTCTCTGTTTTTCATAGCTAGAGTAAAGGACCTCAAGCAAGTTGAAGAGCACCTTTCACAGCATTTTAATAAAAGACCTTGAGAATAGAGTAAGAACCCTTACCTCATCTGGAGTTCATCCATACATGAATTATAATTTTGACAGCCATGGTTTATGGAAGGGAAGGGATCATATTTTGGCTCCATAGAGCTGAGCCGCTAATCCCTTCCACTTCGTTGTCTTGAGCACTGCCCCCAAGCTAGCACATTTTTTTATGTAATTGTATGGAGAGTGTAGGGGTGCACTCCATAGACTAGTCTATAGGGGCTGACTTTAATGTCTTTTTTTTAATAGTTCAGGGTTCTGATTCGGATAAATCAAGGCCATTGCTCAACTAACAAGAGCCTTGTTAGTCGAGTGGTACCTTGATTTATCTGAATCGGAACTGTGAACTATTAAAAAAAGACTTTAAAGCCAGCCCACATAGCAATCGGAAAATAGTCACGTTTGTGTCTAGTGCACCTACCCGGTCATAAAAAAAAAAAATCTATGGAGTGCACTCCCACACTCTCCATATAATTACGTTACACAACATTCTAATGCTGGGGTGGTGCTCAGGACAGGAAAGTGAAAGGGATCTGTAGCTCAGCTCCATGGAGCCAAAATACGATCCCTTCCCTTCAAAAACCGTGGCTTTCAAAATTATAATATATGTATGGACAAACTCTGGGAGAGGGAAGGCTTCTTATTGACTTGCCTTCGCTATGCCAGGAAAGGTGTTCTTTAAGCTAACGCTAACACTATTACTGCATAACTAGTTCTGATTTACAAACCGTGGCCACTGGATACAGAAGCCACTGTGTAAAAAGTAACTCATCAGCACAGGCCTGGCATAGTAAGATGGTAGCCCAAATGCATATTTAAATGCCACGTCTCAGATGTACTTAAGGTGTGTGAAGTTTCCTAGAGCCTTCCAAACTTCAGGGTAATGTTATACTAGTTAAAGATTTAACTCTGTGAAAAGTAGTGGAAATTAACCTGCAGCACAAGCACATGCTTGCCAAAACTGCAGAAAATCTTATGAATTTTTTTTTTGATACATATAAACATTTCATTTGCATTTTTTAATCCAAAACAGAAGAACTGAATAGGGTATGCTGGGCAAATGGATTGATAAATATCTCCAATTATTTCTAAGCATTTTCTCCTTTTCACATCACACTGTCACTCCTTCCCTGAAGCTCCCTCTCCATTCATTGGATTTTAGCTGTTATTACATGAATTGTATTTAATTATTTATGGCCTTTTTATTTTAATTGTCATAATGTGTAAAACGCTTTGATATTTATGAACTGCGCTATATAAATAAAGTTTATTATTATTATTATATTCTTCTCCACACACACCTGCTGCCAAGTACTAGTAGGACAGCACTCTTCCACCACCATCATCTTCACTCCCATATCCTTCCCCATGGTGGTCCTCAGACAGGTCAGGACAAGACTGTATCCTAATTTAGCAGGTGACAGAGGTGCACCCCTCTCCTGAAGTAATGCTATTTTGTGACATTAGGATAAGGTAAACCACAGAGCAGCTTTGCTTCCAATGTCATTGCTTCACTCTTTGTTGGGCGGGCATGAAAAGAGATTGGGTTCCATTGTTATTATTCCCCTGCCCCTGGACCACAAGGGAAAGTGACAGAAGACATATTTAAGCAATTTAGCAACAATGTCTTTTCATTGTAGGTATCTGTAAAGTTCTGTATGGGGAAGGATATATTTATTGGAGAGTTGGGTAGAAGTAAGAAGAGATCCAGCAGAGGGATCAAAGACCTCGTCAAAGTATTGCATGCCCTTGTTTTTCCAAATTGACTAGTCAAGATAACAAGTTTCGTACTGATACAAGTTGTTACCCCAAAGGGCACAGTGAGGGGAAGTGGCTGGATTCCAACCTAATTTTTGAGACATAACCTGCCATGAATTACTGCATGTGTTTGTTTAAGAATTGGGTGAGAGTTCATGTTCTTGGGAAGATCTGAACGTAGGGTTACTCTGGGATGGATGTCTTTTAATAAAGACTTCTCTATAAAGAACCAACCTGGGGCCCTTACATTGCTAGGTAACCATAATGTTTTAATACTCAGAGAAAAAGAGTCATGCCTTAACTTTAAGTTGGGAAGGCAAAAATCCACCTCTATTCCTAAGCTGTTGGAGTTTGGTCATGGACATGCGTGCAGTCTTTCCATCCCAGATGAATTCTCTAAATAAGGAGTATATTTTCCAGAATATAGTTGGAGGTTTTTTAACAGGGAGGTGTTGTAGAAGGTTTTTGGTTTTTTTTAGTTGTTTAACCAGGAGTAGCACACTGAGCTGAAAGCTTTTTTACAGGTGTGATCTGGGAGCACAGGGAAGTTAAGTGATTTGCTCAGGGTCACACAGTATGCAAGTGAAAGCTGTAGGATTCAAACCCAGGTCTGGTCTGCTGAATGTCACCAGATTTGCAGTCAGAGCGTTAAACCACTGTGCAATACTGCCTCCCTAGAGGTAATAGATCTTAGGGGCTAACATCATATTCATCGATTGGATTTTCCCCCACAAAGACATATTCAAATGTTTCCATTTCTGTAGATCATGTGCTATCTTATCAATCAGGGAGGAAAAGTTTGTTCAAACAGTTTTGTTGATGTCAGCCAGCAGATTAATGCCTAGAAATGTTATTCCATTAGAGGGAATCCTAATGTGATTAATGGCCAAAGTGTTAACTATTTTTTCCTCAAATAACCACAGGGCTCCAAATTTGTTGACATTAATTCTGAAACCTGAAAACAATGAGAATTCTTGAATAACATTCAGTAAGACCAATACCGATATATCTGGGTTTCTTATAGGGAGCAGAATATCATCTAGGTCAGCTCTACTGGCATAGGCAGTGCCTCACTGAAAGTGCTATTAAGCTTGCAGTTAATAGCTCTGTGCTCTCTATCATAGATTATGGACTGGTCGTCTATGGAGCCGGTACCGATATAGCACTTAGGCAAATCAAGATTGTCTTAAACAAAGCCTGCAGACTAATCCTGGGTGTGGACCGTTTAACCCACACTTGTGAACTATACTCAAACACTGGTTGGTTAAACCTGAATAGCAGAATTCAGTACCAAGTCTATTAGCTAAGAAATCCACCCTAGGTCTTGCTTCTCCTGGAGTGAGCCAACTGCTAAGAAACTCCACTTCCTCCAGACTAACTAGGGGGTCAAGTAAAGCTGCCTTCATTATCTAATTTCACCGGACCTCACTAGGGCAACGGTCCTTCGAATACAGGGCCTCCCTGCTGGCTAAATTCCCTTAATTCTGAGCTGATTGAGGAAACAAAACTACACCCATTTAAGGTCAAATTGCTGCAGTATCTGGCCACTCTTAGTAACTGCGACTGCGTCACTTGTGCATAATCCTACTGTTATTGATAGCTTATCTGTCCTGCATAGCACCCATCCCCCCCACTTCCTCCCCTGCCTGGTGTGACCCCACTGAACACTTACCCCACATCCCTCTTTATCCCCTGCCTTCCTGCTTTCTCTTCACAACATTAATCCCCCTCCAATTTCACCCCTCCCCCAGTTTCCCTCACCTCACCCCAACTTTAAAACCCTTTCCCTATCCCTCTCTCCCCACATTACCCAGTCCTGCCCTTATCACCTATTTATAACCCTGTAGATTCCTATCCAATCCCACCCCTCTGACTACTCAACCCCTTATTCTGTCACCCGCTTTGTCTCTGCCCCCACCCCCGCTCTCTCATCTATTCTGTCCTCCGCCCTTTGGTCACCACCACTTCTGACCCTCCATAACTCTACCTGCATGCTCTAAAGCTCAGCTACCACTATAAATTGCTTGTCTACCTTAGGTATGCTCCTAGTACTGTTGCCATAAAGTTGACCTCTCCTACCTGATGTATTTTAACTGTACTTGCTTGAATCTGTATCTGTATGTACCATAATGTACTTGCCTGCTGTATATACCCCTATCTGTTTTGTAATGTCTACGTACCTTGTCTATTGCCTTACGATGTGGAACCTTTGTAAATGAGCTTTTAGCTCAAAGGTGTTATCCGAGATTCCAATAAATAAATAAATCATCCGCATATGCCAAAATCTTATGCCTTTCTCCCATTGTTGTGCCGGATATGTCGATAGAGTTTCTAATTTTAAGCAGAAGGGGCTCTAAAGCAAGAAAACACAGGAGGGGTGATAAAAAGGAGCCTTGACGAGTGCCCTCCAAGCAGATATTCTGTCTGAGAGGTGTCCATTAACCTTGACTTGTGCTGTTACATCTGTGTATAGCACCTTGACCCATCTGCAAAAGTAGTCTCCTAGATTAAATTTTTTTCATATATGTAAAAGATAACTCAATTCCAGACGATCAAATACTTTGTTAGCATCCAAAGAGAAGATTATAGGGTTTGATTTTAATTTATTAGAAGCAAAAATAAGGTGTGAGGCCTTTCTCATGTGATAAGAACTATGGTGCCTGGTAATGAAGCCTACTTGATCCGGATGTACTAGATACTGAATAACTTTCTTAAGTCGGTGAGTTAAAATCTTGGCTAAGATCTTGCAATCCACATTAATCAGTGAGATAGAGTGGTAGTTTTCACAAAAGTTTGGATCCTTGTCTTTTTTGGGTAGGACAGAAACATTAGCTGTTCTTAGGGATTCAGGGATGGTACCTTGAAGATATGCATGTGAGTACACCCTATACATAATCGGGGTGAGCTTTGGAATGGTGGCTTTATAGAATTCAGAGGAGAAATCATCTATGCCCGGGGCTTTACCTGAAGATAAGGACATTGTGGCCTTAATTATTTTCTCCTGTGAAATGGGTTTATTTATTTATTTATTTTTATGTTCCTCCCAGTTGGAGCTTTCCTCAGTCCTGCCACTTCTTCAGACTACCTAGGCCCCAACCCCCGGCCCCTGCCGCCAGCCACCAGCTCCAATTGCAACCCCCCAGGTAACCCAACGTAACCCTTCGTCAGCAGGGTCTCTCTCCTCTGAGGAGGAAGTACCTTACTGGCCACTCCTGCGTATCCTGGATGTTGCGGAGCTGGTCCGGGCTGTCTCCAGGGCTTCGGTTGGCGATGCCAGCACTTGACATCCATGTGGGGAGCACCTAATTTCCATTTTCAACCCTCGCTCACTGCAGTTCTCAGCCATGGGTGAGCACAGCGACCCTGGGCAGGAATGTATGGGGGGGTCGAGGCACCATGTCCCCCAAGCACACCAATCAATCCACCCAAGGGTGCCAAGGCCAGACACACCCCCACCCCACAGAGGGAAGCATCCAATGTACACTCTGAATCCTCTCCATGCTGGTCTCCACTCCTGGTACCTGGGCTCGGGGTGTGAATCTTGGTCCTCAGCATACCGAGTGAACCCCTTCACTTGGTGTCACAGAACCAGCCTTGAAATGGGTTTATTAATTGAAATTTTATCAGCCTCTGAGACAGTTGGTATAGGACGTCCAGTGATAAAGTTTTATAAAGCAGTGTTGTCAAATATGACATCGGATTTATATAAAGTAGTATAGTAGCTACCAAAAGCCTCAGTGATCTGTGTAGCAGTTATTACTGTTTTCCCACTATCAGATTTTATGGCATGTACTTTAGTACTCTCTGAGATCTCATGCAATTTGTAGGCCAACAGCTCCCCCTGAGCATCTACAGCTTCCCAACAAAAAGGGACCTTCGGGGCTCAGTGGGCCTACCCGGTCACCAAAATTTAATAAATAAATAAATCATTTTGTTTTAGTCTAAATAAGTCATATTCAGCCTTCTGGTTCAGAATGGAGTTAACTGCAAATTTAAGACTGACAATCTTACGATGCAACTCTGATTTTGTGCTTTTATCTTTTGAGTTAGTATATAGTAGTTCCTCCTGTTTCAGCTCAACTTCTAGATCAGATCATTTCTTATCTTTAAGTTTAAGTAACATTCTTTTTTTAGCCGCTCATGTTCTCGACAGAATTTTTAGTACAAACAAGGATTACAAAGTCATTTATAAGATGATGATGGAGTCAGAAAGTAATCCTATTGAATCTCTGATTCTTTTATTGGAACAAGAATTTGAAATAGAAATTCCCCTAGAAGACTGAAATAACTGTTAGAGTATTACCCTTGAGATGTGTAGAGAAGCCAAAGGAAGATTAACTCAATTTAAAATTCTTCATAGATGGCATTACACCCCTTGCAGAATGCTAGAATTAGGCCTTTCGACTAATGAGATATGCTGCAGATGCCATAAAAACAAGTGTCCATCTTTCATATAATTTATTTATTTATTGGAATGTTTCACCAGGAAGGGCACACTGAGCAACAAGTTGCTCATCTCACGGTGCGTCCTGGGGGAGGGGGGCAGGGAGAACAAATAAACATACATACATACAGCCAAAACAGAGTACAATTTATAGAATAAATGCATAGCATCATAGCAAAACATGGCTACAAGAAGTAGTAATACTAATAAAAATAAATAAGTGCAGCTTAGAACTTTTAGATCGTGGAAGCTCAGAGCAACTGCCAAGAGTTAACTTGTGGAGTACAGGCTGTTATGTAGTAAACTAAACATAGTTCAGCTAGTAGGAAGAACAGAGAAAGTAGATGACGAAAGGTAGCAGGAAAGGGGTAGGGGTAATTGGTAGGATATAGATTGGGAAGGAATGTAGAAGGGGATGAAAGAGAAACAGGAGGGACTAGGCACAGGTACAGCTGACCAAGAGGAAGTTGTATAGGGCAGAAGAAATGCAGTACGGGGAGGAAGAATGGCAGATCTGATGGGGAAGTGCATTCCAAAATTTAGGGAAGTGGTAGGAGAAGGCCACCTGGCCAACAGAGGTCGACCAACCTATGTGTGTGGTCTTTTAAAAATGAATAAACTTTTAATTACAAAAAAAACATAAAGCATATTTACACTGCTACCTTTGCAGTGTATTAACCCGTGTGCTCAGGCTGATGTGCTACAAAGGCGGCAGCGTGGACACTCACCGGACTGTGCTAGGAGTTCTTCGGATCCTTTTTCTGTACCAGCACAAGAGTGGGTATGCTTATCAGTGCATGTGTATTATGTAGCAGTGCAAATGCACTGTGACACTCGTGCAGATACAAAGCAGCCACTGCTAGACTCCTCCACTGCTCCCAACCTGGTCCCACAGCCCCTCTCTGGCACAGCCTGCATCAGCGTGAGGGAGGGCTGTGTGAACAGTGAATTGACCCAGCTGATGAGATCACAGCAGAAGCAGAGCAGCGCAAATGTTATAGCGCTGCAGCCGTGTAAACATGTTTTTTGTGAAATATGCTGCACTCTGTTCCTGGGTATCTCACACATCTTTTGGAACTATCTATTATTAATGTTTAGCTTAACAATAATTCCCTCCAGTTAAATGCTAATAAATCTAAAGTTCTTCTCTTGGGCAAAGGGCTCTTACCCCCACCCTCTACCCTCTGACAATGGCCTTCCTGCCTGCATACCCCCCCCTTCCCTCTCACCCGCATTGCTTATTTCCAAGATTGCCCTTGGTTGGTATGCCATGCTACCTAACATTTGGCACATTTTGAATTACTAGAATTTCTTAATCCTCAGTCTCTTACTTCTTGTTATTGTGTAACTATGTATTATTATGTTGACCTTTGTATGTATGTATACCACCCATTCCTTCGACGTGGAACCTTTGTAAATGAGCAGTTCCTGCTCAAAGGTATTTGTAATCCTAGATTTCAATAAAATAAAAAAATAAATAAAAGATTCTGTCCTCCATAGAAATGCAGTCTCCTCATTTCCACTAATAAGTTCCTGTCATGACCTAAGCAAAATTTACAAAAACTTGTTGTTTACCTTGATCCTCAGCTGTTCTTTGAGACACACATTAACCACACCTGCAAAACAGAATTTTATCGCCAGCATAATATTTCCCATATTAAATGCTCCTTGTCTCTTTCCTAACATTCATACGTGCGTTTGTTACATCTTGCATCAACTACTGCAACTCCCGTCTCACTGGCCTACCCTCTTCCCTTATCAGTAAGCTCCAGCGTGTACAAAATGTAGCAACATGTCTCCTTGTAAGGAAACACAGACAGGAAATAATCCCACCCATCCTTAAACATCTATACTGACCGCCTGCAAACACCAGAGTCACCACAAAGTTAATCCATGGTCAGGTCAGGTCCTGGCCTTTCTTACTCATCTAATTCTACCATATGTGCCCAGACAATCACTTCGCTCAGTTAGTAGTAGCCTCTTCACTGTTCTTGTTGTGGATCTGGTAACAGTTGGTGGACATGCTTTTTCCTACGCTGCTCTGACCTTATAGAATGGACTTCCCTCTAAAGTTCAATCAGCTGATTGCCTTTCGCATTTCAAAGATTATTTTAAAATAAAAATATACAAAAGAATGACGGGCAGAGAAACACTGAAATATTAGTTGAACTGTACATTGCTAAATGGCTTTCCTGAGATGTCGGTGCAGTACCTTGTATGTTTACACAACAACCTGTAATAATTTCGCACAGGCACGGGTACCTGAGTCATATGCTTAGTCTGGTTACTGATCCCTGCTCCAGTCAAATTTGCTGCTTTGATCCAAGTTTGAGGTAATCTCTTATTCTGCTTAATCCAGTCAACCAAACAATGAGTGCTCATGCGGGTCTTTGTGAAGATGATCCCCCGTGATTCTGTGGATGTCTGGAACTGATCGAGTAAGATTTTCTCCAGTCTTTCCAGTTTGGGGTTCTCAAACTCTGCATCTTTAGCCAGTTGTGAGAGGATGGGCCTGTTCTCTGTTAGATAAAGACATGTGGCTTGTTTGAATAAATTGCCTCAAATGTCAGCGACAGTAACTAACAAGTACAGCATTTTGTTAGTACGCACCAATGTAGCTACTGTACAGGGGAGAAGATGGTAGCATGTGCTTACGATGTTACACAACAGAGTAAGTTATAAAATTAAATGCTTCCCCTAAATGATGCTTTTAGAATTTTTTTTATTGCAAGCATTTCTATTTTGGGGGTTGGAGGTGACGGATCTGTAAAAATCTTAATGTTACACAATTATGTAGGGTTAGAACTTATACAGTCCACTAGACATAAAAGCCCCAAAACACTCTCCGGGATGAGCATATGGAGACTAAGACATCACTGCACACTTCAAGAGTATTTCCTTATGTGTTCTTTTGGTGTGAGGACCTCAAACCAAAGATAAGCAGTCCTGACACCCAAACGATGCATTGTTCATTTCATTGTACCTTGGGCAGCCATTTTGCATCTGGTTAAGCAATGGATGGTTTTGACTTCAAATGGAGCTTTTTGGTACAATCCAGTGTTGCACAACTATTGTGTAATCAAGCATTAATACATTAATATTCAGCACACAGTGTTTCAAAAGCTACAATGCCACTCACCTACTGTACAGTACTTTGTCCTCTCCTTGAAATAAATTGCCTTCTTAGCTCTCTTGCACAGGTGTAACCATTTAAAAAATGTGTAACATCAGCACTATACCAAACCTGTGGCCAGTGCCTCTATTGCCACACAAGTAACACTGATTCAAATGCTGTTACTTTAAAAATGTGTCTTTCAGCCCATTTACTCTGGCCATTTCTACACCAGTGTAGATGGTTTGGAGAGCCACAGTGGTGTACATTTGTATGTGTAAACTGTCTGTGCAAGCATCAAACTGCTGTGGCTCTTCTGCCCCTCTCCCAGACAGAGAAGCTGAACTGGTGTAAGTGGTTTCAAGTGCTGTGTAAATGGTGGTCACTGTTTACCTCACTGCCTGAGGGTAATTTAGCATCACAGCACACAGGAAATTCATTGCAGCATGGCTACCACAATGCAGTTCCCAAGACAATGGTGTCACACCAGTGTGAAAGCGTACACCACTTGCTTCAAAAATGACCAGGCGCTGCCTCCCACTCTGGTGTGAACTATACCCATATATAACAGCTTGGTCAGTGTAAACATAGAAACATCAAGTTTGTCTGCAGTAAAGGACCACTTGGCCCACCCTGTCTGCCCGTTTGTGTCCCTGCCTATTCTGTCCCAGCAGACCCTAACTGGTCTACAGGACCCCCCCACCATTTCTAGTCTCTTGTATTACCCTATGTCTATTCCATGAATGTTTGAAAAAAAAAAACACAGTTTTTGCCCTGAGGTAGGCTGTTCTAATTGTCCACACTCTTTCAGTAAAGTAATATTTCCTCACATCCCTCCTAAAGTTGTCCCTCTTGCATGCCTTCTTGTTCTGTTTTTCATTTGAAACAGACTCCCCACCTGTGCCCTGTTCACTCCCGTGAGGTACTTGTGGGTCTCTATCATGTCTCCTCTCTCCCTCCTCCAGGGTGTATGTATTGAGATCCCTCAGTCTCTCATTGGACGGTTTATCATGCAACCCCTTTACCATTTTAGTTGCCTTCCCCTGGACTGCCTCTACCCCATCCCTGTCTTTTCTGAGATGTGGCCTCCAGAACTGTACACAATATTCAGAGGTGTGATCTTACCAGTGATCTATACAGTGGTAATATCACCTCCCTCCCTCCCTTCTCCTGCTTGTGATATCTCTCCCAATGCACCCCAGCATTCCACTGACCCAGCCCACTGCCTTTTCACACTGACCTGCGACTTTGAGGTCCTCAGATATTTTAACCCCTAAGTCCCTTTCCTTCTTAATGACCAAAAGTCCCCCTCCCAAGTTTATACTTAGCTCCTGAGTTATATGTGCCCCAGGTTTAGCACTGAACCCCAGCTGCCATCCACTTGAACACTCCTTAATTTCCCTAAGGTCTCTTCTCATTTTATTCATCCCCTTCAGAATTTCCACCCTGTTGCAGATCTTGGTGTCACCTGCAAAAAGGCATACCTTCCCTTCAAGTTCTGCAATGTCACTGATGAAGGTGTTAACCAGGATCAGCCCCAATACTGAATCCTATGGCACCCTGCTGGTCACTCTCCCCCTCAACAGAATGAGTGCCATTTACCACCACCCTCTGAAATGTTTCCATTAACTAGTTTTTTACCCAATTTACCACATTAGCTCCCACCCCTAGACTACCCCAGCTTTTTGTCTATATAAAGACATTTCATACATTAAAAGATAAATCTTTATTTATTAGAAACGGGGCTTTAGATACAGCATTGAAGTCTTTATAAGTACATGGAGCATATACCTCAATATTATACTGTAGTAATTGAATGCAAACTTTATAAGGCACTGAGCATTGATTTGCCTTTTTGAAAATGTACAGTATCTTCCTGCGGTTGCACTGGACATCGTTGGTTACAATCAGTCAGTGGCTTTGAATAATAAAACCATTACTTGCATTTACTGATGCATTTTGCAAATTGAGCAGTCTTTCATTATATCTAACTGTCATCAAAGTAACAGCCTATACAGGAGCACTATCAGCAGCAGCAGGAGCCACTCACTGTTTTCAGCCAGTGATGTCACCGGTCGGGGCACATACAACAATGCCATTGGAGGGGCTACACACAGTGCTGGTTTTAAAGGCCATGGAAAACTAAGAAAGAGAGCCACAGAATAGGGGGAAAACAAATGTGAAGCAGAGTGCTGCAACGCCTCCTCTTCTCTTTAACCGTAACAGTAAACCAAAAATAAGAATGCTCACAGCATCGCTGGCAGTCAAGTGACTGTTGTTTACGGACTTACCTGCAAACATACGGTAAAGGAACCGATCGTGTTCATCCTGTAGAAGTTTCTGGAGCCTTTCATTCTGGAAATTATCCAAGTAGGTGAAGGCATCACTCATTCGGACTGTGTCATTGATCATTAAGCTGTCATTGTACTTCCGTAGATGTAGAGCACAAACTCTTATTTTTCTATCATCTTCAATAACACCTAAGGGGAGACATTTGAGGGGGAAAAGGACATTTAAGAAACAGCATTGAAAGTAGTTTTCTTCCATGAACAAAAAAGGCATTATGAATAATAAAAAGTTTCAGGTAACATCATGCCAGTGTTGCTGCTCTCCCCATCACAGACCCTATTGAACACTAAACATACTCCTCCCCCCTTAGCCTTCCCCATCCCTCAAATAAAGTGCTGTCCTCCAACTGGGCACTTATGATCAATTGCTACTCATTGATATTGCCAGTAAGTCTACCAGGGTGGTATGTGTAGTGGATTTGGTGATGGAGAGGCTAGTATGGCCACGATGGAAATGAAGTGACATTATGGCACAAGGTTTATGAAAGGGTATGACTGCTCCCTTGCCTATTTTAATCCATTTATTGGATCCAACAGTAGTCTTTCCCCAGAAGGTAATAAAGAGAGGAAAAGTCACATAATGAGTAAGGTGATCTGGGGCCAGATTTTCAATCTGTTTTGGGACTATGTCCCAGTCCACAGCCATCGGTGTGGAAAAGAAAATTTGCACACTGGTGCCAAGTCTTAGTTGCCACACAGGCAGCAGATGCAGCTGCAGAGGTAGTTATGCCTGGTCCAATCAGGCATAACATTTTAGTGCAACTGTGCCAAAAAACAGTTGCAAGCAGCCGTAACTAGTGAAGCCAATTACAAAAGGCTCTGCAACTGAAAATACAAAGTATGCGGAAAAACATAGAAACATAGAAGTTGATGGCAGATAAGGACCGCAAGGCCCATCCAGTATGCCCATTTCCTTTTCTACCTTATGAATGTGCCATAGGCCTATACTCTGTCAACGGCCTATCTATTCCTACTCATCTGTATTTCTCCCTCATGCCTATCCCATGCCTGTTTGATGCCCTGCACTGTATTCATATCCATATCCACCACTTCCTGAGGTAGGCCGTTCCATGCATCCATCACCCTTTCTGTGAAAAAGAACTTCCTCACATTACCCCTTAATTGGCCTCCCTCTAATATCATGCTGTGTCCTCTTGTCCTGCTATTTTTCTTATATTGAAACATGTTAGACTCTTTCACCTTGTTAATGCCCTTAAGGTGTTTGAATGTTTCGATCACATCACCTCTCTCCCTCCTTTGCTCTAGAGTATACATATTGAACTCCGTTAATCTGTCCTCATATGTTTTCTGATGCAGTCCCTGCACCATTTTGGTTGCCCTTCTCTGGACTCTTTCAATTTGGTTAATGTCCTTGTGAAGGTGTGGCCTCCAGTACTGCACACAGTACTCCAGATGGGGCCTAACCAGTATCTTGTAAAGAGGGATTATTATCTCCCTCTTCCAACTTGTGATACCCCTACTAATACATTCCAACATCCCTCTAGCCTTACCTACTGCTTTAGTGGTTTCCTTGGATGATTTCAGGTCATCTGTGATGATGATGTCCAAGTCTCTTTCTTCCCTTGTGACTGCCAGTAACTCCCCTCCCAGCCTATAGGAGACTTAAGGGTTTCTCTTCCCTATGTGCATGATCTTGCACTTCTTTGCATTAAACTCCAGTTGCCACTCCTCCGATCATTTTGCCAGTTTATCCAGATCTCTTCTTATTCGGCCCACCTCGTCTGGATCATCTACTCTGTTGCAGATCTTGGTGTCATCTGCAAACAGACAAACCTTACCCTCCAGTCCATCTGCAATGCCACTGATGAAGATATTGAAGAGGACTGGCCCCAGGACTAATCCCTGAGGTACCCCACTTATTACTTGCATCTCTTCTGACTGTACAACGTTTACCACCACTCTCTGTTTTCTGCCCATCAACCAGTTTGCCACCCAGTTGACCAACTTGACCCACCCTGAGCCTACCCAGCTTATTAATCAATCTTCTTTGTGGAACAGTATCGAAAGCTTTGCTGAAGTCAAGGTAGGTGACATCAACTGCTCCCCCTTGGTCCACCACTCTGGTTACCCAGTCAAAGAAATCTATGAGATTAGTTTGACAGGACCTTCCTTTTGTAAACCCATGCTGTCTTGGATCCTGTGCTCCTATGGATTCTAGGTGTTGCACTATCCTTTCCTTAAGGAGTAATCTCTGTAATCTTGCCCACTACTGAGGTAAGACTGACTGGTCTGTAGTTCCCTGCCTCCTGGATCCACAAGTTTTTTTTGCACGGGTGCCAAAAATGACTGCCTTCGAAAATCTGGCCCCAGCTAGATAAAATGGGAACAATCTGTCAGTAATAACACTTTGTAGCTGATCTACTAATTAACTGCTGTTTCTCCATTTTATTTAATTTTAGTTGTTAAAATGTTTAGATACTCCTACCTCTTGTTTTGGACTAGAACATGCAATGTTACTGACTTTCTCTCTGAAACTGATTTATTTAATTTCCAAGTGATGTAACCTGAATTTTTCTTTTACTTGAGCCACAAATATATATATATATATATATATATGTATGTATATATATAAATATATATATATATATATATATATATATATACATATTCATTCATGTGGAGACTGTATTTATTCTTAAAATAATAAATAAAAAGTGATTTTTTGAAGTAACTGATCCACCATCTAATCAGCAAGCAGTTCAGCCCTGGTCAAATCAGCATGATCTTAGAAAAAAGCCCTGTTTACATGACCAAATGGGCACTGTATTTTCTCTCCTATATCTATCCCTTCCCCCATGTACTTCACACTGCCATAAAGTCCACACCTATGCCTCTTACTGCATTTGCTTTTGATGCCAGATTGATGATTACATCAACCAGCAGGAGATGTCCCATTGTCAGGGGATCAGATTCCTTCCTCCCAAACTTCTAGCACATCAGGTCCACAACAGCACTCAAACTGCTGACAGTTCAAAGTCAGACTTGAACCCATGTCTTCCACACAGCAGCATGAAGAATGGTCACTATACCACCAGGACGGCTACACGCTATTAACAGCATTAAAGGCCTCACCTCTTTTTTCCAGCTCCACAACAGCTTGCTCATAAATTTGAGATCCAAGATCATGGCGGATATCTGGAACATCCAAATAGTGACCAATCCTTTTCATCATATCTTTGATCCTATCCCGGAATGGGTCCTGAGGGACAACAAATACAGATCAAACAAGTCTTTATGTGGATTATTTTTATTTTAGTCTTTGGTAACCCAGGTAAGGCCCACTAGGCACAAGTGCCTGTTTTCATGGGCGACCTGGGAGCTCTGGGGAGGTTAAGTGACTTGCTCAGAGTCACACAGTATGCAAGTGGAGGTTGTGAGAATCAAACTCAGGTCTGGTCTGCTGGATGTATCAAGCTCGTTCACACCTCATTCCTCTAACCTCTAGGCTATACTACCAGCCCATTAAAAGAGCATTTTTTTCTGCCATGGTCCCAGGAGCTGCCAATGAGCAAGACTCCAGAATGAGTTAAAGCTCCCAGCCCATAAACTCTGCTGGTGGGATGTCCACTGGTTTACTTAACAGAAGAAAGAAACAGCTGATAAAAAATACAGCTATGCATAATGTGGAATTCCACCAGTGGAATGCTGACAGGGTGGCAATCCACTTCCAATCTCATGTTTATCATCAGCTATATTTAGGTTACACTTTATTTTAAGTGTCTGTTTCAATGTAACTAATCATTAACTGCATGCAACAGGGTAATTACACTGTAGTTACATGTTTGTTGCATGTGACTACTTTGCAGTTGCAATGCAGTTACACTGTGGTTACACTAAAAATACAGTGTAATTAAGCAACACAAAGTCAAGAAATGGTTTTCACATTTATTTGTAATAAAGTTTGTAGAGTTCTGTAAGTGTTTTGATTAAAACCAACTTGAAGAGGGGTACAAGGCAGGGGTGCCCACTCCCCCCTCCCTTCTGTTTGCGCTCGCGATTGAACCTCTAGCAGCTGCAATTCAGGACTGTGTGGAGATTATGGGGGTGAGGAGGGTGGGAGGAATGCAGCATAAACTGGCTTTATATGCTGATGATATGCTCCTGTTTCTGAGGGACCCGGGACGGTCGATGCCCCCCGTTGCTAAAGTTGGTGGAGGAATTTGGTGTCTTCTCGGGATATAGGGTTAATCTTGGCAAGTTCGAAGTAATGTGGCACCAGGGTTCTGGAAGTGAGGTGAGACAATGGGGACTAAAAATGATGGGTACAAGTCTACCTAGGGGTGCAGGTGGGTAGGTCGCTGGAGTCCCTGTATAGCCTGAATTACATTAAGCTGGTGAAGGCTACAGAGGTGGACCTAAGAAGGTGGATGCAGTTGCCATTGTCATGGCTGGGCAGAATTAGTCTCATTAAGATGAATGTTCTGCCCAGGATCCTTTATTTTTTGCAGATGTTGCATATATGCCTAAGGAGAGAAGATGTTAAAAAGTTGGAAAAGGCCTTTTCTACTTTTATCTGGAGAGGAAAACATCTGAGGATCAGCCTTCATAGGCTGAAAGCTGAAAGGGAGAAAGGGGATCTGAATTTTCCTGATTTGGAAAACTACTTTTGGGCTATACAGCAAAGATATATAGCAGACTGGGTGCACAGGCCTAAAGTCACCAGTTGGACTGACTTAGAACAAGATACTGCCCAGGCTAATCTCACAGCATACTTGCATAGTAGGGGCCTCAGGGCATATAAGATGGGAGGGGAGGCTAATCCTCTTGTGGTACAGGTTCTGAGGGCCTGGAAGCAACTCAGGAGGTGGGGCTGGATGCAGGGTGGGGAGACGCTGCTTTTGCCAGTCGCAGACAACCACTGCTTCTTGCTGTGTTTAGAGGACAGGGGTTTTCAAGAATGGAAACAAAAGGGTATTCGCAGTCTGGGGCACCTCATGGCCCGTGGGCAGCTCTGTTCTTTTGAAACCCTGCAGGGCATAGTAGGAGGGAGTGGCCGACATATGTTCAGATATCTGCAGGAACGGGCGTTTATGGGTAACCTAGAAAGGGAAGATAAGGGGGCATATAAAATGGATTTTGTGGAGACCATGGTCTATCAGGCCCAGGATAGGGTGAAAGGTTTTATTGGCCGGGCGGTGAGTAGAGGGAAGCCTATACTCCCTGATAGAATCGCTAGGATGAGGGCATTGTGGGAACGGGATTTAGGAAGGGTTATAACAGAGGAGGACTGGCAGCTGCTGCTCCCAGTGCACTCAGGGATTATGGCCTGCAGTAAGTATAAGGAGGCGTACTTTAAATTTCTCCACAGATTGTACTATCCACCTGTGATTGTGCACAAAGCACACCCTGGGATATCACCTTTATGTGGTAGATGTGGGGGTGGACAAGGGAACTTACATGCACTGCTTCTGGACATGCCCTGTGCTGCAGAAGTACTGGAAAGCAGTGGTTACTGAGGTGAGCAGAATTGCAGGTAGGGACTGCCAGTAGACCCCTTGGGATATCTGTTTGGAGTTGAAGTTGGAGAGGGGGAAGAATGGCTATTGCTCCCCAGATGGATTAGAGTGTTGTTTGTGTTGGACCAGCATGGCATACAAAATACATGGGTCTCCCAGGCTATTCCAACTGTGCAGACCTGGAGACAGATGCTATTGCAAAACTTGGGGCCGGACAGGCTGACTCATGAGCTATGGGGAAGGGAGAGCAGCTTTCACAGAAATTGGGCCCCTTTCCTGGCCTCTCTTACTATAGAAGAGGAATGGATCCTGAGAGAGGTTATACTTGGTTAAGATTGGGAAGGGGTTGGGGAAAGGTTTTTGACGGAAGCAGGACTGGGAATTAATTTCGTAGACATGTCCCCGGTGAAGCAGTTGCACCTTAGCCAATGAAATGGTCCAGTTACTTAAATATGATTACTTAATTGCGCTTTTTGTTTTGTTTTTGTGTGTGTGCATTAATGAAGTGTTATGTGTTGTTTTCAAGTTCAGATTGTTTATGTATGTTGAGTGAGTGCTGTTTTGTTGTAAAACTAAATTGAATAAAAATATTATACAAAAAAAAAACACAAAATATTTTGCCATGGTTTACTGTTAAACCTGTGACAGTGGTAGTGACTCAGTAGGTAGCACACTCACCTCTGAGGCCGGGAGATCAGAGGGCTGTGGGTTCAGTTCCCACATCTGGCACTTGGGTTAATATCCCAATACTGACACTGTAGTGCAGCATGAGAGGGGTGCTGCACTTCTGAGGTGCTGTCTTTCGGATGAGACGTTAAACCGAGGTCCCATCTGCCAGGATTGGTGGTAGCTCAGGTGGATGTTAAAGATCCCATGGCACTTATCAAAAAAAGAGTCCTGGCCAAATTTCTCTCATTCACTAAAAAATACCATCAACAGCTTGGTCTGGTTCAAGGTCGGTTGGCAATCGTCTGTATCCCCCTCCCGCGGATCGTGCCTGAAAATAGGCAGGATTTGTCTAGTGCACTTACCCGGTCAACAAAAAAATAAATAAATAAATGAGTTTTCCACAGTTTGTAGGAAACTACTCAATAGTTTATGTAAACTGCAAAGCACTACCCTGCGATTAGCATAAACCATAAATTGCTAATCTGTGATTTAAATAAAAATAGATGGCCCATTGGGTCATCATAGCTACACCCTTCTTCCAGTCAGGAGGGTGGGTGAGTGACAGCCATCACAGTTGATGCCAATGCCTTTCTATAGTCGGCCAGCAGGGGTTCCCCTTGCTCTCTGGGAACCATTTGTCTCCCACATGCAATGCATCCAGCTCCCACAATATTGGTTTTAAATGGAGTCATCCTACAGGGAATAGGTTTTAAACATGGCCTCTTGGCAACCTGTTCCATGGGTAAGATTACCCTAGATTTTAGTTGCATGTACGTAGTTAGACTGGGATAGGGACAAATAAGGAGAAAAGGGCCGACTAGATGGGCCTGGTGGTCCTTATCAGCTGTCAAATTCTAAGTTTCTATATGGAAGCACATGTAACTGTAACAATAAGCATATACAGTATAATTTCCTCTTTTTGTAGGTAAGGAGGCTTTTTTTGCTATGGTAATGAGATCTGACACCTCACCGTGCATCACTAGCTTTTTAATATAGTCAGGTGATGTCTCTCAGCCAATGAAGTTTCAGTTTTTCCTTGCCATTTTATATTATGCAGTTGCGTCCCCCAGGATGAAACCCACTTTTAAAGCACTCTGCAGTATGCTGCAGCAGACCTACTAAATAAGGCAATGTAATTTTAATGGCAATTAATCCCTTCTGTCATGCAGGAAATTGTGGCATTCACTTCATTCTGGCAGTATCACATTTTCCTGAATGACAATAGGGACTAATTGCCATTGAAGTTACATTGCTTTATTCAGTAGGTCTGCTGCAGCATTCTGCAGAGTGCTGCAGAGTGCTGCAAAATGATGCAGAATTGGGTTTCCTCCTGGGGACGCCACTGCATATATTGTGAAGGCACTTTTTTGGTCGTACAAAGGGTTTTATGCCTGGTTGTTGTGTGCGAAATGCAGAGAACCACAAAGATGAGTGGTTCTGGCACCCTAAAAACACAAATAAAACCCTCATAATCACAAGAGTGTCTGCAGATGACATATTACTGTATTATAAATAATAGAATAATTATTTATAAGAAAACCAGATCAGATTTCAGAAATTTAACATTGTTGCTGCCTCTGTGCTGCACCAGTCACTATGATAACAGTACACAAAGCTCCTGAGACCCCTCATACATTAAATCATGATTTATAAGTTAAATTTGAGTAGGTATGAAAAATCTTCTTTTTTTTGTCCAGATGGCATTCAGAACAAGTTTGTTGTTTATTTTTGATCTTAAGGAAAGTTGATTGGAGATTATAAGCCTCACATCATGGAGAGCAGGAGACAGGGCTATATCATTCACATACATGTACACAGATCAGTGGTCACAGTGTGCCACGATATCACTGACAAAGATAAATACATACCCAAGTTTGTCGTATGAACATTCATAAAAAAAAATATCCGATTCCACTGTTCATCAGAAAGTAAATAATCAGAGTTACATTTTTTTATATAGGTTTCCTATTTCATTGCTAAACTTAAATTTGGAGAGCGCACTGGTCCGAGATCTAAGTTCTGTTGAAATAAAAAGAAATACTGTTATGACTGAGACTGGGGAGGTGGTGCCCCAGGCTGGAGTTGGGATGGTTGTTTTAGCGGTACTTTCTCAAAATAGGCACTCTGAAAATTTCTATTGTAGGGGACGTCCCATTGCCAGGTTTGGTCACCGCACCTCCAGAATGGGTTACCTCAGCTCAGTCACTATTGTTACATTCATATTTCTGTTTTTATGGCTGTATCATTGGTAAAGATTCTTTCTTTGAATACAAATGGGTTGAATAACCCAATAAAAAGGTCCAGATTGTTTCAGTACCTTCGTACACAAGGTTCTGATGTCGTATATCTACAGGAAACTCACCTAACGCAGGGTGAGCATTTAACGCTTTCCTCTGGAGGGAAGTACTGGGTTTTTGCTTCCTCATATGGAAGGGGCAAGCGTCGAGAGCAGTTATCCTGATCAACCCCTCCACACCCTTTTTACTCCAGAATGAATATGTTGATCAGTCTGGCTGTTTTGTTATATTAACAAGTAAGCTTTAAGGTAAAGATGTTACTCTGGCCAATATTTATTTTCCCCCCACAGACTTTGCCTGATAAGCTTACAAATTGTTTCAACAGATTACTAAGTACGTTGCAGGGGTGTTTGGTTTTAGGGTGTGATTTTAATTTCACCCTATCCCCTCAGCTGTATTCCTCCACACAAGCTAAACACCATAGCTCGATAGCCCAGAAATATCTGCAGACCCAGCAGGCTAGCCTAGGGTTGGCAGACATCTGGAAACACTTTTTCCTATGACAAGAATCTACACATTTCATTCTCCATGGCATCACTCACTTCCCAGATTGACTGCTTCTCTGTCTCCCAAGAGCATGTAGGCTTACTGCATGATATTACTATATGCCCTCACCTTCTCTCAGATCGTTCCCAGTTGTGACTAAAGTTAGACCTGGGTAAACCCCAGAAGACATCAATAATATGTTGTTTGACCCTTTCTTTGCTCTGAGACAAGGAATTCAAGAGGATAATACTAGAAAAAAATCCCACAGATTTTGTGAGAGAATGAAGACCCGGATGTTTCCTCTTCTGCACTCTGGGACACGTTGAAGGCAGTTTTACATGGGGAGCTTCTAGACCATGCCTCCCATAAGAAGAAACAGAGTCAGGCTACCTATGCTAGGTTAATGGCTGAATTAACAGAATTACAACAGGGTGAGGGGAGAGCAGAGGAAGACAGACTTGGTCGTATTCGTCAGGTTAAGCCTGACTTACAGAAAATACTAAATTATAAGGTTCAGATGACCCTCATGTATCATAAAAAATATCATAATGAGAGGGGTCCCAAGGAAGCCAGAAACTTGGCTAGAAAGCAAACTACTACAAAGTGGCCTCATGCATAACTCATCTTCAAGGTCCCACAACAGGTAAATTTGCATCTACAACCCCAGAAATAATGAAAATCTTCCAAACCTATTAATGATAACTATATGTGGATTCTGGTCCCCTAGTGGCTGAAAACATAGGACATTTCTTATCCTGATTGCCACTTCCCAAGCTCTCCCAGATTCAACAGGACTCGTTGCTAGGACCCATAGGTAGAGAAGAATTAACTACCACCTTGATCCACACTAAAACCTTAAAATGCTCAGGCCTGGACGGCTTCCCGGTGGAATGGCATAAGGCCTTTCATGAGCCCTTATTTCCCAGCTTGCTGGCAACTTTTTGGGACATTCAGGAGGGTGGATCCTCCCCCCCCCCATCATGGTCCTATGTTACTCTTTCCACCATTCTAAAACCTGGCCATGACCCCAAAATACCTTCATCGTATAGACCTATTTCTATTCTAAACTCAGATTATAAGTTATTTATGGCCATATGGGCAAACTGGATGAAACATCTACTCCAAGTCTCATACATCCGGATCAGTCAGGCTTCATTTGTACTCACCAGACTTGAGGCAATATCAGGAGGACCATCTACTTGATGGACTTTCTTTCCCAGAGGTCGATTCCAGCTGCCCTGATAAGTCTTGATGCAGACAAGGCTTTCAACAGGGTCTCCTGGCAGTTTCTATGGAGGACCCTGTTGGAGTTTGGATTTCCGAGGGAACTGGTAACTTGGCTCCAACATATTTATGCTTCCCCTGTAGCATATCTCTGGATTAACAGTCATTTTTCTTCCCCCAATTTTTTTGACTAAAGGCACACATTAGAGCTGTCCCCTTTCTCCCCTACTTTTGCGCTTTATATAGAGCCACTAGCAGTGGCAATTAGAGAAGAACTTAATGTAGAGGGAATCGCCCTTAAGGGGTGAAGTATTTAAAATCTCCTTATACGCAGATTACATTTTATTGATAGTATTGAATCCTGAGGGATCTGTTCCTGAGGTAGCGTGTATACTTCAGGTCTTTGTGGAGCTCTCGGGGTATGTCATAAATATTTCTAAGACTGAAATATTGACCCTCAATTTCTTGCCCTCTATGTGCTTAAGACCTTGTTTCCCTCTCGCTGGTGATGAACTAAAATCAAATACCTAGGTATATATCTGCCTCATCATCTGCGACACTCAGAGCTTGTGAACTTTGAGCTGCTTACTCAGATTCTTGAACAGGACCTGGGCCAGTGGACTCAACTACACCTATCATTTTGGTCACCAATAGACATGGTCCACATGAATATCCTACTAAGATTAATCTTCCTGAACTAAGTCTCCATCACTCATTCACACTAGTGGGATAACGCTGGAGGTGCTAGGAGCAAATGGGAGCCAAAAATGTTCAGAAGGGTTGGCCCTGAGACAGGACCACACATGCGTGGCACCACAAGACTAGCTCGTAACTGTGTAGGCTATCTCAGCATCAACCCTCCAATCGCCTCAGTACCTTTTCAACCGAGGAGGTGCAGCGTAACTAATTAAATAACTTATCCTGTCTTACTGGGCCTGAGAGGGCCCAGAAGGCCTTTGCCAGAAAGGTCAAAGAACAATGTCTTCACAGCCTGAATCATAGGACTATGAAGACCGGGAAAGAAAATGAGTGAACCCAGGAGATGGTGGGTGGGTGTGTGAATGAGTGATGGAGACTGTCAAAGAAGATCAACAATTATGATAAGTATGTAATTTCCATATCTTCCTGGACTAAGTTTCCATCACTCATTCACACTAGAGGGAGAGTTCCGAGCTAAAACCAACAACCCTGAGTAGGGTGGTAGGAGATAGGGTTCACTCAGAAAGGACAGCCAGGGGCTGTCCTGCTAATAAAAAGAGCTATCTTGGAAAGAGCATCTAGAACATAGTGCTTACAAGATAAGCAGTTGAGTTATAATTCACCACTTTGCAGATGACTGCAATGGACACAAAATTAAACTTTGCCAGAAAGCCACAACCACTCTAGGAGAGCAGTGAGAACCCGGCCACACAATTTGGTCTAGGACCAAAAATAATAGTGTCAAAGACATTTATTAATCTAACGTAAAAAGGCCTCAGGGATTGAAAAAGCCGGAGGTAAAGTCAACTGGTTCATGGAGACAGAAAAGCACAGAAAGAAACCCCCCACTACCAAGTATGGCTGACCTGTGAACAACAGGTCCAGGAGCACTCAAACCCCTTACTTGGTGAACAAAAGAAGGTCCTGGTGGGGTTAGCCCATCAAGGAGAATGGTTTTCACCTAGTCAGTAAGATAAACAATTACGGTAAGTACATAATTTCCATTAATATCTTTTTGTGATGCTTCTCATCACCCCTTCCCAATGCTATTTTACTTCTTGGAGCAAGTCCCTTTTAAAGTTTGTATGGTCTGGTTGTCACCCTCATGTAGATGGTCACTTCTTCAACTTCTGATTAATTAATTAATCAAGGTTGTCTAAATCTCCCTAATTTATTGAATTATTATAAGGCTACAGTGGTGCAGATGGTGATGTTGTGGCTTAAACCTGCATGCACTCCCCTATGGAAACACATCAAATTAATTCTTAGTGATCTCTTTAATGTGGGAAGGATAGTATTTGTCTTGTTAATCTCCATCCCGGATTTGAATAATTTTAAAATTGGAACCGTTGACACCCTGCACTCCTGGACTAAGAGTTGTAGCCTAGCTCCAATATTTTGGTTTGTCCATCTATTAGCCTCCGAAGCTGATTTCTTACCTGCATGAATAGATCACACTTTTCGTAGGTGGCACCACCTGTGATGCTCCTGTATTTTCCATATTTTAGATTACCAGGGAGTGGTGCCTTTCACTTACGTACAGTCACAATATCAACTGACGAATCGAGAACATTTTCAGTACCTTCAGGTCCGTACATTTCTACTACATAAAGGCCCACAGCGAAGCAGACTCCCTCACTTCATACCCCTTCTTTTAAAACTTATCCTGGACTCCCTCCTGGATTACTTAAGGGACAAATCTGGAGGCACTTGATAGGACAAGCCTATGGGGGTCTCTGGGAATATTTCGGAGATACCACTAATTGATCTTGTTGGCATGAAAAAAGGAATTAAACACAGAAATTTCTTATGAAACATGGGTAACATATGCTCTACCATCAATGAAGGTTTCTATGGTCCCATACTAGTGGGAATTCACATGGAAGTGTCACTCAAGATTATTTAATACTCCTTCTCAATTAACAAAATACCTACTGATTCATTTTGGTAAGTGTTGGAGGGATTGTGAGGAGGTTATGGACAATCATTCTCACATTTTTTGGTTTTGTCCTATATTTTGCCATTTTTGGTGACAAATGGAGGAACAACTTGTTGAACTGGTATGTTGACTCCAGAGCTAGTCTTACTATCAGTCCCCCCTCAGGGTCTTCGACTGCCTTCTCGATCTATGATACATATATATCTTGGCAGCTAAAAAGGCGATTACCCACCAATGGCACCTGGTTGATCCCTCGACGCTTGCCCAATGGCACACTGTTGTTAAAGATATGTATTATCTGGAGAGGCTTGTAGCCTGTGGTTATGGCTGAGAATAACAATTTGAAGGGCATTGGTGAGCATGGGTATTTTATATCTCAGAGGTAGATGATACTTTTATTCCATGGATATTAATGGGATTTTAACAGGGGGACTGGGGGGGCAAATTGTTGGAAAGGGAACAGGTATACAAGCTGGACTGAACCTTTTATTGGTATCTTTTTGCATTTAGCATTACTTGTATTATATTTCCTAGGGGACTGAGCTGTGGCTGCTTAAGAGATTGTATTTTGTTTTTGTGTGTTTTTTTAAAATAGTTATAGTGGTACTAAGGCTCTCGATGTAATCACCTAAGATGATTATTATAGAATGGAATTGTTTATAATGCTGTGCTCTCCAAAAGAATAAATAAAGAGGTTTTTTTAAAAAAAATAAATAAATAAATAATGAAACTAAATTAGCAGTTTCTGTGTTAAACATGTTTTTGGGGCTGGCTCCATGGCGTTAAGTGATGAGCCATCACTCTGGTACACTGCCAACCTGGGTTTACATCCCCAGCCTGGGATATGAGGAGCAGAGCCTGGCAGGGCTGGATTCAGAGCATCCTTTGGATACTTCTCTGCAGGTGGGTGGGTGGGTGGAACAGCTCCACTTGTCTAGTGGATCCTGGTGGTGGTATTGCAGAGGTTCTCCTGGCAGCACGGGTGATGACTACACACTGCTGAGCATCCCTTCCCCCAAGATGTCACACGGTAGTCTGCACACAGCCTCTCCCATGCCACCAGGCACCCAAGTAAGCTGTCCACACAGGTAACTCGCACTCTGCGGTACTTAAGACGTGGTGCACACAGAAGCGAGCCATGCTCCCTGCCAAGCTAGTCCAAAGATTCAGTGTGCATTCACCACAGGAAAAAGGCACCACTTGAAGTTACTGCAAAACTGAAAAATTTGTTTAAGTCAAGATAAAAACATCCGTGCAAGACATAACCTCAAATGGCCACCCGCCCCCTGCTTCACTTACATCAAGCATCCTATAGAGGGCACCACCTTAAAATAAACTAATTTTTCAGTTTTGCAGTAACTTCTAGATTCCCCAAGCCAGTTGGCCTACTATCCTCACCACTGACAGGCTGATCAAGCTGCATTTCTCCCTGTGGCATCAGAGGAGACCCCAGACAGGGATAGGGAAGAATCTCCAGCCAACGGAGGACTCGGGGGAGATTGGCAGCAGGTCTATCAGTGCAGGGCAAGTCCAGTGGAGAACAGCGGGTCTGCCTTGTGGAGTGCCTGAAGGAGTTGGTGCCCAAGATGTGATAGCAAAAGATTTTAAATATTCCAGCTGGCCATCAGAGCAAAAAAAAGATCAACAATGCCAATTTTTTTCTGTTTTAGTTTTTAGTTCACTCATGAGATCAGAAAGAGGATGTTTAATAATTTAAAAGCTCTGCTTCCCTTAATAGGACCAGCTTTAAGGATGTTAGTGGAGTAGGATGGTGCTGTCCTGCTTGCTTGAATGTGCTGAGAGATCCCCAGAATAAATACAGAGGGCACAGCCGGAGATGGACCTCAGGGAGGGACACTGTTAAAATCTGCAGGGGGGTTGCCATCTTTTATGTAAATCTGCACTAACTACAAAACTCGTAATAAAGACACCTTAATGAAGGACATCAGAATGAACATTAGGACTACACTGATACTGTTAAAAGTTAGGACGATTTCTTTCTCTGCCTAACCAGTACTAGTGCTTAAGCAGTTTTTTAGTTAGCACCCTTACCCGTGGTCTTTCTTCAGTAACAGCATACTGCTTTACAGGCAGAGGGACGCATTCCTGCAGCTCCTTAGAATGTACCTGGGCAGACATTATTCCCTTGACATCAAGGTTGGCACAAATCTAAAAGAGTGGAAAAGAGGTGTTTTAGTACAGAACAATACCATCTTAGTAAATTAAGATGGGGTAAGAACATTATTTATTCATTTACAAGGGTGTGGTGTGCACAATATGGAACCCAAACAAACAGGAGAGAGAGAGAGAGAGAGAGAGAGAGAGAGAGAGAAAGAAAGAAAAGAAAGAAAGAAAGAAAGAAAGAAAGAAAGAAAAAGAAAAGAAAGAAAGAAAGAAGGAGAGAAGAGCCTTAGCTGGGATTTGCACCCAGGCCACCCAGAATACTGTTCTGATTATGCCACCAAGGCAAATGGAAACTAGGTGCTTCTGGGAGTCCCAGGATTCCAATTGCCTTGTTGGCACAGGTGGTAGTGCAATTGGAATGATATTCCAGGTGGCCTGGGTTCAAATCCCAGCTAAGTCACTTATTTCTTTCTCTCTTCGGTTTATTTATTTATTTAGTAATTTTTTTTGTAGACCGGGTAATTGTTTTAGATAGTAAATGCCTATTTTCATTCATGACGTGGATTTTACAGAATGTACAACACAGGAAGTATAAATAAAATAATTACGTAATAAGGCATGAGAGGGCATGTGTTATACTGGGTTAATGTCATGCCTTGGACACACTGTGAGGCATGAGGCAGAGCCGAGTATCTTCAAACACCCAAAAAGTTATATAAACTAGCATACTGCATATAGTGGAGTGCTTTATTACAATTATCAAATGGATCCTGTATAATTAAATAAGGCTTTTATTTAGGTTTTTATATAGAATAATTTCTGATGGTGATGTTCTAAGATGACACCATGGCAGGAACTGCCTCTAGACCAGTTAGCGTTCACGATTTTGTCTATCCATTTTATAATCAAAAACATTGTATATATTAACAAACTACAGGGCAAGTAAACAAGATTGAACATAATGTAGTTAGTTAGTTAGTATTTTTATTAAATGATGATATCCAGCTGGAGAAGGTCCAGAGGAGGGCTACAAAGATAATAACTGGTCAGCAGAGTAAGGCATACGAGGAGAGGTTGAGGGCACTGAACAAGTACTTCCTGAAGCACAGGAGGGGGGGACATGACTGAGACCTTGAAAGGGATAAATAAGGTGAATAAGGAGGGTCTCTTTAAGTTAAGTGGCAATCATAACATGAGGGGCACAGTCTTAAGCAGGAGGGAGGGAAGGATAGATGTTTAGGAGGGAGGTCAGCAAGCACTTCTTCATGGAGAGGGTGGTGGACAATTGGAATGCGCTGCTGGGACAGGTGGTCTTGTTGAAGACGGTGGGCAGCTTCAAGAGAGGCTGGGATAGGCATGGGGAAGGTAAGGATCATGGGTAGAGAGGATGGGAGGAGTGGGGAGGGGGTCAAGGTCAGTAGCTCAAGCTCTAGACCCTACAATACGAGCAGACTGGATAGACCAAATGGCCTTCTTCTGCAGGCTTCCTCGTATGTTCATATATTCATATGCAGAACCAAATTCATTGAGACCCTAAAGTCTTATTTCCAAGAGCATCCGGAATAGAATTAAACATGATAACTCATATAAAGTATACACCACCAGATTCTATACAATACATAAATTCAGTACAACAACACATTACATGTAATAAAACCAATAACATTCGTTACAAAACAATTTCTTTCCCTAATGAATAAACAAGCCCAGATAGGTAAGAGTTCTTCATAGTAGGATATAAAGAATTCTATAGGCCAGGAACCTGATAAGAAAAGGTAGCTTTCTCGTGTTCAGTACATACTTCAGGTATGCTAAAGTGCCTGTTTGGAACATCTCTCATCGCATGCTTATGCTTTGAGATCTTGAATTCATCTGAAATATGGGGAGCTAATGTTTCTGATTGCTTTAAAAACAGTCTTGTGGCAATTACAAGACCGATGAGATTTGAGACATATCCAGCCAAGCTGAGGTACTATTTCGCAGTACCAACGAAAAAGTCACATTCCCAAATGAATCACATCATTCTGTTGTACAATTTGGAGTGTGGCAACAATGTTGTTTTTGAAGCATGGCAGTACACCGTATCGCTGTACTAAAGAACTGCCTATAAAGCCTACTTGAAAGTCTGCCATACAAGGTGTTAGTAGACTGGGATGGTCATTCAAACCACTTGATATAAATTTGAGGTACCTGCAAGATATGCTCTTTTGCCTTATCAAATGTACTGGCTCCGCCAGTTCCTGGTGATGCTGTCAGTCCAAGTATTTGGGGTAGGCTTCCTTCTTTGCGGATTTTCTTCTCAAGGTAGCATGCCATGATTTTGTTGTAAACACTCTCTTTATGAGTGTGATGGCACTCATCAAATACCAGGAGAGAGAAATCTGTTCCAAAGTCAGAAACACATATTTAGGATTTGACTTAAAACATGAATAACTCCTAAATATACTACATAAAGTGTCTATCCCATGCCTGTGCATGACATGTAGTATTTACTCTATAGTTAGGCAAGGAATTCCTCCTTCATCAAATTAATCTCTTATCTTACCTATAGCCACTGCACATCCAGTTCATACAAATAGGTTTCAAAAAGCAGCCCCCTTAAAAAATTGCAGTTGCTATGAAAATATCAGTAAGCAGCAGAAGTTTAGACACCCAAGCCCATAGGCTCTCGGTACCTCACAACAAGAATACAACACAGCACAATACCTAAACTACCAATTATGGTGACTGTAAATTAATATAGTTTAAATAAACAATCTCAGTGGCAGTAACATCGAAGCATTTATTAAAGAGCTGGAAATGCCTGTGAAAAAAAGATGGAATTTCAACCTCTTCTTAAAAACCTAAACAGAAGGGGGCCTCCCTTTGACCCTGTAGCTGCTCACACCACAAAAAAGGGTGTTGCTACTGCAAATACCCAGTCTCTCAGATAGTTTTAGCCGGGGCCTAGGGACTTTTATGAGGCCTATTTCTGAAGAACAGAGAGGGCAGTCAGGAGCAGCACAAAGGAGCTCTTTCAGGCAGCCTAGGCCCAGATTATGTGGAGGGGATTGTATGTCAACAAACGTATCTTGAAAGAGATGTGCCACCTCACAGACAGCCAGTGCAGTGTCCATAGTACTGGAGTGATATGCTCAGAGTCAGAAACTCCAGTTACCAGTCTTGCTGTGACATTCTACACCAGCTGCTAACAGCATCTCAAACCTCAGGATAACCCAATGTGAAGAGGATAACAATAGTCCACTCTAGGTGTTCTAAAGGTATGCATCAGTATCTTTAAGTCCTCAGGACTCAGATAGGGCTTAAGCTGGGTGATATTTCTGAGACAGAAAATTCCCTCATAGACCACCACCAACATTTGACATTCTAGTGTCAGTTTAGGTCCATGAATAGAAAATTAGAAAGCTGGGAACCTAGTCGGCCCGGTGGCGCAGAGGGCTGAGGCACTGGTGCCTTACCTCACACCACACTGGTGACCCGGATTTGGGAACAGACTCAGGCACCGGTGGATCGGCAGGGGAAGGAGTAGGATTGAGCATCCGGAGGACTGCTCTACCCTCCTGGGGTGGGTTGGGGATCGGCGTCATTCTGTAGCGGCCCCCGGTGGAGACCAGGGGAAGCTCAGAGGCAGCGCGACTAGAGGAAATCAGAGGAAAATCGAAAATGGCGTCTCCTCCTGCCAGATGATGGCTGCCTGGACCAGTGCCCCCTCGAGCTCTGTGGCAGCCGACCTGACCACAGCAGCACCCAGGGCCAATGCCTAGGTCAACAGGCCATTTCTCCTCGGAAGAGAAGGACTCACCCGATGCAAGGGTTACGTCGGGTTACCCTGAGGTGGCAGCAATATGGGGTCGAGTTGGTGGCAGAGTCGAGCGAGAGGTGAGTGACATTGGCAATTGGCCTGAAGGAGAGGTAGGGGAGTCACAGGGGAGATAAATACATAATACCAAAAAAAAAAAAAAGAAAGCTGGGAACCTAACAAGTTCCAGGTGGCATTTTAAATGTTAGGCGTACTGGTCAGGAACTGTACTTATAGAACAGCTATACAGATAAACATGCCAGAATAAATGAAATACCTTAATTGCTGATGCATGTACAGTGCGAATGTCATGATATACAGGGATATGCAATGACCTGACTCAAAATATCCAATTTAACTTCAAGAGTGAGGGGACAGGACCATAACTCACAAGTGGCAGAGCCACAAGTGAGCTATGAAAGTCTTGCCCCCTCACAAGTGATGACAAAATACATATTTGAAATCAGACCACTGTATATTCAATTTATACAAAATAGGTTTATTACTGCAAAATGCCTTTTAGAAGGCATCCTTAGGATGGCAGAAAAAGTGGAGATATTGTTGATGGGGGACCTGAATATGCCAGATGTTAAATGGAGCACCTTTGCTGCAGTCACATCCAAGAGTAGGGTCATTCTTGATGCCCTACAGGGGGCATGCCTTGCCTCAGACAGCTAGTGTTGGAACCCACTTGGGAGGGAGCAATCTTAGACCTGGTACTTTCAAATGGGGATGGAGAGAGGGTCTCAGATTTAGAAGTGGGTAGCCATCTGGGAGCAAGTGACCACCAAACAGTGTGGTTCACGATAAACACAGCCATAGAGTCAAGCCATACAAATGTGAGGGTACAGGACTTTGGGAGGACTGACTTTGGCAAAATGGGAGAGTGCCTCAGAAAAGCACTAGCAAATGGGCAGGAAGGAGGGTGGAGGAACAATGGGAAACATCAAACTGCCATCACAGAGGCAAAAAGCCTTTGTGTGAAACAAATAAATCAAAATGAAGGAAAAACACTATGGTTCTCAAAAGATGTGCGGGAAGGGTAGGGAGAAAAAGATAGCATTCAGGAAGTATAAGGAAACACAGAAAGAGCAGGACAGAGAACTGTATCAGTTAAAGCAGAAGAAAGCAGGGAAGGCAGTCAGAATAGCGAAGGCCCAAACCGAGAAAAAGATAGCCAACTCAGTTAAGAAGGGGGATAAAACCTTTTATAGGTACATTAGGGAGTGAAGAAAGACCAAGGGAGGGATAGTGAGGCTTAATAAAGGGGAGGGTGGGAGGGCAGAGGGTGACAGTGAAAAGCAAGGACACTGAACTAATACTTTGCTCAATATTCACAAAAGAAGAGATGGGGAGGTACCTAATCCAATCAATAGAAACACTCTGGATGGGGTGGGGGCAATACCATTCCATTTACTGAAGAAAGAGTTCTGAAAGAACTCTTGAAACTGAAGGTGGACAAAGCGATGTGACCTGACGGGATTCACCCCAGAATTCTAAAAGAACAAAGGGGAGAACTAGTAACACCACAGACTAACCTTTTTAACAAATCATAGGAGGATGGTGGGGTACCTGAGGACTGGAGGAGGGAGGATGTGATTCCCCTTCACAAAAGTGTGAGCAAAGCAGAGGCAGGAAACTACAGACCTGTTAGTTTGACCTCAGTGGTAGGGAAAATGATGAAATCACTTCAGAAAGAAAGAACTGTTGAGCACCTAGAGACCAGTGAGGCACAGGACCCAAGGCAGTATTAATTCACAGTGGGGAGGTCATGTCAGACAAAGCTAATAGATTTCTTTGACTGGGTGACCAAAGTAGTAGACCATGGAGAGGCTGTGGACATGGTCTGCCTAGACTTTAGCAAGGCATTTTGACACAGTCCCACGCAAAAGATTAATAAACAACTTAGCCAGCCTGGGAGTGGATCCCAGGGTGGTAACCTGGGTAAAAAATTGGCTGGACAACAGGACAAAGAGGGTAATAGTAAACAGAGTCCACTCCAAAGAAAAGGGGGTTACTAGTGGGGCATTGCAGGGTTCAGTACTGGGACCAGTCCTTTTTAATGTTTTTAAGTGACATTGCAGAGGGACTGGAAGGAAAAATATGCCTATCTGCAGATGACACAAAGATCTGCAACAGGGATGATACACAAGGGGGGGGGTGGAAAGGTTGAGAAGGGACTTGTCAAGGTTGGAGGAATGGTCAGAAGTATGGCAGCTTACATTCAATGCAAAGAAGTGCAAAGTAATGCACCTGGGAAACAAAAACCCAGTTAGAGTACACAATGGGGGAGACTAACAACAACAAAAATGGAAAGTGACCTGAAGTAGTCATATCAGATGACCTAAAGGTAAGCAATCAATGTGAGAAGGCAGTAAGGAGAGCTGGGGGTATACTGGGATGTATAGGGAGAGGCACCACCAGTAGAAAACAGAAAGTTGTTATCCCTCTGTACAGACAGTTGGTGAGACCCCATCTGGAGTACTGTGTCCAGTTCTGAGACCCCATCTCCACAAGGACATAGACAGGATGGAGGCAGTCCAGAGGATGGCAACTAAAATGGTGCAAGGTCTGCACCAGAAGCCATATGAAGAGAGAGACTAAAGGAGCTTAATATTTATACCCTCGAGGAAAGGAGGGAGAGGGAGGACATGATAGCAACTTTCAAGCACCTCTTGGGAATCAACAAAGTCCAAGAGGGTAGCATCTTTCAGAAAAAGAGATGTGCAAGAACAAGGGGACACAATTTGAAGATAGAGGGGGCACGGCTCAGGGGCAATGTGAGAAAGTATTTTTTCATGGAGAGGGTGGTGGACACATGCAACGGCCTTCCTGAGGAAGTCGTGGGGTTCAAAAACAGTGGGGAAATTCAAGAATGCATGGGACAGACATAAGGCAATTCTGGTGGGGGGTAGAAGGAAGTAGGCTGTTGGTTAACTAGGATCTGCAGCTTATCCAATAGGTAGGGAAATGAGCAGACTGGGTGGGCCAAGCGGTTCTTATCTGCCATCAAAGTCTATGTTTCTATGTTTTTATTCGCATTAAATATATTTCGCACTTTGACAGATGTAAACATGACCATGTATGAAATATTCATGGTCTTTTTCATCCTTACATTGTTAAACCTCACTATTCATTACAACTCAGTAAATGGTAAACAATCACAAGTACCTGATGCACCTGAATATAACAGGTGCCAATACATGACCTATAAAGGTCTGCTTAAATCTCATTCTTCTAGCTTCTGACTGTCAGTGTAAGTGATGAGCAGTATTTTGTGTTTGGTTGAGGTTTCAAAAAAAATTTCACTTGTCCAGTGATTGCAGTGGGCCGGGCAGAAAAGAGAAAGAGACTTTATACCGGTAACAGAGCTTAACTTTAAGTTGAACTTTGAGTTCCGGCAGCCTTGGTTTGTCATCATCAGAACTCTAAAGTATAATAAAAAGCAAGGAAGTGGCAGCATTTTGGCTGTCAGCTCCACTAAGCCAAATACAATCTCTTGCCTTGTTAAATACAGGCAGCAATAAATTAAAATTCATGCTGCAGTCCAGTTGGGGCCAGGAAAGGGTTATTATATGTTTAGAGTAGGCCGTAACAAGAAAATAAGAAGCTGATGTTTAAGTTTCACCAGAGAGAGTGGGCTTGATCATTTTTACATAGGATAGGATTTACCAAGAGAAAAGGGAGCAAGGCCGTCAATTCCAAGCCTATGCGGTGACCTTCATGGGAATCCCAGGGTGTCCAGACCCTCCAGGACCTTTACCACCCCTCCTTGTGGCTTATTTACTCCTTCTAGGAGCTTTCCACTAGATACAGGTTCCACACATCACACTTTAGGAGAGACCTCCAGCTAAGGGACCTCCTCAGAGTTAGGACTTCTCACAACCATATACTGTCCCCCAGAGGTACCCTTGAAACCGGGCTAGCACATCTCACAACCCTGCAGCATCTGTTATCCAAATCCCAATCTTTAATGGACAAAGACAGCCCCCTCCCCTGTTACAATTTTCCTCCACAAGCCTATGTGGGAACAGGAACTGGAAGAGGACATCACCAGTGTGGAGTAGGATCAGGTCGGGACCCTGGCATTCACATCTTCCAGGACTACAACCTAAGACGCTGCAGTGCAAAATTTTGCATAGGGCATACAATACACCCTTATGACTCTACAGAATTGGCCTGATGAACAAGACTGACTGCTGGTGCTGCTCCTCCCTACAAGCATCCCTTATGCACATTTCTGTGGTCTTGTCCTTCCCTGGATCCATATTGGACAGGGGTATGGAGTAGGTGTACAAAGATAGTGCCTGTGTCCCCCTGTAATGACCCTTTCCTGGCTCTCTTGGAAGTCCTCCCCAATAAGTGTGTGCTTACCTGTTCCCAGACCCAGTGGATCAGTTGTACCCTAGCAGTAGCAAATCATATTATTCTACGTCACTGGAGGGACCCCGACCCTTCCATCAGTAAAAGAATGGGAAAGCCTCTTTGCTGTTACAGCCACATATGAGAAAAGTGCATAAGTGGCAGCAGACACTTTGCAGACCTACCTTCAGGTATGGGGTTCCTACCTGAATAGGGCATAACAGGTAAGACTCACTCCTTCGTCCACCAAGATAAACCAACCACTTGTTGGCATAAGGCAGAATCTTCAGCTTTCGCTCCCTGATGGGTTATGCAACAGTGGTACAACCAAATTTACCTCCACTTAGTTTTGGAGGTTTTCTCCTTTCTGATGGTATACCTCCTCTTCATCCCCCTCTTCTATGCATTCCTTCCTCCCCCCTGCTCCCCTACCCCATCCCTCATACCTTTTGATTATTCCCTCACTTCTAACTTCCCTTCCCCTTACCTTTGACAGAAATTCAATCTTACAGAACTAAACAACTTTGGCTATACCGATGTACCCTTTATGGTGGCTAGAACCACCACATTGTACAGGAACCTCTGGGTGGTCCTGGATATGAGCACCACAGGGAAGGTGTATTCTACCCTCTGCACCAACTTAAGAACATATCCAGCTCAGTAAGGCATATCCCTCCCCAAAGGAGGGGTTCCACCCAGCTAGTAAACCTCTATATCCTAACCATATTCAAACACCAGAGCCTGCCTACCTACCTACTAAATCCATCCAAGGTAGTAAAGTACTGGGCCAGTATACCCTGACTTAGTTGTTAACTTTGTTGTATTGTGGAACTCTGAACAGGCCTTATATGCAATCACATAGAATTGGTTTTATATGGTGGAACACTGCTGTGGATGGAATTCCATTCCTAGAACAGGCTTATAATATATGGGGTCCTTATTATTAACTGAAATCAACAGATTACAACCTTATAATGTATGGTAGACTGCTGTTAACCTTAGCAAATCATCATTTCCTAAGGTTGTTAACCATCATTCATCTGTTCCAGTGTTGTTAACTTATCGATGCTACATCACATCAATAGGTTAACAACAGGGATCGCTTTGCGCATGTGTACTGCACAACTGACAGCCTTCCAGAAACAGCCGTGGCGGTGAACGCATGACCCAGAATGGCTGCAGCGGTGACTAAAATTTAAACAGTAAGGATCGTGTTTAAGTTTTTAAATTGAAATGTATGGCCATACACTATAAAATATAAAGTATGGTCATACATTGGCAACTGGTTTGAATAACCAGCTTGAGGTTGCCCTGGTGACATAAATCTCTTGAGCTTTGCTCTCGAGGTTTACATGGTTGCCATGCCGACCTCTCGTAGGTTAACAAACCGATTACCGATGCATGTCCATACATTATCCTCTAAGTTATGCCATCATTATGACATCACTCTGTTGTTACCCCTTCTTGAGTATGTCATATGAATGGTGTAACAAAATGGAATGCTCACAACATTCGATGTTCCGCTTTGAGAAAAATGTTTAAAATATTGGTATTAAATTAACTGATTTACGCCAGGCTGTACCGATAAAAAGTGTTGCGAAGAACACACAATAAACATTGTTGAGGAGTCTTCCTGCATAATTTACAACTGCTTAAGATAAGAATTACTCAGAAAAGTAATTCAATCCATGATTACACAATCTTGGTAGCCTATACACTATAAAATATAATGTATGGTCTTTGGTTTATAACTGCGCTGAAAACACTTCTCGAGGTTGCCATGACATCTGAAAACCTCTCAAGCTATGCTCTCGAGGTTTTTTTGTTTGTTTGCTTGTTTATTTATTATACTTTTTGGCCCCTACCGCCAGCCACCCAGAACCTCAGCCCAGTCACGGACCTCAGCTTCCACCTCCACATTTGGCCATGACTCTCCGATACCCTCTGGCTTACCCCGCCAGGGTGGTGTTGCAGCACCAACTCCCCAACAGTGCTGCAACAATGGGACTAGGTTGGAGGGCTAGCCTGGAGGCTAATCAAAGCTGAGGCAGGCTTTATCAAGGGTGGCCGGCAACTGAAGTATTTTTCTGAGTTTTTCCTGGGGGCAGAGACATGCAATGACGTCCTGCGTCCACCCAACCCCCTGAAGCAGTCTAACACTGGTTGCTGCAGTACTCCCAACCTCTGCCAGGGATCCATCAAGCACCGGACGTTCTCCCCACTCTCCCCCCGGAGAAGGAGAGCAGTCCTTGAGATGATCCATCCTTTACCCCAATGACACGGGTCTGTTCCCGAACCCGGGTCACCGGCATCGCAAGCAGAAATCCAACCGTTGTGCCGACAGGCCAGCCATGCTCTCGAGGTTTACAATGATGTCATGTCAACCTCCCAAAGTGTTTACAGTGTGGTTACTAATCAAAGATCATTCATTATCCTCTGTACGATAACTGGGCAGCAATTTTTCTCAATGGGCTGAACCAGTTGATATTTGCCATATTCATGCACACAGTTCTTCAAAATATGCGCTCCCTCACTGGTGCTCCTTCCCTGCATGGGCGAGCTTAACAGTTATGAAAACATGACGGCTCTGTCACTCACTATCTGAGGAGCTGCCACAACAAGCAAGTAAACTCTTCTTTTTATTTATTTTTTTCTGACTCTGGTTGATCCTACAGTCCAGTAAAAAAAATCTTATCTGGTTGATCCTGCTTCTTGTTCGCTCTGGGAAGTGGGCGTGACTTCACTGGTACCGCTAGAAATCATCTGTTTGATCCTACTCCTTGTCTGCTTCCATAATCGGCTCCACTGGCACTAGTGCGATCTCATACTAACAGCACAATTGTAAGTAACAAAAAAAAAAAAACCATAACGAGTAAAAAGTAAAAAAAGAAAAAACTCAAACTGCAACATTAGCGGGTGTGTGTGTGTTTGTGAGTTTGTGTGTGTATTTCTGTGTACACATGGTCACAGAAATGATGTGGCTGGAGAAAAATTGCTGCCCAGTAATTATAAAAAATAAAAGATGTGAAAGTGTGTGCATACGAGAATTTAATGCACACCCTCGGTGTGGGATGCTTTTATAAACCCAGAGAGCTTCGCCTTTGGGGTTTGTGTAGCATCCCACACCTCGGGTGTACATTAAATTCTTACATCACACACTTCCCCATCCTTTATTCTCTATATTGTGCTACAGTAGCCACGTCACAATGCTGTGCTGCACTAGCAATGTCACTACTGCAGCACAACAAGATAGAATGCCTTTGTGCGTGCACATTATTAAATCCTCCACACTTCGGGAAGCAGCCACGGCAGTGAGAGCTGACCCAGAAAGTGAGTGGCGATGGCAGAAAACACTACAGTAAGGACACAGGCTTGTATTAATGGCTGCCCATACACTATAAAAAGATTGTGTATGAGCACCCATATACAGTACATACAAGGCTGTTTCAATCTCAAGGTTTCCATGGTAATGAGACCACTTGAGCTGTGCTCTTTAGGTCTCATTACCACAGAAACCTCTTGATTGAAACACAGCCTTGTTGTCTGTGATTGCTCATACACAATCCTCTATGTTGTTCCCCTTAAGTACCATGCATATGACAGGCAGCGCTAATTCATGTAACACATGTATGTCTGAGTCCATGTTGGGGATGAAGCCAATGCTGTCTTATACCCTGCTATTTGACACATATCTTAAAAATAAAAAATCTTCAATAAAAACTTTTATGAAAAAAAAAACAGACCAAGGCAGAAAGGAAAACAAAGGAGGGTTTCACACAGTTAAAAGCAGTCTTTTAACTGTATATTGAAATAGCAGTGTGGCAAGAACTTATACCACCTGAACTCATGTTCAAAGTAAATGAAACAAGACTCAACCTAGTACCTTTATCAGAGAGGACTACAGAACATGCTGGGGTGAAACAAGTCGACATGGTGGGTCTGGGAGATTTAAAGACATGTTTCCTTGGCATTAGTCTGTACTCTGTCTGGTGGTTTCCTGCCCCTCCCCCCTGGGGTATACAGCAGGGAAAAAACAACTTTTGCCACCCAGCATTCAGCTTCTCCTGCAACTAGAACATTAAACATACTGATAACAATTGGTCAAACACACAAACAATGATCGGGTATATAGACCCAGTTCTGACCCACTATATAAAATTTGTTGAATTAAAAAAAAATCACCCTAAAGAGCAACATGCACTCCTGATTCCAGATCTGTATAAAGCGCACAGCACTGAGGATGTGTCAAAAAAAAACAAACAGAAGACATGTAACCACTCAGTCCCCTGGGGTTACTAGAATCCCATTATTACTAGTCTATAGGCAGGTGAAAAGGCAGCTGGTAAGGACCTCATTAAGGGGCTTCTTACATAATGACATTGTTTACTCAGCTAACCTGAGTGGGGATGATTATGCCATTTAGAACTCTTGCAACAGCATGACCATTTTTGAGTCAGCTGCTCAGGGGAAGTTTAGAATGTTCAGCTAGTCTGAGTTTGGAAGTCAGAGTGGAAGGAGGTCTGCCAGTTGGGGCTCTGTCACAGGGAGCCCTGTGTTTCTCGTCCTAGTTTGGATTAAATCTACAGTCATCAATGAAGTGGTGGAGACCTTTTCCAGCAGGATTCCTTGATTTCACTCCAGGTGGAGTGAGAGGGACTGCCAGCTTAATGGATCCAAGGGGCAAGCCCCTGAAGGTCCTACAGTGTATACAGCTGCCTTTGAGAATGACGTTGTGTGAGAATTTCTGACACTCTACCATGGGAAAAGGGTGCTTTCTGGGTTGTTTCCATACCTTAAGGAAGGAGCAATAGATATGTGAGTACAGATTGGAGACAAGTTCTCAATTTAGGAGGCTGGATGAGGTATATGTGCCCAAGATAAGGCTAAATCACACCTGTCAGGACTCCTGTTTACCTAAGTGTGTTAATTTGAAGTAAAATTCAGAGTCTTTAGCAATTCAGTGGGGATTGAAGGTGTATTTTGGTGTAACCCTGAAGGAATGGCAGAGACTGTCAGTTGGGGCAAAGGGTGGGAGGAATGCCATCTGGAGTCTACAAGGCAGGGCTAACTGGTTCACTGAAGGGTGCCAAGGTCCCCTGGGTAGAGGTCAATGCCCAGGATGAAACTTAAATATGTGACTCAGGTCATGATGCTTACACTGTGAAATGTGTTTTGGAAATGGCTCAAGAATGTGGCATGCCAAGAGCATCCAAGTTGGGAACTGGAAATGTGTTTGAAAGTAGCTCAAATACATGGTTTAGCCCACAAGTACTTTGGAAAAGATGGATAGAAATGTTTCTGTGGAAAACTGTACTGCCTAGCAAAGAGTTTCTGGAAAAGTGTGCACCTGTTTGCAATGACCAACCATTGTGGGTCCACTTGTGCTTTAGTAACATCTGTGAATTAAATCAATATTGCACAATCCCAGCAGCTGCATTGGACATTCTGATCACTGCTTTCTGTGTGGAGTTATTGGGACCCCCTCAGCAGTTAGGTCTAGCACACACCTAGCATCCTCTCCCCTGGACCTGGTTGTTTTTACAAAAGTTAATTTTGGTTATTGTACCCCCACCCCCTCCCTTTAGATAATGAGTCTGGTATACACTCTAAAGCTAGGAGTGGTACCAATCTGAGTATTTATTTTAAAAGTAAATGGTATGCCATATGTGGGTACTAGTTCTTGTAATGGGGGGTGCCAACTTGCCAAGAGTGGTGTGGGGGTTACAGGGAAAAAAATCATACCCATGTTCATTTCACCATCCTGGACTGACCTCCTTCAGACCCTGGGCATTAGTATCAACCAGCTTTTAAAAGATGAAACAAAAACCATATTTACAAACTGGTATGCTGACACTGTTGCGTAACAACTAAAAAATGGTTCAATTAAATCTTCCATTAAAGTTGACCACCATATGTGAACAAGGCCCTTGTTAGTCAACCAGTACCCACGTTTCATCACAAGCTGACCATTATAATTTAAAAAAATGCTCGGAAAGCTGCCATCTTTTCACTATAATGGAACACACCCCCACGCTCTCCCTAGCATCACGTCATAACTTTGCTGAGCTTGGTGGGGTGGAGAGTCGGTAGCTCTTCAGAACGGGAAGTCATCCAGGACCTGGTTTAACTAAATTACGAGCATTTTTGCAATTAAAATATATCAGCATTTATGGACATGTGGCACTAGAAAGAATTACCCTGAGAGAAGGCACCCATATATTGGGTGCAAATGAGAAATTGTATAACTTTTTTTTTTAATTCAACTGTATTGTTTTTTTCAATTATAAGAGACATAACAAATAAGCCATTCACAGGACAATAAAAGGTACGATACTGTAACATAAGACAAGACAAACTAAAAGAAAAAAACAATCACAAATGACCCCTCTCCCCCCTTCCCTCCCAGGTATCACCCTTAACAACGACCTTGATGGGAATGTGACCTTAGAGATTGTATAGAGTGTAGAGGGAGTCCCATCTTTCCTTATATCTGCGCATACAGTTGCATAGACTTGCAGTCAGTTTTTCCACCCGTAAATTGGCTAACAATTCCTGGAACCACTCCATGTAGGAAATGGCAATGTTCTCTTTTTAGTGACGAAGCACCAGTGCCTTAAGAGAAAGGGCTATCATGGCCATATGAAAATGGCGTTGTTTGTTCTTAACTCCAGTGAAGTCACCTAGTAAACATATTTTGAGGGTAAACAAATTTTCTAGTCCTAAGAGAGGGTCTGTCCTTTTTTCGATGGTTTCCCAAAGTACCTCAATGGCAGGGCATTCCCAGAAGATGTGATATAGGGTACCCTCAGCTTGACTACAGCGACTACAAGTTGAGGAAGGGAGTTTACCCATTTTGTGCAGCTTCACTGGAGTCAAGTACATGTTTTGAAGGACTGAGTATTGCATGAGATGCAGTCTATCCTGTGAGATGTAAAAATGACAGGACCTCCAAATTTTATCCCAGTTAAGTGCCCTCTAAGGGAACACATCCAACCAGTAGGAAGAGGTTGCAACTTCCTGGGGATAGACTAAATCATATAGAGAAGCGTAGATAAGGGAGTCCAAATGGGGCTTGTGAGACAAAGCAATTAGGGGATGGAAAATCTCACCTACTCCTCTGCCATTACCCAGCAAGAGCTGCTAAGAAACCAGTAGGTGACAGATCTGATAATATTTGAAAAAAAAACACCTGGTCCTGCTGGGAATCTGAGCATCATATCCCCTACGGAAAGGTAGGAGTCCCCGGATGTGAACTCCTGTGGACATTTCTCTTTGAGAGATGGAAGCCACCCCTCCAGTAGAGGAACACCCTCAATGAGAAAATTAGGGTTCTGTAGGATTGGTTGTTTGGGGTCCCTACTGGGGTTATATTTCAAGACTTTACATTACTGAAAATGAACCCTCATTTACGTGATTATTGGAGAGCCATCCCATACTTTAGGGAGATCTCTAATCCGTGTATGAAGGAGGGCCTCTCGAGAGATGCCACTCGAGCCAATTAACTCTTGTTCAATGGTAAGCCAGGAAGGGACATAGGGAAAGGTGTGTAGGCTCTCTGCTGGTCACAGCCACTTTTGGTATTTATTGAGATGGCTGGCCCAATAATGAAAGCCAAAGTGAGGGAGTCGCAGACCCCCCTTCTCCTTGGGTGCAACCAATTTATGGTAGGCATGCCTGCCGAGTTTGCTGCGCCATAAAAAATCCAAGACTACCCCATTTAATTTCTTGAACCTGGTGAGAGGCAACCATAAATTCAACATACTCAGGGGGTAAAATAAACAGGGTAAAATGTTCATTTTGATCAGGCTAATCATCCCCCAGAGAGACAGAGGCATGTCCCTCCAACAGGATAAGTCTTGTTGTATCTTGGGGATCATGGAGTCAAGATTGAGAGCCTTCAATTGGGTAGTGTGTCTAGCTAGGAGAATACCTAGGTATTTAAGACTGTCTTGGGACTATTGTAGTCCCATGGAATCAAGTGAAGCCTTATGGGTCCTGTTATTCAGGGGGAAAACCTGAGTCTTACCTGGATTAACTTTATAACTGGAAACCGCACTATACTCCTAGATAGTCTTCAGGACTGCCTGGATAGAGCAAGAGGGCTGGGTGAGGTGAGAAATTGTATAACTTGGTGAATCTCATTAAATGGGCAGACTGGGTGGGCCATAGGCCCTTATCTGCCAACAATGTTTATGTATCTATGTATTATGTTTTAATACTGGGCTGGAATTCCAATATCTGTGGTATGAATATATTAAAGAAAGATACAAGTCATTCAAAAATAAAGTTGGCTCTGCACTCCAGTACTTTAAAAAATTGCTATTTTAGCTATATTTTCTGTAAAAATGGTAAACAATAGAACTTTATAAGGAATGGATAAACTATTATTCTCTTAATAAACTAACAAATACAATTTTGTAATACCATACCCGCTTGTGGGAAGGGGGGATGAGGGACCTGGAGGACCTTGCAACCTTAATTACTGAAACTATGATATGATGTTACTGTGTTACATAGTTCTGACATCATACAGGTGTAATACTTAAGTTATGACATCATTAGCCTACTATAGTATTACAGAGCTGACATCGCAGCAGCTAAGGCCAAGGGAAGGGGGGGTGGTTACACCGGAATGGAAACATCATTATTTAGAAACAGCTTTGCTTGTGTAGCATATACTTTCTGTAGTTATTATCTCTCCATTCTTTATTAGAGAGGACACTTACATAACAAATATATTCTTTATGCTTTAGAGAACAAAACAAAATGGTAATATTAAATGAATGCTGGAAATAGAAAATAGATTTAAAATCGATGTTTTGACTTTAGGTCTTCTTCAGGAAATATCTAAAACAGAAAAAAGCTAAGTAATTTTTTATGCTTTAGGGGTTAGCTAGTTTTATTGCTTTTTCCCCACTTACACCATAATCCTCTGTGACATCACAATCCATTACTATGAAAATGACTGTGACAGTACAAGAAGGACATTACGACCTCAGGTCAGATGGGGACCAGGCAGTCAAAGCAGATCAATGCCAGGGGAGAAAGATCTATTATGCACATTAATATCTTCAATAATATGGAAAGAGGAAAATAAATATATAAAAAAGTGAAATATAAGCTGAATTCTGTCTAAAACATACTTTTCAAAGTTCTTTGTAAGGTGTCAGCAGCATTTATAATAACATACTGGCTAGAGAGAAGATACATGCAGCACATCGCTGCTTGGGCTGAAGCTAGAGACCGCCTACAGTCAAGTTTCTGGGACGGTGACCATGTGTGGAACTGGTTGGTTGACTTAGAGGCAAGAATGCTGCATGTTTCTAGAGCTACATGTAAGCACCCATTGGGAGTTTACTAGTTAATTTTGGTTGTTAGGGCAGATAGGCTGGTTGCTAGATAGCTAGACAGGAAGAGTTAGTGGTGCCGGTAAGTCTGTAGGCAGGGCCTGCTTGTTGCTAGCAGGGGGGCCTCCGCATTTGAGGGTATAAAAGGGAAGGTTTTTGGCACCAAGGAGGAGCCAAGGGGGGAGATCCAATGAGTGCTGGCAGGAGGTTGGGTCCGCAAGTTTGGCCGGAGGGCCAAGGCGGGGTCAGGGTGGTCCGCTTACCACCCAGGCCTTCCACCCTTGAAGACTGGTGAGGTGGATCATGGTTTGGGTGCATAAAGGGGAGCAATGGAGTGAAGCAAAGGAGCCTGTTGGTGCATTAGGAGCTGGAGCCTGGGGAGAAGAAAGAAAAACAGGCCAGCCAAGTGAACTCCGGCACCTTGGTAGGGTAAGCATCGATAGGGCCTAAGGCTCAAAGAAAGAGTGCCCATGGGTGAGTTCAGCTGTGGGTCGGATGGTTTTCCTGTGGGCGGACCTGCTATGGTGGTAGAGCCTGAGGCACATCTTGGAAGTGGCAAAGGTGGTAGAGTTACCCCTGTTCCCCAGGCTGGAGGCCACCACAGAGTTGGGACCCAGGGTGTGAGCTGCTTGAGGAGGCGGGGAAAGTCCATTTGGAGGAGTGATGTGTGAGACCCCAGTGGGGCAGCATTCCATTGAGTGATCCCGTGTGGCACTGGCATACGTCCCCCTGATGAGTCAGTTCAGAGGTTGGAATCGCTGCAGGAGTGGAGTGTGCCAGGAGTTACTGGGATAAAGGTCAGGGGTGCCCAAAACCAGTGGGAATGAGGCCCATCTGCCGGACGAGGCCTCAGCAATTGGATGTCTGAAAGGGTTCTAGTGGTTTGGTTTTTGCTAATGGAACATCAAATGAAACTTATTGAATTAAGTCTGTATGATAGAAAAGGGTTTTGCTCCATGTGTATTAGGTGGAGAAAGTGTGAGACCAGGCAGATGGGAATGAACTGGAAAGAGTAAAAGGGTTTGGGATGGTAGAACTGTCTCGTGCTGTCGTAAGCTCAAAGTGAGGGTAAAGGAATGGAATTATCAGAAGAGGGCCTGATGGAAAAGAACGATAATTGCTGGGGAAGGAACACTAATGAGTAAGATATGAGTCAGTAGACTATGTTAGTACTAAGCTACCTAAATTAGAGGCCTTTTCAGCCCCAAACATGCTGCCAGGAAATTAGCCTTCATGACTTAAGGGAGATCTCCATAAAATTAACTAGTCTGTTAGCTCAAGAGACTGTTGCAGTAGATTTTCCAGCTATGTCTGTGAAGCAAACCCACTGTATTCAATGCCCCCATGCTCATGGAGTGGTTGTTACTGTTTTGCATTTATTTAAATTGTTTTTGCACTTTGATTTTGGAGAGGACAATGAACGTAATCAATGTGACTGTACATACTTGCCTGCTAATCCATATTCCCCCTACAGCCTCTGGAACACACAGCAGCCAACTTTGTTCCTCTGATTCCGTGACTCCCAGCCACTACCTTCGCTGAACCATGGTAAAGAGTTATTTCTGTTTTAATCATTTGGACTATGGATGCTTGTGTTATGAAGTGCGCCCTTCCACTTTTCACCACCTGGATATCCCTAGACGGGGTGAAGGGGCTTACATACAAAGTGTCATGTATTTTACAGGGAAATAGAGCAGTGGACAGTGATGCTGGGTTCCATAGACCTGTATTGCTTTTACATGAAAACGATGCAGTCAAGTTGCATGTGAAATACGGTATTATACATGAAGGAAAAATAGCCCTGGAGTAATGGGGAAAATGCCAAACTGATCTGGAAGCTCTGACAATGCTTTGCAGTGTTTGCTGGTGAAATGGCCAGAATGGCAGAAAGTCCATTGGTCCTAATCACTAAAGACATTGAACCCCCCCCCCCATGGACCATGATGCTTGAAAATTTAGAAGGCATACAGTAACTAAAGAAATCCCAGAATTCCACATTTAAATTTTTAAAATTGAATTAAAGAGAAATATTGCCTTTTACGTTTAGGATTTAAATATCAGACTCCATAGGTAAAACAATGTCAGCCTCGGTTGCCTGTTCAGGATGTGATTTAATAAGCTGGGGGGGGCTGGCAGATGTGGGAAAGGGTTAAGGGTGGCACTACAGCATGCAGCACAGACCAATATGAGGACCTACAGAGAGGAGGAAACAGCTACAAAATGGTAGAGGCGGCCATGCCAACCTTTATTCCATTCTGTAGCACGACAGGAAGTCTATTACTGAGTCAGTCCTACCTGACAGCTCCACATGCTTTTCCTCTTCCATATTTTTCATTGCATTCTCTAAGATCTGTGCTGTACATATGATCACATCGTTGTTTTTCACAACATGAGAAAAATACTCCTTTTCTTCGCAGTCTCCGCTTATTGCTACAACCTTAAACTTGTCCTTGAGGAATGGCTGAAACTCCTTGTTGAAATGCTGATCTACCAAATGGACCTGTAGGACAACAAACATGGTCAGTACTGTCTAGTCCTCCATTATAATATGAAGTAAAGCGTAACACGATATACGAGCACTTAATTTCTGTTTTTTCCTATAGAGCTTTTTTTTGCCATGGGTACGAGCATAGCTTCTCAGTCCCTGCTCGCTCCCCACTGACTGACATCTCCCCCTAAGACTTATAAGCCACTTTGTTGTCACCCAAGGCTTGCATGATGGGGCCAGGGGAAGGGCCGTGCTCCCCCCCCAAAGTCTGGATCCTGTTCGTCTCTGGCAAGGGTCCCAGGGTGATGGGGTGGGTCAGAGTGGCAAGTAAGGCCCAATGCGCCTGTCCCCGATTTTCCCATTTCCTTCCCCTGACTGGCAGCATAATGATAAAATTTTGCATGTGCGTGGCAATGCATATACTCTTCATGTGGACCGCCAGCCAATACCTGAGTGTGTAACACGCCTGCTGGACTACCAGCATGCATCCACATGGTGGTAGTGTCTGAGCGGCGTGCCAAATCCCCCCCCCCCCCGAGACGAGAGCAGCCTGTGGACATCTAATCCTCTTCCCACCCCAGCTGACTGCCAACAGCCCGAGTCCATCACTAATACAAGTCTGCTGCGTGGTGGCGGGTCAGGGGCCAGTGCTTCAGCCCTCCGCACAACCGGGCCAGACTTTATTTCTGTTTTTAACTGCTAAACATTGCTCTGCTGGAATTGCACTGCTACAACTACAGACCTGTAATCTGCTACATTAGTACTGGTGGTTCTTTAAAACTATCACATTACAAAAAATATTATGGTATCTGTTCAAAATGATATTACTGCAAAAAAAGAAACCTTTCACTGGCTACTTTAGATGAACATGAATGTTTCTGCCATAGACATAATCTGTCTGGTTTTCAGTAAGGCCTTTGTCACTGGTGCATGATAAGCTTCTGGTCAAAGTATGAGTCCAGTATATATGAGGCATACGAAAGGCGGACTGCTAATTAGCTTGGGGTCAGGAAGCAAAGGAGGTGTGGTTGAATAGCACTACTCTGAGTGGAGAGGCATGCTCAGTGGCACCCCCACCGGGATTGGTGCTGGGGCCGCTGCTGTTCAGCATTTTCATCAATGATCTGATTATGACACTACACTGGCCAGGATGGTGGACTCCCGTGAGGATGATGACAATCTTCGGGAGGACCTGAACAAGCTGGCAACCAGTCAGACTCCTGGAGTCTTCAGGCACTTTAACGTGGAGCTTACCTGTACCACTGGTTCCATGATGCACTTTGTTCCGCTTGGTCTGCTGTGCTTTCTAGGCACTTTATATGCGATGATCTTTATCTAACAAGCAGCACAAGTCAACTGCAACATTACCCTGTGTGTGCCATCTACAGACGATCCTCTCTACAACAGCCAAGACAGCACAGGATTTCCTTTTTTCATGGTACAGAAATGAGCAGAAGGGTGCTAGTACACACCTGGATGAAATGCTACAAAGGTCAATGAACCCAATCAAGCAGGGAACGCAGAATCGGTGAATGCTCAGGTCTGTTGTGGAGTAGATTGCCTGTACATGCCACACTGTTTAGTGAGTCTCTGAGCACAGGAGAGGTCCCAGAAGACTGGAGAAGGGCTCATGTGATCCTGCTCCACAACAGTGGTAGTAAGGAGGAGGCAGGGAACTACAGACCAGTCAGTCTTACCTCAATAGTGGGCAAGATTATGGAGGCACTCCTTAAGGAAAGGATAGTGCAACACCTGGAATCCATAGGAGCAGAGGATCCAAGACAGCATGGGTTTACAAAAGGAAGGTCCTGTCAAACTAATCTCATAGATTTCTTTGACTGGATAACCAGATTGGTGGACCAAGGGGAAGCAGTTGATGTTGCATACCTTGACTTCAGCAAAGCTTTCAATACTGTTCCACGTAGAAGATTGATTAATAAGCTGGGTAGGCTCGGGGTGGGTCAGAAGTTGGTCAACTGGGTGGCAAACTGGTTGATGAGCAGAAAACAGAGAGTGGTGGTAAATGGTATACAGTCAGAAGAGATGCAAGTCACAAGTGGGGTACCTCAGGGATCAGTCCTGGGGCCAGTCCTCTTCAACATCTTCATCAGTGACATTGCAGATGGACTGCAGGGTAAGGTTTGTCTGTTTGCAGATGACACCATGGGCAGAATGAGAAGAGATCTGGATAAACTAGCAAAATGGTCGGAAGAGTGGCAACTGGGGTTTAACGCAAAGAAGTGCAAGATCATGCACATAGGGAAGAGAAACCCTTAAGCCACCTATAGGCTGGGAGGGGAGTCACTGGCAGTCACAAGGAAAGAAAGAAACTTGGGCATCATCATCACTGATGACCTGAAATCATCCAAGCAGACCACTAAAGCAGTAGGTAAGGCTAAGGGGATGTTGGGGTGTATTAGTAGGGGTATCACAAGTCGGAAGAGGGAGGTAATAATCCCTCTTTACAAGACACTGGTTAGGCCCCATCTGGAGTACTGCATGCAGTACTGGAGGCCACACCTTCACAAGGACATTAACCAAACTGAGGCAGTCCAGAGAAGGGCAACCAAAATGGTGCAGGGACTGCATCAGAAAACATATGAGGGCAGATTAACGGAGCTCAATATGTACAGCATACCCTAGAGCAAAGGAGGGAGAGAGGTGATATGATTGAAACATTCAAACACCTTAAGGGCATTAACAAGGTGAGTCTAACTTGTTTCAATATAAGAAAAATAGCAGGGCAAGAGGACACAGCATGAGATTAGAGGGAGGCCGATTAAGTGGTAATGTGAGGAAGTTCTTTTTCACAGAAAGGGTGGTGGATGCATGAAACGGCCTACCTCAGGAAGTGGTGGATATGAATACAGTGCAGGGATTCAAACAGGCATGGGATAGGCATAAGGGAGCAATACAGATGAGTATGAATAGATAGGCCATTGACAGAGCAAAGGCCGACGGCACATTCATAAGGTGGAAAAAGAAATGGGCAGACTGGATGGGCCTTGCAGTCCTTATCTGCTGTCAACTTCTATGTTTCTATGTTTCTACACAGGGTAAGGTTGCAGTTGATCTGTACTGCTTGTTCTGATACAGATCACTGAAGGTGCCTATAGATTTACTGTAGCCAAATACAAGGTGTTACACTTTCTGAGGGAAAACTAGAGGTAGCACCTCATTGCCACAGTGGAAAATGAAAGGGACCTTGCGGTCATAAGAAGCACTAGCAGCATGCAGCTACTGTTATGAAGGTGGGAAGAATGTCGGGGTGCATCCAGAAAGTTGTGACCGGCAGAGCAGATATAATGCTGCCGCATTACAAAACCCTTGTCAGACCCCACCTGCAGTACTTCAGGCAGTTCTGGGCACGTCAATGTAAAAAGGAGATTGAAGCAGCTGAGAGGGTGCATAGCAGGGCTACCAAAAAGATCAGGGATATGGAAAACAGAAGCTCTGAGGACAGTCTGGAGGCCCGTAACATGTTCACCCTGGAGAAAGACAGTCACATCGCCTTTGTGCCATGCGCATCCTTCACTGACTCACTGAAAGCCCAAAGGTCAGACCTGAAACTCATCATCTACATGGCAGGCAGCAGTGTTGTTAGACCCCTACCTCAGAGGCTTGAGCCCAAGATAGTCCCCTTCCCCCCACCTACTCCCTCAGATCCTCTGACACTTGCACTTTGTTGGTCCCCCATCGAACCACTCTCATCAGTCAGTCAGGCTTTACCCATCATTTCCCACAAATCTGGACCGCCCCCCCAAATACGACACTCCTCCTCCTACTCCCTTGCCTCTGCCTTACATAACTTTCTCTCACCTAACTGCTCCTGCTTTAACCCTCCTTAACTGTCCTCCTATACCTCTGCTCCTCTCCATGACTCACATCCCCTATTAAACCTTTCTCCCCCCGAGACTCCTTCTCAGCACGTTCTCCTCTCCCATCACCACTTACCCCCTCACTCCTACCCCTAACCTTCTCCCATCACCACTTACCCCCTCACTCCTACCCCTAACCTTCTCCCATCACCACTTACCCCCTCACGCCTACCCCTAACCTTCTCCATCACCACTTACCCCTCACTCCCCCCTAACCTTCTTCCATCACCACTACCCCTCACTCCTACCCCAACCTTCTCCCATCACCACTTACCCCTCACGCCTACCCCTAACCTTCTTCCATCACCACTTCACCCCTCACGCCCACCCCAACCTCTCCCATCACCACTTACCCCTCACGCCTACCCCAACCTTCTCCCATCACCACTTACCCCTCACGCCCTACCCCTAACCTTCTCCCATCACCACTTACCCCCTCACGCCTACCCCTAACCTTCTCCCATCACCACTTACCCCCTCACGCCTACCCCTAACCTTCTTCCATTACCAACTTGCCCCTGCTTAGTTTTGACCTCTGGCAGGGTTATCAGCTTCCTGAAGGGGTCTAGCACTGGGCAAGCCTCCTCCTCCTCCTCCCCCTCCCATCCCCCTCTCTCCTTTCTACCCAACTTGTTCTCTCCTAAATCTGTCTTCTGTTGGGATTCTTAGCACCCTGGTGATATCTACTCTCAGGTAGTTTCTTCCCTCCCTCCTTTTTTTCCTTTCCTCTTCTATCCCCCATATTTCCCTCTGCCCAACTTGTCTTCCTAATTCTATCCCCTGGCAGGGTTCTCTGCATCCTGGGGAGCCTAGCAGTGGGCAATCATGTTTCATTCACCCCCCCCCCATCCTTTCTACACAATTAGTCCTTGTCTGATTCTGTGCTCTGACAGGGTTCTCAGCATCCTGGAGTTGCCTAGTATTAGGCAAACTTCTTCTTTCCCTCCTCTTCCCTCCTTTCCCGTCATCCTTTTTTCTCTCTTCCCAATGTATCCTCACCTAGTTCAGACCCCTGGCATGGTTCTCAGCATCCTGGAGGGGTCTAGTACTGGGAAATTACTCTTCCTTCCCTCCCCTTTCCCCTCCATCCTTTCTACCTAACTCATCCTTGCCTGTCTCTGCTCTCTGACAGGGTTCTCAGCATCCTGAAGAGGCTTAGTCTTAGGCAAGTTTCTCCCACCCCTCCTCCTCCTTCCCTTTATCATCCCCTCTAATATCTCTATCCAACTTGTCCTTGCCTACTCCTGCCCCTTATTCTAAGTCCTCACCTCATTCCATCACTGGCAGCGATCTCTGCACTCTGAAGGGGCCAGTTCCAGGCATGGCTCATCCTTCCCTACCCTATCCCTTACCCCCACCTCCCTCCTGCCCCTCTCTACCCCCATGCACTTAAACAAAGGAATTAGTTCACTTACACTGATAACTTGCACTTTTTGTTCTGTCCGAGGTGCTCCCAGATTGCACTAGCCCTGTGTTAACTTGCCCCCGCAACTGATTGTTTGCTCACTTTGCTCTGGTAATGGTCCTCCCCCCATCATTATCCTCTCCTTCCCCCAGCTGGTTTCTGTTGTCTACCCCTCTACTTTCCTTGATGTCCCCCTTGCTGCACCCCATTTATTCATTCAATAATTGCTAAATTATCTGCCTCTTAACTGTGATTTGACACTAAGGTTACATTAAATTTGTTTACTAGTTCCTCAGATATGCCACTTGTATTTAAATGCATATTCCACAGGTGTGATATATTTAACTGTATGTTATGTCACACATGCGATTGTATGATTATTTATAATATTTTTTAACTGTATGTCTTGTTACAAATGTAATTGAATGCTTCATTTCTCGGATATGTTAAATGGTAAACTGTATGTCTAATTCTTCATCCAATTGTACCCCCCCCCCAGGCTGCACCGGGAGACGAGCAATTTGTTGTTCAGTGTGCCTCCCTGGTGAAACATTTCAATAAATAAAAATGTCTTATTATGGGCCACAGACCTTCACTGAATGCTACAGCTGAAAGAAGCCCTGCAAAAAAAAAAAAGAAAAAAAAATCTACAACCTTTCCTTGGCCTTTGAGGGCTTAATCCTCTGATCTTTTGTCATTCTAGTAATGTCCCTGATGCTAGATCAGTCATCAAATGAATAAAAAGTACAGAAGACAAGCATTTGCCAATGCAGAGGGTTTGCCGCATGCTCTGGTGTCATAGGGGGTGCATAGTGCTGTCACCACTGAAAGTGACATTAAAAACTGCTCAGTGAAGGAATCATTTTATTAAAAGTTAAGAATGCAAAGTAGAAGTGATGATGTTGGGCAGTGTAACTGTCTTGTTAATATTTATGCCACGCATTTTCAACATACCCTTCTAAAGACCCCACCTCATGAACAAAGGCAGTGAAAAATGTCAACTCCTGTCTGAAAGGTGATTTCATGCAGCAACTGCAAAATCACCTGTCAGGGTGCAAAAAAAACATTTTGTCCAGAATCTGAAAAATGACAGCTGTCACATTTATGAAGTGCTGTGAAGAAATGGCTATATGGAAAATCTGGGCTCAAAATATTGAAAATTGCCAAAGTTACAAGCCTATGCTCGCAAATTTCAATGGAGGCCCATAACTTTGATATTTTTTAATATTTTTACACCAAATTTTCAACATAGCCTTCTTAAGCCCCACCTCATGAACAAAGGCAGAGAAACATTTTCAACTCCTGGCCAAAAAGGGATTTCATGCAGTGACTGCAAAATCACCTTTCAGGATACAAAACAAACATTTTGGCCAGGATCTGAAAATGGCAGCTGTCACATTCATGACGTGCTGCGAACAAATGGCTATATTGGGAATTTGGGGTCAAAATATTGAAAATTGCAACATTACGAGCCTGCATTCACACATTTCATAGCAGGCTCATAACTTCATTGTTTTTTAATATTTTTACACCAGATTTTCAACATAGCCTTCTTATGACTTCACCTCATGAACAATGGTGGAGAAAATTTTCAACTCCTGCCCGAAAGGTGATTTCGCGCAGCAAACGCGAAATCACCTTTCAGGATAGATTTTCCTAACATCACTTGTATTGTTCATGAAGTGTGGTCCCAGAAAAGGTATTAAAAAATGGGCAAGTTATGCCACAAAAGCAGTGCACATTCATGAGAAATCTCACATAGGTCATTATGAGTGCCATCAATCACAAACAGTGATGCTGCAGTTCTAGAAGGGCATTGTGCACGTGGGTGGTCAGCATGCAGTCATAGCCACATTAAGCTGTTTAAACAACAGTACCATTTTGGTTGGGTGGTGGAGAGCCACTGTTGATTTAAGAATTCTGTGTCTCTTTCCTTCTCACTGCCCCCTATGCTTTCAGTGTAGAAGAAAAGGTGCCCCCCTGGATCATGGGTGGGAGGCATGTCCATCACAACTGATAGGGTGGCTCTATTTGTGTTTCTACAGCACCTCAGTAATTACCTCCAATAAATTTAGATGATGTGCACTGGCTAGCCTAGAACCACAGTTAGACCCGGTCAGGGTGATTGGAGATGGGGATTTATTTGTTGCATGTCATTTGCTCTTCGTAAGTGTCCTGTAACCTTGCAAAATCAGACTGATGAAAGAAACACAGCTGTTGAATGGAATTATGCAGTAACTATTACGTTGTAGGAAACTGGGGAGGGGTCTCAAGCAAGTAGCTACTTCTGTCACTTTCTCAGAAGTACTACCTGTGAGAGGCAAGGGGAGAGCATAGGAGTGCATGCACCAGGAACTTTAACTCATGGTTGAAGAACTGGTGCTGTGAGGAAGGGTTTGGATTCATTGGTGACTGGGGACCCATCTGAAGGGATGGAGGTTTATTCAAGCCTGACGGCCTGCATCCATCCTGGAGGGAATCCAAGCACTCAATGATAAGTTTAAATGCTACATTGACAAGCATTTAAACTAGCAAAAGGGGTGGCAGGCCAGCAAGGACGGTACCTACTTGCTCACCCCACAGCTAGTAATGGAACCAGTGAACCAGAGGAGTGGCTATCTCTGCAAAGCAGTGTGCAAAAGATGGAGATTAGTGTCCAAAGGTGGATAAGCAGAAAAGGGGCAAAATTCAGCAGAAGAGCAGACAGCAAGGAGAACCAGGGATAAATGACAACCAAGGAAGGGCTGGAGTAGAACAGTGAAGCAGTCTAGGGAGGTCAAATCATGAAGCTATGTGTGCAAATGCCAGAGCCTTAGCAACAAGATGGAAGATCTGGAGGCTGTCATGGTACAGTCAGACCTGGACATTGTGGCCATCACTGAAACCTGGTGTAATGATAACCATGACTGGGAGATGGCCATACTGGCTACAACATATTCAGAAGAGACAGAGCAGGCAAGAAGGGAGGAGGAGTGGCACTGTATGTGAAAAATGACATAAGGGCCACACAGATCCAGGAGGAACAAAATGGGGAGATACTGTGGGTTAAGCTGGAAAGGAAAATGGGGCCAGCCATCCGCACAGGTGTGGTCTATAGACCACCAGCCCAGGAGGAAGAAACAGATAGGGAGTTGATGCAGCCATCCAAAGGATGGCAGACAAGGGTGAGGTAGTACTGGTTGGAGACTTCAATATACCAGACGTGGACTGGAGCATCCCAGCAGCAGCATCAACTAGGAGCAGATTTATCCTGGACTCCTTCAGGGTGCCTTCCTCAAGCAACTGGTCATGGAACCAACTCGGCAGAAGGCAATACTGGACCTTGTGCTCACAAACAGGGACAGTGTGATGGGGAGTAACAGTGGAGAACACCTGGGTAACAGTGACCACAGTCTTGTGGTTTGAAATCACAGAAGAGCAGAACCAAACCACACAAAAACACGTATCCTGGATTTTAGGGGGGCAGACTTTGGGAAAATGGGGAGATGCTTGAAAGAGGCATTAAGGGGAATGGGACAGGAATCAGGGATTGAGGAACAGTGGGCAGTATTTAAAATGGGGATTATAAGAACAACAGAATTATGCATTAAGCAGGTTAGCAAGAGGAAAAGAAAGAGGAGACCATTATGGTTTTCCAAAGAGGTAGCAAAGAACGTGAAAGCCAAAAAGATTGCATTCAGGCAACACAAAAAGACACAGGCAGAAGGGGATAGGGAGAAGTACCAGGAGAAACAAAGGGAGGCAGGGAAGTCAGTAAGGGAAGCCAAAGCTCAGACAGAAGAACACATTGCAAAATCAGTGGTTAAAGGGGACAAAACCTTTTACAGGTGCATAAGTGAAAAAAGAAGGACAAAGGGAGGGATAGTGAGACTGAAGGGGGAGGATGGGAGCGTGGAGGATGACAACAGTAAAGCTGACATATTGAACAGGTATTTCTGCTCAGTCTTTACTAAGGAAGAGGGGATAATGGGTCTGAAGGAGTACAAGGGGTGAGAATGGTGCAGAAATGGACACAAGTCCCTTTACACGAGAAGGGTCCTGAAGGAACTGGAAGTATCAAGAGCTGATAAAGCAATGGGGCCAGATGGGGTGCACCCAGGGTCCTTAAAGAACTAAGAGAGGTGGTGGCTGAACCTCTGGCTATCCTGTTCAGCCAATCACTGGAAACAGGGAGGTACCCAAAGACTGAGGACAGCAGATGTGGTCCCCTTATACAAAGTGGGAACAAAGAGGCAGCAGGAACTACAGACCAGTCAGCCTCACCTCGGTAGTGGGAAAGATCATGGAAGCACTACTGAAGAGAGATTGGTGGAACATCTGGTTGTCAATGGACTACAGGACCCAAGGCAGCATGGTTTCACCAGGGGAGGTCATGTCAGACCAACCTCATTGAATTTTTGACTGGGTGACTAGGAGGTGGATCAGGGGAGGCAGTGGACATGGCCTATCTGGACTTCAGCAAGGCCTTTGACACTGTGCCACATAGAAGACTATTACACAAACTGGGGAATATGGGTGTGGGCAGGACAGTAGTGTGGTGGGTAGGTAACTGGCTGGGTGGCAGGACACAGAGGGTGGTGGTAAATGGCTGTCACTCCACAGAGGGAAGAGTGACCAGTGGGGTACCACAGGGATCAGTGCTGGACCGTCCTATTCAACATCTTCATCAGTGACATTGCACAGGATCTAGAAGGCAGAATTTCACTGTTCGCTGATGACACAAAGCTCTGTAACAGAGTAGACACACCAGAGGGTGTAGACAGAATGAGAAGGGACCTGCAGAAACTTGAAGAATGGTCAAGGGTTTGGCAGTTGAAATTCAATGCAAAGAAGTGCAAGATAATGCATATGGGGCACAAAAACCTGGCACAATATATCAGTTGGGGTGAGGATATAGCATGCACCAAGCAGGAAAGGGATCTTGGGGTTGTCATCTCTGATGACCTCAAAGGTAGGGAAACAGTGTGACAAGGCATCAGGTAAAAGCAAATAGGATGCTGGGATGTATAGGCAGGGGCATCACCAGCAGGAAAAGGGAGGTCATAATTCCGCTATACAAGACACTAGTGAGGCCCCACCTGAGTACAGTGTACAGTTCTGGAGACCATACCTACAAGGACATAGACAGGGTAGAGAAGGTTCAGAGGAGGGCAACAAAGATTGTGCATGGGTTGCATCACAAGTCCTATGAAGACAGGTTGAAGGAACTGAACATGTACTCCCTGGAGGAGAGGAGGGAGAGGGATATGATAGAGACATACAAGTATCTTACAGGGAGTAACAGGGTGCAGGAAAACACTATTTTTAAGCAAAAAGATGTTTCAGGACTAGAGGGCATGGGATGAAGTTGGAGGGAGGATATTCAGAGGAAACATGAGAAAGAATTTCTTCACAGAACGGGTGGTGGACAAGGGAACACCCTGCCAGAGGAAGTGGTGGGAGCTGAAACAATCACGGGATTTAAGAATGCATGGGATAGACATAAAGGAATTCTAGAGGTCAGGGGTAAGGGGAAATAGACTTCTAGGAAAACAAACTGAACTTACAAGCTCAAATGGGCAGACTAGGTGGGCCATAGGCCCTTATCTGCCGACACTGTCTATGTATCTATGTATCTATGTTGTCATGGTGATGTACATTATGAAAGTTCCAGGGCCGTAATGCTGACACAGAATAATGGGTACTTAAATGGCTGAAAAGGCAGGGCTAAACAAATAGCTCTGGTTAAGTTACCTTACTCTGAACTGAAATATTTACTCTTTTGGTATGAAACCGTATAGTTCAGAGGAACTCACTACCCTGAGGCTACCAAAAATATTGTCTGTGCTGCCAAAATATTAAAGAGATAATTCTTCTCTACGCTATTCGTCGGTCTAGTTCTGGAACAAATTCAGTAAAACATGCAAAACTCATAATGTAAACCTTTTTTATACAGATTATAATGAACTTATATGTTTGAACTCTACAGAAAGTCCTTATGCAATATTATTAGTAACTTTTCTTCAAATGGTAAGGTAAGAATTTGCAATCCCTTTTTGCTCCAATGCTTGATGGTTCTTTTTTATGAGTCCTTACTACTAGATTTATACTGACATAGCGTTCAAACCTAGTAGCAGTTTCATCTGTTTATTTATGTTTTTTCACTGTACTTATTGTGCATGTTTTTTTTAGTAAGGTGATAACCTGCCCAGTTGAATATTTACTGTTGTTGTTTTTTTTTCCTCTTTCTTTTACTTCTTTTACTTATTGTTTGTATTTTTTTTGTGTGTGAATATGCTCTTAAATGTATTGGTTGTATGTTAAAAATGCTTAATAAAAATATATTGACAAAAAAATAGATAATTCGCGCTAGTCTGGTTCACGGCTGGGACTGTGAGGAAGGGGGTGGGGTGCAGGGGGAGGGCAACATTCCACTGGGTCATGGTCTGTTTGGCCTGTCTCCATCTGCTACTCACAGACCCGTTCCACTCTGGAGAGGAGTCCCTGTCTGACCATCAGGCACGATGCAACCCAGGGTGGCGATTTGCAGGACACATGGGTCATTATCCACGGAACTGCACGGGAGACATCAAGCCGCTGACAAGTGCTCCTCTGTGGAACTGGAACAGGTAGGAGTATGGGACACAGAGCTTGAGAGAGTGTGGCACGGCCAACAGACTGAGGAGCAGTATGGAGTGTGGGGTTCTGTGGGGGGGAAGCAGTGGAGCGTGGCAATCCGCACGGTGGTTGGGTGGGTATCCATGGAGCCCACCGGGACACATGACAGCAATCCATGAGGGCAACGTACATGCTTCTGTGGGTAGTGTGGGTTGGGGAAGGGGGGCTCACAGCTGCTATGGAAGGAAACACACCGTATTCTACCATACCACTGTCCCAGTTAAGACAGCAGAGGGTGGCGATCCGCGGGGTGGATGGGTGAGCCGCAACAGATATGGGGGTTTGGTGTGGTGACTGAACAGTGGCAGGGTGTGAGTTGCCTGCCCCTAACCAAGGAGAGAGACACAACATGCGGTACACTGAAAGACAGAGAAAGAGAGAGAGAGAGAGAGAGAGAGAGCGCGGTAAACAGGAAACAGCAAGGGACCCAGGCAGCAAGCTGTGCAGCTGCTCATGATGTACTGGCACCCATTTGAGACAGACAGAGAGAGACAGTCAGTGAATACAATGTGCTAGCAGCGGAGGGATGGGACGCCCTACTGTAAGACATGGGGGTGCTTGCAATCACAGACCGCGGACACTGTATTCTTAGCACTGTGTCTTTTTCCTGGTCGCAAAGTGTTGCTGTGTTGATGACTGTCTCAATTTCTGTTGCTCTCAGGTGCTATAGTGACAGTAAAACAGCAATTAGGGCCACCAGCAACAAGCATCGATGGACGGTCTTCCTCGTTGCAGGCACACATTCCAGTCTGACCATTACAGATCAGCCTGGCTTGCTGGGCAGCGCGGTTCAAAGGGACGGCGACTTCTTTTGAAGTTGGTGCCACCCCTGCCCAGCAAGCCAGAAACTCTGTCATAGTCAGCCTCAGTACTGATTGGTCTGTTACTGTCATGCCCCTGCAACACTGCTGTGCATTGGACGGACAGTGTCACACCCCTCAAAGGCTCACTCTCATACCAACGTGTTCGCTTGCACTCACGCGCAAGGCAAACATAATAAAGGACAGAAGATTGGACCAGCTAGTCCTGTTTGTTTTGAAGTTGCCCAGTCAGTGAAGTCAGAGTGGATGACAATCTTTGTCTAGAATTTATGAGTCCCTAGCCTAAGGAGCTCTACATTCTTAGGAGTGACTGATACCTTACCTTGTTTACAAGCACAGCCACCTTCCCATTTTGTTTCCTTTCCAGGTGCTTCCTAACAACATACACAGCTGCTCTTGTCTTGCCACCACCGGTTGGAAGCCAGATGATAACATTGTATCCTCGCAAAGCAGGCTGTACAACCTCTTTTTGATAATCATACAAATTGAACTCCATTTGGCGCCAATATCTGAAAGAAAATTAGAGAAGGTAAAGCAACGGAAGTGAGTAAGGAATTTGCTTTTACCATGTGGGGTGGTGGAAGCATATCACAAAGGGAGGCAGTATAGCGCAGTGGTTTAAGGTTCTGAGCTGCAAATCTGGTGACATCCAGCAGACCAGACCTGGGTTTGAATCCCACAGCTTCCACTTGCATACTGTGTGACCTGAGCAAGTCACTTATCTTCCCTGTGCTCTCAGGTCGCTCCTGTAAAAAAGGTTTCAGCTTAGTGTGCTACTCCTGGTTAAACAACTAAAAAAAAAAAAAACATTATCACCTGGGAGACAAATGTCTGGCAGTTCAACCTAGAGGACAGAGCACAGAGCTGTGAACCAAGAGATTTAGGTTTAAATCCTGGAACTGACACTCACATTGTGACCCTGAACAAGTCATGTTTCTGGACCACATTGTAATCTGTCTCTAAAGTATCTCTGTGCAGTTTGAGTCTCCATGGGCACCTATATAAATCGACATCTTTTTCCCTCCATTTTTTGAATAGCAATGTGCTTTGATATACAGTTTGTGTGAAATGGTCTAGTGAAAACTCTTCTTCTCTCCCTACCTCTCAACCAGTCAGCACTAACATTCATGGTACTGGCCTTCAAAAGGCAATGTAAATGGCCATAATGTGTAGCACTTTCTTATTTTAAAGACTAATACATTTAAGAATGGTGGGCCCCATTTGGATGCGAGCCCGGGAGCTGGAGGGCCAGCTGGGGGAGGAGGATCAACCATCTGTTGGACTGCTGTCCTTCTCCAGTGGGGAGGGTGGGATAGCACTTGGTGCTTAACTGACCCCTTTCAAAGGCCAGGGGAGTTGCAGCAGAGGTTTTCAGGTTCTGGGAGGTGTGCCAGACATCAGCGTGTCGCGACTGTACATCATTGCATGCCACACCTCCCAACAAAACGGGGAAAAACATGGCTGAGGCATGGAGGATGTCCACCTCTCACACTGAGCCCCACACAACTAACTGAGACACTCCACCACTGGGTCTTTACATGGCACCATTCGGGGAACAGCATGCAAGGGACTCCCCAGTGGCTCCACCCTGGGGGATAGGGTGAGGTAGTGGGGATGGTGGACCAATCAGAAGCCAGCCAACAAAAAAAAAGGATAGTGGGCCCCATATATTTAGTGTTCAGGAATATTTGGAGTGACCTACAGACCTCCCACTCAAGGAGAAAAGCTGGACAGGATACTACAGAAGACGTTCCACATGACAGCTAATGGGGACGTGCTGCCAGTAGGAGACTTCAACTTGCTGGATGTCAACTGTAGCAACCTGGCTGCAGCCACAGCCAGGAGCAGAGACATCCAGAAAGCCCTGCAGGGGGTGTGTCTCATGCAGCTAGTGGCAGAGCCCACCTGAGAGGGAGCAACTTTGGACCTGGTACTCACCAACAGGGACAGAATTTAAGATGTTAAGGTGGGATCAAGCGATCACACTATGGTATGATTCAAAGTGAGAACAGCTGAGGAGTCAAACCACACGAAAGCAAGGGTCCTGGATTTTAGGTGCGCTGACTTTGCAAAGATGGGGGAATGTCTTAGGAACTCACTGGAAGGGAAGGAGAAGGGTGTAGAGGAACAATGGGTGAATCTAAAGGAAGCCATGGGGAGGCAACAAGCCTCTGCATTAGTCAAGTAAGCAAAACCAAGAGAAAGAAAAAAAACAATATGGTTCTCAAAGGGAGTGGCCAAGAAGGTAAGGGTGAAAAGGGTGGCATTCTGGAAATACAAGAAAACACAAAGGGAGAAAGATGGGGAAAGTAGGGGAAGGAAGGGAAAGCAGTCATGAGTACAAAGGCACAAACAGAAGAAAAACTAGACCAGGCAATAACAAAAGAGGACAAGAACTTTTTCAGGTGCATTAGCGAAAGGAAAAAAACTAAGGGCAGGATTTGCCAGACTAAAAAAGGTAGGAGAGGAGTGGGCAGAGGGAGACCAAGAAAAAACAGAAATGCTGAACAAATATTTTTGTTTAGTATTCATGGAAGAAGGGGAAGGGGAGGGACCAAAGTCAGGCGTCAGAAGCACCGCTGGAAAGGAAGTGGACTCCAGTCCATTTACAGAGGAGAGAGTCCTAAAGAAACTCACAAAAGTGAAAATGGGCATGGCACTGGAGCTGGATTGGATACATCCCAGAGTATTAAGAGAACTCAGGCAGGTGCTGACAGCACCACTGACAGCCATGTTCAATGGATCACTGGTAACAGATGTGGCACAAAGGACTGGAGGAGGGTGAATGTAGTCCCTCTCCACAAAAGTGGGAGCAGGGAGGAGGCTGGCAATTACAGGCCAGTCAGCCTGACCTCGGTGGTGGGGAAACTAATGGAACCGCAACTAAAAGAAAGGTTTGTGATATATCTTGAAGCCAGCGGAATGCAGGATCTGATGCGGCGTGGTTTCACAGTGGGAAGGTCTTGTTAAACTAATCCAATAGACTTACTTTAACTGGGTGACTAGGGAAACTGATAATAGAGGGGCGTTGGACGAGGTCTACCTGGATTTCAGCAAGGCCTTTGACACTGTCCCACATAGGAGGCTTGTAAACAAGCTGGGCAGTTTGAGGGTGGGACCCAGGGTAGTAAACTGGGTTAGAAAGTGGCTGAGTGATAGGATGCAGAGGGTGGTGGTGAACGGAGTCAAATCCGAAGAGAAGAGGGTGACCAGCAGGGTCCCGCAGGGATCAGTGCTGGGATCGGTGTTCTTTAGTGTCTTCATAAGTGACATTGCAGAAGGACTGAAGGGGAAGGTATGCCTGTTTGCAGATGACATGAAGATCTGCAACAGGGTGGACACTCCAGGAAGGATGGAGAACATGAGAAGGGACCTCAGCAGGCTTGAGGAGCAGTCAAGGATGTAGCAGCTAAGATTCAATGTAGAAAAGTGCAAGATCATGCTCGTGAAGCACAGAAATGCAGAGGAGGAGGAGTACACGATGGGGGGAAGGTACTAATGGCCACCAAACAGGAAAGGGACCTGGATGTAATCATATCTGATGACCTGAAGGTCGCCAAACAATGTGAGAAGGCTGTGAGAAGAGCCAGTGGAATGCTGGGGTGCATAGGGAGAGGTATCAGTGCGTTCAGCAAGGCCTTTGACACTGTGCCACATAGAAGACTATTACACAAACTGGGGACTATGGGTGTGGGCAGGACAGTAGTGTGGTGGGTAGGTAACTGGCTGGGTGGCAGGACACAGAGGGTGGTGGTAAATGGCTGTCACTCCACAGAGGGAAGAGTGACCAGTGGGGTACCACAGGGATCAGTGCTGGGACCGGTCCTATTCAACATCTTCATCAGTGACATTGCACAGGATATAGAAGGCAGAATTTCACTGTTAGCTGATGACACAAAGCTCTGTAACAGAGTAGACACACCAGAGGGTGTAGACAGAATGAGAAGGGACCTGCAGAAACTTGCAGAATGGTCAAGGGTTTGCAGTTGAAATTCAATGCAAAGAAGTGCAAGATAATGCATATGGGGCACAAAAACCCTGGCACAATATATCAGTTGGGGGTGAGGATATAGCATGCACCAGCAGGAAAGGGATCTTGGGTTGTCATCTCTGATGACCTCAAGGTAGGGAAACAGTGTGACAAGGCATCAGGTAAAGCAAATAGGATGCTGGGATGTATAGGCAGGGCATCACCAGCAGGAAAAGGGAGGTCATAATTCCGCTATACAAGACACTAGTGAGGCCCCACCTGGAGTACAGTGTACAGTTCTGGAGACCATACCTACGTAAGGACATAGACAGGGTAGAGAAGGTTCAGAGGAGGGCAACAAAGATGGTGCATGGGTTGCATCACAAGTCCTATGAAGACAGGTTGAAGGAACTGAACATGTACTCCCTGGAGGAGAGGAGGGAGAGAGGGGATATGATAGAGACATACAAGTATCTTACAGGGAGGAACAGGGTGCAGGAAAACACTATTTTTAAGCGAAAAGATGTTTCAGGACTAGAGGGCATGGGATGAAGTTGGAGGAGGACGATTCAGAGGAAACATGAGAAAGAATTTCTTCACAGAACGGGTGGTGGATAAGTGGAACACCCTGCCAGAGGAAGTGGTGGGGGCTGAAACAATCACGGGATTTAAGAATGCATGGGATAGACATAAAGGAATTCTAGAGGTCAGGGGTAAGGGGAAATAGACTTCTAGGAAAACAAACTGAACTTACAAGCTCAAATGGGCAGACTAGGTGGGCCATAGGCCCTTATCTGCCGACACTGTCTATGTATCTATGTATCTATGTATCTCTAGCAGAAGGAAAGAGGTGGTGAGGCCATTGTACAGAACATTGTTGAGACCTCATCTTGAGTACTATGTTCAGTTCTGGAGGCCACATCTCTGGAAGGACATAGACAGAGTAGGGTGGTTCAGAAAAGGGCAACAAAAATGGTGCAGGGACTGCATCAGAAGCCATATGAGAAGAGACTAGAGGAACTCGTTGTGTATTCCCCTGGAAGAGAGGAGAGAGAAGGGAGATATGATAGAGACTTTCAAATACCTCAGTATAACAAGGTACAAGAGGGTAGCATCTTTCAGAAAGATGTTGAAGAGCAAGGGGCCATGATATGAAAATGGGTGGAGGGAGGGGTGTACACTCAGGGGTAACATGAGGAAGTATTTTTTCACAGAAAGGGTGGTGGATGCATAGAACAACCTACCAGTGGAGGTTGTGGCAGCAAAAACGATAGATGAATTCAAAAATGCACGGGTTAGGCATACGGAAACCCTAACAATATGAAAGAGGGGTAGGCTGCAGATCACTTAGGATCTGTGGTATATGAAACAGGCAGGGGAAATGGGAAGACTAGGTGGGCCAAGTGGTCCTTATCTGCTATCAAATTCAACATTTCTATGTTTGTATTAAAGGATACCTAAACAAGCAGTTTTTTAAAACTACAAACTCCAAAATCTGGTTTCATAACAAGGTAAAGTAGAGGCTGCTGTTTACATTTATGCTGAAACTGCATTTATGTAAATGATATAAATGCAGTTTCATAGCTTTTGAAAAATGTAAACATCAGCCTTTCACTTTCATAAAACAGCCTTGGTTTCTCCCTAAGATGTCTGCCAAGTCTGTTAAGTGATGAGTCATGATGACATCATCTTAGCCAAAGACAGCCCCACATATATTTCTATAGTGCTTACTAGTTCTTCTTTCCCTCTTTGTTTTGAATTGTTGTACCAGAGTGATCAACACCATGTATTAACTCATGGATTATTTTGATCAGTACTCATGTTAGGCTATGATTTTGTTTATTTTGTTTACTTTAACTTGTGGAAAATGTTTTTGCAATCCTGCTGACTTTTTCCTTGACAAACTGCATTGCAGTACAACACTTCAATTACCTGATGATCTTGTGGTTATGTGATGCACTGAATTTTGTTTTTTTTGTTAACCAGGAGAGACACACTAAGCTGAAAGCTTGTTTACAGGTGTGGTCTGGAAGCACAAGGAAGTGTAATGACTTGTTCAGGGTCATAGAGCAAAGTACTGGTCTGGTTCAGTTCCGAAGCCCATGCTTTCTTGTTAATCCACAAATAAGGCTTTCTTTTTCCATGTGAACCTCCTGCATCTAGCCTGCCTTCTGTTGAACACCCCACCATCCATACTCTGTCCTTAGTACTGCCTGGTGCTGCATATGTGCTTACGGTCTCATGAAGAGAATTATCATACCTCAGATTGTAATCTTGTACCTCAGAGAGTTGTGCACACCTATACCAATATGCATCATCAGCTGGCACTGTTACAAAATTCCTCCCAAATCACTCTCCAGTCCACATTTTCAGTGTCTGACTTCTGCTCCCACAGTAAACATTGAGTTGATCACCACTCTTCTGCACAGTGACGGTAGTATGTACAGTTCCCCTGTTGTGTTTTTTCCCACCTCATTAACCAACAACTAGGTCTTCCTGGAAGGCCAAGCAATAAGCATCATGACCCACCTGAAAAACTGCTGTTCATGCCCTCATAAGGGCTGCATTTATGATGGATAATGATATTATTAGCAGGAGAGGCATACTAATACCTTGAGCAAATCCACCCAACTTCCAGTGTCAGTCTACTCATTTATCTGTGATCTGCAGAACCCCACAGGACAGTTCCCAGCAATTCTTCTCCAGTACTTTTCTGTGCTCTACTCCACAATTCGAGTTGGCTGGCTACCACCCTTCCAAATCTTGAATGAGCTACACACAACTCCCTCAATACTGTCCTAGCAAACGTCAACACCCCCTCCACCCGAGGGTAATCTCCCTACACTGAATTCAAGTAACAGTTTAGGTGCAGCCCTGCCACTCTGAGTATTTGTCATTGCTGGCTACTGTCACCCACAGTCAGGTAGTGATCACGATGTTGGCAGCCCAACATTTCAGATCTCACAGTGATCTGCTCAATGTCCTCCTTCATGTCCTCAACTAACCTGAATATAGCTATACCCTGTTGGAATGACCTCTTCAGTCCCTCTCTAGCATTCATTCTTCTCACCTGCTCCCCACACCAAACACTGGTGAGTTCACTACCCTTCTGCATCATGAATGTGGTTAGTACAGTCTCCCATGTTATTTTTACATATTAATAATAAACATGATCTTCTGGTAAGCCAGGCTGATAGCTGCATTGCACAAGTGGAAAAATAGGCATTCCTACCCATGTAAGATCTAAGCCACCTATGATTAGGCACTATTAAATGACGTGCATAATGATGTGCACACCCATCATTTAATAGTGCCTAATCAAAGGGTAGCCTAGATCTTTTGAGGATAGGAAAGCCCATCATTCCCCGTGTTCCCTGTTGCTATCAGCCTGACTTACTGGAAAGATACGTTTATATTTGATATGTCAAAATAAAATGGGGACTGTACTGCTTGCATTCATGATGCAGAAGGGTGATGGGCTCACCAGTTTTCGGTGTGAGGAGGAATAGTGAAGCATGAATACCAGAGGGGGACTGAGAAGGCCACTCCTGCAAGGTACTGCTATATTCAGGGAAGGGGGAAGACAGAGGAGAGAAATATGAGCAGATTACTGTGAGAAATAAAATGTGGGCTGCCAGCACCTTGATCACTACCTGACCCTGTTGTCCTGGCCAACATTCCCCCTTCCCATAAAACCAGTTCATGCAATTGTCCAAGGCTCTGTGTGGATATTAATGTATGAAATGGCTGCCACTACATGTTCAGTCACTTCACTACCAGTCTAGTATTGTTTGTAAAGCACTTTGGGATACAATGTGTATGAAAACCACTATAGAAATGCTGATTCTTATTATTATTATTTCCCATGGAAAAAGAAGACAAGACAAACATATATTTGAGTTTCGAGAAAGTATGAACTCTAACATTAGACTGAACAAGAAGTTTGCTACAAAAAAGTGGTGGCTCTAGGGGGTGGTGAAGGGTGTAGCTGCACCCCCCCACACACACACACATAGTAATGTTACTTACGTGCTGCTGCTGCTGCATTTCACTTTGTTGAAGAAGTCTAATTTATTGATCGTACAAATGTTTACATTCAAACTAGGATTACATTTGTAGGTTCTGTCAAAAACGTACTAGAAAAGAATAGCAGAACATATAAAGGTTTAATAACAATGTTAAAAAATGCATATTAAGCATGCACACCACCCCAGCACCCCAACTGTAGCATCTTGGATTCACCATAACCATTAGACCACCAGGTTATTCAAGATTTGTACTGCACTGTGGTTTGCCACAGAGAAAGTCGGTTGGATTAAAACACAATTTCAGCATGTTAAAGTAAACAAAATGAACAGAACTATAGCTTAACATGTGTATTATATAAAATAATGCACATGGTTTTAACCATTTGGGTGAAACAATTATATACAAAGGGAAAAAATAACTAGTTGGCACTATAGAGAGCCACATACTGTATCTTTCTGACTTTGGCTCCAATGATGTCATCACATAATACATTTGGCAGCCATTTTAGAAAGCAGATAGGAGAGTTTTTTTGAAATTAGAAGGCTGATTTTACAATATTCAAATGCTCTGGAACCACATTTAGGTAAATTATATAAATGTAGTTTTAGCCTTAATGAATACAGCAGCCTTTCGTTTAGTCACCTACGGAGTCAGATTTTTGAATAGTTTGTTGTCAAAGTGTTGTTTAGGTATCCTTTAAGTTAAATTTTGTAACAGTGTGTGTGTGTCCAGAAATAGCTCTAACATTATAAGGAACATCAGTAAATATTCACGGCACAAGGGCACATTTGACAATACAATACATAGCGCTATGTAAAATGCATAGCAGTTGAGAGGTATGCGTCTCTTCTCCATCCACAAGGATACCAGCTGAAAGGCAAGAGTGTGCTGATAAGACCTTTGACTCTGGAGGGAAGGGGGAGAAAAAGCATTACCTGGCATCCATGCACCCCCCCCAGAACTGTACTGCAAAGACAGTCACTTGCCCACACTATTGCTTGGAGGGAAGGTTTTGCTGCATCACACTTGATGTTAGAGCTTGCAAAGGGGGACTATAAGAGGACAAATGGTAGGAAAATAAAAAAAAAAAAAAAAAAATTCTCCAAACCCCAGACTGGAATTCAGCCCTGCTCCACTGAAAGCCCCCCCATGCTCAGGCTTGCCACCCTGAGCAGGGCCACCAGGCAGACACCCCCTACCAATAGACACTGGGGTAGGCGAGACCTGGCTTACCCCCCCCAGGAGTGGGACCTCCCTGGTGGACACTGGTGGGCAGCAGGGATGGTGGTGGAGCTGGCATCATACACGGGGCTGGCTTTTTTTTTCTGATGCTAAAGCCCCGAAGGAGGGGACCTGCAATGATGTCCAGCATCCGCCCCGCCCCCCCATACATGACGGCGCCGGCTGCTGTGGAACCCCTGGCCTCCACCAGGGATCAGTAATGTGCCAGACTCCCAGCCCCCCTCCCCCCAGAGAAGGAGAGTAGTCCTCCAGATGCTCAATCCTTCTCCCCCTGGCCGGCCCTCCAACTCCTGAGTCCGTACCCAACCCGGGATGTTGGTACTGCAGATGGACGCCTTGCCTTTGTGCCGGCGGGCCAGCCCAAAAAATGTATAATTTAATAGTGTATAAGAAGAAAAGCACAGATATGACATTTTCACATGTAGAAATGGCATACTGGGTTGCCATGCTTTCAGTTTTTTAACTAGAACATCTGTTTAGTGAAAACCTAATCTTGTCTTATCTTAAGGATCTCGGTGTCATTTGTGAGCATTCTGACTGTTTTGGCAGGTGCTTTTTCTCTGTTGAGCCTATCTATTATGCTTAATGCCTTATAGTATACATCATATCTTTTTGAGCTGTCTCTGATTTTTCTTCTTCTACCTTTTGGAGTTGTTTTGTTGCTGGGGCAGCCTGTCAATGGTGTGGTCTTGTCTGCAGTTTGAAGAGCTCTCTGGGCTTCTGGTTTAAAAAATTTAGCTTTTTTTATCTATCTTTGTCTCCTCTTTGACAGTTGCATTCAGTTGTCAATCCGTTGCAGTCACTAGATTGTCTCCCATAGGTAATCCACTAATCATCTGAAAATGCCAGAACCCAGTTAAACCAGTCCCCCCCACACACACACACACCATAGAAATACTGATTGCTGTTAGTTTTCAGTTCTGATTAACTCACAGAGGGTGGTGGACTGATGGCAAAGGATCTGACTTCAAAATTCATGCTACTCACTGGAAGCCACCTTCACTCTCATTGCTGCAGTGGAAGTGGGTCAGCATCAGGGTGTGTTCGGTTTAGCAAAAAAAAAATATCTGCTATGATAAAGACTGTCATGTCTCATACTGCTTAAAATAACATTTAACAGAATTTAAGATGGCTTAGGTCTATTTGTGAGCATGTGGGCTACGTTTGTAAATGGATTACCTCTTATTTCAATATGCACCCATTCATTTCTATTGTATTCTGGCTGTATGCACATTCTGGTTGTATGCACAAACTCAGCTTGTCCCGGGCATGTGCATACATCAAGAATCCACTGTATTTTTAAAGGCTATATCAGCTTAATAATTTGGTCAGTGTCTGTTGTTGCCAGGTGGCTGAAGTTCTTTCACTGCGTTCTGGTTCTGTGATAGAATCTGTAGTAGCAGAATACTGAATTCATAGAATTCACTCAATCCACTGAGTTCTAGAATACCAGGAATACAATTTTAGAATAAAGAGGATAATGTATGGGCATCAGTTAACAACAACACTGTATTCTCTTCAAGAGGTTACCATGGCAACTGTGGAAACCTCGAGAGCGAAGCTCGAGAGGTTTACTGTTGCCTGGTAACCTCGAAAAGTTAATTCAGTGATGTTGGTACTGATGCCCATACATTGTCTTGTATAGTGTATGGGCATCAGCAAAAAAATCTTGATCGTGGCAGTAAATAATTGTGTGCTGTTGCTCATCCCCCACAAGAAGAAGCCCCACTTGGTCTCCAACTGCCACAGACTAACGTTTTTAAAAAATATATAACGCTACCCACCAATGCTGAACATATGGACCGTTTGTTTTAAAAAAATCTCACCGCTGCGGCTGTTTCCCCTTGATTGCAATAGATATGTCCTCCACGCAGCTGAGTGCTGCCTAATGCGTATGCGCAGGGACATTCCGTGTTGTTGTACCATCGATGTGATGTACTCAGGATGGTACAACAGCAGTATTACGTCACATCGATGGTACAGCAACTCAATCTTTTGATGGAATTCAGTGAACAACAAAGCTCTCCCATACACTATAGCAGTGTTTTGGAAGTAAATGGTGATTGGGATAGTAAGATATGATACAAGTGACACCGATATTTATGTATTTTTTATATATTACATTTATGTAAAGTTAAAGTAGTAAAGAAGGTGTAGGAAGTACTACATACACTTTGTTTTTAGTGGCAAACTATTTTCATTGATTTATTTAAAGACTGGTACCCAGGAGAGGCACACTGTGCTGAGGCTGAGGTTTGTTTCCAGGTGTCACCTGGGGAAGGGGGTAGGGGGTAAAAGTACAGTACAGTGACACAAGATGATATAACAAGATGCAGTCAGTAAGTTTACAGGTAGTACATGAATGCAAAAATTAAAAAAATAACCCCAATGGGTAATAACAACAATAGTGCAATACACAAATACAATGAGCAGTACAGTACAGATTGTGCAATAAGGTACAATCGATACAATGCATTTAATTCCACCAGTTGTCATTTTCAAAGTTCTCATTGTTATTTTTTTCACACATCTATATCTGTGGTGCAGCCTGATTACCTGACAATATTAGAGTTGTAGTGGTGATACTTCAATCATACACTGTCACTGTATCTTATACAGTAAGGTTCATACTAAGGTGTTGAAGGAGCTAGAGAGCCGAAGGCCCATAAATGCTCCCATACTACTCAATATTCATATTATCTAGGGTTTTGTCCAGCTAATAAATAGGCATTCAAACATGCTTTAAATTCTGTTTTGCTTCTGCTTATGGTAATATTGAGCGGTAGCTAATTCCATGGACTGATGACCCTCCATGTGACGAAGAATTTTCTCATTTGATAATTGAAGGATTTACCAGATAATTGAAGTGGATCTGGTATCATATTTGTTGTTTTTAAATTGTAATCCTAGTTCATCCTAGAAAGCCTGTAACAGTTAGTTGGTAGTAGATTCACCCTATCTGGGTGGGGAATACTATCTAAACAAAGTGATAGTAAGTAAGATTCTCTCTCGCTGATACAATTCCTTATAGGATGTGGAGGTTCAGGGGAGAGGCACTCAGTTGTGCGGACAGTGGCACACTCTTCTCCAGGGATGTGCTCTTAAGGAGAGGGATACAGCCCCTTCTGCAGTACTATAACAGAGTTCCAGGCTCAGCTAGTAGCAGCAAGGATAGAAATATCTCAGCTGCACACTCAGCTCAGCAGGAGTTCACCCCCTGTGCCCCCAACTCCCCAGCAACTCACTGTTTCAGAGGGGTGGAAGTTGGCAAGGCACGGGGATAGAAGCAGTCATAAGGAGGTTGTCCGGTCCATTACCATCAAGACAGTGAATTGCTTTGCACCCTTGGTAGAGGTTCAGACTTCTGATTCCACCAGGGGGGACTCTGGGTCAGTTGAGGGGAAAAGGCAGGACATCACATTGGCACCCAAGTGGAGCAACACTATCAGAAAGGTTCTAGTGATTGGGGACTAAGTGATCAGGGAGACACACGGGGTGATAGGGGAGGGGTCAGATGGGAGGGGGTTGGTCTGATGCCTACCTGAAGCATCAGCCAATCAGAATTCAGACATAATAAGAGGATGGTGGAGAGGGAGAGGGGAGGAGCTGGGAGTGCTGGTACACTTAGGTACCAATGATCTGGCCAACCAGTCAGTAGAGACAGTAAAACGGAACTTCCAGAGACTGGTGCACAGATTGGAGGCACACTCAGCCTCCCTGGCCTTTTCCAAAGTCCTCCCTGTGTGGAGAAGGGAGGGAAGGTAGGACAGAATTAGTAGTAATAAAATAGCTGAGTTTAACAGTTGATTTAAGGGGTGGTGTCAGGACATGTGGTACCACTTTGTCGAGGATTGGAGGGATTTCTGGGGTGATGGACTTCACCTGACAAGAGAGGGGAATAGCGCACTAGGGCAGAAGTCTGACATCTAGATCAGACATTTAAACTTACTGCAGGGAAGTCCGGGTCTAGGGCATACACGGTGGATGGTGAGCAGAATGGGATCCTAGACAGAACTCCCCCACATCCAGGGGACAGTAACTACAAAGAGGGTACATGGAACATAGTAAGGTTCACAGGACCAAGGGAAGGAATACCAGTGAGGAGGATAGTAAAAGGTATAAGCACAAACAAGAAGGGAAAAAAATGCAAAAAGCAAAAGGACAGTAGCAGAGGTAGAGCAGGGGTCAAATGGGGGGGCGGGGTATGCCTTAACACCAGGAGCCTAGGCTACAAACTTGGTGAGCTTCAGGCACTGATGGCAGAAACTGAAGTGGACCTGGTGGCCAACATGGAAATGTGAGCCACAAATAAAAATGACTGGGAGATGATGGTCCCTGGGTATTCACCGTTCAGGAATGTTAAAAGAACTGGTGGAGGGGGGAGAGTTGCCCTTTTGGTCAAGGAGGGCATTAAACTGGCAGAAGATGGAAGCATTAGGGGTAGCATTGAGTAGGCTGAGTTAGTATGAGTGCAACTCATGGCAGCCTCAGGCAGGAAAGTGCACTTGGGGTGATCTATTGACCTCCAGGGCAAGGGGAGGAAAGGGACAAAGAACTCAAGAAGGAATGTAAAAGAGTGTCAGCAAAAGGGGAAGTAGTGGTGGTGGTGGGTGATCTGGACCTGCCTGATGTCGATTGGGAGGTCTCAGTGGCCAAGAGTGACAGAAGTCAGACATTACTGGGAGCCTTCTAAGACTGTTTATTAGTGAAGCTTGTTAAGGAACCTACCAGGTAGAATGAAATCCCTGACGTGGTGCACACCAACTCAGAGATGGTGGGTGCTATGGGAGTAGGGGAGATGCTAGGCAACTGCGACCACAACTCTGCATGGTTTGAATTGACCCTCATGACCAGCAACCCACAATCAAGAACCGAAGTCCTTGACTTTAGAAGGGTGGCCTTCAATAGGTTGAGAGCACTGGTCAGGAATAAGTTAGTAGGGTCAGAGGACATGAGGAGGTCAAGGAAAGATGGAGGCAATAAAGGGAGCCATCTTCAAGGCATCAAAGGCAAGCATAATAACAGTATCTTAAAAAAAAAACATATTTAAGAGACCACTAAGGTTCTCAGCTTGGGTTAGGGAAGCGGTTAGGGCCAAAAAGAAGGCTTTCTATAAATTCAAGGAAAAGTAGAGGGAGGCAGAAAGGGAGGATTATCTACAGAAAACTAGGGAGGCAAAGAGGGTCATTAGGGAGTCGAAAGTGGACATGGGCTGTGTATCTCAGAGAGGTTCAAGAACAGAGAACAACTCTTTTTTAGATATATCAGTGAAACAAGGATAAAAGGGGAACACGGTTAGCTGAGGGTGGTAGGGTGATAGAGGAGGATGAGCAAAAGGCAGCCGCCCTGGATGACTACTTTTGCTCAGTATTTGTTAAGGAGGACTGTGGGTCCACGCCAGAAAGTGGCATCAAAGCAGTCGCTAAGGAAGTCCTGGAAATGAGGCAGCCAATACTTATTAGTGAGAGGGTCCTGAAAGGGCTGGCAGCCCTCAAGACAGATAAGGCCCCAGAACCAGATGGATTACATCCAGGGATACTTAGGAAATTAGTAGCAGAACTGGCTGAACCACTGGCTGGGCTGTTCAACAGCTCACTTAGATCTGTAAAGTTCCAAGAGATGGGAGAATGGCAGACACTGTACCGCTTCATAAGCCGGCATACAGAGCAACCAGAGAACTAGAGGCCTGTCAGTCTGACCTCTGTTGTGGGGAAGCTGATGGAATCACTAATCAAAGAGGACTTTATGGGCTCCAGGATAGCAAGCAACACGGTTTTGTGGCAAGAAGGTCTTGTCACACTAACCTGATTTTTTCTTTGACTAGGTGACCAAGAAAGTAGACAAGGGTCACGCTGTGAATCTGCTGTACTTTGACTTCAGCAAGGCGTTTGATTCAGTACCACACAAAAGGTTGCTCAAAAACATGGAAGACCTGGGTGCAGCTAAAACAGTAGTGAATTGGATGGGTAGTTGGCTAGAAGGGCAACAGCAGAGGGTGGTGGTCCATAGGGTTAAATCAGAGGAAAGGGAGGTTATGAGTGGGGTTCCACAGGGATCTGTCCTGGGTCAGGTCCTCTTCAACATGGCCATTAGTGAAACTGGTGATGGAATCCAGGGCAGGCTGTGTCTCTTCACAGATGGCACAAAACTAAGTGGGAGGGTGGATAGTGATGGGGGAATAAGGGATATGTAGAGGGACATACAAAAACTAGAGGGGTGAGCAAAGGTCTAGCAGTTAAAATTCAATGCCAAAAAGTGCAAGGTAATGCATCTAGGAAAAGGAACCCCAAGACAGTGTACTGGATGGGTAGGGTGAGACTTAGTACTATGGCAGAGGAATGGGATCTAGAAGTTATCATTAACTCCTTTAAACAAATTAGTCAGTGCAACAAGGCCTATAGCAAGACTAACAGGATGCTGGGATGTACTCGGAGGGGTATTGATAGCGGAAGAAAAGAGGAAATACCTCCTCTATACAGACCCCTGGTGAGGCTTCACCTAGAGTGTAATGGGTGCTATACTGGTAGACTTTGGGGTTCTTCACTCCAAGTGGTGGATGGAACTGTCTCACTACCAGCAGCACCAGCAGTGCCCTCAGCAGGTGGGATGGTAAGGGGCAACTGAAGGATTGAATGGAGGTGGGTGGATGGAATCACCCAACGAGAAGAGGCAGGAGTCTTACACAGAGATCCAATGAAACAAAGATGTTTATTAGACAAGAGGGGAAGGAATACATGGTCATACAGAAAAATACCAATAGTAAAAACAACAGGGAGTATGGACAGCATAGTTATCTAAATAGTAATGGGTCTGTTCATGAAAAAGAGCTACCAATGCCCACCATACTGTGCGTACCATATTTTTGAAAATCAAGAACTGTCAGTCATATGTTTTTGACTAAATCTGAAAGCTGGCTACATATGCAAATAAAAAACATAACTATAGAATTCTAGGGTATCCATATTTTTTTTGATGGGTTGTCCCGCTCCATTTTGCTGCTTTTTTTACCTGAAAAAGTGTGACATGCAAAAACACGCGTTTTACTAATTGTTTTTGCAAGCTTTATGTACTGTTTTCCCTTAATTAAGTAAATCTGTTTACTAATCTGGAGTTGCGTTTTTTATTATCTGTACTCTTTAGCCCATTGTAATGCTCCATTTTTAATTTGTGCAGCTTTGTATTTAGTGTGATGAATGTAACAGTTGGTGGCACGCACATTACATTCACCTGCATGGCCTCTGAATCTGTAATTTTGCTATTAGCACTTCAAATAATTTTCTGGCTGCTCTCTTAGTTTGCCTTCTCATGATAATTGACTGCGTTACTGCCTGATCTAGCTTTCCCACAGAAAGGAGAGCAACCTTTGACCCTCACTCTACTTGGAGTCACGTCAGACCCAGTGTTTACCTGTCAGTCTGTGACAGTTGCAAAGTCATAACCTGCTCATCAGAACCAAGTGGCAACCATAGAGGGGGGGCTGAGTTGTGGTTTAAAACCCATTGTTTGCATATGGCTCCTCCATTTTGTAGGGCTATTCCATGAAGATAAGCACTGCATGCAACAACGAGGGCTGCAGTTACATTCACCACAGGTAGGCTTTGGTTACCATCAATCACTGACTGTGGGGCAAAATTTCAGAGAGCAAATTTCAGTGACAACTGCATGTCTAGGGAAAGTGCTGGGCATCCATTGTAAAAGGGATTATACTGCGTATATGAGGTAGGGAGTTAAAATGGATTTTCTTTATAGTGTCACTCGTTACATTCACCACCATATGTGGTGTCAAGCATCACACCTGCCAGTACTGTTATTATTGTCAAATTCCTCCAGGGTTTGTAACACTATGTCAGTTATAAGTAGTAGCATATAACCATGAGGCATGTTCAATAAACTTTTTAAAACTGAAACAAATGTGTAGTGTCACTTGTTGCATTCACCACATTATGTGGTGTTAAGCATCACAATTGCCAGTAATGTAATTGTTGAATTTTTTCATGTTTTATAGCAGTATGTCAGTCAGAGGTAATAGTACGTTGGTTGTTAGGCAAGTTTAGTACAGTTTTAGCACGTCAAACGTAAGCGTGGTGTCACTTGTTACATTCACCACAGTATGTGGAGTCAGATATCACATCCATAAGTTACATTAATTTTATCCAATTTCTCCAGGCTTCATAGCACTATGTCAGTCATTAGTCGTAGCATGTTAGTCATTAGGCATGTTCAGTAAACTTTTTTTCTACAGAAAAAAATGTGTAGTGTCTCTTGTTACAATCACCATGGTACATGGTGTCAAACATCACGCCTGTCAGTACTGTTATTATTGTCAGATTTCTCCAGGTTTTGTAGCACCATGTCAGTTATTATTAGTCGAATGTTAGCCATTAGGCATGTTCAGTAGACTTTGTAAAACTGAAACAAATGTGTGGTTTCACTCGTTACATTCACCACAGTATGTGGTGTTAAGCATCACACTTGCCAGTAAAGCAATTGTCAAATTGTTTCATGTTTTATAGCAGTATGTCAGTCAGTAGCAGTAGTATGTTTGTTGTTAGGCATGTTTAGTACAGTTTTAGCAAGTCAAACATAAGTGTGGTGTCACTTGTTACATCCACTACTGTACATGGTGCAAAACATCAAATTTGTAATTAATGTAATGTAATTCTTATAAATATTTGTTTCTCATGTTTTACTATAACTCATTACATATGTTTATTAAAGTTTTTACTACTAAAACAAATGTCTTGTGTCAGGTGTTACATTCACCATGGTGTGTGGTGTCACTTGTTACACTCACCACAATACAGGAACCTGGGAGGCTTTTATCTCCCAATATGTTTATTTTTTCATACTTGGGTCATAATATCTTAAAATGCATCACAAATGTAATCTAGAAATTATTTGAAAATGTGACTGTCATATCATACTTTGGTAACCCCTTTTCATGAACAGACCCTAATCACACGTAACTATAACATAAACTCTAAACATACTATAAGCTCTAAATATTCTATAAATAGCTCTACAGGCTATGTCAATACTATACAGGCTGTAACAGATATGCTTTAAGAGCGTCCTATTTCTAACCTCTATTCAGAACTTTCTAAGGCAGTCCCGAGGTGCACCTCTAGCCTACCTCTACCTGGAGTACTCCACCTATCAATCACTCTACATATTACTGTAAGAGTCTATACGTATGGCAGATGGCAGTTCATGCATGACCGGATTTTCTCTGTCGTCGAGAAGAAAATGTAAAGCAACTCAACTAGCTGTCCAGTGCAATTCTGAGAACCTTTCTGGAAACTAGGGGAATACAGAGAGGATTTTTAACAGACCATAAGTTCTCAGCCACACCCCACCTCTCTAGGGTCACTGGAATACAAGCACATGATCAAGATTTCTTCAGTTAAGAACCCACTGAGGGCCACCGGAATGCAAACACACAAAATCCAACTGAAGTCCACTTCTGGACTGCCCGGAAAGGGGAAACGATGCAAGCCACCTGGCCAGTCTGCTTCCAGACTGCCAGGTGAAGGATTCGATGCAATCTACCCTGCCACAGTACACTCCTGGACTGCCAGGTGAAGCATTACAAAGAAGATCACCCTGCCACAGCTCACCTCTGGACTACCAGATGAGGAAGATGAAGCAGAATCCACTGGATACAGAAGTCTGGGTAAGGAAGTCTCTGGACGTTGGAGTACGATGGTCTTCTGGGCTCCAAGGCCGGACGAGCCAAGGGCACACGTGAAACAACAAACCGTGTGTGGAAATGCTACAAAGTTTGGGGCCCCAAGGCCAGACAAGCCAAGGGCACACTTAAAACAACAAACAGAGCGTCACTCGGAGAACTGGAACTGACGATTTGGACGGAACTCTGATGCAGACATCAAAATAAGAAAACGGATGGCAGATTCTGCACTGTGCCAAGCCATGCTTGGGGAACTGTCAGAGGAAAACAATAAACAGGGTGTTGCAACTTGAGACAACTGTGGCATGGTTCTTCATGAAGTTGCTGTTGGCTGCTTCCGGGATACACTGGAAGATGATTCCTGAAGAATTGATGAGGACTGATAGGGCTGCACACTGGTGAAGTGACTCCTGAGATTACTGAAGTCTGATTCGGGTATTTTCCCAGCACCAAAATGCTGGCACAAAGCAATGCAAAGACAATTCTGGCACTTATACTGTTCATAGGATGAATAGCAATGCAATAAATGTCACAGTTCCTACTATAGCAGTCAACTGTACAGTCTCAATGTCCAGACCACAGTAAATAAACAGGCATTCTACTTTTCTGGGTGAACCCTATCTTTCATGAACCTGCTGGAGAAGGTCCAGAGGAGGGCTACAAAGATGATAGCTGGTCAGCAGGGTAAGGCATATGAGGAGAGGTTGAGGGCACTGAACATGTACTCCCCTGGAAGACAGGAGAGAGAGAGAGAGAGAGAGAGGGGACATGATTGGGACCTTCAAGCACTTGAAAGGGATAAATAAGATTGATAAGGAGAGTTTCTTTAAGCTGAGTGGCACCCATAACACGAGGCGGCACGGTCTTAAGCTGGAGAGTGGGAGATTTAGGGTGGTCAGGAAGCACTTCTTCACAGAGAGGGTGGTGGACACTTGGAATATGCTGCCAGAAGAGGTCATCTCATTGAAGGTAGTGGGCAGCTTTAAGAGAGGCTGGGACAGGCATGGGGGAGGGTAAGGTTCATGGGTAGGGAGGATGGGAGGAGTGGGGAGGGAGGGCAGGGACATTAGCTCAAGCTATGGACCCTGCAATACGAGCAGACTTGATAGACCATATAACCTTCTTCTGCTGGCTTCTTCATATGTCAGTATGTTACTGTGGGTATACTGCAGTTGGGAATAAGTGCTCTAGAAAGGCTATAGACTCGAATATCTGACCAAGCCTCTTTAACACCTGTGGGCCTAAATGGCTAGCTATGGGTCCTCGACCTTGTGTTGCCCCTTTAAATGGCTGTGGGCCTACTGAGTTGCTGGGCCCCTGTGTTGCCCCTTTAAATGTCTGGTCCTTTCTTGGCTCAGCCCCTTTTAGATCTCTGTCAGGCCTTGCCGCCCTTTTAACAGTTGGACCTGTATGGCTGGGCCCCTTAATTGAACATGTGGGCCTAAGTTGCCCCTTTACATCAGTATTCAGGCCTAACTTGCCCCTTTAACAAACACCTGGGCCTAACTCACCCCTTTAAATTTTAGGCCTGACTGGGGCTTTGTTGTCACTCTTTCCTCCCTGTCCTGCCTTGTTCCGCCCCCTAATGAAACTTCATGGGCCCCTTCTATGGGCCTTTCTGTATTAGCCCCTCCCAGTGGGCATTGCCACGCCCTGAATATTTATTTATTAATTAGGAGCCCCCTTCTGGCTCGCCCCCTCTATGGCGTTTAGCTGTCTTGTCAAGTGCCTTGCATGCTAAGCAATTATTTTATTTTTATTTAATAAAATAAAACTTTCTGGCGGTCAGCACCTGTCCAGTGGTGCTGCTGCTGGCTCACTGCCCTGACCTGGGGAGAAGGAAGCTGTTGTGGGAGGTGGGAGACTTACTCGCCGAGGAAGGGACTTGTTTACAGGCAGAACTTGGGTGACTGGGGGCCTTGTGATGCCCCACGCTCCCTCTGAATTGACGCTTGCATGGAGATGTGGCCCTGCTTGTGGGTGCCGCCAATGAGAGAGCAAAACTTTACCTTCGATAAATAAAATAATAAAATAGGGCACCAAGCACTTACAATGAGGAGTGGGATGTTTTTCTTTTTATCTCATGCGTCCAACGCCAATGGCACTACAGATCGCACACATCAGCAGGCAGGCAGTCTTCAGTGGCCAGAGACAGCAGAGGCATGCAGGGAAGCCCTCTGGGATAGCTTCAACACTCCAGGTAAGCTTTTCTCGTCCCTCCACACTTCCTGCATCCTCTCTTCTCCACAGCTACTAGGATTTTAACTGTATCAACTAGTGTTTTTAAATCAACACTCTGGGTTCTGGATTCTGGAATTAGAATGCTGTGCATGTGCAGCTCAGCACAGCATTCTATCCTGGGCACATTGTTTACTTTTGTCACATGCTGGCATAGCAACCTAGCTGCATTATTTTAGTCTGTGCTTTGGGTATCTTTGCTGGGGTACACTGGGGAGACTGGGGACTACAGGGAACTGCTGGGGAACCCCAACTTTGGGGTATTACATAGAGGATAATGGCTGGGGATTGGGTGATAACCACGCTGTAACCACCTCGAGTGGTTGCTAGGGCAACATGGTAAACCTCGAGAGCGCAGCTCGAGAGGCTTACTGTAGCCCTAGCAACCACGAGAGGTGATTTCAGCGTGGTTGTCACCCGATCCCCAGCCATCATCTTTTATAGTGTATGGTCAAAAAAACACTGTTTGCATTCTATGTGTGAGAAATATGGAACTCTGGTGCATTCTTTTTTGTTATGCCACTGTTTGGAAGTTCCAAAGTGTGATTAACAACTTTTAAAATTCTAAACAGTGCATAACAAAGCTGTGTGACTGCTGATTATGGTGGTTAATTGGCACTTAACATACATTATAAGAGTATTGCATCTAGTTCTGGAGCCCTCATCTCACAAGGGACAGTGATAGGTTGCAAACAGTGCAGCGCAGGGCAGCAAAAATGATTCTGGGCCAGCAGGGCAGATCCTATGACGAGCACCTCAAGGCACTAAATATGTACTCACTGGAAACCAGAAGTGAGAGGGGAGATGTGATAGAGACCTTCATGTTCCTTAAAGGAATTTACAAGGTAAACTGTGGAGATACCCTGAACACCAACTTGAAGGTCATGAGTGGAAAATAACACTTGGAGTACTGCTTCCAGTTCTGGAGCCCTCACTTCACAAGGGACAGGGACAGGTTGGAAACAGTGCAGCACAGAGTACCAAAAATGATTCAGAGCCAGCAGGGCAGATCCTGTGAGGAGTGCCTCAAGGCACTAAATATGTATTCACTAGAGACCAGACGTTAGAAGGGAGATATGATCGAGACCATCAACTTCCTTAAAGGAATTAACAGGGTAAACTACCAACTCAAGGTCACGTGGTCATGAATGGAAATTAGCAGGAGGGAGGCTCAGGAGGGATGTGAGGAAGTACTACTTTATGGAAAGGGTGGTGGAACCTTGGAACAGTCTGGTGGCCGAGGTAGTGAGCGCAGACACAGTCAGGGGATTCAAGCAGGCATGGGACAGAATGAAGGGAATAGTGGTCACATGGGGTGACAAGACTAGGGAGGAGAATGGGGAGGGTCAGCACCCTGGAGAAACAACAGATTCCTGGGATTATTGGGAATATGGACAGACTAGATGGACCGCTGGTCTTCTTCTGCCATCATGGTCTATGTTTCTGTGTTTCAAACCGATTCTACCCACTACAAAGTCAATTTATTTTTAATTTTTTCCCTTTTTTTACTAGTTTAAAAATATGTCTGGAAAACTCAAAACTAGGACTTGAATCTAAAATACTTCTGAGAACTTCCTCTTTTGTTGGAATATTTTTTATTTGCAACAAAAATTTTGGTTTGTCCTTTCTGTAACCAAGTCAATGTTCTCAGCCAACAGTTTGGCCCTTGGAACATGTTGCACAAGTTAAAATGTTATGCAGCCTCATGAGTTAAACTACAAGGCAATACAAACCCTTCTTACGTACACAATAATTTATGACAAGGTGAAAATCCAGGCCGCTGTTTTTAAAGTGATGATACTGAATCCCAACTCAGATTGGATCAGGAAATACAAAGAGGGATCCAGCCACAACAACAAAAAAAAATCATAATTCTCATCAGCAGGACATAAGAGTACCACACTTAAAAAAGGGGGAATTTCCAGTTTTTCCTTTCTTCATTACGGAAGATATTCACATGAAAACATGAGTTTTGTTTTACTCTGCAGCAGGAACGTATTCCCAGCCATTGTCTTTGTGTTTGTCCCATTTCTCCCAACAGATGTCTGTACACCCCATATTGTATTTAGTGTACTGCTAACTAGTGACAGAACACTGCTATTTCTTTTGTTGTATATCTGTTGTACAAATCTCCTATCTGGCCCTTCACCCAGGGTGCAACTGGAAATTATTTTGTTTTGTTTTGGGTCCCTCTACTTATTCCCTTCGCTCTTCTAACTCTCGTTGTTTCTGTATTCCCCAGTGCTCTATGTCACTGGTCAGGCCTCCTTCACACGTTGGCTGCCATACATTTCACCATTCCTCTAACCTTGCCAAGTCCCTTCTCATCCTTTCCACCCCACCTTGTGCATCAACTCTGTTGCAGATCTCTGTGCCATCTGCAAAGAGACATACTTTTCCTTCCAGTCCTTCTGCAATGTCGCCTATAAAGACACTGAAGAGGACCGGTCCTAATACTGAACCCTGCAGTACCCCACTAGTAACCCCCCCTTTCTTCAGAGCAGACTCCATTTACTATTACTCTCTGTGTCCTATTCTTCAGCCAATTCTTTACCTGGGCTGTCATCTTGGGACCCACTCCCAGGCTGGCTAACTTGTATATCAATCTTTTGTGTGGGACTGTGTCAAATGCCTTGCTAAAGTCTACGTAGGCCATGTCCACAGCCCCTCCCTGATCTACTACTTTGGTCACCCAGTCAAAGAAATCTATTAGATTCATCAGGCATGACCTTCCTGCTGTGAATCCATGCTGTCTTGGGTCCTGTGCCCCTCTGGCCTCTAGATACTCGACAGTTCTTTCCTTCAGAAGTGATTCCATCATTTTCCCTATCACTGAGGTTAAACTAACTGGTCTGTAGTTTCCTGCTTCTGCCTTGCTCCCACTTTTGTGAAGGGGAATCACAACTGCCCTCCTCCAGTCCTCAGGTACCACCCCATCCTCCCATGATTTGTTAAAGAGGGTAGTCTGGCCCGTTAGCAGTGGTTGGATTTCCTCTTGCGACACCAGCGACCCGGGTTTGGGAATGAGCCTGGAGCGCTGGAGGGCCGGCCGGGGGGAAGGCATCTTGAGTGTCCTATGACTGCTCGCTGTCTCCAGAGAGGGTAGGGGTTGTGACCCAGTGCTTAAGTGACCACTGGTGGAGGCCAGTGGTAGAGCAGCACGTCGGGATCATTAGGGGTGGTGCGTGACAGGCGACAGCTCTCACCTTGACGTCTGGACGTCACGCACCTCAAGAAAGCCAGGAAAATTGTTTGCTGGCCTCCGGATGACATCTCTCAGTTCCTGAGGGCCTTCAGTGCCTTCCCGGTGCCTCCTGTTCCCCAGCAGCATCCGTGGGCCCTAGAAAGTGTGCACTGGGGCTATCCTCCCCATCGGTGCCTTCCCCCTCGGAGGAGAGGGACCTGCCTGGTGAAGGGATACACCGGGATATCTTGGGGGTCGGCTGCAATCTGGGGAATCAGAGGAGGGCCAGGCAAGGACAAAGGAGGACAGGGGGAACTTAGTAAGAGCCCGAAGGAGTGGAGGACCAGTGAGCATGGGGGTGGAAAAACAGATCATACAAAAAATTAAAAAAGAGGGTAGTCAGTGGTGTCACTAGTTCTACCCTTAGTTCTTTTAGAATTCTGGGATGCATCCCATCAGGCCCCATTGCTTTGTCCACCTTCAGTTTTAAGAGTTCTTTCAGAACACTTTCTTCTGTAAATGGGCTGGTATCAACATCTGTATCCAGAGTGTTTCTATTGTTTGTTTTAGGTACCTCCCCTCTTTCTTTGTAAATACTGAGCAAAAATATATAGCATCTCTGCCTTTTCACAGTCACCTCTGCCCACCCTCCCTCCCTTTATTAAGCCTCACTATCCCTCCTTGGTCTTCCTTCACTCCCTGATGTACCTATAAAAGGTTTTATCCCCTTCTTAACTGAGTTGGCTATCTTTTCCTCGGTTCGGCCTTTGCTGTTCTGACTGCCTTCCCAGCCTCCTTTTGCTTTAACTGATACAATTCTCTGTCCTGCTCCTTCTGTGATTCCTTGTACTTCCTGAATGCTTTATTTTTCTCTTGAACCTTCACTGCCACTTCCTCTTTGAGAACCATAGTGGTTTCTTACATCGTTTTGTTTTTGCTTTCATTTTCTATTTTTGATCCCCACATTCTGGCTTTGGCAATGGCATACCATTGCTCAGAACCGACTTTGGCTTGATGGCCCATCATCCTTTACCTTGCATTACATTGCCTTCACCTTGCTCCTACCATTTGCAATCTCTGTGATCTCTATTGATTAATAACATTTTATGCTTCATGTTCATTTCTTGGGCCCCCAGTCAAGTTAACACTTTCATAGGCTTTCTACCCGTCTAAACTATTTTTCCCTCCCATCTCCCTCCACCGCCTCTTCCCTTTTTTGCCCCCTCCATCATTCCATGCCTCTTTCCTCCCTACCACCTTAATTACATCTTCCTCATCACCCCACTACCGACACCGTCTCTTCCTCCCTACTCTCCTCCATCCCTCCTTCCTCCCACCCTCCTCCCCCTTTATTCCACATTGACTACACAGCTATTCTTCCCTTTCCCTCCTACCTATCCCCATCCTACCCCCCACCTCTGCTTGTCTTCTCCCTCCCGCACTTTCCTCCTCCCTCCCCTGTTCCTCTCTACTGGTATGAGATCTTCCTTCTTTCTTTGACTCAGTTACAATCCAATTATCTGCCTGTGTTGTTAGTTGTACAATTCTCCTTTTTAAACAAGCATCCTCATATTGATTGATTGATTAAAATTTATTTTTATACAGGATGACATCTTTAGAGGAAGAACCTCTATTTTCAAAAAAGGTCCTGTGCTCACTTTACAATCACACAATTTGTGATACACATACAACATAACAATTACACACACTATATATAAAATATAAAAACAATATTTCCTAAAAACCAAATACTGATGATAAAGAATAAACAGTTTACATTAAACTGTTACACAAAAACACATATTTCTCTACCAAGTGCCAAATACTATTAATAAGAAATAGACAGTTTACATGAAAAACAGAGAAATGTTATGTTACCATTACCTAGTGAAACGTTAGCCTTTGTTTTGATTCTGCACCCTATACGTGCCTAGATTGTGTAACTATTGTTAGAATTTATGCCTGGAAACAGTTTTCAGTTGTTTCTTACTGTATCTGTATCTGTGGAACATATCTGTATTCTTGTTTATGTCATACTTGATGTTGAACCTATGAAAGAGCTTTCTAGCCAGCCCATCAGTGCAGCAGTTGGATTTCCTCTTGAGACGCCAGCGACCCAGGTTCGGGAATGGACTCGGTTGCTGGATGGCCGGCCAGGGAGAGAAGGCTTGAGCATCGGATGACTGCTCGCCTTCTCTCGGGGGGGGCGGGGAAGTGACCCAGCACTTGCTGACCCCTAGCAGAGGCTGGGGCCATGGCAACACATAGGGTCACACTAACTAATGGGGCACGGTGAACATCAGCATAAGCCTGACGTTAGTGGCACACTATGCCCCCAGAAAGCAAATGGGAAAAGAGCCCCAAGGTCGACCAAATGATGGTCACCAGCTCCCGCTGCCACAAGACCACAGGAAGTGCATGGACCATCCCAGCAGCACCCGGGCCAAGAATTGCGCTAGCCACCCCACCGGTGCCTTCCCCCTCGGAGGAGAGGGAACCACCCGGCAAAGGGTTACAACTGGGTTACCAAGGGGGCTGCAATATGGGGTGATGATGGTTGCACCGAGGCAGTATAGCAATGAGAGGCAAAGGAAGGCCTGAAGGAAAGGCCAGCCCAGAGCTGGGGGGAGCCAAAAAAAAGAAAGAAAGGGCTTTCTGCTCGAAGGTATTAATCCAAGATCTCAATAAATAAACACGTAAAAAATGTGGCACAGTGGTCATTTTTTTCTATCCTTTTAATGTCCCCCCAGGTTCCCATCCCCAGAGCGTGGAGGTGCAGCGTGAAATGATGCCAATGGTGGTGCTGTGCGCACTTTCATGCTTAGCACGCCAGGTATCTGCCACAGTCCTCAACTGCCTTCCAAGTGTGTGGCCCCAGCACTGATCCCCAAGCATCCACCAGAAGCTGCAACCTCCCCTTCTCCCCACCGGAGGATGACAGCAGACCATGGATCACTCAATCCTCCTCTCGCCCCTTCCCCCGTCTAGCTTTCCAGTGACCCAGGCTCGTTCCCAGAACCCAGGTCGCCAGCATCATGAGCAGTAGCACCACCGCTGTACTGGCGGACCGGCATTATGATTCATTTCCCACAAACAGCAGAACAATATTCCATGGATTACAAAGTCCCCAGAATATTATTTTATAGTTTACATAGAAATACTTGTCGAAATTCCGCAGAGTTAAAAAAATTCAGAAAACATTTCGGAAGTGGAATTGCCATTTTGCACAAACTAAGCCAGCAGAATTCCACATTCTACACTGCTCTAATTTGGGGAATATTTTGTATTTGCATTCTCCTGATGCCAACTGTAATATAGCGTCTGAGAGACCACTGTTTTGTATGGAAATCAGCAGAGTCCCAGTCTGTTGTACCAGCACTGTGATGTCAAGAGGTTGTTGTACCCTCTTGACTGCATCACTGCAGTGGTACAACATCGAATGTGGGCATGCACTGCTGCTGCCACTGCCGACCACAGCGCCGCTGTCCAAACAGTTAAATGGCATCCAATTACCACCATTGGCTCAGTAATGGGAGATTAGTATCAAGGAAGACCCAGAGAGACACTGTGGACTCCAGGGTAGGAGAATTATACGGTTTTACCATGCCGCAGTGACAGCTATCACGGACATCCCCAACAGGGACAGACACAGTGCCGACTGTTGGCACTGCGGTGTCAGGGATGCCTCTGTGTATCCATCGGGGGGGCTGCACCCACCAAACCCCCACACACCCCGGTTTCTAGGATTCCAACTCTGAGTCAGAGTTGGAGTGGGGAGGGGGACAAAACACCCAGCGAGGCTGTCTCAGTCACTGCACAGACCATCACAGTGACCTGCGAGTCTTGCCTGATTCCTGTTGATGTGATGGTTTTCGCGTTGTTGGAGTAACTGAGGTGACAGTATACCGAATCATACACCACAAGGAGACTCACTCTGATTTATTTACTTTTTAAACAATTGAGTTTGTGTGAGTGGGGGCAGAGTGGGACTTGATCATGGGGGGAGGGGAAAGTTTTAAACAGTCGCACAATGCTGAGGAGAGGCAGATTGGGGCAGGCTTTTTCGGGGAAAAAAGAGCATCTCAAATAAACAGATTTATCAAGAAATGCTCCATTTTTGTTGAACTGTTTCCCATACAATAAAGACAATGGATTGGCAACAGTAACCAAAAATGCTGAATTCACTGCTCGAGGCTGTCATGACAACCTAGACCTCACAAGCTTCACACTCAAAGGTCTACTTGATTTTCATGACAACCTCTCAAAGTGAACACAGCATTGTTGTTCATGGTTACCCATCCATTATCCTCTATGTTTTTTGCTGGCACCTACAGCCCCTTCTTTAAACTCCTGGAGTCAGATTCACAAAGGGCAATGCAGGGCTTGCATCAGTCCCTGTGTCAAACCCATTTATCGGCACAGCTGCACCAACAAGTTTGCCGCACACTGCACTGGATTCAGGAAGATCAGATGTATTTATGTCACCTTTCCTGTTTTACTGCAGCTTGCGCCAAATCTTTGGCACAAGCCCCATAAAAAGGGTACTCAAGACTGTTGCAAGCTAGACCAGAAAAAGATGTCCTAACTCGCCGCAATTGGTACACAAGATTGAGAACCACAATTGCTGGCTGGGAGAATGTCGGAATCCCTGTGCACCATGTTTTTGGTGCACCCAGGACTTGTGGCATTTGCAGTACTTCATGAATCCAGACCCTGGACTGAGCATACTGGGCTGACAATGAGCAGCAGAAAACCAGGAGTCAGCAGAGCTCAGCTTTCAGCAGTAGACTAACCTCCTCCACGTCTCTGACTGACTCTGGGTTTTGGATGACTGGCTACACCCTGCATGATTCATGTTCAAGCCGGGCACTCTTGCAACATGGAGTGTTGACTGGTTCACTGGCAGATCAGATCTGCTGCCTGGCATCACCACCACTTGCTCTGCTACCATGAAAGATGAGCAGCAGTGGCACCAATCCCATGTGAGGATAAGGCAAGACTGGGACTACTGGCATAACACTACTTGATTCATGGTTTGGGGGAGGTGGCAGCATGAGGCTAAGATGCTGAAAATATCATGATAAGCCTTATTGCCTGACTTCACCAGAGTTGCACCATGGTGTTACTATGCCCTTTTTGCCATGGCTGATATAATCTCTCAGTCTGAAATTTTGAAAACATATTCATCATCACAATATATGGAGACAGAAATACTGTAAACAGAGTTGTCTAGGTGGAAAATCCCTATTTCTGTAGGAAGGGGAAGGGACTATTGCCATGGAAATGTTTGACTGACTGGTATGTGGTTACACATTGAAAGGTGCAAAAAACTGTTTTTACATATAGAAAGGTGTAGCAGCATTTTACATAGATTTGGGTCAAGAAAATGTATCTTTTATTTAAAACTTAATGACCCTTAGAATGAAAGTAAACAAATGTATTGGCAATGACTAATGTGTGAATAAGCACTTGTTACACACAACTACACTGTGCACCGGTTCTCCTATGTTTTTGGAAATTTGCTACCCCATAAGTCCCTTTTTAGGATCAGCCTTCATTTCTTGGTGCTGGTGTGGGATCAAAGGACTATGGCACAATATGACTCTCTGTACACCACAGAACACTGGAATACCTACAGTACATCACTACAAAGCAGAAAGAACGTAAACGTTTCTATATAATTATACTAGAGTTATCACTGCTGTTGTCAGTGCCCATGGTGGATTCCATTGGGAGGGAGACAGTAGGTTCCCCCACAGGTTCACAGAGTATGAGTGACTGGTGGACAGTCAAGTTCAGTGTGGCCCTAAGGCTGCCTCATCATTCAGTGCAATTAAATTTTTATTTGTTAACCAGGTAAGCACACTAGACCAGAGGTCTGTTTACAGGCAAGACCCGGGTGTTTTGAAAACACAACTATCTACAAATGATTTACAAAAATATATGTACATTCATTAAGCATAGATAAGATGAACGTTGCAAAAATTCGGTTTGAAGCAGATTATTGTCAACACCATGCAAACAGTCGATATCTCACAGAACCGTACCGGCAATCAATAACATTTATGCCTCGGTAACTTAATGTTACACGCTGCTGCACTACTTAGTTGCTGAGTTTCCGCACTAACTGAATCAAATTTGTATATTGTACTGAGTTGAATTGTTCTATATTGTACGGTATTCTGTGTAATCTCGTTTTCTGTACTACTTGCTGCTGCTTTACTCGCACAAATTCTGTATACAAATGTAACCTCCCAATGTTCCCCTCCTCCCAAGACACATCTGAAAATGAGCAATTGTCTGCTCAGTATGCTTTTCTGGTAAAACTTTTTAATAAATAAATAATACATTTACATAGAAACTATATACATTTGCATAGGGATGTGAGTGACAAATGACCTAACGGTTTTTGTTTGAAGACTTCGGCGGATGGAACTAGTCTGATCTCCTTTGGCAGCTCATTCCATTTTTTTTTATTTTTTTTGCTTTATAGTAGGACAAGGCTTTTTGGCCTATAGCTGTTTTATATAAAAGCAGTTCCAGCCAAGCCTGTTCAGCTGATCACAGGCCTCTGTTTGTTCTGCTACGTTCGCAGCTTTTCCACCTTGTGTTATCACCCCTTTCAGGGAGCAGGTGTAGAGGACTCAGTTTAGCACATACACATACTGCACATGGGCATGCCCTCGGCTTAACCTGCATCTTGTCTCCCACAAGCATCTCCACTGCACCACCACCACCTGTGACCACCTGGGTGGCTGTATAGTAGCAAAGATCGCTGCCCTCCTCAGAGGAAAGTGCCCTCTAAGGAGCTCAAGCCTTCTGTCCCGCCCAGCCTGTTTTAATATGTTATAAAAATATGAAATTGTCCTGAGCTTGGCCAAACAGTTAATGGTGGCTATGCCTTTCTCAGCAGGCAAAAGCTCCCTCGGGGCTTCTAGAGGCAATCCAACCATTCTGGAAAATCTTTATATAGGCTTGTACTCACAGACCAGGAAAGATGCGCCCACTCTCGACTGTCTTTTATGTACAGTGCACATCAAAGAAGCACTTGCCATCACACTTTGCCAATGAAGTGAAACTCATCAGTTGAATTCAGTCTTCATAGTAAGTTATAAACAAGTACAATATAGAACAGGGTACAAAGAACTGTGCTGACAGGACTGACATTTCATCCCCTTTGAGCACAGCTAATCATATCCAAGGAAAGAAACACCTGCACTCTTCCATACCTTGCAGCCCAGCTCCTTCCTTGCTTGCTGATCACAGGTTGCCACGAACTACAAGCTGTTGCTTTTTTTCCTTCACTCACCGTAAATGTCTTTAGTACCAGTGGTGTTAATATAAGCCTCAGCAATGCTAAAGTGAAGGTCCTCACTCATGCACCTGGCAGTTCCGTGTTTTGAGAGGGCTTTTAATGCAGTGCGCTGCACTGAGAGAGCAGAAACTGAAACTAAGCTGATGCACCCTGGTTCCCTCCTTCTGGAGCCCTACGAAGGGGTGCTCTGACATACAACAGATCAAGTTCAAGTACACTTCATTCCCAGTGACTGTCACTCTCATTTCAACTATCATAAAGAAACCACCTTAATGTGAAATGGTGTCTTCAAAAGGGGGGGGGGGGCACACAGAGACACACTGTGTAAATGAGTTTACTTTGCATCACAGATTTATATAGCTCACTGCTTTAACATCTTGGCTCAAGTTTTCAAAATCCTGGGTGCAAATGTATCTAACAGATGCACAGTGTCCAGTGGCACACACTACATCCAACGCCCACCTGGACACACAGCTTGTGGTTTCTGGAACTGCCATCCGGTTACAATTGGACATAGTTTCCGACAGCATGCATGCAACATCAGCATATCTGTTGTCAAGAACTAAGGTTAGACCCTGAAAAAAGGACCTAGTTAACTTAGTCTCTGGACTGTTGCAACTTACAGTATATTTTTGGACTCAGTCCTGGGTCCGCTGAGTCAGCTCAAAGAATACCATTCCAGAACATTGGGGCTATCAGCCCCCTTGAAAGTTAACCCAGGATGCATGGCAGGTGGAAGGCTTTGAAAATGCAGCTCATGTGCAACTTGGGACAGCTCATTTCGCAACTTAGACACAGGGGCCTGATTTACAGTCACAAGGGACTGTTATACTATATTTTTGCTATAAGGGACCATTTAGAGAAAGTAGCAAATCTGTGGCACAACAAGTCTGCAGAGGTTCACTGCACAGGCGATCAAACATATTGTGAAATAGGGTGATGGTCCACCCCCACCTCTGCGCAGTTTTGCACTGCAACCTTTTGTGACTGTGAACTGGCACTAGGGTATTTAGAGGATAAAAACAGGGAGACATCCTTCATAATATGAGACAGATCAGTGGTATGAAATAAGGATGTTTTTCTTAAAGAATGGGAAAGCCTGGGGAACTTTTTAAACTGCTTTCAAATTCTTCTCTCTTGCAAATTTCAGTGACTTATCACAGCTACAGGGGACTGCTATCTTGGAAAATACACAGGGAATACATAATGGGTTGCAGTGGAATAACACATTCAGCTCCACTAGGGAGTGATGAGACCTGTAACTTACACATAGCAAAGCCACAAGTTAGTTACAAAGGTCTTACCAGCTCTGTGGAGGTACATGTGTTACTCCAGTGGTGCTCTACAACAGGGTACACCAGGGCACGTGCCGTGACAAAACAAATATGCAGTGGCCTGGTTGGTGTCACATGAGGTGCAGAGCTACTTCCATAGGAATTATATTATAGTATGAGGTTAGGGAATATTGTGTATAGAAATGGGGCACTTCAAAAATCTTGTGCACATTCTAAAAAAGTTGTGTACATTCTATCATCAAGTACACTTGTGTCCCTGCTCGCACTAACTGAAATAGACACCAGCCTGCTTTCAAGTTCATTTGTCACGTAGATCATGAGGAGTTCTTCCCAGCAGTATGCTACCATCTGCAGTAGCGCGACTCTAGAAACTGCTAGTGTTCTGTGTCTGGACAAGCAGAACATGCAGAATGGGCATGTTAAAACCATATACTATAAAAAACATATGGACGGCCACACACAACTCACCTTGTGTTTCCATCTCAGGGTTGAGATAACAGCATGGACCTCTTGAGAGTCACTCTGGAGGTCCATATGTTCTGATCTCTATCCCGAATGGAAACACAGGCTTGCTGTATATGGCCGTCCATAGGTGCTCTGGCTGGCAGTTGTGCCCTGCCAGTGCCCTGGTAAACAACAGAGGCTGGATCTGCCCCTGCGGTAACCCATTATGTATTTGATACATAGCACACTGTCTGTAATGTTTATTAGTGTTTGACCTTGTTTTAGCTTTAAACTGCCCTTCTTCCCATTATTATTGCTCTATCTGGCCAATTGTTCTCCGAGTTCTGTTTCCAGATTCAAAGTGGAAATAATATGTCCTAAGTGAAATAATGTATGTTTCATGTGAAAATGTTTGTTCCACAATAACATAATTTATTTACCCAAATTATTCATCACCAGTTTCGTATATACATAGAATATCATTGATGTCTTTACAAAATAAGTTTTTACTAAAATCAAAGTTTAAACCCATTTTGTTTACAATTATATTTAACATTTAATCCTTTCTACATTACTTTTACTTTGTTCCACTACTGGTCTTATACAATGTTTTAACAGAAAACATGCTTCATGCCCCTCATGTGGAAGATGGAGGCTTCCGATAGAATATGGAACTCTATAACAGTGAGACTGCTAGCACGATAATATAAACAATAATAAGACTTTTATTCACAAGAAACAGGTGCACCATTGAGTTGAACTCATTTACAATGATTTTCAAAAGCAGCAGGATCTGGTTACAGCTTGAAGAAGGTAAAGTTGATATATTATAGCTCGAGTACAAACACAGATTTGCCAATTCCCTCTTAGCAAAAGTATGTCATTTTTTGTAGGCCTTATAAGCCCATTGACAAGACTGCAATGCAAGATAATCCTAGCCATGGTGGAAGCAGTGATACACATGTTGCATGCATGCTCTGGTTGCTTATCAGTGCTATGGTTTGTAGTGAAGGAAGAGAAATATTCCATTATGGTTACCCACAAAAGTAAATCTCAATTTGATCCCATGAATCTCAGCACCACTCCAATGCAACCCCAGTGGGCCCCAACATAGGGCAGAGTGTAACAATTTAATTCCATGTGACAAAGGCAGGAATAATGACCTTAAGATTTCCTGTTTTTTGTATCTAAGTATTTCTCGCAGGCAGGATCAATGCCGCCACTATCCTGCAATCCAGTTAATTTCTTTGTGAGCAGACCAAATATTTCAACTAAACACTTTTATATTGTAAGTTTTTTTCTCTGAAAAAAGTTGATAAAAATTAAACGGCATGTGGAATATTTCTCTGGTCATTTCAAGTGTGTTGTTTCGTTCGTTCTTAGGGTTTCAGAGTCCTAGGACCGCATGGGACAACACTTGAAAAATCACTGTTTTCCCCCAAGAATGTACGGTTTAATGAGTAGCAGTAGGAGACCAGCTGGCAGCACAGATGGAACATGCATGAGGGGAACAGCTGCCGCTGGATGTCTGGCACCTGTGCATGCCACAGCATGCATGTGTGCTTGCACTACTGCTTACTGTCCCCCCGTGGGGAGAAAAATGGAAAACAATGTGCTGCTCCAGACCAGCACCCATCACTGGTTCTTACCAACCAATACAACTAACCACCCATCACTGGTTCTTACCAACCAATACAGCTAACCACCCATCACTGGTTCTTACCAACCAATACAGCTAACCACACCCATCACTGGTTTTTACCAACCAATACAGCTAACCACCCATCACTGGTTCTTACCAACCAATACAGCTAACCACCCATCACTGGTTCTTACCAACCAATACAGCTAACCACCCATCACTGGTTCTTACCAACCAATACAGCTAACCACCCATCACTGGTTCTTACCAACCAATACAACTAACCACCCATCACTGGTTCTTACCAACCAATACAGCTAACCACCCATCACTGGTTCTTACCAACCAATACAGCTAACCACCCATCACTGGTTCTTACCAACCAATACAGCTAACCACCCATCACTGGTTCTTACCAACCAATACAGCTAACCACCCATCACTGGTTCTTACCAACCAATACAGCTAACCACCCATCACTGGTTTTTACCAACCAATACAGCTAACCACCCATCACTGGTTCTTACCAACCAATACAGCTAACCACCCATCACACTGTGGCCCTGAGTATGTGGTGGAGAACTGGTAAGTCGGTGAGAAGGTCAGTGGCAGGGCTGGGGGTGCCATTAAGCAGACCCAGAAGAAATGGGAAAAAGTTTAAACAAAACAAAAATATCTGTGCAATCTGCATAAAAAGCCTCAATGAGGACTGTGTGACCAACAAGGTCCATTCTTAGCCGCTGTTTGTGGAAGCACACTAAGGGCGCAAACAGCCTCCCTGTTGTGCCGCTATGCTGGGCAGCTAAAAACATGTTCTTATTCACTGGAGAGAGGAGCTCCCCCCTGCGACTAAGTTACCATGCAAATGAATATTGCCTAGTGTTAGTGTACATAAACTTGGTTTGTGGATTCTAATGCCTATTTTGCAGCATACATGGTGTCTTGTGTGTTACATGGCATTAGCTGTATGGTGCTATGCCAGGCATAGAGTGTGGGCAAAGGCACTACCTATTTTTTTGTTGTTGTTCCCACTTACCAGATATGTAACCTTTGGCTTGCCTGTGGACTGTCACCAGTTCAATTATCCATGGTATTGTTCATTGATCTCCCGTGGTCAAGTTGCCCCTCCTCCACTTTGCTGCTCATTACAGATCCCTGACATTCAGTGTAACTTCTCTTTCTATGTCCAGTCCACCAAAATAGCTCCTGTAAGTCTAATCCCTTGCCTGTCAAACTCCACCGCTAGCTCCACCAAGGTCAGGCACAGATTACTGACACCTTTGCCACCAGCCCTTATTAATTCTTCAAGCAGGGGGTACTGGTCAGTTCTGATCCTACCTCTGTGAGTGTCACTGTGCTTTGTGAATGCTTCTGCAAGACTTTTGCAAGGTGACCCCCACCTCCATTCCTGCATATACACAAGGTGAACTGTGAATGTGCAAGAGGGGTGCACAATGCCTTTCAAGCTTGGCTCAGGGGGTCCCAGGCAGTCAACAATCCCAAGAATGAGTATTCCCTACACTCTGAAATAACCTAGAGTTCCCCGCTGCAACAGGTGCTACTACAGAGCGGCTCCCTATCACCAGATATTTATGATAAAAAAGGACAGATGTCATACATTTTTTGCAAACTGCCAGCTGATTTTTTTGATTATTGAATGGTCTCACGTGAACACTCTATTCAGTTCATATAACAGCAGTGTATACCTATCCTAATGACAATAGTCACAGTGGATTGCCATACTGTTGGTAGATACGTTACCAATGCATTCAGACAGTGAGCTCCAAAATATCATATTGTACAAAATCAGCCAGCACACTGATGATGTTTATGGTGCGTACGCTGTGCAAACTAAGCATAGTGCCAATTGCAATTGAAACTGAAAAAGCTCAGTGAGCTACGTTATTATCGGGAACCAGCCTCCACCTTCAGAGTCATAGAAACATAGAATTTGACGGCAGATAAGGACCGCTTGGCCCACCCAGTCTGCCCATTTCCCTACCTACTGGATAAGCTGCAGATCCTAGTTAATCAGCAGCCTACTTCTTCCTACCCCCACCCCCTAGAATTGCCTTATGACTGTCCCATGCATGCTTGAATTCCACCACTGTTTTTGACTCCACAACCTCCTCCGGAAGGCTGTTCCATGCATCCACAACCATCTCTGTGAAAAAATACTTTTAAATTACCTCTGAGCTGCCCCCTCTCATCTTCAAATTGTGCCCTCTTGTTCTTGCACACCTCTTTTTTTGAAAGATGCTACCCTCTTGGACTTTGTTGATTCCCTTGAGGTACTTGAACGTTTCCATCATGTCCCCCCTCTCCCTCCTTTCCTCAAGGCTATACATATTAAGCTCCTTAAGTCTCTCTTCATATGTCTTCCGGTGCAGACCCTGCACCATTTTAGTTGCCCTCCTCTGGACAGCTTCCATCCTGTCTATGTCTTTGCAGAGATTGGGTCTCCAGAACTGCACACAGTACTCCAGATGGGGTCTCACCAGCTGTCTGTACAGAGGGATAATAACTTCCTGTTTTCTACTGGTGATGCCTCTCCCTATGCATCCCAGTATCCCCCAACCCTCCTTGCTGCCCTCTCACATTGCTTGCCCACCTTTAGGTCATCTGATATGACTATCCCCAGGTCCCTTTCCATTTTTGTTGTTGTTAGTATCTCACCCCCATTGTGTACTCTTCCCTTGGGTTTTGTTTCCCAGGTGCATTACCTTGCACTTCTTAGCATTGAATCCTAAGCTGCCATACATTTGACCATTCCTCCTAACCTTGCCAAGTCCCTTCTCATCCTTTCCACCCACCCTGTGCATCAGCTCTGTTGCAGATCTTTGTGTCATCTGCAGAGAGACATACTTTTCCTTCCAGTCCTTCTGCAATGTTACTTATAAAGACATTGAAGAGGACTGGTCCTATCTGAACCAAGCGGTGCCCCACTAGTAACCCTCCTTTCTTCTGAGTGGACTCCATTTACTATTACTCTCTGTGTCCTATTCTCCAGCCAATTCTTTACCCAGGCTGTCATCTTGGGACCCACTCCCAGGCTGGCTAACTTGTATATTAATCTTTTGTGTGGGACTGTGTCAAATGCCTTGCTAAAGTCTAGGTAGGCCATGTCCACAGCCCTTCCCTGATCTACTACTTTGGTCACCCAGTCAAAGAAATCTATCAGATTCATCTGGCATGATCTTCCCGCTGTGAATCCATGCTGCCTAGGGTCCTGTGCCCCTCTGGCCTCTAGATACTCGACAATTCTTTCCTTCAGAAGTGATTCCATCATTTTCCCTATCACTGAGGTTAAACTAACAGGTCTGTAGTTTCCTGCTTCTGCCTTGCTCCCACTTTTGTGAAGGGGAATCACATCTGCCCTCCTCCAGTCCTCGGGTACCACCCCATCCTCCCATGATTTGTTAAAAAGGGTAGTCAGTGGTGTCACTAGTTCTACCCTTAGCTCTTTAGAATTCTGGGATGAATCCCATCAGGCCCCATTGCTTTGTCCACCTTCAGTTTTAAGTTCTTTCAGAACCCTTTCTTCTGTAAATGGGCTGGTATCAACTTCTGTATCCAGAGTGTTTCTACTGTTTGTTTTATGTACCTCCCCTCTTCCTTTGTAAAACTGAGCAAAAATATTTGTTTAGTATCTCTGCCTTTCACAGTCTCCCTCTGCCCACCCTCCTCTCCTTTTTAAGCCTCACTATCCCTCCTTGGTCTTCCTTCGCTCCCTGATGTACCTATAAAAGGTTTTATCCCCCTTCTTAACTGAGTTGGCTATCTTTTCCTTGGTTTGGGCCTTTGCTGTTCTGACTGCCTTCCCAGCCTCCTTTTGCTTTAACTGATACAGTTCTCTGTCCTGCTCCTTCTGCGATTCCTTGTACTTCCTGAATGCTTTCTTTCTCTTGAACCTTCACTACCACTTCCTTTGAGAACCATAGTGGTTTCTTACATCGTTTTGTTTTGTTTATTTGCTTCACACAAAGGCTTGTTACCTCTGTGATGGCAGTTTTTATTATTCCCCATTGTTCTTCCACCCCTCCTTCCTGCCCATTTGCTAGTGCATTCCTTAGGCACTCACCCATTTTGGCAAAGTCAGTCCTCCTAAAGTCCAGTACTTTTGTCTTTGTATGGCTTGACTCTACTGCTGTGTTTATTGTGAACCATACTGTTCGATTGTCACTAGTTCCCAGATGGCTACCCACTTCTATATCTGTGATCCTCTCTCCATCTCCATTTGAGAGAATCAAGTCTAATATTGCTCCCTCTCAAGTGGGCTCCAGTACTAGTTGTCTAAGACATGCCCCCTGTAGGGCATCTAGAATAACTGCACTCTTCAAAGTGGCAGCTGCAACTGCACTCCAGTTAACATCTGGCATATTCAGATCACCCATCAGCAATATCTCCCCTTTTTCTGCCATTCTAAGTATACTTTCTATCATTTCCTTGTCCATTTCCTCCCCCTGAGAAGGGGGTCTGTATACAACCCCTGTGCGTATTGTGGTGCCATTGCCTGTCTCCAAATTTACCCACAGTGCTTCTTCTCCTCCGTTTACCCTTTTGTTCTGTTGCTTTTATTCCTTCCCTTATGTAAAGAACTATTCCGCCTCCTCTTTTACCCTCCCTGTCCCTCCTGTAGATAGTGTATCCTGGTATATTTATGTCCCAGTCATGGTTTTGTGTGTACCATGTTTCTGTGACTGCCACGAAATCCAGTTGTTCCTCCTCCATCAAGGCCACTAATTCAGGAAGCTTGTTACCCAGACTACGGGCATTGGTACTCATTGCTCTCCATTTTTTGATGGCTTTACCTTCTGTTGCAGCATCCCCCACTGACCGTTCTACCTCAGTCTTTTTCTCATTTAGTACCCTGTTTTGTAGGGAGAGGCTGGGATTTTCCTGCTGCTTGTCAGTGCCTCCCCCTTTGACTAGTTTAAAAGCTTGCAAATGAAGCATTTAAACTGATTGCTCAAAAGACTTGTTCCCTTCCTGGACAGATGCAGACCATCCTGCCAGTATAGGCTGGTGTCCCTCCAGGTGGAACCCCAGTCCAGCCCAGTCATAGCAGAACCTCAGGTTCTGTGACTTTTAGATGACTTTCCTGTTTTGGGCTCCACCGTAATCCAAACTAGTAAAACCAGACTATGACTGCTTCATCCTTCCCCTGGGCTGTTACAGACAAAGCACACTGATGAGTCCTATGTAGAATGAAACAAGTGTCTGTGACTTTGATTTTTAGCCTTTGCAGTGTGTGTGTGAAAGGCCATGTGGCACCATTCACTCTTGCTTAATACTGAACCAGTCTAAACTCTTTCATGCTGATTTGCATATATTTCCCACAATGCTTTTGCATTATGAGGATACGTGTAATTTTACATTGGTATAGTTCTATTTCTCTCAGATGTTTTAAAATAACTTTGTTTTACAAATGTTATAATTAATGACTTATGTCATTAAAGATGTCTGCCACTCGGAATTTTTAACAGTCCCTTCCCTTGAGGTTTCTTTTGGATTTTACATACTGGATTCATACTGTAGATGTTTCCAGAGGGGTCTAGCACACATTTCTGATGGTAAACAATAAAGCACCCCACTGGAAGGTTTTACTTATTTATAGTGGGCTTGGCCAGAGAGTAGCTACTTTTAAAAACTTATAACCCTCATATCGCAGCTCAGGCACAAACTGCAATGGGAAAGAAAGATATATTGATGTTTTTGCCAGAAATGAATTATTACTAAAAAACTACGATGAGCTGGCCCGGTGGCGCTGAGGGTTGAGGCACTGGATGTCACACCTCGCACTATGCCGGTGACTCAGGTTCGGGAACGGGCTCAGGTTACCGGGGGTCAGCCGGGGGGGTAGGATTGAGCATCCCAATGCATGCTTTCCTTCTCCGGGGTACTGGGTTCCAAGGCAGTGCTGCCCACGTGTGTTGCCACCTGTGGAAGCACAGGCGGTAAGATGTAATGGCTCCTTACAAGGAGTCGGGGTGGGGAGGGCGCTGTGGACACTTGATGGTGGTGTGCATAAGCACAACGTCCATCCCAGTGCTTTGCCTTCTCAGTAAGGCTTCATGAGGGGTTCCCCTCCTGAAGCCTTACTGAGAAGGTGAAGCGCTGGGGATCGAGCCTGAGTGTACTGGCTGTAAACTTAATTTCAGAGCGGACGCTCAATAAAAATAATGTTTTCCTGGTAAGATTTTGGTTAAGTGAACTGCCTGATTAAACATGGGGAGATTCTGTAGTGTTATCAGTTTACGAGATCTTTGTGATCTGTCTTTGCAGTCCAGGCAATTGTAACTGCTAAACTGTTTTATTCAGTTTCTCTCTGTATACAACCTATGACTTTTTACATCACGATCTTTATGAATTTATTTCCAAACTATGTAACTGTTCAGTCCTAACTGCTTTCAGTCTGACTCGACTGCATTTCCTCTGGAACTAGTTATTGTAATGTTTTTGTGACTATGTATTTGACATGGTACTTTTGTAAATGAGCACTTGTGCTCAAAGGTAATCTCTGAAGTTTACAACAACTAAATATATAAATAAAATAAATTTGGTTTCCTTCTCCCTGAAGTTATCCACCTACCGAACAAGTCTCATAACTCATGGAAATTCAGTTTCCCTTCTCTAAGGGGTTATCCACCCATAGGGAAATCTTACATAGCTCATGGTCATTCGGTTTCCCTTCTCTAAACCAGGAGTCATCTATCATGCAGTACAGAACATTAGTTCTTTGATTTGATTGGCTGAGAAAAGGTGGCATTTGTCGATATTTTTAAAGAACTAAAACTAAATGTGGTAAACACCTCTTTCATTCAAACAGATGTGTGTTGTGTTGTGGGCTGTCTCATAACCACCTGAAGTCCCCTCTGGGTTATGCCAATGCACTGCGTCATGCTGAGAAATCGAAACTGCTTTCATATCATTCAGCAGCAGCTGACTGACAAGGTAATTAACAAACAGAACTTCCCTTAGCTCAACTTTGGAAGGCAGAGATTTCCAAAACAAAGGGGTGGGGTGGGGTGGGGTGGGGGTGACACAGAGCCAGACTCTAACAGATGAAACAAGCATTTGTTAATACCAAATGTTCTGCGCTGGTAGTGCTGTTGTACCAGGCCTTGCTTGTACACATTTTTACCATATATGTATCCAGGATGGAGCAGATGACATGCAATGTCTCATTTTCAGTGGTGTCCTGCTTTGGGCTCTACAATGCTGGTTCGACAACTAAGTTGTCAACCACCATCACAGTGATGGATTTATGTAGACCGCAACTTGCAGTTGACATAAATCTGACTGGAGACCCCGGCTGTGTTTTCATTGGGGGGTTTGCCCCCAAACCCCCCATGTGAGGGGCTCTGCCCCACAAACCCCCCAGTCTCTAGGATTCTAACTCCGAGTTGGAGTTGGATCAGGAAGGGGATGCAGGACCGGAAGACAGAGTGCCGGGGTCTCGTTCGGACTATTACAGCGAAAATGTCTATGTTGTCGGCATTGACGTTTTCATTGTAATAGTGTCACTGTACTGGGAGCATACCCCTGCTTTGACACAGTGTTAGACTGTAATTATCCAGAATAGGGAGCACAAATTAGGTGATTTGATACCTTTTATTGGACCAACAGAAATTACAGAAAAACCTTAAGCTTTTGAACTCAGAGTCCTTCTTCAGAAGAAATGGCAGCTCTTTTAGAAAACTCACTTTTAAAAACCCAGAGAAAAAACATTTTACACATGAGTGTGACAGATTAGCAATTAGTTAAGGAATGCAACCAAAGCTACAGTACACAGGCATTCCTGAGACTATAGCAGTAAGTCAAGTGTCACAGAATGAAATGGTATGTAGTAAATCATCTGATGTTACAAGTCTCACTGAAGCCAAGTTAAAGTGTGTGTGTGTGTGTGTGTGTGTGTGTGTGTGTGTGTGTGTGAGAGTGCTAAAGCATATTTATTAGGAATATGTAAAACACATATCTGTGGATATTTGGAGTGTGTGTGTGTTCTAAGCATTTAGGTATCCAAGATAGGGCAGCTGAGAGGCAATATTCTGCTTTTAAGTGGGCTTTCACATTTTTACCCCAAATGTCCAACAGTCTTTTTATGACCTGATACCTCCAACTAAGACACTTTTATACCTCACTTCCTAGGGGTGCGACAAGCCATGACCTACACCCTCCACTGATCACCAGGCTGATCAGACTAAACATCGCTCAAGATCGGAGCCACCTAATCTCTTCATTATACCAACCTGCTGTGGCTACCCATGAGAGTTTAACAGAGGGAATACTCCACCAGTGGCAGGAGGAGCTGGAAGTCCCCATCTCCTGGGCAGACTGACAAATATCTTGCCAAAACTCAGCTAGACCATCTCGCAGCAGTGGTGGAAGTATCCCTGGAAAATCTCCTTAGATACATCAAAATAGCTGTCATTACTGGCCACTGCCACACTACGGGGTCGGCAGTTTGGAGAGACTTGGACTCGCCCCACACACATTTTATTTTATTTATTTTTATTTTATTGAAATCTAGGATTACAAATACCTTTGAGCAGGAACTGCTCATTTACAAAGGTTCCACGTCGAAGGAATGAGGGGGTATACATACATACATACAAAGGTCAACATAATAATACATTGTTACACAATAAAAAGAAGTAAGAGACTGAGGCATAGGAAATTCCAGTAATTCAAAATGTGCCAAATGTTAGGTAGCATGACATACCAGTCAAGGGCAATCTTAGAAATAAGCACTGCAGGTGAGAGCGAAGGGGGTATGCAGGCAGGAAGGCCATTGTCGGGGGTAGATGGTGGAGGGTAAGAGCTCTAAAGGGAAGGGATAAAAGTCAGGAAATGCCCAGGAGGAGAAAAGGGAGAGGGGGCAGGGGTAGGCAGGTAGAAGGGGCAAAGCGGGGAGAGGTAGCTGTCAAGACTGAAGTGGAGGCCAGTGGTGTTGTGCCCCGATTAATGAGGAAATCCAACGACTAGTTGAAATGAGATAAGTCGGAGTTGTCTCTTAAAAGGACCAAGAGCAGCAGCAGTAAGAGTTTCTTTGTTGAGCGTATTGTACCACTGTGGTGCTCTGTGGGCAAAGGCCCTCTGGCCCATGGTAGTCCGGCATCTGGGGACAAGGAAGGCTAGTTTTTGTGAACTTCTAGTTTGCTGGGTGCTGTGGTGGTCAATGAGGAGCTTTTCAATGCCCAGGGGCATGACCCCAAGGAGGACTTTTTTGGCTAAGAGGCAGGTTTGACACTGTATCAGGCTGATGAGAGGAAGCCATCCTGCCCGAGTGTACAGGTCACAAGTGTGTGTAAGTCGGTCAGCCCCAGTTAGCAGCCTGCATGCTTTGTTGAGTGCAACTGTAATTCTGCGGAGGCAGAGCCATAAACTGCTAGCCCGTAATCGATGATGGAGGTGATAGCACTGTTGATAGCCAACCGGAGAGTGTCAGGAGTCATGCAATGTTTGTGCCTGTAGAGCAGGCCTATACGGATGTTGGTGGCTTTGGTGACAGAATCTATGTGCCGATGGTAGGAGAGTGAGCTGTCCAATGTGACACCTAGGTATTTAAAATCAGGAACGTGTTTAAGTAAGGTCCCTGTTTGGTTTAGGATGGTGAGATCACGGGATTTGTACTTGCTCCTGGTGTTGTAGAAGGTCATAACCTTTATTTTGCTGTAGTTCATGACTGGTTTGTGCAACTTGAACCATTCTTCGATGTGCATGAATTCAAGCTGTAATTGTTTCTCGAGGAGCTCTGCGTTTTGGTGGTTGGTGAACATAACTGCATCATCGGCGTAGAGCAGTAATTTCTGGTGGCAGACACTGGGAAGGTCGTTGAGGAAGAGGCTGAGGAGTAGTGGCCCCAGGGTGGACCCCTGAAAGGACTGGCTTTTCTTCCGCGGTGACACCGGCAATCCTAACCCGCTGGACCCTCTCCCCAAAGTAGCTTGAAAACCAGAGCAGTGCTTCATTGGAGAGCCCAATGTTTGATAATTGCTTGAGTAGGAGTGGGTGGTTCACAGTATCAAAGGCTTTTGTAAGGTCGACGAATACTGCCCCTACACAGTGTCCTTGATCGAGCGTGGTATGGATGAAGCCTTTGAATTCTAATAGTGCAGGGGTGGTACTGTGCCCTTTTTGGAAACCATGTTGCTCAGGACACTGGATGTCATATTTTTCCAGGTACTTGACTATTTTTTCTGGGGCGATGCACTCCAGGGCCTTAGACAATGGAGGGAGGATGGAGATAGGTCTGTAGTTGGAGTGCAGTGATTTTTCTCTTGTGTACTGGTGTGATGGTCGCCTGTTTCCAGTGAGATGGGAAGTGGGACATCCTAAGTGATAGGTTGAGGACCTTTGTCAGGGGTTCAAGGACTTCTTCAAGGACAAGTGCTAACAACTTCAGGTCAAGGTAGTCACCGCTGTAGCCTGCGTTGTGAATGGCCTTCCGAATATAGGTTCTGGCTTCATGCACTGGGCTATCCTTGAAGTAGAATTGTGGGGCAGGGTGTAGGAGAGGAGTAGTTGCATGAGGGTTACTACCAGAGGGGGCATCAAAGAAATTAGAAGGGAGGACACTATCCAAGTTGGAGAACGCATTGTTAAAGGTGTTGGTGATTGTGTACAGGTCAGATGTTGGTGTTCGATTTATGTTGAGCATGGTGGGTGGTGACTTAGGGTCATTGCCTGTAAGGTCTTTCAATGTACTCCAAAAATTTTTTCCATCACCCCAGGAGTTGGAGCGAGCTTCCTTGAAGTATTTGCTTTTGGCGTTCCTAACTGCCTGCATGCACTCATTTCTGGCAGCTTTATATTTATGAATATCCCCAGGTTTGGATGTTGCACGGGCACAGTGCCAGAGATGATCCTAATGTTTGAGTAAAGTGATTAGATCGGGAGTTATCCAAGGGTTAGCTCTGCCCCAGACCTTCAGCTTTTTGAGAGGTGCAAAGATATTGCAGGCCGTGGTGAAGTGGCTGATGAAAAGGTCTAAGGCTTGGTTTACATCAATGGCAGTCTCAATTGGTGTCCAGTCCAAGTGGCTTAGGTGTATCTTTAGTAGCTCAAGGTACCGCTGCTTTAACACTCTGGTGTGGATTATTTTAGGAGTGGTCACTGATCCCATCAGGGAGCACTGAGACTTTTGAGATTCGTTCAGGGTGATTAGTAAAGATCCAGTCCAGAAGAGTGTGCGACCCTGTCCTATAGTTACATCTAGTGGGGGTGGTAACAAGCTGGGTGAGGTTCTGTGACGTGGCAGCATCCTTGTAGTTTCTGGCCTCCAGTGATAGCCAATTTATGTTGAAGTCGCCTAGTACTAGGAGTTCAGAGCTATGGTGTAATCCCTGTAGGCTTTCCAATATGCTCATAAATCCATTGGGCTGATCTTTAGGGGGTAGGTACACAGAGGCAATGGTGAGCTCCTTGTTGTGCGCCCCGAGTAGAACTTTAATAGCGAGAACCAGTGAAGGTGGTTTAGGGTTTGAGAACGGGAAGACTTGACCCAGATAGGAATTCCTCAGGTAGATGGCACAGCCCCCACCTCATTTGGAAACCCTGTCCTGCCTGACTATAGAGTATCCAGAGATGGTGACTGCAGCATCTGGTATCTTGGGGTTAAGCCATGTTTCGACAACAGAGTACATCAGGGCTATGTTGCTGGACCCAGGTTTGCAAGATGGCAAGTTTGTTAAGGAGGCTGCAGACATTGATTGAGGCTAATGTGAGGGACCCCTCCCGCCTTTTTGTGGCATGGGGTGCTAGGCCGGTAGGTCCCCGGCTAGGATGAACATTTCCAGATATCATAAGTAGTATCCTAAGAAGGTACGCTTTAATCATTTTGCAGACTAGTTTTGTTGTAGGGCATCTAGTCCTCTTGGCCTTGCTGGTCTGCATTTGCCCCATTATATTGCAGAGCACAATATATAAAGCCATGTTCTCAGAGGTGCTACGTGATTGATGAAAAGTAATCAAATCCACAGGAAATGGTGAACTACATAATGTGGTCATGCCCAAGACTGAGGCCTTTCTTACACAGCATTCAGGCTGAGATCCAAAATGTGTTCGGGAGACCACTACAGTTAACAGAAAACTTCTCATGCTGCTCCATTACCCTAGAGGCTTCAGGGACCTGAACTCTCGATATCTGCAGGGCTTGCTTACAACAGCAGCCAAAAAAGCAATTACCAAGCCATGGCTTAGCCTCAGAACTCCTTCCATCCAAGATTGGTGAAAAAATGTTAGCCAAATCTATCAGATGAAAAAAATCACACACAAGCTTAAAGGAGAAGTCCACCCAGAATGTGCAAAAACATATGTTATGTAGAGTGTTTTGATATGTATGTTAAGTCCTAGTGTGTCCTTCCCTCTGTCTGCTATTAGGAGTTTTTCCTAAATTAGCATGCTAGCTCTATGGTAGTTTTACGACCCCTGGGGATCTCCATCACAAATAGGTTTATTGGCTTTCTTTCTCCTCCGATGCACCATGGTTCATGTGACTGTGATGTAGCTATGCCCTTAGATTTAGCAGGGTCTGTCACGGCTCAGCCACAAAGTTAATACTACTTTCAGAGAAGTCACACTGCTAGATTTTGAGTGAGTGTAATCATTATTTTTTTTTGATATTAGTACCTTGTCCTGCTATGTTACAACCTGTAAGGTGATGTTCAATTTTTGCTTAGTACTGTTGCAAAAACTGAAAGTGACTGAGAGGAATAGAATAAACAGTGACATGATTCATTCACACACACACACACACACACACACACACACACACACACACAGCAGAACATAGCCAGACAAGGTACTGATATCAAAAAATTATAATGATTACACTCACCAAAAATCTAGTAGTGTCTCTTCTCTGGAAGAAGTATTTTCTCTGTGGCTGAGCTGACAGACCCTGTAACAAGACACTGGCTTCCTGCAGGGGCAATTAGACATCACACCAAAGGGCACTCTGGGAAGACTAGGGGTCATAAAAGAAACCAGAATGGCAACCTCCAAGGGCAATAAAACAGTTAGGGAAAGTTAGAAAAAAACATCTCTCACAGCCAGAGGAAAAGTAAACACTGGGAACTGGTTAGAACACAGAAAAAAAAGACTACTACATATCTTTTTCTGATTTTAACATGGAGTTTTCCTTTAATGACCAGCAAGAAAAATGCAGCTCTAGATGGACCATCTGGACATTATACTACATGTTAAAAGATGAAATGTTTGGACCTTAACTACCCTTCCCACTCCTGTGATAACTGTCACAGAATCTCATGAAACTGGCCCAGAAGCTATGCTGCATCTGACTGCGGGTCTCTCACGAATAACTGAATCTGCTCCCTGGGCTCACATTCAGTGAACCAAGCTCCCACCTCTGATAGGGGACCACATGCTTAATGGTTGACAGAGAAGCTGGGAGGAGATTCTGCCACTCTGACTCTACTCTGACAAGGTCTCTCCCTAGGCTCTGTGTTAAGAGGGAAAGGAATAACAAGACTTCACCTCAGTACATCTTATAATACAAAGTATTTGTATTAGTGGACTCCTCTCCGGTATGTATCACTCAGTGTATGCTTGTATTCCATGTGTTATGATCATAACTGTATAGGCTCTGTACATTGTCTGTTCCAAAATAATAAAGATATTTACAAAAAAAGAAAAAAAGACAGGTGACATTTTTAAAATCCCACCTTAAAGGTGCTTTTATTGTGACACTGTGGAAACAAGTTTCGGAGGGGATTTGAAAAAATGACACCTGCTGTGTTCAGGAGGTGGGATAACACAAAGGATATGTTGAATATTAGGGGCCAAAATCTGCCAAAAATAAAGTTATGAGAAAACATTGGAACAATTTATTTCCTCAAAACTTAGTTGCTTTTTCACATTTTAACCCCCAACTTTTTAATATAATATTTTATGAACACTCCTTCTGAGCATAAGTGTCACTTATAAAGCAATTCATTAAATGTTATTTTGCACCACAAATGTTAAAATACATTTTAGGTAGGATTTGAGAAATGACAGGTGTCTCATTCATGAGGTGGTATGAAAAAATGGCTATATTGAAAAGTTGGGGTCAAAATATTGAAAATTACCACAATTATAAACGTGCATTGAAAAATTACAATGTAGACTCATAACTTTGTCATTTTCTCATATTTTTACCCCACATTTTCAACAGAGCCTTCATATGAACCCACCTCATGAACAAGGGCAGAAAAGTGTTTCAAATTCTGCACAAATGGTGACTTTGCACCACAAGTGCAAAAACACATTTTGGCCAGGGTTTGAAAAATGACATCTGGCACATTCATGAGGTACTGTGAAGAAATGGCTATGTTGAAAATTTGGGGAGAAAATATTGAAAATTAACAATGTTATGAGCCTGCATTCATAAATTTCAACTTGGGCTTATAACTCTTTTTTTTTTCATACTTTTATCTCAAATTTTCAACCTTGCCTTCTTATGATGCCACCTCATGAACAAGGGTGGAGAAAATGTTCAACTCCTGCCCGAAAGGTGACTTCATACAGTGAACACGAAATCACCTTTTGAGACAGATTTGCCTAATTTCACTGCCATTCTTCATAAGGTGGGGTCCCACAAAAAGTCATGTTGAAAATCTGGGTGATAAAAATATTAAAAAATGACCAAGTTATGTCACTAAATACAAAGCCCCATTGAAATACATTGAACTGCATACCTGATTTCTTCAGTTTGCGATCCAGCGTTGAACAGTGAAGATGTGTCCGCAGCCCAGAAAGGATTACACAATGCTATGTTATACATTTCCATGAATGAGCTTACAAGGATAACTGCAAAATCCAAAACAGTTATAGGTAGTCCCAACAGACACAAAGGTACAAGTTGCGGTCATTTGTTAGGCTAAGGGGAACTGGGGGCGGGCGGGATTTGACAAAGGGCCTTCACTCCTTATTAAATTTAATAAGTTGCTTATGTTAGTTGGTTGATTTTATGAGTTTTTCATGTTGCGAATGATGCTGCAAAGTTTGTTGCTCTTTTTATATTGTACGGCACTCTAAGCCCAATTGTGAATGAGTGCTCTATAAAGTTCTGCTTGCTTGCCATTAAATATACATATTTCTGCTCATTGGGATACCTAAACTGGCCTGCTCATGCTTGGATGAGGATTTTGGCAGTGAATGTACTTACCTGTTTAATATTTTGCTGTGTTTACTGTCTTCTTGAGACTCTGCTTTCTTTACAAGAACAGTCTGTTTCTTAGAGCTCCCCACTTCCTAACAGGACGTAGGCAACCATCCAGATATGGGTTTCTGTCTTGTTTTTGTGTAGTTGTATCTAATGAGTGTCACTGTACAAATTCAGCAAGAATCAAGTCTACATCTATTTATCTGTTGTTCGCATTAGTGTAAAAATTGCTATACATAAAAAGCAAAAAAATATTAAAACAGATTTATTGAGGCACTTTTATTCTGTGGTGACGGTGTAAAGATGAGAACAGTGATTTCTAAAGCAACAACGTATGAAGGGGGCCACACCATTCTTGATAGGACTGTAGTAGACTTTCATGTTCTGACTCCATCAATACTATTACTGGACTCTGAAGGCATAGCCTCTGTAAACGAAATAGCGACATTTGGGAAGGGTCTTTATATAATAGGGGTTTGCTGATAACCCATACAATAAAAAGGGACATCAGCACTCAAAAGCAAACCACTCATCATGACGTGTACACAGTGAGAAAAGCAGAGGTTATCACTACTATGATTATGTATTGGCTGTTATCACCACTGTGTATACATCGTTAACAAAACACTGCCGAACACCGCGAGAACACCCCATGGAACAGCTAAAAAATTAAACGTGAAAAAACATAACCTCAAGAAAAGTTGAACCCCTATTATATAAAACGGATACGTGATGGGCAGCCATACGATATGGCCGGTTATCAGTACTCCTGGCAAGTGAGCTAGCCACCCGTGACAACGACTCACTTGCCAGTTGTACTGATAAATCCATTATCGCTATGACTGCCCATCACGTATCCCCTTATTACTTGTGATTAATTGTCCCCGCTTTTCCTTTGTATCCTCCCCCCCAGCTGTAGCTGGTAAAGAGCCTGTCTGGACTCTGCTTGCTTACCTGGTACATTTTTTTTTTTTTAAATAAATGATCAAACACACATTTACATTCATAGTAACACTCCACACTACAAGGAAACAGGACAACTGTTTTTAAACAGTACATTTTTATTATAATAAAAAAACAATAGAACAATTTTCGTGCTGTTTGTTTCTCCTTTCTTACATGTAACACTGCCATCGCTAGAATACAAAAGAAAAAATACAAAAGTAAAAAAAAAAAAAATACCAGTATATCGAGTTATTTTACACAGTCACAAACATGCATAATGTTACATTTGGCTACCTTCAAGGTTCTGGAGCTTAACAATGCAGTGAAAAGTATAGATAAATGTAATGAGGGCTTTACCAAGCCAGGTACTACTGTTATCAGCAAGACATATTTAACAACATACTGGTTTTGATGCAGTAATAGCACTGAAACAGACTGGCCAATTGCTATATACATTATGCATATCTAAAAATGGTTTTAAGTTATGAGGGATCACACTCCAATTCCATCACTCCTAAAACCCCAAGACCCCACCACTGGAAATATATGACACAATTAAGGGTACTGATCCACATTCTCTTCTGGATGACACAGACAACACTGATATTTGCAGACATTTAGTTTACATTGAGATAAAATATTTCACGGAACTATACACATGTTGTGACAGTCTCAGGCTACCAGCTCTAAACCAGTCTGGTTTTTATTCCAACTGCAACTTCTTGGCTCCAGTGGGGTCCTGCTTCCACTTTTCTACTTCCTTTTGTTTCTGGGAGGGCTGGAGTACAGTGTGACCACATGACTCGTTCCAAGGATTGTGTAAGTCAGTGGCTCCTGTGGGATATGAACCTGGGATTTCTTAGGTTACAGTTCCGTGATCCTACCACCAAGCTGGTTGTGTTAATACTGCAACTCATGCTCTCACAATTCCACCCAACATTAAAAAGACAATTTTATCCCACAGTAACATGAGGATGGAAACCAATACCATATTTTTAGATAAACTACAATGGTTTAAAGAAAAAACTGAGCAGTATGCCCTTTTCTGTTCCTTTTTTTCTCCCACATAAAGGTTTTTATCCTTCAGTCTCTGATCTGCCCCATTCTGCTCCATTCCACTCAGCCTTCATACCCACCATCCCTAGGACTTACCCTCCTAAGATTCCCCCCCCCCCACAAAGGACTGGACATGGCATAACGCCAGTGGTGTAGTGCTGTGCTATGCACAGTGTCCTGTGGAGAAAAAGCTATAGCTATAGTCTTCACCTCACCCGCCAAACCCTTACCTTTAGGCCCAATTCTAGGCCACCAAATATCAGTTTTGCTTTTGCTCCTAATGCTCTCCCTAGTGGTCCTGAAGCCTCCTCACGAGCTCAGCCCATTTGTAGCCGTGTTGAGCCCCCATCCGAGCTCTGTTTCCCACCACAGTCTGATTTTTCCGAACAGGCCCATGCCAAACCGTTAGTGCTCCATTCTTCAGTACTGCGTGGGTGGCACTGTGGCATGAGGCCATGAGGTGTGGGGGCCAGCCTGCAATTAAACGTAATGTAGGGCATAATCTGCATGTTGACCCCTGCCCCTTTTCCTCTGCTGTTGTGGTCTCCTGGCCAACCAAGCAGGGAAAGGCTTACAACCAAGTTGTATACAGCACAATGGGCTGCAATGCAAAATTGTGTCAAACTGCTACTGGGTATGGGGCATGTCGAGTCCTCCTACTATGGTGTGGGAGAAGAAAACACTAAGTAGGGGCTAAACACACAATCATGCTGCGACATTGCAGGTAACATGAAATGAAAAAAAGCTTAGTTACCCTCCAGCTGGGTCATCAAACCAGTGAATTTCCTCCAACTGCTCTCACAGATCGGAGATTCACTTTGTACACAAAAACTGACAATGGAATCTTTGTATTTATTACAATAATGTAGTGTATAGCCTTGTATTATCATTCTGTAAGGATGCTGTTGTACCATCGTTACGTAAGGATGCTGTTGTATCAACGTTCTGACATCACGTTGAGGTGATTCCTGTTAAGTGAACATTCAAAAATAACTAGTTGTCAATTCCAGAGCCTGAAATGGACAGACACTGCCACGCCACCAATCTAAAACATGACATATGGTTGAACGATGCACAGCAAGGCAGACTTTCCATCTAAGGAACCTTAGTGACATGATGTCCTAAGGTCCCCTTTTAATGGGAGCACAGCCTTGTGCACAGCTCAATGATATGTTAGCTTTCAGTAGGAAGGGATATTTTTATTTATAGCAATTACTTTTTAAGAAGTACTGGCACACATTTATACTCATAATATGGACTGCCGCATTAACAGATCTATGACAGTTCAACGGCACTATATGGAGACAAACCGCTATCTAACTCCTAAGCCATTATCTTATTATATGTATACTTTTCTTCATTGCTCAGAAATATGATAACCTTAGCAAATAGTTTTTTTTCCATTTAGAAGGGTATTAAAGTCAAACAGACTGAGATGTTTCACCTGCTGTACTCAAGCCAGAAGTGGAGAAATATCCTAAAGGACAAAGGTGGTAAATCAGATGACATATCTAACATCACTGCATTAGTATTTGTGGTTAGGAAGGTCACAGTCAATTTCTTTAAAGGGTGCATTACAATGGAAAATTCAACATTGATCAAGAAAGCAGCTTTAACAATGCTGAAGACATCGTGATAGCACAGTGTACCACTGGTGTGGGCATTTTTTTTTAAATCAAAGTAAAACACTTAAACCTTCTCTAACAGCCACTGTAAGTTAGAACTAGTAAGCTGATGTTGAAGCAAATATGCAGTGACTTACTCAAAAGATTCACTTGTGAGAGGGGAGGACATTCATAACTCAGTCGTGGCTCTACCACTTTTGAGCGATGGTACTGCCCCTCCCCCAAACACTTTTAATAATGCATAACATACTTTGAGTCAGGCCACTGCACAGTGTCTGTGTACATACCCCCCAAGTAGGAGGCACAGTACGCTCCCTTCAACTACCCGAGAAATGTGGCTATTATAGTACATCATACACACGCAGCTACTACAGCACAACACACACGCACAAAGTACCACGTGTACGTACACACACGCGCACACAAACACACACACACGCACAAAGTACCACGTGTACGTACACACACACACACACACACGCACAAATTTCCCCAAAACAAAGTGCAAAAGTTGCTAACTCCCAGTTGCAGAACTGGATAAAAAGCAGTACTCTATTGAAAAATGAGATGTTCCCTCTTAGCTGGGCTGTCTTGAGAAAATTGTACAATAAAAACAAATAAACAGTTGTGAATTTCTACACCAACCAACGTAAGTACATGACAGTGTTAAAAACAGAACACCTCTTCAGAGGCCGTACTGACCCATGACCATTAGGGCAGCTAATCAACATTACCTAAGCAGATTATAAGGTCTGCCTATCCCCTCAAAGTAAATAAGGGGCACTATACAAGATGTAGCTGTTTCAAACTACTAAATTACATTCATTTAAGACAGAACAGTTTTGAACTTTACCTAGTAAGATCTGTACAGTCGCTATGGACCTCAACGTCTCTCGTGCTGATGACCTTTGTCAAACTGGTAACAGAATAACAGTCGTCTTTGAAATATGCCATGAAACCTTTACTAGTGCTGTGACACTTCTCAATATCCTTGATTAGTGAAATAGCTTTATTAGTGAACTGCTACAGTCTCATGTGAAATCCAGCGGCCTCACAGACAACAAAGTGGGAATTCACATATATATGTTGTCGTCAAAACCTGGAAAACACTATCCGTTCCATTACAATGTTCACTCTGGTGTGCTGTGCATCACTGAAATCTCCTCTGGGTCTGAAGCCTACCCAACACAGAATAGTGGAAGAGTCATAATGATTACTGGATGCTTCAATCAGATTTTTAGGCACCTCACTGTAAGCGTGCACTTTGGTTTCGACAAGCTGCTTTAGTCACAAAAAATACATTGATTCCACGTTACAATCCTGTAGTCTGTTCTGTTCTGGTCAGAATGTGCAAATCGTTACTGTCACTCTTAGGTTACTAATGACAGCAGCCAACTGTTAAAACTTTACATCGTCTTTTTCACTGCTTGACACCATGTATAATTTAGGAAGGTTGGAAAGCAACATTGTGAAGTTTAATGGTACTTTAATCCACACCCAGGATCACAAGAGGAAGCTTCAGCAGTTTTTTAAAAAGTTGAGTGCCCTGCATGAGGTACTCAACTGCACACAATATTTGTGTTCACATTTGACTCTTTTTTTTCCCTCTTTTATCGTTCCACATCTGCTCTGCTGTACTAGGACAGGATAAATTGACTTTAAAAGATGAATCACAGCATCTGCACTCCCTAATGTCAAGATTTTTTTTTTTTTTTTTTTTACGGGAGTAGGCGTGGACCTCAATGATTTTTACACAGAGTTGTTCACATGAACTCTGAACGGTGTGGATGACATGCAATGTAGGTTTTCTTTGTTCCTGAGATGTCCTGCTCCTGTGTGCTTTACTTGTCTATTAAGCCTGCTTCCTTGAGTTTAAAGTAGAAAAACTTCTCCAGGGTGTTGGCACACTTACAGTACTCACTGTCAGGCGGGTTGTATTCACGGCAATTAGTGATGATGCGCTGAAGGTCGGCTATAAACAGTTTCTTGGTAACATAGTACCGGTTCTTAAGACGTTCTGTCATGGTCTTCAGGTCTACATAAATTAAACAGAGTTGTACAGTGTGATCAGCTTTCATGCTTACAGGTTTGCTGCCAGCAAAAAGTACTTTTTTTTGTTTTCTCATAGGACTTTTATAAAAAAAAATCATTTGACAATTTTCTATACTTCTGTGCAGTAATGAACTGGAACCTTCAACAAATAATTTAATTACCATCATATATCAGTATTTCATTTGAAAGAGTTAGGGTCCGTTGCAGGACCACCAAGTTCAAGGTTCCTCAGTGCCTGGAAATCCAGAGCAGTGGTGATGGTGATGTGTTGTGTTGAGGGGCGGGTGTGCAAGGACCACCATTTCTTAGGATTCATGTCAACGTGCTGCTTGTGCAGAAGGGCGTTTTGGTACCATATAGCGCACTGGTATCAAAACTAGGGCAGTGGTGCCAATAAAGGGTGCTGGTAAAAAAAAAAAAAAAATAAAAAAAATTGGGAATAAAAAAAAAACACAGATTAGTGTGGTGGCAAAAAATACAGGGCTGCTGTAAAAAATTGCAAAGCAGATGTAAAAAAAATAAATATGTAAAAAAATAAATATATATAGGTTGATGGCCCTAGCCACACTAAAATATTGCATGTAGAATGGCTTAAAGTAAGAACTAAGAGGCAAGTTTTGACAATCTACAGAACAGAAGACTGATAATGGACAAGATCGTGTTTTTTCTGAATACTAAAAGGGATTGACAGCATTGAACATAAGTAGCATTGAAGGCTAATGCGTGCAAGCAAATCTAGAAGGCATGCACTCAAATTGAGAAGGCCATATAATAATAAGAAACTTAAAAACTGCATTACTAACACAGAGGGAGGACAGCCTGCAGAATATGTTATCCAGTGAGGGTAGTGGACGCTAGCACCATTCAGGCTTTCTAGTAGCAGGACTAGACAGATTTCTGAGGGGAAACTAGCACTGAGGGTTGCGCACAGCAAGAGTAGGGGTAACATTCCAGCAACTGGATGCATCCATGCTCAAATTTAAGTAGAGCCGCTGCAATGTGGCAGGATAAGCGGACGAGATGGAACCCACGTCCTTCCTGCCACCTTTACTATGAAAAAACTCAATATATTCCCATGGACTTATCTGCAGTTACATATGCTCTGTAAACAGAACTTGACAAACTTTGTTTAGGCCTGTGAAATAGCTCAGATTAAAACAGCAAGCAATACAACAATACTGAAATAATATTCGGTTACGGAGAAAAAAAATCATACCGATAGGAAATCGAATGATTTCATAATAGTCGGGTGCCTCTGACTTCTTTACTGGTTCCATGAATGGCCAAGCACTGGGATGAGTCTGTAATTAGCAAGAAATGTAATCATCATCATCAATGAATTTACTGATCCACCTAAGTCATTGCAAAGTTCAATACCATATATAAAATACTAAACTTCTCTACAAAAATCTAATTTAGAAAAAAAATAGAGAAAAGGGATCATCAGAAATGTTATCTGCAAACCCAGAAGAGAATCACCATGAACTGAGAAAAAGTCACCCTGCCAAATATATTCTATGAGATTATGGCTACAGATTGTCCAACATATGGGCACAGTTTCAGTTGACTTAACCCAAGTACAAGCAGGGGCAATTTTTGTTTCAGTGAAGTACAGGTGTCACAATATATGCTGTGGTATTAGAATGCGAAACACTGCTTCAGTAAAACTCATGCTCATTTGAATCCCCATTGTCTGCATTTTTTATTTCTTGTTATCTACTCCGCCTAACTTTCCCCCAACCCCATCTCCCTTCTTAGTTACTTCAACCACTCCCATTCCCCAGATGCAGTACTTCTCATGGCATCTTGCAGCTCTACCGAATCCCATGGCTCTCCCCTACCTCCACACTTCTGGGATAGGAGAACCAATCCCACCAGCAGCCAGGATGACTCAGTGGTTGGAACTCATGATGGCAAAGCTAGGCAGGGCTAGATACAAGGCTGTTTTCACAGCCTCGGGAAAATCACCCCGAAGTCACATGTCAGCAGAGATGGGTTTTAGGAAAGGGGTTCTCTCACTATGTAGCTCCTTCCAGGGGGCCCACCAGACATCAGTCACACAGTAATGGACACACCCACGTCCCATCTGAAGACAGAGTAGCAAGAGATTGTCTAAATTTTATTTTAGACACCTTGCGCAATGAAAATAATGTGTTATTATATAGGGATTTGAAATGGCTATGCCAGCTTGACTCCAGGCAACTTCAGTTAATATACTTTACGCACAAGTGATTTATTCAGATGGTGCCAAATTTCGGTATGTATCAGGACATCTTACCCCATGAGCAGGTAGAGAAGACATTAGGTCAGAAGAAGGCATTTAGTGTTTATCTCCTAACATTATAACTCTGATAGAGCACTGCTCCTTTCCACATGTCGACTTAATGGCGTGGAATGTTATCCCTGCCACATATGGGCCACTGTCCTACCTTTAACGTATAACAGAACTGGTATTGTGAGCAGGCTATGAAACAGAGCAGAGCTGCACAAGTCAAGGGACTGGCTAATAATGACAGGGTAGTAAACATATTTTATTACAGCATGTAGCCCTGTCTTCTCCAGGCATAAAAAACAAGTATATAAATGCTGGACTATTTTGATCAGACAATATCCTTACTAGAGTACACCCTTTCATGTGCATTTTTTTTTTATTTTTAATTGTATTTTATAAATGATATATTTTGACATTATTTTATACTTGAAACTTGTCCTTCATTACATTTGGAAGCCATTACAAATGAGTCTAGATTTAATGATGTGTTCCTTTTCAGTCTGAATATAACAATTACTACTATCTTTCATGAGGAGGCTATACTGCCCTTGTACAGGTCACTGGTAAGACCGTGTCTAGAGTATGGAGTTCAGTACTGGTGCCCACACCTCAAAAAAGGACATTACCCTGCTGGAGAAGGTACAGAGGAGGGCTACAAAGATAACAGCAAGTCAGCAGGGTAAGGCATATGAGAGATTGAGGGCACTGAACATGTACTCACTGGAGGACAGGAGAGAGAGAGGGGACATGACTGGGACCCTCAAGTACTTGAAAGGGATAAATAAGGTTGATAAGAAGAGTCTCTAAGTTGACTGGCAACCATAACACGTGGGGGCACGGTCTTAAGCTGGAGGGTGGGAGGTTTGGGGGAGGTCAAGAAGCACTTCTTCACAGAGAGGGTGCTGGACACTTGGCATGTGTGCCAGAAGAGATCACCTCATTGAAGACAGTGGGCAGCGTTAAGAGAGGCTGGGACGGGCATGGGGGAAGGCAAGGATCATGGGTAGGGAGGATGGGAGTGGTGGGAATGGAGGGCAGGGACATTAGCTCAAGCAGCAGACCCTGCAATAAGAGCAGACTTGATGGACCATATGGCCTTCTTCTGCTGGCTTCTTTGCATGTATATATGGCACTGCTGCCTCATTGCCATCCGATCCTGGGCTCCAACTATTAACATCTGCACATACACCATTTAAAACAAGAGTCTAGAATACCAGATAAGGCCGGCGGAAGCTTAAGGTAGTCCCCAGAGGATGTATGATGTCAATAGAGAAGGTCTGTGGCAAATTTCACTACATGATTGCTACCTAGTTGTCTGGAAAGTGAGGTCATGTGAAACAGCTGCTTCCTTCCCAGGCCTTCATCTCAACACCAGGTGAGGCATGGACATAGGCCCCAGAGGCAGACCATGGCCTGGCAGTGCCACATGAAAACACAATTCCTGCTTGCCTGATGGAACCCTGCCATGGAGGGAAAGTCACCTGAGCTTTAACAGGCAGTGTGAGACAATGCAGCTCTTATCATAACAAGCCTGTAGCAGAGCAGTACTGGGACCAAAGGAAGCAGCAAGCTATAGGGTGAAGCGCGAGTGTGGAACCGGAGAGATCCAAAGATCGGAACGAAGGTGCGTCTGTTCCTTTAATGAAACAACCACTAGTATCTTCGGACCATGTACAGAACAGTCAGGTAAGAACCTACCGTAACAATATATCTTGAGAGAATCTCCTCCATTAGGCCACACCTTTGGAACAGTAAGCAATCAGTGTCAGGACAAACAGAAACTTTTTGCCAGTCGGGTGGGGGTGGGGGTGCTCACAGTGATGTGCAACATCAATGTGTATATAACATGGGAAGCCCCATCGCTCCTCAGTTCCCCGCCGGTTATTAGCCTCAGCACCAGGCATACATGGAGAGGCATGAGGCTGAAACCAGGCTGCATGGAGTAAGGGTTCAGACACGGCATCTGATATAAACATCAATAAAATCAGAAGGGACAAGGAAAGCGGGTACGGCATGGCCTAAGGGAGGAGATCCGAAGATCTACTTCACAATACATTCTTATGTAACTGTTCTATCTTCATCAAGGCTCTCTCCTCCATTAGGCCACCCCTTGGGAATGACTCCCAAACATTACAAAGAAACAGGGAGGATGGCACAGTCTGATGTGTGATCAGGGCAGGAGGCCTTGCAGTATGACAAGCCCAAAACCTGCAAGACGATGTCCAGGAAAGTGTGAACAGTGCTCCGTGTGACTGCAGCACGTGTGTTGGCTGCACGGACATTTTTGAAATAAGCAACAGAAGTGGCCATACCCCTCGTGGAGTGACTGGGCTCAGTACCAGGATGTTCCTTATCGTACTTCCTATAACAGAAAGTAATACAATGTGCCAACCACTTGGACAGACACTGTTTAGACAAAGGAGCGCCCTCCTTCCCTAAGATAAATGAAACAAACAGTTGAGAGGACTTTCTGCAGCCTTTGCTCTGTGTTATATGTGCATCTACAGTGAGGAGCAGCGCCTCACCCTGGTTGGACTGCTCATGATAATAAACAGGAAGGTGTATTGCCTGGTTCAACATAAATTCTGATACCACCTTTGGTAGAAACATAGGAATCATACACAAAGAGACTGTCTTTATGAAAAATCAAACTAGGAGGCTCATACATCACAGCCTGAAGCTCGGAAGTTCACCGATCAGAAGTTATAGCAACTAAACATAACATTTTCCATGCCAGGAAACATAAGTCATAACACGCAGCAGGCTCGTAAGGAATTTCTTGAATATAAAGTTCAAGTTCCAAGCCAGGACTAGATTACGGAAGGGAGGTTTTATTTGAAGAATACCTCTCAAAAAACATATGGGACAGGGAGGACCATGTACCCTGTTCACCATTATCACTCCTATTTGGAGTGGAGGAGGGAACTCTGGACGAGTGAACGCTGTACCCTAGATGGGTCTGCATCTTGCTTGTGGTTGTGAGGCAGGGCATCCAAATACTTGGGTATCATGTAACACACCTACTCTAGATAATTGGAAAACCTTAGTATTGCAAGTATTAGCGATGGATCGCTTGACATATATATATATATATACATACATACATACATACATACATACACACACACACACACATATATACACACACACACTTTTTTTATCACGGCTATTTTTATCTCCCCGCTGCGGCACACTTCTGCTTGGGGCATCCAGTCGCCAGCTCCACCCGCCGGAGAGCTGGGTAGCTCAAACTGCACCCAGGAGGATCCGGGACGGCTGTCATGCCGTCCTGCTGGAGGGCTCCCCTCTGCCTCTACCAGCCAGGACAGCCCAAGACCCTCACTGACAGGACTCTGCCAAAATCCTCCGGGCAGCTCGGAGCGCGACCATCAAGCTGCACAGTCGCACCCAGCCATTTTTCCTCCAGTTGGCCCCCCTTGGAGCACAGACCTGCAATGACGTCCAGGACATCCACCGCATTCCCCCTCTATGTCACTGATGCTAGTAGTGCCCTCCGGCATCCCCAGGGGCCGCTACAGTGCGGTGAAGTGCCCTAGCCCACCCCAGTACTAGGAGAGCAGTCTATGGATGCTCGATCCTAGTCCTCGCTGGCCTACCTCTGATGACCCGGGCTCGTTCCTGAACCCAGGTCGCAGCGTAGCGCAAGGTGTGGCATCCAGTGCCTCAACCCTCAGCACCACTGGGCTAGCTTGCTTGACCTATATTTTAAAGAGGAAAATGGAAAAATGTATGCTAGAGTGGGGGCAGTATCTAGTTGCCCTGTGTGCGGAGGAAGCCCAAGTGTTGAGAGATGGGGGGTCCTATTAGAGTGGCTAAGGATCAGGAGAACCTCCTGTGCAGGATGCGATGTAGCCTTGTAAACGCAGTGCTTTTCTATAGATGGAAATCATATTATGTCAGAGACTGAGGTGGATATAATTATGATGCTGAAATATATAACCACTATATTTGTAGACTAAAACATGCATATCTGTAATGTTTGATCTTAATGTTTAATGATAAAATTTACTGAAGGTACTAATTGCAGCATTAATTACTACGCTTTAGAATATGTATAAAATGTTTTTTTTGCACTACTGCAGATGACTGATAATGCTGCATAACTTAAACCTCCTTTGTTTTTTCCTTTTAATAAAAAGATTACACACACAAAAAAGAACAACATACAGGACACCTCTAGTCAGGCAACCGTACGACCATCAAAAGGGGCATGGAAGGCTGATAGTGGCCAAAGGAACCTTAACAGAAGAATACTGCAGGCATGAGTCAGACAGGGAAAGCCAGCATTCTAGCACAGAACTCAAAGGACATGTAAAAGGGTCCACATTCCAGGAAGCAGACCACACAGTGAAATTTTTCCATTTCAGAGAAGAATTATGTCTGGTAGACAGCTTCCTAACCACAAGCAGGACATCAGCAACATTGGGGGATAGCACAAAAGGTGCAATGGCTACACTTCAGGAGCCACATATGCATGCACTAGGACTTCAGGTCCAGATGGACCAGGGACCCCTTGTCCTGTGACAACAGACCCTGAGGTAGAGGGTTAGGAAGCTCCACCGCCAGATACTGAAGGAATGGAAACCAAATCTGGTGAGGCCAGAACAAAGCAATGAGGATCATAGTGGCACTCTCCACCCGCAGCTTAAGCAGAACCCTCTGTATTAAGAGGAATGTGTACAGAATTTCCCTTTCCAAGAGAGGGACGTGTCTCGCCAAAAAATTCCTGGCTCTGGAGCCAAAAATTCCAGGCTATGGAGCGAGCAGGCAGAAATGCATCAGTTTTGCACTGCATGGGGACACGAAACGGCTCAGTTCTGGACGACCTCATCTTGCAAGGTCAGCAGTTCCCATTAATAAGCCACTGACTGGAACCAGCTTAACCTGTCCTCCAAGGTATCTGATGATTTCAGCGTGCACAAAACAGTGGGGCACAACATAGTGCAGTCAAGACAGTTTAGATGAAAACAGCTAGAGGGAAATATAGCACAGACAGTATACTGCTATATCTGTAGCTGCTTTCACTTTCCACTGTTTGCTGTGTCCTCGAGGATGTTTATAAATGTTTTGGAGGGTGCGGGGGGAGGAGAAAACCCCAGCAATGCTCTCTACTGAGTGCCCGTTCCTTTCCGTGCTGTTTGTGGGACTCGTGGTTTTGCCCCTGTGCGACACTGCCTCGTGCTGTTGTGACTGCACGGTGCTGTGCCGTGCTGTTGTCTCGGCACTCAATTCACAGTAAGCCGTCCACCAAAACGTTCTGGAGACCTGCACGAAACATGGCCGATAGCTGAAGGTCATGAGACAGACCCCAGTATTATACTCTCATCGCCTCCCTGCAAAGGGGATAACTGATTTTCTTTAAAGAAGAAAAAGAAAACTAACAAATGCAATGGCTTGTTCGATGTTTGCTTCAGCATGTTTGACGAGGACGAGCGATGGAGGGAGAAATAATGGAGGAGTGATGGGGTTGCCACGTTATATCATGTATCAAAGCTGCACATCACTGTGGGCAGTCCTCGGCTAGCAAAACGTTTCCAAGTGGTCCTGATGCTGACAGCTTACAGTTCCAAAGCTGGAGCGTAATAGAGAGATATTCTCAATGAAGATCTTCTATATCGATATCATTTCTTAATATTTTATTTAAACTTTCTTAAGTAATATCAATATATACCAGAAATATTTATTAATATACAGTCTTACTATCAATATATCATGATGTCAAATCTTTCATATCGATATGTGACAGAGTAAGAAGGTTTTAAAAAAAAAGCATTTTTAGTTATATTTTTACACTTTTTCTGACATAGTTCTACCTTAGGTTATCTGATGTGGAACTGTGCCATTTTTAACCTTCTATATGGTCATCTCGTAATTGCATAGAAAACATTTCACTCTTCCCTCCTGTAACCCTAACCTTCTTTGTTTTAGTATGTTATACCTTTAAAAGTGTCAGAAAATAACAAACTTGAAGTTCCTAGTCCTAACGAGCAGAAAGATGGCCCTTTTTAAAGAAATCCACTTTATAAATGGCTATTATAGATTGAAGGAGCACTCCCGACCAATCGAAGTCCTCCTTTCCTTCGTGCATGAGATGCTCTTATTCTGTGAGGAGCATCTCACGCGCAGATGCCCTGGAAATGGGCAGGTTCGGGGGACTTTTTTTAAAATATATATATTAAATATGTCCCCCGTCGCCACTCACTGCTGAAAGCGAGTGGTTTCATTGCCTTCAGCTTTAGCAGAACAGCTCAGCTTGCTGTTTCTTGCTCAACTAAGAAGAGCGGCTGAAACCACTGTTTCAGCAGTGAGTGGCTCTGGGGGACATATTAACACATATCTTACTACAGAAAAAGACCTAGGGATCTACATCACCAATAACCTAAAATTTACCGAACATACAAATAAAACCACTAAAAAAAAGTCACAGATTAATTACTTGTATCTTAAAGAATATCAAAAGTAGGGTACCTGAGGTACTCGTTCCTTTATATTCTAACCTGGTCAGATCACATTTAGATTTCTGTTCCTCCTTCTGTGTGCCTACATCAGTACGAGCTACAGCAACGGTTGAGAAGGTACAGAGAAGGCTGACCAAAAATATCATTAACCTGGATACTGTCTCCTATGAAAAGAGGTTGAGGGCACTGGGATTATTCTCCTTAGAATACCGCTCATTGAGAGGTGATCTCTGTTTTTTTATACAGGGCCACTAGGGATAACACCCTGTTTGAGACTATCTGTTTAGAGTGGCATATCACCCAAGGTAATACCAGGTCTCATAAATTGAAATTAAAGACTAACATTAATAAAACTGTGAAAAGAAATAGGTTTATTACTCAACGAGCAACACCAATTTGGAACTCTCTACCAACTGAAGTAGTTCTAAGTACCAATTTGCAACAGTTCAAGACGAACCTAGATGTGTACATGGGCGACAACAAACATCTCTTCCTCCCGTAGATAATGACAGCAAGTTCACTATGGGCTTGTCCCTAGAACTTGTATTTACCTATGAACCTTTGGAACAGTATAAAATAAAAACTTGATTTTTTCTTAAATGACAGCCTGGAGTCAGGAAGACATGTCCAAGTCCTATTGATAAAGTTTATATTTGTCGCTATAGGTCAATATACCTTTAGCCATAACTTTATGGTTAAAAGTGTACTGATATAGACAGACGTGTTTTGACACATGGAAACTATATCGACAACTCCCGGTCATGTCATCTCAAAACCTTCATTTAAAAAACAATTCCTGGTGTTAATGATTTCAAAATCAGCCCTTTTTAAAGAATTTTTGTTTAGAAAGAGCTAGCTTTGGAACAGTTCAGGTTAGGAGCTTCATTTTTATTTACTCAAAGCTTCTGGTCAGGCTGATATGAATAAGTCCCATCTGTAGTTTTAATGGATCACTATAACATATTTTATCTTTCTCAACTGTTAGTGATGTATATATTTGTATCAATATATGGCAAAATAATACTCTACCATGCGTCAACATACAGTCTTACTATTGATATATGATGATGTCATGTCTTTCATGTATCAATATATGAAAACACAGATAATTTTAGGAATACAATTCTAAACCTTTTCTGAATGCTGGTTCCATTTCAGCCTATTTTTCGAGAAACTGCTATTTTAGTTATCTTTCTAAAACTGTCAGAAGATAAGAAACTAACACACACAAAAAAAACCAAAAAAAAAAACACATGTAGTCTAGGACTTTACATATCCGACTCTTGGAATTTGAGGAATACTATACACCTTCTCAACTGCAAAGAAACTATTCACCATTTGGAGAGGACCCTTACCTTGATCTGTGCTAGCAGGTTTTTCAGAATGTTATATAGCTGATCTGGGTCCTTTGGTTCTTTTCTAAATTAACAAATGGCAGAAAGTCACAGTAAGTGCTACATCAAATGAAAAAGGAAACTGACGTGGATTTGTTTAAATCGGACATGACAGATTTTGGGGATACATAGTACCTTTCCTATTCACTGTCTCAGAAGCATCTCCATGCAAAACTGTTCCCAGTAGGATAACCATCGCAAATGCACCCGTTACAATACTGTAGAATGCTGGCAGTCCTTACTTGGACTGAATGATGATGTCAGATATGACACAAAATACAGGCAATCAGGTTCAGGGCTGTGCAGGAGGGACCTGCTACATCATGGGTTTGGGAGCAATCAAATACAGTAACCTGAAAAAACATAGCATCCCCCTCTCTGCCTGCATGGGTGGTGGTGCAACATCCAGGGCCTCAACCTACCACACCACTGGGACACCTAAAGATGATAGTTGCTACTGTTGTGTTTTAGGTTTGCCATCTTTAATGCGCAAAGCCTCCTCTTACCCTCCCAATGCTGCTCTCACAGGAAACCTGCTTCAGAAAGTCAGAGAACAGCATGGAGGAGACAGAATGACATGCACATAAGAATGGGGGACGATACATAGAGGAAATTACCTTCAATTATTTAAAGTGCGAAACAAAGATCTAACAGCACTGTTAATGTATATTAAGGTTCGGGAACACAGTATTTTTTTTTTTTGCAAGTAAAACAGAAAAGATCACAGTGTTGCTTTTCAAGTTTATTAAATGAGAAAGACTAATTTACAGCCCTGAATGAGAAAGTCAAAGAGCGGCTTTACCCTTTTTCTTTCCCAGTAGGCTTCCACCCAGTTTCTCCTGTAAAAGAAAAAAAGATGCTTCCGTTAAGTAACAGATTTGGTGCATGCATACTGTAACTTAGCATTTGTTGTTATGATATGAGGGGTGTATATGCAGAACGTAATGCCCACATAGCTCAGATGACGGTATTGCCAGAAATATTATAATGCAGTCATGTTTACATCTTGACAGCTTTGATCAGATTACTCAATAAATGGTGTGTGTGTATGTGTGCTCACGCACAAAATGTTTAACAGCTGTAGCATTATGTCTGTATTCACACAGATCTTGTATGACGAGTATCTTAATCACTGGTATCAAAAGCACTGTAATATACAGTGCGAATAAAATGCCCAATATACACCCTGAGGCACCCTTCATTTCTGAGGTGGCTGGCCGCCAGGAAAAGTAGGACCAAAATTTTGCTGCCCCACTAATAAGTGCATTTGCCCATTGGGATATATTTCAGGGACATACTACAGTACTGTACAGCTTCTTTCAGTGCCATGCAGCACACCTCCGATCCCTGAGCTCAAAATAAAACAGACCAATGCAGGCAACATGAAAGAGTCTCACACTAACCCAAAAACAGTGAGATCAGCCCCTCTAAAACCATATTCTAGTCTAGTCTGTTCTTTTGTAAATAAAGGCAGAGAGACTGGTTAGAGGATACGTAGTCATCTGCAGAAGAATCCCAGAAATAATCACATACCAGAAATAGAAGTGGTTATGAAAGTGAAACAGTCCTGGAAAAAATCTTTCTACCTTCTCTGCCTCATATCATTTTACAGAAGAGAAACTGTACTTACGTATTCCTGGAATGCTTTCTATAGGGATTTGCCGGACACCTTCTTTGAAGCAAGTCAGGCCAGGGTATATCTTTCTGATCTGGGATTGTTTTCTTTCAATCAACTTCTTTATTATCTAAAAAAGCAAAAAACAAAAATTTCCTTTGATCTCACCTGACTCTCGAATTAGTTTTCTTATTATCGGGAGGTTGAGACTCTAATGCCACTTTGTTTCCCTGTCCTCCACCCGGATGCCTGAGGTATCAGAGTTTCACCTCTGTTTCCAGCTGCGTGGACAGATGATCATCTGCCTTTTGCAGCTGATGTTAATGTTGCTGAATGGCGGCACCCTGGTTATTAAAATATGAAGAAATGATTGGCAGAGCCAACTAGACACCCAGACCATTTGACCCAGGAGGCTGGGCACATGGGAGTGATACATTCACTCACCAGCCACCTGCTGGGGGGAAGGGGGCAGCTCACCAACCAATAGGCAACCCTGGCAGTGACGTTAGTGGCAGTTGCTCATTTCGCCCTTGTATGGACAGCTACAATCAGACTGGCTGCAAGTCTCATAACTGGGATGGGGTGTACCAAACAAGTGGGAGGGGGGAACACAAACATTACAAAAAAGAGAAAAGGACAACAGAAATTGGCAGGGGAACTACTTAGTAAGTTCTTAAGAGTTCAAAGTGAGAGATCACTGATGTGCAATGCACTGGCATGCTGAACTTTCACTATTTCTGTGACTTTAATTTGCATTACAGTCTGGTTAGCAGTATCCTCAATGTAAGCACAAAATAGCCATTATGAGCTGGGTATAAAAAAAAATCATAGAAATGTAGAAAAATGTGACTGCAGAAGGAGACCAAAGGTCCAATAAGTCTGCTCAATTGTGAGACATTCTATGGGTCCAGAACTCTGTCTGTGGAGCTCGGAATCCAGAGCAGATATCCAACACAACACAGAAGAAAGATCAATGACCTCATTGACCTGTTTACATTAATAATGCCTAGCTATATCAGTAAACCTTTATTCACTTACTTGCATTAACAAACAAAAACACAAAAAGTAGCATCTGCTGTCTACTGGCCAAACAGCAAAATTACAGTGGCTCAATAGGACTGTTTTTTTTTTTTTTTTTTTTTTTTTAAATAGCTAAATCCAAAAAAATTCTTCACTAATCCTAGCAGACCCATTTCATAATTGCAACAAGGCACTGCAGGGTGTGCACTGTGCTACAATAACAGCACTTCTCTGGTGGTGGTAGCTCTCGGCCTTTGGCTTCCTGCTTTAACCCACCCGAGGTGTGCCATTATCCCAGCACAAAGCACACACTGTCATGCCTTAATGCTTAACTATCCACTAATATTATGTGTGTGTATATATTATATTGCACATGGGGCTAGCAGTGTAGCCTAGAGGTTACAGTAATGATCGGTGAATGAGCTTGGTACATCCAGCAGACCAGGGTCTGATTTCCACAACCTCCACTTGTTTACTGTGCGACTCTGAGCACGTCACTTAACAACCCCCGGTGCTCCTGGGTCTCTCCTGTAATGGGCCTTGTGCCCATGTAGGCCTTACCTGGTCATCGAAAGGAGGAGGAGGAGGAAAATAAAAAAATATATATATATTTATCTCTGCTGGTTTTGCTGCATATTTTGGTCTCAATTACTTAAAATCCATATTTAGTCAACAAAAGACTTGCGGTAGAACATCATCAGGCCAGCCCCACAAAAAAGCCTAATTTCCAAAGCCACTGCTCTCTCATCCCAGCATTACTGGTCTGGGGCTAAAGGAGGCATCGGGGGGGGGGATTATTCACTTCTCAGAAATGTAGTGTGAAATTGGCTGTGCCTATCCCAACTGTAGGAGGTGAGGAACCTCAAAACTGTACGAGCCACACAGCCTGCTAGTGGATCCAGCATGAGCTACTGTAGTCCTAGCTAGAGCAGCTACTGGCAATGAAGAGGAAGTCTTCCCTCCCCTCCCAAACCTGATGGACGATCATGAAGATTCAGCAGGAAGTATATCTGGGAGGAAAGAAAGCATCAGTGAACCAGCACTAGGAAAACCTCGGCACTCTCAGTGGGAGGGCCAGAAATGCAGAAAAGGAGGGTTGGTTGGCAGGCAGATGATACCTCGCACACCCTCACATCCATCAGAGGTTGATTGATACCAATATCCAGGGAGGGCTATAATTGGCTTCACATCCCACAGGGAAAACGAAGGGTGGAGGGTGATGTGTCGGTGGGCTGGGTGTGACATTATGGGGTGCGCCTGGTGGATTATTATGGCAAGGCAGCTCCTCTGAATGGGAAAAGGCACTGACCTAGGTGGAAGGACAAGCCTAGCTGAGTCCACAGGAGAATAAAAAGAAATGCTCAGGTTTTAAAATATAATTCTGCAACGTAACCTAGAACGACCCCCTGTGGGTGACAGCTACTGTATATTCTATATATTCCTCTCGGGGGGAGGGGGGTCTACAAAACAAAATACTGACACCTGACTTGAGCAAGCTCTAGGCTTATATTCGATGGGCATGTTAGAAATGTGAGGCTTGAATCCGAGAAATCAACTTTATTCAAGCTTACTGAGTATGAAAGTCAAGCAACAAATCTGAAAGGTTTTCTTCTGTACGCTGAAACAGAACAATGTGATGGCTGTAGGGGAGACAGTGCTGTCCAGTGGTAAAGCACAGGTCTCTAAACCAAGAGATCGCTGGCTGAAATTTCACCGTAGTCTCAGGAGGACTGTGCAGCTCTGAGCAAGCCACTTAACCCTTCGGTGCTTCAGACTTCTACAACTGTAAAACAGGGAAGCAGCAGGACACCACACACTCACACAAAACACAAGATTGTGCATCTAAACTATGCTGTATAAATAACAAAAGAAAAACTGTTTTTATTGTGTTTAAATGAAGGGTCCATTTCATGCAGGTCTTCAAGTGGGAAAATGTGGATGAAACCTGCTTAATACACTTGAACTTAAGCATATGGAACAAAAAAGCAATGGAATACTACATGCATGTTGTCTCCCCCCCACCCACACACCCCACCATGTAAGTAAGGAGTTCTGCTGACTGCAGAGTACCTCTTTCTGTTTCTTGATGATGTGAGAAAGTTCCGTGTAGGGAATCCGGGGATTTAGCTCACATTCCATCAGTGTTGCCCCCTCGTAATCCTTAATGTATCCAAGGTATCGGCTCTTAGGAACTTTGATATCTTTTGAAAATCCCCTAAGAATGGAGAAAAAAATGTTTACGTCCACTGTTTTTAATTCATGCCATTTTATAAGACACAACAAATACAGTGCTCATGTTACATTTCGGATCGCCATCTACTTTCTCACTACACTCAAGGATACAGTAATTCACAAGTGTATATTTTTATTTTCTGATTATCCAAAATTATACCACAGATCTCTACTGTAAGCCAATCAGAACACAGGCAAACTGTCATTTAATACCCCACAAACTTCTACAATCACATTTCAGACATGCCCACAGTAGGTTATCCACATTTTTCACCCCCCCTCCAAGTTGGTTATCCACATCTCAGACACACCCACAGTAGGTAATCCACATTTTACACCTCCCCAAAGTAGGTTATCCACATTTCAGACATGCCCACAGTAGGTTATCCACATTTCAGACACACCCACAGTAGTTTATCCACTTAGTCCACAGAAAAAAAGGGGCAAAGGCACGTTCCACTCTAAGTGCCACAGAATTTTCAAAATCCTAGCTTCAGAATTCCTAGTCGCATAAAAATAACAACACGTAGTTCACCAGAGCATACACAGAATAACGGCTGCTGCTGTTGATTGAACGCCTTGGCTTTACAGCCTCAGCATTTAATCACCTACGTCAGCCGGTTATCTATACACTCCGGCTAACCTAATGTTATGACTTGAACAACACAGACAAGTCCTAAAGGCAGAAGAAAATGACTGTGCCTCACTCTCCTGTTCTGCCCAAGACTACGGTTCACAGAACACAGAACACAGTACCTGCTTTTTGAAGTAGCCAATGGCGTACTCGTCTGCATAGGTCAAGAAGTACAGAATGTTGTGCTTGATGTGATACTCCTTCAAGTGATTCATCAGGTGAGTGCCGTAGCCCTAAGTCAAGATAAAAGTGGGCTTTTTAGTTTATTTAGGTCTTTTTCTGTGTATGCTCCAAACTGTATAAATGAATTACCTGACACAGTAAAAAGGTGACTGAATACATCATTTTCGATAAATATCTGTCCAGTAGACAGACGTGTGATCATTAAGGCTCTTAACTTGTATACAGAATATGGCTTTATATTTTGAACGTATTACTACATGTATATTGTATGTATTGCCCGTGTTTCATTTCTACAGGTGTGGCTGACACTGGGTCCTTGATCCTGTCTATTTTTTCCCAGTTAAACAAATAAACTGAAGTTAGCACAAACAAAGTGGAACCTGTTAAAGGGAAACAGTCAATCACAAACAGGCCAATCTGGGCTGTTCTGAATTGAGCTATGCAGGTGGACAGCATCTTAAAACTGGAATTAAATTCAATGTTTATGACCTCTCAGAAAAGTCTAGTTTTAAAAATTAGAAACTAAAATGGGGTGCTTGACCAAGTATTGTTGAAGTGTGTTGGTACGTTTAACCACTATAATGGGAGACCCAGGTTTTTTTGTTTTTGTCCCTGACACAATGTGCACTACCAGCCCACAGACATCCAGGGAGCAATGCGCAACTACACTCAGAATCCAGTAAAAGAATGAAGACCGCCCCATTATCCAAGTGACTCTTTGAGGGAACCGGGAACACCAGTGATGTTCCAAGCTGAGCTGCCCTTTTATATAGTGTATGGTAGAAAAAAGCCCCAACACGCTTACTTTTTTGTGCTTAATACAATCAGTCTTTACACTCAGCTGCCCACACTTTACTGCCATCCGCCCGCCGGCCAGCTCACGTGTGCGACGTTTCAGCCACCCACTGTCCTATGAACAGCACTGATGGGGACACTTGCATTGTGACACAGCTACTAAAGGAGAACAAAAAGTGGTTCTGCTTTAGTAGCTACGTCACTACTGCAGTAGAATGTCTTTTTCACGTGTATGGATCTCCATACATAACGCTCATACACACACTATAATGAAATTAACATTAAAAATGATATATGGAAGCCAGCCCAGTGGCTCAGCGATGGCGCTACCACCCACCATGCAGATGACCCAGATTCAGAAACGGACACAAGCTGCTGGGGCTTGGCTGTGGGTGGGCAGAAAACAGAGAGTCCAACGGACTGTTCTCCTCTGCCGGTGGGAGACTCGCCACACCACTCCAATGCTACCTTCACATGCAGGTGTGGTGGCAAGACAGCTGGTGTAACAAGAACAGGGGGCAGACGGCAGCAAGACATGCTGTGCATGCGTGCCTCCACGTGCCCGAGCAACTGCATCACTGCACGCCGCCAGCTGAGAGAACATAAAATGGGAAAATGGAATCAGATCAGTGACAGGGCTAGGGGTCTTAAAATACGGGTCAAATTAGACCCACTAGTGTACAAAATGTGGGTTGAAATGAAAAACAACAGGGTCAAAGCCTAATCAGAAGTACAAATTTTACTAGTACAGAAGTTAAAACTTGTCAAGAAAAGAATACTTTCCTACCGTTCACTTTTCTAAGTTTCAGCTCTAGTTCCAGACCGGGTGCACCACTATGGACCCACTGTCAAGTGGAAAGTGGGCCAGTTTGGTCAGGTTGCAACTGTTTTCCCTTTTTGCCCTAACACTGTCCCTGAATTGGATGACATCCGACTTGCTCCCTGATCTAAACTGCCACCCGAGACCCCAGCACCTTTGGATTTGGACATGGGGGGGGGGTGAAGTGATGAACCTTCCTCTCCTGCCCCGCGCCCCCCGGGGGATTGCTCAGCTGGGTGAGTACTGGGGAAGGCTGGTTCTCAGTTGGTGGTGGACTCTGGGGAGAAGAAGCGTGATTTACAAAGAAAAATGAGAACACTGTGATATATGGGTTTTCGATAACAGGAGCTTTGACAACTGTACCACCACGTGACCCATACTGAATCATTCTGCACTTTTCATTTATCATTCAACAAGTCTTCCACAAAGAATCTGTCTGAACAAAACAGAACCAAGTCACATCTCTTTGAACAAAGATAGCTTCCTACCTTGACTTGTTCGTTAGAGGTTACAGCACAAAAGACGATCTCCGTGAAACCCTGGGTAGGGAACATTCTGAAACAGATTCCTCCTATCACGCGGCCATCTTTAATCAGGGCCAATGTCTTGTGTTTTCTTTCACAGAAACAAAGAAATGAACAAAGCCTCAGTAATTTCCTGGGCCACACGCACGGCAAAAAAAACTATCTTTTTTTTTTCATTTGCACCATCAAATTTCAGAATATGGTAGACTGTATGCAAATAACACACACACAGCCTTTAAACTCAATATCCAGTCTACCATCACTGATATTAAAGTCTGTTTTACTGACAGAAAATATAAGACAGCACACTTCATGACATCCCCTACTTTTTTTTTCCCCACGTAGTGCCACAAGATCTTTGGAGAAAGCAGTTTGACTTTGGGTTACAGCAAGTCTGAACGCCATTTGCCCGCTGTTTGACCCTGAGCAAGCTGCTTGACATCCCTGTGCTTAAATCCTCTGTAATCTCTCTCTTGGCTTCTCTGTGCTGTTTGAGTCCCTCTGTGGGCCTGACAACAGCAATTTCCTCCCTTCCTCTTTGACTGGGACAACCAGCATTAATAGGCAGACACGCCTCTGCCGAACATCTTGGGTGCTACTCAAACTTTCCTAGGCCTCTCTTTATTCTTTTAAGTGCTATGCTTTTGCCGTAGGTGCAAGGCTGGGTTTGTAACAGTGCAAAAAGTTACTCATCCACACCTTCCCAATGCCAGCATTATTTCACAGACTGGCAGGACAGAAATTCGACAAGCTTTCTATTGTCAGGGAGCAAAGAATGAACACTGTGTCCTCCATTCAAGAGGCAGAGGTGCTAAACCAGACAGTGGAATGCAACATCTGGAAGTGTGGTCCAGAATGGTAACACAACTATCCATACTGGCCCTATGGCTTGATCCGCTAGCCTTTATTAGGCTAGTGCAAGGCAATTTAGTACCTAAACATAACTACAGAACAGCATGAAGTACACTTTCTTATTCTATCCTGGTCTCTACACACATAAAACAATTACAAAACTAAAACCCTGTCTAGACAATAGGTCGTGTGGTGTGGTTTGGTAACAAAACAGGGCGGACTTGATGGTCTTTTTGTGCCAACAATGTATCTGTTTCCATGTAAAGATTATGAAAATGAAAGGAATGGCGGTCTCATGCTTTCCTTTTAAATTAGGTGTCTCATGTTCTTCATTTTATCTTTTAAAGAGTATGCATTTAAAAGAGAAGTTCCTGAGGTAACAGACCCTCCTTAATTAACCACCATCCTAAGATGCTACCAGGAAAACCAAAAAAACAAAACTGCAAGCCAAAAACTAATTTACACTTCTTACAGATGATAGCAAAAAAATAAACAGCAAAAAAAAAAAGCCTGTCACCACTACGGTTACTCACACAATGAGTCCAATATCCTTCCACCTAGCAGGAGAGACTAGACAGCTTAAACACGTACTCACCAGAGGACAGGGGAAGGGGAGCATTACAGAAACCTACAAATACACGCAGATACATAACGGGGCTGATGCTACGCATTACTGAAACACCAAGGGACATAATCCTTAAACAAGCGGGAGAGATTCAAAATGGGCATAAGAAAATCATTCTTTACATTGAGGGTGGTGGATATGTGGAAATGACTATCCAGTAATGTCATTTATGCTAGTACTATCCTGGGGTTAAAAACCCAACAATGGGATAATTATAAGAGGGAAACTGAAAACAGAAAGGAGGTTGGGGGATCAAGCAGCTATGAAGGGATTGAGAAATTCTAGGTAGGAACAACAGGGCAGAAGGGATGGACTTTTAGTTTTTATCAGTACTACACCATCTATGTGTTAATATTCAAACCTGCCTGTGCCAACCGAAGCATAGAGCACCAAGCTCTGGAGTGAGTGGCTGCTCTTCACCACAGAGACAAAATGACTGACGTTCTGGCTGGAAGAGTAGACATTATTTGCCTGGGGATGTACCAACTGTTGGTCGTTTTTTAGTGGTTTGCCTCCCTTTACTCTCTGAGCAAAGGGCATTACCCTGATCTGTTACTGCTCAACTGGATGGAAGGTTATGGGGACGAAGGGAACAAGGATTTCTGCTGAAACAGTAGGGAACATTTGCCTTTGATATTTAGACTCTAAAATACGGTTTGCAGCTTTACAATAACCCTTACCAGAGGTGGGTAAAGAACCTGGCAAGGCTCAGTGGCACGGAGGTTACATACCACGTGGCCACATGGGTGGCCAAGGTTGGCAAGTGAGCCCTGGAATTTCATGCTGCGGCCAGATGACGGCCTGTGCACATCAAAGAGGAGAGACTCAGGTCTTGGGGAGAGAGGATGTGGGCCAACCAGCATTCCTACAATCCTAGCTGACCAATCGAGGAGTGGTGTTGGGGTCAGAGATTCATGCGTGAGCCACTGAAGCCGCTGTTACCAGCTGGGAGCCAGAGAATGTCAAGAAGGTGAGGCCGTCACCTCTCAGGCATGAAGGGTGTGAACTGCCTAATGTTCATATACCCCCTGCCAGATTACCTTGAAGTGCCACTGCCTCAGGCTATAAAGGCGTCAGTTTGCCTGGCTGGAAGAAGGATATAGCCATGGTGATCATGAATGCTGGGGCGGGGACAGAGGGGCAGAAAGTGGGGAAAACAAGCAGACAAAGAAAAACTGGCAACGTACGGATCAAAAACAAGACGAGTAATGTACTCCTTTGGCATTCTTGGAAGTTGATGAGAGAAAACATTCTGCAGTCCGACCAGCCACATCAGGATCTTTTTGTTCGACTTCTGAGACAAGGAGTTTCCAATGACATGGAATTCAATTATTCCTCTCCTCTCTTCCAAGCGAGCAGTCTCATCTCTGGCAGCATTTGCCGACAATAAACTTGTCTAAGGACAAGAAAATGCAAGTACAACATACATGATTAAAATCACTGTCAATACCTGTATAAAGGCTACAGCAGTATGCAATTTGAATTCCTAAAAATCTACCCTTGGTAAATATCTTTTTGAGATCTAAAACTGCAGCTAAAATTCAGGTACCCACTCAGTACATACACATACTCATATACATACACGTATGCAGATACATCCATACAGTGCCACTCGTGAGGTTACCTGAGGTGAAACGACACTCATATAGATAAATCATTTATCACACAGGTCCAGGGAAAATGTTATTAAAAAATGTTTGTGCAGCAACTGCAGCATTATAAAACTTAATTTGAGTAGCACTAGGCAAAATGTGTGTAGCATTTGCAGGTAACCTTGTGTAAAGCAGCCGTACAATCAATCACTTTTGGGTGAACTCAGATGTGCGGCAAGTGACTGCTATGCACAGGCAATTTTGTGTAACAGTTGATGAACACTGTCGATTTTGCTTCACTACACTGAGTACAATATTAGCTGCACACATCCCTACTGTATATCCCTTATGTATGTTTATATACAAGGATATCAAACCTGCAGCTTGATAAACTGAAGGGAAAGTCAAGTGACTTTATTCAAAGCCATATAAGAGAATGTATGTAGCTATGCAAAGGTGATGGCTTACATCTTTTTTTTCTGTTTAGGTTTTTATCCTCCGTGAGCCCTAGCAGGTGACTGTGGTCCTCCTCACAGAGGAACTCACTCTCTGGTCCAGTGCATCCCTGCTCTGCCAACCCCCGGAAATTCCCCCGTGGACTGCCCCTTCCCCCGCGGCGGGGCCAGGGAGGAGGGCACAGGCTTCCCCTCTCCCCAGAGACCCAATCCAGACACGGGGACAGCCTTCGGGATGCGGAGCCATCATGGAACCTGCCAGGTTGCTTTTCCTCTTTCTCCTGTCCCCCACCCCTACTGACATAAGGATGTTGGTACATGCCCCGACCTGTACTGCCCTCCAGCTACCGCCAGAGGGCATTCAACGAGCAGGAAGACAAGTCTCCCTCTCTTTGACAGAGGAGAGCAGTCCTCCGGATGCTCGATCCTCCCCCCGCTGACCCAGGCTCATTCCTGAACCTAGGTTGCTGGCGTGGCACGAGGTGTAGCGACCAGCGCCTCAACCTCCAGCACCAGTGGGCCAGCTGCTTACATCTTTCTGCGAAGGGAACCTCAGTCCTCAATAGGAGGTTTAAATGTTACATGGGGGAGCATCTAAACAGGCGGGGGAGGCTATATTACCAAGAGAGACATAAACTGCACCCCTCACAGGTTAAACATACAAGGAAAGAGTGCCCGGAGGGAGAAAAATCCCTCCAGGACAGGGAAGCAGGATGAAGAGAAGGTGGGCAGGGTGGTGCACAATGGTGTTAAGAACAACAAAAAAGGGTCAGACAGAGAGGTAAACTGGACAAGAAAGAGAGCGAGCACACAAGGGCAAGGAAATTTAGGTGAAGTCATAGGAAGCATCACAGGCAAGGGGAGAGGTAAGGGGGGGCTGCTGACAGGAAGGAAGAAAGTTTGGAGAGCAATGTGTGACAACACAAGTGGTCTAGGAAATAAAATTTTGGACCGGAGGCCATCACAGTGGAGGAGGACTTGGGATGTACAGTACAACCTCGATTATCCAAATGCTTTGGGAGATATCATATTTATTCGGATAATCGGTGGTCCATAACGTTAGGCAAACCAGAGGCAGGGGACAATGCCAGAGTTCAGATAATTAGGAGATCTGGATAATAGGGGTTCAGATAATTGAGGTTGTATTGTAGCAGACATGACCAAGTCTTGGTGCACTGAAAATCACGACTGGGATATAGCCATACCAGGATACACTGTGTTCAGAAGGGGAAAGAGAAGGGAGAAGGGAAGGAGGGGTTTTGCTGTATGTGAAGGAAGGTATCAGGGACATGGAAGTGCAAGGGACCCGAGAGGCAAGTAACGTCTGGAAGTACTGTAGGTCACACCAGAGCCAGGAACAAGGGACTTTATTCACACAGGGGATGGTATACAGGCCTCCAGCAAAGGTGGAGAAACTGGAAAAGGCACTGGAGGGAAGACACTGGCAAAATGGCAAATAAGAAGGCGGAACTGCTGGTTGGGGACTTCAATCTCCTTGATCTGGAGTGCAGCCTTAGCAACAATTCTGACTAGGCGGGCAATCCTAGGCTCTTTACAGAGAGCCTTTCTCAGGCAGTTAGGTAAGGGACCCCACTAGGGACAAGGCAATGCTGGACCTGGTGCTCACGAACGGAGCTAGAATAACAGATGTCACAGTGGGCAGTATCCTGGGGGCAGTGATCACCGTACAGTGTAATTTAATATCAGGATGGGTACAGAAGCAAACCATGAGGACAAAGGTCCTGGACTCTAGAAGGGCAGACTTTAAAGTAATGGGAAACTGCCTTATAGACAGCCTAGCAGTAGTGGATGTCCAGGGTGGGTTAGAGGAACAATGGAGACACATTAAGGCAGATATAGTGAATGCAACCAGCCCATATGTGAAAGAAGTGAGTAGAAACAAGAGGGAAAAAAAAGCCACCATGGTACTCTAGGGAGGTGACCACAAAAGTGAAGGGAAAAAAAGATGGTATTCTGGAGGTACAAAGAAACACAGAAAGAGGAGGAGTGGGAGAAGTGACAGGTAAAACAGAAGAAAGCAGGGAAGGCATTGGGGCCAGCAAAAGTGTAAACAGAGAAAGGACAGCCAGAGGAGTAGCAGAAGGGGACAAGACTTACATAAGCGAGAAGAAGGCAGCAAGGGGAGGGACCGTGAGGATAAGGAAGTCAGCCGATGGTGATTGCACAGAGATGTTCAGGAAAAGGTTGACATCTTGAACAGAAACTTCTGTTTGGTCTTCACAGTGGAGGGGGTGGAGGACGGACCAAAAAGGAGCACCATGAACACAGAAGGGGGGGGTAAACACAAGTTAATTTACAGAGGAAACAGACTTAAAGGGAGTTACAATCCTAATGGTGGACAAGGCCATGGGACCAGACGAGATACATCCAAGGGTGCCAAGGGAACTCAAGGAGGAGTTTGCTGCACCACTGACAACCTTATTCAACATATCACTGGAAACAGGAGAGGTTCCAAGGGAATGGAGGAGAGCTGATGTAGTTCCACTCCATAAAAGCGGCAACAGGGAGGAGGCTAGCAACAATACACCGGTCAGTCTCACATCAGTGGTGGGGAAGTTAATGGAAACCCTGCTAAAAGAAAAGCTAGTGGAATATCCTGAATCCAGGGCATTGCAAGATCAAAGACACCACGGGTTTACAAGGTGAGATCATGTCACACAAATCTGACAGATATATTTGACTGGGTGACCAGGGAAATGAATCATGGAAGGGTAGTGGATGTGGCCTATTTGGACTTCAGCAAAGCCTTTGACACTGTACCACCCAGAAGACTGTTAAAAAAGCTGCATAGTCTAGGATTGGGAGCCAAAGCTGTTGACTGGGTAAAAAAGTGATTAATGGACAGGGGCAGAAGGTGGTGATAAATGGCACTCACTCTAATGAGGGGCGAGTGACCAGCGGGTATCACAGGATTCAGTACTGGGGCTGGTCGTGTTCAACACCTTCATAAATGACATCGCAGAAGAGCCTGAAGGGAAGATATGCCTTTTTGCAGATGACACAAAGTTATCTGTAACAGGGTGGATACTTGGGAGGGAGTGGAGAAAATATGAAGGGACCTTAGAAAACTGGAGAAGTGGTCAAGGGTATAACTGGGCATTCAATGCCAAATAAATGTCAAATCATGCAACTGGGGCATAGAAACCCAGGGGATGAGTATGAAATTGGGTGGGGTGGGGCTGTCAGTCGCTAAGAAGGAAAGGGACCTATGGGTTATAATATCTGATGACCTCAAAGTCACAGGGCAATGAGCAGGGCCAGTGGATTGCTGGGGTGTATAGGGAGAGGTATCACAAGCAGAAGAAGGGAAGTGATATTACCACTGTACAGATCATTGGTGAGACAAGACCTGAAATACTGTGTCCAGTCGTGGAGGCCCCATCTCAGAAAAGACATGGTAGAGGCAGTTCAGAGGAAGGCAACTAAAATGGTACATGGGTTGCATGAGAAACCGTACGATGAGAGACTGACTGATCTCAATTTGTACACCCTGGAGGACAGAAAGGAGAGAGAAGACATGGTATAAGAGACCTACAAGTACCTCATGTATGAGTGAACAGCGTAAAGGTGGGGAGCCTGCTTCCAATGAAAAAGTGCCAACAGAACAAGAGAGCAAGAAACAAGGCTAGAATGGGGGGAATTTAAGAGGGATGTGAGGAAATACAGTAGAACCACGATTATCCAAACCGTTTGGGCGGCTTGCAAATAGTCTGGATAATCGGGCGTTTGGCAGATTGGGGCTGCCATTCATTTTAGTGGGCACATGTGTATTACGATCTCCGTTTTCATGTTGAGAGATACAGAATGTTAATATGGGACTAAAAACACTGTTAACTAATATGGGACTTGAAAACTTACTGTATGTGTAGAAGTGTAATCTGTTTATGCTTGTGTACATACTTTACAGTGTGTTTGCTTCTGCTTTACTGTGATTATGGATACAGGACGAGCTGATACAGTACTGTACTAAAAGAAGTCTTAGATCAACTTCTGCTGTAACTTTTTAGCTTTGGTTTTAAACAACATGACTTATGTGGTTTCTTAGCATGAGTAGGTGGGTCGGATTGCTTTCAGGCTGATTTTCCAGCCAGGGCAGACATATTGTGACTGCTTTAATAGCCTCATTGTCCATAACAGGCTTTGCGCCGCTCCACCGACTCACCGAGTCGTGCTCCTGTTCTCTCTGTCATGGTGTCTACAATGCAGTTGTCAGATGAGTTCATGCCCGTCCTCCTGCAGATCATAATCCATCAGTTCAGCAATTTTCTCAGAAGTGACACCAAGTGTGAGCTTACATGCCAGCGTGTTAAGTTGTTCAATATCAGTCTCATGGGTCTCAGGTGGTTCATCAGTTTTCAGCGACCTGTTTGAAGCTCCCTTGCTATCCTCGATTTCCATTTCAGCATCAGACTACGTCAGAGGTGATTCATTATCAGGCAGTTCAACAGCTGCACCTGGTGCCTTGCCAATGCCTGATCTTGCCCAAGCCTTGATTACTGCTTCGGCTCTCACCTGCTCCTAGGCTTCCGCTGCCACGTACACTACATCTTTCAAGTCTAGGGCTTCAGTGACTTCCTGCAGAGGTTTTTCCTCATTTTTTTCTCATCCAGAATAGTGCAAAGAGTTTCTTTCTGTAGTTCCTCTTAAAAAATTTTGAGAATCCCGTGGTCACATGGCTGGATTTTTGAAGTGATGTTGAGGGGGTAGGAAAACACACTTAATGTTGCCATGTGCAGTTTTTAATTTCAGGCATTTCGACATGGGTAGGGGAGTTGTCTAGAAAAATAACTGCTATAACTGGCAAAGCACGCTAAGGAGCTTTTTACACTGGGGCAAACTGTTCCCTGTACCAGCGGAGAAAAATCATTCCATCCATCCACGCACTGTGCCGGCTCTTGTACTGCACTGGCAGTTTTTTTACATTTACATTCTTGAAGCACCTCGGCTCCCTAGATTTTCTAATTAGGAGGGGATGATGCTTCTGAGTTCAAGAAGCACTGACACAATCTACTATAGTCACCTTCTCTTTTTGCTTCTTGCAACTGGTGCTTCCTTCTCCATACCATGTGCCAAGGTTTTGTCAGGGAGGCCCTTCCGCTAAAGCCTGGTCTCATCAGCACTGTATGGCTGATCGCTGACAAACCCTTCCATTGCTGGCATCTTATTTAGCTGCTGCATAAAGTGTGAGATGCCCTGCTCGGCAGTGCTAAGCTTCGCACCACATAACCACAACTGACTAATTCTGTAGCGTTTCTTGAAGCAAAGCAACCATCCATTTCTCGCTATATAATCAGGCTGGCCACCAAGTTTTGGGTTAAACAGCAATGCTTTTTCTTTAAGCACTGGTCCCGATATTGGTGTGCCTTTCTCCAGCTCTAGATGGAACCACATATGGACTGTGGAGTCACAAGCATCAGCCTAGCATACCTTCATATTCTTTTGGTGCTTTGGGTTAGTTGTGCCTTCCATCATCATTGCAAACTCTGAGTTTTTGTTTGGCATGAGAGATGTCACTGATCGTGGATTTGCTGGCCCCATACCCCGTAGCAAGACTTACAGTGCACTCACCATTCTCAGGCCTGTCAAGAATACAAAGTTTAGTGGTGATGGTAACAACGTTACACTTCCTCTTCTCTGCCATTATAGGCTTTCACATCAGCATGGTACAAACAGTACAGCAAAATGAGGCGCAGGCAACTAGGCGGCCTTTTGAAAAGAATGGTGGTGCTATGTGACTGGGCAACAAGATTGTCAGTGACAGCTCGCACAGCTGATATACAGCTGATCAGGTGATTACATGAGTGACAGTAAGGTAATTAATTATTTAATTAATTATGCCCTCACTCAAACAATACCCACAGCTAATCTTATTGCAAAGTCAGGTGCCAGGACAAAAGTTCGTTCGTTAGAGCAGTCTGGAATAGGCAGCTTCATTAGATCGAGGTTCTACTGTACTACTTCACTGAAAGAGTGGTGGACGCCTGGAAAAGCATACCACAAGAGGTAGCAGGGTAAAAACTGTGGGGGGTTTCAAACATGCAAGGGACAGACATAAGGAAGTGCTAATAAGTAAAAAAATAAAAATAGAAAAAAGGGGGGGGGCATTGCAGACCAGTTAAGGTCTGCCAGGACAGAATGGATAGGGGAAATTTTAAATACTGGGCAAACCGAGTCAGCCAACTGGTCATTTTCTGCCAAACAAAGTCTCTGTTTCTGTGTATATATGTTTGTTGTATGGTCTTTGACGAGTCACTTGACCTCCTTGTGTTCAGTCCTTGCATATACAGAGCAGGATGCCACTGTAAAGAAGATGTCTGCATCTCAGCTGGGCTTTCCTGGGTAAAAAGCAATATATAATTATATACTTTATACACTGGCTATGCAACAGCCTACCACAAAATATGCAATTATCTTAATGTGTGAGAGGGCAGAAGCATAACTTGTGAGTGGCAGAGCCACAAGCAAGTTAAACAAGTTCTGCCCTCTCACAAGTTAACCATAAACTGCGCACTCTGAGTTAGTCCATTATGTATTCCGTTTACACAATATCTGTTTACTAGTTATTGCATTTTAAATCTACTATTTACTTGAAGAGTGAACTGGTTCTCTTTAAATTCAATTGCTGGTGTCACTGCTGTACAGTACTACTGTGATGTCACTAGCACTGAGAAACCTGCTCTCAGATTGGTTATTTATTCAACTGTAATGTATTAAAAGCAGCAGTATTGGTTAGTTGGCAAAAAAAAAAAAAAAAAAATCATCATAGTTTTTTTTTAGCAAAAAAATCTATTTCTGACATCCTAAGATTTACGCTGAGTAGATTTCTAGTTTTTCTAAGATATCGTTAAAGTAGCTTTTATAGCTAATTTAGTATCAATGACGCACAACATTAAAGATGGCTGCCACTCGCAATTTTTGAAAATCTCTTCCGCTGAGGTTACATGTAGATATATTAGGATGGTGCTACCACACATTTCTGAAGGTAAGCAGCTCAACCCTGTACCAAGATATCACGTTTTTACATGACGGACACGGCATAGAAGTGGGAACTTTTAAAAACTTCAAAATTCTTTACCTTGGTTCAGGAATGAAAGAAAACGAAAAGAAAAATGTGTATCTTGACATTTTTACCAGGCGACAGGGTTACTAACAAATACTTTGCTTTAACCTTCACGATATCAATTATAACAACAATATTGTGATATCTTAAGTCAGATAAAAAGCTATCACTTGTTATATTTTTTTTCCACTGCTGTTGCATAAACATTATTATAAGTCTCTCAGCTTTGTTCAGCAACTCAATAAAATAAATGTTCTTTTGTTCCACAAAAATGACTTTATAAAATGACAGAGAACATTTTTAACCTTTGGTGTGTGTGGAATTTGTAACGAGGAAGGAATATCAGTTTCCAGAAAGGAGTTTGACTACTACAGTGTGCAGTGCAAAAATTAAATTTTCTCATTAAAACAGCCCCATCCCCATTCCAGAATTCAGTGAACAGATTATATCCCACTTCTGTGGTATGGCTTGCTTATTCCTTGACCAATTTTTGCAATGTCTCTGGCCTCATTTGGTCTTCCAGATACATGGAAGCTGGCTAAAACCATCCCTCTATACCTATCGTTAGTGAGAGAAGCGATGTGTATGAGCAGCAACCAGCTGATATTTTAGCATGCTGTTAGACCACCAGCTTTCCTAAGCAGGTATCTGGTTTTGAGATATTAACCCCCCTTCCCCCAGGCTTAAACCAGACTGTCAGCTCAAACTTCTCTAGTGGGTTTTAATCATGACCACTATCAATGCTCTTTGGAAGAGACATTGGACTGACTCTATTTTGACACGCTTACTGTTGACTTATTGTTGACCTAAGCAATAAGGCACGCTCGAATAACATCTTACCTCCGGTGCACTGTAAGGCACAAGGTCACATTCTGAGCAACTTCAACCACCAGAGAAGTGATGTTATCCCAGCTACATATGCCCTGAAGTGCCTTATTGCAATTATAAAATGGATCCATTTATGGATTTACAGTCGTAGTAAATAGGCTGCTTTGTGGGCACTCATTTCACCTGTGATGTTGTGTTGGAATAACATCATTGGTGAAACTGGCTCTCCGCTTATCAGCTGTAAGCATTTTTTCTATCCATTTTATAATTTTGGATCAGATCCTTATGGAGAATAAAATGGCTGCATATAGCACTTACTTAATTGGTAGAAGGTGGGAGGTACACTATACCTCACAATATTTGTATGCCTGGGAGGAAAAGGTAAAGGGAGCACTTGGCCTGAAGTTTTCTGCCACTTTCTTCATAAAGCCAAAGTTCATTAAATGTATAGGTACCCTGTCTAACGACAAGTGTTCTGTGCAATTTCACATGATATTAAATGCAGCAGCTGTCCATGTTCCAGGAGTCTTCCATTTCCTATTTTGACAAGAAAGCCTTTGCTTTAGTTTACCTGCCATCACTTTAAAGTCCCCTTGCTGGAACTACAATTAAATGGTTCCAATCGTATTTATCTTGGCTGTCCTAATCAATGAAACAAGGGGAAGATCTTCAAACCACATGCCCTGCAGCATGGGGGAAGGGGAAACTATTACTTTCTACTAATAATTCAAATTTCTAAGTTAATATTGGTACATATGCAGACAACGTATTTTTTAGTTTAGGAAAATTAAGTGAAGACACCATTCCCCACAGTTTTTTAGGAAAATTAGATTAGGGTTCAATAAAGTAGCTGTCAATAGTGCCTTTTTTTTTTTTGGTTACACAACTTTATGTTGAAACCTTTAAAAAATACAGTATGTTTTTGCTTCTCCCTATAAAATTAAACTGCTAACCATAATGAGATTCATCTCCCATTCTACACTGGATTAGGACAGTTTATCCACAGCCCCTTCAATTTTAAGTATTAGTTTGATTTTATCCAAAATTATCCACAGGAGGCAGTATAGTGCAGTGGTTTAAGGCTCTGAGCTGCAAATCTGGAGACTTGGGTTTGAATTCCATAGCCCCTACTTGCACAGTGTGTGACCCAGAGCAAGTCACTTAACTTCTCTGTGCTCCCAGGTCGCCACCTGTAAACAAGCTTTCAGCTTAGTGTGTCGCTCCTGGTTTAACAATTGGGAAAAAAAATTAAACTTTAACATAAGAAGAACATATACCGGACATATTTCTTTTAGACTGCTGTCTTTGAGAGGTCTGGCCCAATTTTGGCCAGGGAAGAAACGTCTAAATAGATATTTCCGCTGTGGGAAATGGGGATGCGACTCATGAAGCATCATCAACTACTCTGTCACAAAGGATGGACAGGAGCTATATCAGAGAGTGGTTCACTTGGTTCACAAGTGAGATTATGCCACACACTAATATTGAGTAAAACGGCTTTACAAACCCAACTCGCATAAATGGGTTTCCGAGCCCATATACAGTACTGTAGATTTAGATACTGTTTCAGTTTCTAACTCCACAGTGTGTTAAACATTTAGTACAGTCACAGGTAGCACACAGAAGGCAGTCTGCAAAAAGTGTAGCACATAGGATCCTTAAACAGGACATAGGGAGACAAATGCCAATTTTTTTCCTGTACATGTTTCTCATCCACCAACATGCACACATTAAAATCCCCAAACTCACTGCATCATGGGTAGCAGTATGTAAATCCTGACTGTACATTAACTGGAAGATTACTTCTTTAATTACTACCAATATTGAGGAACAACATTTTAGGGGTAGTATGGCCACAAATCTCAGAAACACTAAATGGTGTATTAATGTACAGAGGGTAACTTCAGATTTCAGCTGTACTATACAACTGGCTGTTTTGGTTTTGAAATCAGTTTGCTGTACTTGTTTTAGATATCCAGCCCAATGACACAGACAACATGCTTCTGTAAGCAAAAAACATACTTATAGTGAGCTTGCCCCATTTAGATAGTTTTTAAAATTAATAAAAAATAAAATGCATCTTACCTGGAAACCCTTAGGGCTGCGTGGTCTTTGTAAGAGGTGCTAAGACCAAACGATAGCAGTATTGAACAGATATGCAGAGGAAATAAGGAGGTGTGAAATGATTAGGGTAAACAAGGGAAGGGGCAATTAGTTAAGGGGAGGTTATAGAAGATGTCAGACAGGAAACACAAGAGAATGCAAAGTATTAAAGATAGAGCTTTAAAGAAACAAACTATAAGGAGAAAAGGGACTTGTCATTCAAAATTATAATTTTATTATTTTTAAGACATAAATAAAACATTTACACCCACAGTTTTTTTTTTTTTTTTAACTCGCATACTTACTGCTGCAACACCCCCAATGAGTAAGTTAAAATCAGTTTCTAGACCCAAACACGGCTCTTGATCTATGCAACTGCATTTGAATTTCACGGTAACAAGAGTTCACCTACTTCTGGTCCCAGCATGGCCGCAGGGTCTGTAATTGTCAACATTACTTCATTTACAAGCTCCATTGGGATGTCACCCATTACACGGATTCGCTTTGCATCCTCTAGAGTCAGTGATTCATTAAGTTTCCTCTTTTCTCCTGGAAGATACGAAGAAACAAAGTTTAAATGAAAAGCACTCTGCACCTAAAATTCAATTAGAAAAGATTCAGAAATTAAACCTAGGAAGCTAGCATCCTACATTTCCAACTTCTAAGTTTCCTTGCAGTGTGGGATACCAAACATTGCAGATGTTGCAAAAAAAAATTTGAGAACGGTCTCTGACAGTTATAGTCTCTTTATAAAATGGGTAGGTAAAATAGAGAGCTATGACTGGGAGAGTCTCGTCACATGGCCATGCGGTGCTGCACTTCCCCGGTGTTTGAAGGCACTCAATCTCTGGCCTTGTCCCTCAGAACACACCAGGCTGTACAGTGATACAGCTTAATGTAACCCTGTTGTGTGTTGCTGCTCATGTCACTGTGTCACACACATTGCATTTGTTAAACAAAATGTTATTTTAACTTAAAAGGCATGTGTTCACTTGTAATAGACAACTGGCTATCTTTATTATGTTTTAGTGTGGTGGTAGTAAATACTTTCTGCTTTTATAAGAAAATAATTGTGCAATGAATCTTGTGGGTTTTTATCTTTACTTTTCAAACTGCTAGTAAAAAGAATTCAACATAATTCGGGTATTGTGATGTAAAAAAATACCAACTACTTAGGAGCCCAGTTCATCTCAGTGAGAAACTAGATTTAGTTCTACTGTTTACAAAAGAAACAAGACACTTGTTTTGTCATCAACAAAGTGTACGTTTTATATGTTTGTAACAATACAGTCCATCTGTATGATTTTACAGTGTTTTAAAAAGTAAATAGTTTCAATTCTTCTTCCAAAGTAAAATCTGGTTAGGAAGAAACTATCAACTGCTACATTACGACAAAGTTCACAGGTCACCACAAAGTACATATCCGTATGACGTCTAACACTTGAGGAAGAAAGCTTTATTTCTCAAAAAAAAAAAAAAACTACTGCAAGCAGATTTGCAGTTTCCTATGGAATTACACTGCCTGCTATGCTTGTCAGGATTTTTTTGACTTCATAATATAAGGATTTTGTTGGATTTTTTTTTTGCCAGTAGTTGGCAAAATAAAAATAATGAAAAAAGGTAAGTAAAGAAACAAATGCATAACAGTTATCACCAAGGCATCAAAAGGCCCCCAAACATTCATTCTGCAAAATATATATCTTTACAAGACACATTTTCTTTAAGTTTTTCATTTAAAAAGAATGTTGGGGACTTCACCCCAGGAAGAAGGTAATGGGGTGGGGGGGGGACTACTTGTCCCCAGAAATAAATGGAAAAGGTTGTTAAAACATTAAAAATACGTTTGGGATTTAAAGACGACTAAAGAAGTACACATAGTTAACCCCTGCCTAACATTCACAGTCTCAAGGGGTGATTTTTAGTGAACTGTTAAAGATCAGCATAAACAGATCAACTTACACCTACAAATATATCTTAAAAAGGGGTTCAGAACACCAGCAAAATAAAAATTACGGTTGGCTTTAGCAGCACCCAATTTCACTCCCTTCCCCTCCCAATCTGAAGGTCATGCCATTCCATTTTTCTTTTTCAAGGGCACCAGTATTAAAACAGGATATTCTGCCCTTTAAATTCAGCTACTACTGTCCCAATGCTAGTTCCCCAGCTGAAGCAATATTTCTCACCAGAATTCCGTCTCTTTCAAAATGCTGTTGTACCACAGTTCAAAGGTCATGGAATGTGACTGTATCCTTCTGCAGTACAACAGCATTCTGAAACCCCTAGAGGCTGCACAAGTCAGTTCTGTCCTGAAAGCAAAAAAGAACCATTGCAGGTACATTTCACATAATACTATACACTAAAAAATACAGGATGAGCAACTTTATGCACAACCAGTGTGTTCTGCCACAGAAGGGTTCTGATTCCTTCTGACCTCAAGAGCGAAGCTCGAGAGGTCCATGGGAATCAGAACCCAAAGGTGGCAGAACACACTGGTTGTGCATAGTTGCCCATCCAGTATTTTCTATTTATTGCCGATTACAGCTGCAATTTGTTGATTACAGCTGTGATTTATTGCCAATTACACACGTCATTTACTGCTGATTACAGCTGGGTTTTTTTTTATTTTTGTTTTTTTTTTTGCTGGTGGACGGATACCCTCTTAAATAACCTACATCACTGGTGTACTAAAACCAAGCCATGGGCCACTTGTGGACACCAGGCATCTTTACTGGGGGCCCCCGCCCGTCATATTTATTTTTATTTACTTATCTAGACACGGTTGACAGAGTGTGAGACACACACAAACTAAACCAAGATTACTTTCCAAGTACAAGGGTGGGGAAAGAGTATAAGGGGAGAGATAGAGGATGCAGCTGCAATACAGCATAACAGCACAGCTGCAATATCACTTTACAATTAAAGAAGTAGAATAGTTATATTCAAAGCAGGCATCGGGGGAGTAAACAAAGAAAGCTCTGTCAGGCACATGCTGTAAAGGAGAAAGGGGGGGTCTGTCAGGATAGATATCACTAGAAAACAGAAGCCAACCTGTTCCAAAAATCTTTACAGGACAGAGTCATAAACAGAAGGTCACCCACATCTGGATGTTGGTAACTACCAGACATCTTGTTGCTGGCTGCCATTTTAATTGCACAGTGCTGCCCCCTAGCCCTAAGTCAGTAAATAAGGTGCAAATGTGACATCTGAGGCTGCAAATGGGTCTAAAAAGCACCCACAGTGACAAACGTGCAAAAGGAAACCCCATGGTACAGTACTAAAAGTTCTCACGCAGTTACCTGGCACGGGCTCTGAAGCATGGCTGTCCACATTCATGGACGTCAAAGATGAGCTGTTGAGGTTCTTACTGTACGACGGCGCACTCGGCACCGCTGTGGCACTAATTGATGCTAAAAAGCAAAAGATCACCAACAATATTATTCAATATAATTCCCTTCCATGTGTAACTTTCTCTCCAAATGTGCACCTCTGAATAACAAGGGCTGCAAATTTTTACATGAAAGCTCAATCATACATGTTAGCAGTTAAGTAAAACAAATAAAGCAACTTTAATGCTAAGGTAAGACACACATTTCCATTTATAATTTTCTTTTAAGTTATGAACCCCCGAAAGATGAAGGGTCGACAATACAAGGCACTTTTTCCTTTGTACTGCAATCAGGCTAAACATATCCTGGTGCACTCTGTTGTCTTCCTAGAAGGTTCTACCCTTAATTCTGGGCCTGGAAGGATACCCATCTGAAGGGCTGACTAGACAGTTTGATCTTTAAGTGCAAAGCCTTACCAGCTTCCAGCTGGTACAAGAGATATTTTAATCTAATGGTCGATATAAATGTCATTAGTCTGCAGACTGCTACACGGCAAGGCTAGAGCTTTTAGTTAGGGGTGTTTGTACCCTAAACTTCAGAAAAGACCCTACTCTCACACTTACTGGCATATCGTAGGCACAATGGACCTGTGCCATACCAAAGTGGTTGAAGGCTTGGAAAACGCGGGCTAATGTGGAGGACCCATTGGAAAGACTAGACTAGACTATTCTTCATGGAAAACAGAAGACTCAAGAGACATGATTACAGTATTCAAATATCTGAAAGGTGCAATGAATACAGGTCTTTAGAATGCACAAGGTAGAAAGGATAAGAGAACACTCTCTGGACTGGATACAGGAATTCCAGCCATACTGTCTGAACAAGCACTGCCCACCTACTGCTGCATACAGTACACCAAGCCCTGATGGTAGCAGGAAATACTAGCCTGACTGTGTACTGGGCAGGGTAGGCTCATAAATATTTATAACCCATCTCTTGACCATGGTGTATGGCAACCCGGGGCACTTGGGTAGTGGATGGACCCTGCATCCCCAGAGCACTGCTACAGCTGCTGGCACATGGATGTGACAGAAAAGGTAAGTCAACTGCTTAACGCTTACCTATTCCTCTTACCCGACATCTCTGTGTACTGGCCCTGCTGTGCCCCAAGCCATCTGGATGTGTCTGGGGGAGCTTGCAGGGATCACAAATGCTCCCAAACAGGTACGGCAGATTTTTCCTTGACTTGGGTACCATGCTCCCGGCCACAGGACTGTCCGGTCCAGTATGCAGCACTCTGGTGCTGAGCGCATGTAAATAAGTCTGGCAGTCCCAGGTGTTGCCATGGCAGCCACCAATGATGCTCCTCTAGTGACAAACAGCACTGCACTCAGGACCACTGCTCTGCACCCCATCCTGCACTGGATAAGGGCTGGCCTCCACCAGTGGGACAGACGCCACTGGAATTCCAGTCCTGAAATCAGCCCAATGTCTTTAAAAGGAGGAAGATTTAAGGGAACTGTCAGGAAGACCGACCTACATCACATAAGAACTGGTGAACACTTGGAATGGGCTTCCAGAGCAGGTGGTTGTAGCCAACACTTCTTCTGCCCTCAAGTTCAAACTGGATTAAGTTCCTTAAAAAAAAAAAAAAGTGACAAGTTATTCTTACTCGGTGTGGGAAATAACTTGATGGGCCAATGGCCTTCTTTCTAAATTCATCTGTATGTTTGTATGCTGGTGTGCATGTGTTGAAAGTGCCTGGGGAATTCAAAAGGGTTCGTACTGCATTAAACCAATCCTAACAAACACAGTTCAGCAGAGTTCAGGGTTATTCAGATTTTTGTTTAGGCTTGGGAAGGTTCAAATACTCAGGTATAAACTGATTTCATCCATGATGCGGAAAACCAGTCGGTAACATAGGGGTTCTAAGCTTACTGAAACTATTGTAGTGATGAAAAGAATGTGTTGAGATTAAGCCTAAACAGTGATCTAGCAGACTGGTCCCCCACAACCACAGGACAACATACACAATTACGATTACTATGGCCATCAGCAGGAAAGAAACTCTGAGATATAACATGCATATGAGGTGCTTTTCAGAGCCAGAAGTGATGCTCAAGGTGTTCCTAGAACAGAGACAAGAATCATTTCTTCCTGGGGGGGCACAACCCCCTCTGAACTCTGCTTTAGGAATTTTTTTCTTGGGAACTTTACTTAGGCCCCTATTCACTGGCTCCATAGGACCTCTCTCCAGTGGGAACATCCCCTCACCAGCCTTCTCCCGTTGCCGAGATCTCTCCTGTCCGTACCTCCGTGTCAGCGTGCTCCCGTATCCTCGCCCCTGACTCACCCACCCCCTGGCTCTGAGTCCCCTGAGGTGGACCGCCAACTCCTCCAGTGCTCTATCTATAATCTAGTGGGCAGCTGGAGGGAGAGTAGGAGCTGGAGGAAGGCAGGGCGCATCCAGCACTGAGCGTGGGTGCTGGTCATGGGTCCCCATCTTCGCCTTCTTTTTCTGGTGCGGGGTGTGGACATGCAACGATGCTGTGCACGCAACGGGCGTGCACCCACACCTGTGTGCAAGGCGTTTGCCAACATCCCCATCCTCCGCTAGTGCACACCACAAGTTGCACTGCCCCCACTCTCCACTTGGACTACCCACCCACCCCCAGGAGAGGAGGGAAGTCCTCCAGATGCTCAATCCTCTCCTGCCCCTGCTGACCCCCCATGACCCGAGCTCACCGGTGTGGCTCAAGGTATGGCATCCAGCACCTCTACCATCAGCGCCACCAGCCCCACCTTCCTTTAGGAATTAATAGCAGTGTTCCCCATTCATTATTTTAGTGCGGTGGCCCACCATTAAATTTTTTTTTTTTTTAAACCACCACCATATATTTGCAGCCATCAGATTAATCTGTCTTTATAAAATGCTCCAACATTGCCTTTTACCACCATACATTACTGCACTACTACCCTTGTTTTGATACCAGTACTCTAAACCTTACTTAAAACCTTCTACGTACATGTACAGTATATATAGGACGCCCAAGGAATACTACACCTTCATCCCCGATCACCGCAACCATCACCCTATATCTGCAGGTTATGAGGAACCTGGAATAGGAATAATGTTAGCATTATGCTATGAATACACCCCATAATTTTCAAAAGATAGAAGCCTGAGAGGAGCAGGACCTCATGGACAAAATTTGCAAGAACAAGGGAAGTCATTGTGGGCCACTGCACAGTTTATCCTCCAACTATGCACTGAGGAAGACAATGAACATTCTGAACCGAAACTAAAGGAATCACAAACAGACCGCTTTATTTTCTGACGAGTCAGGAGTAACTGACTCCAGCTGATGTGAACTGTCTTGGCCAGGACTTGCCTGCAAAAAAGCTGTCTACAGCTAAATGCAGTACTGTACTAAAGTACACATTAATAAACAGGTTTAAGAAATGTACACTTCATTCTTCCCCTAATGTTAAGGACCAGCTTGCCAGCACAACACTGCAAGCAACTTTAAAGGAAAAGAAGTAATGGCGCCCATATTTTATTGTGTACAATAAATAACTCATTTTATAATTAAATGACTCGCACCGTGCTTGCTGTATTTCTGCTTGCTGAGTAACACCGCATCAATGCTTGCTGCCTTGGCGGGCAGAAATGGAGCACAATGTGGGCCTCCACCAGTTAGTTTACAAACTAAAGGTATTTTTATAGTCAAGCCAATTTGAGTTAACAAGCTGTAACAGAAGTAGCAGGAAGCCTCCTTATAGCAGTTTATAGGGTTCCTTTACTACGGGCATTTACTGACATACAGTACAATGGCTACCACATTTGTCAAGTGGAACAGTTACCTGGCTGAGTTCCCAGCTGTGTGCCTTCTGCAGCTGGCATTGTGAAGTCTGATTCCCAAATTGGAGAGTTTTCCCCATAAATTTCTTCTTCAAGCATAGACAGGAATCTGATAGACAGGTGTTCAGGCATTAGTGAGCATCAAACTACGTGATGCTTTTAATGTTAAAAGTAAATTATTTCAGTTGATAGTAAAGCTAAGCTTTTGCAGTTAAAGAGACACTATCAACACCCTTTAAGCATCAAGTTGCCCATACTTTAAAAAACACATTATGAAACTGGTATAAAAAAAATCCAGAAACCTGATTGGCTGAGGAGCTTGGAACCCAGTGTTGACAGCTCAGCACAACCGCACTGGAAAAAGATCTGTTACGTCACTAACCTATATACAGTAAGCAGGCCCATTTGTATCAATATATCTCCATTCACTTATTCGTATTTAAAATAAAATGCAGCATCTGCCTTCTACTGGCCAAACACAAAATATATCATGGCCCAATAAGACTACATTTTTGTTTTACTTTTTCTAATTTTTACTTAAAAATTACTTCTTTACTAATCCTAATGGACCTATTTTATAACTGCAACAAGGCACTCCAGGGTGTACTTTGTGCTGGGAAATTGGCACTTTGGGGGTGGTGGAGGCATTCGACCTCTGACCTTGTGTTTCGACTCACCCGAGGTGTGCCATTATCCCAGTACAAAGCACACCTTGGAGGGCTTTATTGCTTTATATTAGGACTGCTTACTTTCTATAGAATTTTCTGAAAAAGCTACTTGTTTTGTTAACGGTTTCCTTTTTCCAAAAAGAGGAAGACTGGCTGTCTTCAATACATAGACTTTATGGGGATCTGGGCACAACATATTTTTGTTTTGTTTGTTTTAAACTCGCACTAGGTTTGTGATGACCAACTAAACACAAAAGTGAGGCCCACGGGATTTATCAGGTCATTACAAACAGAGGATGCATAAAAAGAGTTTCACGGCTTGCGAATCTTCTATAATGACCAATTTTATAACATCAAGAAAAGAATATACGCAATTTGTCAGAAAAGAAGACACAGACACATTTTAGAGGATGAAGAAATATGCTAATTTACATTCACTATTTGTATATGGATGACTGCATTTTCCCCTGTCGGAAAACAGTGTAATCCATATCCATAATGCCATCGATGTGACATCAGAGTCTGATAACTCTGATTTGACGTTACATCACTCGACTGCACATTTGTGAAATGCCGAGCAGAAGTGTAAATCAGCTTTTACTGTAACCAAAGTTTACAGCGAAAGCTGACTCACACTCCACATGCACAAAAATTATAGCCACAAAACAAAAATGTAGAAAATACAATCGACTCGATCCATATGTTACAAAATGATTTTAAATGGGCAGCCAAGTAAAACACAGCTTTAATTCCATCTCGAGGTTCTAGTGACGTGGAGGAATCACTCAAGCTTCGTATTTGTGGTTGACATGTAGAGGGCATGGGTGGAAGCTGGAGGGGGGAAGATTCAGGGGAGAAAGGAGGAGGTGCTACTTCACTGAGAGGGTGGTAGAGCCATGGAATGCACTACCTAGGGGGCTGGTGGAGGCAGAGACAGTGGAGGGGTTCAAGAGGGGTTGGGGCAGGTACAGGAAGGGTTCAGGAAGCAAAATCCAATGCAGCAAGAATATCCGGAACTGGGAAGGGAGAAGCCAGAGAAGGCGAGGGGGACAGCAAGGTCAGCACCCAGGGTGGGGGCTGACCAAACGAGCAGACATGAAAGACTGTTAGGCCTATTCTGCTGGCATTTTAGTATGTTAGTATGTCAGTAAAACCTCTCAATGGAATTACAGCCTTGGAACACGTGTTTATGGTTCTGTTAAGACTATTTGTGTTACTACACCAACACTTCTACTCCCATTACAGTATACAGTATTACAAAAGGTGAACAATCAAAAAAAAAATTAAGCAGCAATATTTATTTGGCAAAAATATTTCATTATGTTTTTAGCAAAGCAAAATGTATTTCTGACATCCTTAGATTCATAATCAGGTATTTTAGTTTTCTCAGATATTTTTACAACCGCTGTTATAACTCACTGTGTTACCAGCGACTCGAGTCATTAAAAACTGCCACCACTCACAATTTTTAAACGCTTTGGTTGAGGTCACCTGTTGAATGTACAGGCTAGACTCACACTGTGGATGTATTAGGATGGTGCTGCCACAGGTTTCTGACAGTAAACAGCACAGCACCCCAACAAGATGTTTGATTTTTTTCATGGTGGGTGTGGCAAGGTAGAGGGAAATGTTAAAACTTAAAAATCCTTTATGTTAGTTTAGGAAAGAAAGAAAACAAAAAGAAAATGTGTATATTGTTTTGCCAGAAAAACACTGCTAAAAAAATAAAATGGTGGCTAACAAATACTGCTCCTTTAAACTAGAAACAAAATGACGCCCAAGGGGCAGACAATGCCCCTTTACGTTCCAAGCTGGTAGAGCAAACAAGCTCTGAAGTGTGGAAGAAAATGCTGGCAGTTTATGTATTACTACTGGCGGTTACAAATAGATGTAAAATATTTTATTTATATACAGGAGTACACAGGACAAGGCCTATTTATAAAATGTCCTGTTGAAGACCTGACTACAAGGAGAAAAATACTCTCGAGGGAAGGAATCCACGTTAAAACAAGAATACAATACGGTGTAAATACTGTTAACATACAGTACAGGTTACTAAACCATCCTTGTGCATAGCAGTATAGAACAGAGCTCACTGGATACTAGTTTCTAAGCAATAATACACAACAGGGTGTGGTATGTCATGTGATATTGTCACACCTTGGCTATACAGTGAGGCACAAAGTCAAAGGCCAAATGTCTCATGCACCAGAGAAGTGACAACAACCCAGGACATACTACACCCGGGAGTGTATTACTGCTATTATACAATGGATACACTTAAAGTTTAATAAATATTTTTAGTGTTTTTTATATCTATGTATATATTTATAAAAAAATGTTTAGTTTACTTCTCTTTTAGCCTGTAGGTAATGCAGTTCTGAAAAATGTTTTGGCTGGACTTTGCCTTAATCAAGATTACATGCTGGGATTTAATCATATGTAAGATGATGTCCCAGCCAATCAAGTTGCTGCATTCTTTATATCCATGGAAAACACTTTACACCTCTTAACAGTCAGTGAGTTTATGTTTTACAACCAAGTGCAGATTAGTTACTTTGGGAAGTGGGTGAGAATAAGCGTTCGTTTCTCGGGTACAAGCTTGTCCTTCTCCACTCTGAATTTCTCAAGCAGCTGACGTCGGGTAACCGTGAAGATTGACTTTAGAAGACTCCGACCAAAGACTTGGGTGGTCTCATAACGAGGGAGACTGTCGCAGCTCTGTGGGACGTGACAGTAACAAAGCCACCTAGAAAAATACAACACAGGAAAATACAATAAGGCTATAATATAAGGCTACAAAGCATTAATACACGACAGGTGTGCTATGTCATGTGATATCATCATACCCTGGCTGCACTGTGAGGCATGAAGCCGAAGATCAAGTGTCTAATGCACTGGAGAAGTAACAATCTCCCACAACATATCACACCCGGGAGTGTGTTATTGCTATTATGCAATAGATATATATTTTATACATTAAAAAGTTATAAATAAAGGTTTCATAAATATTTTTGTGTAAGGCTAGAGCTGAGAGACAGTGTGGCCTAATTGTTTGACCACTACAAACCTGGAGACTAATGGTCTGAATCCGATCACTGCTAGTTACTCTGTGAGTGATCTTGAACAAGTAAAGTAACTTCACTGCAATCAACTTCTCTCTCTCACAGTTTTCCTGCGCTTAACCACCCCGAATTTTTTAACCTCCCTCAATCTCACTGATAAAAGGGGTAAGAGAAACCAAGACCCACGACTGGTTAGGTCTGATTATAGGACTGTGAAACATTCCTCCTTCATTGGCCCGAGTTATTTTATGATAGCTTAAAGTCAGTTTTTTTGAACCTCTATGTACCTTGTCTGTAATTCTTCATTTTGCTGTACTATGTAATTCACACTGTATTCTTCATTTTTATTGTTATTTTAAAGAAAGCAGCGATTATTGAACATGGTCATATACTTCTTCCTGTTTAGTTTTTAAGAGTAGCGCATTTTTCTCATGTCGCACATACTTTATTTAATAAAGAAGTTCACAACCCGGAAGTATGGCGACACGGGGTTTCCATTCTGTAAAGGTGCAGCTGTTCGCGCCCAGTACATTGTGTATTGAAGCGAGCGGCGCGGCGCCCACCTTTACAGATAATGGAGCCCCCAGTGTCTGCCATACTTTGCTGCTGACTTTTCTTTATTAAATAGGTATGTTGCGCGTGAGAAAACGCCACAACATACTTAAAAGGCTTAACCGGATGGTAAGCCTTGCGGGGCCGGGAGCTCCTATTAATGATTGCTTTCCTTGAATATGTCTTTCGTAATCAAATTTTTGAGCCGTATACTTCAGTTGATTTCTTGCCAGTTAATCTGTGTTTGTATTTTCCGATACCTCCTTAGGTACCATTGTAACCTGCCTAAGCCTCTGCACTACTGTACTTGCCTGCACCCAGGGCTGACTGCATCCTGCCTGAGATAGGGTTGTTAATCTGGCAGCATTTCATGTATTGTATGTTTCTGCCCCTCTTGCCCTTTCCCCTGGGTTGCACCTGGAAACTAGTCAGTGCGCTTCTTCCGGTTACCAACTTTTAAATAAATAAAAAATAAACATTCCAGCACAACAGCACATGTCAGAAATATCTTACATTCTGAACCTCATTACTCAGTATTTAAAATAAAAATCATAGGAAATATTTTATAATTGCAATAAGGCACTCCAGGCTGTATGTAATTTGGGAATCATTTCACTTCTCAGGTGATTAAGGCACTCAGCACTGCCTCATGCCTCACTTCCTGAGTCATGCCGTTATCCCACAATAATGCACACCCTGTCAAGCCTTATTGATTAACCTCTCTTTGTGCTTAATGGGCTGCTACTAACTGTTGGTCGATTATAAAGCCCTTTGGGATACGGTATATGAACGACGCTATACAATAGCAAATTCATCTCCATTTGGTTGATTGGCAAAAAAAAAAAACGGGATGTTTTAAGGAAGGATTTCACCATATACAGCACTCAGTTTGATGTCCTGCCTCATACAGGGCAGCAAGTCTGTGAAAGGTTAGAACCCTTTTTTTTTTTTTTTTTATAAAGAGCTATTTCAGGGACTCTGAGCTTTTAAGAGTTCATAATAGCACTTGCAGTAGTTCAATTTCCAGCAGCTGGTCCAGACCATGACGTCAGCCAAGGAGGATTCTGGGCTGCTGCCTATGCAGTGGTTATTAGAAAATGTAGGGGCAGGGAACTTAATAGGGGCATAAATGACAAAAGGATAGTCCAGCGCAAATGAATTAGTGCAAATGCAAAAACAGTTTATTTGTAAATTAATTCTCCCTTTTCCCCATTCTCCGGGTCGCACATGGAATCGAGCCTTTGCTCAATGTGCCTTTCTCAGTTACCAACTTTTAAATAAATAAAATTTAATGAATAGTTGTACAGAGAACACCACTATAAGCAGTATAGTGCTTGAATGGTTGACACCTGCAAGGAAAAGAACAGGGCTACAGAAAGAAGAGCATGCTATTTGCCGGGGGGAGGGGGGGGAGGACAGGCCTGAATAACACTTTTTGTTCCCTCATGTTATTCATCCCTCCCATGGAATGAAAATTTACAGAAAATGTCTTCACTTTAGATCACGGATGGTTGAGGACAGATAAAGAAGAGCGAGTCCCTCCAGTCTGCGCTGCTTTATCACCTTGGCTTTTTTCCTGATCTCTGGGTAAGGCCCGCTAGGCACAATGTTTGTTTACAGGGTGACCCAGGACCACTGGGGAGATTAAAGGACTTGTTCAGAGTCGCACAGCAGGCAAGTGGAGGTTGTGGGAATCAAACCTAATTCTGCTGGATGTACCAAGCTCATTCACAGCTTGTTATTCTAACCTCTAGGCTGAACTGCCAACCCCATTTTATTTAAAACTCCCAGCGCTTCGCTTTATTTATTCTCCCCCGGTACCTACCCCATTGTGTTCTGAATCTCCCAATTGTACTGGCAACAAATAAGTCTTTGGGTAGCTTGTTCCATCAACCCACAACAATTTCTGTAAAGATGCTCCTTTCAGTATTGAGGTTGTGACCCCAACCCCCCGGTGGTCATCTACCCTTTTATGTTTATATACCTCTGTGGTGTCTACACCTTGTTATGACATTGTATGTATTTATAATTTTCCGTCATGTCCCCCTCTCTCTCTCCTGTCCTCCAATGAGTACACGTTTAGGATCTCTAGCCCTTCCTTATCCTTTTTCAGATGAGGTTTCCAAAACTGTACAGAGTACTACAGGTGCAGCCTAACCACTGGCCTGTATAATGTCAAGATCACCTCTTTGTTTCGGCTAGTAAAACCCCATCTACTACAGTACATCCCAACAATGTATTTGCCTTTCTATATGTTTTTTCTTACTGAGGTGAAGATTTCCTACTGTTGTTTATTACTGATGGATCCCTTTCTTCTATCAAGGGTTCCACCATGACCCCTTTAATTCTGTATTGTGTGTCTGCCCACCAGCACAACAGCAGCGCTACTGCTTAAGACACTGATGACCTGGGTTCGGAAGCAAATCCGAGCTGTCAGAGGGCCAGCCTGGGAGGAGGAGGATCGAGTATCCATAGGACTGTGCTCCTCCTCAGCTGGGGGGGGGTGAGGAGGGAGAGCTTATGCTTTCCTGGCCCTTGGTGGAAGCTTGGGGAAAGGCAGCCAGGCCAAGCGTGTCAGGAGGTGCAGCAGATGGTGCACATCGCGCAGGAGTACGTGGTATGCACCATGATGTCACTGCATGTCACATCTCCTGGGGGCTGAAAAACTGGAAGAAAACATCCAGCAGTAGGATGACAATAGCACCTGCAGACCCTGAACCCCACCAACTGGGCATGCTGATCCGAACTGGATCCATTCTGTGGTGGAGCTTAGGGAACCTCCACCGACCCCACCAGGAGGGAGGGGCATTCATCAGGAGGAGAACTGACTGGGGGGTAGATTCTGTTCACAGTTTCCTGTTGCCAATATGTATCCCTACTTTTTTTTGGCATTAATCTTTAACTACCATGTTCCTGACCACTGCTCAAAGCTCTCCACATCTCTGTTTGTGGTTTTCCCCTCATCAGTGTCTACCCCTCCGCTGAACTTTATATTGTCTACAAGTAGACTAGACTATCCCACTCCTATGCCACTTGGAATATACTGGTTGTAATGTACAGGTCTCAGCTTCAGCTCCAGAGGGACCCTACCCATACCTTTCCTAACACTGGAGAATTTCACATGTAGGACAGCTCTTAGGTCCTATCGGACTAGTTACCAATCCACCTAGGTAGTTTATTTTCAAGTCCCAATTCCCAATTTTTTTGGATTAGTCTCATGTGATGCATTGAACTGAAGGCTTTACTAAAGTGCCAAGGTGCATGTCGTCTACTGCCTGGTCACCAACTACTGTACCATCGGCATCACTGTGTCAAAGAAGTCAACCAGGTTGGTCTGACACCACCTCCCCACTATAAACCCATGCACATTTCTAGCTACGAGTCCCTTTTCTTCCAGGACATCAATCAAGTGTAATTTATTTGTTTACTGATTTCAAATGTTTCACCCGGAAAGACATACTGAGCTGGGAACAACTTGTTTCCAGATGTATCCTGGAGGAAGGGGATGGGGAACATCATATAAAGAATTTATAATATATATAGAATATATAGTAATGCAATTTAAATGAAAAAAATAGTAAAACTTTAAATGCAAATCAGAATAGCTTATGCCTACATAATGGGAAAACAGACAGCCAGAGCAAAGCTAGCAAGAGAGTGAAGGAAGAGGGACAAGGACAGGTGCAGGAGGGGGGAAAAGTCATGAAGGAAACACTTAAAAGACAACAGCAAAGAGGCAGAGCAAATAGATAATGGAAGGGAGGACCAAAGTTTAGGAAAGTGATAAGAGAAGGCAGATTAACCAGCTCCAGATTTCCTAGAAGGAACATCAAGGGACTGAGAAGGAATATTACATAAAGAAAAACAGGAATCTGAGGGAGAGGATAACAGGGAGGTAAGGCAAGAAGGAAGGGAACCAAACCAGAATTTAGAAATAAAGGAGGCACAGTGGAAAAGGCGCTTGGCATCAAGAGAGGAGAGTGAAAGAGCAGAGTAGAGAGAACAGTGGCGAGTACATGGGGAACAATCTAAAGCAAAATAACAAAAAGAACTGAAAAGAGGGTCCAGTCTAGCAAGGGTGGAGTTAGGAACTCCACTGTAGACTAAGTCACCATAATCAAAAATAGGGAGTAACATTTTTTAAATAATTTCATGGCATATACTGTAGGATGAAGCTCCCTTTGTTCCTGTAAAATGCACCAAGCTTGGGATGAAGCTTTTGGTGAATTGCATCAATAACGGCCTCGGCAGTCAGAGAGCCGAGGGGGAGAGGGGAAGGCTTGAGTGCCATGGAGCTGCTCTCCTTCTCCAGGGGGGGAGGAGGGTCATGCGTTCAGCACCTGTGGGACCCCTGGGCGCCTGAAAATTGGGAAGGTGGGACGGACATCAGTGTATGCACCACTAATGTCACTGAACGTCCCGCTTCCCGGGCAGTATACCAGCAAACACTTCCACCGACATGCCCAGTGACGCCCACAGCGCCCGCCGCCTGGCGCCTCCCTGCCCGGACACCAGAAATGGCATCTGAAGGGCCAGGCCCACCCAGAAGCCCCACCCTGGGGGTGCTCAAGGTATACTGGTGATGGTCAATCCTGATGAAGTGACGATGGAGGTCATGGCACATGGGTTGGGGCCGAGGATGTGCCATCCGGGGGGGGACAGCAAATAACTAAATAAATATGAATGGAGAAGTCAAGATGACAGTCAAGTCAGACTCTAAGGTACTTAAAAGAGGAAACATCATCAATTATAGCACCATCAAGGGTGTGAAAAGAAGGGAGAGAAGCAAGTCTAGAGAGCCTCTGATGAGTACCAAACGTCACGAAGATTTTTTTTTTTTTAGCACTGAAGTTGTGAAGTAAGGTCATAAGGAGCCAGATGCAAAAATAACTATCAGTAGCATAGATGTGAATGGATGCATAGGAACAAACAGAGAGAACGTTGTTCAAGAATATCGAAAAAAGAATAGGACCCAAGACATACCCTTGAGGGGCTCCTGAACAGATAGGGAGTAGAGATGAAGTAGAGCTGCCTATCCAGACATACTGAGATCTACCACCCAGGTAAGAGCTAAGCCAGCCGACTGTAGAGTCAGAAAGACTGCTGCTTTTAATTTATCAAGAAAGAGGGGATGTGATACTGTGTCCAAAGCTTTAACAAGATCAACAAAAATGGCAGACGTGCTAAATCTCTGATCCATTCCAGTAAAGATAAGAGTCAGTAAGCCGAAGGAGGGAAGTGGAGGTGGAGCGGGATTTCCTAAAATTAGACTGAAAAGGAGTGAAGAAGGAGGAGTCAAGGAAGGAAGAAAGTTACACTAGGACAACGTGTTCTTGATATTTAGCAAGTGTGGGAAGGAGAGACGTGGGATGATAGTTGCATGGCAAAGATGGATCTGGGCCACCGTCTTACCTTCTGTGAGGGCATGAAAAATCAACACCATGGTCATGTGGACTTTAATAGAGGACTATCGCAATCCAGAGTACTTAAGGGACAACAGGAGGTCCAGCACAGTAGGACACATAAAGGGGTCCAGGGCACACGCAATACACCAAACTGTAAAATGTTTCTATTTTAGTGACTCTGTGAAACATAGACTCTGATGGCAGATAAGAACCACTTGGCCCACCCAGTCTGCCCATTTCCCCTACCTACTGGATAAGCTGCAGACCCTAGTTTTACCAACAGCCTACTTCCTCCTACCTCCCACTAGCATTGCCTGTTTGTCCCATGCATTCTTAAATTCCCGCACTGTTTTTGACCCCACGACTCCTCATGAAGGCCGTTCCATGCGTCCACCACCCTCTCCCTGAAAAAATACTTCCTCACGTTGCCCAAGTCGTCCCCCTCTATCTTCAAATTGTGCCCCCTTGTTCTTGTGCATCTCTTTTTCTGAAAGATGCTACCCTCTTGGACTTTGTTGATTCCCTTGAGGTACTTTAAAGTTTCTATCATGTCCCCCCCCCCACACCTCCTTTCCTCGAGGGTATACATATTAGGCTCTTTAGTCTTTCTTCATATGGCTTCTGGTGCAGACCCTGCACCATTTTAGTTGCCCTCCTCTGCACAGCCTCCATCCTGTCCATGTCCTTGCGGAGATGGGGTCTCCAGAACTGCATGCAGTGCTCCAGATGGGGTCTCACCAACTGTCTATACAGAGGGATAACAACTTCCTGTTTTCTATGGGTGATGCCTCTCCCTATGTATCCCAGTATCCCCCAGCCCTTCTTACTGCCTTCTCACATTGTTTGCCTACCTTTAGGTCATCTGATACGACTACCCCCAGGTCCCTTTCCATTTTTATCGTTACTACCTCCCCCTCCCCCCCATTGTGTACTCTTCCCTTGGGTTTTGTTTCCCAGGTGCATTACTTTGCACTTCTTTGCACTGAATCTAAGCTGCCATACTTTTGACCATTCCTTTAATCCTGCCAAGTCCCTTTTCATCCTTCCCACCCCCCCTTGTGTATCAACCCTGTTGCAGTTCTTTGTGTCGTCTGCAAAGAGGCATACTTTTCCTTCCAGTCCCTCCACAATGTCACCTATAAAGACATTAAAAGAGGACCAATCCCAGCACTGAACCCTGAGGTACCCCGCTAGTAACCCCCCTTTCTTTGGAGTGAACTCCGTTTACTACTACCCTCTGCATCCTGTTGTCCAGCCAATTTTTTACCCAGATTACCACTCTGGAACCCACTCCCAGGCTGGCTAACTCGTTTATTAATCTTTTGTGTGGGACTGTGTAAAATGCCTTGCTAAAGTCTAGGTAGGCCATGTCCACAGCCCCTCCCTGGTCTACTACTTTGGTCACACAAAGAAATCTATTAGATTTATCTGACATGAACTTCCCGCTATGAATCCATGCTGACTTGGGTCCTGTGCCAAGTGGCCTCTAGGTACTGAACAGTTTCTTTCAGAAGTGATTCCATCATTTTCCCAACCACAGAGGTCAAACTTTTGTGACGAGGAATCACAGCCGCCCCTCCTTCAGTCCTCCGGTCCTCTGTGCATGGCATAGATGACTTTCTAGCCTCCAGCAGAACATCAGCAACTGCTGGGAGGACCCCAAAGCAAGAGAGCTCTAGGCCCTCAGAAGCCATGCATGGAGGTGCAGGGATTGCAGATCCAGGTGCACTACAGCACCCTACTCCTGTGTCAGAAGCCCTGCTCACAGGAGCAGCGGGACGGGAGGGTACCACTGCCAGTTGCTGGAGCAGAGGAAACCAAATCTGTCTGGGCCAATAAAGAGCCACGAGAATTAAGGAGGTTGGCTCTACTCTCAGCTTGAGCAGAATCCTCTGTGTCAGAGGGAATGGGGGAAAAGCACACAGAAACCTCCCTTTCCAGGAGAGGGACAACTCATCTCACGAGAAAACTCCAGATCCTGGATCAAGTGAACAGAAATGCTTCAGTTTTGCCTTGTATGGTGATGTAAACAGGTCTGTGTCCGAACGACCCTATATATGTGCGTGTATAAAAAGGCTGTCCATGATACAGTCTGAGAGTTCCCATTCATGGTAATACACACAGGACCTGCTGAAGCAATCCACCAGGGCATTCAAAATACTGGGGAGGAACACCACTGACAGGAATATGTTGCTTTCCACCACCCAGTGCCAAACTCTCATTGCTTCTGTGCAGAGAGCACATGTAGTCCATCTTGTTGACTGATGCAATTGATCACCAAAATAATGCCTGTACGAGTCTGAAACAGTGCACAGACTATGGCTTCCCAAGATGGCGCTTTTAACAGCCAGTTGTCTCTGTATGGAAAGACACAGAGGCCCTCTCTGAGGAGGGCTGCAGTTACCACGGTAAATGATTTGGAAAACACTGCGGTGCAGAGCACAAACCAAACGGCAATATATTAAACTGGTAGTGGGAGCCCTGGAGCATGAAATGCAGGTATTTTCTACGTCATCTGCAGATCTTGATATGAAGGTATGTGCCCTGCACATCACAGCAACCACTCAATCCCCCTTTAAATAAGATGGGTAGGAGGGACTGCAGTGAGACCATTCAGAACTTTTTGTATTCTAGGAAAAGATTAATTTCCCAAAGGTCTAGTACTGGTCTTAAATCCCTGGTCCATTTTGGAGCCAAAAAGTACCAGGAATAATAGCCCTGGATTATTTCTAAAACTGGGACGAGTTCCATAGCCCTCTTGCAGAGGAAGGTTTAAACCTCCACCAGCAGGAAGGCAAGCTGTCCCAGAGGATATCTGTTGGGTAATGGCGGGGGTCACTGGAGGAAATGTAAGGAGCTCTAAGGCATGTCCTTGCTGAACTGTCTCCAGGACCCATGTATCCATAGTGATCTCCCTTCACTTTTGTAGAAAGAGGGAAATTCTGCCTCCCACCAAGACATCCTGTGGCAGTGAGACTGGAGGAAAGGAAGGGGAGGCAGAAAGCGCCAGGGATAGCGGGGGTGCCAGTGATGGTTTGACCTTTTGTAAGTCTGGCACTAGTACCGGGGGGCAAGTTTGCAGCCTGGGAAATGGTAGGCGGAGGTCTCTCGGAGCCACATCCTGGATCCTTTGAATAGCCCTGCGTGAACAGGCAGAGGGTCTGTGAAAAGAACCCCTTCCTAGAGATTTGGGGTTCACAGAATGCAGGAACTTTAAAGTAATTTTTGAGTACTACACATCTTTTAATGCATTTTCTACATTATTGCCAAACAACTGTTTGCCTCTAAATGGGGCATTCATTACAGACTGTTGCACATCTGATACAAACCAGCCACCCTCAGGCATGAGTGGCAGCAAAGGCATATCCCTGAGGCAGCAGAATCTCAGGCATCATTGTCAGACCTCAGCAGGTGCTTACCGGCTTCCTGGCCGTTAGTAACAGTCTGCCATGCCAATATTTTGTCCTGACCCTCTGCAAATTTTTAGCCAGTGAGGCCACAGTCCCCCAAGAGCAATTTTGATATTTTATCATGTTACGTCTGACAGTTTGCAATCCTCAGTCCCAGGCAAGCAGAAGCAAAAGGTCCCTTCTCCATCATGTCCTGCTTCCTCGACTCCTTATTAGGAAGAAGAGAACTCATGCAGATTTAGTAGCCATGGATCTGTCGTGAGCAGCCATAATCACCATCAAGTATGTTTCAGGCTGTGAATGATAACAGGGCTTTGCAGTGGGGGCTGGATATTGTTTACCCGCCTTCTTGGAACCACTGGAAATTGAGCTGGCATGAATAAACAGCCAAGCAAGGAATGAACCAAGTGGGAATGACGCACTGCAAGGGAGGCAGAATTCCATGAACATAGACTGCTTTTTGTAGGAATCCTACTCCTCCTCCTCTACTTGAAATACCAATGTAGCCTGCACCTGTTTCAGGGAGGCTTAAAATGAGGCACGCTCAGGTGAATCCCTTGGGAGTGTTTTTCACTCTCCCCTCTAAGTGTACAGAGTAGAGCTCGAGCCCATAACATCCACCATCTCCTCTTCCTTATCTGTGGCTTCCACCTCCTCATCCATATACATTGGATTATATTCCAGTTTGTCATCGATGTCTACTGTCATTGACTGAGGGCCAACGGGATAAGGAGATAAGTGAGGAGAGGCCATCGACAAGTGTCGCAGTGACGGAGGCCATTTAGGGCCCTGCAGTACCACAGGCAGGAGAACAGATAAGGGGAGTAAAGGAGTATTTTACTACCATTTTAGACTGAAATACTCCCACTTTCTGATTTTAGGAAGTTTTTTCCCACCCTGCAAATTTGCAATATGTAGTTCACATGTACAAAGTTGACAGTACCATGAGATGCTAGCAGCCATGGCACTACGCTGGAACACGTAGGGATGCGGACAGGAGTTGCTATCTGGCTGGTGAGAAGGACTGCTGCAACATGACAATGTTAAAAATTATGTCACAATATGACTTCAAAGCAGTATCTGACAGTGACTGCAGGCATCCAGTGGGACTAAGACTTGGTTTAGATGTGGGGGGTAAGAGATGGGTCAGTGGATGACAGTACTACCATTTGGATGAAAATACTACCGGGTGTAAGAAGGTAGTAGTAAACAAATCCGAGCCTTATAAATTATCTGTACCACTGACCGCGGGGACCAAAAACTGAAGCGTCAATGGTAAGGTCAATGGGCCAGCTGATGGTGGCAGCAGCAACAGATGCTGAAACAGCTCAGACATTGTCTGGTACAGGAGCTGTGCACCGACAGGCCCCGAAGGAGTTGATGACAGTGAAACCATCAACAGGACTATGCCAATGGCAGTACTGACTGCAAATCCACTGCGGGACCCTGACCTTGGTGTCTGAGAGATGGTGGGGGTGGAGGCAGGAATGGCAGCTAGAGCCTGGGACCCATCTTTTCAACAGACTCACCTCTTCTTAGAGAGGAACAGAACAATCTGGGGAAACTGCCTTGTCCTTATGCCATTTCTCCTCAGTGCGGTGGTATTTTTCTGCCGACTTACAGGACTTGTCCCATGTCTACAACGAGTCAGCGACAGATGCTGTCAACTGCAGGCTGAAGGCAGACCAGAAACAGAAGTGGTTAAGAACATAAGATGACGGCAGATCGAGACCTTGTGATCCATCTAGTCTGCCTGTGAATCTTACCCCCGCCCAATATGTTGCTTGTTTTGCTTTTACCATGGTGGCAGTCCCATGCATGTTTAAATTCATTCACCGTCTTTGCTGTAACTACCTGTGGGTGAAGGCTGTTCCATGGGTCTCTTATCCTCTCCGTGAAAAAGTACTTCCTGACATTATTTCTTAGTCTTCCCCCTCTCAGGCGTAGGTTGTGCCCTCTAGTACGTGCCTCTTTGTTGGCCTGGAAGAGGTTGTCAGCCTGAACTGTGTTTATACCTTTGATGAATTTGAATGTTTCTATCATGTTGACAATGGTTAAGCCACCCTCGCAGCCACCTATTTCTCCATTTCTTTTCACTTTAGATGTACTTCCAAAGCTTTTCTGCAACATCTCCTGGTTGCCTGGTTAAAGCTCTGGCAAAGTGAGCAGGCTTTAACATTGTGGTCCGTACCGAGGCAACAGATAAAAACAGAGTGATCATCATCTTTTTAAATTTTACCTTCGCCACTGTGGAACAACAATTCCCTTTTCTGTCAGTGGCGGCATAACAGTAAAATACAAAATAAACTTGAATGAGTAGCAACAGGGAAACTTCAAGTTTGACGGCATTCTTCAGGAGCGGTGGATGAGCAGTTGACGGCAGGAAAAAGAACTGAGGTATGCTGGGAACACCCACGTTATACAGGCGCTGACGAGGGACTTTGACGTAGGCCGCCCTAGCCAGCAAAAACTGTCAGGTGGTCCTGACGCTGATGATTTACAGTTCTGTGATGTGACTCAGTGGAGGGTGATCTCCTCGAACAGCTACATTTTCAGTGATTGTCGATTGTAGTTCATGCATTTTACTGCAAATACTTCTTGCATTAGTGTACAGAAGAACCTTCCATATATTTAGATCCCCCCCACCATGTAGTTTCTAGTGTGTGTGCATGCTCTCTCACTTTTAATGCTACAAATCTGATTTTTTTATACCCCTCTATCATGTATGTGGTGGGAGAGAGCCAGCAGGTTTTATCTTGGCTGGACTCTCATCATGTGCACTAACAGTGTCAGTGGCTCAGCAGGTTGTACACTCGCCTCTGAGGCCAGAAGACTGGAAGGCTATGGGTTCCATCCCCACACAAGGAACTTGGGTTAAATCCCAATACTGACACTGTAATGCAGCATGAGAGGGGTGCTGCACTCCTGATGTGCAATCTTTCAGATGAGACGTTAAACTGTGGTCCTGTCTTCCTGTTCTGCTGGTTGTCCAGGTGGGCGTTAAACATCCCACTTCACTTCTCAAAAAGAGTAAGGAAATTTCGCTAGTGTCCTAGCCAAACTTCCCCCAGTCACTAAAAATACCAATGACAGCCTAATCTGCTTCAATGCCAGTTGGTTTCCATCTGTATACCCCTCCCCAGGGACGAGGCTGAAAATATGCAGATTTGCCTGGTCCTCCTTTCCTGGTCAACAAAAACTAATAATGTGTAAAACTGTAACTTCACAGCCTTCCTCTAACCCTCTGCTTCCACTAATTTAATAACCTGGCACACTAGGACATCTAAAATGTGCCCCAATGCACTGTTGCCCCACTGGATAAGGTACAGGCCATCTCTTGCACATAACTGCCCAGTCTACCAGAACATACCACAGTCTCTTAAACAGCAAAGACCCTCCTCCTTGCAACAACCCTTAAGCCACGTGTTAACAAATCTATAATTTCCTTCAATCTGAACCAGCCCGGTGGTGCTAGAGGGTGAGGCACTGGTCGGTACACCATCTGCCACACCAGTGACACTGGTTCGAGAACAAGCCCAGATCGCTGGGGGTCGGCAGGGGCAAGAGAGGATCGAGCGTCTGGAGGACTGCTCTCCTCTCTCAGGGGGGAGAGGGAAGGTTTGTTGTCCCACTCACTGACTGCCCTCTGGCAGTGGCTTGAGAGCAGTATGGGTCAGGAGGCACGTACCCATGTCCCCTACATCGATGGGAGGGGGAACGGGAGGAAAAAGGGAGTTGGTGGGCTCCTTGATGGCCCCGCATCCCTGTGCCGCCCCCGGGCTTCTGGATTATGCTTGGGATAGGGAGAAAGCCGGCGCTCTTCTCTGTGGCCCCGCCACAGGGGGCACGCCATGGAGGAAACTACTGGGGGTCGGCATGAAGAGAGATGCAAGGGACTGAAGGATAAGTCCCTCCAAGGGAGGTCAACAGCCGCCCGCCAGGCTCCGGGAGCAAAAATACATAACAGGAAAAAAATTCCTTCAATTTATGCTCACCTGCCTGTGGCATCGGCAGCCCTTCTGAGAAGCCACTGTGTCTGTTCCGTTTTCTCAGCAGTCTGCCTCGCTTCCCAGATTTTTTTCTTTTGCCTCCTCCACACTGCACCTCGCCAGGTTACTGGTACCTAACGTAGCACATGACAGTCTTCTCCCCTTCCCTGCTTATTAGCCTCTTAAAGCAATGTGGTACCCTTTGCGCAGCTGCCTACAGAAGGCACAGAATTGCTCTGTCTACCCAACCAGAGTGATAAACGACCCTCCTTATCCCTTTGACTACAAAAGCATCCATTACTGTGACATGTTTCATGCTACTCCTTTTACGACCAGATTCTCTCCTTCCTCCATCATTACCCAGCACCGCGTCCCCCCTCCTGGCTACCAATAGCTGCCTCCATGTTTGGTTCAGAGGAGGGCAACCAAAATGGTGCAGGGTCTACACCAGAAGACATATGAAGAGAGACTAAAGGAGCTTAATATGTATAGCCTTGAGGAAAGGAGGGGGGGGGGGGACAAGACAGAAACTTTCAAGCACCTCAAGGGAATTAAAGTCCAAGAGGGTAGCATCTTTCAGAAAAAGAGATGTGCAAGAACAAGGGGGCACAATTTGAAGATAGAGGAGGGACGGCTCAGAGGTAATGTCAGAAAGTATTTTTTCATGGAGAGGGTTGTGGATGCATGGAACAGCCTCCCTGAGGAGGTTGTGGAGTCAAGAACAGTGGGAGAATTCAAGAATGCATGGGACAGACATAAAGCAATTCTATTGGGGGGTAGGAGGAAGTAAGCTGTTGGTTAACTAGAATCTGCAGCTTATCCGTCAGGTAGGGAAATGGGCAGACTAGGTGGGCCAAGCGGTCCTTATCTGTCGTCAAATTCTATGTGTCTATGTTTCTATGGTGCGGTCCTCCTGAGTAGGTATGGCAACAGGAGGCACATATATTTTGGATGTTTAGCCCTAGTGTTTCCTCCTCAAAGGTGCTGCCCCTCCTCTGCCCATTCTCCCACTGCAGTCCACCCCTGATGGTACCAGGTGCACACTGTGATGATGGAGTTGCAGTCCCCACCGGACCTCGTGCCATGCTGCTCCTCAACTCCCATACTTCGGACCCCAGGGCAGACAAGTGTGCACTGCTGCATTAAAGAAACATAATATTTCTATAATGCACGTTTATTGTAGAAAAATTTACAGTAAGTGTCAATTTACATGCACAATAGAACACTGTCACAAATACCTTGTGTAGTTGACTTTGTAGGCTGCAACATCATCATTCTGGGAGCGCTGTCGGAACTGTGAGGGGGTCTCCAGTTTCCAGTAATTCAAGCAGAGCAGAAACATCTTGGACAGCTCGTACATCGTCTGCCTCTCCTTTGGAGGTAGATGACTAAATTTGTACTGCACAAAGTTTAGAACTCCCTGCCAAAAAATGGAGCCAACACTCTTAGAACAGACATTCAAACTACTAACAACATTTTTTTAAAAACATATTTAATTTAAATTCTCAAAGGGTTCTTTATGAACTACCAGCAGCCTCTGATTTTTTAAACTTTTTCACTATTAATAATAAAGTCATGGATGCACAATTAGTGAGTAGCTAGTGAATATAATAATTCTTTTTTTTATTTCTTATTGAAATGGGTTCACTTGCAAGTCCCCTGCATCTCACAGAAAATTTTTAACCCATTTTATAAACCAGTAAAATAGTTAGCTGTTGAATTCCATAACCAAAACACTTACATGAAATGGCTTTTCATTGTTAACTGCTGAGACTGAATTTTCAGTGTTTAACTTATCCTTCATCATGGCACAAGAGCAAGATAAATGAGGCATGTCCCATACAGTACTTATTTACAAGGGAGGTTCCAGTCTGTAAACAATTGTAGGCCCATATCAATTTTTCCAGTCCTGGCAACCATATAACCGCAAAGTCCCCCACACACCTATTTACTTCCATGGAATGTCTTCCCAGATCCTCCCTACATCCATTGCCCTGTGGCATCCCACCCCCACCCCCGGCAGCGCACCGATGTCCGGCTCATGCGATGCTGTGTACTGAGGAGCAGCCAAGGACTCTGGGGGGGGGGAGGGGAGGGGCGCAAATGCATTTGATTGTATCTATGTGGGCAGGCATGTGTGCATCTTTCACAGGCGTTTCTCACACCATTTTGTCCCACCTAGGCACACACTGCAGTGTCCTACTGATGGCTGAGGGCCAACACACTGTGGTCACCCACCATGTCAACCATAGCACTGTTTCCTACCAGAGGAGGTGCCAACAGAATGGGACGCTCAATACCCTTACCCCAGAGTTGGCACAGGGAAGGGAGTTGGGCTTAGCTCTCAAGCAGGGTCTCCCACACTAGCAAGCACCAACGGGCTGATCTGCATGAGGCAGGGTTTAGGACTTGTGTAGATGTGGCAATTTCTATTTTGTATAATTTATTAGCAATTACTGCAGCGTTTTATCCCTCTCCATCCACCCCCTTGCACTTCTCCCTACTGCTACCGACCCGAGCAATTAACAAACCCCTCACTCTGTCCCAGCCATGCTTGAAACCATTTATGGTCCTGGTGCCCACCACCTCCGCTGGCAGGTTGTTCCATGACTCTCCACCCTTTGTGTAAAACAGAACCTGCTCACATCCCTCCTAAACCTCCCCTCCACCAGTTTCCACTCATGACCTCAAATTCTTGCTGCTATAGTCAAGATGAATAGTTTCCCACAGTCCACCTTGTTTATCCCCTGAGGAACTTTAGGGTGTATAGCATACCCCCCCCCAACCTGGTCTCCAATGAATTCATGTTCAGTGCCTTGAGACGATCTTCGTAAGATCTGCCCTGCTGGCCCCGAATCATCTCTGTCACCCTGCACTGCACTGTCTCCAGTCTGTCCTTGCCCTTCCTGAGGTGAACATTCCAGAATTGAGCACAGTATTCCTGGTGTGGCCTCACTAGTGACCTATAAGGTAGTAATATTTCTTTCGTCCTGCTGTCAATACCCCTTCCGATACACCCCTGCATCCTATTAGCCTCACTATAGATCTTATTACACTGACTTGATTGTTTGAAGCAGTCACTATTGATGACATCTAGGCTCCTTTCCTCTGCCGTAGTGTTCAGTTTAACCCCTCCCATCCAGTACTCTGTCCTGGTACTCCCCCTGCCTCCAAAGTGCATAACCTTGCATTTTTTGGCATCGAATTTCAACTGCCAACCTTAGACCACCTCTCTAGCCTTTGTACATCCCACTACATCTCCCTTATCCCTTTGTCACCATCTACCCTACAACAGAGCTTCGTGTCATCTGCGAAGAGACAGAACTTGCCACAGATGCCCTCTACAATGTCTCTGATGAACACATTAAACAGGACAGCACCCAGGACAGATCCTTGTGGCAACCCACTCGTGACCTCCCCCTCTACTGATGTGACCCCATTTACCACCACCTTCTGCTGTCTCTTCTTCAACCAGTTTCCTATCCACCTATGTCCCTAGCTGCACCCAGGTGCCCCAGCTTCTTTAGCAATCATTTGTGTGGCACCAAGTCAAAAGCCTTGCTGAAATCAAAGCAAAGTAAATCCACAGCAAGACACTTATCTACCACCTTATTTACCCATCAAAGAAAACTATCAGGTTGGTTTGATGAGACCTCCCTGCCACAAACCCATGCACTTTACTATCCTGCAGACCACTGCTCTCTAGGTAGTCTAGAAGGTCCTCTCTGATCAGTGACTCCATGAGCTTACCCACTACAGAGGTAAGGCCGATAGGTCTGTAATTCGCCAGCTGCTCCACCCCCCCACCCCACACCTGTGTAGTGGGACTCCGTCCACTACTCTTCAGTCTTCAGAACTACCTCTGTCTGAACTGAGCTAATGAAAAGCCCTACTAAGCGCTCTGCCAGTTCCACTGCTAAATTGTTAAGCACCCTTGTGTGCATCCCATCTGGCCCTGGGGCCTTATCAACCTTTAGGGGTTCAAGACCCTTCTAGAGCCTTTCTCTGGTAAAATACTGGCTGCCTCATTTCAGGAATGCCTCTGACAGCAACCTTGATGTCACTTCCAGTTAAGGGTCCACTGTCTTCACTCGTGAAGACAAAGAACCATCTGTTAAGAACTGCTTCTTTTTGTTCATCTTTCTCTAGTACCCCTTCCCCGTAGCCTAACAAAACCTCCTCCCCGCTTCCTTTCTCCTTACTCTATCTGAAGAATTGTTTTTTCTTACCCTTGACCCCCTCCACAATACGTAGTTCCATAGACCATCCTCTTTGCTTCCCTAGTTTTTACTTGATTCTCTCCCCCCCCCCACACTTTTCTCTGAACCTGGTAAAAGCCTTTTTGTTGGCCCTCACTGACCCCTTCTGAGAACCATATTGGTCACTTGTACCGGTTTGCTTTGTAATAATTCTCGTGCATGACTTTGTTGCCTCGAGAATGTTCTCCTTGACTGCCTCCCATCTATCCTCTACACCTCTGATGCTGTCCATTCTGGTCAATTTGTCTCGAACCAGCTCCCTCATCCAGTAGAAGTCTGCACTTCTGAAATCTAGGACTTCAGTTTTTGATAGGGGAATTCTAGTTCTGAGAGTCGGCCTGAACCAAATGGAGTTATGGTCGCTGGACCCCAGTGGCTCCCCTACCTTCACTCCACCAATCTTGTCCTAGTTGGTGAGCACCAAATCGAGAATGGCCACCTGTCTGGTGCGTTCCTTAACCAGCTACACCAGCAGGCAGTCCTGCAATGCATCTCACACGACCCGACTTATGGTGCACCTGGTTGCTGGAATGTCCCAGTTGATATCTGGCAGGTTCAGATTACCCACCCCCATTTCCTTCTTCACTCCCCTTGCCAGCTCTTCCCCGAGCTCCCCACTCTCTCTCTCTCTCTCTCTCTTCCCCTTGTCCTGGTGGTCTATAGATCACCCCAACTGTATTTTCTTGCCCGAGGGCATCGTGAAGTGAACCCAAAGCAACTCTGTTTCCACTGATGTGTCTATCCTCCACATCCTCCCTGTCCCAAACATATATGGCTACGCCCCTATCCAACCTTTACCTATTACACTTTCCTGTCTAAACATTGTACAACTTGGGAATGACAAGTCCCAGTCATTATTATTTGGGCCCAAGTTTCTGTGATGGCTATGAAGTCTGCCTCAGAATCTGCCACCAATGCCTGGAGCGCACCAATTTTATTATCCAGATGCCTAGCATTAAGTCAGACCCCCTTCGAACTAGCTCCAGATCCTCTTTTGCTGTTTTGTGATCCTTCACCTGCATTCCTACTCATTCTCCTTACCATGTTATTTTTCCTATTGCTTTCAGACCCCAAGAGCCTTCACCCTTTGCCTCTTCCATTACTCCTTTGTGAACCTCAACCTTATTTTTACCCACCTTACTACCAGTCCCCAGTATAAGGGGGACACTAGCTAGGTTCCTCTCACTCGCTCACTCCCTTTACCCTGGTTCTCCTAGCCTCAGTGTTCCCCACAGTCACTTTAACTGTAATGCAGACGTCAAACTTCTTGTGCAGCATGGTGGGTCCCCTCACTTGTCAGGCGAAGGCAGTCACTTTTGAAGAGCCTCCTATCCCAGAAATGCCTCTAGTCCCCACCAAATGGTACCCTTCTCCAGACACAAACCTTTAACCACCCATTTAATTTCTATATCTCTCCCTGCACCCCCCCCTCCACTCCACATAGGAAGCACCTCTGAAAAGGCAAAGGAGGCCAAGTGTGCCTGCAATCTGTCCCCCAGCCTCAGAAAGTTTAACTTCACTTATTCAACAGGTTGGCTCTCCAAATCACTGGTACCCAAGTGTACCAACACCTCCAGTTCCCCACCCACCCCCCACCCCGCTATCCTCCCAATTCTGTCTCTATCCCAGATAGCTGATAGACCAGGAAGGCACCTGTCTCTCCCCCACTCACCATCCTCTCTATTCCTCCTGTATAATATATCGATATAAGAACCTTGTACCTATACAACATATCAATAATACTCTGACTACAAGCTTTCATTAACACACAAAAAAAAAAATTCCAAACTTCTCCATTTCCATAGTTATCTCTTTTTAAAGAAATTATCTTTAGAAAGGGCCAACTTTGTGAGGCCACACAATGGCCCTGTGAGCTGCACAATGCACTCCCATGCCAGCAATCTGGATTTTGGAGGCACATGAACAGCCCAGCACCAGGTTCTACAGCTTCAGCATCCTCTGCAATGGGTTAGGGAACTTGCCTCCTCTGCAGAAGGATGTTATATGTGTGTGAGACCTGTCAGGGTACCACCTGGCATCATGCAGGTTGTTAGCGGGCCAAAAAATCTACCCTGATCCATCTAAATGGCAGACACTGGTACACTCTGGCCCAGCCTCACTGAGATCCCTGCTGGTCAGGACAGAAGGGGGAGCGGCAGACAGGGCTGTGGGTCTGGTATTGACCAGACTGGAACAGAAGGTTGATGGTTCAGGAACAAAAACCTGAAGGGGAAAAAGGAAAAGAAAGGGCTAACTTTAAAACCATTAGGAACAGGAGTTTAGTCTGGGCAAGATCGATGTGTGATAGTAGTACCGTGTACATGTAACACAGGGTTCTGTATCGATATAAAGTTTCACTGACAACTGTAAACTATATTACGAAAATGTATTGACAAACACTGATAAAACTAAAAAAAACACTTATGCACAAACAGTGTACTTATGTAAGTTCAGATCTCCTACAGTTTCAGAGTTTTCTTTTAATGAAATTATTCTTAGAAGGGGCTAACTTTGGAACTGTTAAGGGCAGGAACTTGGGTTACTTTTTAAAATTGAACTCTTGAAGTCAAGGGGTCATCAGAAGATACTAACGGTGTTCCATTAAAGTGGACAACATCCTTTTTTTTTTTCTATTCATAGCTGACCTACTGCAGCTTTCCAGTAACGCTTTGCCTACTTTGTACTTAATAGGCATGCGTAGCTTAGTAAGTTAAATCAAGGACATGCTCAATGTAGCTATATCAGCAGCATGGCAAGAGTTAATAATTACTCTACAGACATCATCATTCTAGCTTATATCTAACATTATATGTTATGCCATTTATCCGTTGCATGCACTGGTTGTATATTATGTTGCTTGTTATTTTCTTGCCGTGATGAAAGTCAATAAAAACTTACTTTTAATAATTACATTTTCAGTTCCATTTATCAGTAAGCCAGTCTTACCAGAAAGATGTACACTTGCCTGTTCAATGTTTGGTTTTCCAAAAGGTGGACTGCCCAAGGAGCCCTCAACAACTGGACGGCTCATCTGTAGGATGCATTTCCGTAGAAGCTAAGGTAGATAAAGAGATGCCAGGATACTGCGGTAAGAGGAATGGCATTCAAAAATCACAACAACCAGATTGCATTGTTTTCGCTTTTGCTGTGTCTGCAGTTGTTGTATTTCAGCTGTCTTAACCAGCCTACAGCTAATGGAAACCCTGCTAAAGTAAAGGCTGGTACAGTATCTCGAATCCAATGGGCTGCAAAACCACAGGCAGTATGTATTCATTTGGGGGCAAACAAATCTGACTGATTTCTTCAACAGGGTGATCAGGGAAATGGATCAGGAGCGGACGTAGCCTATCTGGATGTTAACAAGGCCTTTGACAATGTGCTGCACGAGAGACTGATAAAGAAATTGAGCAGCCTCGGGATGGGATCCACAGTGGTGAACTGGGTTAGAAACTGGTTTATGAACAGGCGACAGAGGGTAATGGTTAACAGCACTCGCTCTAATGATGGGAGAGTGACCAGGGCTCAGTACTGGAACCAGTTCTCTTCAATGTCTTCATAGGTTACTGCAGAAGAACTGGAAGGGGACGTATACCTTTTTGAAGACAATACCAAATTCTACACAGGGTAGGACCGCAGGTGGGAGTGGACAGAATGTACACGGATCTTGACAAACTTAAGGAGTGATCAGGAGCAAGGGAGTTGTGATATCCGTGCCAAAAAGTGCCAAATCATGCACCTATGGCATAAGAACTCAAAAGCAGAGTATCGGATGGGGGGAGGGAGGTACTGACAGTCACTGAACAGGAAAGGGACCTTGGGGTTATTGTAACAGATGACCTCAAAGTGGCAGGGTAGTGTGACAAAGCAGTGGGTAGGGCTAGTGGGATGCTGGGGTACATAGGAAGAGGTATCTCCACCAGGAGGGGGAGGTGGTGTTGCCACTATATCACTCACTGGTAAGACCCCACCTTGAGTTCCGTGTCCAGTTCTGGAGGCTGCACCTCAGAAAGGACACAGACATGGTGGAGGCAGTCCAGAGGAGGGCAACTAAAATGGTGCAGGTGTTGCTTGAGAAGCTCTGAGAGGAGAGACTAAGGGATCTCAACATGTACACCCCGGAAGACAGGAAACTGAGGGGGGACATGACAGAGTCCTACCAACACTCTAATGAACTCAAAGTGGCAGGGCAGTGTGAAAAAGGAATGGGTAGAGCTAGTGGGATGCTGGGGTGCATAGAGAGGGGTGTCTCCAGCAGGAGTAGGGAGGTGGTGTTGCCACTGTATCACTCACTGGTGAGACCCCCACCTTGAGTACTGTGTCCAGTTTTGGAGGGCGCACCTCAGAAAGAACATACACAGGGTGGAGGTAGTCCAGAGGAGGGCACTAAAATGGTGCAGGTGTTACACGAGAAGTCCTAAGAGGAGAGACTGAAGGATCTCAACACATACACCTTGGAAGACAGGAAAGTGTGAGGGGACATGATAGAGCCCTACCAATACCTTAGAGGGGTGAACAGGGTACAGCAGGGGAGTCTCTTTCGAACGAGAAAGAGCACCAGGGGGCATGTGAAGAAGCTGGAGAGGGGGAAGTTTAAGAGGGATGTGAGGAAGTACTACTTTACTAAAAGGGTGGTAGACACCTGGAACAGACTGCCAGTAGAAATGGTGGAGGTGAAAATAGCATAGGGGAGGGGCTTCAAGCATGCGTGGATAGACATAGGGGAATATCAGTAAATAGGCAGGGATGAGGTAGTGTCACCAAAGATCAGTTACAGTTTACGGAGACAGATTAGGCAGGAAACTTTTGGGCAGGCTGGCTGGGCCATGCGTTCCTTTTCTGCTGCCAAATTCTATGGTTTTATTTTACTAAGTCCTAGCAAACAGAGGCGTAAGCTCCGACCCGGCCCCAAATCTGCTGCGTCGTCTCCCTTTCTGCTCAGTCAATGTTCCACTATGTAATGTGGCATACCTGGGTGTGTAATTATATTATGGGTCAATAACTGTACGTCTCCAGTGTGTTGTTAGGCATGAGGTGCTTGCGTCTCATGATTTTAAACACGAGAGAAAAACGTGATTAATGCCCATAATTACACATCCCTGAAGTATCTTACTGCATTTATAACATGGCTTCTACTAGTAAATGTTTTAAGAAAAAGTGTTATAATTTTTTTAATAAGAAAATATTGTTTCTGTTAAAAATAAAACAAATACATAATTCAAGTTGAGGTGTACTGATACTGTAGCCAAACCTGGGGCACATACTTAACATGTACAGGAGTATAATTATCGGCACATAATTACACTTGTATTTTAGCCAATCAGGTTCCCATGTTATAAAATAAAATGACTCAAAATAGCTAACAAATCAGTCATTAAGTACACTTGAAGGTAGGAAACGAAGAAGCAGCTGAAAGAAGAGCAGCATGTAGGCCCCTTGAAAGACAGGGGGGGGGGGGGGGAAGAGAGAACATTTTAAAATTGCTTGGTTTCTTTTTCCTTTTCTCTCTAAACCACAGACATACACTGGTGCAAAGCCTCATGGATATGCAAAACCCTGATGGGGGAGGGCAGAGGCTGAAAAGGCTTCACCAAAGCAAAGGTCATCTTCTTAACAAGCTTCTCCATTTATTTTGGCTAAGGCCAAGAGGAACAAACTGTGAACAAGTCTCATCCTGTTGGGAATTGGGAAGTTGCTATCTCACCCAAGAACCAAGTCAGCCCTGGAGCAAATGAGGCATTCAGTACACTCAGAAGTATCATACGGGGGCGCAGCTTGGAGAAGTGCAGTATGTAGGATCCATAAAGAGTGCAAGAAGAGAGATAATTTCCAGAAACAGCTGGCAAATTAAAACATCAAATCTTAGGTCATCTCTCCAGACCCATTACTAATGCTGACTAAGGTGTCGCAGTGCTTCACTGCAGGGTCCATCTCTGTAGCAATGGTTTCAGAGTACACGCTCCGTTTATTTATTAATCATTTATTGAATGAGTTTTGTACCAGGAAGAGCATATGGAGTTGAGAACGGCTCGTTTCCAGATGTGCCCCGACGTTCGGGAAGACAGCATACTACTAATATACATGGAATTACGACAAAAACAAGGCACATGTATAAAAAGTAATTTATTTTAATTTCACAATTTTTGGCAGGGAAAAGCACATGGAGCCATTGCTCATCTCTAGGTGTAGTCAGGGGAAACCCCCCCTATCAGCTTCATGCCAGGATCCAGAGTCACAGGGCTCGTGCCAAGGCGTTTTTCATTTGTACGTCTCCCTGTGACCCGCCAGAATGGAGGCAGTCATGCAATGACCTTGGTGCATTACTGGGCGTGCCCCCCCCCCCAACATGCAGAGGTCCGCCAGCTCAGTTCAACATGGTCAGGCAGCATGGTCCCGGACTGCCCGTACCCCAGCCAACGCTAGGGGTCGGCAGGTGCTGGGTACCAAGTCCCTCCTCCCCAGAAAAGGTGAGCAGTCCCCTGGATGCTTCCACTCCTCTCCCCACCCGATCCTCTGATGCCCAAAGTCCACTCTTGAACCCCGGTTGTTGGCACCGCAGGTGACAACGCTACTGCTGCGCCACCAGCTCAGCTAAACTGGAATTAATCTTAATTGGCCAAGTACACATGCAGCAGTCAATCAGAATGCAGAGACTACTGACAGTCTCCTGTCCAGTTATTGCAGAATAACCGGACAGTAACCCTGCATTCTGATTGGCTAAGAGGGACCTTTTCCAGTATAACTGCTCATAAAAACATAGACAATGATGGCAGATAAAGGCCTAGCAGTCCATCCAGTATGTTCAAGCATGTCTAAATTTAGGACTATGCCTTTGTCAGTCTTTCCTACCTCCCACCTAGTGTGCCCCTTACGCAGTATTCCCATGTGCCAGTCCCATCCCCTTTTGAATTCTCCCACTATGTGTGCCCCAATGACCTCCTCTGGAAGAGTGTTCCAGTCTGCCACCACTCTCTCATTCACTGGGTCCCTTCCCTCTCACTCCTGCTCCCTCCACTCCAGGGATCCTCACACTTTAATCATCCCCCCCCCCCACGCTTCTCTGCTGGTTAATCAGCCTATTCCTGTCATCTCCCCTCATTTCGGAACCAGCGCCCCTCATTCTGCTGCTTCAGTGTCTCCCCTGACTCCTCGGGTATCAGCTGAAACTCCTTCCCTCCTGCCACATTTTTGCTGTTTTCCATGCAATTGCCATCCTACCCCAGCTTAGGTGTGGCTGAACCATCTACTTGTTGCTTTTTGCCTTGACTTCTCATTCTGCACTTACTCTGGCATTAATCCTGTTCTCTCACAGCACTTTACCATAACTGTGAATTGTGTCAGTGCTACGTTATTTTGTACCCCCTATTCCATTCCCCGGGCCACAAACGGAATTAAGCCTCGGCTCAGTGTGCCTTTCTGTCACTAATTTTCAAATAAATAAATAAAATTCTGTAAAATATACTTACTGGCATCCTTCATGACCCCCCCCCCAAAAAAAACACCAGTTTCAGGGAGTCACCCTTGGTACCCATGTTACCACTCATTGTGAACAGCTCACCGCTGTGCATCTCGTTTATTCCACGGAGGTACCTGAAGGTCTCAATACTGTCGTTCCTCTTTCTCGTGTCTCCCAGCACTTATATGTTAAGATCTTTCAAGCGCTTCTCACAGGACCTGCCCTGTTGCCCCAGTATCATTTTTGGTGGCCTGTCTCTTCACCGTCTCCAACCTGTCCCTGTCCTTCCCCAAGTGTGGACTCCAAAACTGCATACAATACTCCAACTAAGGTTGAATCAAGGAGCCTCACAGGGGCTGCGTTACCACTTCCATTCTGCTAGTGAGCCCTCTCCCTGTGCACGCTGGCATCTGATCTGCCTTGCTCACAGCCCTACTTCACCGTGCTGATGCCTTCATTTCTTCCACAGTGAACACCGCGGGTTCTTTCCTTTCAGGTGCTCTCCACTACCTCCCTATTCATTCTGCGCTCTAGTCTCAGAGTCTGGGCCCCTATATGCACTATCCTGCACTTTTTTGCATTACATTTCAGCTGCCGCACCCTCGCCCGCCTCTCCAGATTTTTTAGGTTACTCTTTTTTTTTTTTTTTTTTTTTTTAATTCTGTTTTTGCCCTCTTCCATATCAGACTTTCGGCAGCCCCTCAGGAACCCCTCCCCCCTTTGTGCACCAGACCCCAAAGACCTGCACCTGGCACATGTCTACCAGCCTCCATGAGGCATTGGTTTAACCCCCCCCGGGAAGGGTCTGGGGCAGAGGAGATGATGCCTCCAGAGCACATTTGTTTAGGACTCACATCTCAGCAGTGCTCAGGGGCCAGATATAATGGGATCTGATGGCCCAAAACCAGGGCCATTTTCCATGTTTCCCATACCCCGAGGGGTCACATGGAATGATGGGGTCTGCAACAGCCTCCTCCCAAGTCTATGGTCCTCCAGTTGCACTACCACCTGTGGTCACCCAGGTGGCAGTGTTGTGGTAGAGGATGCAGTCCACCCTTCCTGACGAAGGAGAGCACCCTGTGGGAGGCTCAGTATTCCTCCTCCTCCTCCTGGCTTGTGCCAGACGAGCATGGCTCACTTCCAGTCCAGATTACTGGCTGCGTGAACAGCAGCGCAACCACTGCACTCATGGGCTGGCAGTAGTCCAAGTCTCTCTTTATGGCCCTTATCACCTCCTTGGTGTCCACTCTTCCAGACAGCTTGGTGTCATCTGTGAAGAGACATTATCTTCCCCTGAACCCCTTCTCCTATATCACAAATAAATACATTAAAAGAGAACAAGTCCTAGAACCTATCCCTGTGGCACCCCACTCGTGACTTCCATTTCCAATAAGGGTTCTTCATTTAGGAACATCCTCTTGATCCTCCCACTCAACCAACCACTGTTTCACCCAATCCGTGATCTTGTCCCCACCCCCACACTCAACTTCTTTATCAATTTCCCATGTGGGACCAAGTCAAAGGTTTTGCTGAAGTCTAGGTATAAGACATTTACTACCTGACAACTATCCACGGCCTTTATTACTCAATCGAACAATTCAACCAGGTTCGTTTGGCATAATCTCCCACTGGTAAACCCATGCTGTCTGGAATCTTGCAGGCCTCCAGGAACTTGGCTATCCTTTCATTATTTATAGACTTGGGTTTCTCCACTATAGAAGTTAGACTAATTAGTCTACAGTTGACTGGCTCCTCCCAATTCCCACTTTTATGTACAGTGGACCACATTCACATACTCTGCATTCCATGCTCTCCCTCTTCCTCCTCCAGAGACACATTCTCTACATGCAAGGGTTCGAGCTGTGCTCTTACAACCCGTGCCCCACCTAGCTATGCCTCACATTCATCTAGGGGTGCTGCTTTTTACAGCACAACCCACAACGTGTGTGTTAAATGACATAACTGTCTAATCAACATATCCATGAACGGGAGTATAAATTTGCTCTCTGTGTATTATAAAGAGCACAAGTGTGATACAGGGTTTGTTAGGGATATTTCCGGGTTCTGGCAAAATAATCCCCTCTCGCTCTGCTCGCTTGGTTTACTAATGTCACTGGATCCCCCTGATAATCCTAACAGTCCTATATCTCTCCTTTACCCACGCATTATCCTGCGCGTTGTGATCTTGGAAAGACTGAAATGCTGATAAAGAAAAACGCAGAAACATATAACTTGTTACGAGATAAGGTGCTTGGCCCACCTAGTCTGTCCATTTTTCCCTGCCTGTACAGTACTGTCACCGCAGACCCTGCCTGATCTCTGGCTACCTCTCCCCTCCCGCTTTCCTACCTGGATTCCTTTGTGCCTATCCCATGTATGCTTTATGTGCACCACTGTTTCCACCCCTGCCACCTATGATGGAGGACTGTCCCAGGCATCCACCACTTCTTCAATGAAGTAGTACTTCCTCACATCCCTCCTAGATTTCCCCCTTCTAGCTTCATTGCGGACTCCTTGTTATTGCCATCTCCTCAGAATAATACTCCCCTCCTGTACCTTATTTATTTATTTATTTTAAAATTGGTAACCGGGAGAGGCACACTGAGCCAATGCCAGTTTCTGAAGTGCAACATGGGGAGAAGAATAGGAGGAACAGCAGTTCTAGTACAATACATGAAACAGTCAGCCGGCCCGGTGGTTGACGCGCTGGACACCACACCAGCAACCCAGGTTCAGGTATGAGCCCGGATTGTCAGGGGTTGGCAGGAGGGAGGGAGGGACAGGAGCACTGCGCTGCCGCAAGGTGTCTCTCCTCTCCCGGGGAGGAATGAGGGGTGTCCCCAGCCCTAGGCTGCCAGCCAGTGGAAGATACATGGCAGTTCGGGCAAAGGGGGGGGGCCCGGCGATAGCCTGGGGTGGGGCAGAAGGGGCCGAAATGGTACCTGGAGTGCATGTGCGCCTCCACGTGCGCGCACTGCCATGTCTGCCAGGGTCCTGCGACCTTCGGGGAAGAAAACGGGGGAAAATCTATAAAATACTAATTTAAACAAAAAAAATACATGAAACAGTCAGTGGAACAACATTTGGTAAGAAGCCTGGTACAAAAATAAAATTGTACAGAAAAAAAATAAAGTGCAATCAACAGCTCAATGTGAGACGCCAGATCAGGTGCAAGAAAAGCTGTAATACACAAGCCGGCCCACCGGCTCAGTGGCAAGGCGTCCGCTTGCGGCACTGACATCCCAGGTTCGGGGATGGACTCAGGAGCTGGAGGGCCGGCCAAGGGGAGAAGGACTGAGCATCCCAGGGACTGCTATCCTGCTCAGATGGGGGAGGGAGGTTGAGTGTTCTGCACATTGCGGACCTCTGGTGGAGGCTGGGGGTACTGCCACAGCCAGTGACGTATGTCGGTGGGGCCGGGGCTGGTCATCATTGCACGTCCCCTACCCTGGGATCCCAGCAGAAAAAGAAAATGCTGGTCCCCAGTCATGACGCTGGCACCGCTGCCATCCCGCTGCCTACCCGTGTCCGCTGGGGGGTCCCCAAGCGGAGTCTCCCCTACCCCAGTGTCCATTGGGAGGGGGTGCCCGTGGTAAGACATGGGCATGCAGAAGCGGCGAGCAGAGATGGGCTGAGCCTCCAGGGAAGCCTGGCTTAAAAAACCCCACTAATACACAGCATGCAGTTACTCAACTGACATAGATGGGAGAACTGTAGACAAGCATGTGCCTAACCCCATGGTAGAGGAAAGAGCAGAGGTGGTGAGGAAGTGCAAACCAATAAGCAGGTAGTGGAGACCCAGCTACAGGCCCAACCAAGGATGTCTGAATCAAGACTGGGAAGGCGTCAGGAGGAAGGGCAACAGAAGTGGGTGGGGTTGGAGTTTCAACTGATGCCAGAGGGAGCCAAGGGAGAAGGAGAGACAGAAGGAGGAGGGGAGTTTGATACAGAACAAGGGAAGTCAAAAGAAGACACACTGCCGAGCAGGGGTGAAGAGTGGAGAAATTGGGATGATCACTGGAATGAAGGGAATAGGAGGCAGCAAGAGAGGTAGCACCAAACCACTATTTGGATATGAAGGAGGTACAGTGAGCCTGGCGACATGAAGGCAGAGGGAGGAGTAGAGGGAACAGACACCAGTAGGATGGAGGAGTTTGGGGCAAAGTAGCAAAAGGGAGTTATACAGCATATCCAGTCTGGCAAGGGAAGTGGAGGGGGCAGAACCACAGACAACAGCCACATTGTTGAAGACAGGGGGCACCATTTTGGTAACAAGCTCCCTACAGACCTGCACAGATAAGTAGTCTTTGCTGCAATACAGGGCACCAAGCTTGGGATGGAGTTTAGCATGGATGACATCAATGTGGGCTGAGAACCTGAGCTCACCGTCGAGCACAAACCAAGGTACCTGAAGAACTGTACTGCTTCAAGGAGAGTGACACCCAATGTGGTAAAAACCGGTGGGGGTGGGGGGGCGTCAGTCTGGCCAGTTTCTAACTCATTCCAAAGTTCACAGACACTGTAGTTTTTTTTTCCGTGTTGATTTGATTGGAACCAGTGAAGATCGTTGCTGAAATCATGTTGCAATTGATCTTCAACAGCTGCAGCAAATTGACCAGAGGTGAAGTTGACTGTGTCATCAGCATACATGTGAATATGCAGGTTGGTACAAGCACTAAGGAGGTCATTCAGGAATGTGTGGGTCCATCCCCCCTCCCCTACCTCTGTGAAGACTGAACAGAAGTATCTGTTCAGAATATCTGCTTTTTTCTTGAGCCTCCTCCTTTGCACAGTCTCGCCCTTCTTAACCTCACAATCCTCCCCTTGTCTGCCTCATGTCACATTTATTTATTTAGTTTGTGTTAACTGGGTGCTCTAGCCCAAAAAACGACTATTTTCAGAGACGACCCAGAAGGTTACAAAGTAGACAATACAGCAATACAATAACAGGATATAAGAAACATGTTTCACAACAGATGGCAGAAACAATAACACATCATAACATACAGTAAAGACTTAGTTGTAAAATGTATACAAGATAAGTAAAATACATGCATACAAAATACAGAACTGAGGAATAAATGGGGTCAAAAAATGAACAGAAGTACTGGAAAAATCATACAGAGCATGTACCTAGAAAAGGTCTTGGCCCCCGGAGTTACCCCTCTGGCTATCCCTTCCTCAGTTTGTGCCTTTGCACCCCTCACTGCGCTCCCTGTTTCTCCCTGCTTTTTCTGCTACACCTCCATATCCTCCTCCTCCTCCTCCTCCCTCTGCATCTCTTTTCACCTCCTGAATGCTACCTTTTTCTTTTACAGCCACTGCTCGAGAGCCACAGAAGTCTTGTTTTTTCTCCCATTCTTGCTCACTTCTTTTGCAGAGGCTTGTTGCCTTCACTTTGCCCCACTGTTCCACCACTCCACCCATGCAACCCCCCCCATCGTCGTCTCTGAGGCACTCAGCTGTTTGTTTTTTGTTTTATGGGGGGGGGGACTTTACACTCCGCAGCCCTGGAACTCTCTCGAGCAGCCCCCACTCACCGACTGCTCTACCGCTCACCTGATCCCTTGTACCCTCAGAGGGTAGCTGCCCTCCACCAGCCTCTAAAGGAGAGACCCCCCCTAGCTCTGAGCCCCCTGATGTAGGCCATGTCTCCAGCACTCTAGCTATAATTCAGTTTCTGGCTGAGGAGGTGGAGGGACAGAGGGGGCGGAGACGAGGTCCGGATCTGAGCGTGTGGCAGTACGGTACTGGAGGGAGCCATCGCCCATCTAGGCGCAGGGATTTTTCTTGTTTATTTCCCCAAGGAACACAGACATGCAATGACGTCTGCATGGTGGAGCGGTAGACATCTGCCACGCTCCTCCCCTTACTTCACTCCATGCAAGCCGTGCCCCCGGTCACCACCGGGGGTCCCCACCACAGCGGAGATGCCCTGGATCCCTCCCCAGAGAGAGGACAGCAGTCGTTGGACGCTCAATCCTCTCCCTCCCCTGCCGACCCCCCGCTCCCAAGCTCATTCCTGAACTCGGGTCAACGGCGTGGCGTGAGGTGTGGCGTCCAGCGCCTCAACCCTCAGTGCCACCGGGCTGGGTGAGCCGTTTGTTGTTTGTTTTGGTTTTTTTTTTTTTAAATCTGCCCTCTTGAAGTCCAGGATCCTTGCCCTTTTGTGGTTTGCCTCTGCTGTCATCCTTATGTTAAACCACACTATACAATGACCGCTGGTCCTCAGGTGGCATCCCACCTTGATGGCTGCAATACTGTCCTGGTAAACACTAAATTCCTGCTCTGTAGCATTTGGCTGTATAAAAACAGATAATAGTTTTAAAACTAGCACTCAGCAAAATAGGCAGAAAACTGTTTCAATGCTATTATCACGATTTTTGACTGTGCTGACCAATGTCTTAGCTCTTCAAATAGCAATGCTTTCTAAAGACAAAACAGGCAATACCAAAACATTCAAACTGCCAAAGTGGAAATCCTAGCACCTTTAGATTAATGCAGAGATACCAAGAACAACCACAGCATTCACGCCATTAGAATTCATTAACCCACACTTGTTTCTGAAGTTTCAAGCGTGCAACGGGTACAAAGACAACTACCCTTTCCATAATTTTTGATTTACCTTAAATAGGTAGAAGTACACCTGCTTCGTGTCCGTATCCTCCTCCTTGTGGACGGACATGAAAAGATTTTCCACATCCACTACCATGCCCAGCAGACGGTTGATCTCATCGTCGGACACATTCTCCAAATGAGAAACATGATCCGCTTCAAGCACAGGAAGAAAAGAAATAAAGGTTTTGCACTGTGCATACACTCCAAAAAAAACTTAACAGCATTTATAACACAATTTAGCTTTATATAGTTTTTTTTTTTTTTAAATACCGTTTCAATAAAAGCAACGGTCACAACCTAATTTGTCAGTAGTGAAATTATAACAGAAATAATATGAAATGGCATCAGAAGTCATCAATTATTAAAAGGCTGGTGTACTGCCCAAAATTAATATTCATTTTTAAAGGGATAACTATATCCTTTATCTGAAATATTGTTTTTTCTTTACCCTTTAATTAGATTTTTTTTTTTTTTTTACAATTTCTAGGGGGCTTGCAGGCACTCTATCCCATCCTTGAGAGGTTCCTTCCTCTCCAGTCCGCACCCGCACCTGATCCTCCATGGATTCCCCCACAGGTGCCCCCAATGACAAGACTAGGGAGAGAAATGTCGACTTTCTCCCCTCCCTGTAAGCCAACATCCGGATCCCGGAGATCGGCGCGGGTACAGCCAGCCAGCGTGGAGCCTGCCAGCTCCATTTTCTACTTTTTCCTCCCCGGCCTGCGAACCGTGCAATGGGCGGGGCGGCTGACCCCCACCTCCGTGGAAGCAGCCATATGCCCTGGATGAGGGACCAATGAGAAGATTTTCTACGCAACACAAGTTGATGTGATATGTTCCACAGTGCTCTGCCTGAAGGCTGACACGGCTAATTCTGAGTTTCTGACTAGGCAGTCCTTTCTCAAAGCCTCTGAGAAAGGACTGCCTTGTCCAAAATGCATCAGGCATGATTTTTTGTCTCTGCTGCAATACAATCTGTACTTTTTTAGCCAAGTGTTCATTTTTAATTTATTTGGGAGGTGGTGAGTGCTAGAGTTTCTTTGTTGTACCATATGGTTACAAATGTCACTAGAAATCCTCGATGGAATTACAGCCTTTTTATGTACACTCGTGGGTACATTATTTCTAATAACTAGAATAACACACCACACAAGGTGCAGTGTGTTGTAATAACCACAATTTCCGAGTGTTTTGAGGCCCTCGCCTGCGTCTTGTGCCTCACAACCAATCCAGGGCATACGGTCGTTACAAAATCAATGCTCACTCTACTGTGTGTCACTCCTTACAGAACACTGCCACAAGAAGTCCTAAACTGCAGCACTTTAGGCCTCCAGTGCCTGTGGATCACGCCAGTACTTCCCCAATGCAAGAAGTACTACAACATGTTTATTGGTCAGCACTTTTTAATAGCTAAATAAACATGTTGTAATTTTCGGTTACAAGTAGTAATATGTAACTGTGAGCTGTCAAGCAAAGTCCTATTGCTGAAGCTGCATGCCACAGCAGCACAACTACCTCTCGTGTCAAATAATTAGTGTCCCTCACAAAAAAAGCCAGTGAATTTTTATGGTTTAAAACAAAACAAGGTAAAGTTTGCATAACTGAACTATGAGATCCACAATGTTGATATCAATCAATCAGATCTTTATTTATTCAGGCGATCATCATAACGGTCTAGATCTCTGTAAACCCTTCCCTTATGAAAAATGCTGGGCACTAATTATCCACAACAAAAGACTGGTAAGTGTGTGTAACACAGACTGTTATACACACCCCCGATGTGGGATGCTTTTAGAAACCCCTGGAGCTTTGCTCTCGGGGTTTATGCAACATTCCATGTCTTAGCAATTTACAGTCACTTTTGATTGCAACCTCCAGAATTTGCATAAAAATATGATCCAATGAGATGGGGACTTATTTTTGCAAGGAATCCATGGGTACAACACATTTCAGAACAACTAATTACATCAGTAGCAATTCATTTCATTATTAATAAAAAAATAATATTAATAGCAAATGCAAAGCTTGCAGTAACAACACTGTAAACAGCTGTACAGCGTAAATGTTTTTTCAAGTGTGTCAGCGGTAAATGGATGCAAACATTTCTCATAGCTACTGCAAGTCATGCCAGGCCGAGGGTACTCCAGAGATTTAAAACAAATCACGATCTTGATGCCGACTCTGGTTGGGAGGAGCTTCTAGGGCAGCAGCACGGTTTTAGAAGAGTGTAGATAAGGAATAATTACCTAGTGCATGTCCGCAGCTACGGCAGGGCTCGCTGAGACTGGCGGCGGGCTGCTGAAGATCCATCCTCGGGGCAGTAGCCGGGTTTGGGTTTTTCCAGCCATTGCACTTGCAGGAATCATTGGCCTAAGTACAAAGGTCAAAGGTTTAGACATACAACAGTACAACAATTGCTTGTTTTGCATACTATGTGCGGACCTTAGCACTAACATGAGAAGGGACACTCTTTTTAAACATAATTCATCAGTCCCAGACAAGTTATACAGAGAATATGAAGGCCATTCAGCAAGTCCAAAGGAAGGGCATTCAGGGACATGGGCCAACTCTGTCAGGGCTACAGCATTCATCACTATGTTGCGTCTCTGGGATACATAATCTGCTGCCTGGCACCCATCTGCATTCTAACATTAGTCTCCAAAGGACACTAGGTAACTCTGCAGTACAGTAACCACCCAATTACTAAGTTTTGTGACCATTATATTTCCTTACATATACATATATTATATCCGAACTGTATTTTTAGAGCCTAATGTCCTACAGAAACAACTTCTGTTGTGAAACTTTGGAGGTTTGAGCAGGTCTGTTTTAAGTCCTTTTAATAAATTCATACACTGAATAATTTAAAAATAAGAGTGGCCGAGGGGGTTCACTGTTTCTTATCTACTGTTGACTATGGGGATCATGTAGGAACAGAACGCCTTGATGTGTGTCTATGTATTTCAGGTCAGGTGCCAGGATGTTTCCATAGAATTGACTGATACTGAAACAAGCTGATTTTAGTGAATGGGGGAAATCTGACCAGTACACCAGGGAAATTCTCCTACTCTTTCCGAGAAGTTCTAAGGAATGTTTACTGTCTACCCGAACAACCAACAGAAAAGGCAAACAGGGACTCTAGCGTCTCATCTGGAAAATGGCACTTCACGACAGCAGTGTCCCCCCAATACCATGCTGGGAGACATGCGTAGGGTTGTTTTTCACCATGGGGAGATTTCCCCTGCAGTGCCATCTACACAATGTTCTGCAGCCCCTGAAGTTTGCTGGGGCTCTCCCACCCGACTACAGACCAAGCTCGACCCTGCTTAACTTCTGAAATGTTATGGCATAATGTTACAAGATGGAAAAGCAGCAGGAAATATATAGAAACACAGAATTTGTTGGCAGAAAGGGACGATTGGCCCACCCAGTCTTCCCAAATGGTCCCTGCCTAATCTGTCTCCACACACCATAACTAGTCTCAGACAACTCTCCATCCTCCCGGCCTATTCATTAATATTCATTTATAGATATCCCACACACATGCTTGAAGCACCCTACTGTTTTCACCTACACCACTTTTCCTGGCAGTGTATTCCAGGCATCTACCACGCTTTCAGTGAAGAACGGCAGTACTGCTTCACAGCCCACGTTAACTCCCCCCCACCACCACCACCACCACCACCAGCTTCATGCATTGCATGCCCTCTGGTACTGGTGCTCTTCCTTCTTTGAAAGAGACTCCCCTCCTGCACCTTGTTCACCCCCATGGGGTACTTACTTGTAGGTTTCCACATGTCCCATAAGCCCCTTCTGCATCCTGATAGGCCACTGTGGGGGCTGCCAGATAGAAACATAGACTTTGCTTGCAGATAAGGACCGTAGCCTTGTGTTGCACCCCCACAATTCCCGCTCGATGTCCGTTTTGCACTGTGGAGCTCAGAACTGCATGCGATACTCAAGGTAATGCCAGGCCAAGGCCTTGTAAAAAAGGCAGATCTACTGTACGATTCCAAACTCCACATCACTATGTATCGACACAATGGTGATGATGACAGAACGAACCCGATTCTACACAGCACTTTTCATGCTCACAGTGTCCCAAATCATTAAATAAGCCACGATCAGATGCAGCACTCATGAGGCACAAGAAGGAAGAGAAATCGACAGAGGCTAAGTAAAGCAAAAGAAGGCCAGTCACACTGGGAGAGAGGGAAGAAATAAGTGACTTGCTCATGGTCACACTACAAATGGTGTCATGGAATGCTAACCTGGGTCTCATCATTAGGCCCATACCGCCAGGCTACAACTGCTTCTCCCAGGTCTGACGAAGGGCTTTACTTTCCCTTCTGAGTATGCTGGTTTTGCCAGGTGAGTAGCCATTACCATTAAGTTTGCCCAACCACTGCTGAGTGACTAGCACTGACCACTATGGTTCATTCGAACTGTGGCTCAAAGGCAGTACAGCACAGTGGTTTAGGGCTCCGAGCTGCAACCCTGGAGACCTGGGTTTGAATCCCACAGCATACACTTGCATACTGTGTGACCCTGAGCAAGTCACTTAACTTCCTTGTGCTCCCAGGTTGCACCTGGAAACAAGCTTCAGCTTAGTGTGCCTTTACTGGTTAAACAATTTCCCTTCATTCACCCAGGTGTCACCATGTGAATGGCCACAATGTGTTATGACACGGGGAAAGCATTAGAGATTTCTGACCACAAGTTTAAACTGTATCGTAATCTAGTAAAGCTGCATTACTGGCTTGGGCCAGTACTGCTGGTGACAATCAGAGATCACGACTCCAAAGCCCAGGCATGTAGAGTCCTGGAAATGCTGCAGAGATAGTTCTCGAAGACTCTGGGGGCAAGTCTTCATCTGGGCTACACTGTCAGTACATCCTACAAAGAGACAGGAAGCAACACTGACATGGTCAGTGGGTAGGAGACATTAGCTGCTCCTACCTACGGACGGGGGGGGCACAGCAGGCAATAATACACATCACAAAAGGGGTGGTGGGTGGATCTACCATGGAAAATGCCACCACAAAGATGCTAATCATAGACCCACTCTGCCCACGTCACTAGGACTTTGCACATCCTGCACGCTCCCCATTTCACACGTTTGCTTCACCAACCAGCCAGTCCCATCATAGATTTTAAACTGCTGGCTTCAGTGCCGCACTAGGCACTGACATATCCTCAGGAGTGTGAAAGCTGTCTTGTGATTTGTTCAGTGTCCCACTGTGATACTAACCTGCAAGTATCAATTATGGCAATAATTACTGCAACACATTTTTAATATCTTGCTATTAGTATTGTGCCACAGGCATATAGATCACGTTTATCTTAGTATACTTCCACTTGTGTACATGTATGTATACATTTATACAATGCACACAACTGACTGGGGGAAACTGCAATATAATAAATCCAGTGGGAAGGGGGATCAAAGATCATACAAATTACCAGTTACTGCAAAACATAAAATACATGTTTGTAGATATACTGCAATAAGTTTTGCAACAAGACTGTCCACCACCACAAAACATGATCTGGCAAAGATGTTATGTGGGGTGAGCTCATTCAGCATCTTGTTAGGAGGGCAACTGCCTTAGCAACTAGTTCAAGCCTGCCATACCTCTCAACCTCCCTCATCCCAAATCAGGGACAGGGCTTAAAATGATCAGGGACAAATGGCCAAAATTAGGGACACATCTGAAAAAACAGTAATAGTAGTTCCAGAAGCTGTGTGCAACATGCTTCTTAGTGTGAATAGCATTTTCTTAATGAGAACTAGACTGTAACACCAGTGGCTGGCATTATTTTATGACTCAAATCCCTATTTTTCAGTGACACAAATGCCAAATTTAGGAGGGACAGAAGAAATTTCTGAGGCAAAATCAGGGACATCCCTGAAAATCAGGAACAGTTGAGCGGTATGAAGCCTGCTGTCATGCTGCAACTGGATGAAGCTGCATGCAGCACTCCTAGACTATGCTGCGACAGTGCGCGCTATAAGAAGCCCGACGTGTGGATAAATAAGACGAGATGCATCCTCCCCCAGCCCCTCCAGCGCAGCCCCGTCGCCTGCACCCATTGTTGTCATTTACCTTGCACGCCGAGAACACCCCGAGCTTTTCCAGCTTCTTGGCTCGCGGGAAGGCGCGAGCCTGCAACTTCCGCTGGCTGGCTCGCTGCTGCTGGCTGAGGCCGGGCCGGGCCGGGTCACTGCTGCCTGCCCCGCCGCCGCTCGTGCTGCTCCCGGTCCCGGTGCCAGAGCTGGGCCCCAGCCCACTGGGCTGTGACTGCAGGAGTCGGGGCTGAGAGGCCTGCACGGGGTCTGCCATCTCAACCCATCCACCAGTGCCTTCCCCAACCTCCAGTACAATTTCCGTGCGCGGGGGCGTTCATGTGGCATGCTGGGAAATGTAGTCTTTGTTTGGCCGTGCTTATAACGAGCAATTGTCAATGCTGAACGTTCACTGTGTTGTACCGGGTCTTGCTGTTACACATTTTGACTATATAGTCACCCAGAATACAGCAGATGAGGTGCAGTGACTCATTTTCAGTGGTGGTCTGCTTTCACACATTGTTAGAGAAGCAATACTACTTTTAAGTGGGCTGGGCTCCCACATTTTGACCCCTGGGGTCCAATATTCAAAGGTTTACACTCGTCCCCATATTCTAAAGGGACTGTTATGCAAGCAAAGAGAGTTAGCATCCGCATAAACAATAATGTAAGCGTGCGGTCAAGGGGAGGGGCCATGAATAGCCACGCCACTCCATATTCAGTGGCTTTGCACTGTACAAAAGGGTTTAGCATGGACCTTTTGCACAGGGCATATACCACTAGTAAAACCTAGGGGCTACCCACCTAGCCGGTTGACCGCTGGGGGAGCACAACCAACCCTGTGGTCTCTTGCACCCCTACCCCCACACTGAATGCCTTCCCCTAATGTACAAGTAAAACTCCCTGGCACAGGTGCCAAAACCGGGGTGTGTGGAAGGGCCGGTAACCACTCCACTTTTTATTTCTGTATGCAAAAACTAGTATAGAAAAAGTGCCCTTTGTTCCCTCATAAGTGCCCTTTTGATTCTCAGCCCCCTCAGCTTTTACCATCTTCCGGCACCCTTGCTCCCTGGTGACAGTGTTCCCCTCCCCCACACACTAATTGCTGGCCGGTACTGTAAAAAAAGAAAAAGTTCATGGTAGTGGTCACCTCCCACCACTGATCGCCAGCCCGTACTGAAAAAAATAAATAATCCCTGGTGGTAGTGGTCCCCCCTCCCTCTGATCACCAGCCTGTACTGTGATAAAATGACATCCCTTGTGCTAGTGGTCCCTCCTCTTTTTGACTGCCAGCCCGTAGGACAATGGAAAACCTTCCCTGATGTCCAGTGCCTCCCCCAACCGGTACCGATCCATGGTACCATCGCTCACAATGCCATAATCCCTGGCATCTAGTGGCCCCATGACCATGGCACCAAAATACCCCACCTAAGTCGCCTTCCCAGTTCCCTCGGTTACATGGTGCAGACGCATTTACGCACAGCTCTTCACACCTCCTCGGCTAGTTAATATATGTCCAGGCAGGGAGCACGCCTATCTGTTCTATAAATAAGGCTCACTCCCTGCCTGGACATAGGTAATCGGCCCAAGAGGTATGAGGAGGGTTGCGCCGGTTACCGTATGCACCCATGGCACCAAGGGGACTGGGAAGGTGACGGGGGATGGGTGTTCATTGATGCAGTAGGGGTGGCCTGCTAGATGGCAGGGATTATGGCATTGCAAGCAGCTGTACCATGGACTGGTGCCTGGGGGAAACCACTATGGCCTGACGATTGGAGGGAGGGAGGAGGGGAGACCACTAGCACCTGTTTTTTTTTTTTTTACAATATGGGCTGGCAATTAGTAGGGAGGGCCACTACCACCAGGAATTTTTTTTCTACAGTACAGAACGGCGATCAGATGGGGGGACCACAAGCACCAGGGATTATTTTTATTTTTTTTACAGTATGGGCTGGCATCGGGGGGGGGGCCACTGCCAGGAATTTTTTTCTACAGTACAGGCAAGCGATCAGAAGGAGGGGGGCCACTAGCAAAAGAGATGTTATTTTATCACAATACATGCCAGTGATCAGTGGTGGGGAGCACTACCAGCTGGGATTTTTTCCCTACAGTATGGGCCGGCGATTGGAGGAAGATGAGACCACTAGTACCAAGATTATCATTTTATCACAGTACAGGCTGACGATTGGAGGGAGGGGGACCACTAGCACCAGGGATGTCATTTTATCACATTACAGCCTAGCAGTTGGGGGGGGGACACTAACACCAGGGATATCTACACATCTGGGACCAGGCAATGGGGGGGGCAGCACTGCACTAACCTGCCTTGCTACCCATGCAAATGAGCCCATAATGGGCGTGCAAATGTCCCCATAGTGCCTTGCATGCCCAGTGAGCTGATTTGCATGGATCCCTTTGGATATTGCAGACAGCACTCCATCACTATCCATTCTGGCAGCTTACTTCAGGAGCCATGTCAGGGCAGCATTACCTGACTTCGCGCTGCGCTGACATGGCCCTGTATTCCGTCGAATGTCGACTAGTTGTTGTGTGTACTGTGTCAGCAATGTTATTCCATTATTTGTGTTTCTGCAGGACTACTGTGGCAGGCCAGACCGCTTTGTCCTGGAGTGGCAGGAGCAGCCCGACAGGGCAGCGGCAGTGGTGGTGGCCTGGCTGGCCAGGTCAGCCCTCAGTTGCTCAATTGGCAATCCTGATGGATCGGCACCCAGGATGTCTTTTACAAAGACGATGTCACGGCCTGCTGGGCCCTGGCTGAGCCAGTTAGCAATCTATAGTAAGTGATGTGGGGGGGGGGGGAGTTGTGTGTTGACTGTGTTCTGCTGTGGCCCTCTGTGTACATCCTGCTCATGCCCGTCCTCTATGTCCCCCTTGTTCCAGGGATATCACGGACCACTGTGTTGTCTTGTGCTGGTGGAAAGGGTGGACCCATTTTGGCAGCATACTTCACACATAATTTATATTTATTTATGATAGGACTGAATTTTATAATGAGCAGTGCCATACTTCATTAAGGAAAAGATCTGAACTGATATTTATGGTAATGGTGATATTTACAGTGTCCAGAAGAGGGAGCTGGTGTCTTGAAAAAGCACTAGAGCAGCATGGAACGATGTGTGTGGGGTGGGGGGGATGCTACTCTGCTTATTTTCATTAAAAAGCTTTTAACGTGTCCTAGCATTGGACTTGTCTATAATTACTATGTGAAGCCGTGCAGTCTTATTGCCAATTGTTTTTACATGATTTTTCTGCATTTGGCTCCATTTTGCCATTTCTTGAGCTGCCTAATGTGCTTTGAAGTTTTCATTGTTGTTTGATTGGCTCAGATTTGAACTTGTAAAGACACTCACAACATGGTGTTGCGGCAGTCGGGAGACACCAGTAATGTAAGTAGCACCCTCCAATTTACTATGCTAGTGGAAGAAAATGCCAATACAACACAGATTGCGTCTGGGGACCAAGAGATTTTTTCAGGCACTTTATTCTTTAGAGAAGGGAATGTGAACCCGATACTTATTAATGGAGATGAAAGGACTGTTAATGGCGGGTTTACGAATGAAGGAAGTGCCAGTAGTACTAATGGAGCAATGGGTATAAAGCAAGCATGTGTACTACTAGAAAGAGTGTTAGTAAAGACCAGATGAATGTACTGGCAATGAGTAACTATGGAAGCTTATTTAAAAGTAAGCTGTGTCCCGAGGGGATTGAGATGGCTATTGCAGCCCATGTTTGGAACTGACAAAATGATGTTTCTAAAGAATTGGCAAACTTATTTATTGGAGTCTTCAGCTGGCCTAATTAGTATTATCCTCAAGGAAGCCTCTAAACGTAACCACAGATTCAGGAAGAATTCAAAAACTGTGAGGCTGAGTTTCTAAAGTTCAAGTCTCATTCAGATTTTAGCATGGATATTAATAAGTTGAAAGAGACTATTAAAGTTACTGATGAACACATTAAGAGAACTAAAATGAGAAAATTTGAAAGGGATAGATGAGACTAGTGAAAGAGGCCACGTATTTGAATGGGGAAAAAAGATGGAGAATTATACAAGACCAATTTTAAAAAGACAAACAAATTCAGATACATATACGAGTGCATCAGGGTCCAAAACTGATGAGTTCGAGGATGATAATGCTCAGATGAATATTCCTCAGCCTTTCTTGGGTCACAGCCAAACTCCTGTATTAGACCCCTTAACCCAGCAGTCACTACCTACACCTACACAGTTAGACCTACCCTACAGTTTGGTTGACCCCTCCTCCCCTGAATCAGCAGGTGCTCCAAATGGAACAGCAAGTGACACAAGGGGAACCCACTCCAATAAAAGGAGGGCCCCTAACAATAACCATGTGAATCTACCTATACCACCCTTGAGAACATTACAAAGATGCCCCAGACTTATTCATTTTGCAGATGAGGTACAAGGAGGGGGGGAACTAGAGGTAAGGAAAGGGGAGAGAATAAGAGAAAGGTTTGACATGACAGATAACAACCAGGAACAAGGGAGGTACCAAGGAACTCATTACTTCCAAGCCCCCCACAGGAGGAATTTCAGAGGGAGGGGCAGGTACAGGAATTAAATGGAGGTATAGGTGAAATTGAGAACGGTGAAATTGTGGCATGCCAGAATGACTTGGGTCTAGTTGTGAACATTTTCAGAATATGAATCAACAGCTGCTGAAGTTAGCATATTAAATAAAGGCCTATCATTTATCCCTACTAATTATGCTAATGAATTTGATACAGTGGTGGACCTACACAGCTTTGTAAGAAAATTGGCTTTCTAGATTTTGTGTAAGAAGGATGAGACAATTAAGGAAAGAGAATGATGAGGAATTAGGAGTGAGAGACACAGAACTGGGAAAATGGAAGAAAAATCCAGATATATGGCCCATGGCCATGAATCTAACAGTGGGCACCTTTTTGAAAGCCTGTGAAAAGGAGGTTCAAGTCCTGATGAGTAACCTTCCCAAATCCAGAAATCACAATTGTGACAAAGCAAGAAAGAGGTGCAATAAAAAGGCTAGAAGACAACGACACCATCGCCATAAAGCCCACTGATAAGGTTGGGACTATTCTGGTGATGGGGAAAGATAAGTTTACTTCTGAGATTTTGAAGCAATTACATGATGTGTCCTTTTATTCTAAACTGTCTGCGGATCCCACCACTGAGTTTAAAAGAGAAATTGATATGTTCCTCTTTGAATCAGTAAATGAGGGAATTATCACTCCATAAATAAGTGACTTTTTAACTGTAGATTGTCCAAGGAAGGCAGTGATCTATAATCTTCTTAAAATACATAAGGGCCTGTTAAACCCTCCGATGAAACCCAGCCATGGTGTCCGGCAGTGGCTCACTAACTGAGCATTTGGCTTAGTTTGTGGATGATTACATTAAGGTGGTAGCTCAGAATTCAAGCGCCTATTTGAGGGACGCTATGCATGTATTACAAATTGTGTCTGATATTGAAATGGAACAAAATTGGATGTTAGTAACATTAGACGTAAAATCATTATATACTAACATCCCTCATGAACAGGGTTTAGAAGCCCTAAGGGCTGCCCTGTATTGTAATACTATTTATACAGGAGGGTTTGTTGAATTCCTAGTAGGACACACTGAACATAGTGGCCTCTATGCAAGAAAGGGGCATAGGTACATGCGAAATGCGTGTACCCCTCCCACGACCCTGCATGCTGCGGACAGGTGCGCCCATACCGGCATTCACCAATGCCTGCCACCTGTCTGTGGCTCCTCCCCCGGTGCACAGGACTCCACAGAGTGGCTGGGGGAGGAGTCGTCATCCTGGGTGGGCATTCAATGGGATGCCCCCCTGGGAACCATAGTGGATCCCACACATAGGGTGGCATAGGTCCAGGGCTGTGCATGCCAATTACATGCACCCAGACCTGCATGGCACCCTCTGGTCCTGGTGCCACCGCACAAGAACTGTCCTGGTGAGCACCCGTTCAGCCGTCCCTGCTGCCTCCTGCTGCCCAGCGGTCGGGGCAGTATGGTGTGGCCTGTCCCAGTCCCCTGGTGACTGGATGCCTGTGTCTGTGAGGGCACGCAGTGGCTTACAGCAGGGTCTCCCTGGTATACCCTGTGCCACCCTCCACACCTATGTGGCCAGCACTATGCAGGTTAGTGAATTACACGTAGCGCTGGCATGCCCCTGGAACACCCCCAGTGTGGAGCTGTCTGCGGATGTGGTGGATCGGGTGTGGTGGGTCTGCACACCCCCTTCTTACATGCCACGCAGGGGGCACAGTGGGTGCGGAGTGGCTACTCGCCCCAGCTATGTGCACATAGCCACTCCGCACCAATCGTGCATAGGCCCCATTTTGACTTAAAATGTGTTTCTGTTTGGTAATCAGAAGTTTCACCAAATAAAAGGTACTGCAGTACAGGCAGCTGTGGCCCCTGTTTATGCAACAATCTACCTCCCGAGTGGAAAAAAATGTATGTGATCCAGATATTAACACATTTTTTGAACGTCTGGATCAATATAAGTGATTTATTAATGGTGTGCTTATAATTTAGAAAAGTGATTTGGAAAACTTGAAAGCTTTTGTCCCATATCTTGAGAAGAGTAACTGTAACTTGGAATTCACTTTGAATGCTAGCTATGAAGAAGTAGTGTTTTTAGATTTAGTGATCAGTAAGGACTGTGAAGGTAACATTGTGGCAAACTTGTATAGAAAACCCACTGAAAAGAATACAGTGTTACATTATGAGAGCTGTCATCCTAGTCGCATCATTTCTAATGTTCCCAAAAGTGAGTTTATGAGAGTTAAGAGGAATTGCAGCTGTATTGCCCATGAGCAGGGAGCTGATGTACTAAGAGGTCTGAAGCTAGAGGATACGACACAGTATGTTTCACAAAAGTAAAAGGTGAGGTAGATTGTTTAGACAGAAACACATTGTTGAGACCTAGAAGCATCAGAAATAATAGAGAGAGCAAAAGAAGCCATGGTCCTAATTTTATAACAACTTATTCTGTGCAGAGTAACCATGTTGTTGGAATCCTAAAGAAAGGCTGGCATATTTTGGAGCTGGAACCTGCCTTACAGAAAATCACCACAGAAGGACTAGTGGTTACCTATAGAAGGGGAAGGAATCTTATGGATCATGTAGTGCGCAGTGCCGAGAGAAGTGACAGAGAAGGATTGAATACCAGTATGCCACCTTTGAAGGGTAATCATAAGTGTGGAAACTGTTCCGCGTGTCAATATATACAGGATTCTAACCAGTATGATGTGCATGACTTCATCACCTGCAGAACGGAAGCTGTTGTTTATTTAGCAATATGCTCTTGCAAATGTTACTATGTTGGAAAAACAAAAAGAAAACCGAGAACTTGTATTTTGGAATATGTAAGACATATTAAAGCAGGTAATGTGGAAAATGCACTTGTACTACATGTTAAAACAAAAGGATCCGGACATATTTTTTCCTTCCTAGGTATTGAAAGTCACCCTTGGTCCGGGGGACAACAAACTGTTGTGCAGGGAATCGCTCTGGCAATACAAATTGAGGGCTGGTGTAGCCCCTGACTTAAATGAACATTTTCAGCTAGCTCCATTGTTACATAAGAGATGAATACATACAAGAAGTGTAACTGTAGTACTTTGTTGATGCCTACTGCATTAGAGTTTTATAGTATTTATGGAGTGATATGCATTTCTATTTCATCAGTAACTCCTAGCTTATTCTCTGAATTTGTGCAATAGTTTATTCATGTATGTGGTTATTTGTTCAGGGGGATTCTATGTACTGGACCTTTATATAATAGATCTATTGGTGTTTTATTGTAGCATTTGCACATGTATATATTTATATTTCAATTCAATTTTATTTTTATACTGGATGGTATATGAGCAAAAATGCCAATTTTCACAAACGTCCAGTGGTACAAAAATTTGATAATACAGAGAAAAAGGTAAAACCAATATTTGCAAAATTTGACAGTATTTACAGTAGGAACAGTGTATATGACATGATCATCTAGAATAGAAAAACAAATTCAGAGCTCACAACAACAGAGCCACTATACAGATACTTATAAACTCTGATGTAACTCAACAATTGGTGGACATTCGGCGGGGGGGAGGGGTTACCTAGCGGGGCAGACACAGGTCAGGGATTGGAGGAGGTGGTCCTTGAGGGAGGAGCTGAATGAGCCAATAGAACTACAGGTCTGAAGGTCATGGGCAATTTATTGTAAAACATTTATTATTAGCTTCACAGGTTTGGTTTCTGTTTGTGGTTTTGGTATTGCAAGTTTGCATTTTTTGCACATAATTTATATTAATTTATGATAGTGAATGAATTTTATAATGAGCAGTGCCATAGTTCATTAAGGTAAAGATCTGAATTAATATTTACAGTAATGTTGGTATTTATGGTGTCCACAAGAGGGAGCCGGTGTTATTATTAGTATTGAAAATGTTTCACCGGGAAGGGCACATTGAACAACAAGTTGCTTGTCTCACGGTGTGTCCGGGCGGTGAAACAGGGGGAACTGTGCAACAGGTGGGGCCTCGACACCCAACTAGGGATCTGAGGTTCGAGCAGACTCAATAAACCATAAGGCCTAATCTGCTGGCAATTAGTAAGTAAGGTGGCTGTAGCTAAAACTTTAGCAGTTGACGTCATCCTTGGCAACAATCTCAAACAGGGGTGGTGTGTGCAGTTACCCATAGCCAAGCGGGAAGGGGAAATTGTAGTTCCCTGGACCCCACAGAAGCCAGTGTGGAAATCACTGGGAAGCTGATTCCCCAGCCTGTGTCTCCTGATATGGAGACTAATGAAAAGGGGGTAGAAATTTCCCCAGTAGCAGTTAACCACACAGCTACGGAGGGTTATTCCAAAGAAGGAGGGTTGACCCATTGTCAGAGGGTATGGGATGACAGTGATCCTGAGTGCCCTGATGCTAGTGCTAGGGACCCTAGTTTAGAGAGTGAAGGGGACCTGTCCCATGCCTTGAGAATGTGTAAGGAGTTTGCAGCTGCTCAGAAAAGCGACCCTAGTCTAGAGAAGCTGAGGGCTTGGGCAGACTCTGATGGAGCACAGAAAGATGGCAGTAAACATAAGGTTTATTGGGAAAATGGACTGATGTATACTCAGGCTGTGAAGACAGAGGAAGGGGGTGATAGGCAGGCAGCTTGTCGTTCCCCAGGGGTACCGTGAGCAGTTTCTCAAGACTTCACACGATATTCCCTTGTCTGGTCATCTGGGAATCATGCACACTATGCAGCGATTGGTCCCTAATTTCTATTGGCCCAACTTTACCCAGCAGGTGAAGGAGTATTGCAGGTCTTGTCACCAGTGCCAAGAAATAGAGAAGGCAGGTAAGAAAACCCAAGCCACCCTAATTCCATTGCCCATAGTGGAGGAGCCATTCCAGAGGGTGGGAATGGATATTGTAATGCCTTTAAATACCCCCAGCTCCTCCGGGAAGAGGTTTATCCTGACTGTGATGGATTATGCTACCCAGTATTCAGAGGCAGTCACCCTATCCTCACTGAGGACAGACAAAGCAGCATATGCCTTACTTGGGGTTTTCTCCCATGTTGGGTTTCCACAGGAGGTTATCACCGATCGAGGGTGTTCCTTCATGTCGGACCCGATGAAATGTTTGTGGGAGAAGTGTGGGGTGGTGCGGAGGTGCATGACACCTTATCACCTGCAAGCCAACGGGCTTGTGTAAAGATTTAAAGGTACCCTAAAGCCAATGCTCCAAGCATTTGCTGAACAGCATGGGAGGGAATGGGAGAAATACCTTCCCCACCTGTTGTTTGCATACAAGGAGGTGTCCCAAGAGTCGACAGGGTTTCCCCCCTTCGAGCTCTTATATGGATGCCTGGTACGTGGGCCCCTAGACTTGATCCAGGAGGACTGGGAAGGCAAGCAAGCCACCCAGGGAATTCCCATAGTGGATTACATCCTTAGGTTTAGGGAAAGGCTGAAGGAGCTTATGGGGACAGCCCAGAGCAACCTGGCAGCTGCCCAACAGAAACAAAAAGTGTGGTACGACCGCAGAGCCAGAGCTCGCTCGTACACAGTGGGTCAGGAGGTCATGGTCCTTATTCCACTCCGGAAAGACAAGCTGCAGACTGAGTGGGCAGGACTATACAAAGTAGTTAGGAAGGTAAATGACGTGAACTATATCGTAGAGTTACCTGACAGAAAACATACAGAAAGAATGTACCATGTCAACATGATGAAGCCATACACTAATAGGGCTCACATGGTGTTTGCGGTATGTATTCCTGGGGAGGGGACGGACGAAGGAGACCCCCTTCTGGACTTGCTGGAAGAAAGCAAGTGGGAATCCTCTGTGGAGGCAGTTAAACTGTCACCCCAGCTGGCCCCGGACAAGATCCAGGAAGTAAGGGAGATTTTATCAGACTTTGCCCCACTGTTTAGTGCCAAGCCTGGACTAACCCCCTTAGCAACGCATGATATGGAGACAGGGACCCAGATGCCCATACAGCGGACAGCATATCAGGTGTCAGAGGATGTCCAAAAGGACATTAGGAGGGAGGTGGAGGAAATGCTGGATTTAGGGGTAATCCAGAGATCCCACAGCCCCTGGACCTCACCTGTAGTCCTTGTGCCCAAGCCAGATGGCTCTATTCATTTCTGTGTGGACTATCATGGACTGAATTCAGTCACAAAGTCAGAAGTCCACCCAATGCCCCAGATGGACAAACTCCTGGACAAGTTGGGAGGGGCGACCTACCTTATGACTATCGACCTGACAAAGGGGTATTGGAAGGTAGAGTTAACAGACAGAGCTAGGGAGAGGTCAGCCTTCATCACTCCAATAGGTTTATTTGAATTTAAAGTAATGCCTTTCGGAATGAAGAATACCCTGGCCACTTTCCAAAGGTTGGTGAACCAGGTGTTAAATGGTGCTGAGGAGTACACTGTGGCATACCTGGATGACACTGCCATCTGTAGTGCCACCTGGGAGGAACACCTGTTTCACCTTAGGGAAGTGCTGGGCAGGATACAGAGGGCTGGGCTCACTGTCAAAGCTGAGAAATGCCAGGTGGCCATGGCTAAAGTGGCATACTTCAGGCATGTTGTAGTCCGGGGACAGCTCCATCCTAACCAAGTAAAAATAGAGGTGATCAAGGCATGGCCCAGACCAGAATTGCAGAAGCAGGTCAGGAGTTTTCTAGGGACAGCAGGGTACTGTAGGAAATTTATACCCAATTACAGTGCCCTGGCTGCTCCCCTATCTGACCTGGTAAAGAAAAAGATGCCTAAGAAAATTAGCTGGTAATCAGCCTGTGAAAAAGCCTTTACTAGATTGAAGGAGGCACTGTGCAGTGTTCCTGTGTTGACAAGTCCTGACTATAGCAGACCTTTTATAGTCCAGACTGACGCCTCAGACATGGGTATTGGGGCAGTACTGAGTCAGACATCCAACCAAGGGAAAGATCACCCTGAAGTGTACCTGAGTAAAAAGTTACTTCCCAGGGAGCAGGCTTACTCTACTGTGGAAAAAGAGTGTCTTGCCATAGTGTGGGCCCTAAAGAGGTTAGAGACATACTTATATGGGCAGCATTTTGAGGTACAAACTGATCACAACCCCCTGGTTTGGCTGACACAAATGGGAAAAACTACTGGTAGACTATTAAGATGGAGTCTTGCCTTGCAAGGGTATGACATGACAATCTTACATAGGGCTGGAGTGACCAATCAGAACACAGATGGCCTATTGCATCTATATGAGGAGTGAACTGACTTGGGAAGCTTATCCCATGCAGGGGATAGATCCCCCAAATTCAGTCTAGGTTGGGAGGACTGTGACGCTTGGCCAGCTGGTTGTGATTATTCTATGATATTTGTAATATAGAATGTGGTATGTGAGTGTCTCACATGAGACATCCTGTGCTATGGGTGCCCCCCTCCCCAGGTCAGTGAAGTGACAAGTGACCTGAAATCCAGGAGGCAATTAAAAGACTAGAAAGTCTTAATTAAGGGTCTTCTGTTTGTCTGTCTTAATTAGAACTGACCCAGCTGCCAGGATATAGGGCTCATAAACTTTTATGACGTCTTAGAGGAAAAACATGTTATACCACCATGGTGTGAAAAGTTGTAAAATCTTTGACCTGCCTTGGGAACAGGAAACCACACAAGATCAAAGGAAAGGCTTGATTAAAGACTGTCATAATTTGGGAAATTAGTTTTACTGAAGTCACAGTATTTAAAATATCTCCAGACAGGAAGATCATTGTTTGTATATTTTGTGTATTCTAAAAGGAGGAGCTAGATGGCATCATAGAAGGAGTGTGTGAGAGAGACACAGTTTAACTAGGAATTGTGTCTGATCTTTGAGACATATCTTTTTTGGCTCTTAAGAAACAAGATATCTAATCTAACTTAAGCACTGTACAGAGGTAATACATTAGATAGAAAAGATCTAACTTTATGTTGGTAGGAGCTTGTAGTTTTCCTTGTTTTCTTTATGTGATTGTATGCTCTTTGATATATTGTTCTGTGTTTACATTTTACATATTTTATCCATTTTTAAGTAAACCTTTTATTTGAAAGATACTGCTTGGGTCTTCCAAGTTCTTTCTTTTGCATGTGACATATAGAGGGTTAAGGCTGATAAAACTGTTCAAGAACTTGATGGTGTTACTAAACTGGGAAAAGGTAAGAATATATCTAAGGTCTTTTATAGAGTTTTAAGGGTTCATTTTGGAAGCCTGGCTTGGTGCCCCTGGCATAAGATTGTACTGCAATCTCTGAAGAATGTATGACTCTGTGCCTGTACATTTGGGTACACTAGCATAAGGTTCACAGTTTGAATGCCCCCAGAACTTGAGACTAAAGGTGATTCAGACCCACAAGCAGACAGGAAGGTTACCCTGTCTGTTACCTGTTCACATTACTGCGCTCGGAGGTTGGCACTGTGGGAGCAGAGCACCTGAACTACTGAGTGTGTTTGTGACACCTTTTGGGCCAGATTTGCATAATTCTACCACTGGTCATGTGGTGGGGTCCCCAAAAGGCAATGTTGAAAATTTGGGGTCAAAATATGCAAAAATGACAAAGTTATGAATCAAAGTTCAAACCCCATTGAAATACCTTAAACTGGATTTACTTGTGTTCTCATATTGCAATTGGTGGTTCCAGTAACAAGGTGTATCTTTGATTGGAAAGTGGATCTACACCATGGGACACATTCAGGTGTGTGAGGGGTGTGTGGGTGCTGAGTGGGAGGTTGGGGTGGGGTGTGTGTGGGGGTGAGATTGACAAGGAGCCATTTTCTTTTTTACTGTTAAAAAAATCAATGAGGGACAGCTTTCTTATTTTTTCAGGAGACTTTGCTTACACTGCAGACTGGGCACCCAAATATCAGGCTACTGTTTGGTGGCACCAGGGCTGGGCACCCTGGTGTCACCACCTACATAATTGGAACAGGCGTGGGTGACCTGGAGGAGAGGGGTGTCAAGAGAAGCCATACCAGGGGTGAGTGCGCTTATAGGATATATAAAAAATGAACATTGGGAAAGGTAGGTGGGCAAGCTGGAGAGGAGGTGGGAGAAAGAAGTGGTACTGGGGGTGGTCACCCTCATCCGCTTATATTGTATATAAAATTAAGCACTGGGAAGGGCTGGCAGGAGAGCTGGATGGGAGGAGAGAGAAAGAAGTGGTACCGGAAGTGTTCACCCCGGTCCACTATATCATATATAAAATTGTATTTATTTTTATGGAATTTTGTTGACCAGGTAAGCCCACTGAAACTAAACGTCCCTTTTTCAGGGTTGACCCGGGGGGTGGGGATACAGATGGTAACCAACTGAAACTGAACCAGATTAAACTGTTGGTGGTATTTCTAGTGAATGGAGGAAATTTGGCTAGGACACTGGGGAAATTTCCCCTACTCTTTTCGAGAAGTGCCATGGGATCTTTTAACATCCACCTGAACAACCACCAGAACAGGCAGACAGGACCTCGGATTAACGTCTCATCTGGAAGACAGCACCTCAGGAGTGCAGCACCCCCTTCATGCTGCACTATAATGTCAATATTGGGATATTAACCCAAGTGCCTGGTGTGAGGAAAGAACCCACAGCCCTTCTGATCTCCTGGCCTCAGAGGCAAGTGTGCCACCTGCTGAGCCACTGACACTAATAATTAAACATTAAACATTCGGAAGGGCTGGCAGGCAAGCTGGATGGGAGGGGAGAGAAAGAAGTGGCACCAGGGTGGGCATCCCAGTCTGCTTACATATAAAATTAAAAATAAATAAAACCTGTTAGATCTTGGGCTGTTCTGAAATTGAAGCCAACAGCTTGTCTTTTCATTCAGCTTTCCTCTGCAAATGCTGTTTTTTTTTAATTTATTTCTGATCTCGGATTAACCATTTGAGCTCAGAGCTCTTTATATAGGTTCCACGTTAGTACATTTAGAACAAGTAGGTGATTATACAGAGGATTGAGACAAACAAGGCAATAGAATTAGAATGAGAACATTTAGGTACATTTGCTCTTTAAACAAAGGAATGCAAAAAATACAGTGAAAACTAAAACTGTAATACATAAACACAGTCAGATACATACTGAAACAGACTAAAAAACTGTGCTAAACAGAGAGCCTGTTAGTTGTCAGCAACACAAGGGGGTTAGTGCATAGAAGTGCTAGAGAGACAGGGTGGGGGTTTGAGCCCCAAGTGCAGGGTGTCCGAGAGAGAGAGAGAGAGAGAGAGAGAGATCTGTTTGGCAGAAGGGCAGATGGCAGGAGATGCCTTTGCTAGGTGCTAGCAATGGCAGACACGTTGAGATTCCTGTATTAAATGGTTCTTTAGGTTCTTTTTGAAGGTCCACAGAGTGGGCAGGCTAATAATGTTCTCATGGAGGGAGATGAACCACAACGGTGCCCAATAGGCAAAAGACCTTTGTCCTTGAGATGTCTGACATTTTGGAGTCAGGAAGAGCTGCAGTTCCGAATTTTGGGTGGGCCTGGGATTAGTGCTGGGAACTAGGAGTTGTTGGACCCCAGTCGGGAGCTGACCAAGGCAGATCTTTTTAGCCAGGAGACAGTATTGATATTTTAAGCGACCAAAGAGCGCTAGCCAGTGAGCCTTTGCATAGAGATCACAGGTGTGGGTTAGTCAATGTGCCCCTAAGGTAAGCCTGCAGGCATTGTTAAGGGCAGTTTTTATACGTCGGACGGCAGTATTTGTGGCAGAGCCATACACTGGCAGTCTGCAGTCCACTAGGGAACCCACTGAACTGTGGACCGCTGTGTTGAGGGCTTCAGGGGTCAGGCTCTGCCTATGGCGATAAAGTAGCCCTAAGCGTTTGTTGATTGCTTTAGCTGTGATGTCTATGTGGAGGGTGTAGGAGAGCGATCTGTCAAGAGTGATTCTGAGATATTTGAAGTGATGAATATGTTCAAGAGGAACACCACCCTTATCACATATTGATAGAGGGTAGTTTTTGTGCTTGTTCTTAAGGCTGGTGAACAACATGGTTTTGGTTTTTTTGTAGTTCATTATCAATTTATAATTTTTGAATCATGACTCAATGCTGGTGAAGTCACGTTGTAGCTGTTGCTCAAGCGCAGTGGGGACAGAGCCATTAGAAAAGATAACCGCATCATCCATGTAGAGGAGGATACGGCACAGACTGGCTAGGGGGAGGCAATTCAGAAATAGGCTAAAGAGGAGGGGACCCAGTATTGACCCCTGTGGAATGCCTGAGCACACAGGCTTGGTGTCAGAGAGAAAGGTATCTATCCTGACTTGCTGTGAACGGCAGTGTAGGTAGCTGTGGAACCATGCAGCCGCCTCAGGGGCAAGGCCCATGGCAGTGAGTTGGTCAATTAGGAGAGCATGGTTGACCATGTCAATGGCCTTTGTTAGGTCAATATAGATAGCCTCGACGAGCTGGCCAAAATCGAGGGATTTGTGGATGAAGCCTGTGTATTCCAGGAGGGATGTAGTGGTGCTATGCCCAGCCCTAAAGCCATGTTGCTCTGTGCATTGGAGCATGTGCTTGTCCAGATAATTGACAAGTTAGTCGGCAATGATTCGTTCAAGGGCCTTCGAGAGTGGTGGTAGTATAGAGATGGGTCTATAGTTCCTGGGGAGGGCATGATCCCCACTCTTGTACACAGAGGTGACTACTGCAGCTTTCCATTTTTGGGAGAATACTGCAAGACAGAGTGAGAGGTTAAGGAAATGTGTGAGAGGGGACAGGATTTCTTCAAGTGAGAGCAAGATTAGTTTCAGGTCGAGGTTATCCTCGCTGAATCTCCCCTTTCCAAGCACTTTGCACAGATATTTCCTGGTTTCTCCGAAGGTAATAGTCATGAAGCGAAAGGGGGGATGTGATGGGGATTGCATGGGTGCAGCAGGGATGGTGGAGGAGAAGAAGTCGGCAGAGAGAACATGCTGCAAGTCAGTGAAGGCATTGTTAAAGGTGTTGGCGATGATATATTTAGGGTCAAGGATGGGGAAGCCATCAATGCAGAGCATGGTAGGAGCTGTTTTGGGTTCTTGCCCAGTGACCTCATTTAGGTTAGCCCAGAATTTGTGCCCGTCATTCCAGTTCTTGATTAGGGCATCTTTATAGTGTATGTTTTGGGCTAATTGGATGGTCCTGGTACAGTTGTTCCTTGCATGTTTGTAGTTCAGGATATCAGACTGCTTGCCAGTAGCCCTAGCTATATGCCAGAGGTGGTCTCTATTTTTCATTAGTTCAAGGGTATCAGGGCTCATCCAAGGGTTAAAGTAGCCTTTGATCTTCCGCTTTTTTATGGGAGCATGGGTGTCAGAGATTGTATTGAAGTGGAGGATGAAATGGTCGAGCGCATCGTCAATGTCGGAAGCCTCAAAAACTGAGAACCAGTCAGCATTGAGGAGATCCATTTTGAAGTGGTCAGCATGACCATGTTTGAGAACCCTGCTGGTGATTGTTCTAGGAGGTGGTTTGGAGAACTTATTAGCCCAACAGAACATGACAGAGGAGTGGTCACTGATGTCGTCTGGGAGGACGGATGCATTAGAAGCATGCTCAGGTCAGTTGGTGAGCACCCAGTCAATCAAAGTACTAGTGCACATCCTGTAGTTAGTCCTAGTGGGTGTTTCAATGAGCTGGGTAAAGTGGATAGCCTGAATTGTATCCTTGAATTGGTTAGCTTCAGGGGCAAGCCAATTAATATTGAAATCACCTAAGAGTATAGCCTCAGAGCTTAGGGTTAGGCTTCCAAGACAGTCTATGATGGCATGGAGACCTTGGGCCAAGTTCTTTGGGGGGATGTAGACAGATAGAATTGTGACAGTTGTGTTGCGGCCCCAAGAAGAACCTTAATGGTGAAGGCCTGGGCGAACAACCCTAGGCTGGGTAAATTCAGGACTATGCCCTGAAGGCTATCTTTAAGGTAGATTGCACAGCTGCCACCTCTTTTAGATTTAAGATCTTGCCTAAAGATCAAATAGCCTGGCAGACTTATGGCTCCATCAGGTATCTTGGGAGTGAGCCATCTCTCTACCACAGACAGTATGTTTGGATTATGTAGGGCTACCCAGGCTTGAAGGTTGTCAGACTTTGCTGTCAGGCTGCAGATGTTTAGTGATGCAAAGGTTAAGGTGCCTGGTTTCGGTGCACTCAACCCCTGATATAGAGTGGGGCCGGGATTAGGGTGGATGTTGCCTGAGAGCAGTAGTAACAGGAGTACCAATCTGACCAGGTAACGTTTAAAGTGTTTAAGGTTAACTTTGTGCTGACTTTGTGGATTCATCCAAGCTGCATGCTTATCAGAGAGAACAGCCAGTTTAGGCAGGATTATGGGAGGGGGAAGCCCTGGCTGAGATGGATGTATTCTGGGCCAGGTAGGCCAGGGTGTGTTGCTAGGCATGCAGTTGGCACGTGGGCCACACCTATGCATGGACATTATAGTGCTGTAGATGTTGCCATGGGGTGCTCCTTGATAAGAGGGTCAGCTGATTTAGGGTCATTCAGTGGCTGCAAACAGAGAGTGGGCAGGAGTATAAGAATTAGCATTAGTCTGGCTGCCATGTCCAAGATTGGAAAAGGGTGGTGGCACAGCAAGAAGGGTCTTGGGAGGGGGAGAAAAGTAAAAGAGATTAAGATGTGATGGAGCTAGGAGGGTGTCCTGGCCTTATAGGCTGCTGTGTACCCTTACAGTTTGGCGGTGACCTAAGAAGGAAGATGTCTTTAAGGGGAGGACAGGACAAGTGTTAGGCCTAATAGCTGCACTCTGTATCTTTAAGTGGAGCTGCAATATTAGTGAGAAGGAAGGATGAAGATTGCCTAGGGGTGGTGCCGAGGGGGGGAGAGTATTTAATAAAGGCTGGAGGTGGGGGAAGGGGGGGAGGATGTAAAAATTCAAGCAGGAAGGAGAGAAAGTGAAGCAGAAATTGGGTTATTTGCAGGGCAACGCTTATAACTGTGACACAAATGAAATCTAGTTTAAACAGAAAAAATTGTATCACTTTAAACTTAGTTTCTGATCCAGGGTAGATTACCACTGGACCTTAAAACAAAGAGAGCTGTAATACTTTAAAATCTACAAACCTGTAGCCTAAAAGAACTTGTACTTCAAACTACCCTTGGAGTGCAAAATTGCTGTAAACAGGCTTAGGTTCACATTTAAATTAGGATTCACAGGACAATTTGGAGAGGCTTAACCAGTACCACAACCAGTATGAAACATTCGCTTAAAGTCCAGACTATTAAACTTTACAAACACTGTCTCACTTCCGATGCCCTTCATCTAGTGGTCTCTTCCTTGGTCCTCTCCCTCCTAGACTATGGCATACTAATCTACAGCACTGTCAGCTCCTCAGCCTTATCCAGACTCCGGCTCTCCCTCAACAAAGCCTGTCGCCTCATCCTGGGCTGTGATCATCTAACCCACTCATGCTCTCTCTACAATGCCACAAACTGGCTTAACCTTGATAACAGAATCAAGTTTCATACCTGCCTCATGGCCAAAAAGATTACCCTTGGTCTCTCCCCTGCTAGTCTCTCACCTCTAATTCAATGGGCCCCGTCACAGCATTGCACCCGTAGCTCTCGCAGGTAACTCCTCTTAGTCCCTCGCTGTTGTACCTCACAGTTCCAAAGGTCCTTTAGCTACCTAGCCCCTTCCTGGGTAAATAACCTGCCTAATGATCTCACCAACATGACTAGAATCAGCCCCTACAAAGCCTACCTTAGGAACCACCTTCAGTCCTCCAATCCCTGTGACTGCCACTGACCCTCGACATGCCCCTTTATCCCTAGACCAAGGCTTCTGGCCGGCTACTCCCCAACCCCCGACCTGAAAATCTCAGAACTAACTCCTTTGGAGCTTTTGCATGTATTCTGTTCTTTAGTCTCATGCATGAATCTATCTACCTAAATGTTAATCAAGTTACTGTAATTCTTGTATCATGAAAATTTGCTTGTGTTCCATCTCTGCATTTGCTCTGTGCCATGTTTTACCTGTTTTGACGTGGAACCTTTGAAAAGGAGTCTTTGACTCAAAGGTATTTTCCGAATCCTCAATAAATAAATAAATAATGGGGTAATTAAATTACTGATTCAAATGCTATGCTACAGAAAGAACAGATATGTAGGTAGATAGATAAATAGACAGAGATACAAAGATAGGTAGAGAGAGAGCGATAGACAGACAGACAGATAGCAGGGGATCGCCAGCTCACTGTATCAACTGATGCCAGCAGCGTGACTCCAGCTGCAGCTTCAAATTTCAAGAAAGTCCCGCTGTTCTTATATTGAGAACGGGAGTGAACGGCTCCTCTCATTAAGCTGGGCACCCAGGATTTTCCAGTGCCCAGAAACATTATTCCCAGGGCAATTTTCATAAAATAAACACCAGAATCTAGCTAAATTGGTCTGTTCACCTAGGTTCAGGTGTTTGTTGTTTTAATAATGTATCATCTTTATGTATTTTCAATGTATGTGAGGAAAATAAAGACGGCGGCTGTCACAATCGGTATTTTCGTCCCACATGACGAGTAAACGATGAAAATAAGCCCTCACAATCTTTTTTTTAAACCATTCACATTTTTCAGTTATCAAACAAATTCTCATGATTCTGGAATTATATAATATTTTTTCACAAAACCTTCAAAAGGCACACCCTCGGCACAGGCTCCTTCAACCCTGAAGGCGAGAGCAAAAAAAAAATGTGCAATGCTAAGCATAGTTTTTTGTTTCATTTTTTGACACTCCGTACCTTGAAAACCAAACAAGATGTTGTCACAAAACTTGAGACTCTGACATGCTAGAATAATACGACAGGCTCTCGTGCAGTATCTAAGCACATAAGCAATGCTTGTTACAGAAATAATCCAACCATTTGTTTCTTTTGTGAATAAATACTCATATGACTTTTCAACACAGGTGCTGTCTGTTGTCTCGCTATCTACCATGTGGACATTGTTATACTCCTGTTGCTTGGTGTGGTAGGAACAGTGCATGGCAGGCATTTGTACCCGAACACACCACCAATACTGCAGCTGATACTGGCTCTCCCATTGTGCACCCACGCCCATCGCTATGGGTCAGCCTAGTCTTGGGGTGCCCTAATCACCATGTACAGTACAGAAGAGTTGTCCAATGTATGTTTGATCCTCCTCCCCATGACCTTCTCTCAGATGCCCAGTGCTAGGCTGGCAGGCCGTCCACTCAACACATTGTTGTACCTACTGTTTACAAATGTGCAAAAGAAAAGAGGCCAGAAAACACCCACCTCACACATTGCACCATAGTGAAAAGACACAAACCCAAAGAAACATACATTTGTATCATACTGGTATTGCACGAGATTTCAAGTGATTAGAACAAAATTCACCACATTGCATCACCCCTCCTCCATGTAAACATGCATTTTTATCAAAACATGTTGTATAGCTCACTACAGGAAATCACCACAGTGAACTATACGCCATGCCACTATAATTTTAAGGATGCCAGTGCACACAAATATTAAAACCAGTGAACACCACACACCCATCACAGTACGGTGCACACTTTCTGGGGAGGAACATGAGTAATAAGTTAAAAGTCACAAATTGTAAAATGACTGTGAATAGCCCTCATCAGAATCTTGACTTGCATACAGAATTTGGTCCATGTCGGTCAAGTGGTGTGAAGGAAAAGCACACCAAACCCATGGAATTGAAGGGAATAGGTACTATGGGCTTGGTGGTGGAGCAGTAGCATATTCACGGTCCAGTAGCATTTGAATAATCTGCTGCTTGTGTTCCGTGCTGTTCACCTCCATTCTTTAAAAAAACTCCTTGCACTTACCTTCCTCTTTGACTTTCAGTTTCAGCATGAATCTTGTCCCATCATTCTTCTGCCTGTCAAAATGTTTCATTCGCCTTCGACATATAATTTATAAACTGGTGGGCAGTAGAAGACATGCCTACATTGCTATATTTTTTACAGCAACGAGGAATGACCTGCTTTGTCGTGACAGGTTGTGAAGCGATTGTTTTGAAGATTATTTCAGATGGTGGTGTCTGAGATGATGCAGCTGCACTCAGTTGCATTGCATTGATTTCCTCCTCCTCCTCCTCATCTGATGCTCCTTCTTTGTTGACATCACTCTCATTGTGGGAGTTGGGAATACTGATGAGGTGGGAGTGTAGTTTAGGCCAGGTAAAAGAGAGAGGCTGGGGGACTGACAAGGTTAAAGAGGCAGGCACGAATGGGTGGGTTGAAAAGAGGCAGACCCATATGCCTTGGGCTCCTGTACCTCAGAGGGTGGGAAAACCAAGGGAGGAGGGTGGAGAGTGGTGGGAGGAAGAGGGGAGCCAGGTTGAAGGAGGCAAGAATGGAAGTACCTAGTGGGAAGCCAGTGTGGAACAGATTCCTCCCATTGATTAGGAAAGGGGATGGGGAGCCAAGGCGGGGGGATAGGATCAGGGAGGTGGAATGAGGGAGGTTAGATGGGCAGAGGGGGAAAGACAGTTGCAGAAGTGGTGGAACTGGATGTGGGTTTACAGTGGAGAAGAATGGTATGGGAGAGGCAGAAGGTACAGTAGAGTAAAGTGGAGTTGGGGGGACAGCAAGTGGGGCAGCTGTGAAAGATAGAGGGGTAGTCAGTCAAACAGGAAGGAGTGCAGGAGGTAAGGTCAGGGAGTAGTGGGGGGGAGCAGTTAGGAAGGAGGGAACAGGAAATGTGGAGTGTCGGAGGGGGTGAGAATAGTGATGGAGGAGGATGAGTTGCAGTCCTGGGTGACTCAGTTGGGAAGGGAAGGCACACGAAAGCAGTGCATATGCTGAGAATGACAGCAGAGCATGTGTGCCCAATGACAGGTCAACTTACTCTGAGGATGGGGGGGGCTCATGTAATAATACACCTAGGTAAGACTGACCTAGCTGGAAATGAGGTGGAGGTGGTACATGGAAGATTTAGGGCAGTGGGGAGACATTGCAGGGCGGTGGCCAGATCAGAAGGCTGCTCAGAAGTACTACCAGTACCGTGAGCCAGCATGGCTAGGGAGACGAGAACTGAGGAATTTAATAGCTGGCTGATGGAATGGTGCAGTGGGAATGTTTCTGGATGAGTTGTGAGCTGGGAGGGGTTCTGGAGTGACAAAAAAATTCTCTATGCACCAAATAGGCTGCATCTTAGCAAAGGGGATTTAGTTTCATCTTGTTACAGGTGAAAACACATTGGCTCTTTAGCAGAGTGAACTCACCCCTTGGTTGCAGGTGCCCCACAGGCATTTTCTCTTTAAAGAAATCTCGTCCCGAACTTCTGGTGCCTCAGCACGAACTTAACTCAGGAAGCTTCTTTTTCCCTAGCCGGACCAGGGGGGTTGCCCCTGGAAGCAGACTGATTCCTTCCCCCATCCCTGCAGGGATGGGGTCCTGAACCACTGAAAGTGGTCTCTACCACTTCACTGTGCTCTTCTTGTGTTCCTCTTCAGGTGAGAACACACACCTATACAAAAAAATAGCTCTTTGACAGAGCTTAGAACTCTGAGGGCCTGCTTACAGCAGAGCACCTCCTTCCTCTACTACAGACTGCAACAGACTGACTTCAAATTCCCCAACGTTCTACTCTAATCTCCAACTGCAACATTCCAGTGTGGCTTATGCAGCTGCGACAGTTCTAAATGATGTCATAGCTCCAGCTCAGCAGAGACTGAAAACAGAACAAGACACAGTGAAATCCATTTAACTGGAGTTTCACTAGCTGCCTGTCCCTGCCTGCCACTAGGTCTTACTAGGGTTCTAGTAACCCCAGATAACAGGGGGGTTACACCTGAAAGGTATCCATTAGGTGAACACAGAGAGCCTCTTCAGTCTTAGTGGAAGCAAAACCACAAGGGGGTACTGCCTTAAGCTGGTGATCGGAGGTTCAAGAGGGAGATCAGAAGGCATTTCTTCATGAAGAGACTGGTTACAGGGTGGAATGAACTCCCAGAAGTAGTCTCCCCAGAGATGATGGATAGATTCAAAAAGATGGTGGGCCAGTGTCAAGGGGAAGGTATGGGTCAAGGGGGAGTAGGCTTGAAGGGGGAAGGGTTGGATGAGAGGGCAGGCAGAGCCCTCAGTAGCCACTGAGGCTCCGCAACATGAGCAGACTTGATGGACAATTAGGGCTTCTTCTGCTGGTAATCTTTGTATGTTCATGTTTGTATACAGATTTACATCTCCATACCGTCAGGCAGCCCTTTTATATTGGTTTGTATCCCCATATACACCCAATATCTATCAGGCTCCCCAGAGTCCTTCCAGCCCTGAGACCACAGCACAGCTTCACTGGCAATCAGGGCCCAAGACTACTGTCAGCCATCAGTCTGACACCTGGGGTTGGACTTTCTTCATTTTCTCCCCACACTCCCTACCTCCCACATTGTAATGCAGATAACATAGGATATGCAGCACACCTGTGGGAGAGGCTGAGCTCCTTGGTCTAACACAGCACTTGCTGTAGCAGCGGAAACACTGCCGCTGGTGGCACCCCTGACCTGGTGCTCAATGGTCACTCAAGGCTTGCTCCTAAACCTGGAGTCACCCTGTGGTATCACAACACACTACCAGTGGGCCATAATGGTGGTCCCCAGATCGGGTCTATTTTTACCCTACTTTCAGAAAAAACTGATAATGCCTAATAGTTATTTTCTCACATGTACATGACAAACCTGGACAAGAGCTGTATGACTGTTTTATTTGACAGATTAAGATGACTTTATTTCCATCCTTGCTTGTGTAAATAGAACTACTGTCTGATGAATTAGATGTTTTACCCTTGACGGGGGTCACAGAAACATAGAATCTGATGGCAGATAAGGACCGCTTGGTCCACCCAGTCTGCCCATTTCACTACCCGATGGATAAGCTGCAGATTCTAGTTAATCAACAGCTTACTTCCTTCTGCCCCCCCCACTAGAATTGCCTTATGCCTGTCCCATGCATTCTTGAATTCTCCCACTGTTCCTGACTCCACAGCCTCCTCAGGAAGGCTGTTCCATGCATCCACAACGCTCTCTGTGAAAAAATACTTTCTAACATTACCTCTGAGGGTCGCCCTTAAAAAAGGGACTGCATTGTCTCAGTGGGCTCACCTAGTTACCAAATTTCAAATAAATAAATAAGTAAATAACTTTTCAATAATTATAAAATTACTGAATGATATAGTTTATGCAGGGAAGATCTAAAGATAATTAGGTGCATTACATATAAAATTATTTATTAAAAACATTTTATTTCTTTTGTATAGGCTGTAACTAAAACATGCTTCATTTCTGTCCACTTTTAATGTGAACTTTCCAGTGACTGCCAGAGCAGTGTAGCAAATGCAGTACAAGGCTAGTCATGTGGCAGCTTCATTTACATAATATATTTATTCTCCACCCCAAACCTAAATATGGTGAACACAGAAGGTTCAGGAAGTGCCTGGAACTCACACAGACAGAGTATAAAGGCTGCAGAGCTCAGCTCACTGAGACGAAAAATACCACAGCAGTTCAAGCAGATAATTCTTGGAGAAACACTGAGAGTAGGTTAACAATCAGAGAATATGCTGCGAATTCCTGTTTTTTACCCTTCCTCTAGCACTCTGTATACTTTCCAGGAGCTGGAGCTAGTAGTGCGGCCAATCCTCCGAGACTTTCAGCAGCTGGAAAGAGACATGCAGGGAGACCTGGAACAAATGAAGAAAACAATGGACTTTATGAGGGAGATCTGTCAGCAGCTCTCAAAGGATGTTCTGGGTAAAAGGAAAACTGTTAAAAACAAATTGCAGGCTAAAGGGGATGGAGAACCCCAAAATAAGAGACAAAAAAACAATGAGGATGGCTTTTCGCTGTTCCTGGATGTTAGCCAGTTTTCTCCAGCAGAAATTACTGTGAAAGTAGCTGGAAGGAAAGTCATAGTGGAGGGAAAACATGAAAAGAGAAGTGAGGATGGTAACAGATTTTACTCTTATGAATGCATCCAATTCAAGAGAGAAGTTCTGCTACCGGAAGATGTGAATTCAGAAGCCATGACTTGTCATTTGTCCCAAGATGGCCAGCTCCTCATTGAAGCCCCTCATCTAGTCAGACCAGCGCTGACAGGTAGAAATATTCCCATCATTGTCAGCAGTGAGACAGGAAATGAACAGTCAGATGCTAGCACTGACAGGAGTCAAGAAAGAGACAACAAGGAGCCAGAAATCTCCATACTGAATAGAAATGAAGAGATTCCTGCACAAACAGCTTAAAGTGCCAGAACACACATTTTCTCTCATTTGATTGTAATCTGTAAAGTTTAACCAGTTCATTCCCATTTTTAAACTATCGGCATTAGTTTTACATTTTTCAGATCTGCTAGAATTCTGTCAATCATTGTTTCTTCAGTGTTTATTCTAATGCCTTATATTTGTTCCACATGTTAATGTTCCCATACAGTGTTAAAATTCATTCATTTGTGTTTCCTTCACTGCTTGTTCTAGTACCTAATATCTATTATAAATATTGCCATGCAGCAGTGTAAAACTTTCAGAGTGTTTAGAACATTCCATGCCTTTAGCAGTTTTTTATAATGCACAAAATAATTTCTATTTATAAAATAAAATTCTAAAACTGATATATTTTAAATATTGCCATGCAGCAGTGTGAAAGTTTCAGAGAGTTTAGAACATTCTATGCATTTATCAGTTTTTTATAATGTACAAAAACTTTTCTATTTTTAAAATAAAATGCTAAAACTGATATATTTTCTCAAGTGTTATTGTTATTGTGTTATTGACATGTGTCATTGGATGAAGTGGTTCTAATGATAAATTATAGTTCTGAGTCAATTTCCATTTCCTACATGCTGTTTTCTGAAAACAAATTATCTGACACTTTATACCAGAGTCTCCTTCAGTTCTGTCAAAGATCATGGAAAGAATAATTGGTTCTCAGTTTTGAGCTATATGCAAAACACAGTGCATAGTTGAGTGTGGAAAGTAGTTTCTACAGTTAATGGGGGGGGGCACAACTGTGTGGTATACTGCAGCAAGCTTGACCCTCGGGGTTACAGAACAGCTTGGCTGAGTGATGATAGGCTGTGAACAAGATGCAGTCAGTCAGTGGAGGAAACTGCACCATGATTCGGCACAATCTCTGCCCCCCCCAAAAAAAAACTATGAGTCGCACCATCCATGGAGTTGTATCTGGATCAATACATTGAGAAAAGAAGCTTATTGTTAGAGACAAAATATCCAGAAAAAAGAGATGATTTGATACCTTTTATTGGACCGACATACAGTAGATGTTAATAAAGAAAACAGGTGCTTGAGCTTTCAGATTACATAGAATCCTTCACCAGAAAAATGACAGTTGGTTTGGAAGAGTACACTTTCTCAAAGTCCAGATCACATTTAAAAAACAGACAAAAAATTGTTAAAAATCCCATTGGCTTAAACTGCTTTTGTAAAAATCAGCACAGAACTATATAAATACAAGAGAATTCCATCACAGGAAAGGTATGTCAAGCTCAAATGTCACAGAATAGATACGCTTCTTTCCTAAGAACAGCTATGAAACATACAGATGAAATACGCTGAAGAATTACATAGCATATAATGTTAAAAGTCTTCTGAATAAGAAAATATCTTTGTGTCAGGCGAAAATGTGGGTTTATAAAAATCTGTCCTAGTGTAAATTCAGCATTAACCAGCTGTTTTTCACATTTATACAGTGTAAGTAATATTTAGATATGTATGTCTTAAAACCAGTGTGCAATAAGGCAATATTATTCATGGATATTCAAACTTAAACTGTTTAAACATGATCTATCTGCAGCTCCGTAACAAGTGACTGGTGTTTCTGCATATCCAACACCCAAACCTTAGTAAAACACCAAGTAAAGTAAAATAACAGACGGTAATGGCTAGGTTGACAGTGTTTCCTTCAGCAGGTTCAACAAGGATTATTAATAGTGGAAAAAGAACTGAGGAGTGATGGCAAGCCCACATTTACATACATGCAGATGCTGCACGTCATTGTGGGTGCCCCCCCCCCGCTACCAAATGTTTCTGCATGGTCCTGACTGTGTTGACAGTTCCAAATGTGTAGCCTAATGGAGGAGCTGTCCTCAAAGAAGACCTCTACTTTACAATGTAGTACATAAAGAAACTGATTGCCAAGTTGGGTTGTCTCTAAAGTTAAAAATAACAAGAAAGTCCTTTGACTTATAATGCTCCCAAGTGAACAGATCTGCTATGATTTTTTATTTGATGCTAACAGCTGAAAACAAACACCAGTACAACTCGCAGGACCCCCCCAACACACACTCACTGCTACATGTGTGAAAACTGGAAAGACAGATACGAATGTTAGGAGGGTGGAAGAAATGATTTAATGAAACATTTAACCCACCATGCTTCTTACGTGCTCACAAGGCAGGATTTGTTGTGCATTTTTTTAAATATTCTACTTAAAGTCTTTTTGGGGGGCAGGGGGTTAATCTTCAACCCCTCTGTGCCATCAACCATCAGTACCAAACTTCATCAGTGCACCTTTCCCCTGATGGTGGAGGCCTCCTTCCTTCCCTCCACCTTAGGATCTGATGACTTAGCAGGTTTGGGTGACAGCAGTTAGCTGCAAATGTACCACACCATTGCCTGCTTGTACCTCTGTAATGATCCCCTAATTCATTACAAGCTTTGCCCACACTAGAACTTGACATACCCTGAGGGTCAGGCTGTCATGTGGTCACTGACATCATCAGTTATTGGCCATTGGAGGTGCTCAAGTGGCAAAGTGGTAATGACCCCCCCCCCCCCACTGAGTCAAAATGCACTACCAGTGTGGTTCTTGTCTGGGCTGGAGTGAAAGTCAGGCTCATGGGTGAACCCAGGACTTCCTTCATGGCAACATGAAGTACGACCACTAGCTCCACCTGTTCAGGCATAAAGTCTTCCAGGCATTCCTTTTAAGTTTCAAAAACCCTATAAACCCTATATTTCATAGTGAGTGACTAGCTGCCACTGTTATTTTAAGTTCAATCATTAACTAGCCATGGGAATATAAAACGATTCCTCGGAAATTAGTACCTGTAAATTCATCGTTAATTACAAGCTTGGCTGGGCACTGGATTTCCCCCCACAGTTTACCCCTTCTACAGGAGGATCATCCACTCCAACAATAAGCAGCTCTGGAAGGTGACCAGCTGCATGGTGTGGGACACAAGGGTGCTGAACACCATCATTCAGACAGTGTTTGTTTCTACCAAGTTATTTATTTAGGAAAGACATACCGAGCAGATAATAGCTTGTTTCCAGATGTGTTCTGGGGATGAGGTATAAGGGAGATAGTTCATGAGGGGAAAAAATGTTGTAATTACCAACATTTCAAAAATTGTAGTCTTATACCGCAGTGCAGTAAACCAAAAGAGTATAATGAGCCTTGGCTCAACCAAGTTCATCCTTGTTTAGATTCAGTTATGAATAAAGCAAACAATAATCATAAATGTTGTAAGGCAAATCAGTACAACAGGTAAATGTTGCAGATAAATTTGAGCTTTGTTAGGCAGGAACAAGCATTTGTCAATGACAAACGTTCGCTTGCAGGTATTTGCAGTGGTATTTGGCACTTGGACATGGCTTAAAAAAATCAGTGACAAAGAAGTACAAGCATTTGTCAATGCCGAACGTTGCTTGCTTCTATGTGCTGTTTAGGTATTTGGAAGCCATTGGAGTGCAAATATTGAAAATTCGCGAACTTACGAGCGTGTGTAGGAACTGCGCAAGGCACATTAGTAAAACAGTCATTTTTAGGAATTTTTTCACCAAATTTTCAACATAGCCATTTTAAGACCTCTGCTCATGAACAGTGTCACTGTGATTTTCTTAATGTGTTCCATACATTAAGTTCGCACACCGACTGTGCCATTGTGCGCTACATGGGCGGAAACACATTTTGGGCAGGATGTGAAAAATGACAGCTGTACTGCTCATAAGGAGGTGTGGTAAAATGGCAATGTTGAAAATCCGGAGTGAAAATATTGAAAATTTGCAAACTTACGAGCGTGCGTAGGAACTGCGCAAAGCACGCTCGTAAAACAGTCATTTTTAGGAATTTTTTCACCAAATTTTCAACATAGCCATTTTAAGATCTCTGCTAATGAACAGTGTCACTGTGATTTTCTTAATGTGTCCCATACATTGATTTAGCACACCCGACTGTGCCATTGTGTGCTACTTGGGGAAACCGTTTTGGGTGAGATGTGAAAAATGACAGCTGTACTACTCATAAGAAGGTGTGGTAAAATGGCAATGTTGAAAATCTGGGTAGAAAATATTGAAAATTATGCTGACTACGGCGTCGTAGGAACTGCGCAATGCTGCGGCTAAAGTAAAACAGTCATTTTGGAATTTTTTCACCAAATTTTCAACATAGCCATTTTAAAGATCTCTGCTCATGAACAGTGACACTGTGATTTTCTTAATGTGTCCCATACATTGAGTTCGCACACCAACTGTGCCATTGTGCGCTACATGGGCAGAAACACATTTTGGGCAAGATGTGAAAAATGACAGCTACACTGCTCATAAGGAGGTGTGGTAAAATGGCAATGTTGAAAATCTGGAGTGAAAATATTGAAAATTCACAAACTTACGAGCATGCATAGGAACTGCGCAATGCAGCTCCGTAAAACAGTCATTTTTAGGAATTTTTTCACCAAATTTTCAACATAGCCATTTTAAGACCTCTGCTCATGAACAGTGTCACTGTGATTTTCTTAATGTGTCGACACATTGATCAAGACACGACTGTGCCATTGTGCACCACATGGCTGAAACACGCTTTGGGTGAGATGTGAAAAATGACAGCTGTACTACTCATAAGAAGGTGTGGTAAAATGGCAATGTTCAAAATCTGGAGTGAAAATATTGAAAATTCGCGAACTTACGAGCCTGCGTAGAAATTGCTGCAAGCACACTTCGTAAGCGGTCATTTTAGGAATTTTCCACAAATTTTCAAAATAGGCTTTTGAGAGCTCACCTTGTGAGCGCTGGCACTGTCATTTCATTACTCTGGCCGAAAGGTGATTTCGCGCAGTGACTGCGAAATCACCCTTCGGGCCCGAATAACGCCATGACAGTGACAGAATTCATGAGAAGGGGTCCCAAAAACCCCATGTTGAAAATTTGGTGCAAAAATTCCAACAAATGCCTAAGATATGCAACAAAGTTAAAAAAACCCCATCTAGCCCATTATACAGCTTACCGGCATTTCCTCAGTTCGCGGTTGGCTTTGAAGAGTGCAGACATGTTCCCGGTCCAGCGATGATTGTCGTGCCGAGCTCCAGAGGTAAGTATGGAGGTGAGGGTGTGGGAGGCAAGGTGCGCAGTGGGTGAGTGCGGGTTGTGGGAGGCGGGAGACTGCGTGGGACCATTTTAATTTACAGGTTGTTTTTCTATAATTGACGGCCACGGGACATTTTACCACGCTGGGGTGGAGCTCTAGCGTGGCAGAAGGATAGCTAGAAGACCTTAGGCTGACAGAGTTAGGCACCCTTGACGAATGGCCTTGGGAGCGTTTGCCATGCTGGGGTGGGCTCCCAGTGTGGCAGCAGGAAAAGCTGTTTGGGGGGAGGTGGAGCCAATGGGGGATTGGGCACCCCCGTCATCAGACGACGCAGGATGTTTGCCACGCTGGGATGGGTTCCCAGCATGGTAGCAAAGATTTGGGGGGGGGCGTGACTCGCTGCAAGCACACAGCGGTGGTTTTCTTTGAAGAGAAGACCACCGCTGTCATACAAAGCACTGCAGCGATTGGTGCAGGACCTCCATGCCTGCTCAATGGAGCAGGGGATTGCAGAGGGCAGGCACACCTCCAAAGTGTCCCATTCTCCCAAGACGTTCCTTGTGCATGCGCGCAAGCAAACTTAAAAATGATGTCCCTCCCTCCATCCCAGATGTCACACTAGTCTGTGTGGGGCCTCACACACCATGGGAGATCTCATTGCATGCCCCTCCTCTTTTGTGAGGGAGCAGGCTACTGTGACCTCTGTGAGGGGTCACCATAGTGGCAGACACAGATATCCTCTTTCCCCAGACTTGCCTGCATTGCCCAGGGCAGAACCTTTTCATCCCTGACTGCCCATTTCCTGCTCCCAAGCTCTGGTCATCAGAACCGAAGTACAGCATGGTTCCAAGTCAGGAGGCAGGGATGTCACGAGTGGAATGCCACAGAAATAAGTCTTTGGACCATTCCTCTTCAACATGTTATTTGCGCTATTGGTGAAGGAATTCAGGAAAAGTCATGTCTCTATGCAAATGACACAAAGCTCTGTGACAAAATAGACAGCCAGGATGGGGTGAAGGAGCTGGAAGAGGATCTGGATAGGTTGAATTGGTGGTCCAAGGTCTGGCAGCTTAAATTCTATGTGAAGCAATGCAAGGTTATGCATCTGAATAAAAGGAACCCCAGAACAGATGATTGGCTGGGGGTGTCAGATTGGCAGTCTCATCAGAAGAAAGAGGCCTGGTAGTGATCATCAGCAACTCCCTCAAACAATCCAGTCAGTGTGACTAGGCTGACAGTAAGGCAGCTAGGATGTTGGGGTGCATTGAGAGAGGCCTTGACAGCAGGAAGATGGAGGTGACATTGCCCCTCAACAGGTCCTTAGTAACAGAGGAGTCATTTTGGTGTAATAGTTGGGGATGACACAACCCATCAACCACAACCCTGTCCCCTCCTCCCCCACCCAACACCACACCAGCCAGGCAGGCCACACAGCCCATCAGATAAACTGTGTTGCCTGGCCAACACAGCACCAAGAGGGTGAGGGCAGGCAGCCAGTACACCCCTCCGTGTCAGTACAAAAGAACTTCACCTATGTAGATGGATGAACTGTGAATGGCCCGATGTGGAAACAAACTGCAGGGACAGCCAACGATGGTATACCCCTACTAATCAAAAATGCAATCCACTCAACGGCTGCTCTGCACAACCCATGTCTGGAAGAAGACCCGTTAGCAGCAATTAATTAATGTACTTAGTGTTTCATTATTGGGGTGGGGGTGCTGCCAAAGAACCAAAGAAACAGTGAAACCAGTGTGCCCTTAAAAGGGAAACAAGCAGGACAATGCACGTCTCCAGCCTAGCACAAGCACCAGCCCCCAGACTCCAGTGGCAGACCACCTGCATATAAAGCCTGCCACAAAAATCCAGAAGCCAAAACCCAAACCGAACCTGAGAGGCACAATATCCCACCTTCTCCCCTCCAAAACCCACCAACTTCATGGTCTCCCCAGCTCCCAAGCAGCAGCACTCCCCCCCATAATAAAGCATTACGCATGATCTATATACAGTAGTTTGTTTCTAAACAAAAATACACTGACTGCCCCCTCCCTCTTAACAACATGCCAGCCAGACCACACAGCTTATCTGATCAACTGTGTGGCCCAGCTGGTGTGGCACTGAGAGGGAGGGGACAGGCAGCCCACATACTTTTATTGCTATCTTAAAAAAACTACATAGGCGGATGAACTGCATGTAGGCTGGTGTAGGATTGAAAGGTAGGGCCAGTCAGTGACGGTATATTTTTGTTTATTAAAAATGTCATCTACGCCATGGCTGCTTTATCACTTACGCTTGGAAGAAAGCCCCTTGGCAGCAATTAATGTGCTTGATATCTCTTGTAGTTTTAACTTTAACACCATGCTCTTCCAGTCCCCCACAGCAAAGTAGGCACACAGGGGCCAGCAGGAGCAATAAAGGGGGCACCCTGGACCAGGACTGGCAGGACCAGACAACCAGGAGGCAAAACAAAGTAAGCCCCACCTGCGGGGTGGCAGTGGGGTTACAGAAAGGAATACTTAAAAGACTCTGTGTTTGAACTGGTGGCGGCAAAGGTCAGACTTTGCTCTGCTGTGAAGGAAAACGTGGTTTCATGCCACGAGTCTGACTCCCATCCCAGGCCGCATGAGTGCCACTGCAGTGCTGAATTTTGACTTGGGGGAAGGGTTAGTACCACTTTGCAACTTGAGTCAATGACTGGCGGTTGGCGATGTCAGTAACCACATGTCAGCCTGACCCTCAGCGTAGGTCCAGTGCTGGCATGGGCAAAGCTTGCAGATAACTGGGGGTCCTTACAGTGGTACAAGCAGGAGGTGGCATGGTACACTTGTGGCCCACTGCGCTTTCACCCAACCCTGCCAAGCCATTGGATCCTGAGGAGGAAGGAAAGAGGCTCCTACCATCAAGGAAAAGGCACACTAATAAAGTTTACTGTTACCAGATATTTGGTGGCATAGACGGAGTGGTATCTGAGTCAATAAGGAAACCTACGGTGCCTTTTTGACTGTCAGTTTTGAAGCCCCTCATAGTGGTAGAAAGATAGCCCCAAAACAAGACTTTTTTGTTTAGGATATTATAAAAATGTAAAACAAATCCTGATTTACAGGCGCATGAGCCGCATGGTGAGCTATTGTCAGAACTGTGCAACAAGCAAGGTAAGCTGGACATCCCTGTGAATGGGACTGGCATACAAACGAGAGACTCCAGTTGTGCTGACAGAGTGGGGAAAATGACAAATGGCTTCAGACAGTCATCCATTTATTTTAAAGGGATCTAGTTAAAGTTTTTCAATGAGCTGCTGGAGTATATCTTGGATTTAATAGGAATCCTTAAAGATTAAAAACGTCTAAATAACTGGACCTTCACCAATGCATTCACATCATATTTATTTCCAGCATGCTGTTAATATTACTTGCCCTCTAAATGTGTAACTGCAGAAAAATATGATTTTCTCTGGTAGTCCACAGTGGTCAGAATTTAGCAGTAATGCCAATTGTTGTATCAGCTGATCCATTACTCCATTACTCCATTTCCTCTCGCCCTCCTTAATCCATGCCTGACTTTCCAGTTTTCACATGTGCAGCAGTGAGTGCGTGTCGGGGGGGGGAGGTTCTGTGACTTGTACTGATTTATAAAAACAAACAAAAATAGAAACATTGAAATGGTTGGCAGATAAGGACCACCAGGCCCAATATGTGGCCACTGACACTATGTGGTCAGTGGCCTTTCATCACTCACTTCCCCCCAAATAAACACAACAACTGGGGCCAGATATTCAAATGTTATCACGGGTGCTAATGGGTATTTGGCTGCACTAACCAGGTTTTGCCCCCAGTTGTGGGGCAGGGACTATATTCAGAGACCCCTGTGGCATGGGGGACTAAACCCATTAGTGTACAAGTGCTAATGTATTGCTGGGTCCATGCAAATTAGGGTGTCCCCCTGCATATGGGCACAGCCACAATTTCAAAGCTTGGCATTGGCAGTAAATGGTACCCAAAGTGGCGCTGTTTACTGTCTCAGAAAGCCTAGTCTTAATTGGGTCAAAGCCCTGGTGGTGGGACAACTATATTGCAGCTGCCCAGCCCCATTTGCCTGTTCTGTGACAGGCAGATGGCTCTGTGGTGTCTAGTGGCACCTGCTGACTTTCTAATCCCCTATCCTGCTTCTGTGAAAGGTGTCCCTGATGTCTAGTGTCACCCCGCACCCTCCAATCACCCATCCCCATTATATGAAAGGTTTTTCTGGTGTCCAGTGGCACCCCCACCCCAATCCCCCCATCCTGGTTCTGTGAAAGGTTACCTTGCTGTCTAGTGGCACCTCCACCCTCCAATACCCTGCCCCGGTAAGTTTGAAGGATTCCTTGGTGGCTATTGGCACCCCTCTGAGCACCTGTCCCATATAGTAAACCCAGCACTGGTGGCTAGACATGCCCTCTGCTCCTGAACAACTGTCCCATTGCTGTGAATATAGTCCCGGGTTTCCAGTGCCCCCCGATCACATGTCCCCTTGATGGTAGTATGTACCCTGGTGACTAGTGCCAGCCCCACCTTAACACCCATTCTCTTATGTGCAGTGTGGTCCCTGGTGTTCTGTGGCCCCCTCACCCACCCGGTCACCTGGCTGGGTGAGTATCACCATAGCCCTGGTGTCCAGTGGCAACCCCCATGTCCTGTATACAGTCCCTGGTGTCCAGTGGTACCCCCGCCCCAACCACAAATGCCAGTTGACAAACAGCAGTTCAGCAGCCCGCCACCTTCTCTGTCTGCACCCAGCACAGCATCCACCCTAACCCTGCCCTGTACAGGGCAGGACAGAAATGTGTGGTGCATCCTTATATCATGACTGGCACATCCCTCCTTTCACCTCCTAGGCTGGCCAGCACATAAGTTGCAGGGGGCCGCACTAGACACCATGGACTCCTTTTCATGGACCAGGTTGGGTGTTCTGGGTGGTGGCGGTGCCACTATACATCAGGGAAAACTTTCATGGAACTGGGACTGGGCATTACTGGGTGGGAGGTGTCACTGGACACCAGGGAAAACTTTCACAGAACCGGGATGAGGGATCGGAGGATGGGGGTTGCCGCTAGACACCAGGACAAGGACTGGACAGGCACAAGTTCACTGCAAACCTTTGCACCCCACTTTTGCATTTTTTTGAATATCAGCTATCAGTATCAAATAGAAATGTTGCAGCAGATCTGGTTACTGGGAAGCATTATAAGCCAAAGAACTTTCTTGTTGTTTTCAACTTTACAGAAACAACCCAACTCGGCAATCAGTTACTTTATGTTCTGCGATGTATAGTAGAGTTTTAATGCCATACAGAGCATATAATTATTCCTGGAGTATAAATTCTATTCCAAGATGGGATGGCATCAGCAGCAGAAGTATTTAGTTTATGAAACCTTTGGATGGTGCTTCATTGCCCCTAGTGGCATAGAACAGAAGAGAACCTGCATACGCAGGTTATGGCCCTGGGTAGGCAGACTAGGGTAGGATGGAGATATGTGCACTGAACTGAGACACAGAGGCATCTCGGAGGTGGGACACAGACTGGGGGAAAAACTCCAGACCAAATATAACAACATGGCCCCAAAAGATATACAGTACTGCCATCTCCAGAGATAGCTACTCAGTTAAATACATTTAAAGAGTAACAATTGGGTTCATTTCTGAAAACATCCCCAAGTCCTCCACTGATGTCTTACCTCAATTGGACTTCACAGTTCGTATTTAGAATTTTTTGTCATTGCAGTTTTTGAAGAGGATGGAGCCAGCCGTCATATCCCTTCCCCTACCGGGTCCTGATTTTCTGAAACCCTGCCCTGCATTCTGATGTTTTGTGACATAGCTGCTTATAGAGCACGGGGGTGAATCATTGATGTTGATGAGGGTGGGCTTTTAATTACATTTCTATGTGTTACAGATGCACTGGGGCCAAATCAAAGCCATCGCTCAACTAACAAGGCTCTATGAAGTATTACACTATTGTTCTAACTCCAAGCTAGCTGTTTTTAATGACTCTCAAAAACATTATTTATATTTTAAAAGTAGGAAACTATTTATTGTACTTAACAAATCCTCTTCCTCCACTATTAGCTGTTACCCCCCACCCACCCTTTCACAGACAGTTTGGGGAGAGGGGGAGGATTTTGCTGGATCCTAGCGTAATTTCCTTCCCTGGCTGTCATGTTCTCTGCTGGTCATTACTGAACCAAGCTATACCATAACTTGTAGGCCCAGGTTGCTGCATTGCACCATACAGTCATGCCCCTCCCCCTACCAACTGCAAAAACTACTTTCCACACTTAGGGCCAGATATTCAAAGCTTTGCGCTGGACAAAAAATGTTGGAATGGGTTTAACATGGGATTAGCGCAGGTCTGCTATATTCAAAAGGACAAATAGCATGCACAAACCTCATTAGCGCTGGGCAAACCATAATTATATGAAAGGGGCAAAGTGAACATGAATACAGGCGCAATGAGATATTCAGTGACTAGCGCCACGCTAAATTGTTTAGCGTGACTTAGCACGACCCATAGAGTGATCCAAATCACTGCCCAGGAAAAGCTGGTCTTAACAGCCAAGCAGCTTTGCAGGACATTGTTGCTTTGCGTGGTGATAGCGTGGCATTAGCGCAGCTTGCTTGGCATTAACACATGAGTATGACACTTAAAAACTGCCAGACATGAAGGACACATATGCTGCTCACTGGTGGCACCACCATGATGCCAACAGCTGCCATAGGTCCCAACCATGCACAGGCAGAAAGGGGTGATTGGGCCCACAGAGAACATCATGGTAGTGTGGCAATACAGCACACACCTGCAGACCATGCATCTATAGTATCTGGTTAGGGCTTATTCTAGATGGAAAACAGTGGCTTCCCAAATGTTGTTGTAGGACAGTTCAAAGGTCAAAAAAGTTGTACTATCGTTCTGACATCGGATCGCTAGTACAACAGCTTTTCAGCCTTGAGCTGCTACATGATTGGCTGAAAACAGAGCTGATCAAAAATGCTCTGTGAAATGGCGGAGGTGTCTAACGATCACTTGGTAGTACCATTCAGTCAGATAGTTGGGACATGGACTGCCATACTCGGCTCCATGTTCCCAAACTATCAGTTTGCCAGTTTTATTTTTATTTCTTTTGCCGAGAGCAGGACTGCAGGAAGCAGTGAAGCACCGGTATCTTCGGTGTCAAAACTGGATGGCGACTGCAGCATGGACCGGGAGGGAGTGACCGAGCAAGCAAGTGGGACAATATTCACAAGGTATGAACCTTGACAAAAGTCAAACCTCCTACAGTTTGGGGAACCATATACTATATAAAATAGTATATGGTTGCTTAAACTCAACAAGTCATTGTTGCCTTCTCGGGGAAGTGATTCCATCACACGGACCTCTCGAGCTTCGCTCTCGGGTCTGTGTGATGTCATCACATCCCCTCGATGGCAACATAGCCTTGTTGTGTATCAGCAACCATACACTGTTCTATATGTAGTACCCAACAGATGCCAGCACACACAGGCAGCACTGTGGGCATGGTGACCATTGAGGGAAGGGTGTACGGGTGGCCACCAGACTGGGACACAGCACGCAGTGCACATGGGCCAGTAGTGGGAATACCCCACCGCCTGTGTGTCTGTCGGATCCCATGTGCCCCCCTGCCACATACAGCACAAGTGTGTAGATGCCACAGCACACACAGCCGGCCATGTATATGTCACTGTGTGCATCCCATGCCACAGGTGCAGCATCTGTGGATCACACAACAGCGTAACTGTAATGTCCACAGTCAGTAAAACACCTGCATGTTGGGCCTGTCACTGTGTACAGTGCAGTCAGCATCACTGCCCTACACACCATAGGCAGTGCTGTGTCCCTCACGCTACTGGCCCCCTTGCTACTGCAGTGTCTGCTGTGCACTGTAGCATGCCCTACAGTGTTACAGTTGCATGCAGCACCACCACCTCCTGTGCCAACGTTGTGTAGTCCCCTGGGCTACAAAATGCTATGCTCTGCTGTACTAATTATATGTAGCCTGCAGCTATCATCGTGCACTGCCAGACTGACCTACAGGTGGAGCTGCAGTCAGACCTGGCCAGCCCCCCTGTACTTCCAGACTGATCTACAGGTGGCTCTGTGGGACCCTGCAGTAACATTGGGCAAACAGCATGCAAATCAGGGCATAATAAATTGCTAATCTGGATGGTTGCCCAGAGATTACCTAAGTAGGCTCATTTGCATGTCCCTTTTGAATATGGCAAAGATTAGCGTGGGGCAAACGTGTTTACACCGGGCAAACAACTTAGTTCTGTGCTAATCCCTATGCAAATGCGTTAGCTACACGCTAACGGTTCGGGGAATATTATACTGTTTTGCACACTGTACTTTCCCATAGGCTGCTCCCTACAGCTGTACTGGGTCCACGCATTTGCTCGAACACACATTGGCTACAATTCACCTCTAGGTACCTTCACGTCGCTGTGCTCTGTGTTGCTGTTGTGGTCTGCACTTCCTGGTTGCTATATTCAGAGCTGTCTTATTCCAGGGCTAAGTTTGCCCTGCACTCCCAGCCCAGTTTGCCCGGCCTCTTTCCCATGTTATATTCAGAAGCTGTTTGCCCCTGGCTATTCCTTTTGAATATAGCTTGCTTTGTGCTCCAGGCTAAGTTTGTCCACCGGGCAGTGCTAATTTAGCCTAGGGGCAAAGTTTTGAATATCTGGCCCTTAGTTTGCAGATAGCTCACAACTGTGAACCAATGATTGTATTCAGTTATCTTTGACAGTACTGGAGGAGACATTGGTATCAGATTAACTGTTTTCAATAAGGAGTATGCAGAAAATGGAAACTGAATCAGAACCATGATTTATCATTATAACCTCTTTATCTAATGAAGCATGTTAATAAACACTAGAGAAAAGAAATCTCAGTTTTTGCATTTTATTTCAAAAATAGAAATATTGTTTGTAAATTATAAAAAGTATAAACTGATAAATACATACAATGTTTAAACCACATTGACATTTTTGCACTACTACATGGGAACCATGACAGTCAGAATTCTAGCAGATTTGCAAAACTAGAAAAAAAATGCCAGTAATTTGAAAATGTGAATGAATTGGTTAAACTTTACAGATCACATTCGAATGAGAGAAAATGTCTGTTCTGTCACTTTAAGCTGTCTGTGCAGCCATCTCTTCATTTCCATTCTCTTTGGAGGTTTCTGGCTCCTTGTTGCTGTCTGTTTCTTGATGCTTGTCAGTGTTAACATCGGACTGTCCATTTCCTGTCTCAGTGCTGACAATGATGGGAATACTTCTGCCAGTCACTGCTGGTCTGGCTAGACGAGGGGCTTCAATGATGAGCTGACCATCTCGGGACAAATGGCAAGTAACTGCATTAGAATTCACATCTTCCGGCAGCAAAACTTCTTTCTTGAATTGACTGCATTCATAAGAGTAAAATCTGTCACCATCCTTGTTTCTCATTTCATGTTTTCCCTCCACAAAGACTTTCCTTCCAGTTACTTTCACAGTCATTTCTTCTGGAGAAAATTGGCTAACATCCAGAGACAGCGAGAAGCCATCTTCATCATTTGTTTGTCTCTTGCTTTTGGGATCTTCATCTCCTTTAGTCTGCAGTTTGTTGCTAACAGTTTTCCTTTTCCCCAGAACATCATTTGACAGCTGCTGACGAATCTCATTCACAAAGTCCATTCTCTTTCTCATTTGTTCCAGGCTCCTCTGCATGGCTCTTTCCAGTTGCTCAAAGTCTCGGAGGATTGGCTGCACTGTCAGCTCTGGCTCTTGAACAGTACACAGAGTGCCAAAGGAAGGCTGAAAAACAGGAATTCGCAGCATCTTCTCTGATTCTTCACTGACTCTCTGTGTCTCGCTGATAGTTATCTGCTCGAACTGCTTCAGGATTTACTGTCTCAGTGAGCTGAGCTCTGCAGCCTTTATACTCTGTCTGTTTGAGTTCCAGACACTTCCTGAACCTTCTGCATTTACCATACTTAGGCTAGGGGGCGGACAATAAATATATTATGTAAATGAAGCTGCCAGGTGACTAGCCTTGTACTGCATTTGCTACACTGCTCTGGCAGTCACTGGAAAGTTCACATTAAAAGCAGCGAGAAGTGAAGCTTGTTTTAGTTACAGCCTATACAAAAGACAGAAAAAATTTTCATAAGTAACTTTATATGCACTTAATATCTTTGGAACTTTCCTGCATAAAGTATATCAGTCAGTAACTTTATGATTATTGAAAAGTTCTGTTCTTTATTTAAGCAAAGAATGGAAATAAGATCATTGTAATCTGTCAGTCATGTAGCCCGTCTAGTTTTTTTTTCTTTTCTATTTATTATACTTTTTGTCCAAGCCAGGGTTGGGACATCTGCCCTGGTCACGGCCCCTGCTGTCCTCTGCTCCCAAATGAGCTATACTCCTCCTGTGCCACCTAGTTTACCCGCCAGAGTGGGGTCGTGGCACCGGCCAAGGTGTCATGAACCTCGGTTTGGGTTGGGGAAGCCGGCCTGGAAGCACATGAAGAGGCTGGAAGGAGGGCGCCATGGAGGCGCTGACTGGGGATTTCTGTGTCCCTGAAAGGATGTTTTTCCTCAGGGCAGGGATGTGCAATGATGTTCCGCATCTGCCCCACCCCTCTGGATGTCCAGTTGCTGGTTGCAGCGGATTCCCTGGCCTCTGCCACGGGTCTGTAATGCACTGGACGTTTGTCCCCCCTCCCCCCGGAGAAGGAGAGCAGTCCGAGGAATGCTCCATCCATCTCCCCCCGGCCGGCCCTCTGGCAACCCAGGTCCATTCCTGAACCCAGGTCACTGGCGTCATATGCAGAAACCCAATCGCTGTGCCAACAGGCCACCAGCCCCTGTCTAGTTTTTATGTGTACATGTGAGAAAATGACTATTAGACATACCAGTTGTTTCCCGGAAGTAAGGTAGATCTGACTAGATCTGGGGTTACCGTTATGGTCCAGTGTTAGCATGTTGTGATGTAATACCACAAAAGTAAAGATGCCCCAGTCCCCAGTTATGCTGCCCATAGGCCTGAGTAGGATAAGGTAGAAGAGAGCTGGGGAGAATTGTAAAGTGACATTGGGACCTCTTAGACCTGCTTGCCTGCACTTTAACTGTTTTTTCTCTCCCTTCAGCAGTTTTCATAGAATCATAGAATCAAGGGCATAGCTACTGATACTCCAAGTAAGCCATGGCATGCCAAGTTTAGTAGTAGGGAGTAGCAAACAAGCTGGCCAGCACAGCTCTGCCCTCTCTAGTCCATCGCATTTAAATTCCTTTGTTTGGCTTCGCAGGCTTTTTCTTTTCTCTTTCAGCGTTGTTTTGGGGGGGCAGAGTAGACCACGGACATTGAAACTGAAGGTCTCAATTAGGGTTGCATGGTCCGCCTGCATAGTAATTGGCTGTGGCATCTGGTAGGGGGTGTGGCAAGTCTAGGGCAGTGAGTTTAAATGCCCCAGTAAAGTTAGATGCCATACTATTAGTTCAGTTGTACTGGGAGCGAGAGAAGCAGTAGAAGACTGAGGAGCAGCAGATGGAAGAACAGACTCAGAGCCAGCTAAAAGAATGAAGACTTCATGTGGAGTGGCAAGTGGAGGGAATCTTTCTACCTGTGGGGGAGAGAGAAGAAATCTCTGCCGTGGTCTTGGACTCCTGGTGCAGTCAGTGACGTTTAGTAGTGGGCAGCGAGGACCACACTAGCAGCACAGACAGACAACAGGTGTAGTGTGGGAATCAACTGAGTGGAGCCAGGAACTTTGGATTCGAGTCATGGGGGGGGCAGGCATGAACAACAGTGGGGGAGTGGGTAGCAGTGTGCAAGATTGGTGTACAAATCTGAAATGCCTGGCCACACCCCTGCATAGAATCATAGAAATGGTACAAGCTTATAGGCCAAAGACCATTAATAGATTGCTACTAAACATTAGTGGAGGTACTCATATTTTTGTGCTCCAATATAGGAGTCTAATCTATTTTTAAATGCATCCATTGTAGGGCTGTATACCACAAATTCCAGCAGTAAGTTCCACCATTTTACAAGTATTTGTGTAAACCATCTATGTCTTTTACTGGTCTTACTTATGTCTCCTGACAATTTTAAGGTATGACTGCGTGTATTTCGTAGACCTGTATAATCTGTCAGGCCTATAGTTTCCCATAAATATCTATCTTTTATGTCTTTATAAACCAAACATAAATTGCCCCTTAGATCCTGTGTTATCCACATTGCAATGTGGGAGGTAGGGAGCACAGGGAGAAAATGAAGAAAGTCCAGCCCCAGGTGCCAGAATGATGGCTGACAGTACTCTTGGGCCTGACTGCAAGTGATGCTGTGCCGTGGTGTCAGGGCTAGAAGGGCACAGGGGACCTGATAGATTAGGGGCGTATATTGGGATACATATCAATATAAAAGGGCTGCCTGATGACGGGATGCACATGGGGATATGAATTGATAGGAAAGGGCTGCCTGTTGGAGCTGGGATGTATATAGGGCTACCAATGGACAGGAACAGGATGCCTGATAGAGGGAAGTACAGCAGAGCCAGCCACAATGCAACACAGTAACTTGCACACGTCTCAAAATATTGCAGTAAAAAAAGAGCTTAATCACCATTACTGAGTTTACAGAGTTGGACAGGACAAAAGAAGGCTCCAGGCCCATCTAGATTGCCCCCCCCCCACACTCACACACACACAATGTGGGACATTAGCCCATAATGGATGAATTTTTAAACCATTTATCCAAGTCAGACTTAAATGAGGTAAAGTTTGGTATATCCACTAATTCTTGTGGTAATAAATTCCATTGCCTAAGTGCTCTAACAGAAAAACAGTTAGCCCATTTGTTGGTTTTTGCTCGACTAACCCTCAACTGTTTGTTATGGCGTCTGGCAACAGTTCGATTATTAGAATATTCCAGTCCATGTAACTTCATGACCTTGTTCTCTGCCGCATACTGCGGTATTTTATTATATACTGCAGCATCATTGTGTTGCATCCTGGCATGCTGTGCTGTATATGGGGATATAAATCAATATAAAAAGCCTGACTGATGGAGGGATGAATTTGGGGATACGAATTGATATGAAGGGGCTGCCTGATGGAAGGATATATACGGGATATAAATCAATATGAAAGGAATGCCCGATGGCGGGATGTATATGGGGACATGAATCGATACGAAAGGGCTGCCTAATGGCGGAATGTAGTATGCAGAGGTACAAACTGATAGGAAAGGAATACCTGATGGAGGGATGTATGTGGGATACTAATCAATATGAAAGGGATGCCCGATGGAGGGATGTATGTGGAATATTAATTGATATGAAATGGATGCCTGAAGGAGGGATGTATGTGGAATATTAATTGATTTGAAAAGGATGCCCAATTGAGGGATGTATGTGGTATACTAATCGATATGAAAGGGATGCCCGATGGAGGGATGTATGTGGAATACTAATCGATAAGAAAGGGACGCACGATGGAGGGATGTATGTGGAATATTAATTGATATGAAATGGATGCCTGAAGGAGGGATGTATGTGGAATATTAATTGATTTGAAAGGGATGCCCAATTGAGGGATGTATGTGGTATACCAATCGATATGAAAGGGATGCCCGATGGAGGGATGTATGTGGAATACTAATCGATAAGAAAGGGATGCCCGATGGAGGGATGTATGTGGAATATTAATTGATATGAAATGGATGCCTGAAGGAGGGATGTATGTGGAATACTAATCGATAGGAAAGGGAAGCCTGATGGAGGGATGTATGTGAAATACTAATCGATAGGTAAGGGATGCCTGATGGAGGGATGTATGTGGAATACTAATTGATAGGAAAGGGAAGCCTGATGGAGGGATGTATGTGAAATACTAATCGGTAAGAAAGGGATGCACGATGGAGGGATGTATGTGGAATATTAATTGATATGAAATGGATGCCTGAAGGAGGGATGTATGTGGAATATTAATTGATTTGAAAGGGATGCCTGAAGGAGGGAGGTATGTGGAATATTAATTGATTTGAAAGGGATGCCCGATGGAGGGATGTATGTGGAATACTAATCGATAAGAAAGGGATGCACGATGGAGGGATGTATGTGGAATACTAATTGATAGGAAAGGGAAGCCTGATGGAGGGATGTATGTGAAATACTAATCGATAGGAAAGGGATGCCTGATGGAGGGATGTATGTGAAATACTAATCGATAGGAAAGGGATGCCTGATGGAGGGATGTATGTGGAATACTAATCAATATAAATGGGCTGCCTGATGACGGGATGTAGCATACAGAGGTACAATCGATAGGAAAGGAATGCCTGATGAAGGGATGTATGTGGAATACTAATCAATAGGAAAGGAATGCCTGATGAAGGGATGTATGTGGAGTACTAATTGATAGGAAAGGGATACCCGATGAAGGGATGTATGTGGAATACTATCAATAGGAAAGGAATGCCTGATGGTGGGATGTATGTTGAATACTAATCAATATAAATGGGCTGCCTGATGGCGGGATGTAGTATACAGAGGTACAAATTGATAGGAATAGAATTCCTGATGGAGGGATGCATGTGGAATACTAATTGATATAAAAGGGATGCCTGATGGAGGGATGTATATGAGATAAAACTCGATACGACACAGCTGCCTGATGGAGGAATGTAATATATAGGGGTACAAATCTATATGAAAGGGTTGTCTGGTAAAGGGATGTAGTATATAGGAGTACAAATCTATATGAAAGGGTTGTCTGGTGAAGGGATGTAGTATATAGGGGTACACATCTATATGAAAGGGTTGTCTGGTGAAGGGATGTAGTATATAAGGGTACAAATCTATATGAAAGGGTTGTCTGGTGAAGGGATGTAGTATATAGGGGTACAAATCTATATGAAAGGGTTGTCTGACGAAAGGATGCATATGGGTATACAAATCATTATGAAAGGGCTTCCAGATGGAGGAGTGTATGTGGAATAGTAATTGATATAAAAGGTATGCCTGATGGCCAATTAGAGTCATAGAATCACAGAATGGGACGTCAGATAAAGAACAAGGTTCCATCCAGTCTGCCCACTGCTTATACTACTTACATCCTAGACCTGTCGTCCATCAGTGTCTGTGTTGATGAGACCTTACACCCTATCCTATCTGTGTTGAACCCACTCCCAGTCTCTGCCCCCAACACATCTGTCTTCAGGCTGTTCCAAGGCACAGCCACCCATTCCATAAAGAAATATTTCATCACATCTCTCCTCAATCTTTCTCCTACCAGTTTCCAGTCATGTCCTCTAGTTAGTGAACTGAGGTTCCTAGTGAATAGCTCCCTGCAATTTATCTTGTGAATGCCCCTCAGGAAATTGAACATTTCAGTCATATCACACCACTGCCTTCTAGTTTCCGGGGAGTACACATTCAGGGCCCTGAGTCGCTTTGTATAAGATCTGCCTTAGTGACCTTGAATCATTTTGTTTCTCTCCTCTGGACTGTCCTCAGTCAGTTTTTATCCATACTCAGGTGAGGGCCCCAGAACTGAGCACAGTACTCCAGGTGTGACCTTACCAAAGACCTGTAGAAACGCAATATCATCTCCTTCCTCCTGCTGTCAATGCCTCTTCCTATGCACTCTAACAAATCTCACCCGTTGTCAATATTGTCTTTTCTTACCTTGTGTTGCTGCCACTTTACCATTGCACTTGTCGAGGTGTTCATTTATTGAACTATGACTGCATTTTTGTTATTCTCTGCACCGACTGTTTTGCCTTTATATAATTTTTGTACCAACTTATTTTGCCAAATGTTGTTCTACTCACTTCTTACTGTGCATTATACTTCTGTTCTTCCACTATTCCCTTCCCCTGGGTCACACCTTGAAACAAGCCTTGGTTTAGTGTGCCTCTCCTGGTTACCAATTTTCATATAATTGAATACTGATTTGTATCCCTTGTACATCTTGATTCTATCAGGTCCCTCTAAGCTATTTTAGCCCTGACACCAAGGCAAAGCATCACTTTCAGTCGGAACCCAAGAATTCTGTCACCCATCATTCTGACACCTGGGACTGGACTTTGTTCATCTTCTCCCTGCACACCCGACCTCTCACATTGCAATGTGGATAACACATAATCTGCAGCACACCTGTGGGGGAGGCTGAGTTCCTTGGTCTACCACGACTTGCTGTAGCAGCGGAAACACTGCTGCTGGTGGCACCCCTGACCTGGTGCCAAATGATCAATCAGAACTCGCTCCCCAACTTGGAGTCACCGCGTGGTACAACAATACATTACCACTGGCACAGACAGGGTGTAAATCCCCGGACCCTGTCAGTTTTTACCTTACTTTCAGAAAAAGCTGATACACCTAATAGCCATTTTCTCACATGTACACAACAAAACTAGACAAGAGCTATGTGACTGTTTTATTTGACAGACAGATTAAGTTTATTTTATTTTCATGCTTTGCTTAAATAAAGAATAGGACTTTTCAGTAGTCATAAAGTTACTGATTGATATAGCTTATGAAGGAAAGCTCTAAAGATATTAGGAGTGTATAAAATTACTTATGAAAACGTCTTCTGTCTTTTGTATAGGCTGCAACTAAAAAATGCTCCACTTTCCTCCACTTTTAAAGTGAACTTTCCAGTGACTGCCAGAGCAGTGTAGCAAATGCAGTACAAGGCTAGTCACATGGCAGTGCAATTTTATTTATTTAAAAGTTTCACCAGGAAGAACATAATGAGCAGCAAGTGCTCATTTCCAGATGCATCTTGGGGGGGAGGAGGTAGAACAGCTGGAGAGAGTTCAGACAAATGTACATATACACAGTATTTGCAGTTAAGAATACAATACAGTTGTAACAGCGAACAGTTTAGAGCAGCTGATGCCAATAGAGCAACTTTAACAAAACATAATATTTAGACACAGTTCAGCTTGTATTTCAAATTAATTCTGTATTTCTCTTCCCCCGTTATTTATTACCGAGGCCATTTGCATGAAAGCAGGATTTTACACCTGGAGAGTTCATCTATTCCTGTTGCTTTCTCCCTACCTGAGGTCATAATGCTCTACTTGTGACATCACAATTACTCCCATGGCAACATATTGTGATGTCACAACAGGGGACTATGACATGAAGTACGGAGTAAGCTAAAGAGGCAGATTAACACTAAGGGATATGGAGCATATTTCCATGCAAATTTCTCAGTAATAAGTAACGGGGGGGGGGGAACTCTATTGAATATATATGGAATGCAAGCTGAATTGTACCTAAATATTGTGTTTTTCAAAGTTTTCTTTGAGGTGTCAGCAGCTCTTTAAGGGAGACAACACATAATACAACTATAAACAAACAATACAGCAGGATTTACAGAATTCATATTTTACAAATTATTTACAGGACTATTGCAGCTATGCAAACAGTGGGCAAACCAAGCTGGGCAGAAGGCACAAAGATAATTAAGTGACAGACAAGAGGGCGATCCAATGGGGAAGGAGGTGCCAGGGGATTAGAAACAGGTGCAGGAGGTGCAGAAGTGGACTTTAAAGAAGGAATTGCAGTGGATGCATCTGTCCAGAGGCTTCATTTACCTAACATATTTATTCTTCACTCCAAAACCTAAACATGGTAAAGCACAGAGGGTTCAGGAAGTGCCTGGAACTCAAACAGAGAGAGAGAGTATAAGGGCTGCAGAGCTCAGCTCATGCAGACAGTAAATCCTGTAGCAGTTCGAGGAGATAACTATCAGAGAAATGCTGAGAGTCAGTTAAGAACCAAAGATGCTGAGAATACCTGTTTTTCACCTTTCCTCTGGCACTTTGTGTACTTTCCAGAAGCCAGAGTTGAAAGTGTGGTCAATCCTTCAAGCAATCCTTCGAGACTTTGAACAAATGGAAAGAGCCATGCAGAGAAACCTAGAACAAATGAGGAAGAGAATTGCCTTTATGTGTCAGCAGCTCTCAAAAGATATTCTGGGGAAATGGAAGACTGTTAATGACGAATAGCAAGCTAAAGAGGATGAAGAGCCCTGAAACAGACAAAGAAACAAGGATGGCTTCTCGTTGTGTGAGAGGTGGAAGACTAGGTTTGGTGGCAAAAGCACCTAGCTTCACCTGAGCTCTGTTCTTCTAGGTTGCTTGTAAGGATAGAGCAAGGAACCTTATCAGAGCAAGGAAAAAGAGTAAGGCTTCTTTTGGCTAGGCAGATTTACTGTGTGTTATTTTCTTTTGTACTCACAGGGCTTGTTACTGTTTGTTGCTAACATTTTACTGCTTTATTTTTCTCCGATTTAAATTGTTGTTGCAGGGTATACTTTCTGCTGCATTATTACAGGGTGTGCCTACAGGTTTGTGCTTACAGATTACTGCTGTAATCTTGAGATTCAAATTATTTTTTTGCAAGGTATGTCTTCTGTTACTACTTTATTTTTCTCTGTAGCAAAGTGTTTTTACAGGGCATATCTTCTGTGAAATTATTACAGGTAGTGCTTACATTTTTGTGACTTTTACCATTTGTTGTTGGTTGGTTGTTTCTACTCTTACCGCCTTGTTTCTTTCATCCGTGGTTCTTCTGTTTTGGCAGGGGAAAGGCCCAGCCACCCACCCCATCCCCAATCACCCTATTCTACACTCCTTTTATAGGGTAGTACAGTTGTAACATTTCCTGTAGCAAAGCAGGAAGAGGATGATCAGAGGGGTAGCCACACAGTGATCTCATTTACAGGGGCACAAGAAATTTAACTTGTTATAACAAGTTATACAAAAACAAACAAAACACAAAATCAAACTTTCACTTTCATTTTCCTCCTTCTAATTACTCTGACCAGGTTATAAACCTAGCAACTCATCTGGAAAGGATAGTATTAACTGCAGGTACTGCGGGACACTTTTTAAAAGGGCAGTTATACAGGATTTAGGACACTGTCCTACATGCTCGACCAGTGGAGATCTAAGGGCTCAGCTCCAGGCAGCATGGGCAGCGATTGCATGCCTCAAATCACATATTCAGGAGGAAATATATTATAAGAACCTTGGGCACCATCATCACAGATGACCTGAAATCATCCAAGCAGACCACTAAAGCAGTAGGTAAGGCTAGAGGGATGTTGGGGTATATTAGTAGGGGTATTACAAGTCGTGAGTGGAAGATAATAATCCCTCTTTACAAGACACTGGTTAGGCCCCATCTGGAGTACTGTGTGCAGTACTGGAGGCTGCACCTGCACAAGGACATTAACAAAATGGAGTCAGTCCAGAGAAGGGCAACCAAAATGGTGCAGGGACTGCATCAGAAAACATATGAGGTCAGATTAATGGAGCTCAATATGTATACCCTAGAGCAAAGGAGGAAGAGAGGTGATATTTATTTATTTATTTATTTGTACAAGTCGGATTTACAACCTTTGAGTCAGAGACTCATTTACAAAGGCACCTCATCGAAGGGAGGGCAGACAACAAGACATAGTGCAGGTTACAACAGTGGACAACATTGCAGGTGCAGTAGACAAAAGAAACATTTAACATTGATACACTTAGGTTACATATTGTTGCAAATTGCACATTACAATTAGGACATAGTAAGTCCATAGAAGAGACAGCAGGTTATAACCCTGTATAAACCTTGTAAGGGTGGGAAAGGTGGGTCTGGGGAGAGGGACTGGCTGTCCAGCTGATGTTGTCGAGTCAGGAGGGGCAAGGCGGGCGGGTCCCACAGTGGAGGAATTTGGAGGGGGGGGCAGGGTTAGTTGCATCTACAACAGCGGACATTAAAGAGATGGTTCCGAAGGGCAGTTTTGAAGGAACCAATTTGGGGCAAGTTGGAGATGCAGCTAGGAAGGGAGTTGAACCAGGTGGGGGCTCAGTAGAAGAAAGATCTCTGGGCTAGAGAGATCTTGGTTCTGGACACCTGGAAGGTGGCCTTAACAGAGCTACGGGTGGTGACAGATGAGGACAACTGCCGTAAGGAGGTGGAGACCCCGGGGGGGAGAGAGCTCGAGCAGAGATTTCGTAGCGAGTAGGCAGGTCTGATAGTGCAGTCACTCCTCAAAGTTGAGCAGGTTGGCAGTAGAATAGAGCAGGCAGATGTGAGTTTGGCTGGGGGCACTGGTCAGGAGCCTACAGGCCTTATTGATGGAGAGTTGGATTTTGGAGAGGGCAGTGTTGTTTTCCACGGTGTAAATGGGCAAGGCATAGTCCACGAAGGACAAGATGGAGGAGGTGATGGCCTGCCAGAGGGCAACTTGGGGCAGGCAATCCCTGTGATGGTATAGCAGGCCAATCCGAGAGTTAATGGCGGAAGACAGGGTGTTGATGTGGGTGTGGAAGGTGATGGCAGTATCGAACGTGATGCCTAGGTATTTCTATGTGGTCACTTGCCCTAGTGGATGCAGAGTGCTGGGAATAATCGATGGGGGGGCATTTTTAGCTTTATTATGGTGGTGGGAGAAAAGCACTGACTTGGTCTTCTTTAGGTTAATGACCAGTCTGCGGTCGAGGAACCACCTTTCAGCTTAGTTGTAAGTATGCTGGAGGGATAATTGGAGAGTGGGGAGACCGGGATGTGAGGCAAAGAGGACCACATCGTCAGGGTAGATGAGCATTTTGCCAGTACAGAAGCTGGGGAGGGTGTTGAGGTAGAGACTAAAAAGTACAGGACCCAGGATGGAGCCCTGAGGGACCCCGGAGCAAACGAGTAGAGTGTTGGAGAGGGAGCCGTTGATCTTAACATGCTGGGATCTAGCAGAGAGGTAGCTAGAAAACCAGGCAAAACCAATCAGAGAAGCCGAGTTGGTGGAGAGAATCGAGTAGGAGGGGGTGACAAACAGTGTCAAAGGCCTTGAAGAGGTCAATGAACACTGCTCTGGCAAGGCTGCCAGAGTCAAGAGCAGCATACAGGTATTGGGAGAATTCCAGGAGAGCAGTGGTTGTACTGTGTCCTGGGTGGAAACTGTGCTGATCTGGGCACATAATGTCATACTTGGCCAGGTACTCAGAGAGTTGGATAGACACAACTTTTTCAAGGAATTTAGAGAGTGGGGGGGGGAGGATGGAGATCGGCCGGTAGTTGTTGGGGTGGACCGGTCCCCACTCTTATGTATAGGAGTACTCAGCAGTTTTCCAAGCACTTGAAACTGACCAAGGCATAGGGACTGCTAGGTAAGTCCATCAGGGGCTAGGACTGGCCCAGGACCATGCAGAGGATTCTGGAGTTGAGGGGGTCGTTGCTGGGGTTATTGCTGCCAAGGGCTTTTAGCAGGTGTGGCCTGGCTTCATGGGGGGATAAGGTGCACAGGTAGAATGGTGGGCAACGCAGGACAGGGGGGATATGATCAAAACATTCAAACATCTTAAGGGCATTAACAAGGTGAAAGAGTCTGCTGGCCCGGTGGTGTTGAGGGTGGAGGCGCTGTATGCCACACCTGGTGCCACGCTGTCGACCTTGGTTTGGATGCAAGCCCGGGCTGCCAGGGGTCAGCAGGGGAGGGATAGGATGGAGCATCTGGAGGACTGCTCTCCTATCCTGGGGAGGGTTCCAGGGTCCTGTCACTCTGTAGCGGCCCCTGGTGATGACCGGGGGTGCCACTAGAGTGGTGTAGCAAGGGGCACGGAGTACAGCACACGTCAGCTACATACCTAGATGTCATAGCAAGCCAGCACTCTGCAAGGAGGAAAATTGAAAAATGGGCTCCAGTCAGACAGCATGAGCTTCCAATCCCCGCTGCCTGACCCGAATGGTGCCTCCTCATCTGGATCCTGCTCCAGTGGGTTGAGCTGGGTAGCTCCTCGCCACCCCACCATGTGGGGTAATCCGTGGGGGTAATGAGGAGGACGGCCTGATGTCAAGTGCCAGGGCTAGAGGGTCGGTCGGGATGTCAATGCCGACCGGAGCTCCGGGGAGAAAATATCAATCAACCAAAAGAAAAACAAGGTGACAGAGTCTAACATGTTTCAATATAAGAAAAATAGCAGGACAAGAGGACACAGCATGAGATTAGTGGGAGGCCGATTAAGGGGTAATGTGAGGAGGTTGTTTTTCACAGAAAGGGCGGTGGTTGCATGGAATGACCTACCTCAGGAAATGGTGGATATGAATACAGTGCAGGGCTTCAAACAGACATGGGATAGGCATAAGGGAGCAATACAGATAAGTATGAATAGATAGGCCACTGACAGAGTAAAGGCCTATGGCACATTCATAAGGTAGAAAAAATGGGCAGACAGCAGTTCTTATCTGCTGTTAACTTCTATGTTTCCATGTCCCTGGATGCTAACCAGTTTTTCCCAGAAGAAATGACTGTGAAAGTAACTGGAAGGAAAGTCACTGGGAGGGAAAACATGAACAGAGAAGGGAGGATGGTGACAGATTTTATTCTTATGAATGCAACCAATTCAAGAAAGAAGTTGTGCTACCAGAAGATGCCAATTCTGAAGCAGTAACTTGCCACTGGTCCTGAGATGGCCAGCTCCTTATTCAAGTCTCGCGTCTAGTCAGACCAGCAGTGACAGGCAGAAATATACCCGTCATTGTCAGCACTGAGACTGGAAATGGACAGCCAGAAGTTAACACTGACAGGAATCAAGAAACAATGAACAAGGAACCAGAAATCTCCATAGAGAATGGAAATGAAGAGATTCCTGCATAGACAGCTTAAAGTGACAGAATGGACATTTTCTCTCATTTGAATGTGATCTGTAAAGTGTAACCAGTCCATTCACATTTCAAATTACTGCCATTTTTTTTTAGTTTCTCAGATCTGCTAGAATTCTGTCAAGCATGATTTCTTCACTGTTTATTCTAGTACCTTACATTGGTTCTAAATGTTCCCACACAGCAGCGTTAAAATGTCAAAGGGTGGGATATTCAGACTGCGCCAGGCAGGGGCGCAAGCTTGGGCGCAGCGCAACTGGGCTGAGCCAAGGCATGGACCAGGCGATATTCAATGGTGCTGCACCATGGCTCAGCACCATTGAATATGGCACTGAGGGAGCATGCACTGCGCATGGTTCTGTGGCACTGCACCAACGCAAGTGGCAGAATGGGTGCAGAGGGCTGCGCCAGCGCAAGTGCGGTTGCGCTAGGTGCAGCAACTGCGATATTCAGCACTGGGCATGCAAATTAGGTCATTATGCATGCAAGGCACAAATGGGACAATTTGCATGTCATTATGGTCCCATTTGCATGCAGTGTGCCAATCCCTGGTGACCTGCGCCTGGCACCCTGCCAGGCTGCAGCCGTCGGGGACCGATGTCCTGCTGCTCCTCGGCGGGCTCCACTCCCATGCCCCCGATCATGGGCATATGTTAATTTACTCCCTGGTGGTCCAGTGGACCGATCCTCATCACCCAATCACGGACATATGTTGAATTAATCCCTGGTGGTCCAGTGGAACCCCCCCAGCATCCGATCACTGGCATTCACATGGTAACCCTGGTGGTCCAGTGGTACCCCCCTCCCCACCCACCCACTGGGGCCCCGGCCACCCAGCACCCCCCCCAGTCAGTGGCGGGGCTGCAGCACCCTGCCCACAAGTCGCCTGGCTGCCCACCAACTGACAGCGTACAGTAGGGTCTGTGGGCCTATTGGTCCACTGTGTGGGCCAATGGACATGCGAGACCATACTGTACTACACAGGCCTGGAATGTGAATGAATGCTCATTCACATTTTGGGCCTGTGTAATGCTATTGATCTGCACGCCCATTGGCCCACGCAGAGACCAATAGGCGTATAGACCGTGCTGTCACGCTGTCAGTTGAGAGTGGTCTCCGGTGGCTTGCGGGCGGGTGCTACCACCCACCACTGGCGGGGGTGCTGGTGGTGGGGCCCAGTGGGAGGGTGGGGAGGGGGTACCACTGGACCACCAGCGCTACTTTCATGTGAATGCCCGTGATCGGATGCTGAGGGGTCCAATGGACCATCAGGGATGAATTTAACATATGTCCCAATCGGCACAGGGGCACAATGCCCCTGGGCAGGGGCATGTGGGACTGTGTCCCAGGCAGGTGGCCACCCACAGCAGACAGCTGCCATGTTGCATCTTGCACACGGCAGCTTGCCTGTGGGTGGCCAGGACTTGTTCCTGGTCATACCAGGCACAACTTTGTGCCCCCCTGAGTGGCGAAAGGTGGGGTTGTGCCAGCATCTGCACCGCACATCCCAGGCTGAATATCAGGATGTGCCACATATGCATGGGCACACCCCCCGCACTTGCGCCGCACACATTACCGATGCGCCTCAGCGCATTGGGGGTTGCGAAGCGCAACATGCCCCTTTGAATATTGCACCAAGGTGCATTGGTGGGTTGCGCATGGCACAACCCGTTTGAATATCCCACCCACAGTGTTTAGAACTTTCTTTGTATTTATCAATTTTTTACTATGCACAAACAATATTTCAATTTTTTAAATAAAATGCTAAAACAGAGATTTTTTTCTCTAGTGTTCATTGTTGACATGCTTCATTAGATAAAGATATTATAATGATAAATCATGGTTCTGATTTAGTTTCCATTTTCTGCATACTCCTTATTGAAAACAGTTTATCCGACACCCATGTCTCATTTAGTTCTGTCGAAGATCACTGGAAAGAATCATTAGGCTTGTTCACACAGCGAGAAAGTTGGATCATAGCTGTGTAGATGGTTGCAGCCAAGCTGTCTGAAACACTGTGGAGCAGCATTCAGATGGCATAGCTCTGGAACACTGCAGGTGCTGCAAGAGAAGTTCGGGTGTTCTGAGGAGCAGTCAACAATATTACAGTGCAGAAGGGGGGGTGGTCTTCAGACCTGAGTCCAGCTAAAGACAATTTTATGTACTTTAAGCACAGCTCAACTCAGGCAAGTAGTTTTTTTTTTTTTTTTTAACTGAGGGTTGTAAGTTAAGAAAACACGGTCCCAGAGTGGATCAGTGACACTGGGCAACATTTTGGATGGTGCTGGCTGTTCACACAGCCGATCAAACCGCTGCAAAACTCCTACTCCGCTACGCAATCCCCAGAAAACAGGGATCCTGGGCACAACAGAATGCAAGTGGAAAATGGCAAAACGGTGGCGTTCACATGTGCACAGTGGCACTGATCTGGGCACTGTGCACCACCAGCACCGACTCAGAACATGCAGTGTGAACGAGCCTATTGGTTCTCTTTTTTGAGTTATCTGCAAAGCACACTGCATACTTAAGTGTGGAAAGTAGTTTCTGCGGCCCTCACTTGCATGAAAATACACTACCACTGTGGCGCTCGTCTGGCCTGGAGTGTGAGTCAGACTTATGGCATGTCTGCCAGGTCTTCCTTCCTGTCAGAGTGACTTATGTCCCATAGCTCCACCAGTACAGGCACAAAGTCTCATAAGAATTTCTTTCAAGTATGAAAACCCTATAAACTCTGCATTTCAAAATGAGTGACCAGCTGCAACTGCTAATTTATGTTGCTGTCATTAACTAGCCATAGGAATGGAAGAGGAGTATAAAACAGTTGCTTGAAAGTCAGTGTCCACAGATTCATAGTCACAACATCACGATTTGTTACTGCTTTAAATTCTGGACATTAACCTCAACCACTGCCTGAGGCATCATTTGAGTCTTCCCTTCTGTCATTCTCCAAATCAAGGTCCCAACATCACGATCTGTCTTTGCTTCAAATATTGGACTTAAACCCCAACCATTGCCTGTGGCATCTGTCATGTTCTCCCTTCGAACAGTTCTTCCTCCCTAGGCCATCATGTCCAACCCTCTCCTATCTCGGCCGACCTTCCCTCCCCATTCCCTATACCCCTCCCACCCCACTTGCCAGGCTATGCCTACAGTACTTATCAAAGGACTCTTACATCTCAATCTTCTTCACACTTTGATGCTAGAGGAACTGCCACTCCTGCTCACTATGACTCCTCCAATGATGTTTACTGTATAAACGTTATGCCCCTATATCTGTATCCATGCAATTGTATTTAAATGTCACTACCTCCTGTTGAACCTATTGCTATGTTCTGGTGCAAGTATTTTGTCACATGCAATGGTTATATGTTATTATGCTCATATTATTACTATGTAATTGTTATGTACATTCACTCAACCTGTGATGTCTTAACCCTGTTGGCAATTGTTTTGTCCCAGGTCCATCTTGTAAATGAGCTTGTCTCAATGATGTTCTGCCTGGCAAAATAAAGATTTTGATTGATCGATTGATTGATTGATAGATAGTTAACTACAAGCTTGAATAGGTACGAGATTCCCCCATTCTTTACCCTACTCTGGAAGAGGACTATCCTCCCCAACGATAAGCAGGATCTGGAGGGTGACCAGCTGGATGGCGTAGGACACACATGTACTGAGTGCCATCATCCAGATGGTATTTGTTTCTCCCCATTATGTCCTTCCCTTCCTCCCCCAGGTGTAACATCAGTCTGGGCGCGTGTCTCATGCACCATGAAATCTCTCATTGCATGCCCCTCCCTCCCTACTGCATGCCACTCATGAAGGAGCAGGCCCCCCTGACCTCTGTAATATAGCTGTAAACGTGGATGATCTGATTCCCCAGACTAGACTGCACTACCATGGGCAACGCTTTCCCCAGCCCTGGCTACACATTTCCTGCTCCCCAACCTGCTACCAAACTCAAGTCACCAGAACAGAAGTGCAGCAGGTTTCCATTCAGCCATCAGGCATCCCTTTTATATCAATTAGTATTCCACCCACATCCCTCCATCAGGCATTTCTTTCCTATCGATTTGTACCTCTGTATACTACATCCCGCCATCAGGCAGCCCATTTATATCGATTAGTATTCCACATACATCCCTCCATCAGGCATCCCTTTCATATTGATTAGTATTCCACATACATCCCACCATCAGGCATCCCTTTCATATCGATTAGTATTCCACATACATCCCACCATCAGGCATCCCTGTCATATCGATTAGTATTCCACATACATCCCACCATCAGGCATCCCTTTCACATCGATTAGTATTCCACATACATCCCACCATCAGGCATCCCTTTTGTATCGATTAATATTCCACATACATCCCTCCACCAGGAAGCATTTTTGTTTGGATTTGTATCCCAATATATACATCCCTCCAGCAGGCAGCTTTTTCCTATCAATTTGCATCACCATATAGAAACATAGAAGTTGACAGCAGATAAGGCCTATCCAGTCTGCCCATTTTTTCTACCTTATGAATGTGCCATAGGCCTTTACTCTGTCAATGTCCTATTCATTCATACTCATCTGTATTGCTCCCTTATGCCTATCCCATGTCTGTTTGAAGCCCTGCACTGTATTCATATTTACCACCTCCATAGGCCGTTCTCTCTCTCTAGCAGGCAGTGCTTTCATATTGATTTGTATTTCTGCATACAGCCTTCCATCAGGCATCCCCTTCCTATTGTAACATGGAAACACAGAATTTGTTCTAAGATAAGGACCGCTTGGCCCACCTAGTCTGGCCCTTTTTTTCCATGCCTATTCTGCCACAGTAGCCCCTACCTGGTCTCTGGCTACCTCCCCACACACACACATTTTGATACCAGTTTTCCTTCATATTTATTCCATGCATGCCTTAAGACCACCACTATTTTCACCCCCACCACCCCCAGTGGATGATTGTTCTATGCATCCACCACCCCGTCAGTGAAGAAATACTTCCATCACATCCCACCCGGACTTCTCTCCCCTAGCTTCATTGCACGCCTCCTAGTTCTTGTAGACCTTCTTTTCTGAAAAAATGCTCTCTTCCTATACCTTATTCACCCATAAGGGTTATTTAAAGGTCTCTATCATGCCCCCCTTCTCCTCTTTTCCAGGGTGTACATGTTTAGATCCCTCAGTCTCTCCTCATGGAACATTTGGTGAAGTCCCTGTACCATTTTGTTGCCCTTCTTTGGATGGCCTCAATACTGTCCTTGTTTTTCTGAGGTGTGGTCTCCAGAATTGTACAAAGTACTCTAGGTGTGGTCTCGCCAGTGACTGATACAATGGCTACACCACCCCCCTCCTTCTGCTGGTGATGCCCCCCCCCATGTACCCCAGCATCCCGCTGGCTTTCCCTGATACTTTGTCACATTGCCTTGCTACCTTAAGGTTTTCATTATGATTACCTCTAGGACATTTCATGTTTAGTGACCGTCAATACCCTTCCATTCTATACTCTGCCTATGGTCTTCTGCACCCAAGGGGAATGATTTTGGACTTTTTTTCCATGAAACCCAGCTGCTATACCCTTGACCATTCATTAAGCTTTTTTCAGGCCTCTATTTATTTTCTCCATCCCCTTAACAGTGTTCACCCTTTTGCAGCTCTTGATGTCTTCTAGATGGAGGCACACTTTCCCTTCCAGTTCTTCTGTATTGTCACTTATAAAGACATTAAAGAGGACTGGACCCACTTCTGAGCTCCAAGAAACCCCGCTGGTCACTCTCCCTTCCACTGAGTTAGTGCCGTTAACCACGACCCTCTGTCACCTGTACATTAGCCAGTTCTGTACTCAGTGTATCACCTTGGTAACCACCCCCAAGGTTTACAGTATTTTTTTTTTTTTTTATGAGCTTCCTATGTGGCTCAGTGTTGAAGGCCTTACTGAAGTCTATTTAGTCCCTGTCTACTGCTCCCCCCAATCTAGTTCTCTGGTCATCTAGTCAAAGAAATCTATCAGCTTTTTCTGACATTATCTTCCTCATGTGAATCCATGCTGCCTTGGGTCCTGTGACCCAATGGATCCAAGGTAATCCACCAGTCTTTCCTGTAGAAGTGATTGCATTAGTTTCCCCACTACTGATGTCAGACTGACCGGCTTGTAGTTGAGAGCCTCTTCCCTGCTGCTGCTCTTACGGAGTGGGACTACTATCTGCCCTTATCCAGTCCTCTGATACCACTCATGTAGCTAGTGAGTTATTGAGTGGGATTGTCAGAAGTACAGCCAGTTCCTCCCTGAGCTCCTTCAATACCCCTGCATGTACCCCATAGTCTTGTCCACTCTCAGATTCATCTTTCATCTCTGAATGGATTTGTGTCTACTTCTCTCCCTCCGGTGGTTCTGTATCCTATATGTGCACATTCCCTTCTCCTTCCACTATGATTTGTATCCCAGTATATTTCCCTCTATCAGCTGGCCCTTTCATACAACTTTGTACTCCCAGGTGGCCCTTATGTAAGGGGGGGGTCCTTCTGTCGTGCGGACCCTGGTGCCCCCTCACCACACTGACCTACCTTGGGATCAGCCTGGGTTCTTTTGGGTGCAGTATACAAACAGAATACCAGAACATGTTTTGGTGCTTCCCCCTGGGGCAGGGGTATATAAAGGCTACCCAATGTGGCCCTAACATCCCCCCAGGAACAATTAGTATTTTCTGTCCCACAGACATGTACAGTTTTCACCACACAGTAGTAATACACATGAAGCAATAACCATAAGTACCAAATGTAAATAATCAAACCTCTGATTTATTATAGTGAAGGGGTGAGGGGGAAGCAAAAACACAGAAAAAGCAATTCTGATTTCAACAATTTTCTCCACTCAGTCCCTGTACCACCCTCATTGGTGCACCCAGTTTTCCCCCCAGAGCTGTAAGATGTTATTGCTGTCCGTTGTGGTGGGTACCTCATCAGGTTACTGGTGGCCAACCAGATGATGTAAGGTTGAAGACAATTTGGGGATACTGTGGGAACAAGTCTTTTGAACTTGAACAGGCAGAACTTGGTAAGGGGCCCAAATTTTGTTCCGAACAAGCAAGCAAGTAAATCTTTTATCTTCTGCCTGGGCTTATTCTGCAGATTTACAAAGTCCTGCCCAGGACTTCACCCCCTTTATATCTAGCTAACTAACTTAGAAAAGAACTCCTCAGGGCTGCACCACAAAGGTAATCACAGTTTGTTGATGGTCTTGGGGTGCTGAGAAGGGATATGGTTTGGTGGACTGTCTCTCAGGGAACAACAACTGCAGGCTGAAGACTTTAAGCAGGTGCAAGATACTTAATTCATGACAGACCTTTCATGTCTTTGCCCCTCGGCCTTTCTTCATCTTCACCTCTCATGGTCCTTTCATCATCGTTGCCACTTGGCCCTTCGTCATCGTCATCACAAGGGGATCACCCAGGCTTGTGGTCACCTAGGGCTGCTCATAAAGTACACACTTCCGCTGGAACTGATGTTCTTTTGGGCTTCTTTACTGTCTCTAGATGGCTCACTAATGTCTATTGCCAGCTGGAAACAGTTCATGCAGATTACTGGCTTATCAAATTTATTTATTTATTTATTGAAATTGTTTCACCAGGAAAGGCACACTGAGCAAGAAGATGCTCACCTCCTAGTGCGATCTGGGGGAAGGGTACACAGGGAGGATAACACACAAGTTATCACAATAGAGATACATTAAATAGATGTACAGAGTTACATACAAAATAGAGATACATTAAACAGAAAATCAGTTCAAATAACTTCCAACGGGAAAACAGGTTAGCAGCCCAAGTACTTTCCAGCTTTGAAAATAGGTTTGCAGGCACACTGCCTAATGAGACGTGGGCTCAGAGAGGCCTATCTGCACACAAGCTAGCCTACTGTCTCATGCAGCCCTCCACAATGTCGGTCTCCCTCCAGTTCCTCTGCTGAACTCCTTCCTGAAGCCTGGGCACAGCCAATTATATAGTAGCCCTTTTCTCCCCACCCGATTGGATAGCATTTTCTGGGGCAGGAGAAGATGTCCTTTGATCTCATCTCAGCAGCCTCAGTGACAGGGAGAACTACTGGGGGCCTCCATCTTTGTTTATACTATGCCCCGTGTTAGGGTAATTTATTTTATCCTAAAGTAAAGGTTACAGCTTTTGAGTCACTGTCCCTGAAAAGCACTATTTTTTTTTTTTTAATTCTATTTATGTACCCCTCTCCTTGGCCTCTCTCCGGCAAGGTATTTCAGTACTATAACTTATCCCGTCCTGCCTGAAGCTGATTTGTAACTCTCCACGGTGAGGGTGAGACCCCTCCTCCAACACGGCTAGCCCGGCCCCCTGTATCTGAGTCCCCCGGGGAAGGACCGCCACTCACCTATCAGGCACGCTATCTATAGTACTGGAGAGCTATCTATTCAGAGGAAGAACCGAGTTGAGTGTCCTGGATCCCGACGTTGGATATGGTGTCGTGTCCTCTGGGCCTGCCTTCGCCTACCAAGGTGGGGGGGGTTCTTGAGTGTTGTTCCTGCCCTGTCCTTCCCCCCAGAGCTCGGACATGCAGTGACGTCTCCCTGACATCTGCCACAGCTCTAAACTCTCTACTCCAGCCCTGAGCTTAAGCAGTGCCTCTGGCTTCCACAAGGGGCTGCCGCTGTGCTCGGCATGTCCTGGATCCCTCCCCAGAGAGAGGAGAGCTGTCCTCCGGAAGCTCAATCCTCTCTCTCCCCGCCAACCCCTGGTGGGCTGCGCTAGTTTCTGAAAATGGGTCGCCAGCATGGCGCAAGGTGTGGCGTCCAACACCTCAACCCTCAGCACCATCGGGCCAGGTGAAAATTACTACTTTAAATGGACAAAAGGAGGCAATCTTAATTGGAGATTTTAATGCAGCATGGGGAGCAGCCAGAGGCCTTAAACTTGAGACTGAATTTCAGTTTCTAGGTTTAACACAGATAGTAAACACCCCAACACAAAAAAAGTATCCATTCAAGCCATGGAAATATCTTAGATCTTTCTTTTAAGACCAAGAGTATTAATATATTAGATCACAAGGTAGGGACACCTAATCTAGGGGGCCACTGTTACATAGACTGCAATGTGGAATGTAGCTATGAAAAAGCTAATTCAACAAAAACAAATACATTAGAGATTTTAAAAATGTCAACAGTTTCCTTTCAATGACAGTTAGGGCAAGAAAATTGGGAACGAACAAATTTAACACCACAAGTGGATTTAGCAGTTAGGGACTTCACAAAAATATATGTGGAGATATGTAATAAAAACGCCCCTTTTAAAAAGGTTAAAGAGCAAGACCAACACCATCCCTGGGTAGATGAGAAAATAAAAAAAAAATTAAATGGAAAGACGGTATGGAAAAAAAAAAGGCAAACTGAACCTTGAAAGTTGATGACTGGGAATTGTTTAAAAAAAATACAAATAAATGAAAAGTATGATTAAAAAGGCTAGGAAAAGATATTACCAAAATAAATCAAACAAAAAATCCTGCCCAATATTGGAAACTTATAAACAACTAGAGGGAAATAGAAAGAAGGAAACAGAAATTAATATACAGGACGAGAAGGGTATAGAAATGACAATTTATCAAATGGCAAATAGCTTAAACCATTACTTTTGCTACCTCCAGACATAAAATACAAGCTATGTAGTAGATGATAACACCAAAACACAGGGAGTTATAAATGAAGAAATACAACTTGATAAAAAACAACCACAATTTTATTTTCGAGCTATAAAATTGAATGAGGTCCAGAAACAAATAGATAAACTCACAAAAGGCCACAGGGTTAGAGCAAGTGGAAATAACATTTCTAAAACTTTCAGTAGAACAAATAGCTTCAACTCTGACCAGCTTATTTACTACAAGCCTACAACAAAGCACATATCCTGACTTTTGGAAAAACTCCCAAAATGTACCAATTTTTAAGGGAGGGGTTAGGGACAATTTGACAAACTACTGCCCTATAGCCCTGTTATCAACCATTTCAAAGGTCTTTGAAAGATTGGTATGTGCCCAAATATAGGAGTACCTTGTGAAATACAAAGTACTATCAGATTGTCAGACGGGTTTTAGAGTGGGGAGGTTGGCAAGGACACGCTCTGTCAGACTTCATTGACATAGTATCAAATGGACTGGAGTTGAGGAGTCTGTTGGCATGGTGTTCGTCGACCTCTCAAAGGCCTTTGACCTGGTCGACTATAACATCTTGATGAAATGGCTTTCACTTGTTGATATGTCTGACTGGGTCAAAACATGGATGCTTTCCTATTTGACAGCGTACGCAGCAGGCATGTGTGGGTGGAACTTTGTCAGATAGGAAGGGGATTTTAAGGGGTGTACCCCAGAGCTCGATCCTGGGAACCCTTTTGTACATAATATATATAAAGCCTCTGCCACGACTGATAGAAAAATGCAAGATCTATCTATCTATATACTGATGGTTTGACCCTAACAGGTAGGGCCAAGGATAAAATAGAAGTAGAAGGAGGACATCAGCAGAGAGGAGGTGCTGGACCTGGAAGCGAGTGGTGCCAGTGGGCCATGAGGAAACTGGACCCAGTTAGCATTAGTGTGATACTGGAACAGTACAACAGCTGCGTTTCCATCTTGGCTGCAGGTGACAGACCCAGAAAGCCCCAGGATCCCTAAAGCTCATGAAAAGATGGCATAGACATGGGAGGGGGAGAAGAGCCAGTGGCCCTAGGGTTTATACCTTGGCTGCAGGAATGCTCAGCAGACCTCACCTGAGGGAAAGTTATGGCGAAGCTGCCCAAACAAGGTTGACCAACAGAAGAGGAAAGACCAAGCTGGTGCCTGGATGGGGGGGGGAATGCCCAGGTGAGGAAAGCAGAGCTATTCAATACCCTCAGGATAGCTCTGGGCTCAGATAGTGGTTCCAGAGAATACCCCACATCCTGGCTGAAGTGCAGCTCTGAGCAGGTCCCACCTCCAGCACCAAGCTCAAGGTCAGTGACTGGTCTAGACATAGAGCTCTCTGTGACCAGTATCATCCTCAGGACTGAGCCTAGTGCCAGTTTCAGTGCTGACCTCAGGTCCAGCCCCAACACTGTGAGTGGTGTCAGGGGCCAGCTTGGTGTTGTGAATGACACTGGGACCAGGAATGGACTAAGAAGCAACACTGTCACTGGCACCACTCCTGGTGTCAGTCCCAGAACTGGCACCATGGTTGTGCCATGTCTGCTGCCGGTGCTGGTGTCAATGCCACCCCTGGAGTCATGAGGGCTATATGAGGGAGAGACCAACACCAAAACTGTGGCAATGGGGCACTGCATGGCTTCAGTACTGGTCCTTCTCCCAACACCGCAAACAATGTCTGGATTGTAGCTGGCATCACAACCAGAACCACAACACTCACCAATACCACAGATGGTGTCATGAACTGGGTCAGCATCGGGCCATGACACTGAAGTGTACAGCACTGTAGACTGAGCATATAGCTTCAGCCTCACTACTGGTGACACCTGCTGCCGGGGGCAGTCAGACAGGGGTGCACAGCCAACCACCAGATCAACCCACCCCCAGCGTCTCTAACATCTCAGTGAGGTTGAGGAGAATCCTGTACTTCCTTAGTACCAGGGGTACTGAGAAAGGACTGAGGGGAAGGGCCCAGAGACCTCACATTGGCAACATGGGTTCATTGCTTGCCTCTGAAAGTTGGGATTGGGCGACCCCACTTTAGTACTAACATTCCAGGATGTGGCGGTCCATGGAGAAACAGGCGTTGCATGAATCCATATCATGTGACAGGCCAAAGCAGGTCTAGGTACTTTGCTATGATCAGCTTACCACAAGGTCCCCTTTTCCTCAGTCTTCGACATTGCAGAAAAATAATAAAACTGAGGTGGCACCGCGAACAGAAGGCTTCTTGGCAGTGACACAGAAGAAATTTCAGTAATGGTCGAACTGAGGCATTGTTGCTCTCATGACATGCACTCAACAGTGGGAGAACAGAACTGAGGTGCATTAGGGAATCAACAATGATTAATAGCTAGAGTGCCTGGCACCACATCAAGCGCATGCGTGATGTCAGTAGCTGATTCGGTTCCCTCCCTGTAAGAACAAAAGTCCTGTGGGGTCCTGTTACCTCTGGCTCTAGACACAGAAGTATGAATCAATGGTGAAGATTGATTGTTGGAAAATCCCACAGTCTTCCAGCCTCAGAGGCTGAGTATTCAGCCTGTTGAGCTACTGACACTGACCTTCTCTTCCGAGCACAAACAGAAGTTTTTTTTTTTTCAGTGTCTTTATAAGTGACATTGGAGAGCACCTGGAAGGAAAAATATGTCTCTTTGCAGACGACACAAAGATCTGCAACAGGGTTGATACACAAGGTGGGGTGGAAAGGAAGAAAAGGGACTTGGCAAGATTGGAGGAATGGTCAAATGTATGGCAGCTTAAATTCAATGCAAAGAAGTGCAAGGTAATGCACCTAGGAAACAAAAACCCAAGGAAAGGGTACACAATGGGGGGGGGGGGGTGAGATACTAACAACAACAAAAATATAAAGGGGCCTGGGAGTAATTATATCAGAGGACCTAAAGGTGGGCATGCAATGTGAGAAGGCAGTAAGGACGGTTGGGGGACACTGGGATGCATAGCGAGAGGCATCAACAGTAGAAAACAGTAAGTTGTTATCCCTCTGTACAGACAGTTGTTGAGACCCCATCTGGAGTACTGCATGCAGTTCTGGAGACCCTGTCTCAACAAAGACATAGACAGAGTGGAGGCTGTTCAGAGGAGGGCAACCAAAATGGTGCAGGGTCTACACCAGAAGACATATGAAGAGAGACTAAAGCAGCTTAATATGTATACCCTCGAGAAAAGGAGGGAGAGTGGGGACATGATAGAAACTTTCAAGTACCTCAAGGGAATTAAAGTCCAAGAGGGTAGCATCTTTAGAAAAAGAGATGTGCAAGAACAAGGGAGCACAATTTGAAGATAGAGGGGGGACTGCTCAGAGGTAACGTTAGAAAGTATTTTTTCATGGAAAGAGTTGTGGATGCATGGAACAGCCTTCCTTAGGAGGTTGTGGAGTCAAAAACAGTGGGAGAATTCAAGAATGCATGGGACAGACATAAAGCAATTCTAGTGGGGGGTAGGAGGAAGTAGGCTGTTGGTTAACTAGAATCTGCACAGCTTATCCATCAGGTAGGGAAATGGATAGACTAGGTGGGCCAAGCAGTCCTTATCTGCCATCAGATTCTGTTTCTATGTTTTTAATTCTATCTTCTGCACTCAGCTGGCCAGGGCATCTCTCGGAGGTACCCATTTGACTGAAGCCATTACTCCCTGCTCGAGACCTCCCTCCCTGAAGACCCCCACCCAGGAAATTCCAGGCCCCCGTATCACCCCCCACCTACCTGGTGGCCCTTCTGTTATTAGAGGGTCAGTCCTGGATGAGTACCAAGGGAACCTGGAGGAGAGATGGTCTGGCGCTGGGGATGTGGACTTGGTCCCTGGAGCCCTCGTCACCTCCCTGGTCCACCGAGAGTTTTTCCTGTAATGGTTGCCCCCTGGAGCATGGATGTGCAATGATGGCACTGGCATACTGACATCTACTGCCACACCACCCCTTCATCTGTTAACACCACATGTTCCTGGCGCTGCCCCAGGTTTCCACCAGGAGCCACCTAGGAGCAGTGCTAACTCCAGATCCCACCCCAGGAAGGGAGAGCAGTCCTCTGGATGTGCAGTCCTTTCCCTGCTATGCAGACCCCCAGTGCCCCAAGTCTGTTCCTGAACCCAGGTCGCCAGCATGACGTGAGGTGTGGCATCTAGCACCTCAACCCTCAGCGCCACCAGGCTGGCTCAAGCAAGCACAAACAGAGTTACAAACAATTTATTAGAAAGCAAACTCGCAACTGCCATTTTTTTCTCAACAAAAATGACTGCTGAGAGCTCAGACCAGTCATTTTATGATCAATTAGAAGACAGTAGTGACATCATCATCCTACCTTACATTCTGATTGGTCTGCACTTAGAGCAGGAGCTGTAAACAAGTGCAATGCAGGGAGGGGGAGGAGCAGAGTTACCACAAACATAAAAATAAAAGCTAGGGACAAAAAAAATAGTACCACTAGCTTTTTTCTAACACACAAAGCATAATAGTGATAATGAGCTCATTGACTCACTATTCTGAGCCATAATGTGATTGTCTTGCGAGGAAAAAGCATTTGTCTTACAGCCTCGTACTTTATTAACTCGACAATCACATTATTGCCTCATACCTTGAGCCAACTAACATAGTATCACCTAAATAACGTTTACATTTTTTTTTTTATGTTTATTCCTTGGTAACCGGAAAGGTCTTCTGGGCACAAGACCCATTTACAGGGGTGAACCTGGAGCACAGGGAGGTTAAGTTAGTTCTTCAGGGTCACACAGCATGCAAGTGAAGGTTGTAAGAATAAAACCTAGGTCTGCTGGATGCACAAGCTGATTCACAATTCTAACCTCTAGATTATACTACTAGCCCCAAATACATGTAAGGGTGTGGTATATCACAAGATATTTTCATGCCTTTGGTGTTTTGTGAGGCATGAGGCAATGGCAAGTATTTTTCATTTATTTATTGCTGAGTTTGAAAATACCTTTGAGCACACGCTCTTTTACAAAGGTTCCATGTCACAGAATTGCAGTTAGGTTACAAATAGTAGACATCAATGTTTCAACATGTACAAGCATATGTACAATACATCCAGTGCACAGTGATAGAGTGTGTTAAAATACAAGAACAAAGATTTTAGAGTGGTAACCAGATCTAATGCAGCCCCATCAGGCCTTGTCAATGGATTGGGGGGGGATTGTTGTCCTTGGGACGGGTAGTCAGAGGTGAGTAGCTAAGGCCAAGTCGAGGCCGAATGCTATGACGGCCTCAAGTGGGACCGGGAGTTGAGATTCGTAAGGTACAACACCTAGGTGCAGGTGCACTTAGAGAGAGTCATGAGGTGCTGCTTGAGGTCACTTTTGTATTTGGCCAGACAATTTGTGGCTAGGATGTGTCCAGGAATTTCTTTCATCCACAAAGGGGCCCGGTAGGCAAATGAGCATTGCCCGAGTGAGGTGCAGCAGAATGGGATGGCTAAGTCCCCCCTTGACCTCCCCCTGGTGGCCTGTGATGTCTTAGCAGCCACTGACAGGTTGCCTACACAAGGTGGTGTTTTGCCCAATAGTGCTTTTTTTCCCTATGATGGAGGTCTGGAATCTGATCCTGTTACTCAAGGACAGCCAGTTTGCATGCTCACAAAGCGTACTAGTATGTGTGTCCCGCTCAGCCTCTAGGGTGAACCTGCAAGCTTTAACACCACCTGGCTCCTTTTTAGAGCAGTATTTATTGCTTCCCCATACACCACTAGCCCATAATTAATCTGAGATAAGATGGAGCTGTGTACTGCAAGATGGAGGGCCACAGGTGAGAAGTATTGCCTGTGCCTGTACAGGACACCAATCTTGCTGTTGAGTGTCCTGACCAGAGAGTCAATGTGGTGCGCAGATGTAAGGGTTTCATCCAGTATTATCCCCAGATACTTGAACATTTGGACTTGTTCCAATGGTTCACATAGGGAGTTGGTGATGTTGAGGGAATGGTGCTTATTTTTGCTGTGTGGGGGCTGGATATCAGCATGGTCTTGTAGTTAAGCAGCAATTTGTGACTACAGAACCAGTTCTCAATTGAGGAGAAGGAGTCCTGTAACCCTACTTGCAAGTCAGCAAGAGACGTGTTACTGCCTAAGAGTACTGCATCATCTGCATACAATATGAGTTTGGAGTCACAGGCAGTGTGTAGATCGTTTAGGAAGAGGCTGAAGAGTAGGGAGAGATCCCCAGCCTTTAACTACCCAAGAAGTGATGATTCCCTTGATATACTACACACTGGAGTGTATTACTGCACTTCCAAAAAGGGCCCTAACTGTAGGAAATAGCTGATCTTGATAATCGGTTTTGAACCAGGATGATAAACTGAGATATCGTCATGGTTTAAACACTTCTTCAGCCAATCAGCTTCCAGGATCTCTCCTATCCATTTTATAATGTGCTTTAGCCATGTTATGTGACACGTGCTGTATATCCCTGGTTCTGCATTTTGGGAGGTTTTGACTCATAGCAATGTGTCCTATTCAGTTTATTTACTGCAGTCTGAAAACCACAGTGCAGCTAAAGGGTCGATGATGGCTCACAGAAATGAGTTGCAATGTCCACAAACAAGAAGCACATAGAACCAGGAAAACTTTTCAGAGAATATTTTGATCTATTAAAATATTATGGCATTGCATGCCTTTTCTTTCACTGGAAAGTTGTAAGGCAGCATTGTTCACATGCTATTACTGCAAGCATGAACCAATGTGTTGTTCATTGTTGCTATAATGCATAGGATACAAATTATAACAGCTGACGTCATTCCACTTCAATGGGAGATGTATTTAAGGACTTAAAGTGCTATTGTACTGCCTAAAACTAGTTTTTAAAAAGTAGTCAACTATTACTTTTTATATTTGAGGTACTTTTTCTTTTCCCCCTTGGGTATTTACAAGATTGTTTACCTGATGTTAGTAGGTGTGATGTGTGGGACAGCACTCTGCCTGGCAGCTGACATGTCTAGCTATATTCCCCCCAATATATCAGCATTGTGACCTCACTGACTGTGATATCACTGCTGCTTAGAAACAGCCACTCAGTGGCTGCCAGGTCAGTCACCTATGATGTCACAGTCAGTGAGATCACAATGCTGATGATGTAGTGGTTGGGATTTAGACAGATATGTCAGCTGCCAGGCTGAGAGCAATTCCACAAATCCAGCACTATATCAGCACAGAGAAAACTTTCTAACGAGCAAAAGGAAACAGAAAAATACTTTGGGAATAAAAAGTTGCAACTTACTACTTCTTAAAATGAGCATTATTTTCCTATCTGCCTATTTTGTCTACAGTAGCTCTTCAAAGCTGGTTAAGGTGGAGAGAACTGAGGAAAGTAGGGAAGATGGTATTCTCTTCCTGTCCTGGAATGTCGCAGGACAAACCCTTCCTTTGCTGTGGACTGATCTATCCGTCCAGATTTCATATAAGTTCTTATTCTGTTAGCAGTCTAAAACTGAACTGTGCTGACCCTGACTATAAGGATTTCATTTTAGAGTATGACATCATTGCTTTACAAGAGTCCTGACATTCAGATAATGCTAGTATAGCAATGAATGAATTTCACAAATTTAATGTACCTTTTTTATTTATTTATTTATAATTACTGGTGACCACCCCTTTAATAACCTGAATTCAGACACAGTACAAATGCCGTAATAACTCGAAATCGAGTTATTATGGAGCTTCACAAAGTTGCAGTGACTGTTAGATTTCTTGAGCGGTACTCTGTGCTCGAGACAGCTCGCACGTTAACTTGTACATTCCCTCCAGCAAAGCGCTTCTGTTTACCACTGCCACCTTCAGCACAATTGTACCCTCAGCACAAGTTACCCACAAAAAACACTTTGGAATCCCTCAATTTTCTGTCTTTTGCAGAACACAAAAACACAGTGCAACAGCGTCAATTTCAACACACTCCCTTGCAGTTTTTTCTTCTCTATTATAGGTTACCACGGCAACCGGAAGATCTTCGTTGCCACACCAACACTTCCTGCTCGGTGCACTGCAAACAGCAACATCTGAAACAAGTACCTCAAAGTTTACAATTTCTACCTTACTTAACCACTTTCTTAAATATTAATTAACTCATTCTCCACTGTTTAACTGCGATCACCAGCGGACTTCTATAAAGTACTTCACCAGAATTTTCACAGACTCCTGGTATTTAAACGATTCTGTATTTAAAGAAAAAAAAAGTACTGTTCTTCGTAGTTTTTGACATCTAAAAAGCTATGTTAAATCAGTTTAATAATGCCTATTGTGGTACATGACTTTCAAAATAAAACAAATTTTGAACAAAAAACAGGATTTTTTTTTTCCTATAAGAAAAACGCCGGGTAAGACTCTGCACCAGTAATGATAAAAAATAAAAGATAGGCAAGTGTGTGCCTATTAATATTTTTTTCACACCCTCAGTCTGTGATGACTACATAAACCTCTTGAGCTTCGCTCTTGAGGTTTATGGGTCATCACACACCTCGGGTGTGAAAAAAATATTTATAACACACACTTACTGTGTGATCCTGAGCAAGTCATTTACTTCCTTGTGCTCCCAGGTCACAACTGGAAACAAGCTTCGGCTTAGAGTGCTACTCCTGGTTAAACAATGTTCCCTTTCCCTTACATATCCATTATTCTCTATTTATTGCATTTTATAGCAAGTATGCATAGAGCTGCTAAATTTAATGTACCTGCTAAGAGGGATACAAAAATGGGTTGATTGAGTGGGGGTCTTATCCTATACATGAGGACTGATGAGTTATTACAAGAGTGTGCATTATTGTTTAGTTCTCATAACTGCTTGATGGTAAAAGTCTGCATTCGTGTATTAAGAATGTGTGTGTGTGTGTGTGTGTGTGTGTGTGTGTGTGTGTGTTGGTTAATGTTTATAATCATCCAAAGAATTCCAAATTTTGTAATCCAGACTTTTGGACAATATTTTCAGGTACACCTCTTAAACACTGAGTGAAGGTAGCTTTTTTTGTGTGTGAAATACTCATTATGGGAGATTTTAAAGAACTAGTGTACTACCTAGAATTAATAGTAATTTTCAGATGTAGTCAGCTATAACTGCCTATATCCGAAGTATTTTTCTTTTCTGTTTGCTAATTACAAGATTTTCCACCTGGCAGCACTGTGGTGACGTGTGGAGCAGCTATTTGTCTGGAGGCTAAAATCAGTCAGTTCTGTTCCTCTCAATATGACTACATAGGGGGGATATCTGATGTGCTGCTGAATACATGATTTATTTGAATGAGCTGGGAGTGACCTCAGATGACCTCATGAGTGGTGGAGCCACAAGTGAGGTCCCGAGGCCACTCTCAGCGAGTTCAAATAAATCATGTATTCTACAGCAACACATCACATATGCAATAGGCCCCTTTTATTTTTATTTTTTCGTGTTATTTATTTTTTAAAGATTGGTGTTTTTTGTGTAAAGTATGTGGGTTTTTTTTTTCCTCCTGTGTTTTATGTGTAAATGGGCTGTTGGTCGGAGGTTGCTAGAAAAGGGGGGTGGTATTTATGATGCAGCATGACACCACTGAGAACGTGTGATTGATTGGCTGCCTTTTTGTGTGTGGGCGGGTTGACCATTTTAAAAAAAGATGGTGACTCCGTCCTCCTTTAACGAGAAGCCCCAGTATTTCTACAGATGGTGTTTGTTTCTATTAAACTGATTTTGGCTTTGCTACGTGGTTGATCCTGCCATTTATTTATTATTTATCTGGTTGCTCTGGTCGAGTTGTGGCACTGTTATTCATCAGTATCTGCAGCTGGTGTGAGCCAATCTGTTCAGAGGGAACAGACAGCAGAATGGAGAGAAGAGAGTGAGTGAATAGAATGCTGCTGTTCCCCCCCCCCCCCCCCCCCCCAACATATAAAGGAGGTCAATTTTAGCTATCTGGTTATTCCTGCCATTTCAATGAACATGTCAATTTAATTATCTAGTAGATCCTGTGTTTCAAGGTGTTTTTGGGTCAGGAGAAGACAGCAAGTGTGATTGTGAGTGGGTCTGTGATCAGAGTGTTACGTATGCACTCTTTCAGTGTAGGGAGGTGATTGAGTGTGGCATGGGAGTCTTGGGTGTGGACTTGCAAGGGTATTTGTTGTTTTACTATAGAACTGGTAATTTACACAAAGAACAGGTGGGTATGTATCAGGTGTTAACAGAAGAATGCTGACCCCTGTCATCTTGGGTCACTTAAAACACTCCTTCGTGAACATGACTGGTCACCAATTGATATAGTCCCCGACATAGACACAGCACTTGAATACTTTATCACCTGTTTCAACTCAGCCTGTGACGTTCATGCTCCATTTAAGAAGTGTAAGATCAATGGTGTCAAAAAACCGTGGATCACACTAGGCCTCCTTACACATATGAAATCTCGAGACCAGCTCTGGTATCGTGCTAAGGCTACTGGCACCCAGACTGACATCCAGGCCTACAAAACAGCGAGGAATGCCTGCACCACGGCAATCCACCATGAGAAGGCTAACTACTACAGGAATGCCTTAGCCAGCACCTGGAATGATGGGAGTAAATTCTGGCATAACCTTGCTGAAGTGACTGGAAAGGCTCCCAAAACAACACCCACAATGTTGAACATAGTACCATCACTCTTGACCATGTAATCATTGCCAATGCATTTACCACTTTTGCTGACCTTAGTCATGTGCTACCCCCTAACTTTTTTGACCCCACCAAAGTCAACCCAGCTCCTGTTAGTTCAGGTTTGCCACCAGGGCACCCTCCTTTCCATTTCAAAGCAGTCCCGGCAAGACTGGTTAAAAAACACATTCTTAAAGTGCTTGGAAAGTCTAGGGTCAGTGGCGATTCACTGGATATGAAACTTCTCGCCCTCACCAGTGATTAAGTCCTGCTCCCACTAACCAAAATTCTCAACCGCTCCCTCATGTTCTCCCAGTTCCCCCAAAAGTGGAATTCGGCAGTGGTGACTCCAATCCATAAAAGCGGTGACAAGACGCTCACTAACAACTACAGGCCTATATCCACCCTCCCCCCTCTATCCAAAGCATTGGAACGGATAGTGGCTGATCAGCTCATGGATTATGTTGAAAAATACAGCCTGCAATATTCCCAGCAGCATGGCTTCCACAAAGGGCACAGCAGTACCATGGCACTCCTCGAATTCACCACACATATCCATCATGCACTTGATCAAGGCCAGTTGGTCGGCACCTCTTTTATTGACCCAAGGCATTTGACACTGTCAATCACTCCATTCTCCTCGAACAATTATCCCTCCTTGGTCTTTCAAGTGAAACTACCATCTGGTTTCAAAGCTACCTCAGTAACTGGACCCAACAGGTCAGGATTGGCGAATTCCTCTCTTCATCCCTACCCATCCACTCTGAAGTACCCCAAGGTTCTATCCTGGGTCCCTTGTTATTCAGCATATTCCTGAACAATCCCCCTGCCTCCTGCCATGACAGAATGTTACTGTATGCAAATGATGCAGTAATCTTCACTTGCCACACTGACCCCACCTACCTTCAGTCTCAACTACAGAAAAGTTTCACAGAAGTGGAAGATTGGTTTTGCTTACATAAACTCATCCTTAACCACAAAAAAAACGAAAACAATTTTGTTCCATGGAACCCACAATTAGTAGGACCAAGAGCTCGAAATTAACAACCACGAAGGTGTCACCCTTGAGCAGATGGATATGTTTAAATATCTGGGCCTGACCCTTGACTGCTACTTCTCACATACCAAACACATTGACAAGATCACTAAAACTATGAACTCCCGCATAGGGCTACTATACAAGCATAAACATTGTCTAACAGCTGAAGCCTTGAACCTCACTATCCAGAGCTCTGTTATCTCAACTATTGACTACGGGCTCGTTATCTATGGATCTGCTACTGACACTGCACTCCAGCACATAGCTATAGCTCTTAATAAGGCATGCAGACTCCTTATTTCAGCTGCCCACCTTTCTCACACATGTGACGTCTACGAGCAGGCTAACTGGCTCCAGCTATCTGGCAGGCTAAAGTACCAGACCTGCATCCTACCTAAGAAGACATCACTGAGCCTTATGCCCCCTGGAGTCCAATCAATATTGACCCCACAACGTGTCCTCTGCCTAACTAGAAGATTGGACAGTCTAATCTTTACAATATCTTACTGCCGGACCTCTCAAGCTCAGTGTTCTTACCTTGTCAGAGCCTCAACCTGGTTCAACTTGCTACCTACAGAAATCTCCAACATTACCACAATTGGTGCTTTTAAGTGTAAACTATGTCAACACCTTGTTGCTAGTGCCTCCTGTGATTGCTTCTTATAATCCCTTCCAGGCCTTCTCCCCTTCAAGCATCTCTCCCCACTGCCTCAGCTCCTCCTCCTCCTTTCCTACCCCCATAACTGGGTAGAGGATGAATCTGTCTCCTATTCCCTTTCATCCCCCCCTCGCTATTTCCCCATCTACCACATACCCAACGCAATGTCCTCCCTATTTCTCCCCCCCAAACCACCCCCTCACTGCCACTCTTCTTTCTCCTTTCCATCTAACCCACTCCTAACAAAGCTTCACTGACCTGTACTGTATAATTAACTTGCAACACAATTCCTTGACAATGCCTTTGGCTGCTATTATTGCAACCTTACTTGCCTTTTCTGTAAGTTCCATTGTGATGATCGTGTTATGTTTTATACCTTATTGCCTTGATGTGGAACCTTTGTAAAAGAGCCCTCTGCTCAAAAGTGTCATCTGAAATACAAATAAATGTATCAGTGGAGCGAGTTTATTACAGCTGTAGCAAGAGAGAGAGAGAGTGCAGCTGTATGGTGATGGACTGTGTTGTGTACAGGTAGGAGCTGAGTTTGGAGCAGCGAGTTCAACCATGATGTGGGGGAAAAAAACAAGAACTTAAACAGAACAAAAGGCAAACTGAGATGTAGTAGGGAGAGTGAGGAGACTTTCTGTTTTATGTGACTGTGGTGGATGAGGGGCTGGCAGAAAGGAGAAGTACATGGGGGGGTTGACAGTTTTTATGGTTCCCGATAGGTTTTATGCTAATTAGGGAGCAGGGCACTGTGATTGACATTAAGGTGTTAAATAAATGTTTGATTGATGTTGTTAGGGTGTTAAATAAATGATGTTTGATTTATGTTGTTAGGGTGTTAAATAAATGGTTCCACGATTTAACAACCGTGAAAATAATCACATTTATTTAACAGTTTTTGTACCCACACCTATTGCACAAATCATAACCACTGAGACCACACTGACTGCGACATCACTGCATTTCTCACTGCCAGATTATTCTCTTTCACATGAAGCAGCAGGGACTGGCTCTTCTTGGTTACTAGTGATGTCACAATTTCTTGCATTTTGATTGGTGACTTTTGAAACTTACTACTCGGGCTACAAGAGTTGTGGTGCCTTTATGTGTTTGGTCACATTTCTGATGATGTATTGCGAGAAACAGAATTATTTTTTTTAAAACCTCCAAATAGAGTGTTGCTGCACACCTCATCCCAGTACTGTCAGGTGGATAGTCTTCTAATTAGCAAACAGAAAAGAAAAAAAATACTTCAGATATAAATAGTGCTAGCTGACTGCACCTGAAAATTACTATTAATTTCAGGCAGTATGCTAGCTCTTCAAGAGCAGGGAATCTTACAAAACAGATTCATAAGAAATCCTTTCTCAAGTGGTTCAACAATATAGAAGGGTGCTGGAAGATGGTAAAGCTGAGGGGGCTGAGAATCAAAAGGGCACTTATGAGGGTACAAAGGGCACTTTTTCTGTACTAGTTTTTGCCATACAGGAATAAAAAGTGGAGTGGCTACTGCCCCTTTGCCCCCCCTCCCCGGTTCTGGCACCTATGACAATATACCAGTAAGAGTAAGTCTGGATATGAAAACAAATGTGAATGCAGATCCTTTTCTAGAGTTGATCAGTAACCATCAGCTGGTATTTATGAATGGTAGATTGCAGGATGACAGAACAGGTAACTGTACCTATTTTTCTGAACAAGGGACTTCAGTTACATATTATCTTTTATGTCAGCCTAATGATTTAGTCAAATATTCACAAATGATGATCATTGCTAAGGCTGAAAGTGATTATTTTCCTTTGATCACTATATGGTTGGTCAATACAGCACATGTCAGGTTAGAATCGGAATCTGGGGGTGGGTTGGAAGTCCCCTGGTAGAGTGGAGCTTGGGGATCTGGGTCAAGTTGGTTGGGGGTGAAGCATCTGCTTGGGAGAGTAAAGAATAAATTGTATATAAAAAAAAAAGAAACCTGGGATCATAATTAGCAATAAAAAGGTATATTGCTCGAATCAAGTGACATCAGATTGCCAGCAATTTCTGGAACTTAAATATAATTTTTTTTTGTGCTCCCCTCCTACAGACCGGCTTCCATCGGCCCAAACCTCCATGCCCAGCACCGTCACCCACTGCCTTCGGGACTTACCTTCCTCAGTATTTCTCCCTGGCTTACCCACCAAGGTGGGGCCTTCAGGAGGTAGCCCTTACCTCCCAATGGATGGCTGAACTCAGTGTCTGGGGTTGCCAGGGGTCAGCGGTGCAGGGCCTATAGTGTGAGGTGGGTGGCATCCTATATGGCTCAGGTGTTTTTCTGCTTTTCTCCTCTGGGAGGTGAGGAGTGCAAGGACATCAGGGGTGCACACGCCAATGCCTGCCCCACCTCCTGAAAATGCGAGCTCCAGCCGTCAGAACCCTGGCCTCCACTAGGGGTCAGGTGAGTGCCAGGATCTTTCCCCACTCACCCACCAGAGGAGGAGAGCAGTCCGTAAGATGCTGAATCCTCCTCTCCCTTGGCAGGCCCTCCAACGCCCAGACTTACTTCCAAACCTGGGTCATCAGCATTGCAAGCAATAGCACTACCACTGCACCAGTGGGCCAGCATTTAAAAATTATTTGGAACTTGCTGTAAATGATGACCAAATGGAAAATAAACACTATAACCAAGCAGTTGAGACATATTTAAACCCACATTCACAAATATTGCTTTAATAGTGGTTGCAAGCTTAAAAAAACACTGGGGAGAATTCTCTTTTTTCATTAAAAATATCCCCTCCAGAGAAAATAAAAGAAACCTGAGCATTTTTAAGAAAAAATATAGGGTATATACTAAAACAGCAAAAGATGAATAATCTGCAGAGCTATGGGAAGAAAAATGTTGGTGGTGTGGGAGCAAGTTCATAAGACTTGTGAGACTGTCACAGGATCCAAGATCTTGTCTCATTTTACTTTTATATTAGGGGTCTCCTCACAGCTACAAAGCCTTTCTAAGAGCCCGTTTAACTGGGTCTCGTCAACTTCCTTGGCTCTCAAGAGATTGGTTCTATTGCACTGGAAGCTACAATCCGCACCTTCCGTGTTTGATTGGTTTAATAATATGTCCGCTGTAGCACAAAATGAGAGAATTTGCCATCTCTTGCATAACCAGATGTCTAGGTTTACTGAAACCTGGTCACCCTTTCTAGAACTGAAACTCTGCCCTTAGATCACAATTTATTTTCTATCCATATGTATTGATGCATAGACTTTTATTACAGCTTGTTTACATAATTGCTTGTTTACACCTGTTTCAGAATAGTCTGCAAATGGGTGAATGATGCAGCTTCAGTATTAGCTCTTCCAATGTGATTTAATGTTCAGCAGATGTACTGTATCTCCAGTGATTCTAAATGTTGTGAATTCCCGTTCACTCGTGATAGCAAATGTAATATATTTTCTTTTTTCAAAACCAAAAAATTACTGAATTAAAAAAAAAGTTGGTGGTGAATCTGGGGATGATAAAAGTTTTTTTGAGACTTGTGGCCAATTGCACGTTGAATTACAAAACCCAAATTGACAGTTATATTAACCCCTATACACGGGGTTGTGTTTTTCCCTTCATCCTGTATAACCCCGATGACTTTTTGTACTATAACAATTTTTGCAGAGTATGACAAAATTCCCCAAGTTTTCAATGGTTTCAGGAAATAAAAGTCTTGGAAGCCATTCTAGCAACTAAAAGTAATAAGGCCCAGGCCCAGATAACATTCCAGCGGATTTCTATAAGCTGAACCTCGAATGCTGGAGTACGGTGCTTTCTTCTTTAATAAATGTATCCAACATAATTATTGTCCTCCCTCCTTGGAAAGGCAATTATATTGTACCAATTCATACAAAAGGTGACTCAACTAACCCTGCTGTGTATAGGCCTGTTAGCCTCACAGATATAATGGCTAAATTATACGCCAGAGTTCTCTTGAGCGGGTACAAAAATCCTATGAAAATAATGACCCTTTATCCAAGTTCCAAGCTGGATTTAGAGAGGGCAGTAGCTTGACAGGCAACTGTTTCATCTTTGCTCATCTTGTCGGGAAATACATTACGATTAGGAAGAAGAAACTTTACCATTTTCATTGATTTCAGTTCTGCCTTTGACACCTTGTTTAGAAGCAAACTCTGGGGGGAAAAAGGATTCAGTGGCATTGATTCAAGAATCTTTATATGAATACATGGACCAAGATAAAATATAAGGGAAGTGGTAGCCTTACTGATATGGTGTGAAGCAGGGATGTGTGTTGGCCCCTATTCTTTTTAACATCTATGTAAATGATATTCTAATTACAGCTAAGACGTGAACATTTTCACTCTCCTACGATTTGACAGCTTGATATCCCAGTTTTGGCCTATGCAGATGATCTCCTTCTCCTTTCATTCTCCCAAGGAGGCAAAAAAAAAAAAAATTGGACAAGTTGGTGAAACTATGTGACCACTCTGAAGTTACAATACAGTTGTCCAGATCCAAAACATTATTAGGGGCAATAAAACCAGTTTGAAATTGTTCATTAATGGGAAACCATTTGAGACTGTTAAGTCTTGCCAATATTTAGGAGTCATGTTCACAAAATTTCTTTTCCATAAAAATGTTTTCCTCCCTGCACGCAGAGGGGAGGCTTTTCAGCCCAGTCCCTGGCCCCCTGCATGGCTTCCTTACCATCCCAGTTACCTACCTGGTCTTATGGGGCCCCACAAGCTTCCCCTTCACAGCAAGTCAGAGAGGGGAGGGCCATCCTCTCCCCCCCCATTCAACATATCTGAGGCAGACCCGCATGGTGACCGGGCAGTGTTACAGGTACAGAGCAGCTGTACTGGGTTTCACAGAGCCACTCTGATGCCATTTTCACATTTTTCTCCAACCCCATTGCAAAGTGCCATACTTGTGCATGGAGGTGCACCCATCTGTCATGTCCCTGTAGTTCCCTTACCGTACGTGCCTCCTTAGCACTGCTCTACCCCCAGGCCTGCATCTGGGGCAGCCTAGGCTGGGCCAACATGCCACCCCTCCCTGGAAGAGGAGAGCAGTCCCTTGGATACTCGATCCTCTCCCTCCCCGGACAACCCCAGAGAACCTGAATCTGTTCCTGAAACCTGGTTGCTGGCATGGGAAGAGGTAAGGCGCTCAGGGCACCTCAGCCCTCTGCACCACTGGGCCAGCTACACAATTTTTCATGAAATTTGCATATTACGATCCTGATACAGGATAGCAAGCAATTAGAGTTCTTTTCAGATTTAATACTAAGTGTGGTGATGAGACTGTATCCCCAATACTTAAGGCACTTAGAGAAAAACGTACGTTAGTGCGATATGGAGAGATAGGAACATAGAATAGAAAGCGTTTTAAATATATCTATAAAAGGCTATTAGGCCTTCCATTGGCTGTCCCATCTTGCTTAGTTGGGGCAGAACTGGGAGTCCTGTTTATATTAAAGTTTTTATCACGTCAGCAATATCTGCTTACTGGATCAGACTCACAAATCTTTCCACAGAGATATTATCTTATATGGCCTTGAATGAAAAAAAATTTCACTTTATAGTAAAAATTGCATTTCTCCATGGCTTCACTGGGTTAAAAATGAGCTTGCCATCAACAGATATGTTTGTCTTTGGTATTTTGTGAGTAGTGGGATTAAAATTAGCTATAAATATTAAAAGGATTATTAAGCAAACACTCTCAGATATCACCTGCCAGTTTGATATGGAAAAAAATTTGAAAACTGAAATGTTACAGCTGGTTAGCTAACAACAAAAAACAAAATTCCTTAAAACCATATCTGAATTTAAGGAATGACTCAGTTGAAACGAGGATTTTTACAAGATATCGCTTTGAGTAAAATCTTAGAAAACAGCTACTCTAATAAACAAGTAGCCTCTGTTTTAGAGGTATACAAATTTAATATTGGATGTAGTGAAAACTTATTTCACGTTGCTGTTACCCATCCTTGGTATAATAATATCAGGAAAAGTTATGGGAAGTTCTTTGTAAAATGCCATTTTCCTACTAAATACATTTTGGACCAAGTATTTAATTCGGAAGATGCTCAAACTTTAGAATCTATGGCTAAATATTTTTGGGCTGCATTCATGACTAGAGAAAAGTGATGATAGAACAGTTATGCAAGAACTTACCATAACAGTAGATCTTCGTGGGGATCTCTTTCATCAGGTCACGCCTATAGGACAATGAGCCGTCAGGTTCTAGGACCACATAGAAGCTTTTGCCAGCAGTTCACCAGGGGCCACCCATGGCTACTACACACATCTTAGTAGAGGTATTGGATGACACTGAAATAGAGCCCAAGTGGACACTGGCGACTTTGGATATCAAATCACTATACACAAACATACCACGCACTGAGGGACTGGAAGCACTGCGTGAGGCATTATGTGAGCACACAACATATCATACCACATTCATTGAATTCATTATAGACCTTACAGAAATAGTTCTAACTAAAAAAAAAGTTTCTTTTCTGCCCAAGATTTACCAACAAATCAAGGGTATAGCAATGGGAGCAGCAATGGCTCCCAACTATGCCACCATTTATCTGGCCTAATGGAAAAAAAAAAAAATATATATATATATATATATATATATATATATACACAGTATATATACACACACACATATGACCCCAACACAAATCCAAATTATGAACAACTTGATTTCTATTATCACTTTATTGATGATATTATATTCATTTGGAAAGGGGAGGACACAGACCTGGGGAAATTTGTTGAATACCTTGAAGGAACTAACCCCAGCCTTAAATTTACCCTGACATCCGGTAACACAAAGAACTTCTTGGATCTGGAAATATCAAAGAATGGGGAAGGGGGAGTCAGCTGCCGGTGAAGCAGTTGGATTTCTGCTTGTGACGCCGGTGACCCGGGTTCAGGAACAGACCCAGGGAGCCAGAGGGCAGCCGGGGGAAGGACTGACCACCCTCAGAGCTGCTGCTCTGCTCTGGGGAGGGTTGGTGTGTCTGGCGCATGAAGGACACCTGACAGAAGCTGGGGGAATCACAAGCACCAGTGCCTACAAGAGGGGCGTGGCAGATGCAGGTCATTACTGCATGTCCCTGCCCCTGGGGTAAAGCCAGAAAAACCTCATTGGCTGCTACGGATGATGTGCGTGCCTAGGACCATGACCTTTATTGCTCTGCCTACCCCCGCTGACCAATTACGGCTCTAATGTGCCATTCTACCCAGAACCCTGCCAAGGGGGGAAGCCAGGGAGGCCATGCCAGTTGTTACTGGCACCTTTCCTGAAGAAGACGGGCTGGACCTGGGCATTGGCCCCACCCTAAAGAGGTAAGTCAGGGGGTATCGGCTGGGGGAGGAGAGTGAGGATGTAGTGTGCAAGAAGGTGCGAAGGGGCAGGTGGCCAATGGCAAAAAGAGAAAAAAAAATGGGGACTCTGTACCAATCTCATTAGGAAAAACACAGACAGAAACTCTATACTACACTTACAGAGCTGCCACCCCAGGCATGTGACATGCAACATACCTGTGGGCCAGTACATGTGTGTTAAACGTAACTGTAGCACACCGGAAATGTATAACAAGGATGCTGAAACCCTCACTAGGAGGTTCCAAGAGAGGGGGTATAGCCAAATATGTTTAGACACGGCTAGACAGAAGGTGGATCAAATGGATAGCCAAACATTGCTTGTAACATACAAACAGAACAGAAATAGGGAAAATAGGAATAGACATAGAACTGATAAGAAATTTTGTGGCCCCAATCTAATTACTACAGGCCACTGATCCAGAAGACATCAGAAGAAGAAACTGGCACATTTTGGGTGTTGAACCAGCCCTCAAGGATGTAGTTGCTTGTGGTCCTGTGATTACATATCATAAAGGCAAAAAACTTTCAGACATCTTGGTGCACAGCCTGGAACCAGTCCCAAAGAAGAAAGACAGACTTCCTGCCAGGGTTCTGTAAGTGTGGGAACTGTTCAGCCTGTGAACACATTAAGGTGGGAGCTGAACTGACATTCACTAGGATAGATGAATGTCTCAGGGTAACTTCTTTTATTTCCCGCAGGACTGAGTCAGTTGCGCACATTGCTATTTGTAACTGCGGATGCTTCTATATGGACAAAAGTCGCAGAAAGTTCAAGGAAAGGATTCTTGAACATTTAAGGCATATTAAAAATGGATCCATTGAACATGCAGTAGTACATTGCAAAAGGGCAGGATCAGGACATACTTTTTCCTTCAGGGGACTTGAAAAAGTGACCATAGATCCCAGAGGAGGGGACCTTGACAACAAACTTCTGTGCTGTGAAACATACTAGCAATATAGACTTAAGGCTGCTAGTTACCAGACCTAAATGGTCACTTCCAGCTGGCACCTTTCTTGGGGAAGAATTCTGATGTTTATTTTCCATGTTAGGGTTTAATCAGCCTGTACTTAACACACAGATCACAGACTAAGTCTGTGCATACTTATTTATACATCTATATATGTTTTTAATACTGTTTATTTCCTGCTCATTTATCTCCCTTCCCTCTCTCCCCACACCCATACCTATATTACGTGCTATATATAAAACTGTATGACTTGTAATAGTGAACCATGGTAGCACTTTAACAGAAAGAGTTTTATTACACATATGGACTGCTGTTTGGGGCATTAGCACTTTGATAAAAAAAAAAAAAACTTGCTTATTGCACAAATGAATTGAGGTTTGTGGTACTAAGAGGGTGCATCATTTATCATGTTATTTATCTTTTTATAACATCATTGATAATTGTAGATCGTCTATGTTACTCTTTGATATACTGACATATAGACATGTGGTCAGGCAGTGCTGCAGTACTGTGGGCAGTTACCACTTTAGGGAGAGGGGCGTGTACTATGTATGCATGTTACACATACGAGGCTATGACAGCACTCCTATGTCTTTGAAAAAGTGTCAGAGCGACACAAAATGTCAACCACATGACTTTATGGAGGGGCGCTACTCCCAGTTTTACTTCTCCGTAGTCTGTTCTACTAAAATAAAGATTTAATTGTGTCCAAACGAGTGGCCTTTGAGTTTCTCAGTTAGTGGAGTCACTCATTTGTACCTGCATTCCTGCTCCACTAGCCTTTGGCTTCTATGGAGTGTTCTTGAGCCGCCACATTAGGACAATAAGCCGTCAGGCTCGGACCACACAGAAACTTTTGCCAGCAGCTCACCAGGAGCTGCCCACAGTGATGTCTGATGTCACCATACTAATATAAGCATGGGCAGCCCTGTCCCCCACATCAGTTCCCCGCTGGAGACCATGCATGGAGGATCTCCCACTAGGGAACCAAGAGGGCGAGAGAGAGAGAGAGAGAGAGAGAGAGTGTGTGTGTGTGTGTGTGTGTGTGTGTGTGTGCGCGGCGTGCGCAGGTCCTGAGAGAGAATGGACATAGAGGGCCACTCTCCAAGAAGCCAGGAGAGAACACATGATGCCAAGAATGAGTAGTGGTCAGGGACAGCCAGGAAGCTGGCCTGGAGAAAGACCCAGGCAAAAGCCATTACACTTAAGAAAGGCTCTATATCTCCCAAAGAAAAAAAGCCAGGCGAAATCCACCCCTGGAGAACTAAAGAGAGAGAGAGAGAGAGAGAGAGAGATGGGTGCCCAGCTATTTGGAGAAACTGGGAGAACAGGCACACCACTCTGGAGAAAAAAACAGAAGTGAAGAAGCTCTGAGCACAAGGGGGATGGAGGGTGGGTGGGCATGACCTGATGAAAGAGATTCCCTCAAAGATCTACTGTTACTAATTTCTTACATAACTATTCTGTCTTCTTCGGGAACACCTCTTTCATCAGGTCACACTTAAAGGACAAGTCCCAAGCAGTACTGACAAGAAGAGTCAGGGTGACAGGAGGCTAGAGGCCTAAGAAAAAGGCCTTGAAGCACAGGTAGGCCAAATCCTGCCCTTCTCCTTGAGGCAATGTCCAGACTGTAGTGTTTGGTGAAAGTGTGGACAATACTTCAAGTTGCAGTGGCACAGATTTCTGCAGTTGAAACAAGCAACAGAGATGTCTATGCCTCTGGTTGAATGGCCATGAACAACTCCAGGATGTTCCTTACCATACTTTCTGTAACAAAAAGTGATACAGTTGGCCAACCAGTTGGACAGACACTGTTTTGAAACTGGTATTTGCTCTTTCCCAGGGGCAAAGAAAACAAAAAGCTGCGAGGGCTTCCTGCAGTCCTTTGTACGACAAGTATAGTAACGAAGAATTCCTAGCACATCTAATGTATAGAGCAATGTGTCCCCTCGATATGCATGCTTTGGATAGTAAGCTGGTAGGTGGATGATTTGATTCAAGGAAAAGTATAAGCTACAGAACGCAAAGACAGCTTCCATGGTGATCAGATGAGCACTTGTCAACAGTGGGAAAAGGACACGGATGCCCATGCTTGTATAGGGATGGCAACACCAGATGTCACCATGGGCAGCCCCTACTGAACTGTTGGCAAAAGCTTCTGTGCGGTCCTAGAGCCGGACAGGCTCATTGTCCTATAGGTGTGACCTGATAAAAGAGATATCCCCAAAGAAGATCTGCTTCTCACCAATGCTACCAGTTCTATGAAGATATGTTTTAGCTGTAACCCATGATGTGTGGGATTGCTCTGTGTCATGCTGATTTGGTATTGCCCTATATTTGCTGATCAGTTAGGTCTAGGTGAAATTGACTCATGGGAGTCCGACAGGATATCGATAAACATTTTTTCGAGTTCTGGACACAGGTCCAGATTACATGCTTTTATTCACCATTCGCTAATACAGTAGTGGGTTCTGAAACTTGGAGTTCTGTGTCCCTCTGGGGCACTGCCATTTGATGTCCATGCTGACTATATAAGCAATAACCCATGACAGGGTGTAGAGTTATAGGCATTTAATCCACGCCTGGGGTGCATTGTGAGGCAGAAGGCTGCAGGCAGAGTGTCCTCACAGCATCCCAGGTGGATCATCTCTTCCTGTCATGGGCAATGCTAACATGGGTTACCTTGTGCATACGGTACAGCCCCCCAAAACCAGTGGCTCTGCTTGTTTTAATGCTAGAAAGGGATTTTATCCTTTCACCTTGAAAAGTAGTCCCTGACAAAACATCCATTCTGTTGCTTTTTGTGGATGTACAACTGCATTACAACTTACCAGACTGTGCATGACACAGGGCTGAAGATACCCATAATATAAGGGCCATTCGAGACTGACTACTTCTGGAGCAGCTGCTAACTGTGGAATAAACTGCAAGTTTAATCCACGGTTGCAGCGCAGTGTGTACTTACTAGAATGTTTGAACACTTGAACTGTCACACTGCTGGCGGATAGGCCATCAGTGATACAGTGAGGCTTGTGCGCGCTCTCCCTCTCTCTCTCTCGTGTGTCTCATACACAGACACACAACAATACCAAGTGTTTGCACTTTCAGCTTGCTCTTCCTTGTCACTGAACCCGCAGACACACACTGAGAGAGCGAGCAGCGGAACATGCTGCTATGGCCACGTATGACTGCGGTGAGCGACATGCGGCCATGGCCATGGAGGACTGGGGCGAGCTGCTTGCAGTGGTCTGTCCATGTTACAAAGTGCTGCAAACAGAAACAGAGAAAACAGGAACTGTGTTCTGCATCTTGTGTGGGGAACATGACCTGTCACTGCTGTCAACTGCTCCCGCACTCTCTTTCTCTGTCTGTGGCTCTCCCGGTTTGCATGCAAGATCTGCTGCTGTGCACCCTGTAATAAGGGTAGTGTGTCTTGCTGTTTCTGTGTTGCTCCCATCTGTCTATCCCACTATCAGTGCACACGGTCAGTTGCCCACACAACAAACTGCACCCAACAAAGGGGATTCTGTTCTTTTACAAATCATTGTATCCTGCACGCCGCACCAAGACATTGCCACAACTATCACATCCATGCCCTGGTCCCATTGTGAAGCCTGTATGTTGACACTCCCTTGCAGAACACCCCCACCCCCAGGACACCGCTGAAATACAAGTCAGGAGGACGGAGAGCAGACACAGCCAGGGGTTGGGAAACTCTCTCTTGCACTCTGTGTCTGACATACCAGTTGGGAGTAAGAAGGATGGGGGGGGGAGCAGCCACCACCAGGGACTGGAGGAAGGGGAACACACTGTCTCCCCCCCATGCCTGCAGATACCCATGGCACAGAAGCATGGAAGACAGAGACACAGACCGCTCACACTCCGGTGTGTGTGTGTGTGTGTGTGGGGGGGACAATTACATCACCTGCCACAGCTGACAGCAAAACACCACAGCCAACATACAGTACTGTGCAACCTGGGGCGCTCTCACTTCCCCACATCCTTCAATGGCTGCTTCTGTAGCTTCAGTTCCTGAACTCAGCAACGAGTGCCGACGGCCCTTGCTCCGAGTTCCTCCGTGGAACCATGCATTAAAAAGGGAATTTAACGCAGGGCCATGCAGAGGGACTCCACCAATGGGATTGCACATATTTATGAACCCATGCTATAAAGTTCATTAGGACTGGGTATAACTAAGGGTTATTCTTCCTTGGTATACATGCTTGTTAGAAAGCATTATTTAAGCAGCACTGCCTAGATCCAGCTGTCTGTCAGAAATGGGCTGGCACTTGATTATGTGCAATAACATGGCTGTGGGGGGTTGACCTCTCTTTCAGATGGAGTGGTCTTTGTATTTCTGACTTGCACAGACTCACTGTATTTATTGCACACTATGAATTGTAATAATTGTGTATTTATGTTTTATTGATACTTTGTGCATTGTAAAGGCTATTTTAGCTGACCAATAAAAATGTATCTGGCATTGTTACAATAAAATGAAAGGAATAATCATGAAAGTTGAATCCATTTCTGATTTGTGATGATATCTCAGTTTGTTGCAATAAATCAGAACTAACACACAGGATCAGCAACATCTCAACATTTGTGGGCCATTTTATAATTGCAATAATATATTCCTGCGTGCGTATATATTGGGATGCTGTCACTTATCAGGAGGTTGAGGGCACCTGAGGCATGATGCTACCTTATGACAGTTTATCCCATTCACTCTGATGTGTATTACTGCTTATATTTCCATAATATATTTTATTAAATTTTAAACACTGAAAAGCAGGTACATCTAATTAATCCAATAAGATGGAAATACATATCTTTATATATGTAAGCATTCCAGAAAATGCTATAAGGAATTTGAGGCTATGGGCACGTTTTTCTGCTTCATGCCTCCAGACTGTAGGTACAAATCACTGAAATGGTTGTGCAGCTGTAACAACCATTATGGGCTTCCATCTTTTTTTCAAAGCTCACTTTTTTTTTTTTTTTTTTTTTTTGTAACAGTCACCATCATGGGCCCCACACTCAAGGGTAGGGCTAGTCCAAATGTGCACTTTGTGTGCAAAAAAAACATATTGGTTTACTGTAGTATAGTGGGTTGTATCTGACAAATTTTGCTTGGTTCTAGGCAGACATCTTCCATTACTAGAAATCCCAGAATCCCTTGCAGCTGACACCAGAGCAGTTCAACAGCATGCAATCCATGTTAGAGTTTATATAAGCACTGTTCCTTTGTTTGCTGGTCCTGCAATCCTACCTGGGCTATGTAGGAGTCCAAATCCTCCCCAACTATGCTACTGGTTGGCGAGTCCTTTGCTCTAGATCCTCTGGTCATTGCTAACACCTTCAATGATGGCGTCCACTGACCTAAGCAGCGTTCTCCTCCCGGACTTTTTCCTGGATACTACCTCCACTACCCCCTGTGGCTATCCTACCCCTTCAAGTCGCCCGCCCTTCTACTTCAAAACAGTTAAGTTGCATGAAGCCCAGAAACACATCACCAAGGCAATTCCAAATCAAGAACTAGTGATGCCAAAAAGGAGCAGTAGTCATTTTTCAGGGAGGCGTGGAGTGGAGATCTCCCGGTGGCTTGGGTAGGCCAGAGCTGCAGGCAAAGAGCGCATCGGGGGACAGAGGAGGAGCCAGTGCTGCATCGAAAGCAGGAGCAGGGCGAGCTGGAGTTTCCGGTGGCTGCAGTCGGCGGCAGAGCAGGGTGAAGGAAAGCAGCCAATCAGGAGAGAGGGCGCAAAGTTTTGAATCGCGGCAGAGGATATAAAGCAGGCCCAGCCACTCACACAATCAGATGCCAAAAAGGAGCTGTATTTTCTTCCCACACCACCCACCTCAACCTCTATTAAATAGGCAGTGGAGGTGGAGCCTAGGAGGAGTGGCCTGACTTTAGTGGTTTTTAAATAACATGGAGAGGTTTTTGTGTACCTGATTAGGGTTATTTGACCTGACTTTAGTGGATTTTTTTTAAATAACATTGATAGAGGTTTTTTGTATTCAAAGGGCAGTTGGAGAGTGGTGGCTTTGGTGCAGGATAGTGGAGCACAGTGCATTTGGGAACTTGATGATGTGTGGTTGTTTGTAAAGGCTAGGAGAAAGGGAACTACCAATTGTAGGTGCAAAAGTGCTAGTACAGTATTATTAAAAGGGGAAAGTGACCGATGACTCAAGACAGAATAGGAATACGGCCTCAAGTTGCTAGAGTTGGCATCTTTGGGAGGGTGGTTGGATGCACGGGGTGTGGGGCAGCCATGGTACTAGACTGGGCTTGGAAATTTGGAGGTTGCCCTGTATGCCACCAGCTAGCAAAGCTCAGGAAGGAAGTGGAAGGAGTTCGGAGACAGCTGGTAGAGTGGAAAAGGAAGGGGCATGGGGTGGCCTGCAAGCATATCCGGGGGGGGTGTGAAACCTCAAGCACAAGAAGAGGAACTGGAGGTGGGCTCGAGGAACAGGGGCAGCCTGGCAGGAGGAGCCCAGAATGCGGGACTGCCCATAACACCAGCCAAGGAGAGGGTCATGGGAGACCAGAGAGAGAGAGTGGTAGTACGGGAAGAGGGCAGGGGGTAGCAGCAGGGGAGTGGGGACCCAGGATCAGCAGCTAGGGGACCGGGGAGTGAGAATCATGAACAGATAAAGGGAAAGGAGGAAGTTGGGTGGAATAAAACCAGGCAGGAAGTGGGAAAAGGGGGTTTTGGCAGGAAGGGAAGTGGAGAGGGCCTGGCAATAAAGGTCAGGGTACAAGGAAAAGAGAGAAAAGGAAGGGGGGAGATCAAAGGGAGCAATGCACAAGGAAGGGTAGCACAATAGAAGTGACAGAAAGCCAAGATTTGGGTGAGGGAGAAGAGCAGGTTGAGAAAGAGAGGATCGAAAAGCTTCAGAGGAGGGTAAGGGAGGCAAGAAGAAACCAGAAAAATAGGAAGGGACCCAGGGAAGGGTACAGATGGAGGATGAGGGGAGGAAGGCTCAGGTAGATTCGGGGAGGGGGGGGAGAAAGCAAGGGGATGAAGGAGAAGAAATTGGAAAAAAGGAGGAGAATGGCAGCAGGGAGGGGTGTCCAGGAGGAAAAGGGGATAGAGACTTAATAATGGGGGACTCTATTATAAAAGGAGTTACAAGGGGGAGAAGGGAAGAGAGAGGGAAAACAATATAGGTGGACTGCCCGTCAGGTATGACGGCTGTCAGTTATTCAGTGGATCCCCTCGAGGGGAAGGGAGATGGATAAGAAAACACATCTGATCTTCCACCTAGGCACAAATGACCTTGCAAAGAGCAGTGTGATGGAGGTGCAGGCCAGGTTTATGGTGCTGGCCAGGTTCTGCAACAATTCGGACTTCAAATCCCTGTCCTTCTCGGAGGTGCTACCTGTACCAAGGGCCAGCATGGAGGCAAGGCAAAATATTGAGGAGTTCAATGACTGACTTGTAGGTCGGTGTGCCCAGAAGGGTATGGTGTGATAGGAGATTGGGGGTCAACATGGAGTGACACGAGCCTATATGCCCCAGACAGGCGGCACCTAAATGGGAAGGGAAAAGCAGTGCTCAAATGTAAACTGGATGATTATGTGGGGAGGGAGGGATGGCAGGAAAAGCCGGCTGTTGAGGCAGGAGGCGGGGGGGAAAAGCCCTACACACACAGCAGAAGGGTAACGGAGACAAACATATAGGGAAGGAGGAGAGAGGGGCATGGAGGGTTATGTGTGTGAATGCCAGAAGTCTGGGTAGAAAGATCCCTAATCTAACGGCAACAATGGCAGAGGAGGGCCTTGACATAGGTGGGGGTAACAGAAACATGGTGCCACCAGGAGCAGGGATGCAAAATGGAGATACCAGGGTACAAATTGTTCAGGAAGGACACGGAAGGAAAGGGGGGGGTTGCATTCTATGTAAAGGAGGGTATCAGGGCATCAGAATTGCAGGGTAAGTGGGAGAGGCAGAGAGACTTTGGGTCTCGTTGGCAGTGGGGAAGGGGGAGTCAGTGCGTATGGGGGTGGTGTATAGACCCCCAGCACAGCACAAATCTGCGGATAGAAGTATGGCCGACGAGTTTGTGAGAATGGCGGCAAGGGGGGAGGTAGTGCTGATGGGGGGACCTGAATCTACCGGATGTGGACTGGAACACCCTTTCGGCTGCTTCAACCAGCAGCAGGGAAATATTGGACTCCCTGCAGTTGGCCCTCCTAAATCAACTGGTCAGGGAGCCAACCAGGGCAGGAGCTACTCTTGATCTGGTCCCGACGAATGGGGGAAGGTTGGAAGAGGTATCGGTGGGGGAACATCTCGGTACCAGTGACCACAACACGGTCAGGTTTAAAATGAGAAACACTGCAGAGGTTCACCAGTCTAGGTTAAAGGTCCTGGACTTCAGGAGAACAGACTTCAGGAGAATGGGGGAAATAGTGGAGAGGGCATTGCAGGGGGGTAGGGGAGTTGGTGGAGGTGGAGGCAAAGTGGAGGAAAATCAAGGAAGCTATTGTGGGGGCCACTGACATCTGTGCCGAGAGAGAGAGTAAAAATAGGAGGAGAAAACCTCTGTGGTATACGAGGGTAGTAGCAAAAAAAGCCAAGGACAAAAAGGAAAGCCTTTAGGAGGTTCAAGACAACTCAGACAGAAGAGAACTGGGTAAAATACCAGGTGAGCCAGAGAGAAGCTGGGGTAGAGGGAAGGAGGGCAAAGGCACAGCAGTGGAGCGAATAGCGAGAGGGGACAAAAAAGGTGATAAGACTTTCTTTCAATATGAAAATGAAAAAAGAAAGACTAGGCAGGGGATTCTCCAGTTAAGAACAAAAGAGGGGGTGGCGCTATAAGGAGACAGAGAAAAGACAGACCTATTAAACATCTCCTTTTGCTCAGTGTTCAAGAGGGAGGAGGAAGGAGGAGGAGAATAAGGCAGCAGAGCAGGAAAGGAAATGGCTGGGGAAAGGGGGGGGTGGAGATGAGGCCATTTCTCATGGAGAAAATATTGGAAGAACTGGGCTGTGTGAAGGTGGACAGGGCAATGGGGCCAGACGGGCATGGGTGTAGGCAGGCATACTCCAGCACTCCATGGTGTGCAATTTTATTTAAGGGGGGTAGTAAATAGGCTCTAAACTGCTTCCTTTTTCCATGAAATCTAACAAAGAAAATACTGAACCTTTCTGTAATTTTATTCATAGGGGTCAAAACTAGAAGAACTGGTCACTAATACTTTCTTTGCATCTCAAGGACAATACAACTTTACAGGCTGTGGGCTGGTATGTGGGTGTCTTAGGGAACAATGCATGGCATTTGTATTTACCCATGCATGGCAACAACCAATGTCATGAGATACAAAAGTTGTATTTATTGTACTAAATGAGGCAACAAACATGGTCCTGGTGTACATCTGGCTACACCCAGGGGGGGGGGGTAGCAGTGAGTCCACTTGGTGTGCAACTCTAAAATCCCTGGCTACACCCCTGCAGATGGGGTGCACCCAAGGGTGTTAAGAGAGCTAAAGGAGGTATTGGCGATTGGCGGTATCCTTGACTGCACTCTTCAATCGGTCCCTGAAAACAGCCTGAGGTGCCTGAGGACTGGAGGCTGGCAAATGTGGTCCCTCTGCATGGGGAGGAAGTGGGAAGTTACCGGCCCGTGAGCTTGACATCAGTGGTAGGCAAGCTCATGGAGAAGCTAGTAAAAGGCAGGATCACCAGCTACCTGGAGACAAACGGCTTGATGAATCCAAGACAACATGGTTTTACTAGGGGCAGATCCTGTCAAACAAATTTGATAAGAGTTTTTTGCCGGGGTCACCAAGGAAATCGATCAAGGTAGAGTGGTAGATGTAGCTTATTTGGGTTTCAAAAAGGCGTTTGACTCAGTGCCTCATGGGAGGCTACTGTGTAAAATGGCAGGACTGGGGATGGGGCAGAGGGTAGTCAAATGGGTGGGAAACTGGCTGGGGAAAAGGAGGCAGACAGTCATAATAAATGGGATGGCATCCGGGGAAGGCAAGGTCATGAGCGGGGTCCCCAAGGGATCAGTGCTGGGGCCCCTACTGTTCAATATATTCATAGGGGACATCATGGAGGGCCTTGAGGGGGGTGTTTGTTTGCAGACGATATCAAAATCTACAATAGGGTGGACATGAAGGAAAGGGTGGAACAAATGCAGAGAGACTTGTTGAGACTTGAGGCATGGTCAAAAAGGTGGCAGCTTGAATTCAATACAGAAAAATGCAAAATCATACATCTGGGCTACAGAAATTAGAAGGCAGGATACCGTATGGGGGCAGAGAGCTGGAGGAGACTGAGCAAGAAAGGGACCTAGGCATCATTATATCCGGGGACCTGAAGGTGGAAGGGCAGTGGCCAGGGGGAGTGGAATGCTGGGATGCATCGGAAGGGGGATCACCAGTAGGAATAGGGAGGTCACAGTACCCTAGTACCCTTGTACACCCATTTGGTTAGACCACACTTGGAGTACAGAGTCCAGTTCTGGAGGCCATACCTCAGGAAGGATGTGGGGAGGATAGAGAGGGTTCAGAGGAGAGTGACAAAAACGGTAAAAGGGTTAAGCCACGTATCCTATGAAGAAAGGTTGAGAGATTCGAACATGTACTCCCTGGAGCACAGAAGGGAGAGGGGGGGACATGGTTGAGACCTTCAAGTACCTTAAGGGTATAAACAGGGTGCCAGTGGAAAGCATCTTCCAGATGAAAAGAAGTCAGAGGACGAGGGGGCATGGCCTGCAGGTGGAAGGAGGACAGTTCAGGGGTAACATTAGAAACTACTATTACTCAAGAGAGAGTGGTAGAAAAGTGGAACAGACTCCTAGAAGCAGTTGTTGGAGAGGAAACAGTGGAGGGATTCAAAAGGGCATGGGACAACCACATGGGAGTGTTAAGGGGGGGAGGCACAGGTCCAAGCAGATAGTTGAGCAAATGGGCAGACTTGGTGGGCCTAGTTCGGTCCTTTTCTGCCGTCACACTTGTATGAATCTATAGTGGGAACTCACTAGACCTCAAACTGCTACCCTTCACCCTTGAGGTCCTAGTCCCGTTAACACATATTCTCAACCTCTCCCTTAGCCACAGTCAGTTCCCCGACAAATGGAAAGCTGCTACAGTTACACCAGTCCACAAAAGCGGGGATAAGACCTTCCATGGGAACTATCGACCAATTTCTATTCTACCTCCTCTCTCCAAGGCTCTTGAACGCATAGTGGCCGACCACCTCACCAGATATCTGGAAAAACACAATCTCTTATGTACACAACAAGGTTTCAGAAAAGGACACAGTACCTCATCTGCCTTACTGGAATTCACTGAAGCACTACACAGCACCTTGGATAAGGGTCATCTAGCCGGGGCAATATCTGTCGATCTGACTAAGGCATTTGACACTGTCCACCATCGTCTGCTGATCAAACAACTCCAGTTTACAGGGCTCTTCCCCGGCGCTGTAGCATGGTTCAATAGCTACCTGCAAAATCAGTAGCAAAGAGTAAAAATTGCAGGTGTCCACTTAGATTGCAGACCGGTCCGCTCTGGAGTCCCTCAGGGGTCCATCCTGGGCCCACTACTTTTCAGCCTTTTCCTTAACACCCTCCCAAAATCCTGCCCAGAACAACTCATCCTCTATGCAGATGACGCTGTAATCTTCCTGCCACAAGGACCCTGTGATCCTACAACTCAATCTTCAGCAAGGCTTTGCCTCTGTGGAAAACTGGTTTAGCAGTCATAAGCTGGTCCTCAACCACAAAAAAACCAAGGCAATGCTCTTTAACAGCCCTCACAACAGACATAAACTTCACCCCCTCATTATTTCAACCTGCCTTGGAAATGCCCTTGAACAGGTGCAGTCATTCAAATACCTAGGGATATCTCTGGAAAATCTTTCCTATGTGGACCACATAGACGATGTTGCCAAAGTTCCCAACATGTGTTTAGGCCTGCTATACTGTCACAGACATCTCCCGGTGGAAGCTCTTAAGACCGCTGTTCAGAGCTCAGTGGTCTCCATCATTGCCTACGAACTAATCATCTACAGCTCTGCTTCCTCCACTGCCTCAGACGAATATCGACATCCCTTAACAAGGCCTGTAGGCTCACCTCTGGTGCCCATCTCACACATACATGTGACCTCTATGCCCAATCTGGATGGCTTCAGCTTTCCAACCACATAAAGTATCTAACCTGCATCATAGCAAAGAAAGTTACCACGGGCCTCACCCCTCCTGGAGTCCAAGTCTTACTGAGTCAAAGACTGAATCCTCGAACCACCAGGGGCTCTGAATCCCAGCTCCTCCAGGTCCCCCGCTGTTGCACCTCCCAGGGCCAAAGTTCCTTTGCCCACAGGGCACCCAGCTGGCTAAATGAGCTCAGCCCTGACATCTCCTCCAATACCACTCTTGGCTCTTTCAAATCTAAGCTCCACCTCCATCTCACTGCCTCTAGCTCCTGTGACTGTTACCTATAGTCACCACAGTCCACACTCTGTGCTCATCCTCCTTAGCACTTATTTATCCGTCTTTCTCCACTTCCTCCCTCCCCTCCAAAAGCACTTCACCTATGTTTAGCTATGTTACTCTGCTCTGTGCTGTCAACAAGGGCCCCGGCAGCTCTCACCCCCCCTTATGTGACCTTGTCGCACTTTGTGTTTCCTTCATCCCCTCTTCCCTCCTCTCCACCCTATTCCAGTATGTTACCCTGTCTTCTCCTATGTTACCTCACCCTAGTACTGTTTATCCTGTTTATTGCATTGTTTCTCCCATGGTTACTAGTTCGTCTACTGTATTGTATTGTCCTGTTTTATGACATGGAACCTTTGTAAAAGAGCCCTGGTTCAAAGGTGTATTGTAATCCTAGACTTGAAGAAATAATGTAGTCACGGAGGACTGTACTTCACTCCTGGAGAAAAGCAGACCTGGAAAACATCTGATGGGAGATTATAAAAGCTTTAACATTCACTGCAGGCTATTGAATCTCCCACTAATGCCTACTGCTGTGACGTCAGCTGCAGGGAATTCTGGGATTTGGAGTAATGGAAGACGCCAGCCAAAAACAAAGCAAATATATTCTGAAATAATCTACTATACTACAGTAAACTTAAGTAAACCATAATGTTTGCACAAAAAGTGTACACTGGAACCAACCTCACAACTGAGTGTGGGGCCCTTTGTGCTGACTTGTTATTAATTATTATACAGAACAATGGGACATGTACAGTACACACATTCATTACGTAGATAAGACAAAGGTTCAGTACTGTAAGAAGTCTTGAAAACAAACTGGAATTTTAGCCTTGTCAGAAAACTATTTAAAAAGAAGCTGGCACTTCAGAGGGAACTTTGGAAACCATTATATTTCCCCATCTTTTCTTTATGTCTGTTCATGCATTTAGTACGCTTGGTGGCAATGTACTGCAGCAGCAGTTAGGAAGAAAAGCAGTGTGTATGCTCCCAAACTGATGCATGTCCTGCAGTCCTACCTGGGCCAAGTAGTCACAGAGGACTGTACTTAGACCTGGAAACTATCTGATGGAAGATTATAAAAGCTCTAACAGGCTACTGAATCTCCCACCGATGCCCACTGCACATGTATAGGTTGCACAGGTTGTGAAGTCTCATGCCCAGCACAAAGTACGACAAGTAAACAAATCATTGTGTGGGTGTGAGCTGAAAGGACTAAACCAGAACAACAGTTGCCTTTTGACTGGATTCCGATTTTTGGATTTGGATACTTCAGAATTAGACCAAAAAGCTAGGATTTTCAGATATAGTTGCCAAAAATCCTAATCAACTGGATTCTGATCTCATTTGGATTATGAAATCTGAAATGTGAAGTTCTCAGCGCAGGCAGGAAGTTGAAGCTGTTGATATTCTGTACTTGGATCAGAATCAGATATGGACTCGGGTACTCCAAAAATCTGAAAAAGGGCAGACTTCATTGGGGAGGGGGTACCTGATGGCCTAGTGGGCAGCACTGCAGGGGACTGCACAATGGCCCAGTGGGTAGCATTGCAGGGGGCCGTACAATGTCCCAGTGGGTAGTGTTGCAGGGGGCCGTACAATGTCCCAGTGGGTAGCGTTGCAGGGGGCCGTACAATGGCCCAGTGGATAGCACTGTAGGGGCCGTACAATGGCCCAGTGGGTAGCACTGTAGGGGCCGTAAAATGGCCCAGTGGGTAGCACTGTAGGGGCTGTACCATGGCCCAGTGGGTAACACTGTAGGGGCAGTACAATGGCCCAGTGGGTAGCATTGCAGGGGGACGTACGATGACCCAGTGGGTAGCACTGTAGGGGCCGTACGATGGCCCAGTGGGTGGCATCGCAGGGGGCCGTACAATGGCCCAGTGGGTAGCACTGTAGGGGCCATACGATGGCTCAGTGGGTAGCACCGTAGGGGCCGTACAATGGCCCAGTGGGTAGCGTTGCAGGGGGTCGTACAATGGCCCAGTGGGTAGCGTTGCAGGGGGCTGTACAATGGCCCAGTGGGTAGTGTTGCAGGGGGCCGTACGATGGCCCAATGGGTAGCACTGTAGGGGCCGTACAATGGCCCAGTGGGTAGCACTGCAGGGGCCGTACAATGGCCCAGTGGGTAGCGTTGCAGCAGGCCGTACAATGGCCCAGTGGGTAGCACTGTAGAGGCCGTACAATGGCCCAGTGGGTAGCACTGTGGGTAGCACTGCAGGGGCCGTACGATGGCCCAGTGAGTAGCACTGCAGGGGCCGCACGATGGCCCAGTGGGTAGCGATGCAGGGTCTGCCCGATCGCCCAGTGGGTAGTGATGCAGGTTCTGCCCAGTGGGTAGCGATGCAGGGGCTGCCCGATAGCCCAGTGGGTAGCGATGCAGGGGCCGCCCAATGGCCTAGTAGGAAGTGCTGTGGGAACAGCTCGTTGGCCCAGTGGGTAGTGCAGCAGGGGAACCATTTGATGGCCCAGTGGATTGCGCTGCAGGGGGTTGCCCAATGGCCCAGTGGGTGGCACTGCAGGGGGCTGCATTATGGTCCAGTGGGCAATGCTGCAGGGGCCACCCGATGGCCCAGTGGGTAGTGCTATGGGGGACAGTTCGATGGCTCAGTGGGTAGCACACTAGGGGAACCACTTGATGGCCCAGTGAGTTGCACTGCAGGGGATCACCCGATGGCCCAGTGGGCAGCACCACAGAGGGCCACACGATGGGCCAGTGGGTAGTGCTGCAGGTGCTGCCCAATGTCCCAGTAGGCAGCACTGCAGGGGGCCACCTGATGGCCCAGTGGGTAGTGCTGTTGGGGGCAGCTCAATGGCCCAGTGGGTAGCACAGCAGAAAAGTACTTGACAGCCCTAGTGGGTAGTGTTGCAGCGGGCCACCTGATGGCCCAGTGGGTAGCGCTGCTGGGGGCCGCTCAATGGTCAGCACTGCAGGGGCCACTTGATGGCCCAGTGGGTAGTGATGTGGGAGACAGCTCAATGGCCCAGTGGGTAGCGCAGCATGGGATCACTCGATGGCCCAGTGGGCAGCACTACAGGGGGCCGCCCGACAGCCCAGTGAGTAGTGCTGTGGATGACAGCTTTATGGCCCAGGGGGTAGTGCTGTGGGGGACAGCGTGATGGCCCAGTGGGCAGTGCTGCCTGATGGCCCACTATGTAGCACTGAGAGGGATACCAATTGGCTCAGTAGACAACAGTGCTAGGGGCCGCCTGATGGCCCAGTCAGTAACACTGTGAGGGGCCACCTAATGATCCAGTGGGTAACACTGCAGGGGGCCACCTAATGGCCCAGTGGGTAGCTCAGCGGGGGACTGCTTGATGGCCCAGTGGGTAGCGCTGCAAGAGGCACTTGATGGCCCAGTAAGTAGCACTGCAGCAGGCCACCTGATGGCCCAAAGGGCAGCATTGCAGAAGGCCACCCAATGGCCCCATAGGTAGCACTGCAGTGGGCCATCTGATGGCCCAGCGGGTAGTGCTGTGGGGGTCAGCTCGATGACCCAGTGGGTAGCGCAGCAGAGGAATCACTTGATGGCCCAATGGGTTGCACTGCAGGGGGTCGCCCAATGGTCAGTACTACAGCCCAGTGGGTAGCACTGCAAGGGCCACTCGATGGCCCAGTGGCAGAATGGGCATCGCTGTGCACTCACATGCTGGTGACCAGAGTTCAGAAACTAGCTCGAGAAGCCAGCTGGGTGGCCCAGAGAGCTTTTAGTCAGGGAGAGATGGCATCTTGTTCCACCACACAGGTGACCCATGGAGTGGGCCAGCGAGCTTGCAATGGGGGGTGCGTGTGTAAATTCAGACATGGGCACAGCCAGAAGAAGTGGGCAGGATAAGGGTAGAAAAGGAGAAAATGGACTTTGCTGACAGGATTAAGCACTGACCTGCTGCATGTCCCACACCGCTGGCTGGGCCCTGGCTTCATTATCAGGATATGGACTATGTGGGTGGGGAAGGGCGGCCTTCCCTTCTGTTGCCCTGCCACAGGGGTGCATCAATGGGAGACTTGGAGAGACAGGTAAGTCCTGGTGATGGAGGGTGACGGGGCTGGGCAGGTAACAGGCAAAAGGTGGGCTGGTGGAGAAAGGGGCATAAAAACCATGATAAAAGGGTCAGAATGACTGGATTTCAAGATATCCCATCACCCTTACTTTTACACTTTGTACAGCCCAAACGGAGAATGACACACCACACACATGTGCTTGGTCCTGTTAGGGATCTGCACTCTCGTGATGCTTTGCGCTAGGTTGGAGGCTTCAGGGTGCATGTATGTGGTTTGGAGAGGCAGAGAACCTAAACAATCTGTATACCTGTTAGCAGGATTCTTTATTCCAACAGTAAGGAAATTAGCATGAAATTAAAGGGGAATGAACACCAAGAGCCTTACACCGAAGTGTGGTGCTGGTCCCAATTAGCACTTTGAGTGCAAAATTATTTATTTATTTTTGCTATTTAGTACAGTATAGTAGAATGTATTATGCTGATTTTGCTAAATTCTAAGGTGACATTTCCTGTAAATAGAAATCACAGAATCCCCTGCAGCTGACATTAGAGGAAGGCTGCATTAGTGTGAGATTCAATAGACTGCAGTGCATGTTAACGTTTTTATAAGCTCTGATCTTTAGTTTGCTGGTCCTACAGTCCTCCCAGGGCCAAGTATAGTGACAGCGTACTACACTTAGCCGCATGAGAAAAGGGGGACCAGCAAATATTCTGAACTGAGCTTATGAAAACTCTAACATGCACTGCAGGCTACTGAATCTCCCACTGCTGCAGTCCTGCTCTCGTCAGCTGCAGCGGATTCTGGGATTTGTAGATATAAAACAGATCTTAGCCTAGAACAAAGCAAACTTAGTGTGATGCAATCTACCATACTACAATAAACAAGTAAAAACACACACACACACACACACACACACACACACACACTGCACACTGGGACTAGCACCATAATTGAGCATGGGGCCCACTGTGCTGACTGTTCCCCTTTAAACGGAACTGGCTGGTGGGAATGGCAAAAAAATGTTCACACTGTAACAAAACTAGCTTTGAAGATGAATGCATCCCATGTCAATGAAGGGTGCTGCCACCATGCCATGGGTGTAGACCATGCGAGTAACGAAAAAAAAGAATGCATGCTGGTGAGTCACAAATGCATCCTAACCTGGGAAGTGTACAGCAGGAGGGGTTAGAGCAGTGCAGTAGACTGAGCTACCCTGGACATTTGTTCATTTATTTGTTCAATGGGTAAGTCCCTATTAGCAAGAAGGAGCAAAAAATAGAATTGGAAAAAAAGCTGCCCCATCCCCAACCTGGACATGAGGGCTAGCTTACTGTGCCCATGCCAGTCGACATCATCAAAACAATAAAATTAAACTATGCATGTCACATACATGTGATGACCTCAGTGGATCTGTTTTCAGCCAAACAGTGGCACGAAGTGGTGGCTGCAACAACTTCATGCCACTGGCAACCCCAGTGAATGGTGTTTGTGACCATGTGGGGTGGAGGGGAAGGGGCCACCTTAGAGATGGCCCAAAGAGCCATGCTCAACCAAGGTGTCCTCACCCGGCCAGCCACAGCCTCCTGTAACCCTACTGCCTTCAGAAATATTACATGAGGAAGGTGAGGACTTGCAGTGCCATGACCAAACGACCCGGATAACAGAGAGAAGAACTTGGGTGGCACAATTTGACACTGGCTCAGCATGTGAACCCCCCCCCCCAATTGTATTTTTATTGGCTTTTAAATATTCGTAGTACATAGAAAAATCACACTCTGTTCAAAGCACAGGATACCAAAGAAAAAGTCATAATCAGGATATCTTGTCACTTTTCTACCAGTACTGCAACATTAGAGGGACAAGTTGTTATAGTACTGCTCATATGAACACATCCATTATTTCTGCTGAAAAGTAGCTCTTGCAGCAGTGAGTGCAGGCTGTATCGAGGATTAAGTCTGTATGGTGCAGAATGCACTTCAAATACCATATTGTGGCAGTAGAGTCTGCATCAGTTCAGTGAATAGTAACACTCCAGTCCATCATATTTGTAAAACGTATAGGACCCTATATAGCAAACAAAATTCCCCAAGTAGAATATACTTAATACTTCTTCAGACTTTCAAATAATTAATATTTAGCTGTAAAATCAACTTCACTCTAAAGCAGCTCATAAGACAAACACACCTCTAGTAATTTAACTTTTCTGTCTAGCTCATTGAACTGTTTAGCAAACAACACAACTTTAAGCATAAAATGAATAGTCTAAACTAGTGGCTCCGTGCTGGTGAGTCTGTAACCGTGCACATATAGTGCTATTCTCTACACCACAAGAAGAAAGCCACTTGGAGACCTTTCATGCCCCTCACATCTCATAACAGCTCCATGTGGAGCAAGATGCATTAGTTTTCATTGAATCTGATGGAACAGACCCTCGCACCTATAATACTCATTATTTAACCAGCAATATTGGCAACAATTGATTACCAGCTAACCAACATACTTTGGGATGTAGACTGTACTTTTGCAGATTTTAGATTCTCAGTCCAAGTTCAATATTCTCTGTCGGAGGTTCCCTTCCTGTTCTTGGCTTAAGAATGTCCTGCATGATCAACTCCACTCTTTTACCTGCCAAGAGATTGGTTTACATGGTAGACCTTCCCTGTGTAGCTAATAAGCAATCAAGCGGGGAACTGCATCGCTTGGGAGACACTGAGGGTATGCAGGCTAGATCGAACAGTGTCAAAGCTTTTTCGTCTTTACCGAGGTGCAAAGCTCAAATCCAGAAAACGGTGCATCTGTGATCCCTCTAAAAGAGATTTGCCCCTTTTGCTTCGCTGCTCCCAATATTGCATCCTTGATATGCAATATCATATTTGACAAGCAAAATGGTCCAGTGACTGTGCCTGGGTGTAATCCAATAGGCTTTAATGATGTCTGCAGACACAGATTCCCTATTTTGGATCATTTCCTTCACAAAGTTGAGTATGTCCAGATCCTCCAAACCCTCTAGGACTCCCAGTAAGCAGACATTCCCCATCCTGGTGCTGTTTTCCAGGTGCTCCAGCCTCAGCTGCTTCACTGTTTTCAGTGATCAACTCCGTAATTGCAGTTCCATTTTTTTGTGTGTAGATTGTGTGGCAGAGACGGTTTCCTCAGAAAAGGAGGTGATTTTCTTTTCCAACTGATTCAATTTGCTATTAAGGGATTCAACCTTTTTGTCGAGATCCCTAATCACATTGAACGATGTCATGTTCGATGGTTCACCTCCGCCAGTGGCCTTGTGGCGTGGACCACTTCCTGCAAGTCTCTTGAGGTTTGCTGTTTCCCACTCTGCTACAGGTTTGTTTGTCAGGTTTCACCATTACGATTCTGTTCAAAAGTGCCACCAAAATGATCAGCTTAAACTTGTCTGTCAATCTCTGTTTTATGAAGGTTGGACCAAATTTGAAGACTTTAAAATATCAATCAAACAATCAAATTCTTTATTTATCCAGGCGAACACCATTGAGCAAGCTCATTTACAAGGTAGAACTGCATTACACAAGTCAAGTAACAGTATATACAGACAAATAGACAGTAGATTCAAGAGTACAACAGTGCAGGTAGGCCTGCAATAGATAGAATAAGTAAAAATACATTTTGGTTTAGGTAAGAGACAGTCGGTAAGGATATACATAACAATAGCAAGTCAGTAAAAATTTATACCAGATACAACAACATACAGGGTTTAGTATTCCTGTAAGGTAAAGGCATTATAGTCCAGCGAAGAGATTAGTTGAAGTGGATGCTACAAGCGAACATACATACATAGTTTAAAAAAAAAACAGGCGTATCAAGGGGGAGACGTGTCGGGAGAAGTGAGCAGCCAGTTTGGGGGGGGGGTCTGGAACTCGGATAATATTAGGAGCGAAGGAATGAGATGCTGTGGGTATACAAGGAATAGGTGAGTGAGGGAGGGTGAAATTTAGGGCAGTAGATAAGTAGGTGGCTCAGGGACAAGTTATGCACTGATACAAGAAGGAAGGAGGATGGGGAAAAGCAGGGAGGATGTGGAAGGGGGGGTGTAAGTCAGCTAGGATCGTTGGAAGCATTTGCAGGCTTCTGGAATGTATTTTGTGTACAAGATATATACAGTAACACAGAACATTTGTGCTGAACAGAAGCTCCTCTTTGAGTGACTTACTCCGACTGCTGGCCATGCCTCTCCCCACCATACATGTACTGGGGCTGGTGGTGTATCACTGGACAACAGGGAAATAGTTTCCTATGAAGTAGACCTCGGAGTTGTGCCATCAGGCCACAGAAAGTAAGAATGACTGGTCCACTGTGGTTTGATAAGGAGGGTTTAGGGTCTGGTAAGACATGTATATATTTTTTTTTGTTTTTATGAACATGTTTTTGCCTGTTTATCCTGATGCACACAAGGTTTTACTGACTGTATATATTTTCAGTTATTCCTGTCTTCCTTGTATTTTTCGCAAATCGCATTCTGTTGTGCATGCTATTTTTCAATTGTTACTAATTTTATACAACTGGACGTTTGGGAAAATGGGCACTTTTACTCACATACTTTCCAGTATAAAGTAAAACTGACTGACTGCCTGAAGACTTCTGTGCAGGACGCCTGTTTGCCACAAGTCGCAATATGGCCAGGTGGCTGGTATTAATCCTCTCCTTCCCCCTCTCCCAGGACAAATCCTGAGACAAACTCCTGCCAGCTCAGTACATCTTTCCCGGTGAAACTCCTGAAAGAAAGAAGTTATGCCATGTTGTGACTCAGTAGTTGTCACTAACAGTATGTTAGCAAGCAAAGACCTTATTTGTGCCCAGTAACAAATCTTTAACTGGCAATTCCCCCCAACAAGGTTTGCATATAGCATAATTAGGTGGAAATGCTGTGCTAGAGAGCAACAGTAATTCCCCCCCTTTGTTTCACAATGTGTTGCGACGGAGAATGGAGCCCCAGTTTGGGAGCAAGTAGCAAAAACAGATGAACTTAGAGACAAGGATTCACCCTTCATGCTGCTGCATGCTGAGGTAAACAAAATGAAGGGAATCATAGAAAATACATCAGATGTATGATGGGCTGCATCTAGAAATTATTAAAGAGCTGCAGCATCACAGCCCATGTTAACTTTTGAGTTTTCCCGAAACTGAGAGGATCTAATCAATCCAGGCCTATCTTTAGCATGAAAATAGAACGTTTGTATTTCCAGCTTACCTCTTTTGCCTCCAGTGCACCAACCAGAAGCTCACAGGGTGCTGTCACTATGCTGAGAGCAGGACATTGCTTGCTTGTGGTGTGGCTTTTTTTTGGGGGTATAGTCCAGCCACTTCACTCTGGGATGTGGTCAAACTTGCTCCCTCCAGCTGTGTACTCTCATCAGTATCATGAAATCACAAACTTTCCGGGATTTAGGTGTTGTAAAACCAGCAGTGGTAAACCCAAAGAGCCAGATATACTTTTTTGTCTGGTTATCAAATACACAGAAATTAGCACAGGTGAACCTGTGGACTACGGTTGATCAGATTAACAGAACCAGATGCCGGTTCATTTTTAGGATTATAGGAATTGGACCAAAAATCCTAAAAGTGGCAGAATCAGAATCCAGTTCCAAAATCAGATTCTGATTACATGCAAAGTGCAAACCTGTACTTCCTGTGTGCTGGATTCAGATTTTCTGAAATCATGTAAAATTCTATCAGAACAGATTTTGGTAAATCCGAGCACCCCATAAGGATATTTTATGCTTTTAATCACAGGTTGCAATACTGAAATTATGGGACTGGCTGACTGGTGCAGCGGTAGTGCTACTGTTGGCCACACCAGTGACCTGAGTTTGGGAATGAGCCCGCATCATCGGGAGCTAGCTGGGGGGGGAGAGAAGAGAGATCACGTGTCCCAGAAGATGCTGTCCTCTTTTGGGAAGGGAGGGCTCTGTTCTCTGCTGCGATACTGCCACCTGGGTGACCACAGGTGGAAGTGTGGCTGGAGATGGGTAGGGAAATGGGGACATCGCGGACACACACACAGCATGCATAGGCATCCCTTAATGTCATTACATGCGATGTCCCAGGTGCTACAAACCAGGAGAAAGGTATGATCCCAGCACCTCAAATCCAACTCTCCGGCACAGCAGCGCCTGAGAAGATGTCCAGGGTTGTCCTCCCCTACCCAACCCCACCTGAGTGGTAAAAGCAAGGCTCCACTAAGGTAGGCAGCCATTAATGGGAGAGGTGGGGGGGGGGGATTGGGATGTGCCTAGAGGTCCTGAAGATAAGGGCTGGAAGCACAGGGGCATAAACAGCAAGTTAAAAAAAAAAAACAACAAACAACAGGGAAATTGTGACTGCACAGAGAAGAAGCTAAAGAAGATATGTGGAATATTCCTAAAAAACAGAAAGGCGAGAGACAGAAAAAGACCTGTACAGTTCGTCAAGGCTGTCTCAAGATTCCCTACTTGGAAATGCTCTTGTCTTCATCCTCCCTCCCAGTTATTCCTTCCCCTGCATTTCCAATGTGATAACTCCTTTATACACAGCCCACATCCTCTGGAATCCCACTACTGTCTTTGTCTTTACAACCTTGTCAGGAAGTGTGTTCCACCCACCCACCACCATTTCTATGAAGTAATACTTCCTAATGTCCGTTTTGAACCTTCCCCATTCCAGCTTCTGCTCATGCCCCCCAGAGGATGAATCGTAAAGTCTCCATCATGTGCCCCCTCTTTCTTCTGTCCTTTGCTGAATACATGTTGAGACTTTTCTGTCTTTCATTATACACCTTACCTACTCGGCTGACCATGGACTGGATTCTTCTGTTTGCTAACCAGGTAAACATGAATTAGCAGATATAAACATGAGGTCAACGTTTTATGCATCAATCACAGGTTACAAATAGTGAATATGTGGCTGCATTTATAAGAAGTCAAAAAAGTTATGTGGAATACTCCTGTTTGATTACCAAATAATCATGAACTTGTTAAAGTAAACGTGAGGGTAATGTTTAATGTCTTCAATCACATGTAACAAACAGTGGAATTGTAGCTGCATTCATAAGGAGCCAAAAGAGCCCTGTGGAACAACGTTGTCAGAAGCACTTATTTACTGAACTTTGCGTAACTAGTAATACTGCTTTCACACACACAGTACTCAACCCTCAAAGTTGTAATCTGGCATTCCCTTTAAAGAATAATGAATACTCTTCGCTTCTCGTTTGTCTTCACATTAGGGAACTGCTCACTAACAGCTTTTGCTTTCACAATGACTGCTGGATTACGAGGCACTGTTGGCATCTGTCTAGCTCAAAGCAAGTATGCACGAGGCCATAGTATTTCTGTTGACATTCACCACTCAGAGATTACTTTTTTTTGTCTTCTTTTAACTCCCAAACATCTCCCACTGCTGCGCCACTTTAGGAGGGATGTGCTTCTTTTTGTCCCCCAGAACCCCTCTGTCTGACACTGTGGAGTGAGACTATAAAGCAGATGTCAGCATTCATGTGTGTTACTCAAATGACAGCAAATTTCATGGGCATGAAAGCCAAGTCACCAAGATATCAAAGAGGTGCCCCTTACTTTGGCAATTTCACGCTCACGTTTTGAGGGACAGAGTCCCACATTTAGATGGGAGACTGGCAGCTGTGCGATCCCAAAGTAACCAAGTCAGTAAAAGAGCTCTCCATTACAACTAATCCTAGCCGTGAAGGTAGTTTAAAGAGTTCTCCTCCTAATCCAATGATAGTGTAGCCCAAATGTGCATTTCTCTAACATAATTTAAGCCAGTTTGATCAAATGGGATCATTGTAGCATACAGAAGTTTACTGGACATTCACAGAACCTGTATAACCCTGTGGACGAGAGATCCTACATTCCAAACTCTAATTGTGTGCAGGACTTTAGAACACAACTGTCTACATAACAGAGAGCAAAAGAAGATGTAATATTAAGGCTGAACAAATTCAAACTTCCAACAGAATGAATTGCAATACCTCCCTCCATATTTATTTTGTGGAATTACAGTTTTGCTTTTGAATTACAGGTGGTTCTCCCCTCACACAGGCCAACTCGCTCTTTGAAACAAGCGGTCACTGTACAACTTGCCTCAGTTTGTGCTAGAGTAGTCATTATTAATAGCATTAGTGGCATCACATCACTGATCAAAAAAGGGACAGCAAATTTTACAAGATGTTATTTGTACAAATCTCAACAGGATTAATAGTGCATTACACTGTAACTCAAAAGATAGAAAACTTCATGCTGTTTAAACACACAAAAAATGACAACAGAATGTTATTGGGTAGGTACTATATTGACAACAGCTGATACGGATCTGGCTACATGTCGAAGAAAACATCCAATACAAAATACAGAACAAGATGTATGTTTGTTTTTCTTCTCAATACTCATAATTAGGATTTGGTCATAATTTCTGGCCTCAGGCCAATGATTTTCGATATTACAATAATGCTAAAATGTTATCGTGTGTTTTATATGTTAATGTACGGGGTACATGTTTCTTTACATGGATGACTATTAACAAGATTAGGCCTAATCTATCAGTGTTTTTAGCCTTTGTATTCTAGAGTGAAAAACCTCAAGACTGAGCGTCTGAAAGGGAAGGAGCTGCCACCCACACTTATGAGTGAAAAACCTCAAGACTGAGCGTCTGAAAGGGAAGGAGCTGCCGCCCACACTTATGAGTGAAAAACCTCAAGACTGAGCGTCTGAAAGGGAAGGAGCTGCCGCCCACACTTATGAAGAGGGAGGGAAGTGGCCAAAATTACCTGGCTCACGCATCCACCACCGCAGGAGAAGGGAACAGCAGAAGTTCATATATATATATATATTTATATATTAAAAAGTGACTTAAGACTTAAAATTGAATTAGTATTGTACAGAAAGGTGTAGGTGGACTTATACCCTCCAGCGAATGATTAAAGGTACACGAAGAAATCAAGGCAGCGATCGGTAGCTGCTCGGTCTTAAGTGCGATTGGTTAGATTCCAGTTGGGTATTCTTTTTCGTTTCTTTTATTCGTTAATTTCTTGGCTGCTCGGATTTGCTTAGGTGCTGCAGCACTGGCTCTTGTTTGGCTGACTGTTCTCTTGCAGGTCCACACCCCTGTTTCTGCCTGGCGCCCCCGGGGCATTCTGAGGTTCGTTTTTCGGCAGCTTCTTAGCTGAAAACAAAAATACAACGAAACACAATAAAAAATGAAAGCACCAATGACATTTTAAAACACTCATGTATAAAACCAACACTTTCTAGCATTCTATACGGTCAGCTAAAGGCTCTTCCTTCATTTTACTCTATTCAGTTAAATACTAAAGGGAGAAAAACATGTTATATATTACAGTTTTTTTTATAAGATTATTACTTGTGCATTTAGAGCCGGACTAGTCCGTAAATAGGATAGAAGAATCATCAATTTAACATTTGTGTGCTCATTTTGTAGATTCTTGGACTAGATTTTGCAATATACCCAACGATCTGGGGCCCTTATCCTTGCACTGGATACACGCATGAAATTTGTACATCTTTAAATGTTACTGGTTTATAAATAAAGGTTTCAGAATGCAAATATTCCTTCAAATATCATTAGCAGCCAATAGAACTTCACTGGCCAAATGAAGGAACCTGAGCATAATTGTATTTATTTATTTTTAACCAACACAGTATTTCATTGCAAGCCATATTACCAGTAACAATAAAACAGCATGGGGCTCAATTCTCAGTCACAAGGTTCTGTCGCAAAATCGCAAATTTTTTATTAAGATAAGTTTTATTTGCCTCAGGAGGGGCACAACATTACTGAGCAAAAGCTAATTTTCAGTGGCATCCAGCATAATAATACAACAACAACACTAAAACAATTGTTTCAAAATACATAAACTAAACTCACATTACAATAAACTAAGCAATTGCTATTGCAAAATCAATTTTACGACAGTCCCTTAGCCGAGACTCCTCAAGCTATAATCAGTGGGGGGTCCCGAACCTTCTGAGCCAGCACATGTCAAAGTGTGGCCATGCATGGAAAAAGAACTGAGTTGGCATGTAAATGGGAAGCAGTGCCATTCACATCTCAACTTCCCCAGCTCACCCTTCACAGCACTTCTCGATGTCCCATAAATTCTCTTATAAAACCTGGGTGTAAAGGTCATTGGGAGTGCTGCCTGTGTGGCCAAAGATGCTGGGGAACCAAGATCATCATGGGACCAATTACAAGAACAGTCTCTCTCACGTGCGGGCATGGGTCTAGGGAGGGGGGCACCACTGGACTGCTAGAAAGACCTGCAAAGGACATGAACACTGGAATCAATGTCAAGCTACAAACGTCCCCAAGGTATGGGTAGTGGGATGGGGACATTTCAAAGAGTGCAGTCAGACATATGTACGTGCATGGTGCTCACCATGCTCATACATGACCATGGGGGTATTCAGCACCGTTACTGTGACCAGGCAGTAACATCTGGGCAGTCAATTAGAATAGTACTACACAGATAAGTGCTTCTCAGTACAGCAATTTTGTATGTTGGCTGAAAAAGTGCGCACCATTTCCAGGCGAACAAAACTGTGACAGACATCGGGAAAATTGTATTTTTTTTACCCAACAATCTTTAGACGGCAACAGTACGAAATGAACCCCAGAACCCCAAATACTGCCCTGCTAATTAGATGAAATATGTTACATATTTTTGCTTATAAACAATGACATGAAAAAGTGCACTGCGACTTCACACTGACAACGCCGCTTGTCACCCTCTCGCAGCGGAACACCATTGCTCAGACTATGCATTTATGTGCTATCAGTCCAGCCATACACTAAAAATACCACCAATGATCTGGTTTAGCCGATTTCCATCTGTATCCTCCCCCCAACCAGGGTGAGGTTGAAAATAGGCTGAATTGCCTAGCCCTCCTTTCCTGGTCAACAATACATACATACATACATAGATAAATATATCAACTAAAAAATACATCAGCAGACTATAGTTGCATGATGTTATTGGTGGAAATGTGCTGTGAAGCCTTAAAGGAGAACTGCACTGAACCTGTAAGTCATTTTCCCTCCCAACAGAAGCAGTTTTTTGAGTAGTGGTTAAAATTCTGTAATTATTCCATCTATGCATGCCTTTTAGTATCCTCAGTGGGTGTTTCTGCTTTACAGTCTGGTGGTAAGTACCATTTTAGAGCAGCGTGATGAAGGTTATTTCCCTCTCAGCCACAGAGTTCTATAGAAGAATATGGATGCACTGTGCTAAAAACAGAAGAGTAGAACAGGGACATAAAACTACATCACACAATTCTTTATAGAGCCAGAGAAGTAGCCGGCAGATAATGACCGCGTGGCCCACCTAGTCTGCCCATGAAAACCCCCAAGTACAGTCCATCTATTGGGAGGCCCTGAAACCTGAAATTCTAAAAATGGTTCTTACCAGCAGCGTGTAAATCAGGACAGCTAAAAAGCCAGGACAGCTAAAACAATAACAGAATTAGAACAAATATTTAAAAACAGCTTCTACTAGGAAAAATTACTTCTACATTCAGCACGGTTCTCCTTTAAGATGGTGGCGGCAGGTCTGTCAGTATGATGGTATGCAGCACTTATTTTATTTTCCACAAGCAGTCAGGGACACAATTGTAACATATTTTGCTCAATTAGTAGAGTAATGTTCGTACTGGGGAGTCACTATTGTGCTGTTTTCCTTCACGAGTTATTTAGTATCCATGCTAGGAAAACAGTTAATCTTCCTATCTTGAGGCTTAACTTGTTGCTAGCTTTACAGTAATGCATATTTTTAAACCTGTATTAATGTATTTAGTTATTTGTATCCTTTCTTATAAACAACATGGCCAATTATCATAATAATATTCTGCAATAAAAAGTATGAATTATTAAATGTTTCCTTCCAATACTGCAATTTGTTTCCAGTTGAATGTCAAAAGCCTATTGATGTTTTTAAATGTAATGTACTATATACATGTCATGATACCAGACTGAGCTATAGATACAGATGTCTACTGTTGGATCCCATAAACATGCAGAAATGCAAGCTGAAAATGTGGCAAAGGGCAAAGAAAATCATGTGTGCTCTTCCTTAATGACTGTACCCATGTTTTGGTAAGTTACGTTTTTAAGCTGAAGAGCAGGGGCCCAATATTCAAGAACGGGCAAAGCACTGTACTTGCCCGTGATCTTGAGGATGCTAGATTTAGTTAGTCAGGACAAAAGTGGTATCTGACTGAATATAAGGGGATGTTAGCACAGCGCTAAGCTGAGTAGCGCAGCCCTGACATGGATCCCACCAGTGTCGGGAACAGATCTGATAATGCCAATAGCCCGACACGATACTTAGACAGTCCCATGCAAATAAGCCCATTGGGCATGCAAGGCACTAAGGGGTCATTTGTATGGCAGTGGCAGCAGGTTTGCACCCCTGTGACCGGTTCCACCCCCGCCCGATTGCCCGCTCCCATAATAACCATGAAGTCACTGGTGTCCAGTGGCACACTCCTACCCTCTGATCGTCGGCTCCAATGTAAACGAACGTATCTCTGGCGCCCAGGGGACCTCCCCCGCTCCCTGATCACCAGCCTCAATGTAAGTGAATGAATCTCTGGTGCCTAGTGGTCCCCCATGCCCACTGACCACTGGCCCCAGTAAAAAAGTGAATGCATCACTGGTGCCTAGTTGTTCCCACACCCTTCGATCGTTACCAGCTTACATTTCAGATTAATCCCTGGTCTCCAGTGGTCCCGCCTCCTTCTGATCGCTATCCGTTGTCATTTCAAATTAACTCCTGGTGCCTAGTGGCTCCCTCACCCTCTGATAACCAGCCCCCTATCTGAACAATTATTCCCCAGTATCTCATGGCACCCACCTCCACACTGCTGGCACTGTCAAACACACCCTGCCAACCCCCTTTATCTTAAGTGCCGGTGTCATGGATCCCATATAGCAGCCAGCCGAGGAGGCGAGACAAGGGCTAGGTTGGTCACAGTACGGGATCCATGGCACTGATGTCAAATGTAAGGGGTTGGCAGGGTGGGTTTGCCAGTGCCGACTGTAGCAGGGGGGGTGCCACTAGACACAGGGAATAATTTTCAGATATGGGACCGACAATCGGAGGAGGGTGGAAGTACCACTAGGCACCAGGGATTAAGTTGAAATGACAGCGGATTCCAATGGTGTCCCAGCAAAATGCAGTTTCATGTTTTTTAGCCACTGATATCCATAAAACAATCTTTTACAGTTGGGGAACGAGCCTTGATTGTTATGGGGCTGGCTGGAGGAATGAGGACAGGGCATCCAAAAGGATGTTTTTCTCTGGGGAGGGAGGGAGGGTTACTGCCTCTGCTGCAGTGGGTAACCACGGGTGACAGCGCAGTGGCAGGCTGAATGGGTGGTTGGATGCTGAGCAGGCTCGTGGTCATCTCACTGTTGTGCTCACCTCTACTTGAGCCCAGTGCAAGCCAATGTCCGGGATAGGGAGCAACATGGAAAGGGCCCCAGGCTGGCTGCTGATGGATCCTAGTTTTATGGGTCCTCTGCACGGCCATGGGTGTCTCCCTTAGGACACTTAGAAATTTGGGGTAAATCCCCAACTACTATCCCCACTGGGGGAGCAGGGAGGAGGGTAACCATGGTTCCATGGAGGGCAAGGCACTGGCTAGCAATGTGTGTCAAGGTACAGAATAGGTCTTCTGGATACTGAGGGAAAGACGGGGCTGACGTATCGTCAGGAACATAAACTAAGTAAAAACACAAACAAAAAATGACATAAAAAAATTAAGAAAAAGAAATAGACATTATTATTGTAAAGGAATTATACACCTAAAGATTGCACAGACCAGAAAATCAAGGTGTTACAGTGGCAATTGTCACATGGAGCCAATTATCCCTGATCAGGTTTTCCAACGTATTGGTAAAAAAGAGAGTTCCAAACCTTGGTCTTATAACTACCAGGATTTGATTCCAAGTAAGGGGGCCTGTAAATGAACACGAATGCCTGCCTTTTATAATGCTACACCTAGGGACTTCGAAGTCCAAGCCATGGGCTGAATGCATCTGATCATATACGGTTTTACGAAATACTCTTAGACAAGTTAGGTACAAATTGCTCAATTCCATTTCACTGTGAAAAGACAAATTATTTTCATCTGGAAACTCTGACCTGACATGAGAAACTACTGTAATAGTTTTAAACAAGCAGTACCTATAGCCATAAAGATTTCATTGACGTTCATTGCTGTTTTTGCTGACGTCTCCATGAACAGCAAGCTGTTGTCATCTGCATATGCTTGTGCTTCCTGTAACACAGAAAGGATATTGCACATTATATTTCTAGTACGAGTACCAATAGAAGGCTACAGAAGTAAAAACTCCTGCCTGCTTGCCACACAGAAGGTAAACACCCAGCCTTGTTTTCCTATTCAAGTCACTGCTCAGTGTGTTCCTTCATTAAGTGCAGCTACAGAAGAGAGAAGCCCACCATCATGTGGCTGTACCAGTCATTGATCTACAAAGGCTTAAAAACAGTATGTGCTGTCAAGAAGACAAAGTCAAGAGTGCCGACAGTTTGAGTAAAGTGTGTGTGTGTGTGTGTATATCTCTTACACCCTCAGGCTGGGAATGCTGAAATATCCTGCTCACAACCTTCACATGATCTCTGTGATGGGGCATCCAACCATTTGGCTCAGAAGGATGTACTTTTTTACTGAAGGTCTACAAACATACTCTATGTGCATACATACATACAGACAGTGTCAGCAGAAAAAGGACCGCCAGCCCACCCAATCTTTCCACCATACCTAACTGTGTGTGTGCGCGCACGCATCTGTATGTGCGTGCATGTCTGTGGGGAAACTGCACCTTCAGGCTCTGAGGGTCCAAATATTGAATCCTCTTCCCAAGAGAAACAAAAACAAACAAAAAAGAACAGGTTACTCACCTGTAACAGTAATTCTAGGAGTATATGGTTCATATCCACACACTGGCAGTTCCACTGGAATGTGATGATTGGCTGGACATCTTTAAGCTACACTCTTCCCAGCACCCGGGCGGATATATTCACCGACTCTGCCCCGTGACATTAGATCTCACACGCTGGAAGCAGGATCAGGTGCCACTTGCCAAGGAAGGCTGGGTGGGTTGTATAGATGTGAACCATATACCATGCCTAGAAAGTACAGCTATGTAAAAACTTACCATAACAGTAGATCTTCGAGGAGTGTCTCTTGCAGTAGGTAACACTTTTGGGTATCCAGCAGCCGGTCACTGTGGCACACGGCAGCTCTTCTAGAAGTCTTTTCCAGGGAACACCCACACATGACATCAGCTTCCTGTTTCCTATACACGCATAGGTGGTCCATGGTATCATCAGTTCCCCTGCCGGATTCAGCTTGCAAAGCGAGGACCGAAGGGAAGGCGAGCTACCAAAGGATTCCCAACCCACAGTCACTGGACCAGAATTTGCTCTCTTAGAGAAGGAGGGGGATGGAGGGGACACTCCTCGAAGATCTACTGTTACAGTAAGTTTTTACGTAACTGTACCATCTTCCACAGAGCGGTCTCTTGCAGTGGTAATACTTTGGGGATGAAACCCAAGCAGTAATATCCATGTGGGAGGACAGTTATGATAGACCACCTTGTAGGACTGCACGGCCGAAGGCTGCCCTACGTCGTGAGGCAATATCCAGAGTGTAATGCCTTGTGAATGTATTAATCGTGGACCAGGTAAGTGCACTGCAGATATCTGAAAGGGAGGCTCTTAAAGCAAGCCACAGTAGTGGCCACAGCTCTAGTGGAATGGGCATGGACAAGTCCACGTAAAGGCTTGTTGTATTTTTTGTAAAACAATTTGCCAACCAGAATGAAAGAGTATGTTTAGCAACTGGGAGGCAGTCACGACCTGGGGCAAAAGAGACGAACAGCTGAGACGTCTTTCTAATCGACTGTGTCAGAGTAGTATAGCAACGTAGTATGCTATGGACAGCTAAAAGAATGTAGTAGATGTTCACCCTGAGTGGAGTAGTCAGGATAGTAGACTGGAAGCTTCAAGGACTGATTTAAAGTATGTTCGGAGATTACTTTAGGAAGGAAAGAAGGGTTGGTACGAAGGACCATCCTGCCTTTGTGGAAAATCAAGTAAGGTTCCCTACACGAGGGCATGAAGCTTGGAAATAGCTGAGCGGAAGTGACAGCCACCAGAAATAGGGTTTTCCATGAAAGAAAATGAAGTTCACAAGTGGCCGCTGGCTCAAAGAGTTCAAGGGTCAATTTTCCCATCATAAAATTGAGATCCCACGGAGGAATGGGTCATCTGATAGGAGGTATGATATGTAACATTCCTTTCAAAAATATTTTGGTTAGATGATGTTGGTACAGTAATCTGTTATCTAGCAGTCCATGGAAGGCCCAGAATAGCAGCCGAGTGGACTTCGATGCAAGAATAACTCAAACCAGACTCCGACAGTGAGGCCCAAAAGTCTAGCACTTTCAGCAGGGGGCAGGAATAAGGATCTAGTGATCGAGAAGCAGCCCATATGGAAAAGCGTTTCCATTTGGAGATATACTGTAGGTTTCCCTGATTGCTGGCTTATGTGAGGCCAAGAGAATATTGGCAAGAGGAGAGGATACTTGTAATCTGGTCACGAAAGCATCCTCAGGAGCCAAGTGTGAAGGTGTTGTAGAGCCTTCAGGTTGGGATGTAACAGGGTTCTTTAATTGTGAGTCAAGAGGCTGAAGATTGGAGCGCCGCCTTGTTTGTTGAGATAGAACACTACTGCAGAGTTGTCCGATTGAATCAGCAACGGTCTAGAGTCAAAAGAGGTTGGAATGCCGGAAGAGCTAAGCGGAATGCCCTCAACTCTAGGAGGTCGATGTGAGGCTTAAGGAGAGAAGTGGTCCACTCGCCCTGTGTCCGATAAGGACCCAGGTGTACACTCCATCCTGCCAGGGAAGCATTTGTGGTGAACATCAGCATGGGAGGGAGGGACTGAAAAGGCATTCTTTGTCATAAATTGTTTCGATTGACCATCAAGTCAGAGCTGACATCAGAGATGGAGTGACTCTGATCTTGCCTACAAAGTTTTCTTGTTCTTTGAGACCTTTGATTCTTAATAGGTCTCGAATGAAGGTGGGCGAATGCTACCGTAGGGATGACAGCAACCATGTGACACAGAAGGCATAGCAGCTGTCTAGCTGTGACCATATTCTACATCTGTATGCGTGATGCCAGAGACAAGGGTGTGGCCAGCCAGACGATTGGATGGTAAATTCTGGCTGAGACTGTATCTAGGACGGCTCCAATGTATTGGAGATTGAGTCGGGATCAGGTTGGACTTTGGCCAACTGACTGTGAACCCTAAAGTGTGAAAAAAAAAAAAAATATTTGCAGGGTAGCCTCTAGGTAAAAAAGCAAAGCTATTCTGCTTTGACTGGCTAGTTATCTACATATGGGAAGATAAAAGTGCTCTTTCCCTCTTAAAACTGCTGCAACTACTCTAGGTATTTGGTGAACACACTCAGGGCCAAGGAGAGGCCAAACCGGAGTGTTTGAAACTGGTAATGTTAACCTAGCAGGTAAAAACGAAGAAACCTGCGATGAGCAGGATGGATAGGAATAGACAGGTAGGCATCCTTCATATCTAGGGCACAAAGCCAATCTCCCCATTTCAGTATTGGCATGATGGAAGTCAAGTTTATTATGTGAAACCATTTGTACTGGATGGAAAGGTTCAGTTTGGATAATGTATATGTCCGGGGGGAGGAAGGGGGGGCTGGAGATAAATTCCAGAGTATAACCCCTCTGTATAATCAGGAGTACCCATTCATCTGAAGTGATCATTTGCCCGGTCAGTGGGTCACTAGGTGCCGGGATGCCCAGCCCCCCCAGGAGGGTGAGGGCAGGAGACACGGGCAGCAGAGGTGTTGCCTCTTGTGGGTTGAGTACGACCTTTATAGCCGCCTGTATCGGTAGCTTATGTATTTTCCACCTTTTTCAAAATAGGAAGAGGCTCGAGTCTGGTAGGTTGTATGCGGAGTACGGTACAAGCCATGAACCACACACAGAGTTCTGCCTGACGCCTGTAAATCATCCAGTAAAGTTTGAATACCTGGCCGAATAACTTGGACCCGTTAAAAAGGGGCCTTAGCTACTTTATGTTGCACATCAGGTGTAAGGCTTGAAAAACGGAGTCAGGTGTGGCGTCGCAAAGAAACGACAATAGCTGACAGTCGAGCCGAGGTACCGACGGCATCATATCCCCGCCTGGGTAGGTGATGGGAATTAGCATTATTAGTTGACACAGTAGCCAATAGTTGCTCCCTGTTCTGGTGAAGGAGGGAGGTGATTGATAATCTCAACGGCTAATGACCCAAAGGTATGGTGGTATTTAATCATACGACCCATATAATTTGAAATTCGGATATTCATGGTACTGGAGAAAAGAAAAAATTACTCACCTTAGTAATGTTGTTTCTTCTAATGGAGTCTTGCTATATTATGACATATGCAGTATAACCCCAGGTTAGAACTGCTCCGGAGGTGAAAGAGTCAACTTCCATGCAGGGCATGGAATCTTGAGAGCGAGCTTGGTTGAACACTCTGTCTGTTGAAGCTCAAACTTAAACTGTCAGATCTTACGAGCAAAAACTCACTAAGGTTCTGTGTGGAAACCGTAAACCTACACTAGCCACTGGCTACTAACTACAAAAACACCTTTTTGATCTTGATCCCAAAAACAAAGACTCAAGTCGGGGGATTCAAGAAGAAACTTAAGCATAACACCTAAGCACCCTAGAAGGGTGAAATGAAGTGGGCAAAGAAGTGCCAACATTGCACTGCCCACCCACATCCCAAAAACAGAGGTTCTGAGAGGGGCAGGCTGGGGGGGAGGTCATAATATAGCAAGACTCCATTAGAAGAAAACATTACTAAGGTGAGTAATTTTCTTCAAACAAATGAGTCTTGCTATATTATGACTTATATCCAGACTACACAGCAGTACCTCCATGGAGAGGGACAGAACCTACTTAGGAAATAGGCTCTGAAGCACGGTTGTGTTAAATCAAACATCACTCCTAGCCTGGATATCCAAGGAGTAATGCTTAGTAAAGTGTGAATTGTTTTCCAGGTAGCTGCGTGACATATCTCTAGGATAGAATGTCCCTGGCAGCAGCCAGAGATGCAGCTCTACCTCTGGTAGAGTGAGCCCTCAGGCCTGAGGGAGGAACCTTACCCAGTTTTTCGTAACAGAATTGGATACAAGAGACAATCCACCTGGCAATGGATCTTTTTAGTGGCAGGTTCCTTTACCCACCTCACCATGGGTGAGGAACAATTGGAGGATTGAGACCTGTGACTCTTGGCACGTTCTATAGAGTAACTAAGACTCTTTTGACATCTAAACTGTGCAATCTCCTCACCAGAGGAGGAATGGTCAGTGAAGTACACAGGGAGACATGGATTGATTAAGGTGAAAGTCTGAAACCACCTTAGGCAAAAACTTCCTGTTAGTCCTGAGACTACCTTATCTCTATGAAAGGAGATGAAATCAGGCTCCACTGACAAGGCTTGTAGCTCACTTATGCACCTGGCAGAGGTGATGGCTACCAGACACAGTTTTCAAGTCAGAGTACTTCAGCTCTGCTGAAGACAATGGCTCAAAAAGGGGTTGCATTAGCTGAGGCGATGCAAATATTAAGATCCCAAGCAGGGCAGGATCCTGAACAGGGATTGGTGTGAAGCAACCCTTTAAAAACTTGGAGAACACAGGGTGAGCTGATAAAGAGAGAGCTTACCTGCTGACAAGAAGACAGACACAGTTGCCAAGTGCACTTTTAGGGTAGCTGGTCTCAGCCCCAAGGAATTCAAATGCACCAAATAATCCAGGATCGTGAGCAAACCAGCAAATTCTGGGAAATATGTTACCCAGCACACCATATGGAAAAATCTTTTCCATCAATTATTATGGTATCCTGGTGGAAGGCTTCCTAGAGGCTCTTCAAGATATCCAATACACCTTGAGAAAGGTGGAGGGTCAGCAACTCTAACTCTTCAAGAGCCAAGCCTTGAGATTGAGAGATTTGAGGTCTGGATACCAAACTCTCCCTGGGCACAGGTTAACAGGTTGTGATTCCTGGGAAGGCACAGGGAGGTGGACTGCTAAGGACATGAAAGTGGGTACCAGGGCTGCCTGGCCCAATCTGGAGCAATCAGGATCATCTTGCAGGATTGAGATCTGATTCTAGTAACTTTGAAAAGAAGAGGAAGGGGAATAGCATAGGAAACTTCCCTTCCCAACTGAGAAGGAAGGCATCCAGAGGACTGAGCCCAACACTGGGGGCCTGCAGCAAAGGGGAAGTTGGTGATTGTGTGGGGCTGCAAAGAGATCTATTTGAGGTGCCCATCTGGCAAATATTACCTTCAGTACTAGGGATCCAGTACCCATTCGATGGCCCTGGGAAATCCTGCTGAGAGCATCCGCTGGGATGTTGTCCTTGCCTGGGAGGTGAACTGCCGTAAGGGAGGCGTTCAGAGAGTAAGCCAGAGACCACAACTTCATTGCTTGATTGCACAAGGCCGTGACCCGAGTGCCCTTGCTATGATGTACCACATTGTAGTGGTATTGTCTGCTCTGACCTGAGACTACCTTGTTCTGGACAGATGGAAAAACCTGAAGTGCTAGAAAACTAGCTCTGAGCTCCAGCAAATTGATGTAGACGAGATTCCTGAGGGACCACAGCCTTGGGTGGAAAGGTCGCCTCGTGAGCTCCCCACCCCAGGAGGGATGCATCTGTAGTAGGGTCAAGGAATGAGACTGGGGGTGAAGGGAACCCCTGTCTCAGATTGTTCTGATCCTGCCACCACTGAAAGGCCTGGATCAGGGTTCGAGTCACTGGAATCAATTTGGTTAGGGATCCGTCCTTTGAGACCAAAAGGCTCTCAAATGGAACTGAATGTCCTCATCTGAAATCTCGCTCCTGCACTACTGCTGTAGAAGCAGCCATGTGCCCCAGGAGCTGTAGGAAATGCCTTGCTGGTCAAGAGACTTGCAGGGTGAAAGAGGAGGCCAGAGACACCAGGGTCCTTGCTCTCTCCAGAGGAAGGAAGGCTCTGGCTTCTTTTGTGTTCAGTTCTGTGCCTATGAAGGTGAGAAGCTGGACAGGCTCCAGAACTGACTTTGGAAGATTGAGAAGGAAACCTAGAGATGTAAGCAGCTGCTGAGTTACTTGCAAATGAAGTTTGACCTGTTCTGGAGACTGGCCTACAATGAGCCAGTCGTCCAGATAAGGGAAGATGGCAATCTTTTGCTTCTAAATGAGCAACTGCTACTGCCAGGCATTTTGTGAACACCCTTGGAGCCGAGGAGAGGCCAGAGGGCATTGCTCTGAACTGGTAATGGCCTGAGGCAGTTCCAATCCGGACTTTCGATGGGAGCTTCTGATGAGAACATGAAGTAGGCAGCCTGAGGTCCAGGAGGCTAGCCACCTGGCCTTAGAGAGGATAAATAATCCCTAGGGTCACCATTTTGAACTTTGGTTTTAAAAGGTGCTTGTTTAGATACCTGAGATCCAGAATGGGCGCCATTCTCCTGTCTTTTTGGGGTAGAGTACCTGGAGTACAACCCTTGCCCTGGTGTATGGGTAGAACCCTTTCCATGGCTCTGAGAGCCAGGAGGGCAGAAACTTCTGCTTCCAGGGCAAGTCCTCAGATGGGTTTGCAGGTGGAAAAGATCTGGCTCTCATCTTTGGAAATTTTTGAAGCTGAGAACCAGTCCCTGGCATTACCTCCAGGACCCACTTGTCTGATGTTAAAGACTTCCAGTCCTGGACAAAGTAAGCCAGCCTGCCCCCTACCGGTGGAGAATCGGCACAGCTGCCCCATCAGGGAGCCTGTTTTCGGGGAGCTTTGGGTTGAGGGTAGAAGCAGGCTTACTAGAACCCCTTCTGCCCCTTCCTCTAAAGAACCCCCTCTGGGCATAAGCAGAAGAGGAGGCCTGGGCTTGGTAAAATGGCCTATGAAAAGGCCTGCCCCTGCCTCTGACATGCTGCCTTTGAGGAGTGACTTGCCTTTCTTTGGCCTGTGCACTCCTATAGGTGGTCCTATACTCATCCATTTTCTTCATAGTTCTCTGTCTGCTCCCCAAACAGAGAATTCCCACAACAGGAAAATCCATAGCCTTAGACTGGGTATCCTGTGACAGGGCAGTACATCTGAGCCAGGCCATTCTGCGAAGAGACACAGATGTAGTCATAACTCTAGATGAAACATCATTAGAGTCTACAGCAGCATGAAATTGCACCTTGGATGCCTCAATACCATCCGCAGCCACCTGCTCCAGCTCCCTGGCAAGCTGTTTAGGGCCTGTTTTGCTAGGGCCAGGACAGTATCCCACCTGGATTTCTGGTACCTAGCCATGTAAGCCATATAATTTGCCTGTCTGAGTCCCAAAGATGCTGCCATGTACTGCTTTTTTGCCATGGCATCCATCCTCCTGGAATCCTTTTCAGGAGGGTGAGAGAGCTAGAGGAATATTAGCCTTGTCACAGGCTGCAGCCTGCACTACCCCCACATGGCTGCACTGCTGAGATAGAAACTTCGTATCAGAGCCTGATAAAGCATACCTCTTGTCCATCCTTTTATCCACAGGGAGGACAGAATGAGAAGTTTTCAGAATTTTTACTGTCTGTTTCCTGAAAGATTTATGCAAGGGAATAGACAGTCTCCTAGACTCTGGAATATCCATCATTTCCACAAAATCAGGCTCTTCTTGATCATCAACAGCTTCCTCAACAGGGAGTTGCAGAGTGTCAACAACTCTTGTAAAACAAAAAAAATGAGAGGGGACTCAGATAGCCTGGGAGGATACTCCTGAAGGTCTGTCTGGAGAGATGTCCGTTCAATGGGCACATCCAGACTTTCAAAATCACACTCACTCTCCTCGTACCCCTCCTCCCCTTCCCCTGGTTCATAAAAATCTTCAAAATCATAATCTTGAACCAAGGGAACCGACCGAACCAGGCGCTTACCCAATGGTGCCGGTTCGGACGGGACTGGGGAAAGAGACTGGGCAATCTGAACAGCTTTGGCTATTTCCTCAGTGGTTGGAGAAAGAACTTTTGGCCCCAAACTAGCTGACCTTCTAGCCCTTTTAGTTGGAACCAGCTCCTCAGAGCTGGCTCTTCGTTGGCCCGAGGAAGCATCGCCCTGGTCAGAGGGCACTCCCTCAGGTTCGGTTGGAACCGAACCAGGCTGGCCATCCGGGTCAGCGGACTTTTTGGCCTCCCTTTCCCTGAGCCTACCAACTCTTTTTTCCACGGTGGCAGCAGGAACATTTTTACAAATCTGGCAGTCTGCATTGAGGTGGTCAAACCCCAGACAATATACACATATGGTATGTGGGTCAGCCTTGGCAAAGGCTTCCCCATAGGCCACAGTGCTGGAAACCAGTGGGTCCGTTTTCTTTTAGGTTTCTCAGACATAGTACCAGCCTAACAAAACTTGCCCGTTAACGGCAATCCACCAAGCAAGACTCTCTTATCGGTTTCCAACTGTAATACGGGTCGTGGAAACCGTAATAAAACTGCGTTTTTTAGAACCGACAAGAACCAAACTGCACTCTAAAGGGCTAGAAAGTAATTTTTAAACCTCTGATCGGTTCAAACCGAACCGAAAAGATGTCTACAAGTTCCACACAGAAGAAAAATAAAAAGTAAGCCTATCTATTACTTACAATACCACAGACAGAGCTTGAACAGACGATTGTGGTTAAATTTCGGTAAAATAAACTGAGAATTACACTTTAAAACCGACAAACAAACCGAGCAGCAGGAGGAATCTCCGGAGCGACTGTTCAGTGAGGCGGAGTAAAGAATCTGATAGTTTAAGTTTGAGCTTCAACAGACAGAGTGTTCAACAGAGCTCGCGCTCAAGATTCCATGCCCTGCATGGAAGTTAACTCTTTCACCTCCGGAGCAGTTCTAACCTGGGGTTATACTGCATATGTCATAATATAGCAAGACTTCATGTTGTTTGAAAGACCAGTTTCTCCAGAAAGTCAAGTCTTCAGGATTCTTTCTCAGATGGTAAGGAGCTCATGTGATCATGAGTGGCAGTACAGAGTCCACTTCTGGGAAAGCTTAAAAGGAAGGGAGTAACCAGAGGAGCTGGATAAATATGATCCACCTTAAGGGGAACAGCTGAGATAGCTGAAGGCTGATGTGAGGCAGCTAGCATGGTATTCTGGTAAGTTTAAATTAGTAGGGAAAACCACCAAAATAGGCTCCTCTGGCAGATCAAGGTATTCTGCCATATCCTTACTTTGTCATGTTTTTGTGGTAGAGAATCCCATGACTTTCTATATCTATATCATCATTTCATAGAATGAAGGGTCATCAGAAGGAGGTGCTGCAGATTCTAGGCAGGCCTTCATCCAAAGAAGAGATTTCCAAAACGGAGACTGAGGAAGAAATTTCAGCTCCTGGAAATCTTCGTGTTCAAGGTCACTGGTGAAATTAACCGGGAGCTCTAGTTCATCTGAAAATAGTCTTCCATATAAGGAGGAAGTGACCAGGGTGGTAATGGATCCAAGTCATCATAAAAATTCTTAGGTGGAAGAGTAGGAGATCGTAGATGGTCACCCTGTCCCCTTGGATCGGAGGGCTGGGAGTGCTATATGGCAAGCAAGACATGCTGTACTATAATGATGATGTCCAGTTCCTTCTGGGAGGGGGAGGCAAACGTGTAGCCTGAGCAGGTCTTGCCCCGGAGGGTAAAGTCCAAGGTTCCAATCTCTGTCCGCCTGACCCCTGTGATTATCCACCTAAGAAGGTTGGGGGGTAGAAAACATGGCATAAGCCGCTGGTGTTTAATGAAGCCTCATCTTACTAAGGAGGAGTATGAGGGCACGCTATTGCTGGAGGGACACCTGGAGCGGTGGCCGTTGACGAGGTGTGAAGTGCAGAGGTTGAGAAGGATCTCTCCCACTCTGTGACTCCAATGGAACACAGAAAAGATTATTTATGTACTGCCTTTTTATAGTGTTGGTTATTTTGAGCATTGTTGACAAGGCACCGTTGACGGGGGGGGAGGGGGAGACAGCCGTTGACAAGAAATAGGGATGCAAGCCAGCCTGTCGGCGCAGCGGTTGGATTTCCGCTTGTAATGCCGGCGACCCAGGTTGAGGAGCAGATTCGGGTCGCTGGAGGGCCAGTCGGGGGAGAAGGCTTGAGCATCCCATGACAGCTTGCCTTCTCCAGGGGAGGGAGGGGGCCAAAAGCTCACAACTTGTGCAACCCCGAGCAGAGGCTCGAGGTATCACAAGCCCTGCTTGCACGGGGAGGCTTGCCATGACATGTGGTGGATGTCAGCACTTTGCACCTAGACGTCAAGGGCGCACACCACGTGTAGGGAGAAAAACCAGGAGGATAACAACCCTCCATCTCTGGGAAGACGGGACACCAGGAGCGTGCCCTCAATATGCCTTCACCCGCTTGACCACCTTGCCCAAGGGACAAGTAGCATTCAAAAAGGCCCCACCTCGTTACCTGCCCGGGGGTATAGCCGTGGCTCTATGGGGCGCAGGGTGGCTCATGGGTGAGGTGACTGGCAGAGAGATGACTTGTAGGTGCCCCTGAAGAGTCGGAGACTGGGAGCATAAGGGGGAGAATAGGGATGCATCATTGACAGGGATGTCCGTCAATGAGAAATGGATGCATTGTCATCGGGTATGGCCATTGATAAGAATATGGAGGCATCGTTGTTGGTGGTGGCCGTCAATGATAACAGAGATCCATTGTCTATGGTGGTAGCCGTTGATGAGAACATGGATGGTTATGGCCATCAATGAGAATAGAGATGCACTGTCGACGGTGGTAGCAGTAAATGAGGATGTTGACAGTTATGGGCCGTCAATGAAATTATAGATGCATCATCGACGGTGGTAGCCGTTGATGAGGATATTGATGGGTATGGCCGTCAATGAAAATATTGATGCATCATCGACGGTGGTAGCTGTCGATGAGAGCATTGACAGTTATGGCCATCAACAAGAATCTAGATGCATCGTCGACAGTATGGTGGCCGACAATGAGAATACAGAAGCATAGACGATGGTATGGTGGCCATTAATGAGAACAGAGATGCATCGTCGACGGTATGGTGGCCGTCGATAAGTAAAAGAAACATAGAGGATGAGGAGGGGTACTCCTGCTCTGTGTGTGTCCAGAAATATAGATCAGTAGATGGAGGAGCTCTTGTTGAGTGAGCCCCTTGTTCACAGACTCTTCGATGTTGTTTCTTGTCGATGACTGCTGTTTTCAGAAGTTGTTCTAGCTGCTGCATGTGAGCTGAAGATGGCAAAAAAAAGGAACTGAGGATACCAGGGACTGACCATACTTATTCAGGAAACAGGAAGCTGATGTCATGTGTGGGTGAGTCCCTGGAAAAGGCTGCTAGAAGAGCTACCGTGCACCACAGCAACTTCTGCTGGATACCCAAAAGTATTATCTACTGCAAGAGACCACTCCATAGAAGATCTACAGTTACAGGTGAGTAACCTACTCTTCTAGGGATGTGGATATGGTGCATTTATCCAAACTCTGGCAGACTCCTAGCAGTTCTCCAAGAGGAGGGGGCAAGGCATGCACCCCTACTTGACAAACAGAGATTTATTTATTGAAACGTTTCACCAGGAAAGGCACACTGGACAAGTTGCTTGTCTCACGGTTCGTCTTAGGGGAAAAGTGTACTGGAAATACATACATGCATAAAACAGCAAACATTGTTACAACAATATTGGCAGCGGTGAACAGCAAATAACAGAAAGAACATATTAAGTGCAGCAAAAAGTACAATTGTATACAGGGGTCCCAATGGACAGGTCAAGTGCATTACATTTGGGTAACACCTTAAATTCATGGTGATGGTACCATTTAGCCTGAAAGAAAGGGATGGATAAGGAGCAACAGCAGCGGTGGAAAGGTAGCGATGCTGGGAGGGGAGCAGATGAATAGGAATCAAGGTTATAGATATGATAGTAGTAGACTGATAGGAACCTACAGTCATAGTTATATTGGTAGTTATAGATAACATGAAGGAATGGCCAAGTAGGGATCTCAGCAGGGAAAGAAAGTAGTGAGCTGAAAGGGAGCTGTAATTCAGAATAGTTACTTAATCTATTGATAGAGGCTGGGGAGCAGGTCAGGAATACCAAGTCAGTTAACTGCAGGTACAAATTCACAGAGAGAAAATTATGTAGGACTGAAGTTATAGAGGAGGGGGAGGAGGAGTGGCGAATCCAGTGAGGAAGTGAATTCCACAGTTTTGGGAAGCGATACGAGAAAGCAGAGTGGCCTACAGTGGTAGACCGGTGAGGGACAACCAAGGAACGGGAGTTACAAGATCTAAGTGAGTGGGCAGAGGGAGGGAGGACTGGTAGAGAGAAGGTGAGATAGGAAGCCAGCAATACAAATCAGAATTCAGAGACAAATTTAGCACAATGATGGAGGCGTCTATTTCCTAGTGAGGAAAAATGCCAGGGAGTGGTAGAGTTGACAGTGGTGGGTGAGGGGAGGAGAGTCCAGAGTGAAGCGACAGGAGGAGTTGAAGAGGGTATCCAATCTGGCTAAAGAGAGCTTGGGAGCAGCACTGTAGACTACATCACAGTAGTCGAAAATAGAAAGAATCATCTTCTGAACATGTTTGTGCCTAGCTGGGAGAGGGAGGCAGTTCTGGTTCCTGTATAGAGCGCTGAGCTTGGGGCGCAGCTTTTTCAGGATGGCGTCCACATGACCAGAGAAGGTGAGATGTTGGTCAAGCCAAACACCCAGATATCTGCATGAGGAGGTGTCCTCGAGGACTGTCCCATGAAGGGTATGGAAGGAGGGTAGGGAGGGGAGCTTTGAGAGTCTCTGCCTAGTGCCGAAGGTCATGGAGACTGTCTTTTTGGCGTTTAGAAAAAGCTGAGGAGAACAAAACCAGTGCTGAACATTGTTGAAATCCTGCTGAAGTCTGTTTGCAACATCAGTGGGGGACTGTCCAGAGGTGTACTTAAGAAATATGGAGAAAAGTATAGAGCTCAGCACAGATCCTTGAGGGACACCAGTGTTGATTGGGGGGATGTGGAGTCAGCGATTCTGGCCGACTGGGTCTAAACTACAAGGTAGGCTCTGAAACAGTTAGTGGCCAAGTCAGTCAGACCTGCTGAGGAAAGGGAGTTTAATAGTAGGGAGTGGGAAACTGTGTCGAAAGCCTTGGCTAGGTTGACAAAAATGGCAGACGTGATTTGACCACTGTCCATCCCTGAGAGGATGGAGTCAGTAAGACTAATCAGGGAGGGGGGTGGTGGAGTGGTTTTTCTGAAAACCAGATTGGAAGGGAGTGATAAAGTTGGAGTTGGAGAGATAAGAAGAGAGTTGGGCAAGAACCAAGTGTTCTTGCAGTTTGGCAAGGGTAGGAAGGAGGGATATGGGATGGTAGTTCCTCAGTGAGGAAGGAACACCACCCTTAGGTAGGGGAAGAACAATGGCATGCTTTCAAATAGGTGGAATGGCTGTCATTTCGAACGAGAGGTTGAAGAGGTCAGACAGTGGGGCAGAGATAGCTGTAGCTGAGAGATATAGCAGCTTGGGGTCCAAGTCATCAGGAGAACTGCCTTTGGATGGGTTTAAGGCGTGCAAGGCAACCAAGGTGTCAGAAGAGGCAACTCAGGAACTGAAGTCACAGTTTTCTACTTGTGAAATCACAGTCTGTTGCTGTGGAACTGACCACACCATCATAATGTGATGATAACCTTCACTCCTGAATAGTAACAGGGACATCTGAACTGTCAAATACGAGAATCATGGTTTGATGTGTATATCCATATTTTTAAAGAACAGAATGACTGGAAATTCAGTTTTATTTTGGATTTTATCTGGGATCTGCTGATGTCTCATTGAAATCTGTGGGCAGTTTTAAATGGGGGTGGTACAGGGTCAAAGGTAAGGTCAAAACTGGGAAAAGCTGGGGAAGGGGGAGTCGGCAGAAGGGGGCAAATGATCACATGGATGGGCAAAGGGGGGGCAGCTGCAGCAGATTATACTGGGAGCTGCACACTCTAGCAGACTCGATAGACCATATGGCCTGTATCTGCTGGCATTTTCGTACGTTCGTATGTCAGCAGTGACATTCATTTACCCTGTACGGTACCTAGAGCCACTCTAGAATGGGACGATGGGTTGATATATATTTCCTTTTACTGTGTCAGGATGCTAGTTGACTGTTTCTCCAAGTTATTTTTTTAATCTATTCATTTTTCATCTGACGACAGAACATTACTTGGCTTGCATTTCATATTACAGAACCAACTGCTGCCTCACCTGGAAGTCCACGGCCCGCTTGCTGGCAAGGTCTGCTTTGTTTCCTGATAAAGCAATCACAATGTTGGGGCTGGCTTGTCTCTGTAGCTCTTTTACCCAGTTCTTGGCTCGTACAAATGTATCCTAAATTAAAGAAATGAAGAGTCAAACATTTCAGGGAAAAGTTCACGTCTTTTCGCCAAGTACAGAGAAGGGGTCGGAGCTTCACAAGACCTGGTCCTTTTTTTCTCTCCCAAAATTCCACCTACAAGTATTACTTCATGGATTTTAAAACACCCAAGCAGTCTTAAATGAGATCAACTGGCTAATATACATTTAAAGTTTTAGTTGACATTGTAAGCATGACAGAATATTTTATTTACAAAAGTATTGAAAAGCACACAGTCAACACTTTGTGCATCATATTATTCTTAGGTGAAAACCCACATTTTATGATTGCTTACCTTCTCTAAAATTCATTGGTGTTGCTTTTTTATCTGCATTGTTTAGCAGTGCTGAAATGCATGCTGACAGTGTATTTATAATCTATCTTATTTTGTTTCAAATCCTTGATCAGCTCTTACTGCAAACTTCCTGAATATTAAAAACACCCCCAAACAGTGCAGTCACTCATGATATAATAGTCTTGTCTCCTCCCACTGTATCATGAGTGACTAGACTGTGTTAAGGGTGTTTCCAAGTCCAGGAAAGATGCAGTGTGATTTAATACCAGTATTGTGGGCAGTCTATCTTTCGCTTTTAAAACCAAAAAAAGAAAATCGGTATCGAACTACCAGCTACATCAACAATCTCCACAGAATAACTTTTTTTTTAAACTATAGACACCATGAGGCCTATGGGGTTGACAGTGTCCCTTTAAAAATGTAGAAGCAATGTGTGTAAATAATACTCAACATGTATGCCATTTTGCATATTCGGCTCCAGATATCTACTAAAATATTGAAACCCAAAAGACACCCCTCCAATGGTCAGAACATCTGAACATGGCTACCGATATCTCCTGGAAAACATTTATTATTTAGATACAATTCAGCTTCCATTCCATACATTCTTTAACGACATTAGCATAAAAATGGGATCTCTGTCCTCTGAGCTCCGTCTGCAGCTTGAAACATGTCATATGCCAGTGCTCGAGATATTCACTCTTTCCAAAGCATAAACAGAGAGAATTGGACATTACACACAGACGAGCAGCAGGAGCAGGTGAAGTCCAAATGTTCATGTAGATGTCCTGAACAATAATGGGCATGTGGACAAGAAAACCAGGAACTATTGTAAATGTAAGTTTAGGTATGTCTGAGTATTATAATTCCATAGTTTTCCCAGGGGCAACAGAAGGCACACAATGCAACCCGAGTTTCTGACTTCATCCTAATATTGGCCTGTAGTGCCTTTTCACACATACGAGCACTGAGGCCATAACAAACAATTAAGCTGATCTCAGAGTCACTTCTTATACTGTAACAAACCGGGGGTTCTATGTTTTTTACCCAAGGGATAGTGCTGTTATGGGTAAAACATGTCCCTCTGATGGCTAATGGACAACTGAGCAATTGCAGCCCTATATCCGCTGCGAGTCAACTGTTGATACTGCAGCCACTGTCACTACAGATGGCACCACCTGGGTATGAAGTCAAAGTGGCAGTGACGTAGGTCGCTTACATCAAGGCTTTTGCACATCATGGATCATGATGAAATGGTTTATCGCCTGGCAAACTGTGGTTGCTAGGCTGCAGGGAATGGGGATATGAAATTATCTATGCATTTCGAGTCAAGTGGTTGAACTGGTTAACACATATCAGTGTTCTTATCCCTCTTCCTAATACTTGAGCAGCCTAGAGAGGTGCATTGGTTTGGCCCTGTTGTAATATAAATATTACATATATAAAAAACAACAAGGCCAAGCCAAACCAATGCACTTCTCTAGGCTGCCCAAGTATTAGGGAGAGGGCTAAGAGCACTGGTTTTCTAGTGGCACCCCCCACCCTCCGATCGAGCTCGCGAAGCCCAAGGCACACCCCACACCTGCTCTCCTGCCTGGTCTGGGAGGGTGGGGTGTTAGGGACACCCCAACGCCTCATTTCCCAATTTTTGTCGCACTGACTCTAACTGGAGCATTAACAAAGTTTTTTGCGCCGGCCCGATGGTGCGGAGGGCTGAGGCGCTACGCTGGTGACCCGTGTTTGGGAATAAGCACTGGCCAAGGGACTGCTCTCCTTCTCCGGGGAGAGGGGGCCACCAGCAGCCAGACCCTACCTCAGGAACACTCATGGTGAAAGCTTATTTGATCCCGAAAGACGATTTCGCATAGCAACTGTGAAATCCCCTTCCGAGCCCGACCAACAAACTGACACCACAGTGTTCATGAGGTGCAGTCCCAAAAAAGCCATGTTGAAAATTTGGTGACAGAATTCCTAAAAACGGCAAAGTTATGAACACAAGTTCAAAATACCACTGGGGGTCAGCTCTTCAGTGTCCCACACTGCTGGGGGAGGCCTCTAAATGCCAACACAGGGATTGGGCTACAGTTAATAAAACGATGGGCTGCGGGGGCATCTGACACCAGGGGTGGGCATCTTGGTGTTGCGTTATACAAATATAAATAAAAAAACATGGAATAACATAAAAAGAAGAGGGACAGCGATTGGAGGGTTGGGGGCGGTGCCACTAGACACCAGGCCAAGGGGTCTCGCAGCTCACACTGCAGCCGGCAGAACAAGTAGCACTGCAGTTGGCAGCACAAGTCCAGCTGCAGCTCCAGAAGTCAAGAAAATATGCGGTTCTCAAACAGAGAATGCAGGGAAGCGCTTTTCTCGCTAAGCTGGGCACCTGGACCTTCGGATGACCAGAAAAATTATTTCTGGCTCCAACTGTGAAAAACAAACCCCATAATCTAGCTAAACAGGGCTTATTTAGCTAGGGTCTGGTGTTTGGTTTGTAAAATGACAACATTTTTATGTACTTTCCACGCTTTTTAGTTTGTGGAAAATCAACAAGATGGCGGTGTGCAAAAAAGGAATTTTTCCTCACGAACAAAGAATGGCCCTCGTGAAAAAGAATCCTTTTTCATGAGATTAAATCATTTGTCAAACTTTCTCCCTCTCTCCTGGAAAGTGATCTTCCCACTGAAAACAATGGGAACTTCTGACAGGGAGCTCCTGCCACTCAAGAGGACCAACCTTTTCTTAAATCTGTTGCAACATTCTTCTATTTCTAAGCCTAATCTACCCCTTACTATTTCCAGTCCATAAGGCTGGCCACCTATGGGCACCCCCCCCCTTTCTTGACTATGCTATGCTGTCCTCTTTAATGTTCCTTTTCCCTCTCAGGTCTTCGTACATGGAGGTTATTGTGGTGACTTCCAAGCGTATGTCAAACAGGTTGTGTTTATTGTTGTTGGATTTAGTATGTAATAGCACTATGCCATAACATATTTTGATGTATATCTCAAGTTTATGAAACCTGTAAATGCTGAAAATACCATGGCACTAGGTGTTCTTGATAAAGGTAAAAAGTACTAGGTGACTGAAATAGAAATTAAGTTTGTTGTGCTATTTAAACTGCATGTAAATTGCTGTAAACTGAACAAGCCTGAACTTTCATGGTGATTTGCATATATCCCATGATGCTTTGCATTATGTAAGTATATATGATGATGTATTTCCTTAAAACTTGATTTGTTGCCAATGCCCTTTGGGGTAACCCTTTCTTTTAGTGATTCTCCATTGAGGTTCTTTGTCTATAGCTTGTTTTGTTTTTTCTTTTTAGGCCCCCACTACCCAAGCAAATGAGGCCCGCAGAGGGGTGGAGGTTGCATCTCAACTGGTAAGTTGGATCAGAGATCAGTGTCAGTGGGAGCTGGCTAAGTGCAGAGAAAGGATATGCATAGTAGTCTGTTGCTACAGACTGAAGAAGGAATATGGCACTGCAGAAGCTTATTTCCTGTATTTTGAATAATCACCACACAGAGATTGTGTGTTGAACTTGAAATTCGGTATCTGGTCCATCTGTCATCCCACAACCCCTCCACAGAACTTAAAAACTAAATAACTTTGCAACTGATATAGATCTTTACACCAAACACTGGTAGTTCCGTTACCCAAGCTGTTTCTACCATAAAAAAATCATACCAAAATTCCACACTGTATGGGCACAGGGCGATGAGGAAAAAAACTGCAAAAAATGGTGACCTTTAAGGTTTCTGCACTACCTGGATCTCAGAATCCATACATCCTACTGGAGTAAAGCTTGCTACTTTAAGAGACCTACCCCACCGAACAGCTCATGCCAAATTTTGTGCAAATCCACTGATCAGTTGCAAAGTTATTAAAATGCAAAATTTGAGGTTTAACCTTAAACATGCTACTCAACCCCAACTATAGTGGCGCGACTACAAAATCGCACATCAAATATAGCAAAACCATATTTGGCGACCACACAATAACACCGCTGGGACCGAACAGCGAATCTGGCTGTACAAAAACCGCAACAGTTTAAATCAAGGATCCTCAGAGTTCCCATCTCTCCGCACCCCCCAATCTGTCTTCCCCGCTGGTCCCTCACTGGCCCCTGACACGATCTAAATAAAAATAAGTCAAATAATATTTTTCCTCTGTCCCTCCCTGTATCTGTTTTCTTCACTTGTCCCGGACAGTTTTTGCGTACATCACCAGATTCTTGGACTGGTTGCTCAAACTGATAAACCATGTGTCGGGGAGTCAACAGTCACACTTACAGGACTTTGATCCTTTTTTCCCCCCTAAGACTAGGATGAGCTGGTGTGCCAGAGTCTTTCACTTGCAACGTTTCTGTCAGCAGTCTTGTCAGCGTCATCTGTGCTGGGTATGGTAGCTGGTTAATGCCTACATAAAATATGCGTCTAGGGAGAAACTTGCCTTGAACATTTTGTATTTCCGGCAGGAGTTCATAGATCGTACCCTAGTAGACTTGCACAGTTACAACAAGAGCTGGCATGGAATGCATCAACACGATCGCTATTTTGACATTTACCTTTTTGTACTGTTGCTAATTATGCGGTTGGCATTATGTAAACGCTATAATGGCAATCGCAATTTTTTTTTTTTAGATTTTCGCATAGAACTGCTGCTATCATGCCACTATAATATATACTGATTGATTGAATTCAGTTGACTAGGTAGGCCCACTGAGACCAAGTCCCTTTTTCAAAGGGCCACGGGGGTAGAATACAGATGGTAACCAACTGAGTTGGATCAGATTAACCTGTTAGTGGGATTTTTTAGTGAATGGGGGACATCTGGCCAGGACACGGGGGAAATTCACTTACTGGTTTTGATAAATGCCATGGGATCTTTGACATCCACCTGAACAACCACCAGAATAGGCAGGTGAGACCTCTGTTTAATGTCTCAACCAAAAGGCAGCTTATATATTTGTTTTTTTTAAGCGGGAATACTAATAGTGCTGTGCAAACCTCCCAAAGTGCCACCTTGTGAATGTCAAACTTTGAACCACTGATGACTCTAGGAAGATTGACCAATCAGTCTGCCTTCCATCATCAACTGGGCTGACCACTCCACACCTGCTGCTGGGGGGTGCGCACACTGCAGGAATGGTAAACGGTGCATCTCAGGCTGGGGTCTTGGGAAGTGGCAGAGCAAACCTGACCCCCCCCCCCGCAATCATGAACCACAAGTCAGAGAAGCTTCTAAATAATGGTCTTCAGAGGAGGTGGGCTAAGGAGCGTGTCTAAATGGGGGGGGCCCAAGCTGTACACTAAAGAAGGGGGGAGCAAACTGGCCAAACACAAACTGTGACTACTATTCATCTCCCCCTCTCCCTCAAACAAGGGTCGAAATCTTGCAGACGCTAGCCAGCAGGGCTAGTGATTGGGGAAAAGGCCCTATAGACCTTTCCACTGGCCCAGCTGATGTACTTATTGGAATGTTACCATCTCCAGAAAAAAGCATGCTGGGCTAAAGAAAAATCTTACTAGCCTGATAAAATATCTACCAGCATCTGGTTTATGGGCCAGTGCCAGTTTCGACCACTGTAAAATCATGGATTGGGGTTCAAGTGTAGAGGAATCACTACCAAGCAATTGGTGGGGAAGGGGGGGTTGCTGGTTGGTGAGCTAGGGAGGGGGAGCTGTTAAAAAGACAATGTTCTCCAGGCCATAGAAGGCAGACCTCAGGAACACATTATTAGTAATATTTATATGGCAACGCGTCCTATGTCCTCAGAGGAACAAGACCAAGTGAGAGCCAGATGGGCAAGAGAACTCAAAATAGAACTAGACCCAGACAGATGGTTACAATTTACCTACTTTTATTCTAAAAACTCATCATCATCTTATTGGAGGGCGTTTGCATGGAAGACCAGGGTTAGATTCTTTAGAACCCCAGACATTCAGCTAATATTGGGAGCATCAAATGGTAGTCTTTGCTGGAGAGGATGTGGATATTCTCCTGCAGGCCAAGAACATATATTTTGGGCCTGTCCACTCCTATCAGACTTTTGGAGAGATATTACAGGGGAACTTAACAATATTTTTGATATACCTGATCTATTCACTCCAGGATTTATCCTGACAGCAACACCTCCACAAGACATACAGATCAGCTGGCTTAAATATAAACCAGTCACACTTTTAATTCTAATAGCTAAAAAAGCTATTACCAGATTATGGCTCACAAAAACGATTCCTGATAAGGCCTCTTGGAGAAACCTTACTTATGAAGTATATAACCTGGAATGTCTTTCATATAAGATAAATAACAGGATTAACACTTGTAATACTAGATGGGGACTATGGGTCGCATACCAATTAGAGACTTATTCAGACTTTGTACCATGAAACCAAAAAATTATAATCCTATGTATTTCATGCTAATCACAGTTGGGATAGTATATTATTCTGGGGTGTCTGATGCTAAGGGGAGGAGATCCAGTTTGGGAGAGATGTTGATCTGGAAAAGACGGAAGGGAAAAGCAAGGGAATCTTATTACTTATTTAAGACTATAGTCTATGAGATCCTAGCCTGGTCAAAGAACCAAATAATGAAAGAAAATAAAATGTTACTACAGAGAGATATGCTAAACAATCCAATGTGTATAAATCAAATGCCTGTACATTAACTGTATGAGCTGTATTATGTAACCTCAACAATTAATATGTTGCATAAAATGCGATTATGTATGTGATACTCTATCTCAAAATAAAATAAAAAGCTATATTAAAAAAATAAATAAAAAAGACAATGTTCGAACCCAGAACAGTGCAAGGACGCATCAATTTGTTTTTCAAAGTGTGTATGAGGAAAGAGAAGATGGTGGAGGGCAGGTCTGCTGGGTTAACCAGTTCAACTGGTTTACACTACTTTAACCAAAACTGCGAGTTTGGTGTCAAATGTGTTTGCGAGTCTGCGAGAATCTATCACCCAAAGTTTGTGGTGCATGTTTCTCTGGTAGAACTGAACTTTCAGCTCTGTCTACTTTAAAATCACACCCGATGGTGCACATTAAGCTTATATATTCCCTGAGGCACCAATAAAGACAAATAATTACAAGGCAGCAGCAAGGACCCTGGTTCCTCCCTTTCTCACTTACTGTGTTGGTGATGTCATAGACCACAATAGCTGCCTGAGCACCTCGATAGTACATCGGCGCCAAACTGTGATATCGCTCCTGTCCAGCTGTGTCCCAGATCTCAAACTTTACCGTTGTATCATCCAAACAAACTGTCTGCGTTAGGAAAGCAGCTGAAAATAAAACATGGATGTTAGTCATCTGAGCCATTTATTCAGTTCAGTTTCGCTTACGATTGTGCTACACTCACAAAGTCACAATGCTTTTGTCCTAGAACATCTGGCTACTGCAACTTTTTAACTGCTGATGAAGCAAGGGAGAACAGTGACTGGAGATTGCTTAATTACTTTACTACAATACGAAACTCATGACTGTAAGCAGATCCTAGGACTAGCAGCACAATTCTGAAAAAAAACTTTCCTCTGTGACTTTTAAAGCAACCCTTATTAAATAATACACCACCAAGACTGCAACACCTGAACGTGGTAAAGTAACTATCTCAATTTATCTGCCTATCTGAGCTGGAACACAAAAGACATAGGAAAATGGACAGAACTCGTCCAATAGATGGGTGGTAGAACCCACTTCTGCACTTACACAGGTGTGTTACTCCGTTCAATGGTCTGTTCTTAACAAATGCATTGACTAGTATCTGTCCCTGCACTATATTATGCGTTTATTTCACTCAATGTAAACCCTGCTGTACTGTACATATCAAAAGCATTTGTTTTTCCCTCCCTCTAGGTACATGTAACTAATCCCAGGTCGCCCCTGAAAAAGGGACCGTGAGGTTACAGTGGGCCTACCCAGTCACCAAAATTTAAATAAAATAAATAAAAACAACTTGCAAACTGTGTATTATTTTTTAACCTATCCATTCTATTTGTATATAAATTAATCTACTTGATCTATACCGATTGTAAATAATCTATTTACCTCAACCATTCTGTCATAAACAAGACATCATATTTTATTTTGAAGTATTTGTGTAGTAGTTACAGAGATGCAAATTTATGTATGAATAGCAGTAAAGAATCATTTCATCATCACATTAAATTGCATGGCACATAACATCAGTATATAGCGGTACTGGGTAATCAGATTAATACAACTGATTTTTTTCTTTCCTTTACTTCTCCTTCCTCCCCTGGTTCTTCCTATTACCTGCTGCTCTTTTGCCCTCCTGCTATGATACCCCCCCCCCAGTGGGACTTCTACCTCCTGAAAGCAATGTGGGGTGGAGTAATTCTTTGCTGTCAATGGTTCATCAGTGCATTTGCAAATCTAGTGGCTTCATTATGCCACATCCCCACCAGGTTTTTTCATTGTAATCCCTCCTTCCCTTGTGTAAAACCATCCCTACAGTGTCAGACCACAGAGATCAACACGTGACTCCTCAACTCATTTGCATATTATCACCATAGACATAGTATAGGTTACTTGCATATGGTGGCATGAAAACCCTAGTATTCCATGTGATGTCCCCTCTAATCTTTGTACATGGGATCACTATGTGCCAGACCTTCTGACTGGAGAATTGGGGTGGTGTACACTCTTGGGTGCGTTTTTCCTATGCAACTTTTTGTTGTAACAAAATTCCCAAAGGCAACCCAGCTTATAAGTGTGCCTCCTTTGGATTTACTGCTTGCTGGCTTGCTTTAGGCAGCACCACTGGTTCACCACTGGTGCATCCCTCTCGGAGAACTGCTTGAACATTTGTAACCTGCTGCTCAATGAACAGTCGTATAAAACCTTTTGGAACTGTTCAGCAGGGAATCCCATGTTCTTATTGGTTCACCAGCACTCCTTACTCCACTGGTAGTGGACCACTATTTTAAATATAATGCAGGACATGCGGCATCTGTTTTTGAATTAAAATTAATCTTTCTTAGCTTTATTTAAATAATAATAAAAAAAAAAACCAACACACAGGAAACTTATAATAGCAATAAGGCAAAGACCCAAACCGAGGAAAAGAAAGCCAACTTGGTTAAGAAGGGGGACAAAACCTTTTATAGGTACAGTAGGGAGCAAAGAAAGACTAAGGCTGGGATACTGAGGCTGAACAAAGAGGAAGGTGGCTGGGCAGAGAGCAACAGTGAAAAAGCAGGGATACTGAACGAATACTTCTGCTCAGTAGTCACAATGGAAAAGCAGGGGGAAATACCTAATCAGGTCAATAGAAGCACTCTGGATAGGGGGTTGATATTAGTCCTTTCACAGAAGAAAGGGTTCTGAAAGAACTCTTAAAACTGAAGGTGGATAAAGCAATGGGGCCTGATGGGATTCACCCCAGAATTCTAAAAGAACTAAGGGAAGAACTAGTAACACCACTGACTATGCTTTTTAATAAATCATGGGAGGATGGTGTGGTACCTGAGGACTAGAGGAGGGCGGATGCGATTCCCCTTCACAAAAGTGGGAGCAAGACAGAGGCAAGAAACTACAGGCCTGTCAGTTTGACCTCAGTGGTAGGGAAAATTATGGAATCACTTCTGAAGGAAAGAACTGTTGAGTACCTAGAGGCCGGTGGGGCACAGGACCCAAGGCAGCATGGATTCACAGTGGAAGGTCATGTCAAACAAATCTAACTGATTTCTTTGACTGGGTGACCAAAGCAGTAGACCAGGGAGGGGCTGTGGACATGGCCTACCTAGACTTTAGCAAGACATTTGACATAGTCCCACACAAAAGATTAATATACAAGTTAGCCAGCCTTGGAGTGGCCCCCCAACGTGGAAACCTGGGTAAAAAAATTAGCTGGACAACAGGACACAGAGAGTAATAGTAAACAGAGTCCACTCTGAAGAAAGGGGGGTTACTAGCAGGGTACAACAGGGTTCAGTACTGGGGCCGGTCCTTTTTAATGTCTTTATAAGTGACATTGCAGAGGGACTGGAAGGGAAAGTATGTCTCTTTGCAGATGACACAAAGATCTGCAACAGAGCTGATACACAAGGTGGGGTGGAAAGGATAAAAAGGGACTTGGCAAGGTTGGAGTAATGGTCAAATGTATGGCAGCTTAGATTCATCACAAAGAAGTGCAAGGTAATGCACCTGGGAAACAAAAACCTAGGGGAAGAGTACACAATGGGGGGGTGAAATACTAACAACAAAATTGGAAAGGGACCCGGGGTAGTCATATCAGATGCCCTTAAGGTGGGCCAACAATGTGAGAAGGCAGTAAGAAGGGCTGGCGGGATACTGGGATGCATAGGGAGAGGCATCAACAGTAGAAAACAGGAAGTTGTTATAGCTCTGTACAGACAGTTGGTGAGACCCCACCTGGAGTACTGCGTGCAGTTCTGGAGACCCCATCTCCGCAAGGACATAGACAGGGTGGAGGCTGTTCAGAGGAGGGCAACTAAAATGGTGCAGGGTCTACACCAGAGGACATATGAAGAGAGGTTAAAGGGCCTTAATATGTATACCCTCGAGGAGAGGAGGGACATGATAAAAACTTTCAAGTACCCCAATGGCATCCGCAAAGTCCAAGAGGGTAGCATCTTTCAGAAAAAGCGATGTGCAAGAACAAGGGGGCACAATTTGAAGACAGAGTGGGGATGGCTCAGAGGAAATGTGAGGAAGTATTTTTTCATGGAGATACATGGAACAACCTTCCTGAGGAGGAAGTGGTGCCAAAAACAGTGGGGGAATTCAAGAATGCATGGGACAGACATAAGGCAATTCTAGTGGGGGGTAGGAAGAAACAGGCTGTGGGTTAATTAGGATCTGCAGCTTATCCATTAGGTAGAAAAATGGGCAGACTAGGTGGGCCAAGCGGTCCTTATCTGCCATCAGATTCTATGTTTCCATGTTTGCACGAATGCATAGCGGTAGATTGCTAGCCATTTTTTGGGGAGCAACTCCACAGCACACGAGACTACATAAATAAAACAAATTTTTTTTTTTTTTACATTTAGCTAAATCAATCTGTGCCAAGTGCTAAACATTTTTATAGCTGATTATCTCCTTTATGAGTAAAGCTGCTAATCATTTTTTTTCCAACCTATTTAATACCCTGAGTGGTGTCTTGCTTTTTCCCATTTTTTTTCCAGTTGGACAGACTGAAACACAGCAGAGTTAGCGAGTTGCTAACTGTTGCCCACAGGAAAAGGCTGAGGAGGTAAATGACACTGAACATCCTGGCTTACAGTTCTGTGCTCTTTAAGGCACTACACAACTTTACCCTTCTGGGCCCAACACAAGTACAAAGGAAGTGCGCGTACACACTACAGCTGAATCAGCACTCACTGAAACTACTAGAAACTCAGACGGAAATAGTAATTTTTGTTCCATGTGAAAAATGCTGACAGAAAACTTAGTCATAAAACTGGGCAGCGTTCAAATGACTGATTTGCATTACCAGTCCCCAATAACAAAACAAAAAAAAAAAAGGCCAATTGTCATGTTGCATTCATTATTCCATGACACTGAATAGAAGCTTTGCTGGCTCTTGCCCTCGTCTTCGTTTCTCACTACCACACCTCAGGAGGTCTCAAGTACCACATTATTCCCAAGGGTCAGCACCAATATTACCCAGTTTGCAGAGGCAGAATGTACAAGTAAAACGGAGCTGTAAGCTTAACGTATTTCAAGGTAAGGGTCTGAAAGCTACCCCCACCTTATGCTCAGTTGTCTTCAAGAAGGTCACACTGACGAGGTTAACTCAGACCACTTATTCGGCTCAGACATACAGCCGATGTGGTTGGTAGGCAGGTTTTACGGGCCATGTACAGTTTATAGCTCAGTCTTCAATCTTCTGCCTCATCATTCGAGCATAACACTATAGGAATACCGTAATTACCCACATTACTTTTTACCCAATTCAAAGTTCTTCACAACAGTTACCTAATAGTATAAGTCTAGGCCAATCTCCTCCCATCCACAAACCAGGTGTGGGGATGTCAAGTGCTTAATGGCAAAGAATTATGTATTGTCCTAGCACTCTCTTGCAGCATCTCATTGTAAAGTACTTTGAGATGCATTGTGCTTGAAGGGCGCTATTATTTATTTAAACTTCATTTTTATTAAACCTCGAACCGTGGGACAGGACTGTTACACCAAGTGTAAAATCATTGTAGTATACTCGCCACAAAACAGACATAGAAATAACACATTGTGAAACATGCAGTCCTTTTGGACAGACAAACCTATAATCTTGATATTATAGGGTAACATCCCTTGTGACCAAGCAAAGAAAATTAGAGAAAAATTAGATGTAGATGCAGGCTTAAATAAGTGGTTCACGTGTTAACAAGGAATCAACAGTGGCAATACAAGAACAACATCTAAGCAATTCTGCTCTATCAACAATCATTACTGAACGTCATGAGTGAAAGGTCCGATGTGGGGCCCCCACCCTCTTCCAGCCTATGACGGTGCTTAGGTACAAAGACAGGGGGCAGTGTAAGTGTCATAACAGAGCACTCAAATGATCCACCATTTATTTAGTTCATTTCTGTTGACCAGGTAAGCACACTAGACAAATAAAATGCCTATTTTCAGGTACGACCCAGGAGGTTACAAGATATGCAGGCATTCAATTTTAACAGTGAAAAGAAACAAGATATGGGTAAAGTAACAGTAGAGAAAAGGTCACAGCATTAAGACAGTTTTATACTTACGACAAAAATGTATACAAACATGGTCCTGGGCAAACCAAGCCAAGTACTAAAGCCCACCAATGACAGGAAGGAGAGGATACCAGGACTAAGTGCACTTACAAGCCAAATTAGATTTCCGGTGATCCCACACGGACCTTCTACAGAGGCTGTGGGAGGTGGCACAGCAACGAGAGAAAGAATGAGCCCGATTCAGGATCTCATGCACATTTATGATTCCAGGCCAGCCAGTTGATCCAGCAAGGAGATGCTCTTCAAACTCTCCATAGAGGGCATCCAGACCTTCTTATAATAGTCTGCAATTCTCTCCATGATCTGAATCTTCTTGCACTTTGCTATCCAATCTACTGGAGTGGGAAGTAATGGTAAAAAAAAAGCCACTGGACTGTGATACACATGCAAGCTGCCACCATGCAGATATTGGATCATTTTTTTCTTGGAACTCCAGCGAAGTCACAGAGGGTGAAGCCCAGAATGATACAATCATGGAGGGAGTTCGAGACAGGGAGAATGGGGAGTACAATGCCCAAGATACTGAGTTCCAATAAGGGGTTAGAACCGGACAATGCCAGAAAATAATGGGAGTGGTCATCCACCTGTTTACAACCTCTCCAGCATAGGTTAGAGAAAGTCGAGCTAAAATGGCAAGTGATATCCAGTGTACAAAAAATAAATAATCGATGTACAATACACCATTTAAATTAATTCCAAATTGTGGCAGCTGCAGTGGTTTGAATGGCAGCATAAATTTGGTTCCATTCTTGCTTAGTCAACTCTTGACCCAATTCCTCGTGCCATTTTGCTTGGATAGATTGCATTGCATGTGAAGTAAAGATCTGAAGAAGTCGACATAAATGAGCAAGGACTCCTTTCAGAGATGAAGCCTGTGCACAGGTCTCGAAATACTGGTGAAAAGGGGAAAGTGATGCCAGTAAATGTGGTTTCCGTGGCACTGCAAGTAAGAAGTTTCAAACTTAAAGGTAACAGAAAAAACGAGATTGAAGCAGATTAAATTTTTGTTGCAGGTCTTGGAATGAATGAAAAGCCGCCCCATGACAGAACTGTTTCAGTTGGGTGAACCACCTGTGCTGTACCAGATTAACTTTATAGTATTTGGAAGATGGTGGCAAAATACTTTATACCACATTGTGTTATTTTCATCCATGGATTAGATACAGCATGAAGGAGAAGTCTCGATACTGGAGAAACATATCGAACCAGCCATTATTCCACAAGATATCCTGTATTTCCCAGGGATAAGAGGTATAATAGTAGCTCTTGAAATCTGGAAGACCCAGGCCCTTTCCATCTTCAGAGCAGAGTACCAACCACTGGAGAGGTTTACAATGATTCCAAATCAAATGACTAGTAAGCTGGTGAAGGCACTTCAAAAAGGTACTGGTCGATTATCCATAGACCACTGGTGAGTACTGAAAAAAGTGGAAATTTTTCGACAGATGGAATGGAAGCTGGCCTGGGACTGGTACGTGCCCTTGAAAAAGCCTCTATAGGTGAAACCAGGTCGGGCATCTATCTAGCCGAGACTCTTGCACTTTAAAGCATAGCACAGCCTGGTACTGTAATGATTTTTATTGTTATTTAATAAACTTATGTTTTTGCTGTATCCTGGTACAGAGTGGTTTTTGCTAGCTGCTGTACTGTTGTATGCTTAGGCACATGAACAGTAGCACAGCGGCAATTTTTTGCATCTACTATTTGAAGACAACCTGCTTTTGTACCTTCAAGACCCTGTGAAAGGGTTGCTGGCAGTGCCGTCTCTGTTAGACAGATATGGAGCTTTATCTGGTCATAAAATCAGCTGGGCCAAAACCAGAATTATGCCCATGGACTGCAAAATAGGCATCAGATCATATCCACTAAATGGGTCAGCAGGTAGTCAGTGCTATTAAGAACTTAGGGGTAAAAATATCCCTGCCAAACTTCTACAAACTTAACTACCCCCCCTCCCCATTGTTAACAAGCCTACAGGAGGACTGACAGGTGGTGACACATGGCTCTGTCTATTTTATAGGTCATGTAAATGTGGTGAAAACGTGTATACTGCCCAAGTGCTTGTACCTTTTTCAGTGTCTCCCAATCTAAGTGCCAGAGGTTCTCTTCCCTAAAATGAATGGTGCAATTAATAAATTCCTGTGGCAAAGTAAAATGGCAAGAATTAAGTGTAGCATTTTACTACTCCCAATACAGGATGGGGGAATGTGCCCTTCCTAACTTTAAGCATTATTACTGGGCAGCCCAACTAAGCTTCCTACCCACAGAGAAGTATGGACCCTCTCTCAACCAGCCAATGTGGTTGGAGATGGAGAAGGAACTGGGACACAATTTGTGCAGGGGTTGGTTGTCTGCACTCTTGGCCAAGCTTAAGGTTCTCCAGACATCAAATCCTCTCACTGTAGCAACAGCTCAGGTATGGGTTGTAGCCCATAAAAGTATAAATTGGAAGGCTGGCTTATCTGGGCATGTTCACACAGCAGGAACTTAAGCACTACCCATCATCAAAAAATTAAAACCAGAAACCAAATAGATCAAATTAGTATGTTTCATTACATAAGGTGCTGAGACCTCTTACCAAAAAGGTAAACACACAAAACCTCCTCTATCTGGGCATGCCCTGTTGCACACCACTCTCAAATGGGCCCCAGGATATAACGCCTTTCTGCACCAAACCCTTTTAAAGTGGGAAAGGAGAGGCCTCACACCCTATGCTCAACTTGTGAAGGGTAGGCATCTGAAACCTTTTCAAGAATTACAGAGGGAATGAGGACTGTTTGCAGGGGACATGTTTATCTACTTGAGGGTCAGACACATGCTGGTTGGAGTGCTGGGAGGGGGAAGGGACCTCATGATTTCTACCACAGTGTGCTCAACACCGTTCGAGGAAGAGCTTTATGCACATCAACTGAAACTAAAGCCAAGCCTGTGTTAGTGTAGTATGGAACCCTACAGGGGAGCACAGTGCCACCCACTGATAGAATAAGGAAGAGATGGGAGGAGGACCTAGACCTAACCTTATGATATACAGAAAATGGTGGCAGCCCACCTGGCGGGGGCTACTCAAGAAGCAACAAATTGAGGCCAGTCCAACACAACTTTATGTACCATACATATACTACACCCCTGTAAGACTGCATGCAAGGTACCCAGAGAAGATTCAATTATATCCCAAGTGTGGGGTCCAAGAGGGTATGGTCCTCACCTAGTAAGTAATTTTTTATTTATAGATCGCCCTATTCCAGAGGCTCAAGGCGCTTTATAATATACAGACAATGAACAGTGGGTTAAATACATATTAAAAAGAAGCATAATAACCAAATTAATAGCAGCATTATTAACAAAAAATAGCAGCAGTTAAAACACGCAAGACCAGTGTGATTTAGATCCTGAAGGTTTCCCTGAAGAGATGTGCTTTCAGTCCCCGCTTAAAGCATCCAGCGAGGGGGGCCTCCCTCAAGGACCCTGGAAGCAAATTCCACAGGACTGGTGCAGCCACTGCAAATGCATGATCACCAGATGTTTTTAGCCGGGCCCTGGGAACTGCTAGGAGGCCTTTCGCAGAGAAGTGGAGAGAAGAGTGGTAGGGAGTCAGGAGATCATTCAGATAGCTGCCTCCAAATTGTCCCTTTGTGGTGTGAAATACACAGTATCATAGAGTGTGTCCTTAATGTCAAACTTCAAGGTCCGGCTTGGAGCTACTGCTGGGCACTTGACCCAGAGTGGGGACACCTGGGCCCCAAAGGGCTACTGTGGTCCACAGCTTTAGTAAATGCTAGAAAGACGACAACCCAGAGATGGCTGTCTGGTGACCCCCCTCCCGACAATAAATACGTCTGCAAAGAATGTCAAACTGGGCCTCAAACTGCAAAGAGCGCAACTAGGCGAAAATGGTAAGATATTGGAGTTCTTTAAAATTTGGGATCCTATACAACAAGCTTTAGATAAAAGATGCTGGCCAGACTAATATGTGGCGTGGCACACTGGTTTGGCCTGTTCACTCCAATGATTGTATTGACAGTTCTGATGGTAGATAAGCCTATGATGCTAACGTATAGCCCTGTCTTAGGCACAGTAGCTATAAGTGTCAGACGTAGATTAAATGAACACTGTCGAACAGAAAGTACCACTTCAATGTTGTAATTGTGCTGTAAATATAAAATGCCACTTATGTTGCATCTGTTACCTTGTTTAATAAAATGTTAAAAAAGGTCAAAAGTCGACAGGTATTGTGAACGGAGTAGCTATGGTCAAACTGAACCTGTAAAGCCCTATCTCTGTGTCCCAGAAAGCTAAGCATAAACAATCTAAGTAAAGCTTAAGGTAATATACACAAACCAACTGTCCTATGAGAGGCCGAAAAGCACAGTTTCTGGAGCCCTCCTATTGGGAGTAGGACAGATAACCAATCCCCAGGTATTATACATGTTATTTATAACCAACCCCCAGGTATTATATATGATATTTATTTATTTATTGAAATCTCAGATTACAACCTTTGAGCTGGAAGCTTGTTTACAAAGGTTCCACATCATGACAAAACAGGGATACAGTAGTTACATTATACAAGTCAAAACAGTGTTAAAGAAAACAAGCAATTTAATTACAGCTGTTTAACATGTAGGACTATAAAAGTACAGATATTATGGTACAGTATATGCAGCAACAAAATCACGTGTAACATAAGTGCACTGATAATGCAAGGCAGGAGAAGGAGAGAGGACCACGGATGGGAAGGAACTGGTAGCAGGGGGGTGAGGGAAGGAGAGGGATAGTGAAGGAAGGACTAAGAGAGGGGATGAGGGGAGGACTGCAGCAGCCAAATAGGTAGATAGAGGGTGGAACAAGGGGGATGGAGGAGGGGGCAAGTAGATCTGGGTTGGCGGGGGGAATGAAGGAACATGGCTGGGGAAACTGAGGGAGGCACTGAGAAAAATACGAAGGCAGGGGGGATGTTAGAGGTGTTGATACGGTTTGAGCAGGTTAAAAGCAGCAGTCACAACAGCTTAGGGCTGCAAGACAGTCACGAAGCTTAGCTTTGAATGGACAGAGTTTAGTATTGGATAGCATGTCCTCTTGACAGAGTTCAGCCAGAGGGGAGCACGATATAAGAAGGAGCGCTGGCGATGCGACGGAAAGGGACTTTTAAGGTCAGGAAGTTGGACCCCCTAGTGGTGTGGGTATTGTCGGTGGGGGAGAGAAGGCTTTGAACACCACAATATGCAAGCCCTAGCATAGACTTTTTAGCTAGCAGGCAACCTGGTACCGAATTCTACAGTCCAAGTTTAGCCACCTTGACTGGGAATAGAGGTCACAGGTATGTTTTAAGCGGAAAGCATCAAGGACAAGACGGCAGGCTTTGTTGAGGGCCACTGTGACCCTCTTGAGTTGTAGCAGCATCAGCGCCGTATACTACCAGTCCATAAGCAATCACAGATAGGACAGAACTGGTAACGGCTAGGTTTAGGGCACCATCTGTTTGGCAGTGCTTGTGCCTAAATAGCTGGCCAGTCCTAGCATTGGCTGCTTTAGCTACTAGGTCAATGTGATGAGTGAAAGAAAGGGAACTATCCAAGATGACCCTGAAGTATCTGAAATTATCAACCATCTCGGGGGCATTTTGAGAGTTCACTATGTGCAACTGGTAGGATTTGTGCTGGTTATGGCCCATGTGATCCATGTAAAGATGCCAAACGGCCATCAAGGCTTAGTTCTGATGCAGTTCAGCAGTAGCCAGTTAAGTATGGAAGGTCAAATTATAAACAGCTGTAAATACCTAGACATGACTGTGCAGCAGCGTAAAATAAAAACATCTAGACTCAGTTATTTTGCTCATATTATGGAGGATCAGGGAAGCCACAGTTCTCAACAAAGCTACCAGCCTAGCTTTTAACTTTTGGGGGATGTGAGAGTATAAAAGGAACTGTAAAAACTGTATCTGCTAAGAACCACAAAGTAGGATTTACCCAGTGAAGAATAGCCTCAAGACATGGCTCACTGAGAATTTAACAACAGAACCGAGTAAAAATACTCCTTGCTGTAGCACTAACCAAATAAGCACATTGCTTTCCATTGAGAACATAAAAAACTGCTTACCAAACTGCAGAGTTTTCTTCTTCTTTATTAAAGTGCAAAAGTGTGCTTAAAACACCACAAAGTGAATTAATATTACATAGCAGCGGCCGGGTACATACAAACATAAGAAAACAACACCGTTGGCACTAAAACATAGTGCACTGTGATCGTACTAACGACCAGCAGTCATGCTTGGTAATGCGCACGTAGTGCTATGTACCGAAAGTGCAGATTAGCTGACGTTTCGCCAGACTACCTATCTGGTGACCGGTCTCTTCAAAACAACTACAGGCCGATCTCTATACTCCCCCCGCTCTCCAAGGCCCTTGAAAGGATTGTGACTGACCAGCTGGTGGAGTACTTCAATCAATATCAGCACCTATGCCCAGAACAGCATGGTTTCCGGGCTGGCCACAGCACCATCACGGCTCTCCTGGAATTTACCGGATTCATACATAGTGCTCTTGACAAAGGGCACATTGTAGGGGTGGACTTTGTTGATCTATCAGACATTTGACACGGTCCATTATGCCCTCCTCCTTGAACAACTCTCCTCTACGCAGATGATGCAGTGATCTCTACTAGCAACCTCAACCCCGTACTTCTGGAATATGACCTCCAGAGCGGCTTCGCAGTGGCTAAAAAATGGTTCAAAGAGCAAAAACTTGCCATGAACCATAAAAAGACCAAGACCATGCTCTTCACCACTGCCCAAAACAAGCTAAAAGAATATCCTCTGGCAATTCAGAATGACTCCGGGAACACCTTGGAACTAGCCCCCATTTCAAGTACCTGGGAATCACACTGGACACTGCCCTGTCTTACACATAGCTCACTGACATCACAGCCAAAGTCTTTAACACCAGGATCGGTATCCTCTACAGGCACAGACATTGTTTGACCTATGAAGCTCTGAACTTGGTAATTAACAGTTCACGCATCACCTTGATTGACTATGGCCTAGCTGTTTATGGCTCCGATACTGGCACAGAGCCACACCTCTCAACAGCTTTAAACAAAGCCTGCCGCCTGCTCACTAATGCCGCAAAACTCACCCACACCTGTGAACTTTATGCGGGATCAGGCTGGCTTCAACTGAAGGACAGATTACTTTATCAAACCTGCCTACCTCGCAAAAAAGGTCTCACTAAACTTGCTTCCTCAAGGAGTTCTGAACCTTCAATTACCACCTATACATGCCAGGCACACCAAGAGCGCAACTGTGTAGTCACTACACAAGTATTCCACGTGCCCAGGTGCCACACAACTATGGCCCATCGATCTTTTGCTCACCGGGTCCCTCTGTGGACAAATGGTCTACCACCTGACATAGCCGGAGCCACAATCTTTGGCTCCTTTAAGCGCAAACTCTGTCAGCACCTCACTGACAACAGTACCTGTAGGTGGTCCTGCTAGTCTGTGCCAGCAGATTTAGTCTGCCTCAGCACTTCCAACTCCTGACTCGCCAAGTTAAGTCTTTGCCCTAGCACTTGCCTCAAACCCCCACCTCTTAGCTCTTCTCTATCTCTCTCTCTGCCCTTCCTATCCCAGCTCACTGCCCCTCCATACCCTCACTCTAACAGTTTGCCTCTGCCTCTCTCTCTTCCGCAGGACACTGGCATACTATGTACTATGTCTTAGCACAATTTGTGTAACTGTCATTGCAACCCATGTACTGCTGATTTTTTTTTTGTACTCTGTATAATTTATTGTAACTATATTGTGTCTTGTGTTAATGCATCTGACGTGGAACCTCTCAATAAGCATCCGCTCACAGGTGTCATCCAAGATTTCAATAAATAAATTTAAAAATTATAACTCTGAAGCTATATAATATTTTTTCACAAAACCTTCCAAAGGCACACCCTTCGCATGGGCCCCTTCCACCCTGAAAAATGTCATGAAAAAATACCACACTGTCTAGGCTGAGCTACTGGGTCAGTACACAGTTGCACTGTTCTTTTTCTCCTTTAACTTTTTGACCCCGGTTTACCTTACTGACTCTGCCATGACCCCTATCGCAGTTGTTACCAGCCTTTATCAACTCCTACCACTTTTCTTACTTTTCCACATTAGCTGGTCAATGCCCCTCAGGCCCAATGCACAGCTGGGCTTTGGCTGTTCACCCCTGGGACCCATCTGAGGGATGTGACCTCCCACCCATGTGCACCCCTCCTCCACCCTATCCTATCGGGACCCTTTACCCATCGCTACCCACTGTGGACTGGCCCCAGCCTCCACTTAGTCACTGCTCTGCTACGCCTTTTTCAACTTAAGGGACCTGCTCATCCTTGCCTGTGCTGCCCGAATGCGCAATCGAATGTTTAAAATGCTAAAGCTCATCTCCATTCATCCTAACCCTGGTCCTACCCCACCCCGTGACCAATCTGGCGGCACATGGGGAACTCTGTACAGCATCCCTTAACATTTGTAATTTACTAAAAAAAAATTTGACAGTTTTCAGGGATGGGTTGTCCAACAACGGCCGGACATCATCTCAGTGGTGGAAACCTGGCTCAATGACTGCACCCCTGACACCGCTGTAGCTCTCCCGGGGTACACTATTTATGGAGCTGACAAACTAAAAGAGGGGGAGGGTGTGCTATTTACCACCAAGACACCATCCAAGGTCTTACTCTACCATCTCCAGCTCTTGATCACGGTGCCCAGGTCTTCTCCCTACAAGTCAATATCTCCACCTCCAGGGCCCCATTGTTCATCTCCTCTGTTTACATCCCACCTAAGAATCAAAAAAATGCATTTCAATCAGCTCTAACCACCTCCAGCAACATCCTGACAAGGCCGAAATTATTGCCCTGGGTGATTTCAATGTAAATTGGCTAGCAGACACCGCAGCCCCCCCCCATAAGGATGCCGCGGCTCCCCTCAATCTATCACAAATAGTGCCATCAGCCACCCGCCACAACCCAAGAACTGGCACCTCAACCCTCATCGACCTAGTCCTCACTAACTACCCCCACAAATTTACCCAGGTTACAGTATTATCTGATGCACTGAGTGACCATTCGCCAGTGCTCTGTCACTGGTCCTACACGGCTAAAACACCCCCCAAGTTATCTTACAGAGCCGCCTCAGACTGGGCAAACTAGGGCTCCTGAAACATTACCTTTCCAGTTGGACCTGGTCGCTCATTGCAGCCTCATCTGATACTGACTTAGCTCTGGAGTATTTTATAAATTCCTTTAACGCCGCCTGTGACCTCTTTGCACCCTACTGCAAATGGGTCATCAAAGGTGCAGATACCCCCTGGATGTCGCAATCCCTGCTGGACCTAATGCATGACCAGGACAATCTTTGGCACATAGCGCTGGAGACCGGAAGGCCTGCCAATAGGAAGCACTACAGTGAGGTCAGGAACTGCTGCACCTGGAGGGTCCGCTAGGCCAAGGCTGAGTGCTAACGAGCTACACTCACTGCCTCCTGGGGTACGGGCAGCAAATTCTGGGACTCTCTCAAAGAACTTAGTGGCAAAACCGCGACTGCCCCCCCCCAGTTGTCCATAAATGGCTGCATCTCCACAGACCCTGAGAATAGCCAACACGCTGAACTCCTCGTTCTCAGACCTCAGTAGTATGCTTCCTGCCAACTTCTTTGCACCTACCCCCACCACTCCCCTTACACCAGCCCAAGTGGCTCCCTTTCGTTTCAAAGCTATTTCCCAGCATGAGGCTGCCCCTCTCCTGCTAAGGGCGCTCGGCAAATCTAGGTTCAGCAATGATTCCCTTGATCTTAAATTACTAAGACTCACCCTCACTGAAGTACTCGACCCCCTCACTGCCCTATTGAACGCTCCCTGGCCCCACGGCAGTTCCCAACTAAATGGAAAACTGCCCTCATCACTCCCATCCTTAAGAGTGATGACTGTACCATGCCTTGAAACTATCTTCCCATTTCGATTCTACCCCCCTCTTCAAAGTACTCGAAAAAACAGTCGCCTCCCAGATCACTGACTACCTTGTCAAACACAACCTCCTTTACCCTGAACAGCATGGCTTCCAGAAATGCCACAGTACCATCACCGCTCTTTTGGAATTTACCAATACCATACATGCGACCCTTGACACAGGCCAGATTGCTGGTGCTATTTAGTTATATCTCTCTAAAGCATTCTACACCATGCATCGCTCGTTCTTCCAAGCCTCACTTACCCAAATTGGTTTCTCAATGGATGCCACTGCCTGGTTCTCTATTTATCTGGCAGAACCCAAAAAGTCAGACTAGCACAGACACAGTCGTCCCCCTCCAAGTTACATCTGAGGTCCCTCAGGGGTCGATCCTTGGCCCCCTGCTATTTACCCTATTTCTTAACTCCTTGCCCAAGGCTTGTCCTGGGAATCTCCTCTTGTATGCAAATGATGCGGTGTTAGTCAGCATTCACACCAGCCCTGGTGCCCTCCAATTAACTTTTCAAAGGTCATTTAGTGAAACAAAGTCCACGATGTTTGCGCATGCCCAAAACAAGTTCAGTGGCCACCCCCTGCTCATTCATAACTCCTGCAATGAAACTCTGGAACAAGTTGCCACATTTAAATACTTAGGTGTTACCCTGGACTCTGGACTCACCTATCATGAGTACATCCACCGACTTAGCACAGCTGTCAACGTGCATATCGGTCTTCTCCACCGGTACAAGCGCCGTTCCCCCCCCCCCCCGAAACACTAAAACTAGCCATTTCCTCCTCTGTCCTGTCACTTATAGATTCCGGTAACATTATCAATGGTGCTGCCGATAGTACATCCTCAACAAAATCAGGGTTGCTCTGAATAAGGCCTGCGGGCTGGCCACCGGCTGTGACCGGCTCACGCACATCTGCAGGCTGGCCACCGGCTGTGACCGGCTCACGCACACCTGCACGCTCCATGCCAGTACCAAGTGGATAAACTTTGATGATCACCTAAAGTACCAGACCTGTCTTTTTGTAAAGAAAATCACGTCTGGCCTCATGCCCACTGCCCTTGCTACACTGCTTCTACCGCCCCCTAACACCAGACAAACCAGTCACACAGAGAAAACTTCTTACCAGGTCCCTCTTTGTAAACCCTCCATGGGTCAAAGAACCTTTAGGTACCGGGCTCCCCTCTGGCTGAATTCACTTCCCAAACCGATCCTCATGGCACCTAAACTGGGCCTGTTCAAATCCCTCCTCCGTAACCACATCTCACAGGTTTCAACCTGTGACTGCACCTGACCCCCTCACAGCCTTTGCTGCACTATGACAATGGGCCCCTCTTGGTCCTGCCGGTAGTGTACTTGTTGCTGGCCTGTTTTTCACTCAGGCCGCTGTCTAGCTGCCACACACTGGCCTGCACTGTATAGCACCTGCCTTTGTGTGACACCACTGTAACTACTGTACACTGTTAATTCCTCTTGCACCAATGTTTTGATTGCACCTGACTGTTGTAAATATCCTGAACCACATTTCCTGTATGGACTATACTCTGGGTCTACTGTACGGTGTGATTTTCTCGCACCATAGTCTATACCTTGTAATGTCTAACAATGTCTTTCTATTGTATTCTACGATGTAGAGCCTTTGTAAAGGAGTCTCTGACTCAAAGGTATTAATTCAGATATGTTTCAATAAATAAATAGGTGAGAGCAAAAAAATATTCAATGTTAAAGCAGTAGTGCAACGAACAAAGTTCTGAAATAAGACATTCACAAACTGCAATGTCAGTCTTGTTTTTATTCTGATTGCTGTCTTTAGTTCTAGTTTTATTTAAAACACGATATATATATAAAGTTTTAATTATAAACTTACAATTATTTTGCGCAAAGTAGCCTTTTGCCGTGTTTTGCGGATGACCATCTTGGGTGCTGTGGTGGAAAGAGAGGAGGGAATGAGGGCACTCCAGGAAAACTTTGAGAGGCTGGAAAAAATGGGCACAGGTGGCAGTTAGGGTTTAACGCACGCAATTGTAGTATTCTGCATCTGGGTGGTAGGAACGCTGGGCATAGCTACCATTTGGGGGGCATAAGGCTGACTGTATCCATGATAGAAAAAGATCTGGGGGGTGATGACCGATGCTGAATTAAACAAATCAGAGCAGTGCAGGAGAGCAGCTGCTAGAACGAATAAAATGCTTCGGTGTATAGCTAGGGGGATAACGTCCAGAAGCAGGGAGGTTATACTTCCCCTGTACAATTCGCTGGTGAGGCCACATCTGGAATAATGTTTGCAGTTCTGGCATCCCCGCTTAAAGAAGGACATCACACTGCTAGAGAAAGTCCAGAGAAGAGCGACTAGGATGATCAATGGACTGGGGGAAATTTCATATGAGGACAGACTTAGTGAGCTGAACATGTACTCCCTGGAGGACAGAAGGGATAGTGGAAACATGACTGAGGCCTTCAAATATCTGAAGGGAATCAACAGGGTAAAAATGGAGGGAGTGATCAAAGTGAAGGGGGAGGGGACTATGGGAGGTCATAGTCTAAAACTGGTAGTGGGACGGTACAGAAGGGAGGTGAGAGGTCATTATTTCATGGAGAGGGTGGTAGCACTGGCACCCTGGAATGGGCTTCCAGATGAGCTGATACAAACGGAAACTGTGGGAGGTTTCAAGAGAGGTTGGGACAGGTACAGGGGCATGATTAGGGCTGGGGGCAAGGAGAACATCAGGGGTATGAGGGGAGCGTGGGTGTGAGGGGTTATGAAAGGGAGGTACAGCAGCTACTGTACCTTACCAGTGAGCTGTGTTCGGACAGACGGGATAGACCGTTAGGCCTAATCTGCTGGCAACTATATATGTACATATGTTTGTTTATCTGCTTGCTTCCCACAATGCTACTGTATGTGCCAGCTGTTGGTGTTACGTACGCACCCCCACAGAGTCAGTGGGGAAAAAAATGAAAGTTAAATTACATGTGTATCCAACCTGATTGTTTAATGTATCCTCATTGCTAAACGCAGTCACCAAAATTAAAAAAACACCTGCAGCAGCAGCCGGATGAATGGAGTATGCGGTCGTGGTTGTATTTCTGTTTATTTCTTATTCTGGGTGTTTTACAAGTAACAACTTAGCAGCATGGAGCAGCACTACTAGTCGCTGTCCTGTGCCCATTTCTTAGTCTCCTCAGGTTAGTCCCCTGCCAGCAGCTGGGATCTGGACTGAGGAGCCATCAGTAGGGTGGAGCAGGACATTATACTTGAATTGTGTATAATCATTTTGGGGTTTTAGTCATGAGGAGGAATCTCCAGCTATGTTCAGCACAGCTACCCTGGAAAGTTCCCTTGCTGGCTGTGAGTAATACCATTTCGTGCTGCACCTAACAAACAATCAGCCAATCATTCCTTACAAGCTGATAGGATGACTGGATCATGCAAGAATAAAGCGATTTTTTTTTGCTTTGTTCGGTTTACTTATTTAGAAATAAAACAGCTTATCGGTTTGGATTCCTTATCAGCGCGGGGGGGGGGGGCAGATGATGGGCGGCACTCCTGCATGCAGCTGTGGAGTACTTGCAACAAGTCCTGTGACTGTGAAAATGTGTACTATTATTTTTGATGACTGGTCAAAAATTGTATTAAACCAGAACCTAACACAAAAATCACTTAAGATACTTAACAATATATAATAAAGCTACAACACAGGGAAATGTCAGCCACCATTCTTTTTAGCGTACACTTTCCAATATGAATGTGAACACGCACAGAAAGCAGAACAAAAACAAACCAATTCATTATGGTTAGTGTAACCGCATGCAAAATAACCATAATTCACTCTGATTAAAGATACGAACATATGGAAATGCCAGCAGAAGCAGGACTTATGGCCTATCAAGTCTGCCTGATTGTGCAGCTAGGCCCTCAACTTGCAGCTGCCCACCCTCCCACCCTCTTCATCACAACCCCCACCATCCTGTTGAAAGTTTGTGCTGATCTGGTTAGTTGAGCCTAAAAATAGAACATTACAGGACAAAGTGCAAATACACATTCCATGCACTGCTGCTTTAAGTATAGGGAAACCAAACTTCTTTTGTTTTTCATTTTTTGGCGCTCCGTACCCCCAAAATCGAACCAGATAGCGTCACGAAACTTCTCACATCTTAAGACTCTGTCAGCCTGACCATGAATGCCAAACTTTGGGCTATTTCGTCAAACGACACCAAAGTTAAGGGTCAAAAACTAGGGTTTAACGTTAAACAGCCTACTGAACCCTAACCACAGGGGCACTGCCGGGCCCCTATAATAAAAGCCTTGGGTCTGGCAGAACTGCCATTTTGAGGAAGGGGCTCATTCCATGTCTAAGTCACACTCATCAGATATAGGCAGAATTCCTTGAATGAATCTTTAAAGAGCAGGTTTTGACCATCAATACCGCCTCCCCCCCCCCCAACATATAGGATAGCTAACTTTCAGGTTTAAGAGCGTCATCCAAAAAGTTTAAGTTTTTTGCAGCCTATATTTTGTACAATTACACTTGTAAAACAGCTATGTGGAGCTGGTATCCAAAACAGTAATATTCCCCAACCTGGAGCTGCGCCCCCATGTTTGCACGTTTCGTGACGTCAGTACAAGAACAGCGCAGGGGTGTGCTCTATAGACTACAATGGCGCCAATTTTTATAAGTTGCTTTTATAGTTTTAGATGCCGAATTTGAAAAAGGAAGGTCACCGCTCAACTAGCAAAGCCCTTGTTAGTTGACCGGTGGCCTTCCTCTCCTTGCCCCCTCACACTACATTCTTTCCAATCCTTTCCCACCCCTTCCCCTGACCTATTTGTTCCCCCACTGCACCCTGTCTCCTAGCGACATCTATCCTTCCCAGGTACCCTGCCACCATCCCACAAAACTTTGACAAGGCCCCGCAGGCTGCTCCCGTGAACCCCCCCATCTTCCCCCATGTCCTCCTACCCACTGGTAGGGTTCTAACTGCCCTCGCCTCCTGTTACCTCCTAGTCTCCTATCCTGTCAAAACTGTCTTACCCCTTTGTTCTTTGTTTGTTGAACTGGCAGCTCCACTGGCTGCACTCTTTAATACCATTCTACACACAGGATAGGTGTCCCAAGACTGGACGGTGGCTTATGTAGTGCCTATCCATAAAGGGGGTGTCTACAGAGGAGATGGGGAATTATAGGCCTGTCAGCCTAACGTCTGTGGTAAGCAAAGTAAAGGAAGGCTTTGTCAAGGAGAGGCTTGGGAGGCAGCTGGAATGGTTAGGGCACCAGGATGATAAACAGTATGGCTTCGTTCCGGGGAGATCGTGTCAGTTCAACCTCGTAGAGTTTTATGACTGGGTGATGGGGGCCTTATACAGACATAGGCCGGTGGACATCCTATACCTGGATTTTAGCAAGGCGTTTGATTCAGTACCCCATAATGGGCTGATAAAGCTGGGGGAGATGAGGGTGGGAGGACAGGAGCTCAAGTGGGTTGAAAATTGGCTTTCGGGGCAAATACAGAGGGTAATGGTTGGTGGGACTGTCTCCTCCCCAAGGAAGCTAATCCGTGGGGTCCCCCAAGGTTCAGTATTGGGGCCACTCCTGTTCAATGCCTATGTCTCGGATACGGGGGGGGGAGGTTAGGAGTAGGCCGAGTCTCTTTGCAGATGATTCCAAACTGGGAGAAGTGGTGGACTGGGAAGAAGCAAGAGTGACAGTCCAGGGGGATCTGGATACCCTGGAGGGGTGGTCAAGGAGGTGGGGATTAAATTTAATGCCAGGAAATGTAAGGTACTTCATTTGGGGGTCAAAAACCCGGGCCATGTTTACGCCCTGGGGTGTCACACTGCAAGCCACCTTGGGTGAGCGGGATCTAGGGGTGGCGGTAGATGTCAAAATGAATAACTCTGAAAATTGTAGAAGAACCGCAGCCAAAGCAAACAGGATACTGGCCTGCATAGCCAGGGGAATTACGTCCAGGAGGAGGGAGGTGATCCTCCCTCTATATAATGACTTGGTCATGCTGCAACTCTAGTACTGTGTACAGTTCTGGAGACCTCATCTGAAGAAGGATATAGCACTGCTAGAGACAGTCCAGAGGAGAGCGACCAGGATGATTCAGGGCATGAAGAGAGACTGGAAGAGCTCTGGCTGTACACACTGGAGGAGAGGAAGGACAGGGGAGATATGATAGGGGTCTTCAAGTATGTAAAAGGAATAACAGAGCAGAACCAAGGAGCTGTTTAGGCTAAAGAATGTGGGAACAACTAGGGGGCATGAGTGGAAGCTGGAGGGGGGAGCACAGGAAGCATTATTTCACAGAGAGGGTGGTGGAGCTGTGGAATGTGCTGCCTGGGTGGCTGGTGGAGGAGGGCACAGTGGAGGGCTTCAGAAAGGGGTGGGACAGGTACAAAGGGAAACTAAAGTCAAAGGTGACCCTCTCGGGGGCTGGGGAAGCGAGCACCCACTAGGTGGCTGGCTACCGAGCAGACACGACAGACCAATGGGCCTATTCTGCTGGCTTTTATTATGTTAGTACACTATGTTCAACCAATTTCTGTATCTTGTTTGACATCCCATGAATGAAAAAGTGAATGTAATTACTGTATTTTTGTAACCATTGTTCTGATGTCTGTATTTGTTGCTGAAATATTGTTTACCTCACAATGTGGAACCTCTGTAAACAAGCTGCTAACTCAAAGGTGTTATAATCCGAGACAACAATAAATAAATAAATAAAAGTATAAAAACAATTTATAAAAATTGACCCCATTGTAGTCTATGGAGTGCACCCCCCGCTCCGTTCTTGTACTGACGTCACGAAACGTGCAAGCATGGCAGCAGAGGTCGGGGAATGTTACCGTTTTGGATACCAGCTCCACAGAGCTGTTTTACAAGTGTAATTGTACAAAATACAGGCTGCAAAAATTTAACTTTTTGGATGACACTCTAAACCGGAGGGTAAGCTGTCCTATATGTGTGTATTTGGGGGCTACTGATGATCGAAACCTGCTCGTTAAGAAGCTTTAAAGAAAAGTGATCACATCTGCAGGTTCCGCCTCTTCATGCACCCCAAATACATGCAAATTTGATCTTCTGGAATGGTCTCCAAATCTGTAAGCTTCTCCCCAGTTCTTGTTCACACTGTATCCAAAAAAGTAAGGGCCCTGTCATGCCTTCCGACTCTGTCCGAGGCAGCTGACAAGGTCGTCTCAATCTGCACAGTTTTTCTTTCCTGTGATCTAAAGTCCCTCCTAATATCAGTGTCTACTCTGAATTCAATTAAGATGCCAAAGTTCAAAGACAATACGGCTATTAGAAACTTTATTCTCACTGCCTCCACGATCCTCCAGAAACACCACTGAGGATTTGTGCGAGTTGGAGAAATGTTTGCACTGCAAGAGTTGGCTTGGGAGCAGACAATGAGCGGAGAAACCGCAGAACCCTCCTTTTTGTTTAGACATCATCCCGTATTGTATGGTGAAAGTAGCTGCGGGGCAGATAATCAGTAAGTGCGGATAGTACGCGTAGAATCACCCTGGGAATCAAGAAGCCGACAGCTAGGCTGCCATGCTAGCAGGTGATGCCACTGGAAATCTGAAAGATATGATATAAAACCATAATGCATTTATTCATTAACTCATCAGTTCAATTAATTTGCGGTTCCCCCATTACACCCCAGGTCCTGGCTTTCACCCTTCCTCTGGCTAGGCAAGGGGCTGCCTTCATAGCTGCTGTCAATGAGACTCCTTAGTCAGCTGACAGGAGGTATGTGAATTTCAGGTGGCTCACACACTCCATTCCTGGGAACTGAGCTCCTCAGCTCTGTGATGTACTTGGGGCCCAGCCAGACCCCAAAACCTGATCCCCAAAGCAGCAGTGTAATTTGCTGCAGCAGTGCCACTGGGCTGATGATTTCTACGCTACAAACTATACAGACATAATGCTGGAATAGATTCAGCTCTGGTGACTTCCCTCAATGTGTACTGTTCAACCATATCCAGTAATACTTTGGTTTCTTGTATTTGCATTCTGTATATTTTGTTTGTTTTTTATCCAATGTTCCCTCTCCCCGGGTTGCACCTGGAGACTAGACTTGGCTCAGTGTGCCTTCCCCGGTTACCAAATGTTTGAAAAAATACAAAGTCAGCACTCATGCGCCAAGGGCAAGAAGCATAATCTGCATTTATATTGCACTTTTTATATACAGTACATTGTATCCCAAAGCACTATACAAGCAATGAGAAACAGAATGGTAGTGAAGCGACTTCAAATGGGTAGTGGCAGCAGTTTCTTCTAATCAACATCCACATGCAGCCATGAAAAACTGTCTGATCTGGTTATATGGGGTATGGAATGTTGGACAGGAAACCAGGAAAACTCCCATCTGTTACAAAAAGTACCGTGGGTTCTTTTACTTCCACCTGGATACCCCCCAGAACCACCCAGAGATGGATGGAAGGGACCTCAGCCAGATGTCTCATTCAAAGGACAGTAGTACATCCTGGCAGTACAGCACTGCAGGAGTGCCAGCATTTTGAAGTGTGAGCCCAAGCCCTGGTACTGAACTAGAAACCAGAACCTTCTGACCCAGAGGCAGATGTGCTACCAAATAACCATGCTGACTCCTGCTGTGTAATCCCAACATGCAGTAATCCAAATACCCCAACACAGAAAACAAAACACATTTATCAAGTTCTCTTAGAAACTTGCCAAGCGCCAGTCTGTGACTACAGTAAAATCTACTTTTTGAACTTTGACCCTAATTGCTGACTACGCATAAGGTACAGCCCCAGGAAAGCTGCTGACTGTTTTCCTGTTTCCTCTAGTTAAGCTCAGAAAGTGTCCACTGAGTAAACACAAAGTAATGCATTTTCTAGACATTCTGCATTTTTTTTTGTTGTCCAACATATTATTTAGAACAGTTCCACTCACATTTCCCCTCCACTACTTAAATATTTTTAACAAGGCTTCTAAAAATGTGGTCGGCTTGTTAGGGAAATAAAGTTTGCCACACTTCCAAAAATGTACATTTTTTAAAATATCTTACTAGAGGCAGATCTCTTGTTTTTTATGTTGTTCATCTGTGCAAAAAAAAACAAAAAATAAATAGAAATTTTCAACAGATAATGACCGCTTGGTCTGCCCACTTTTCCCTACCTACAGTATTACCGCAGACCCTGGTTTATCTCTGACTCTTCCTCCCTCCCCTCCTCGATTCCCTTATGCATATCCTATGCATTCTCGAACCACACCGTTTTCACCCCCACCACCTTCACTGGTAGGCTGCTCCAGGAATGCACTACTGTTTCTGTGAAGAAGTACTTCCTCACATCTCTCCTGAATCTACCCTCTCTCGTTTCACAGCATGTGCACTTGTTCCTGAGTACTCTTCTTTCTGAAAAAATACTTCCCTCCTGTACCTTATTTACAACCATGAGGTATTTAAAGGTCACTATCATCTCCTCCCTCTGCCGTCTCTCTTCCAGGGTGTACATATTTAGGTCCTTTAGTCTCTCCTCATAGGGCTTCTGATATAGACCCTACACCATTTTTAGTTGCCCTCCTCTGGATTGCCTCCGCTCTATGTCCTTCCGGAAATGTGGTTCAGAACTGGACACAGTACTCTAGGTGGGGTCTTATCAGTGATCTATACACAGAGGCAACACCACCTCCTTCCTTCTACTGGTGATACCCCTCCCTATGCACCCCAGCATCCCACTAGCCGTCCCAATTGTCTTGTTGCACTGCCTGGCCACCTATATGTCACCAGACAAGATTGTCTCCAGATCTCTCTCCAGCTTGGTGCTCGTCAGTACCACCCCCCCTCCATTTTGTACTCTGACCCTGGGTTTCTGTAACACAATTGCACTGTTTTGCACTTTTTTGCACTGAAACCCAGCTACCAGACCCTTGACCACTCCTCGAGTTTTTTCAGGTCACTGCTCTGCCCTTCCACCCCACCCCCGCCCAGAGTGTCCACCATATTGCAGATTTTGGTGCCGTCCGCAAGGAGGCAGACCTTCCCTTCCAATTCCTCAGCAGTGTCACTTATAAAGACATTAAAGAGAACCACTCCCAGCACCGAATCTCTGAGGCACCTCTCTGGTTAACCTCCCTTCCTTGGAGTAAACTCCATTTACCACCGCCCTCTGAGGCCCGTCCCCTAACAAATTTCTTACCCAGTTTACCACCTTTGCACCCACTCCTAAGCTACCCAGCTTGCTAACTAGAAAACTAAACTAGACTTGCTTACTACAAAAAAAAAAAAAAAAAGCCACACTGACCTAACACAAGTTACATTTCCCCCTTTCATTTCTGAGGTTTAACATGCCTAATCCGATTTACTGGAAATCACTCTACACTGCACCTCCTCACCACTTAAGTCTCTTCTGAGGACACTGAAAATGCATTTGCCATAACTTCCATTTTTCATAGGAAAAAACAAAAAGCATGCAAGCTGGATTTACATACAAAAGGGATGCCTATTTATATAAAACATGCAAAATTTGGGGAGAAAGATTACAAACAAGCAAGATTTTCGTATGTCAGCGCTGCCTGCAAAAGAGCAGAATTATTGCACTGTATTTGGGATACTGCAGTGTTCCAACGTGTGTGAAATGTACACACAGAGGTGTGGACTGCTTTATAAAACCCATGCGGTGCTCCTGAAGATCATAAATCAGTGGCCTTCCGCGGTGAGAAACAAAAATAGGTTTGAAAGCAAGGATCAAATTAAGTTTTAGGAGGGATGGGGCAGACTGGATGGGCCGTTGGGGTCCTTCTCTGCAGTCAGATTTCTATGCATTATACCTCAAACGCAATGTACTGCAACTACAGAGGTACACATTATTTTGGTCCCATGGAACAATGCAGGCACTACAGTAATATCCCCTAGGGCTAGGCTGGCTCTTGTTTTGTCATTGCCAAAATGTTTTCTCTTGTGCCACTTGGCAATAAAGATAGCACCACACCATGTTTAAAGTCGCAATTCAAGAAAAAAAAAACAACATACTTAGCTCTGATGGTGATCGACAGAGCTAGTCTGTCTGTGCAAGTTCTTTTCCCTCTTTTGTCTGCGGTCGCTTTTCTCTCAGTCTTCCATCCATAAGCTTTCAGTCCTCACTCTTATCTGTGATTCGTTTTCTTTCCTCCCCGCCTGTTCTCTTTTTCTTCCTCTCATTTGAGATCTTCTATCACTCTACCTCCCTCCCTTTTCTGAGCTCTTCTATCTCCCCCCCTTTTTCTGTCAGCGTTTCTCTCATCTCTGTTATGTCAGTCTCCTCTATTTGAACAGACGCACCTCCAACTCTTGATTGGAATCAGGAGTTTAACTGGGCAGGAACCCACAGAAACTCAGTTCCCCCTACCTCTTACAAGACTGTATTAGAGTTCCTGCACATCTGTCATTGTTCTCCATTTAATAACCATCTAGAGATCCCACCTGCAAACCCACAGGTGAGAGTTCCCCCACCTGAAAACCTACAGAAGAGAGTTCCCCCACCTGCAAACCTAGAGAAGAGGGTTACCCCACTTTCAAACCTAGAGAAGAGAGCTCCCCCACCTTCAGACCTAGAGAAGAGAGCCCCCCCACCTTCAGATCTAGAGAAGAGAGTTCTCCCACCCACAATCCTAGAGGTGAGAGTTTCAACGCCTCAACATTTCTAATTTAACCAGTGCTTGGAATCAAACCTATGACCCAGAGTCCCAATAACAACAGCTTTAATCATTCAGGTAAAGGGAAACTCCCTCTAGCTTGGTGGCTAGAGCACTGCTTTGACCTTTATACTGTGCTTGTAACGTCATTAACCACCATTAGAGACCTCTTTGACAATTACAAACGTATTATTGCCAGCAGAAAAAGGCCTTAGTGGTCTACAGAGTCTGCCAGAGTGTGTAGCTCAGTCTATTTACCTGGAGCTGCCCCACCTCCCTTTGCCCCCCCCCCCCAGAGCAAACGTCCCCTTCCCTATCCCCTTCCTCCTCCCTGCTGTCACTCATTTTTACCCTGTCCCACCCCCCTTTAAAAATTCCCACTGTTTTTAGCGAGACCACCTCCTCAAGTAGTTCATTTCACTTTGACACCACCCTTTCTGTGAAAAAGTGCCTCCTCATTTCCTTTTTAAATCTACCCCCCACAAGTTTCAGACTGTGATCCCTAGGGGTTCCCTCCCTTTTTAAATTGAAAATGTTCTCCACTCCAACCCTGTTTATATCCTTTACATACCTGAAGGTTTCTATCATATCCCCCTTCTCCCTTTTGTCTTCCAAGGAATACATATTGATTGCTTAGCACTGTAGGCTCCATTCACAGTTTTCACTACTCGACAGTGCTGCTTTACACAAACTCTACCTTTCCTCATATACAACAGTCTGTAAACACGGTCTCATTCTCTCCTCTCTGACTAATCCCTTATTCCTAGCTTTCCTGTGTGATCATTCTCCCAGTTTCTGTCTGTACAAGCAGTTTGTGTGATCCTTTATCACAGACACTCCTATATGTCCAATATGTTATCTTTGTCGCTACGGTCTGCTTGATCCATTACTCCGTTTTTCCTGACTGTGGGATCCATTATTCCCTTCTCTCTCTCTCTCACTGGTCTGTGTCATCTATTATCCCTGCCTGTCTAGTCTGTGTGATCAGTTATCCCATCCTCTCCAGTCTGTGTGATCCATTAGCCCTGTCTCTCCACTCTATACAAGTCTTTATCCCCGTCTCTCTGGTCTGAGATCTTTTCTCCATCTACTGTGTGACAGCGCATTTCTTCTCTCCTGTATGTGTGATCTTCTCTCTCCTTCTCCTGTTGCTGCGATCTTTCATCCTCTCCTGTTTATGTGATCTCTTCTTCCCGGCACCCCTCTCCCATCTGTGTCATCTTTCCTCAACCTCTCTTGACTGCATGATCTTTTCTCCAACTCTACATTCTGTTTTTTTCTCCTTCTCCCTGTCTGTGCACTCTTCCTTCCCCTTCTCACCTGCCTGTGAGCACTTCTCCTGCTCACCTGTCTGTAAGCTCTTTTGTGTGTGTGAGGTTTTTCTCCCCGTCACCCGAGCGCTCCTTTCTGCCTCTCTCCCACCTGTGGAAACTTTTGTGCCTCTCTATCTGTGGGAGCTTTTCTCTCCCTCTCCCATCTGTGATCTTTTCTCCCTCTCTCATGTCTAATCTTTCCTCAGTCTCTCCTGTCTGTGTGATCTTTTTTACCTCCTCCCATCTCAGTGGTCTTTTCTGCCTCTGTCTTGTCTGTGATCTATTCTCCTCCCTCCTACTTGTGTTTTTTTTCCCCCTCTCTCTCCCCTGATTTTTCCTCCCTCTCACCGGTCTATTATATTCTCTCTCCCGTTTGTGTGTTGTTTTTTTTCCACTCTCTACGATCTGTGTGCTGCTTTCCCTCTCTCTGACCTTCCTCCCTTGAATATCTGCTCTCTAACTTTATACTACCCATCTTTATTTTGGTCTACAGGCTCCTTTAATGAATCTTTTTTTTTCTTATAAAGGTCTGTTTATCGCCCACTGCCAACAGGTGGGTGTGGATTCTCAGCCAGTTTTGTCCCATCGCTTTGGGGGTCCAACTTTGCCCCCCAAATCCCCTGGAGGACACTAGCAGAATGATGTGCTATGTCCGGGCTGATGACGCACTGACGATGTCAGAGCCAAGCACCCAGCTGCATCCTCCCTCCCGCACTGCATTTATGCCCTGCTGCCGTGCAAGGCAGCATGAGACCCTCTCTAAATACTTGGCTTGTAATTTGATGCATTTTGTGCTTTCAGTGATCCCATATACAGTGTGTGTGTGTGTCTCTGAGTTTATACACAGTTACAATAGTATTTATGAATTATTAAAAATCCCAAAACCTTTGTATTATGCAGTTGAAAATTAACAAAAAAGAACAAAAAAAAAATCCCAAAACCATATTCAAGATTCAGCATTAACAGTTAAGATGTTTTAAACCTTCCAGCTTTAACCAATTTAATGCAGGAGGTGCTTCCAACAGGTAAAGGACATGCAGAAATGTGTTACATCCGACCATTCCCACAATTTCCCCATTCTTAGGGATGTTGTATCTTGCACTTGTAATACATCTGTCTGTCTATATCAGAGTTCTTGTTAACCAAACTTCAAGTTTGAATTCTTACCTCCTATTGTGCTTTCCTGGAATTCGTGAAACTGTCCCTTTACAAAGCGCAGTACAAGGCTGGATTTCCCCACAGCAGACTCCCCCAGGAGGACAAGTTTAAATTGACAGATTTTGTTCCCAGGAGCTGGTCCGTTTGGTCGAGCCGCACCTCCCCGACCCGCCATGGTCCTTTTAAAGTGTAGACACTCCTAAAATACTGAAGCTTTCTGGACAGGAACACTGTGCTGGTTCAGGCCGGGACAGCAAGTGGCAGAGAAGCTGCAGTTCCACAGCTAGAGAAAGAAATCACACACCACGTTAGCAAGGAGGTTAAAACATGAGCCAAAATGTTTTGTCAAGTAAGTGTTTTTTTATGCAGTGTTCCTTATGAATTAGAAGTGTGACCATGTTGAACAGTTTCCCCTCCACACATTTCAGACCACCACCACTACTTCTGATCATCCACGGCCAGGCTCTAAAATGACGAGCAAGCTACTGCTGAATTACCAAGCTGAGCTTATAGTTATAGTGCTTCCACAATGTATGTCCCAAAGCTCCATTTCAAGCACCCCCTCCACCACTGAAACACTGCCATGCTGTGATGGTGGCCAAAGGCATATGCTGTTACCCTTTCTGAAAAGGGCACGTGGAAATGGAAACAAAATTTAGAACCAGAAGAGAGAAACTGGCGACCAATTCACAACCACAATGTCTTATTAGATGCATACAATTAACACATAGTTAATAAGCCTCACTAGTGTGGGTAATTGTACTTCAATAATTGCACGCCTCAAATGTTTTAGGCACAAGGAAGTTTGGCAGAGTGCCTTCAAACATACGAGAGGAAAGTTGATTCACCATAATTACACAGAAACACTGATGTCAACAGCACAAAAAGGCCCAACAGTCCATTGGGTCTGCTCAGTACTCACCTGCATCCACACCCACCAGCTTGATACTTGTCGTCTACATCCCTAAAATGCCTTATTATATTTGTAACATCAGTCCCACTTAGAAATTTTAAGTGTATTTATAATTTTAAAAAGGAAAATATTGTTTTCAGTGTGAAATATGTTTATTACATTTATTACTATTTCAGAAGACACATTTGAGCCACGGCTCTTTTACAAAGGTTCCACGTCGAAAATACGAGAAGACAAAACACAGTTCCAATGGAGGTGTACTGATATTGTAAACAAACCTGGTGCCCAGGCTAAAAAAGTAAAGCAGTGTAATTATGGTCAGATAATGACACTCCGGCACTCGTCTTTTAGCCAATCAGGTGGCTAGAATGTTCTTACCCATGCTATGAAATTACACAAGGTGGCTCTAATTCAGTTTCCTTGTCATGCACTGGGGAATGCAAAATGTTGGGGGAGCTCATTCTGTTACAGACTGAAAGTTGATTAAATTAAAAACTTTTGTTTAGAGCTTTATATAAGTACAGATTTGGTGGGGACGGTCCATTGTGCTCCTCCCTCCCTGTAGTTTAGTGAGAACACCCTGTAACCCCATTTTTTTCTTGTAGTTGTCTAGTCTGAGCTTGAAGGTTATTACTGCATAAGCTGTTCAACTCCCCTGACCAGATGTGGCAGCATCTACAGTCAGCAGCAAAGCAACACTGCGTGGTTTTCTTGTCCACTTCCTACATGCCTAAGAGGTGCAAAAACTGATTTTCTGTGTGGCTCTTGCATCTAGTTTTGCAGCTGTGAGGGCAGAGGGAGGTCAAATAACCTACCCGCCCAAGGACACGGAGAAAGCCAGTGGCCATCAGTGTGCTCAGGGCTCCAGATAAGGGGCGTACCGACCTGTTTTACTCGCCTCATTTTAGGAAATACTCCTCAGAAAATCTTTTTCATGAGTACCAATACTCACCCAACATTTGTAAATACTCCACACCAATGAACAGTGCTTCATAACATAACTGGTGATTCAAAAGGAGCATTTTTTTTTTTTTTTTTTAAACAGATTTACAGCACCCATATGTATACCAATTTTTTTTTTCTCTCTGTATTTTAAAACTGGTGAGTAAATTACTCCAACCTGCCAACATTATCTGGCATTATTGGTACTTGATCAATACTCATCTAGAAAAAACGTCATTATTTTTGAAAAAAGTACTCCTCACTCCACTCTGTTCAGACATTTGTATGCATCTGAATTTGGTTTTACTCACCTCACTTTCAAAATGAGGAGTACAGTACTCATCCCAAAAAGTCTTATCTGGAGCCCTGAGTGTGCGTATCAGAAATTTGCTTTATGTGGGGCACTGACCCACAGGGCATAAAAAGTAGAGACTGACTGGAAAAAACGAATGGGTCAGTATGTTCAGCTGAGCCCCATATTCTAAAAGCAGCAGCGGAAAACTATTATAACAGTGAGCCAGGCTGTCCCCAGGTGAGAACAAGTGGGTCAAAACCGAAAACTGTGTGACATTTGTCACAATCCTCACTCAACAATGGACACCGGCTTCATAATAGGATTCAAACCTGGAATCCCCTTGCTCACTTCTGTACTCTAGCCCATACTGCCTTCCTTCTTTATGTTCTGTGGACGGCAGTGTGGGCAGTCTTAATTATTTAAATGTCCAAGAAAGAAAGAAATTAAAAAAAGAAAGAGTACTGATACTTACGATTTCCAGTAGCCATGATTAGGGATGTATCTAGTGCCAATGATTTCCCATTTTCAAACATGGATAATTCCGTTTGACAAAATCTTAAAATCGTCCCCCCTCCCATTTCCCCCCAAAAACTGAGGGTAAATCAGCATCCTTTGGTACAAAACAGTGGCTGAAAATGGGGGTAACTGCACAAAAAGTTGGTGCAAAGAGGGGTTGTTTGCATGATAAAGTGGTACACTGCGGACCAGGAGGCCCTCTCAGTGTTAGATGGCCTACCTGCCACCTAGCCGGGCACCCGTCTCCTGCACTGAGAGTGCAGACCTTTGTGCTCTTAAAAGAAATGGGACTTGAACAGCTGCACTGTCCCTGAAAACAAAGTGACATGGTAAGACTGCCAGGGACGGAAGGATATGAGTAACTCTGGGAAACAGAATTTCTGGAAGTAAGCAATTTTCCATCTTTAGTAAAAAAAAAAAAAAAAAAACGACTCCAGGGTGCTGGTTTCAAAATGACAATTTCCATGGTTTGCTGGTGTTTTCCATTGAGAATGGAAGGACACTGCGATGCCAGTGACCCGGGTTTGGTAGCAAGCCCAAGTTGTCAGGGGCCAGACAGAGGGTGGGGGGGGGGATCAAGCAACTGAGAATACACTATCCTCCGGGGAGGGAGCCCACTGCTGCCGAGTGACTGCCACCTGTGTGACGACAGGTGATGAAACAGGCATGCGTGCACTCTAGGCTGGGGAAGTGCTGACTGCTAGGAAGGGGTCCATGCACTTTGTGAGCACACCAGCTCTCAATCGACATTTCTATTGGAAGGGGAAGGGAAACTACCTTTGGTAGAGCAGAAGGACAGCCCTGTTCTCCCGCAGGTCCCATACCAGCTGACCTGGCTCTCTACTGGTGAGGTAACTGAAGTTTTTGAGGGACCTGGCCCAGCCCAAGGACCCCATCCTGTGGGTAAGCTGTGAGGGAAAATGTGGGCGAGGTAAGTCCTCAGGAAATGGCAGGGTGATGGGGTAGGTGAGCTGCAGGAGCCTGAAGGTGTGACCAGATGTCTGTTGAAAGAGGCAGCAGAAACACAAAGTAACAAAGAACAGAATGAAAGAAAATGGAAAAACACTGGCCATATGGATTTTTGTTATGGAAGTCATGAATATCATGGTTCTTTCCCCAACAGTTATGAAAACACAGAAACAGACAATGATGGCAGAAAAAGACCAGTGGTCTATCCAGTCTGTCAGAGTTTTAATTTATTTATTTATGTCTTTGGTTACCGGGTAAGTGCACTGATCTGAGGGACTGTTTTCGCGCACGACCCGGGCCATAAAAGTTGGCAAAGGTAAGCAACAATACAATCATAAAATGAACAGAAAAATGATACAAAACACAGATCAAACAGAATTACATACATAAATACTGACATACAATGTATAGATCATAAATTACAGGGCTGGATTACAATACGTGACAAAAATGAGTTTAACAGTCTCTTCCCCCCCCCCCCACCAAACGTAACTTCCTGAGTAACAGAGAAAGAGGAGAGAAAATAGAAGAGTTCACTATTTAGCCCTGGGGGGCTACTGTCCCTCAGGGTCTTACTCCTCCCATCCTCCCCCATTCCCCCCAGCTTCTGCTGCCCCAAGCAACCATGATACTCTTCATTCTATCCCAACTGTGCTAGAACCCACTAACACTTTTAGCACCCACCACTTTGGCAGACAGATTGTTCCATGGCTCCACCACCCTTTATGTAAAAAAATACTTTCTCATGTCCTTTCTGAGCCTCCTTCCTGTCAGTTTCCACTCATGTCCACATGACTGTGAACTAGTATTCAAGCTAAATATTTCCTCGCAGTTCACCTCATTAACTTCCTTTAAGAATCTGAAGGTCTCTACCATATCCCACCATCTTCCTTTCTGCTATCAGTATCCCTCCAGACACATCCCAGCATCCTTCTTGCTTAGCTACATGCCTTGCTGAATGGATTCGATTGCAGGAGTAACTAATGATAGCTAATGTCCCGTTCCTCAGAGGTGCTGCTAAGTCTTTCCCCACCCATTCAGTACTTTGTCTTGGGGTTCTTGTTCCCTATGTGCATTATCCTTGCACTTTCTAGTACCAAATTTCAATTACTAAACCTTAGACCACCCTCTACCTTTCGTACGTCACTCAGAATTTTCCCCGATTCCCTCGTCACTATCCACCTTCCTACAGAGCTTAGTGTCATCTGTTTAAAGACACAGCCTGCCCTGGACACCCTCACCAATGTTGCTAATGAACATATTGATGAGGACTGGCCCCAAAACAGATCACAGCAGTACCCTACTCATGAACTCCCTCTCTGCTGACTTGACTTCACTGACTACAACCCTCTGTTGCCTCCCCTTTAGCCAGTTACCTACCCAGTTTACTATGACCTTAGCTACACCCAGTTTCTCCATCTTCTTCTTCAGCGAGACTCTGTGAGGCACAGAGTTGAAAGCCTTGTTGACATTAAAGTAGAGCAAATCTACAGTATGGCCTCTATCCAATTCCCTTGTCAGCCAGTCAAAGAAAACTGTCAGGTTAGTCTGACAAGACCTCACTGCCATGAACCCATGATGTTTACTATCCTGGAGCTCGCTGCTCTCCAAGTAGTCCATGAGGTCCTCTTTGATCAGTGACTCCAGCTTCCATACAACAGAAGAAAAACTGACAGGTCTGTGGTTCCCTGCTTGTTCCTTGTCCCCCCTCCCCGCCAACAGAGCCAACCCAATTTCGGTTTTCAAAAATGGGCAATTCTATTTAGTAAAATCTTACAATCAGCCCCAAAAAAAAAAAAAAAAACAACTAAGAGCAAATTTCCATGTTTTGTGCAAACATTTGGCTCAAAATGGAGAGATTTGTCCAAAAAGGTGGTGCAAAGTGGGATTTTTCATGAAACATTAACTCCCAAGTGCTGGTTTAGAAATGAGGGTTACTCACCTGTAACCGTAGTTCCAAGAGTGGTTTAGAGTGTACATCCACACTTATGGCAGAATACTTTTCCTTTAAGAATGGAAGGAATGTCTTAAAGCTGGCTCCTCCCACCCACTTGTGTGGTATCCTCCTCGGCACCAACCCGTGGTGTCAGATCTTACACGCTGAAAGCAAGATCAGGTGCGTCTCTTGCTAGGGGAAGTCGGGTGACTTGTGTGGATGTACACCATATACCACTCCAAGAACTAGGGTTACAGGTGAGAAACCCTCATTTCTAGTGACGTGGATATTGTGAAGTATCCACACTTACGCAGACTTCTAGCAGTTCTACAGGAGGAGGGGGCAAGGTGCACATCCCCTATTTAGGGAAAAGAGATTGGAGAACTGAGGCCCCAAAACCAGCATCCCGGCATGACGCAAGGTTGATGTCGTAATGGGAGATGAACGTGTGTGCTGACTTCCAGGTAGCAGCCCTGCAGATCTCCTGGATAGGGACATCCCTGGAAGCAGCCACCGAGGCAGCAGTATGTCTGTGGAGTGAGCCCCAAGCCCAACGGGAGGCTCCCTACCAGCCAACCAGTGTTCCCATTTACCCCCCGCATTTGATTAAAGTACAAATTATGAAATTCAAGTACATTTTTATGTGAAGGCGTACACAGCACCCCCATAATTCCGTTTTCTTTTACCCAAGATCACTGTGTTCACCCCATAACCTCCGCTGGAAGGCTGTTCCAGGAATTCACCACTCTTCCTGTGAAGAAGTACTTCCATACATCTCTCCTGAATCAACCCCTTCAGCTTCTTATCATGCCCCCTTGTCCTTGAGCACCTTTTCTTCTGAAACATACTTCCCTCCTGTACCTTATTTACCCCCCGTGAGGTATTTACAGATCTCTATCATATCCCCCCCTCACTTCTATCTTCAAAAGAGTACATATTCAGGTCCTTAAAGTCTCTTCTTGAAGGGCTTCTAATGCAGATCCTGCACCGTTTAGTTGCCCTCCTCTGGATCCCCTCCACTCTATGTCCTGCCAGACATGTGGTCTCCAGAATTGAACATAGTACTCTATGGGTTCTTACTAGCGGTCTATGCAGTGGCAATACCACCTCACCCTTTCTGTTGGTGATATCCCTCGCTATGCTCCCCAGTATCCCAGCAGCCCTCCTGACTGCCTTTTCACACTGACTGGCCACCTTTAGGTCATCAGATATGATCATCCCAGGTCTCTTTCCCTGCTTGGTGGTCATCAGTACCACTCCTCTCATTTTGTACTCTGACCCTGGGTTTCTGTGCCCCAAGTGCTTTACTTCATGCTGAAACCCAGCTACCATACCCCTGACCACTCCTCAAGTTCTCAAATGTCTTTGCTTATCCTTTCCTCCCCCCCTTGGAGTATCCACCCTACTGCAGATTTTGGTGTCATCCACAAAGAGGAAGATCTTCCCTTCCAGCTCCTCTACAATGTCACTTCTAAAGACAATAAAGAGGACCGGTCCCAGCACTAATCCCCCTACCTTCTTCTGAGTGAACTCATTTTACAATCACCTTCGGCCACATACCCCTTAATCAATTTCTTACCCAGTTTACAACCTCTGGACCCACTCCTAAGCTATGCAGTTGGCTTACTAGCCTATGTGGAATGGTGTTGAAAGCTTTATTGAAATCCAGCTAGGCCCACGTCCACTGCTCCAACGTCTTGTTCACCCAGTCAGAGAAACCTATCAGATTCATTTGGCATGCCCCCAAGTGAATTCATGCTGCCTCAGGTCCTGTAACCCACTGGATTGAAGATATTCCACAATCCTTTCCTTCAGCGGTGACTCCATTAACTTTCTAGCCACCAAAGTCAGGCTGGCTAGCCTATAATTGCCAGCCTCTTTCCTGCTAACACTTTTGTGAAGTGGGACTACATCTGCTTTCCTCCAGTCCTTCGGAATTACTCCTGTTTCCAATAAGCTGTTAAATAGGAGTGTTGGAGGTGCAGTCAGTACCCCCTGAGCTCCCTCAATACCCAGAGATGCACCCCCATCTGGCCCCACTGCACTGTCCACTTTCAGATTAGCTAGTCTCTTCAGGACACTCTCCTCTGAAAACGGACTAGTGTCCACCTCCCTCCTTCCAATGCTCCTGTTACTTTTTTGTGGCCCCTCCCCTTCTCCTTCCTCTGTGCACACTGAACAAAACTATTTTTTCAAGATGTCTGCCTTTTTCTGGGCCCCTTCTGCACAGTCCCCCTTCCCTTTTTAATTTTACAATCCCACCCCTTGTGTTACTCCTTTGGCTTACATACCTGAAAAATGTCTTGTTCCCTTCATCACTGCCTGGCCTATTCTCTCTTTAGTTTACGTCCTCGGAGCTTCTTGTTACCATCCCTGCTTCCCCAGATACCTCTCCCCATCCTCCTCCCCCTGCATCTCCTTAAACCTTCTGAATGTTATCCTTTTAGCCTTTACCTTTTCCGCCACCTCTTTTGAAAACCATAGCAGTCTTTTTTCCTCTTGCTTTTGCTCACTTGCTTGACAGAGGGTTTTTTTTTTTTGCCTTCCCCATTACCCTTTTTAACGTCACCCACGATTCCTCCATCCCACCCAGGACATTCCTCCATGCCAGATCACCCCAGAGGCATTCACCCATCTTCTTTTAAAAATCTGTCCTCCTGTAGTCCAGGACACTTGCCCTCGTGTGGCTCAGCTCCACAGCCATCCTTATACTGAACCACACTGTGCAGTGACTGCTGTTCCTCAAGTGGCCTCCTCTACCTTGACTTGTGCAACGCTGTCCCTGTTAAAGAGTAAAGGGTCCAGTACTGCCCCATCACGAGTGGGTTCACAGACTAGTTGCCGGAGGGATGCCCCCTGCAGAGAGTCCAGGATATCTGTAATTACAGATTCAGCACTCCGGGCACAAAATTCAGTGAGAGGAATGAAAATGCTTTACTGTGCAAAAATGTTCAGTACTTACAAGTCACAGCACTGTTCTCCCTCCTCCCCCTTTTTCCTATTCCCAAAACTATCCCCCTCACAATCAAGTCCTCCGCCAGACATTTCTTCCTACTGTTCTGAGGTTCTCTTCCGCCCTTCTTAGGGTCTCCACTCCGCCGAACCCCCACATCCTCCCCGACCACTACCACAGGGGCCTCCTCCTGCATATTACACAAAACGACACTGCCACAAAGTAGCAGATTGGTCTAAAACAAGCATTGGATCAGCTCATTTTTATGTCTGAAATGGAGTACTGTTAGTGCGCATTTCTGTGCTCATGACTGGCACGCAAGCGCTTGCAGTACCTTGAAATGCATCTTTCAGGAACCACCTTTAGTCTTTTTCAAGCAACTCTTAAATTGAGTGACCACCGCTCTCCTTACCATACACAGCTCTCTCTCCGCTCCTCTGAGGCGGGCCTCCTTGCAGTTCCCATGGCCCACCTTAAATCCTCCGGTGACCATTCATTTGAAGCTGCAGGATCGGCCCTCCTTTAACTCGCTACCAAGATCTTTGAGGGAGGCCCCCTCACTGGAGGCCTTTAACCGGGGACTTAAGACACATTTGTTCAGGGAGATGTCTGGGATATAAATTAAAATTCTCCCGTACATCGCCCACAGATTTTAGCATTTATGTAATTATTTTATGACATTATACTGCCTTTATGTTGTTCTTAGAACGGATTACAAATTATGTTTTATGTTGTACCTATGTTTATGTGGTCTGCATCCTCTACAGTGCCCCGAGCCTTATGGAAAGGGTGCTTAACAAATACAACATTACTTACTTATCCAGCCAGACGGTCAGGAGAAAACTTACACCAGGGGTCACTAAATCCTGCAGGAAAGGGATGGTTCTGCAGGAGTGAAGGAGAGCTGATGTGGTGCCAAGATCCCATGGCACTTATCGAAAAGAGTAGGGGAATTTCCCCGGTGTCCTGGCCAAATTTCCCTCATTCACTAATAATGCCACTAACAGCTTAATCTGGTTCAAGGTCGGTTGGCATTCATCTGTATACCCCTCCCCCGGGTCGTGCCTGAAAATAGGCAGGATCTGTCTAGTGCACTTACCCGGTCTACAAAAACTAAATAAAAAAAAAAAAAAGGCAAACAAGATGTATTATGTCACTGATCAATGTGAATAAATTATGGGACACAGCACCAGAACCTTGCCTCTTAATGAAGCGTCATGATTACGATGCGAAGCAATGGTACAATAGTGCTGTGGCTTTTGTTTGCAGATTCAATGTCTCTCTGACTTTTATATTTTACTTTAAAAACTTGTCTATGAAGAGTGCTGCAGTGTGTGTTCCTGTCCAAGGTTGGTGAGGTGGCCGGGAACCGGACGACTGGGTTTCAGTGCTAAAAAGTGCAAGGGGATGCCCACAGGGAACAAGAACCCCTGGGCCGAGTACAGGCTTGGGGAGGGGGTGAAAGTGTCGGTCTCTGAGAAGGAGAAGGACCTATGGCTAGCAACTACAAGCTACCTGAAGCCTTCAACGCCATGCATAAAGGCAGTGGGGAAGGCGAACAGGATGCAGGGTTGCAGATCCATGGTGCATCTGCATCTGGAGTTCTGTTTGCAGTACTGAAGCCCCTACCTCAAGAAAGACTTAAATCAGATGGAAGGTAGTGCAGAGAAAGGCTACCAAGATTATACGGGGCAACAGGATGTCCCATATAAAGAGACACTGCTGGACCTGAACATGTATTCACTGGAGGAGAGAAAAAGGAGATATGATCAAGACCATCAAATACTTTTAAGACACTAACAAGGCTGAAATAGGAGATTTTTTTTTCAGAAGTGAGAACAAAAAACATCCAAGGGCACAACTACATCAGGATGGAAACCAGAAGACGCTTCTTCTCTGAGAGGGTGGTTGTAAGATGGAACACACTACCAGAGGGGGTAGCAAACCACAGATCAATTGAGAGGTTTAAAAGAAAGCAGGATTGATTCAAGAGGAAGGTTAGGGTGATGGGAGGGGTGCACAGCAATATGCATAAGCATGAGCTGCACATCAAGCAGACTGGACAGACTTTCAAGCCTCCTCCTGCTGGCATTTTGTAGATTCAGATGTATGCAAAGTGTTCAACAACTGTGTTTCTTACGACTGTCTCCAGCAACTTCTATAGTACATCTCTGGAAATTTCACTTTTATTTTTATTTGGAGCCAAACCAGATGTACCACTCAGAAGTGAGAAAATGAACCATCAGGAAGAAGTAGCAACATTCAAAATAAGGTCTTAAATTTTAACAGTATGGTTTTCAGATTGTAGTGTTTGTTGAGGAAACCCACCAACAAAGTGTTGTTTCCACCCAAGACTTTACCCTCTTCCAAGATTTTATTCCTGTGGTTTAGCATTCACACAAAGAGCCATTCAAAGTTGGATTCTTTGAGCCTGCCAAGAAAATGTTTTGGCTTTCAGAAATAAACCCTTGGTTTCCATTAGGGCCTTGGTATGGAGACTGGTGCTTATTTAAGAGTACAGCCTCAGAAATATCACTTTTAGTCAAGAGTCAAATTTAGAAGTACAACTCAAAAGGCAGAAAAGGAAGTAATGCATTTGGCCACATTTTCTAAATATGCTCCCAACTGCCCCAGTTACCATGGTCATTTTCACTTTACTTAAGCTTCCGATGTTAAAGACATATTTTTTTAACAGATGCAACAGCAGTAGTAGTAGCTCTGTTTTTATTAAGCACATCTCCAAGAGCTCAATGCACTATATGACAGATAATGAAAGGAATAACAGCTTACTGAAAACAGGAGTGGTTCCAGAGGACTGGAGGAGGGCAGATGTAATTCCACTACACAGAAGTGGTAGCAGGAAGGAGGCTGGCACTTACAGGCCAGTCAGCCCAGTGGCAGTGCTCAGGAGTTTAAAACATGGGGTGAATTGGACCCACTGGTGTAAAAAATGTGGGTCTAAAGAGGAATCTGATGGGTCAAAACATAATCAGTGGCAGATTTTGAACAGTTTACGTTCCCTTCCTTTAGATAATGTTAGAGTAGGTGCATACATTTGAACCCACTGGCAAAGGAAAGAAGGGTCAATTCTGGGCAGGATGCAACTTTTGCCCTTTTGGTGCATGTTAGCGCTGTCCCTGCCTGACATCCAAAGTTAATGGAATCAATGCTGAAGGCAAGTATTGATCTTGAACCAATGGGTTACAAGGCCAAAGACAGCATGGATTCATGGGGGTGGGGTAGGGGGTCATGTCAAACGAATCTGGTGGATTTCTTTGTCGGGGTGACCAGGGAATTAGATCAGGGTGGAGTGGTGGACGAGGCCTACCTAGATTTCAGTAAGGCTTTTAACACCGTTCCACATAGTAGACGAGTAAACAAGCTGGACAGCTTAGGAGTACGTCCAAATGAAGTAAACTGGGTAGTAATAGGTTAGGGTATGGACGAGAGAGGGTGGTCATAAACAAAGTTCACTCTAAGGAAAGGAGGGTGACTAGTGGGGTGCCTTAGGGATCAGTGTGGGGACCGGTCCTCTAATGTCTTTATAAGTGACATTGCAGAGGAGCTGGAAGGGAAGGTCTGCCTCTGCAGCTGGCACCAAAATCTGCAATAGGGTGGCCAGCCCGGGTGGTGAGTAGGTGGATGTTAAAGGATGAGAAGAAACCTGAGAAAACTGCAGGAGTGGTCAAGGGTATGGCAGCTGGGTTTCAATGCGAAAAAGTGCAAAAGAATGCATTTAGGGCACACCAAAAAAAAAAAAAAAAAGGGGTACAAAATGGGTGGAGTGGTACCGACTACAACCAAACAGGAAAGAGACCTGGGTTAATCGTATCTGATGACCTAAAGGTAGCAAAGCAGTGCGAAAAGGCACTTGTGAGGCTAGGGGGATACTGGATGGATTGTGAGGGGATCACCAACAGAAAGAGGGAGGTGGTTTCCCTCAGTGCAGATTGCTGGTAAGACCCCACCTAGAGTACTGTGTCCAGTTCTAGAGACCACATCCCTGGAAGGACACAAAGAGAGTTGAGGTGGTCCGGTGAAGGGCAACTAAAATGGAGCAGTGTTTGCGTCAAAACCCTATAAGAAGTGACTATAACATCTCAATATGTACGTGCTGGAAAAGAGGAGGGATAGGACCATTAACATCGTGCTGGCATCTTTTGGGCCGGGGTTGTTCAGGGAAACAAGCAAGCTGAAAAAACAACGTAACCCCCCCCCCCCAGTGCCATACAGCATGATCCCTGCTAGCTGGAGGGGGGATGGAGCACGGATGGTCAGTATTACTGCCACCAAGCCCCGCCAGCACTGGGAGAGAGAAAACATTTATTATTTAAAATAAAAAAAAGGAAGGGGGTAAATAAATAGTACTGGAGGTAAATATTCTTCAGAAAAAGAGGCTGAAGAAAAAAAAGGGACCTGCAATGAAGCTAGAAGGGGTAGATTCAGGAAATATATGAGGAAATACTTCTTCACAGAAAGAGTGGTGGATTCCTGAACAACCTTCTGGTGGAGATGGTGGTGGTGAAAACAGTGGTGGGGTTCAAGAATGCATGACAGGCATAAGGGAATCTTAGTAGGAAGGAACTGGGGGAGGGAGAAAGAGCCAGAGACCAAGAAGGGTCTGCACGACAGTGTAGATAGGGAAAAATGGGCAGACTGGGTGTGCCGAGTGGTCCTTATCTGCATCAAGTTCTATGTTTCTATGTTAATACAGAACAGGATAGTACAACAACCACATTTCAGTAAAATTACATACCATTTGGAAATGCAAGGTTAAAAAAAAAAAAATGTTTTGGGAATTTGGATTGAAATGTATTAATGGTAGGGTGGGACAGATATCCAAGGGCAAAGAGCTCCAAAGGCTGGGAGTCGCCACTGAAAATGCCCTGTCACCAGCCAGTTTTAAACTTGATGAAGGCACAGTAAGACTAACCTGCTTGATGGGCCAAGTGAATAACAGGAGTGTAGGAGATATAATCATGGAAGTACTGTAGGCCCAATTCATTCAAGGCTTTATAGGCAGTCATAAGAACCTTGCAGTCATTTATCTATATATACACACACACACACACACACACACACACCGTGTTCCCCATTCATTATTTTAGCGTGGTGGGCCACCACACTATATTTTTCTACCACTGCCCTATATTTGTAGCCATCACCCTAATTTGTTTTTATAAAATCCTCCAACAGTGCCTTTTACCACCATCCTTTCCTGCCCTACCACCCTTTTTCTGATACCAGTGCTCTAAACCTTACTTAAAACCACTTATTTACATGTACAGTGTGTATAGTAGGCCCAAGAAATAATACACCATCAGCCCCTATCACAACAACCATCGCCCCATATTTACAGGCTATGGGGAACCATGTCTATTCGTATCTATATATACATACCTACCTATATTCTTTACAAAAGACTGTGCTAATGCACCAGTTGGGGTTCAATTCTCAGCTACTGCCATCACCTCCTCACTTACTTTGTCCAGCTCTCCTTCAATCTATGTGCCATCCCTCAGGCTTGGAAGCTGGCAGAGTCCTCCCCCTCCACGGGGGGGTGGCCTCCTCCCCTGACATCATCAGTCCTATCACGCTCCTCCTCTCACTTGCATAGGTGCAACAGAAATTGGTCTACTCCCATCTCTCTGAGTCTCTACACTCCTCCAACTTCCTCACTGATTTTCAGAAGCACCATTCCACCGTCTCTTCCCTGCTATGTGTCATCCACTCCATCCTCTCTGGAATGGAACAGGGACACATCATGGAGGACATTTTCATCGACCTAGCCAATGCCTTTCATTCAGTGGCCCATCCTATCATACTGGATAAACTGACCTCTGCTGGCCCATTAGCCCCTGCTGCTGCATCGTTCTGTTCCTATCTTTCAGGACATCAACAGTCACTACACACGTTGGGGGCGTCCTGTCCTCCCCACTCCCAATCCAGGCTAGGTTCCCACAGGGCTCCATCCTGGGTCCCATCCTCTTCTCCATTTTCCTTAACAGTGTATGGGTGGATTGGGTAGCGGGTGGTGGGGGGAGGTTAGGGATAAGAACCCTGTAGCCACCTATGAAGTACTGGTTGAGAGTGTCAGTGGTTGTATATTAAGAACTCGTGTGCAGTGCCAGCCTTTGGTCCAGCGGGTAGTCCTGGGTAATCCTTTGCTGGCAAGCCAAATTTGAGGGTGAGCGCAGTGAGCCAGCTGGATGGGCCAAGGTGGGGGGGGGGACAGAACCGCCCTGTTATGCGGCACTACCACCATGCCTGGGAAGACAAGGTGCAGGGTTGGCGGAGCAGGCCCAAGTACCATATAGTGAACAGTACCCTTCTCTTGGCATAGGGTCCTGCACCTTTGCATCCATGCCTGCCAGAGGGCACTGCACATCAGCTGACAGACAGACTCTTTACCCTGTGTGTCTGTATATGTAGTCACATGAAGGGCAGGGCCCAGAGGGCCTTGCCACCACACAGCCCCACAAATTCATGATATCTGTTGCCTCATGGACCAGGCCCTGCACTTCTGCAGGCAGATGGACTCTTCCCTTGGTGCAGGGCACTCTTGTTTTATGCAGATTCCTACAGGACCTGCATGAATGAGGATACGAGTCCTCTTTTTAAAAGATAAAGAAAATTCATAGCAAAAAACAGCGTTACTGCACCAGTTTAGATTCAACTTACTGCCACAAAAGTAGGGAAATGTGGTGCTGGGTTTCCAACTCTAACTCCCCAACCCACCATTCCCCCCATGCAGCAAATGGAAAAGATCACATGAGCAACCACAGACAGCCATCATCAGGTAAAACAAACACTTTTTTTTGTTCATGCTGATGTAGTGCTGAAGTAGAACATGGAGAACTTGAATACTGTAATCTAGAAAAACGAGCTGAAAGATTATTTTGCCAGGTCTGCAAAATGAAATGTACCATGTCAAGCTTTGATGAAAACTGTGAAATGCAAGTCCTTCAAATACACGCTCTGCACTAGTGTAACTGCACTTCAAGTCTTTGTGCAACAGTATAGTGGGAAGTAATGTCTGTGTTTTTGGAACTGTTGGCACCTCTCCAAATGAAGTTTTGAAAGAATGCATATTTGTGAAATTCTGGGAGAGAGAACGGGAGTTTGAGTATTTTTTCACTGTAGCACCATGCTCAGGTGAGTGTTAATCTACAGTGTGGACATAAGGACTTAAAGCGTGAATTCTAATATTCTGTTTCTACTGCCATTATTATAACAGTAATTCAATATATAAATATGGCAAATACAGCTGCAAATGGCTCAGCTGGCACATTTGCTGGTATTGAGAAGCACAGCCTTCTGTTTACAGAATAAAGGAGGTGGTGGTATATAGGCGAACAACAGTTTATAACACAGAAGTAACTCAAACTTCAAATGCACCCAACAAAGACGTTACTTCAAAAGCTTGAGAAAGTGAAAACAGCAGAGATTAGCGCATGGTACAACAGATAATTTAACAAGGTATAGTGAGAAAAACAGAACTCCATGTGTTTTGAGGATGCATAAATTCCAGACAATGGATCTGGAGAGTGGACATGATTGCTTCCGCCATCCCCCACCACCACCATGGGCCTGGTCAAGTTGGTTATTAGAGAAGACTGGCTTAAACATGATGATACGATAACATCACAAACTGAACTACAAAAAGAACTGGAACATTTAAAATGATCTTGGATTTAATGAATTGAATAAAAAACTTGAAACAAAATTGATTCAATCTGAGCAAGATGTAAAACAAAGGAAAGCAAGAAAAAATGGAAAGAGATGAAAAGGAGCTTTAGTGAAGGCCATGTGTACATTCGAATGCTATTTGAAACTAACATACTAAAAGCCAGCAGAATAGGCCAAATGGTCTGTCTTGTCTGCTCGAAAGCCAGCAACCTAATGGCTACTAGCAGACCTAAGCGTAGAGGGAGGTCAATGTTCAGAAAAAAGAAAAACAGGTAAGAGAATAAAAAAATGTTACCATAAGCTCAGACTCAAGCAAGTCAACGTCTTCTGCCAATCGAGACACAAGTACTTCAAAACAAGGTGGTAAATATAAAACAACTGGGGAGCAATACAGCTAAGAAAGCACCAAAGTAAATAAAAAATTAAAAACAAGGAGAGGAGTGACAAACAGGCAGTTGAGAGCAAGAAATGAGACACAACCTATGGAGCTGAAACAAGCTCAAATGGGCAGACTGGGTGGGCCGTAGACCCTCATCTGCCGACACTATCTATGTAAGTAATCAACCTATCCTTCTCACCAGTTAACTGAAAAAATCAGCCAAAAGTACTACAAAGAGTCCTTAACTTTGTCCCCTCCCATGTACAACTTTAAAGAAGTGGAACTGTATCAATTATTGTGTAAGCCGAGACTAAAATAAAACTTCTCAGATCAAAAGTAAGCACTACTTCTATGCCACCTATTATCAAAAAGATTAGGAAGAACTGCATTCCCAAATACTACAAATAATGGAAAAGACGGGCACAGAGAATCTAATTATTGTAAATACAGCAAATATTTTGCAAAGTATTAGATCACTGGTGAGGCCTCACCTTGAGTACTGCATCCAATTCTGGAGACCACACCTTAGGAAAGAATAGATCGATTAGAGACAGTACAGAGAAGGGCGAGGAAGCTGGTGCAAGGTATGCATCGAGAGCTGTACGAAGCTAGGCTGAAAAGACTCAGCGTATACTCCCTGGAGCAGCACAGGGATTGGGGGATATGATAGAGACGTTCAAATATACGAAGGGTATCAACAAGGTTCAGACATAGAACCTTTTTCAGGTAAACAGCTGTGACAGGACTACAGAGCTTGATATGCGACTAAGGGGTGGCAGATTCAGGGGAAATATGAGAAAGTACTTCTTCACAGAGCAGGCGGTGGAAGCATGGAACAGTCTGTCCTAGGGAGTCATGGGAGCAAAGACGGTGAGGGAATTTAAGTTAGCATGGGACAGGCATAAGGCTATCCTCAAGAATACAACAAAGGTGTATGTGTGGGGGGGGGTTGAAGCAACGGGCAGACTAGATGGATGATGCGGTCCCCATCTGCGGACACATTCCATGTTTCCATGTAAAATCATAGCACTGAAGTCAGCGGAAGTAATAACGGACTTAGCATTGCTCATTACGAAACAAGAGCAACAAACTCTGGCAAAAACATAAGTTGAAATTTAAACAAACTCACCTAAAAAAAAAAAAAAAAAAAAAAAAATTCAGCCGTTTAGACCTCTGTCCACTTTTCACCTGTGGCCCAACGAGTGTACCACCGCAGACACATTTGAAAGGGTATTAAGAACGCAAGTGAACAATCTGTTCAAAACAAAATGGAAAAAAAAAACTCATCCATAATATCAGGAGAAAGGCAGGACTTGCAAGAAATCAAGAAGTGGAATGGTGACATCTTGCAGAAGGCAAACGAGGGAGGCAATACCGTGATCTAGCCTATAGATCAATACAGACATAAAGGCCTAGGACAACTACAGGACACACATTATTATAGATGCCTCAATGATAACCAGACTGAAAGTTTCAAAAAGGAACTATATTTATGGACACTTCATTATCTGAGGGTGGATTTTACAGCATAAAAGTGAATTTCTTAAGATGGAATGTCCCCAAATTCTTTCTATGCACTACCAGAAGTGCATAAAATTCGGGTCACTCCCTCAGGACATCCAATTCTGTCTGGCATAGATTTGGTTACAATTTATCCAAATTGGTGGATTTTTTTCCTCAAGGATATTGTAGTGAAGCAGACTTCTTATGTATGTGACATGGTGGACGACCTGGGGAAGTTATGGATACTGTATGGTAGTCAAACTTCATATTGCTTACTACAGATACTGAAGTCCTTTATACCTTCTCTCAATAAACCAGGACTGCTGCCGAGAACATGGTTCCACAACAAGATTTTACAAATGTTATTGGCAAAAATGTTCTTATTAGGACCCTGGAATTTGTACTAACAAATTATTTTGTATCCGATCGATTCTACTATCAGTGTCGTAGCACCTCCATGAGCATGGCAGTTGCACCATCTTATACCAATTTCATACTGGGGTGGATTGAACAGCAGTTCATCCTGTCTGAAAGAAATGCGTTTACAGAGCAGTTATTTAAAAATTACAACTTTATAAGTGATATTCTGATCATTTGGGAAGGTCAGGAACAAGAAATCACAGAATCTGTTCACTGGTTACATAACACTTTGGGACTTAAGTTTACCTGTAGTCATGACCCCTACACAATAACATTTATGGATTTGAAGAGGACAGGTGTCCAGAACAAAATAACTTGAAACTCTAAGTTTCTGAAAGGAGACTGAAGGGAATGTGATACTCCAGGCATCGAGTGACCATTCTAAAAAAATTACTGGATAGCATCCCCTTTGGTCAATTTTTAATTTTACACCGTAGCTGTTCAGAAGAATCAAGGTTTAGAGACCAGACTGCAGAGCTTATATCCAGATTTCAAGCACAGGGTAATAACTTGCAAAAATATGTTAGATTCATTTAATGGGTCTTGAGCATAACTAGCAAGCCATTGTCAGTACCAAAATCACAGACTCTAGAGAGATGAGTAAAGAGAATGAACAAAATACAAATAAATTGGATGCGTTTGTGACAGAATACAATCATACTGTCATAAATGTAGTAAATGTAGTATGTACTAATTGGAAAATCTTGGAAAGCGACCCAAAACATAAGCACTTGATAAGTGAGAGACTGCTAGTAGCGTATTCGAGGAGAAAAAAATATATCGGACATTCTGACCAGTAATCACTTTGTGAATCCAGCCAAATATAATCAGAGACAAACTCATCTGGTTGGATCTTTCAGATGTGGTAGCTGCTCCACATGCAAATATAATGTTGGCAGTAAGTATTTTTTTTTTTTTTAATTTAGATTTATGTGCTTTTTTCCCTGGTTTTCTCCCCAACCCAGGAGCCCGGCAGGCAAGTGTGTGTGGAGGCGAACATGCACACCGGCTCGGCCCCTTCCACCCAACCCCTGGCAATCGCTGCCGCCCCCTCCCGCCTATGCATCCCATTGGACCTCCACCAGATGGGAGCGGAACTACGGGAAGGGTGGACAACCACCCTGGGAAGGGACAACTGCCTTTCGGCTGCTTAATCCTGCTCCCTCCCCCACTGTGCTGGCTCCCAGATGACCCAAGGTCGTTCCCAAACCTGGGTCGTCGCAACTGCGCGAGGTAAGGCATCCAGCACTTCAGCCCTTTGTGCCACTGGGCCGGCAGTAAGGTTTTTAAACACCTAGCCCTCCAAAGCAAAAAACTGGACAGTCTAAGAGCTGCTCGTATGTTGCAGCTCATATGTTGTGTATGCCATATCTAGAGACAATGCTTATTCATTTTCAAACACGGTCAATTCAATTTGGTAAAATCATAAAATCTGCCCCAATAAAATCTGCCCCCCCCCAAAAAAAATTAAGGGCAAATCAGCATGCTTTGTACAAAAAATGTGGTGTATAATTGAGGGGTTTGTCCAAAAAGCAGGTGTAAAGTGGGTTTTTTCATGAAAAACGGACTCCCCCAGTGCTGGTTTAGAAATGACAAATTCCATTCTTTACCAGTATTTTCCATTGAAAACGGAAAATCACTGGCCCTATGTATGGTGCACCTGCACTACATTACACACTGGGGAAAATGGCAAGTGGTGTCAAAATATGAATTCAAGAACATATTCGAGCTGTGTGCAATGACAGAAGTGCTGGAAAACATTTTAAAAAGGTTCTCAAACGTGATCTTAATAGTCTGAAATGTATAGCAATTATGTCCCAGTTTATTCACGGAGAGGAGACGAACAAGTCTTGTTACAGCTGGAAAGTCAGTGGATATGTAACTTTAAAAGCATCTCTCCGATGATCTCAACGAAGAGCTACCAGTAACTGCATGCCTATGAGCTTCCTGTATTTTCCTGCTCTATTTTTCCATCACGATCATCCAGAATCATGATGTTGTTCAAGGTAAGCCTGTGAACAATATGTTGCCTAGTGACCCTGCACCTAGTACAATTTGTAGAATGTGAAAATACACAGAAGCATTGCTGAATTAAAATAAATGTGAAAGCACCTGTATACGAATTTATCATTTAGAAAACTAGTGCTTTAAATTATGGATGTAATTATGCGGGTTAATTTCATGTACAGATGGAGAGATAAAATCCTTTTTATATCATGTGCAGATAGATAAAAAGTGCTAGAAAAAAGCATTTTATCACATGGTGTGGATCTATGAATAATGCACGGACATGATTTTGAATGGGTACTTTATTTTGTTGGCAGTATTCAAACACCCATTTCAGCGTAGCAAAGCACAGTTAATGCTAAATAGTATGGTGAACCATGCAGTCCGACTGTGTACTATGTACCGACTGTGTACTATGTACCGACTGTGTACTGAAACGTATTTCCAACTAGCAGTGTTACAGCATTCCATTGAATATGAATATGGTCACTGCATGTAAAACTGTGATCAGTATGACCAAATCTCCTTCACTATTTTTTTGAAACAGAACAGGTGAAACATTTTTAGGTTCCCCATGCCTTAGATAACTTAATGAGATGTACCTATCTGCTTTTTTTTAATGAAATAATTAACTGTGCATTTAGTAGTAAAGGTTATGTATTTTTGCTGGACTTTACTTTTTATTAAACTTTTGTTTTGGGGTCCCGACAGTTCTTTAGATCTAAGCTGCTCTTCTGATATATTCTGCAGTTTGCAAAAACAAAATCTGATAAAAACTCTTTGCACATTTACAATGACCAAATTCACAATAGTGTTTCTGTAATTTAATTATTTAACAATCTTTTCTATATGCAAAAACTAACTTAATTGAAGATCTAGTCCAACTGTTCATAGGTAATTTACACGATCGAGGGACAAGCCCGTTATGATCATGCCACTTAGGCCAAGTGTGTTTGCAGACTTAGAGTCCTTCATATATATATATATATATATATATATATATATATATATATATATATATATATATATATATATATATATATATATATATATATATATATATATATATATATATATATATATATATATATATATATATATATATATACACACACACATATATATATATATCTAGTTGGGCTTTAAATTGGGTAAAATTTACACAATTCACTACTACATAAGGCAGAGAATTCCAAATTGGAACTATTCGTTGAGTAAAGAACTGAGTTCTTTTCGTAGTTCGATTAATAGATAGGAATAGTTTGAAATTATGCGAGCGACTTTGGACTGTAGTTGAGTTCCATTTCAAGTGTAATGTTTCAAACAAATATTCATCTCTGGATGTTTTATAAAGCAAGCAGACGTCCCCACGTATTGATCTGTATTCCATACTATACAAATTGAGCCATTTAAGTCTTTCTTCCTAAGATAGATCACCCATGCCCTTTATATACTTGACAAACCTCTTTTGGACCTTCTCCCTACATGTTTTATCACCCCTCTGTGTAGGTGCGCAAAATGAGGAACAATAATCAAAATTAGCTCTTATAATACTGGAGTATAAGGGGACCATTATTGATGGTTCTCTGCTTTTAATGTTTCTAAATAAACAGTTACTTAATCTAGAACTTCTATTGACAGTAAAATTTAAGTGTTCGGTAAATTTTAATTTATTGTTAACAATAACACCCAGGTCTCTCTCATTTGTAATAACCTTTAAAGTGTTGTTCTCAATATAATAATTAGCACATATGTTATTACTTCCAAAATGCATAACTTTACATTTATTGATATTAAATTTCAGTTTATGAATGTTAACCCAATCTGATATATGATTTAAATTATCTTGTAAGATGGATATAGATTCTGAGTTGTTAACAATCCCTCCCAATTTGGCACCATCAGCACATTTAATAATCCAATTGCCGTTTTTTGCATCCATACCAGCAATGAGAACATTAAACAGCACCGGTCCCAAGACAGATCCCAGACAGAACTGTGTTTTTTTTTTCCCCCAAACTATTTTCCCAGTTGGCAGCAATTAAGCAAATAATTGAAACTTGCGCTGTGCAATAGCACCACATCCCCTTTGAAGCTCTGGTTGAACCGAAGCGCCAGGTATATTTCATCACCACTATCGCCACACTTCTGTTCATGCTGATCTAGTGCTGAAGTTTGGAGAACTTGAACACTGTAATATAGAAAAATGAGCGGCAAGATGCTTCGTCAGGTCTGCAAAATGAAATGCACCACGTCAAGCTCTATTAAAACGCAACTGTAAAATGTTAGTGCTTCAAATAAATGCTTTGCACTAGTAAATGAAACACATTTTAACTGCACTTCAAGTCTCTGGCATCTTTGTGTAGCAGTACAGTGGGAAATAAAGACAAACAAAATACAACTGTTTCCAGATGACACAAATGCAGTAGCATGGATGTGCTACCTTCATGGATTTGTATAGGAGGCTGCAGAAGGCAGTGGCCTGTGCTTTTGCAGCCGCAACTGCATGCGCGCGCGTGTGTAGGTTTTACAGTGTACATGACAACCTATGGCTGCAAAGTACTGACCCCACAAGAGCCTGCACTTCTGCAGCCAGATGTTAATGTGTATGTTATTACACCTGTGGCTGCAGAGGCACAGGCCCCTCTAGGCCCTGTGTTTCTGCAGACATAAGTACTGTTGCAATTTTGGTAACATGGATTTTGTGGGGCCTACTACAGATTGGTGTGTATGTCTTACACCTGCAGCTGCAGAAGTGCAGGTCCTTCAGGGGTCTGCACTTCTGATGCCAGAACTCTGAATCTCTTACAGTGTGAATGAGTACCTGTGGCCTCATAAGTGCTAGCCCCATAAGGGCCTATGCCTCTGCACATAAACGAACTCTTGCAATTTGGGCACTGTGGATACTATATATGTGACTGCAGGTGCCTGTGTATTGTTATTTGAGTATTGTGGATTTCTATTTGCATCCAGAAGTGAGCGAGTAAGTCTTGCGGTGTGCGTATCACAGATACAAATCCACAAAGGTAGCACATCAGTACTACTGCATTTGTGTAATCTGAAAACAGTTGTATATTGTTTGTCCTACATGATGATGGCCGTCTGTGGTTGCTTGTGTGGTCTTGTCCTCAAGCTGCTTGGGGGAGGGGCATTAGCATTGGAAACCCTAAAGCCACATGGCAATATTTCTGTGGCAGTCACTGAACACTAACTGGTGCATCAAAACAGCTTTTTGCAATATTATAAGGGTGCAGTAGCACACCTATAGTTAACGTGGAGTAGAGTGTTCGATGTTAAACGCCTAACTTTGCACCTTAATAGCTTTGACAGCGTCTGATGATATTAGCTGACCTTCTGCATGTGTTATCTAGTAGACAAGACAAAGAACCTCTGTGCGTGAACACTGAGGCAAGGGTTACCCCAAAGGGCATTTGGCTGGGAAGCCAAGTTTCAAGAAAATACCAAATCACACATGCCCCCACAATGCAAAGCATCATGGGCTGCATATGCAAATCACCACAGAATGTTATGCTGGTCCAACTTTAAGCAGAATTGCATGGTGCCGAAAGGCCTCTCACACAGTTTGCAAAGGGTGCTAACAGACAAGGTCTAGATGTGTGAAATGTTTTGTGATGGCAACTTGTATGGTTTCTGAGATCTGCATGTCATTTTCCTGCAGACATCTAGTTACTTAACACATGATTTTTTTTTGCTCTCACCTACACCCTACACAAAATGGAATATTTTTCCCCTAAAACTTTCAGGGTAGAAGTGTGCTGTGGCAAGGTAGTGTGCCCTTGCAAGGTTTCATGAAAAAAATGTTAAACTGTTTTTAATTAAGTACTCCAGGTCATTCAGATCAAAGTGCCTGACAGACTGCATCTCAGAATCTGAGGGAGCTACTCTGTATCTCTCTTCTTCGAGAGAGGAAGAACTCAAGTCCGCCGAAGAAGGTGACCTGGCATGGCATTTCTTCCTTTTGTGATGACTGGGGTTACTGTCTGCAGTGTCCTATGAACAAGGAGAGTTGGCAAGCTTTTTCTTACTGTGGAGATGTACACGAGGCTCCTCCTTGTCCGCAAGGGAGACAGAGTGTATAAGAGTGACTTTCTTGTGGACACGGGTTGGAGGGGACATGGGAAACTGCAAATCAAAACAGGCTGGATCCAAGGCTTTAATTTATTTAATTAAGTCTGAAGCCAGCTGCTGAGTGGGCTGCTGTTGGAACTAGTGGGCTAGAGAATGAGGCAGCAGAGACCAAACTGGCAGTGGCCTCACACTTTAAGCATACAGACCCAACTAAGGTGGCTAAAAGGGTGGACTTGCATTTGGCACATTTTCTGCCCTGGATGATTTGTCCGAGGACTTGCCTTATGACTTGTCCGACAAAATTCTTGCTTACAAATGGCAGGGCATCCTGAAAAGGTTGTGGGAAACCAAACTTGGCACACTGATTAAGGGCTGCACCAGCGAGGTCTCAGGTAGACAGTGACAGCCCACTGAACAGGCGGTTATAGAAAAAGCAATCTGTCCTGCTTCAGACCCTTAGCGTCTTGCTGTCACAATGCCAAAAAAAGGGGGCACCTGGTATTGACCCCCCCCCGAAATAAGGTATGTTGGCACAGCCGCTGTGACTTACAAGCTGGCTAGCCTAAGCCACGGGGCAACCACTTTAATAAACTCGAGAAAGCTCCCCGCTGAAGGACCAGAAACTGCTGTAAATATCCCCGATGTGCCTGAGGCTGGGAAAAATCCCAAAGGACTAGCACAATAGATGGGAGCAGTAGTTGAGGGAGAAGAGGGAAGGTTGGTCCTGCAAGGGGACCTGGACACCCTGGAAAGCTGGGCTCATACATGGAAATTCAATTTCAATATCACCAAGTGCAAGGTGTTACATCTTGGGCGGGGAAACCCTAAACACAGGTACACCCTGGGAGGGGAGGCGCTGGAGGCCTCAACAGGGGAAAAAGACCTAGGGGTCATGGTGGATGCATGTATGAATAACTCTGAGCAGTGCAGGAGAGCAGCTAGCAAGGCAAACAGCATGTTGGGATGCATCGTAAGGGGAATCACCTCTAGGAGCAAGGAAGTGATTCTGCCGCTTTACAATGGACTGGTTAAACCACAATTTGAGTACTGTGTACAGTACTGGAGACCACACTTGAAGAGGGACATACAGCTCCTGGAGAGGGTACAGAGGAGGGCAACTAAGATGATATGAGGGCTAGGGGATTTGACGTATGAGGACATACTTGAGGAGCTCTACCTGTTTCCATTGGAGGAGAGGAGAGACAGGGGAGACATAATTGAGGTCTTTAAGTACCTCAAGGGAATAAATAGGGTAAACATGGAGGGGATCTTTAGACTAAAGCAGGGAGGTATCACCAGAGGGCATGGTTTGAAGTTGGAAGGGTGAGGGGGAAGAGGAGGAGGTTTTTCACTGAGAGGGTGGTGGACCCTTGGAATGCACTGCCTGGCGAGCTGGTTCAGAGATCCACAGTGGAGGACTTCAAGAGAGGGTGGGACAGACACAGAAAGTGGATGTATCAGATGATAGCCTGTCCCAGGGGTGGGGATGGATGATAGGGTTTCTGAACACGGGGAGGGGAGGGCCTGGCACCCAACTAGGGATCTGAGGTTCGAGCAGACTCGATAAACCGTAAGGCCTAATCTGCTGGCAAAAAAAAATATATATATAGGAAAAGCCCCTGAAGTGTCTGCAGGCTGTGGAAAATGTCCCCAAAGTGTCAGAAGTGGCTGGCTATGAGGGAAGGAAAACATGGCAAGGGCTAGAGTGTGCACTGCTCAAAATGGGTGCCGGCGTGATTTTCCTAAGCTCTGCTGGTAGCCCACCAGTCTGGAGAAAAGCAGATGTGGGAGCCGCCACTGAAGAAAGGCAGATTATGCTGATTGTGACTCCAAGCAGCTCTGTGGGTTGTCCAAGAGTCAGACGGCGCTGATACAGGTCTCACTGTCGTCGGGAACTGCTGGGCTGGTGCAGAGGTCCAATCCTGCAGTAAAGAAACTGGCTATTCCCCCCGGTCCTCACTGCTGGAGCTCTGGGGGCCCAGACTGTGCAGCAGCAGGCTGAGCCTGGGAGGCCCCAGCTGGAAGACCACCAGCTAACAACTGACTGGACAGCCACTTCACTGGAGATGTCCTGAAGCAGATAGAAAAACAGAAAAAAACTTCAGCTCTGCCACCCAGTGACAGAGCGGTGCTGCAAGGTGCCTGCCTGTAGTGAAGCAGGAAGTAGACCGTCTCAATCATCGAGGGGGAGGAGCCGATATCCCTCTGCTGCTGCTTTGGTTTTCTGCCCAGTCCTCAGCACAGGAAGAAGATCCCAGTGGTCCTAGAGCCTTGCGACCAGCACAAGGAGAATAAAATTTTGCACTGCATGACTTAATTTATTGGCGCAATATGAAATTCAAATGCCCACAATAATTTTTCATTTTGCAGCAGAAAATTTGTTTCTCAGCATGAAATTTGATTGCGCATACAGTAAAGACAACTCTTCTCTTGCCATAGGGCTCTGTATGTTTTTACCCATGGGTGGCAGAGGGCCTGGTGCACTGACTGACAGATGGACTCTTGCCCCTGTGCATATGTATCTGCAGCTACATGGAAGCACAGAGAATAAAGAACCGTGCACATCCATACCAACCTGACAGACCCATGAATTCTTGACATCTGTCACTGCATGAGATTGCAGGGCATGCAAGGACCCTGTCCTTTCACAGACGGATGGAGTCTTCCCTTTCTTCCCTTGGGCCCTGCTCATCTGCATGTCTACATGCAGGAATGAGGATACGTAGAAATAAAGATACGGTTCCACTGCCTCAAAAAGGAAATTCTTTGTAAAAAGCTTTGTTACTGTACCAGTTAGGGTTCAAGTTAACATCACACATAAAGAGAAATGGGGCATTAGGGTTTCCAACCCTAACTCCCCACTCACACTCCCAAGCAGCAAAAGGAAAAAAAAAAACATTAGGGTTTTGGGCCTCCGGAGTCTTCACGAATCAGTGGTGGGGTCTTCCTTGGGGTTGTCAACCCTAATGCCCACCCCGCTCCCTAAGCGAACGTCACACATGATCTCCTTTGGGCCCTGTGTAAAGAAAGCTACGACAAACAGTGTTTGCAACATGTGGCAAGACATACTTCTGCACCATCGAAAAGTGTATCACTATGAGGCACTGGCTTGCAGCTCTACCTTGTTCTTCGGACAGGAGGCTATGGGCTGTGGGAAGGGGTAAGCATTAGGGTAACAATCCCAAAGAAGACTCCACAACTGATTCGCGAAGACTCTGGAGACCCAAAACCTTAATGTTTCCTCCTTTTGCTGCTTGGGAGGGGGGGCAGGAAACCCTAATGCCACATTTCCCTACTTTGGTGGCATTAAGTTACCCTAACTCAGGAAGAGCTCGGGCTTTACTCACTGGAGGAGAGGAGGGATAGGGGAGACATGATAGAGGTTTTCAAGCAGGGTATGAAATTCGTGAAAAATAGTACATGCCCACTTGGGCATGTAATAAGAAAAAGTGCATGCCCAGTCAGCTATTTACATGCCGCCCCTAAGTTTACATAATTTTCAATGTCTCAGTAGCTGTAGCTCCCTTCACAATCTTTTTTTCTTCAAATAACTACTACCTTCCTCAACTCAGAGGTTATACAGTGCTCTTTATATTAAATAAGGTAGCTAACAGCAGGTAAGGGTAACAAAACAGAGTAGAAAGTCTAGATTTTTTTCCCTGCAAGTTCAGCTCAGCAACTAGTTAGTGACTCACTAGAAAGAAAAAAAAAAAAAAAGACAGCTGCAGACTGCAGTCTGACTGGGAATTGCCATCTCTGAGTCCCACTACTCTGCTGTAGTTTAGTTGCCTAAAGTACTGCGTAAGTTGAGACTGAAGCTGCTGCTAGGGTCCCAGAAATGTGGCACACTTAATAATCAGTATTTTATGCAGCAGGACAACACTTCTGCTCAAATTATCTCAGAGCTGAAAGCTTAAAGTTTCAGTGCCTGAAAATTGAAATAGTCTCACTCTACCCTCTTCCTCTCTCTCAAACTCGTTTTTTTATTTTTGTTTTACTTGATAAAAGCCAAGTGGCAAAGAAGTTGCCCCCTCCCCCTCCTTTTCACAGGGTCTAATACTGATCCTCCTGCTTGAGTGAGACCAAACGACCAAACACTTAATGTTATTTCTTTTGTGGCTGTCGAATCTAATATCCTCCCTCCTGATGCAGACCTTCACAGTCTCGCACACCTCCTCTCCTGCCTAACAAGTCATCCTCATTCCCCTTTTTCCCCCAAAGCAGTAAAGAGCTCTTAAAAAGAGCTTTTAAGAGATTTTAGTTCATTATTTTTGTGCACAGAATAAAGGTTTTACCACGATCGGCAATCCGAATGAATCCTCGGTCTAATGGCACTCACAGGATCAGAGCTGCACAGCATGACGTATCCAATGTACAGCAGTAGAATGGCGCGCTTTGCATTATATCTCGAGCACATGGATTAAAAGGGGCAGATGACTCTGCAGTCCCTGACTGGTTTCGGACTGCTTCAGCCTGCCTCCAGTCTGACGGATGGTCCCCTCAACAGTTTTGACTGGCTGTAGCTGCTGCCAGTCTAAGGAGGGGGACTTCAGCCTGCTCGTCTTCTCTACCCCGATGAGCCTGTCAGCTGACACCACTTATATGACCGTCAGCGCTGTGCATGCGATTGTCCATCTTGGGTGCCCCGCCCTCGAAAGACAGCAGCAAAAAAAAAAAAAAAAAGACAGCTAGAACGCAGGGCAGGGATATAAAAAATGGAGCTCTGCACTGTTTGCACTGCACCTATACCTTAGGTGCCCAATTGGGCAGGCACTAAACAGAACTAGGTGTCCTGACACAATACTGCCTGCCCTGGGGCACCTAAAGTATAGGGAATTTCGCACCCTGTTTTCAAGTATGTAAAGGGAATAATTTGGAGTGGAACCAGGGAGTTGTTTAGGCTGAAGAAGGTGGGAGTGACCAGGGAACATGAGTGGAAGTTGGAGGGGGGAAATTACAAGGGGGAAAGTAGGAAGCACTTTTTCACTGAGAGGGTGGTATAGCCGTGGAATGCACTTCCAGGGAGGCTGGTTGAGGAGGGCACAGCGGAGAGCTTCAAGAAGGAGTGGGACAGGTACAAGGGGAAGCTGAATCTAGAGAAGTCACTCTTGGGGGGAGGGGGGGTGGTGAGGCAGGCAGCCATTAGGTTGCTGGCTTTCGAGCAGACAAGACAGACCATTTGGCCTATTCTGCTGACTTGTTAGTATGTTAACTGGTGCATTAACAACAGTTTTTTGCAAAGACTATACTATATATCACATATACACATACACAAACATACATGCATAACCTGTATTTTTGTTTGTGTGCCTGGAGGAGTGCCTTTAGGGAGTACGATGATGTTGCAGATTAGATGGGGAGGGAAGCTGGACCAAAGCTGCGGAAGTCTATGAGAATGCAGAATGTCCAGCTGAGGTTTTGGCCCTAGAAATGGAAAAGAAGCGAGGATCAGCAAAGCAGAGGAGTAAGAAGGTGGCTTGGGGCATGACAGGAGGATCCTGTTGCCTCAGTAAAGACAATAAGCTGGGCAGGTCCTGCCACTAAGCCTACATAGAAAGATAGACTTTAACGGCAGACAAGGACCTCTTGGCCCACCCAGTGTGCCCTTTTCCCCACCTACTGGAGGTACTAAAGCCTAAAGTTATACTACACAATATAGTGCTTTCCAAGGAAGTCAAACTGTAAAAACATTATTAAGTAAAATGCAGACGTTTATTTCCCCCGCTGCAGCTATGCCTCCAAACTCCCCTACTTACAGTATATCACTGCCTGCAGCATTTGTTTGAATAAAATACTGATCATAAATTTAATTTAAACTGTCACTGGATGTAAGAAAATGAGCCTTCCAATTAGGAACCACACTGATTAGTTAAAAACAGTCATAGGAAGTCATCTGTAGGGCAGGTCTATGTACCCTGAACCCCACCTTCACCAAAATTAAACACCTTTTGTTTCTGAGAAATTATAAAAATGAATAATAACGTTCTTACCTGCAAACAATTTTCAGCAACTAATTCTCCCTAAACGATTCTGAAAGGAAAAAGTGAGTTTTCCCTAGTTCAACTCAGAAATCTCATTTTATAATAAACAAAAAAAACCTCCTATAATTGAATCTACATAACTGTATATACAACAAACATAATATCAAGAGTGAAAGTTCATTGCAATTGTTTTGTTTCAGACTACTGGACATGGATTTCCAACTCTGGGAAACAGACAATGAAAATGTCATACAAATCTGCTCTAACTTCCTCCACTGTGATGTGCAAAGAGGTTACGTCTGATTGAAGACCCTACTTCTAAACTGGGTGAAACTTCCATGTACAAAAAAAGCATGCTGCTGTTGAGAAAGATAACGCTCCCACACACTCAAGATCCAACAGAAAGGAAATTCTGTCCACTGGTCAGAGTCCCGTACGTCACACGGAAAGCAGCTTCAAGCCAGTTTAAGATTGGATTATAAATGAATGATACAATGAGTCTTGAGCAATCAGAACCCAAGCTAACTATTTCTATTTACAAATCGATGACGGAATTACACTGTAGGTGATAAGCAAAGAGAATTAAAAAAACACTAACATATATCCATTATTTCACAATTACTATATAGTGTCCCTAGTACTGTGTTTGAGTAGACACTTCTATAGTAACCCCCCACTTTTTCACCTTAATGCGGTCACCCTTGGACGGAATAACCTGAAATTTGGCAAGCATGTAGTCCGTGTTAACCACTCTAGTTCCTGTAAATTTGGTAAAGGTTGGTAAATTGGTTTGAAAGTTCTAGAAGGTTAAAAATACATAGAATGTTTTCTAGGACCTTTTATTTGCTCATGGTCGCACAAAAATGGATACAAGTTTTTTTTTTTGTTTTTAACCAGGAGAGACACACGAAGATGAAAGCTTGTTTACAGGTGTGACCTGGTGTGAGTTGAAAGCTGAAATCTGAAACTTCAGGTCTATTAAGAGTTTGGCCCAAGGGTGATACTTTGATAGGGGACTAATGAAAAATGTGCTTTTTTAAAAAAAATGATTTAGAAAATAAATTGCTGTTTTCACGCACATTTTCTCAAGGTTCTGTTCATAACTGTATTTTTGTGGAACAGATGTACTTCAGTTTTGTGGGGGGCTATGCAGAATGCGAAGGTTCCAGAAGAGCAAACCCCTCCTAAAAATTGTTAGTACTAATTTAAATATACGTGGTCATTTTACTTTTTTTTTTTTTTATTTATATATATATATATATATATATATATATATATAAGGACTCTGAGCAAAACAGGGGCAAATGTTCAGAGTGGCTCACTGGGAGTCTTTGGAAGGGCTTCTGTACTGAAAAATGTAGAAATCACGTAATCAGTGCTAACAGCAAGCAGGACTGACTTTAAACAGTTCTGAAAGCCTGTAAAAACGCCAAAGAAAAGAACGTGCCTCCATGAATTGCAGGAGCATGTGCATGTTCACAGCAGAACAGAGCTTGTGCTCAGCCACTGGCAACAGTGCAAAATCAGCACTCACGCAGTTAAACGACTGACTGGAGTAAGAAAGTGAAAATAAAACACAACTCAATAGCCTTAAAATATCTTTATGAAAACAGCATTTAGTGATGAATTTAAAGAGTTGCCAATACCCTCAGGAGAACTTTGAGAAATATAATAGTTGGCCCCTATTCAGCTTATGTTACACATTAAATCTGTATCTTCCCCATATATACACTTGTCCCGTATATGTAAGTACATACAAAGAAGCTCATATGGTCTATCAAGTCTACTCGTATTGCAGGGTCCACAGCTTGAGCTAATGTCCCTGCCCTCCCTCCCTTCTCCTCCCATCCTCCCTACCCAACGATCCTTACTTTCCCCCATGCCTATCCCAGCCTCTCTAAAGCTGCCCACTGTCTTCAACGTGATGACCTCTTCCAGCAGCGCATTCCAAGTGTCCACCACCCTCTCTGTGAAGAAGAGGTTCCTGACCTCCCTCCTAAACCTCCCACCCTCCAGCTTAAGACTGGGCCCCCTCATGTTATAGTTGCCAGTCAGCTAAAAGAGACTCTCCTTATCAAACTTATTTATCCCTTTTAAGTACCTGAAGGTCCCAATCATGTTCTCTCCCTCTCCCTCTCTCCCCTGTCCTCCAGAGTGTATATGTTCAGTACCCTCAATCTCTCCTCGTGTGCCTAACTCTGTGGACCAGCTATCATCTTTGTAGCCCTCCTCTGGACCTTTTCCAGCAGGTTAATGTCCTTTTTGCGGTGTGGGCACCAGTACTGAACTCCATATTCTAGATGCGGCCTTACCAGTGACCTGTATAAGGGCAGTTTAACCTCCTCTCTCCTTCTACTGGTCCCCCTAGATATGCATCCCAGAATCTTGTTTGCCTTTGCTGCTTTCTTGCACTGCGTGGAGTGCTTCAGGTCATTAGTGATCATCACTCCCAGGTCCTTCTCCTCCTCCTCCGATTCAGATACTCTTGACTCCACCCAGGTAGTACTCTGTTCTGGGATTCTTGGCTCCAATATGCATAACTTTGCATTTCTTGGCATTGAAGCCAAGCTGCCAGATCCTGGACCACCTCCCGAGCTTTTCCAAATCTTCCTGTTGGTCCTGTATCCTTTCAGCTGTGTCCACTCTCCCACAGAGCTTGGTGTCATTCGTGAATAGGCACATTTTGCCCTTAATGCCATCCCCAATATCATTGAAGAAGACACTGAACAACTCTGGCCCCCACACCGAGCCCTGCGGGACCCCACTGGTTACCTCTCTGGTGCCAGATAACTCTCCCCCACAACCATCCTCTGGGTTCTGTCCCTCAGCCAGTTTTCCACCCATTTGGTCATCTCTTCCCCAACCCCGAGATCCACCAACTTCCTGATCAACCTTTTGAGGGGCACAGAGTCAAAGGCCTTGCTGAAATCAAGATAGAGGATGTCTACCGCTTGACCCGTCTACTGTCTTAGTGACAAAGTCAAAGAAGTCAATCAGATTTGTTTGACAAGATCTCCCATGAACCCATGCTGCCTCTCATCCTGGAGACCATGCTCCTCTAGATATTCCACCAACCTTTCCTTTAGTATGGTCTCCATGAGCTTGCCCACAATGGCGGTCAGACTGACTGATCTGTAATTCCCTGGGTCATCTTTAGGACTGCTTTTGTGGAGGGGCACTACATGTGCTGTTCTCCAGTCCTGCGTTGGCACACCTGACTCTAGTGAACTATTAAATAAGTCTGCCAGAGGCCCTGCCAGCTCCTCAGCCAGTTCCTTTAGTACCCTTGGATGTGCTCTATTCAGGCCTGGTGATTTGTCCATCTTCAATGCCAGCAGCCCCTCCCCCACTTTATCCTCCTCTATCATTACATCTGTGTTCCCCTCTCCACCTCCTCTTTTCCCTCCTGAAGGCACTGGTCTGCCCTTCTCCCTGGTGAAGACAGAAGTATTCATTTAGTATCTCTGCTTTTCCCCCCATTATCCTCCACCAACTCCACCCCTTTCTTGAACCTAACAATCCTTTCCTTCTTGTCGCTTTTCTCACTTATATATCGAAAGAAAGCCTTCTCTCCCTTCTTAATTCTTTCAGCTATCTGTAGCTCCTTCTGTGCCTTTGCTCCCCGGACTTCCTTACTTGCCTCACTAGCCGACCTTAGGTTGTATAACCTTGAGGAAAGGAGGGAGAGGGGGGACATGATAGAAACTTTTAAGTACCTCAGTGGAATCAAAAGTCCAAGTAGGTAACATCTTTCAGAAAAGAGATGTGCAAGAACAAGGGGACACAATCTGAAGATGGGGGACGGCTCAGGGCAATGTGAGGAAGTATTTTTCACAGAGAGGTGGTGGACGATGGAACAGCCTTCCTGATGAGGTTGTGGGGTCTAAAACTGTGGAAGAATTCAAGAATGCATGGAACAGACATAAGGCAATTTTTGTGGGGGGGGTAGGAAGAAATAGGCTGTTGGTTAAATAGGATCTGCAGTTTATCCTGTAGGTAGGTAAATGGGCAGACTGGGTGGGCCAAGTGGTCCTTATCTGCTGTCAAAGTCTATGTTTCTATGTAGGTAATTTCCCTATCTACTTCTCTCTTGGTCTTCCTGAATTTTCTATAGGCCAACCTCTTTTCCCTTACTGCCTGGGCAATCCCATAACTGAACCAGCTGGGCGCTTTGGCCCTTGTGTTCTTTCCCCTGAGCCTAAGGCTTAAGCCTGAGCAAGGAAGTAAGCTTTTATTTATACCGTGCCCAATCCCAGAGGCTCTAGGTGCCTTACAAGGTAGTGCAGGGACATACAACAATACATTGTACAAATAAATGGGTCGAAGAGCCGGCTTCGTGGCACCAAGCGAAGAGGTTTGCCCGGCACGCTGGCGACCCAGGTTCACACCCCGAGTCCGGGTTCCAGGAGCGGAGACCAGCAGGGAGGGGATGCACAAGCATCCATTGCACACTTCACTCCCGGAGGGGTGGGAACTGCCTGGGCACCTCTGGGCGGACTGGGTATGTTCTTGGGGGACGTGATGCCATGACACGCCCTCGCCTGAGGACACCGACGCACGCAAGGCTGAGAACTTGATGAGCGGGGCACAGAAAACAGGAAAAAAGGTACCTCAGCCAACTGGATGATGGCCGTGACCTCGCCGCCACGGAGCCCCCAGACAGCCAGGACCGATTCCAGCAACACCCAGGGCCAACAAAGGAAAGCCAGTAAAGTAAATTCTCTCTGGAAGGAGAGGACCCACCTGAAGGGATACGGCGGGTTACCCTGGGGGGGGGGCTGTTGAGAATGGGGTGACAATTGGCGACAGAGGTTGACCGGGGCGAGTAGGTCCCAAGCTGCCCGAAGGAGAGGCCGGCTGAGGTGTAGGGGGAGGCGCAAAAAAAAAATAAATAAATAACTGGGTCAATAATGATCAGCAATTAAAATCAAATAAATAACAGTAAAGTCAATATAATAACTCTAATTAAAAAACTGCTTTATTAAAGAGGTGTGCCCTAACACCCCTTTTAAAAGCCTACACGGATGGGGGCCTCCCTCAGAGATCTGGGAAGCGAGTTCCAGAGGGCTGGGCCGGCTACCTCAAACGCTCCATCTCCCAAGGCTTTCAGCATGGCCTTTGGAACTGCTAGGAGGCCCTCGGTGGAGGAGCAGAGCAAGCGCACCAGGATGGCAAGGGTCAGGATCACTGAGGTAGCAATGTATACCTGTTAGCAAAGATAAATCGAACTACATTTAGGCAGCCACACTTCCCCAGTCCTATTACTAGTTTCACAGAGTGCCTGCAGCCCCGTTCCCTACTTTGTATCATAATTATACTGTTTGTTATGGGGCAGGTCTCCAGGGCTCAGCAGCCACTCAGCTTCTACCAAGAAGTTAGCAGCTGGGCTTGACTAGTACAATATCGATTTACATACTTAAAAAATTCGTATCATGGCTCAAACAGCTCCTAGGGCAGGCATGGTATGTCTTGCCTGCAGAGAGCAAACAATCGTGTCAACAGCACTTTAAATGTGTACTGCACAGAGTTCTGGTTCACAGTTCTGACTTCCACCTATTTTGCAGGTGACTACAGATCTATTGGTTTTTAGACCGGGGGTGGTGGGGGAGGAGGAATGTTTAGAAGCTACTCATATGGTGTTTTTTTTCTTTTATATTCTGTTAGTTTTGTGGGTTATTGGGGGTAGTTAGCCAAAGGGTTCTTCAAACGTATTTATTGAACTTGTTTCACCATGAACAGGCAGTGATACAATAATAATCTCATTTACAAATGCGACCTGGGGGAGACAGAGGTAGGGGATAACGTAATAAATAATAATTACAGTACCTGCAAAAGGATCCATATTTATAAGGTATAATCATCAAGTGAGATGGAAATTGAGTGCAGCTAGCACAAACATACATACATAACGCATCATCAGGTGCAGTCAAATATTTGTGGTTTGTGCACCCTGGATGGAGATTTTTGACCAAGTGGGATAGGGGGTGGGGGTAGGGTGGAAACGGGGAGAAGGGGTTACTCAGAAATGTTGTTCATCTTTATAACTCTTGATGGGTGGAGGAGGAGGGAGAGGGTTTATATTTTGGGCAAGGTTGGTAATCTTGGCTTCGCAAGGTACATTTTTGGCACTCTAAGCATTACAAGTACATTTATCTCCATTCCTAAGTATCTCATTTGTACACTTATCTGCTTTCTACTCCTTGTGGCTGATCCCAGACTTATTCCATCCTGGAATGTTAACAGCCTGAAAAATGTGGTAAAACGGAAGAGAGTACCCTCCTATGTTAAAAACACAGAGTCAAAATACTGCTTATGCATGAGACGAATGTGTCTGCTAGGAAGATACCAGTCTACAACTTAAATGGGGGGGGGGGGGCATGTTTCATGCAGCTTGATTCACTACCCATGTTAGGGGTACAGCTTGTTCGATACAAATTAATTTTCGTGACAGGTAACTAGAGTGATACACAACCAGGCTGGTTCACCTTTCTACAGCTGCATTCCTCTCTAGATAGTTACAAATTGTGTTCAGTATATGGCCCCAATTCAGACTTTTTACAAAAGTGTCTCTGGAATTGGCAATTTTTAAACATGCCGATCATTCTTATGGGGTGTGTAGGACAAGCTTTTACATCACTCAGTGGTTACCCTTTGACCCACTCTAGGAGCTCCACAGCCCTGCAGGGCCTTGCTGGGAACTTACCTTAGTGAACCCTTGGCATCACCTGGATCCTTCTTCCAGAGAATATACTTTCTGTTCCGACATGCACAAATCTTATGCCAGAAAAGTTTTATTTCTCATGTCGGCAGGCAGCCATCAACCTTCAAACCCTCAAATGCATTTAGCCTCCCAAAATCGGGGAGGAGGGACCTACCAGAATCTGGAGACATGATCCGTTCCTGCTCTGGCAACAAGACTATACAGACTACATTACATAACCTATTAAATTACATTATTCAGGTCCACTCTATTCCAGGGGCCTAACAGATATTTGAATGTGGCCTACTGAGTTTAAAGGCATGTTTTCATTTTTAAAATTATGATTAACTGTGTTCACAAGAAAAGCTGTTATTTTGTTTGTTAAGAGCACTCCAATTTGCAACACCACACTGTATGAGTTTGGGGGGGGGATATTGGGCTGGCCAATAATTACTTGTGTACTACCTGCACTCCTTAAATTCACAGACAGAACAAACCTTAAGGGATAGTACCAAGGAAGCAATCCTATCCTCCTTCCAAGAGAGAGAGGTGGTTTCAGGGGTAATACTATGCTTAAGAAAACTTCACATCTCAACTACAGTTGGTGCTTTATCACTATCTACTTGCCCAGTTCTTTATCATAAGCCAACAGTGAGGGGGAGGAGACACACCACAGACATGGTTGGTAGAAAGATCACAAGCAATGAAGATAAGTTGCAATGCAGACAGTTCAATGGGCGTACACAACTTAGAGAGGAGTTATGCTCGTGCAACTTTGTTGATAGTCTGAAGGAATTTGAATGAATGTGTTGTTGACTGTCATGCACGGATACTTTGGCCGTTCGCACTCTTCGTCCCATGGAGAACTACCACCTTGTTGGGGTACCGTGAAGGCAAAGGAACCCTCTTGAGAAGGGATCCACCCCTACTGGTGCCACGGGAACACAATTCCTTTATACTAAATATACCTTAGGAAGGAGCCCCAAGGAGGGAGGAGCGCTGCTGGAGGAGGAGGGGAGAATGGCAGGGCAAAGAAAAGATGCTCCTGACTGAGGCTGTAGGAAGGTGGCTTATACAGCTCAGGTAGGGGGCGTAGCTGGTTGCTCCCACCCACTGAACTGCAGGCATAACCTTTGAAATTAATGGGCGTACACATCTTAGTGAAGAGTTATGCTTGTGCAGCTTCACTGATAGTCTGAAAGGTATCTGAATGTGCTGCTGACTGTCATACATGGATACTTTGGCCGTTTGTGCACTCTGTCCAATGGGGAACTTCCACCCTGTGGGGTACTGTGAAGGCAAAGGAACCTTCTTGAGGAGGGTTTCACCCCTACTGGTTCTGAGGGAACATAATTCCTTTAGGCTAAAGGTACCTTAGGAAGAGCCCAAAAGTACTGCACAGCAGGTAGTGAACACAGAGCCTGAGTGAGGAAAGACTGACAGCAACTAATGACCAAAGAAACTGAACTGAGCAATGACTGACAGTAATTGGTAACAGCAGACAGAGGCATGACTTCTGTAAGGAGAAAGGGGACGGCAGAATGGAAGGAGGGTCACCATCCAAATCCAACTCGCAGCGAAAAACTACTAGGTTAAACGCTATATTAATATAAATATGGACCACCTCCAGCGGAGACTACCTAACTTTTATGAGCTTCTGCATGGAGGAGAGGAAAAAACCCCTATGAGGAGGAAATCTCTGGGGATCCAAGGCCTTGGTCACCTTCCCTCCAAGCCTGGAATAAAATTAGTGATGGCTCGGCTACAGCAATATAAAGATCCAATTCAAGGGGAAAATTTTAGGAAAAAGGGCTCTCACGCTATCCCTTTAATGGAAATGCCATGGTGGTGCAGTGGGCTGATCTCTGCGGCTAAAGAAGATTCCCCACGAAGGAAGTCCACCCCCAAAGGCAGGAGGAGGACAGCAACTACCACCCCTGAAAGGCACTCACCTGGCCCCACCGAAGGGAAGCCTGGAGACGAAGCGCACCCTTGAGGGGAAAGGCATAGGAGATGACCACTAAGGGGCCAGGACTTGCATAACTGTATGATCTTCACACTTGAGTAGCAGAGGAAGGGAAGTAGGTGGAGACCAGGTGAACCTTAGGCAGCTGGGGGGGGGGGTAGCTTTTGAAGGTACTGCTAACATGGTCTGTACAGCTAAAGTAGCCGCCGTGGACTTACAGGCCCCACCCTCTGGCACCAGAGTCTTAAAATGCTAGATCAAGAGGTGACACCATGTCGATCTGCATGGCCAAAGCTTTCCCTGGAGCATAGGACATTCTCACCCGAAGGGCAGAAACAGAAGGACCCTGCCCACGTCGAGGAACCCACCCTCGAAATAAAAAGACAAGAGGGGCAGAGCAAGACTGTCAGCATAAAAGGCAAGGAGCCCTGGAAGTCGTGCTATGGTCGTTCTGGCATATGTCCAAGTGCAAGAGTAGTGGAAGGCCGATGGCGAAGCCTGACAGCCATAAGCACCAAGAAGAAACAAAATGTAGGCAAGGCTGAATGACTGCTTGAGACATTAAATAAAAACTAGGACAATGTATAAAACTGAAGGATATGTGCTTGGACTGAATGGTGACTGCATACCAATCAGTTCCATAAGGGAGGTCAGTGTCAGTTGCCAATGCACTGCAGACCAGGTAGGCTGAGGCAGTAGACAATGAATGAATGAACGAAACTGCTTGGGAAAAACAGGAGCATGAAAACCAAAAACTAGAAAGCAGCATGCTGCTGAACTGAGCAACTATTTTTAAACCACCAGTGCACAAAAGGGAGTGGCTGCCTTGCCAGGAGCCATGTGTAAACATTTAAGGACTGCAGCCGAACAGGGAGACTGCAAATGGCTTGGAACAAACAGCAACTTATAAAGCCTGAAACAGTGCTCCAGATAAGGTCAGTACCAGCGGATTTTATGCCCCCCGTTTTAATAATGAGTACCGATATGCATCCTAATACTTTGAAATGCTCCACACGCCACAGTATAAGGATTCATAACACCACTGGAGAGTCAAAAGGAGCTGTGTGTTCCAGATTTTAAAGCATTTGTACGAGTCCAAATTTTGAATTACTCACCATTTTTCAAAACTGGTGCGTAAATTACTCTTACCTGCCAATATTATCTGGAGCACTGGCCTGAAAAACACAAGGAAAGCAGAGAACAACAAAGGCAGGAGACTGTGAAAACTAATAAGCATGCAAGAACCAAAATGGAAAGAAAAAGGAGTTACAAGAGAACAGGAATGTAACCGAAGTAGCTGACAGAGAAGAATGATGCACAAACTGCAGCCAGGAAGGTACAAAAAACAAAATATTGACCTAAAAAGTTGCTAGATGCAAAAGACAAACAGAAAGCCCAAAAGCACAAAGGGAAGCGGAGACAAACATGGGGGCAGCAGAGCTTCGCTACAGCACAGAAACAGTGCTTCAGAGAGGCTGGAGAAGCTAGCTTATATAGCTCAGGCAGGGGTGTGACTGGTTGCTCCCGCCCAATGAACTGCAGACACAGTTTCTGAATTAAAAGGACGCTGTCAAACCTTTTTGCATCATATTATCTATGGCTGAAAACCACATTTTATGATTGCTTACCTTCTCTAAAATTTACTAATGTTGCTGGTTATTTTATCTGCTTCCTTTTTCAGTAGAACTGAAATGCATGCTAATGGTGTAATTATACCCAATCGTACTTTCTCTCTAATCCTTGATCTGCTCTTACTGCATACTTCCTGAACATCAGGCACACAGAGATTGTATATATAAAAACTAGAGGGGTCATCACATGACCCCGTCCACTCATCTGCATATTATCCCCATAGACATAGTACAGGCTACGTTAATGTGATGGCAGCAAAGGCCCTAATCAGGGGGCGAAATTAACATACCCAGCCTGTTCCAAATGCAAGTAGGAACAGGCTGGTGCAAGTAGTTTTATTTCTTGCCTGCACCATAGTGCATGTGGTGTTTTTTGTTCTCTCACGCTGCAGCTCCACGAGGTGCCACTAGGAGTGCAGCGCCAAGCACAGGCAGACTTTTTTTCCCCCCCTCCTGGAGATGACGTCGCTGTGAATGTGCGTGTGCACTACTGTGAGGGAAGGCTCGGGAGTGAGCAGCAGTGACTAAGAGCCCGCCTCCTGAACAGCAGCTGCAATGCAAGCCAAGGCTTGGAGGAGTGCCACAAAGGAGGAGGCAGGACGCGGTGCGGCAGCAGGACTTATCAGAATGCTGCATTTTGGAAAGTAGGCTGGGCTGGCAGTATGTATCGGCTGGCGCTATTAATATTAATGATGCTTTGGGTGATTGGGTTTGGTAGAAGGGGTTGGGGGCATGGGCGCCTGCACAGGGGCAAGCAGTGATTGTGCCAGTGGGGCAGAGGTGGGACGGTCACTCGTGAGCTGCTCAACTAAGGCGGGTCCAAAGCAGGCTTGACTGGCATCTGGCAGCATGCTATCTACTGCTATGTTATCTCTGTTGTACCACGTGTGTCTCTCTGTCACACACATGGTACACCAATAAAGATTTCACATAGCGATGGCATCTTTTGAACTACGCAGTTGTGAGAGACTTTCTTGGAGAGCAGTCGCTAGGCAGAAAGCTCTGTGAAGGAATCGCATGTTTTTTCTGGGCCAAAAAAAGTTTAGCTGTTTGTATGCAGGAAGAAGTGTTTAGCAAGGTAAAGGTTGCAATTTAAGGACAAAAAAAAATATTTATCTTGGAGAAATTAAATGGCAGAACCAAAGTAAGTCGGGGCTTCACCACATCACCCCCAATCAAGGTTTTTTTCAGTCCTGTGATTTCATACATACTACTGTATTAAAAAAGAGGACTTAACCATCTAAGAATCTGTGCTATTAAAATTTGTGGTTAACTTTTACCACAACCTTGCCTTGTTTTGATTTTTTTTTTTGTGGACATAGTGATGTTTCTTTGCTTTTGTTTGTGGAGGCTGCTGTGAACAAAGCTTTTTTTTTTTTTTTTTAATATAGCAGGAGCTGCACAGCAGCAGTCAAATCCCTCGGAGTATGTGTGTCTGTGTCTGTGTGTGAGTCGGTCAGTCCAGAAGACACAAAGTAGTACCAGTCCAGTTTCTTCTTGGTGTGTGTGGGGACAAAAGCCTGGAAATCATTAAAAAAAATATATACTTGTGTGATGAGTGAGAGTATGTGATAAAAAAATAAGAAATTTGAGCAAAGACTGCCTTTCAGTATCAGTGGCTGCAGGCTGCAGCCCAAGCAAAGGTCTAAGGGCAGTTGCTGTTTATTTTCTAATCTAAAGAAAGGGTCAAAAGGAATTCTATCTTGAGATAGCAAAGCAATTATGGGGTTCTCACTACACCCACTCTAGCCTAGCCAGTAGCCACATTCTGAATCAATTTTCCAATCCCCACTCATTTACTTTTCTGGAAAAAAAAAAAAAACTTAGCAAGTTCAAGCGGGTGTTTCAGTCTGCGTAAAACCTATATCTATCTATCTTAGCAGGAGCTCGGAGTTCAGCTGCAGCAGAGGTGTAGGTCGGGTGGTCAGTCTGTGATCAGATTATCAGTCCTATATAACACTTGACAAAAGCACCGACTGTTGACTCCTCCGACTTGCAACTCAGTTCAGAAAACACCTCCTCCAGTAACAGTCCAGTTCTTCTGTGACTAAATAGAGGAGGGGAAAAAAGCCTAGAAATCATTAAAAACACCTCAAAGTCAGTGTCTGTGTGTGTGTGCTATAAATAAATATAACTAATTTAAGCAAAGGCAGTGTGAGACTTCAATGTGCTCACAGCCAGCCTGGGCAAAGAGCAGTTGGATGTTTCTTTATATAGGATTGGGGGAAAAAGTAAGGGTCTGCTTCTCTGCTTGTTGAGCAATGTGGGTTTCCCCCTGTTCCCAATCCCACCACAACCTTGCCACATTCTGAGACTGAATTGATGAACCCCCACTCATTTTACCCAAATTTTGTGCGTGCGTGCGTGTGTGTGACGTCATCCGTCAGTCTGTCCAGCATTTGTCATCATCAGAGTAAAATAAATATCTGTGTGTATGCTGTAGCACTAATTAATATACTTCACATAGAAACATAAATTTTAACGGCAGATAGGACTGCCTGGCTAAGGTTTACCTGGTCTGCTCTATACTATACTACGTAAGCATTAATCACCGACAAAGGAGGGCTCTACTGGTGGATTAATGCCCGCTGGGGAGACTGATGCGGGCGAAGCCGGTTCTTACCCAGCGGGCATTAATCACCAGTAAACCCGACTCTGGAAATGACTAATCTGCGCTAGTAACATCAGGCTCGTTGCGGCGGCGACGAGCCTATGTTACCGGTGTGTGCACCTTGCTGCCGGCGAACCTAGGGGCACAGGGGCAGTTTGCTGCCCGACAACGATTTCTGTCACCCACAGTGACAGCAGTCACCAGAACCGGCCACAGGCCCGGGCTCAGTCCAGCATATGTCGCCGATCGCGGGGGGGGGGCCCGGGGGAATCAGACTTGTCACACAGGTGCAGGGCGGCAGACGGCTGTGTAGCGCACAGATTTCGCCGCGCTTCCGGCTGTCGGGTGCCTGCCAGGCAGATTTGTTTGCGGTGGGGGGGGCGGGGGCGTGCGGCCGTGCATCGCTGTGGTGAGCACGACATCATCTACCGTTCCTCATGGAGGCCGGGTGTCCTGCGGCGGGCAGAACGGTACCGGCTTGTGCCCTACCAGGCTGCGGCTCGCGAGCGCCGCGGGTGGCGTGAGGGGGTGGTGACAGAGCGGGCGGGTATCCTCTGCTTACGGTTTTCTGGGCCATTCCGGACTACTAGAAGAAAGATTCCTCAAGTGCCCTGCTTTGCAAAGGATCGTGGGGAGAAGAGGCAGAGGAGGGAAGGCATATGCACTGCCAAAATTCCACTCTGGTGACAGGGTGTCCACTGCTTCCGCTTGTGGATGCTGATAGCGGCTGAAGAACAGTTGAAGTTGAGAATTTTGGCTGGAAGCAAACAGATCAATCAGAGGACGACCAAACCTTTGACACAGAAGGTTGAACACCTCCGGGTTCAACATCCACTCCCCTGGATGAGCATTTTCACAGCTTAGCCAGCTGGCCTGAATGTTCAACTCCCCCACCAAGGGGACTGCTGACAGGGAGAGAAGAGTCTCCTCTACCCACAGCAGGAGAACAGGGTCTTCTCTGATCATGTCTCTGCTCTACAGCTGCCTCTTTCCTTTCAATTCACCACCCAGCAGTGGGAATCTAACACCTTAAGAGCTGGTACACTGACTTCCTTGCCAATGGCTCAGATGGTGCTCGAGAGAGTAAATCGTCCAGGCAGGGAGAGACATGAAGTCCCTCTTGTCGGAGATGAGTCACCAGGACCATGAGTACCCTCGAGAAAAACCCTGGGGGCTGTTGCCAGCCCAAAAGGAAGCTCCCTGTCCTGGAAGTGCTGTTGTAGGACTGAGAACCTGAGGAACCTCTGAGAGACTGTCAGCTGGGAATGTGGCTATACGCATCCCACAGATCTATGGAAGCTAGATAATCCCCTGTCTGGACAGCCCACATGATTGAGCATGGGACTCCATCATGAAGGTTGTAAGTGAATAAACTTGTTTACGTGTTCCAGATCCAAGAAAGCCTGAACCCCCAACCCCCCGACTTCTTGGGAACTATGAATAGATGAGTAAAACCCTTGGCCTTGCTTACTGGGGGGGGGGGGGGCCGAAACAATTGCCCCAACTGGCAGAATGGTCCAAGGTTTGAGACACCGCTTGTCTCTTCGCAGGGTCCCTTGGAACCGTGAATGGGAAAAAACACCCTTTGAGGGAACTGTTGAAAATTCTATTGTATAACCTGACTAGAATTTCCAAAACCCAAGTATCTGATGGCATCTGGGCCCATCTTACAAAAAAGCAATGAGAGCAGCCAAAACAGCCATCAAAGAAGCAAAAAGGAACCAAGAAACTAGGCCAGCCCAGACAAAAGATAATTTAAAAACCTTTTAGTGCTATATCAATTCTAAGAAGGGCACGTCCAGAGGTTTAGGCCCCTTTTTAGGAGGCAACGAGATAAAGGATCCCCAGAGTATTGCTAATGTACTCAATGAGTTATTTTGCCCCTATATATAATCTGTTTCTCCATGGGTCCCGGTAGGCATCCATCCTCAGCCCCGCACCCCGACATCAGGCAGCATACTCCTCTTCCCCCAAGGTTTACCCTCCGTGACAGGGCGGTGAGGAGGCCCCCCCTAGCTCAACTCACCTCGACCAGGATCCAGTTCGGAAAGCGCCATCCGGAGTCACAGCCTGTGGTGGGCGGCTGTTTCATCCTGTGCGACCAGGGACCATTTCCCGTTTTCTCCCCTTGCATGAATGGGGCATACAATAATGCCACTGGAGGAATCGTGCACACGTCTGCACATGCTCCTCCAGATGTCTGCCCCATCTCAGCCCTTCTGCAGCGTCCAGCACTGCCCCAGCCTCTGCTGGGGCCAGTGGCGTGGTCACTGGAGTCCCCCGGAGGGGAGAGAGTCCTTCAGGACGCTCAATCCCTCTCCTCCCCTAGCCAACTCCCCTGGGCGGCCCGTGTTCGGCTCCCCGACCATGGGTCGCCAGTGTAGCGCGAGGTAAGGCGTCCAGCACCTCAGCCCTCAGTACCACCAGGCAAGATTTTGCTAATTTTTTATAAAAAAAATGATGACGTTATTAACTGGGATGACGCTTCACCTCCAACAGAGATCGACCTCATAGGCACATATCATGTTTTGTCCATACTAAAGACACTTGACCCAAATAAATCTGCAGGACCTGATGATCTGCACCCCAAGTTTATGAAGGAACGTCGCTTAGAACTGGCACCCACATTGGCAAAGACAGTCTCCAAATCCCTTTGGGAGGGTATGGTTGCTATGGATTGGAGAGTAACGCTGGTAACCCCCAACTTCAAAAAAGCTAAAAGATTACCAACTAATTTACAGACCCATCAGTCTTACCTCTGGGGTCAGTAAAATTATGTAAGGGATAGCTAAATCCCTGATTACAGAGGCTATGACCATACACAACATGGTTTTGTTAAGGGGAGGTCTTGCAACAGCAACTTGGCAGTATTTTATGAACACTAGTAGCCGTCAATGGATTCATCTCATCTGACGGAGTTGTGATAAGCGGTGTTCCCCAGAGGTCAATGCTGGAGCCACTTTTTAACATTTACATCCATGACTTAAAACTGCTGAGTGATAACTATCTTACGAAATTTGCACACGACACCAAATTGAGAGGATTTGTGTCAACATTACATGACAAAATTAAGATGCAGAATGACTTAAAAACACATAGAAATGTGGGCTTCCATTAACAATCTGCAGTTAAATATCAAAAAATGTACAGCTCTACACGTTTGCAGGACTAATGAATGCCAGGAATATTTTATAAATGTTATCAAGATCAGTTGCTCTAATCAAGTACAGTAGCTGACCCGAGAATTCGTATTAGTGATTCATTAAAACTGCGCATTAGCTGTAGACAGGTTGCTTCAAAAATCGAACTACCCGATTAACTGTAAGAAAGAGTTTTTTTGAGCACAGCAGCAGTACTTATGCCCATATACAGAATTTATATACATCCACACCTGGATTACAGCTCGCAGTTATGGAGCCCATTTCTCAAAAAAAGACACTAAATTGGTTGAGGCCCCCCATCATAGATTCGCCAAACTCACTGACTGTCACAGGTACGAATCCTATGACATAGAAACATAGACTTTGACGGCAGATAAGGACCACTTGGCCCACCTAGTCTGCCCATTTCCCTACCTAGAGGATAAGCTGCAGATCCTATTTAACCAACAGCCTATTTCTTTCTACCCCCCACAAAAATTGCCTTATGTCTGTCCCATGCATTCTTGAATTCTCCCACAGTTTTAGACCCTACAACCTCCTCAGGAAGGCTGTTCCATGTGCCACCACCCTCTCTGTGAAAAAATACTTCCTCACACCGCCCCTGAGCTGTCCCCCCTCTATCTTCAAATTGTGTCCCCTTGTTCTTGCACATCTCTTTTTCTGAAAGATGCTACCCTCTTGGACTTTGTTGATTCCACTGAGGTACTTGAACATTTCTATCATGTCCCCCCTCTCCCTCCTTTCCTCAAGGGTATACATATTAAGCTCCTTTAGCATCTCCTCGTATGGCTTCTCTTGCAGACCCTGCACCATTCTAGTTGCCCTCCTCTGGACTGCCTCCATCCTGTCTATGTCCTTGCGGAGATGGGGTCTCCAGAACTGGATGTAGTACTCCAGATGGGGTCTCACCAACTGTCTGTACAGGGGGATAACAACTTCCTGTTTTCTGCTGGTGATGCCTCTCCCTATACATCCCAGTATCCCCCCAGCCCTCCCTACTGCTTCTCACATTGCTTGCCAACCTTAAGGTCATCTGATATGATTACCCCAGGTCCCTTTCCATTTTGTTGTTGCTGCTGCCCCCATTGTGTAATCTTCCCTGGGTTTCATCTCCCAGGTGCATTACTTTGCACTGAATCCAAGCTGCCATACTTCTGACCATTCCTCCAACCTTGCCAAGTCCCTTCTCATCCTTTCCACGCCTCCTTGTGCATCAACCCTGTTGCAGATCTTTGTGTCATCTGCAAAGACATACTTTTCCTTCCAGTCCCTCTGCAATGTCACTTTTAAAGACATTAAAAAGGACCGGACCCAGTACTGAATAATTCTTTCCTTCAGAAGTGATTCCATCACTTTCCCTACCAGAGAGGTCAAACTGACAGGTCTGTAGTTTCCTGCCTCTGTCTTGCTCCCACTTTTGTGAAGGGCAATCACATCAGCCTTCTTCCAGTCTTCAGGTACCACACCATCCTCCCATGATTTGTTAGAAAGGGTAGTCAGTGGTGTCACTAGTTCTCTCCTTAATTCTTTTAGAATTCTGGGGTGAATTCCATCTGGCCCCGTTGCTTTGTCCACCTTCAGTTTTAGGAGTTCTTTCAGAACCCTTTTTTCTGTGAAAGGACTGGGATCGACCCCCCTCTCCAGAGTGCTTCTGTTAATTGGATTAGGCACCTCCCCCACTTCCTCTTTTGTGAATACTGAACAGAAGTATTCATTCAGTATCCCTGCTTTTTCACTGTCACTCTCTGCCCACCTACCATCCATTCTATTCAGCCTCACTATCCCTCCCTTTATCTTTCTTTCTATGTTCCCTGATATACCTATGAAAGGTTTTATCCCCCTTCTTAACAGAGTTGGCTATCTTTTCCTCAGTTTGTGCCTTTGCTATTCTGACTACCCTCCCTGCTTCCTTCTGCCTTAACTGGTACAGTTCTCTGTTCTGTTCCTTCTGTGTTTCCTTATACTTCCTAAATGCTATCTTTTTCTCCCTAACCTTCACCACCACTTCTTTTGAGAACCATAGTGGCTTTTTCTTTAGTTTTGATTTGTTTATTTGCGTCACACAAAGGCTTGTTGCCCCTGTGATGGCAGTTTTGATATTCCCCATTGTTGCTCCACCCCTCCTTCTAGCCTGTTTGCTAGTGCTTTTCTAAGGCACTCTCCCATCTTGCCAAAGTCAGCCCTCCTGAAGTTCAGAACCCTCACTTTTATATGGCTTGACTCTGTAGCTGAGTTTATCGTGAACCACACTGTTAGGTGGTCACTTGTTCCCAAATGGCTACCCACTTCTAGATCCGAGATCCTCCCACTGTCCCCATTTGAGAGTACGAGGTCTAAGATTGCTCCCTCATGAGTAGGTTCCAAAACTAGCTGTCTGAGGCATGCCACCTGAAGGGCATCAAGAATGACCCTGCTTTTGGATGCGGCTGCAGCAAAGGTGCTCCAGTTAACAACTGGCATATTAAGGTCCCCCATCAACAGTATCTCCCCTTTCTCTGCCATCCTAAGTATGCCTTCTATCATATCCTTGTCCTTTCCCTCCCCCTGACATGGGGGTCTGTATACAACCCCTGTGCAGATTGTGGTGCCATTTCCAGTCTCTAAGGTGACCCACAGTGCCTCCTCTCCTCACTGTTTACTCTTTTGTTCAGTTGCTTTTATCCCTTCCTTACATGAGAGCTACCCCCGCCTCCCTGTCTCTCCTGTAGGTTGTGTACCCTGGTATGTTAACATCCCAGTTATGGTTCTCTGTGTACCATGTTTCTGTGACTGCTACGATATCCAGGCATCCCTTCTTCATCAAGGCCACCAGTTCAGGGAGCTTGTTGCCCAGACTACGGGCTTTGGTACGCACTCATTATCCTCCATTTCTTGATGGCCTTACCTCTTTTTGCCCCATCCCTGTCCTTATTGCGTTTGTCACTTTCTCCATTTACCCTTGCGCTTCTCCCTACTGACATTTCTATGTTGGTGTCCACTTCACTTAGTACCCTGATTTTTTTTGTGGGGGGGGGCGGCGCTAGGATTTCCCTGCTCCTTTCCAGTGCCTCCCCTTGGCTAGTTTAAATGCTTGCCAATTAAGTATTTAAACCTATCACCTAGGATCCTGGTTCCTCTCCTGGACAGATGCAGACCATCACGCCAATACAGGCCTGCATCCCTCCAGGTGGACCCCCAGTCCCCAATGAAGCCAAATCCCTGAGCTCTGCACCAGTTTTTCAACCACTCATTGAATCCCATGGTGTGGAGCACCCTAGCCTCATCCGTACCATAGACAAGCAGCACTTCTGAGAAGGTTACCGTGTATGCCATTTGTCTAAGGCCCCTCCCCATCTCCACAAACGCTTCTTGCACTGCTATGATCCCTTTCTTAGCCAGGTCATTTGTCCCTAGGTGGACAATGACATCCAGCTCCCTCCCCTGTGCAGCTGCTTCTTCGATCCTGAGGATTTGCTCCCTGTCCCTCCAAGCCATGGCGCCAGGCAGGCACCTTCCTCCTCCCTCCTCTCCCCTTCCTCCACCAGTTCTACCTTCCTAACAATGGAGTCCCCACCAGGAGTTGTTTCCTTCCCCTGTGGGGTCCCATGCCACCCTCCTGTGGGTCTCCTTTGTGGCAGTTCCCAGCATCCTCCTCGGTCTCCACTGTGGGTGCCTCCATAGAGGAACCACACTTTTCCAGAATGGCATAGAAATTGTGGAGAGGTACAACTGGAGGGTTGCGCCTCTGCTCCACCATCCTCACCTTCCCTGCGCCCACTGTGTCCAACCGCTCCTTTTTCTTGGCAACCTCTGAGGCAACGGCAGTGACCCTGGTGGTCCCTGGGTGGGAGAGGAGGTCCCACAAACTTGGCCAACTCAGCCTGGAGATGAGCAACCTCCTCCCTCAGCCCAGAGAGGTGCCTGCAGATGGGACAACACTGCATCCTCCAGAACGTCTCCTGGAAAACTGTTGCTCCACAGCCACTGCACTGCACCACTCCCATCATGTCTTTTTTCTGGCCCCCTAACTGTTATTTGGAATACTTACTCTTTCCTCTGTTTGTTTCTTTTCTTTTTTTTTTTTTCTTCCCCTACTTACTTACTGCCTCTGTACCATTTTAGCTCCTGATCTTCCTGTTCTGAGACAAGAAGTTCCTATATCTCTCAGTAGACTCCTTACTTGCTCAGAGTCAGACCTCCAGCAGCTGGGGGGAATGGAGAGCTACTCTTGCCCTTCTAGGATGGTGAGTCTTTGGTGGCTCTGTGATCACTCACTTCTTGCTCCCAAACAGGAAGTTCCTGTTGTCAGTCAAATCCTGTGCCTATAAAAGTAGAACTGGTTTGGAAAGGAGGGCAATATAGTCCCAGTAGAGAAGTTTTAGTTATACCAGTAGCTCCTTCCTCCTGGTGTTCTGTCTGTTCTCTGGCAGAAGCCATCTAGGGCAGTGCTTAAATCTGGTTTTAACCTGGCTCCTTCTAGCTAAGCCACTCCCCTACTTTGCAAATCTTTCTACACTTAGTTAATTTCACAGATAACAATTCCCTTCTAAGTACACAGATACCAGATAACAATTTACTTCAACTACCTCGGACAAACACACTCTTTTTTTTTTTTGTACCCTAAATTAAAGGTCCCAGTACAAGAGTTCTAGTTCTTAGTCCCAGTAGAGAAGTTTTAATTATACCAGTAGCTCCTTCCTCCTGGTGTTCTGTCTGTCTGTTCGATAGGTGTAAAAGCTTAGGACTCTTTACCTTGTCAGACAGGCGCTTGAGAGGAGACTTATTACTATTATTCAATATAATCCGCAACAAGCAATTGTTTAGTGACCTGGTCTTGCAATTCAAGAAACTTGTTTATTAGTTTAAGAGGGCATCAATTCCAGCTTGTTGAAAACAAATCTAACCAAGACATTAGGACATACGCCTTCATCGCCAGGACAGTTAGACTGTGGAACAGGTTACCTGAAGATTCTGTATCATGTAACAGTCTTATTAGTTTTAAAGATAAACTAAACATATAGTGAATGGCTACTTACGAAGCCAAGACCCCTGAGAAGTGTGTGTGTGTGGGGGGGGGGGGGCAATTACTATGGGCCCTTGGCCTACTATTGCCTTATAACCCAAGTATAATCTTGTGTAAAAATTCTGCAGTCTTCAACCAAGGAAAGGATGACAGAGATGGTCCTGCATATCGTCACTGTGAGGAGCTCGCTTTTCGCCCTGTGTCTGCATTTCGTCTTTGGGCCAGGGCTCCTCTGCTACTATTGTTCTGAAACCAGAGTAGGCTCCTCTACTCCTCTGGTTCCTGAAGTTCCAAAAGGAAAGAAAACCCCCTTGGAACTGCCTCTGATGGCAGCCTCCTTCATCTTCTGGAGTTGAAGCAGTCTTTAGCTGTTGCTTTGACACTTTCTTTTTATCCTGCATATCCTTCAAAGTGTCATCCAAACCTGAACCAAACAACAAGCCTCCTTCAAAGGCCAAGTTAAACAGCTTGGCCTGTGAAGCCTGATCAGCTACCCAATGCCAAAGCCACACACCTCGCATAGCTGACACAATGAGATAGGCAGAGCAAGCCGACATGCGGAAGCTTTCCACTGTGGCACCCCCTAAGAAGGTGGAGGCTATGGAAACCAACTCCAAAATGCTTGCCCCTGCGGAATCAGGGCGAATGCCACTGCCTAGGGTTGTAACCCACAAGTTCAAGGTTCTGGCAGCAATAAAAGGAGGCACAGAATGTGCACAGGTTTGTGCCATTGGAGGCAAAGGCTCTTCTGCTCACAGCATCCACTTGTTTGTCATGTCAACCCATTAGGGCCAAGGACCCTTCAATAGTAATAGTGGTGTGCCTGACGGAATTATCAACTGCTTTAACTGCAAGAGGAAAAGCTTCCCACTTGTGAGCATTTTCTTCCGAAACAAACAAACAAAAAAAAAAAACACACACACCATACTTTCGGTGTCAGCAGACATTTTCTTTGGTTACAGTGAATAAAGTTCAGAAAACACTTTGGAGTGGAGAAGGACGTGGACAAGATAGGATTGACATCAACCACCTCCTTGAGCTGTGAAAACCTACTCGCATCAGTTATCGGGTAGGACAAAAACTTGGTATCAAACAGGGGAGGGACAGGAATCCTCCTCTTCAGCTCCATCCACTCCCTTTCCTCCTCCTCTTCCTCAAAGGGATCATCCTCATCATCATCCTCCTCCTCCTCAAGTAATTTCTTTAGGTCAGGAATTTCCCCAAGATCCCAGATATCCTCATCCGAACCCTCTGTATGGTCAGGGTAGGGGTCTGCCTGTAGATCTGAAAAAGCAGCCCTGTCCTGCTGCTGAGCACTTGGACTTGCCTGTGTTGCTGCCCCCCCCCAACTGGAGGGGCTTGATTTGGACTTGGGTGTGTTTGATAGGATGCCCTGCGGAACATCAGAATGCAAAAGCTCTCCTAGGAGCAACAATAAAGATTTATGCAAATCTGCTTGCCATTGCCAACTGGTGCACCAGATGCACCCCAGCACGGAGGTGCGAGTGTGTGGGAAGGGGGGAGAACTGTAAGAGACATATTAGCATGAGAAACACAATAGGGGTAATAGGAACCCATAGGAGAGGGTCTTACCCCTCTTGTATGTCCGTCTTTTAATGATTCGAGGTAGCCAACATGCCATGGTGCCAAGAAAACAAAATAACCCTGCATAAGTCCAAAGCTAAAGAGCTGATGTTGCTGTAGAAAAGGTGTTATAGATGACTGCTGCCAGGACCCCCAGCACCAAAGCAGGCGAAGGAGGCTAGTGAGGCTGAATAAGCTTCTTATCAGTCGCGCTCGCCATCAGGATAAAGATCTACTAAAATTAACTTTGGAACATAATAAACTCCCTGCTGGAGTATTTACTGACAGACTTAATTAGTATGTTCACAATATACAACACATACCTTCTGTAACTTTATATCCAAATCCTCTTTTCATTAAATTTGTTTTACCATCTAGTCTTTGCCAGTAAATGGAGAACTTTAAATGTAACAGGAAAGGGTTGTTACACCTCTAGATGCCTTCCAGTTCTTTTACTGTCTACCCAATATTCTGATATGTTTTTGAAATTTTTTTGTAAAATTAATCTCATTTTGTTATCTTTTTAACTACCCTGAATCCCTCTCTCTTCAGCAGCTTCTGCTCCCTCTTCATACTGCCTGAACATTCTACGACAATCGATAACACCATTCCAGGCCATCCACATGAATAGCATGGAACAGGAGTTACTGATGTCAGAGAATATCTTAGAAATATGAAAATCAAGAACAGTAGCTGGTGAGGAAAGTGCAATGTTATGTAGATCTAAGGGCACCTCCCAAAGCTGGATTATTAATTTATTTAAAAAATAAATAAATAAATATCAAAGCGTATCAGAATACATAACTGGCAGGGAAGATGGAAGGGCAATTAATGTAGAAATCATTTCCCATCTCCTTTCAGGCGGAGACATTAATTTTTAATATTATTACTAGAACTGATATGTCTGCCAGTTTAAGTGCTATGTATAACTATGTTTGAAGAGCTCCCACATAACTCAAACTATACCCGCAGGGCTATTTAAGCTGGAGCCTAGTATCAAGGAGTCGTATAAACAGAAACACATGAAATTATGAGCAGTGTTAGTTACCTGTGAAAAAAGCACTGTTAACAGTCTCAAAGCTGCCTCATTCTTAGCTCACTTACCGTATTGCTGTCTTTGAATGTTTTACGCAGGTTGCAAAGTGCTTTAACGTTAATAGTACGAATGGGAAGAGAACACTGCAGCACCGCACCTAACACAGAAGTGCAGGCACGTGCGCGCTCCCTCCGAATGACTCGTTAGTGACGTCATGCTTCTAAGTGTGACATCATGCTGCTAAGTGTGATGTCACTACACCAATGGAGGCACGCACATAACAAGTGCAAGAAAAAAACACTGCACTAATGGAGAGAGAACAGGGCATGCACCCAACTGCCATAGAGGCTGTTAAAACGGTGGTAAAACCACACGGCTCAATGAAGCCAAAAGGAAAGTGCCAATTGACTGGAAGGCAGACAAAACCACCAAAAATGGTTGAAAAGATGATCCGATGGTGAAAAAGGATAAAAGGCTCCTCAGCAGGCTGGCTCCAACATGAAAAAAATGGTGTGGAGTTAAAAGGGCAAGGACCCTGAAGAAGGAGCCCAAGTTAAAAGTGAGAAGTCCCTTCACACAGAGCCCTAAAAGAAAAAAAAAAAAAAAAAAAAAAAACGACATACAGTATATCTAAGAGACTGAGGAGGAAGGGTGGAGTCCAGACACCCAAAGAATGGGGGTGGGGGAGGGGGACCTCAAGGAAGCTCTAGTTAAATAAAAAGGAAGAAAACAGGTACTTACCTGAAGCACCACATTTTTTTTTTTTATTTTTTTAAATATAAAATTGGAGACCTCCCAAAGAAAAGTAACACCCTAGAGTTAAAGAGCTAGTGTACTGCCTGGAAACTGCCTGCAATTAATTGTAACTTTCAGATGTAGTCAACTATCACTTCTTATATCTCAAGTATTTATTCTTTTCTGTTTGCTAATTAGAAGATTTTCCACCTGTCAGTACTGGGGTGATGTGTCGAGCAGCACTCTGGAAGGAAAAAAGAAAAAAAATCAGTTCTGTTCCTCCCACTACATCAACAATGAAGCCACACTGACTATGACATCACTAGTAACCAATGAGAACAATTTCTCTCTGCCAGGTTTCACTTTCACATGAAGCAGCAGGGACTGGCTTTCCCTGGTTACTAGTGATGTCCCATTTTCCTGCATTTTGATTGGTAACTTGTGAAAGTTACTGCTCAGGCTGCAAGGACTGTAGTACCTCAAGTTGTTTGGTCACATTTCTGATGATGTAATGGGAGGAACAGAACTGACTTTTTTTTTCCCTCCAGACAGAGTGCTGCTCCACACATCACCCCAGTACTGCAGGTGGAAAATCTTCTAAATCAGCAAACAGAAGATAAAATAATACTTAAGATTCTGGAAGTGACAGCTGACTGCATTTGAAAATTACTATTAATTTCAAGCAGTACACTAGCTCTTTAAGCGGCAGACATGGCCCTGAGCCAATCTGAAAGACGCAGCTTAACAGGCACGATTTTAATTTAGGAGTGCTCCCCATCACCAGGTAGCCTCAACATGCTATGCAGAATTGCAGCTCCAATGCCTAGAAGCTCAGATTTTCTTCAGAGCAGCTTGAGAGACGTTTCCCCTTCGAAGGCACAGCTAAAACAGGGAAGTTGCTGCTGTCCGGAATCCCCATGTACCCAACATTCCAAGACTGATTCAGCCTTTGGGCTGTGTCATTTCCCCTAGCAGGGGTGCGCAATATCCAGCTGCAGTGATTACCCACCGACAATGCGGAGTGCTCCAGAATGTCACTGGTCAGAACAGAAATACATTTTGGAAACTGTCTTGTACCTTGTAACTCGAGAAAAAAAATACTGAAAACAAAGAAGATTTCTGACCAATAAAAAAGCCCACAAATTAAAAAAAATTTAACTTTAATGCTAGAACAGCTATCCAACTAGGAAGGGGCTAAGGAGCATCTGATGTCATTGGAAAAACCATGAAACAAAATAGACAGAATTTAACTTATAATTCAGATTGATATTTTCTGTATTTACCTCCCCCTCATTGTTTATTACTGAAAAGATTTGCATGAGAACAGGCTCTCTGTTATTTCGTCTTCACCAGCTCTTGATGCTGTTCTCAAGTGACTCTATAATCTGCTGTTTGTGTCACCGTAATCATGTTCACTGCAAACACACAGTGATGTCACAGGGGAGATTATTAGGACACTAGCAGGCACAACAGATTAAGACCAAGTGACTAAGATCCTGTTTTCGTTACAATTTTGAGTAATAAAGTATAAAAACAGAAGTATATGAACTCTAAGCTTAATTGTGTACATTTCTTACATTTTCTCAAAGTTGTGCCTGTGGCACTGGAGACTAAGTCATGACCCACTTAGCTGAACATATTAAGTTATGCGCTAGTCACACGGAACAGTTTGGCTTCAGTAGCTGGGTGTGACTACATTCATCACACAGATTCAACTTCAAAAGCCTTTCAGAACAACAAAAAAGAGTTCAAGATATTCCTTACACATTATTGAGGGTCCCACAATGTGAATATCCGCTAGGGAGTTGGCCAAGGCACTTCGAATAACAAGTTGGAACAACTGAGGTAGGAAAAGGGGCACACTGGAATGTTACAAGTAGGAAAATGGACAAGTACGAGGGCCTGCAAGTTCTTCTCTGCCAGCAGCATTGTTTCTAGGTGATATATACATATTACACATTATATACGTATTACACTATATATTACACACACGCCACACAAATTCAAGATAGGAAAAATGCCTAATCTACAAACTCACTGGTGTGCTGATCACAAGTTGGAAGGTTTTCAAACTTGTATTCTATGTCCAGGAAAGCTCCGAATTACAGATACATGGATCTCTTATCTCTGAGCACATTTTTACCTCTCAGCATCTATCAAGATGCCTCTAAAAAAAAAAAAAAAAATCAACACAATACGACTATCTTCATCAAAAAAAAAACACAACTTCTAAGATGCGATTATTAAAAATTATGGACAGATATAGAAACATAGACCATAATAGCAGAAAAAGACCAGAGGTCCTGCCAGTCTACTCATATTCCCTAGAATCCCTGGAACCAACTGCTCCTCCAGGGTACTAACCCGCCCTGTCCTATCCCCAGTCTCCTTCCTGGTCTTGTCACTCTGGATGATCACTATTCCCTTCATTTTATTCTATGCCTGCTTGAATCCAGACTGCATCTGCACCCACCACCTCAGCTGACAGACTGTTCCAAGGTTCCACCACCCCTTCCGTAAAGAAGTACTTCCTCATCTCCCTCCTGTTAATTTCGACTCATGACCACGTGACCTCAAGCTGGTATTCAGGGTAAATAATTCCCCACAGTGTAACTGTTAATTTCTTGAAGGTCTCTACCATATATCCCCTCTACCGTCTGGTTTCCAGTGAGCACATATTTAGTGCCTTGAGGTACTCCTCATAGGATCTGCCCTGCTGGCCCAGAATCATTTTTGTTGCTCTGCGCTGCACTGTTTCCAATCTATCTCTGTTCCTTGCTGAGGTGAGGACTCCAGAACTGGACGCTGTACTCCAGGTGAGGCCTCACTAGGGATCTGTAGAGGGGAAGTATTACTTATTTTCTTCTGCTATCAATACCCCTCCTGATACAATGCAGCATCCTGTTAGCCTTGCTGCACTGGCTCGTTTGTTTATGATGGTAACTCCTACAGATTCCATTCCTCTTCTGTAGTGCCACGTCTCACCCCACCCATCCAGTACTAAGTCTTGGGGTTCCTTTTTCCCTAGGTGTATTACCCTGCACATTTTTGCACTGAATTTTAACTGCCAGACCTCTGACCATCCCTCTAGTTTTTGTAGGTCCCTCTGCATAACCCTTATTCCCTAATCACCATCCACCCTCCCACATAGTTTTGTCTCATCTGCAAAGAGATGCAACTTGCCCTGGATTCTGTCACTAATGAACATGTAAAGAGGACTGGACCCAGGACAGATCCCTGTGGAATCCCACTCGTAACCTCCTTTTCCTCCGATTTAACCCCACTAACCACCACGCTCTGCTGCCTCACTTCTAACCAGCTACCCACCCAGTTCATTATGGTTTTAGTCACACCCAGGTCTTCCATCTTTTTGAGCAATGTTTTGTGTGGTACCGTATCAAAAGCCTTGCTGAAATCAAAGTACAGCCGCTCCACAGCATGGCCCATTTCTACTTCCTTGATTACCGGACACCTAATCAAAGGGGAAGGAAAAAAAATATATATATTTCAGGCTAGTCCGACAATAGCTTCCTGCCACAAAACCATGTTGTTTACTATCCTGGAGCCTGCTGCTCCATAGGAAGTCCACGAGGTCCTCTTTGATTACTGATTCCATCAGTTTTCCCACAATGGAAGTCAGACTGACAGGCATGTAGTTCCCTGGCTGCTCCTATCTACCCCCAGCAGTACAACATCTGTCATTCTCCAATCCCTTGGATCCTCCCCGCACCCAAGTCAGCTGCTGCCAGTGGTTCAGTCAGTTCTGCTGCTAATTCCCCAAGTATCTTTGGATGCAACCCATCTGGTCTTGGGGCCTAGCCCAATTACGATTTCCATGAAATGGAAACATGTCTTGCCTAGAGTTATAAACAACTTCAGAACAAGTAATCTGCCCCACACTGCAGTGAGCCTTTTGCTTCAGGACCAACAAGTCGCCACTGATGTTTACACCCAGTGTTCATGCTGCACTGCACTACTTGGATGTGAAGAGGTGTTTCTGCACAACTCCAGCACCATCCTTTGGATGAGATGTTAGTAAACCAAGGTCCCTTCTGCCCATCTCTGCTGGCTGTCCAAGTAGAATTTATATAGCCTGTGACTTTAAAAAAAAAAAAAAGTATATAATATCTACATATATCTATATAGAGATATAGAAATAGATATATACACACACACACACACACACACACACACACACACACACACACACGATATTCCAGGTGGCCTGGCCATATGCCCCAGTCAGTACAGAGGTTTTTCAATTGTCTGTGGTTGTGAGTGTAGAACGGTGAATGCCTAATTAGCTCTCTCTCTCTCTCTTTCTCTCAGGGCATGTTCAGAAATCAGGAAATAAGTATTGTATTAATCATTACTATGTGCTGAAAGTGCTCTTCTCAATACACGCACCATTCCTCAGATGGCTTCCTTCTGTAGTTCATAAGATGTCACAGACACTTTTTAGTCCTGTAGCTCCAAGAACAACTCTGTGCATTTGTCTGGTTTCTGTTTGCACATGGGTATCCGACGATCGCTTCTCTCTCTCTCCCCCCCACCATGTGCAAGACACTGAAGTCACTTGGGACAGACACTTCAATTAACTGAACAATCTTTGTTCATTTCCTTGTATTGTAATATCTGGTTTTCTGCAATCCACTTGGTTTGACAGGTGGTATTGGGCGATCCCATGTGATCACTACTGCTTCATTCTCTGTGACCAATCTGAGTTTGTGCTCCCAGTGTTCTTCTATTACCTGTATATTACAATATTTGCATCAAATTATATGATGTTGTTCTATCTCTGCACCCAAGTGGAATATTAAACACTTGCTAGAAAGACGCAGAGACCACAGCATGTGACTGTAGTAAAAATGATTACGCAGGTCTCAGTCTCAAAACATGAATGCTACTGTTTTTAATCTAGTAACAGACAAAAATCAAGCAAGAAGTCTACATAGCCTACTAATTACAGCAAAAGGCCTGTGAGGCACAAGTTACTAGACTGAATCCCTGCTAAGCCACCAGTTGCTGTGTGAAACTTTGCAAGTCTGAATTGTCTTGTACACCTTTTTGATCATTGGGTACTCATGGTAGACCTATATAATATGAACCTTTGCCTTTTATATGTTTTGGCAGAAATACATTACAGACAGTTATTCAACATAGGAGGTTTTTACTTAACGCAGTATGAAGTACAAGTTGTGAGAAGAAAAAAAAATAAAATAAAAAATGGGACATATCTGGGAACTGAACCAAAGCCTTCAGAATAAAGTACCAACTGAGCCGTCAAGCCAATCTTATTTATTTATTGATTCGGAAAATACCTTTGAGCGCAAGTTCTTTTACAAAGGTTGCACGTCATAGATTGCAAAACAAAGTACAATAACGATACAGCTTGGATTCAGAACTTACAGAATGACTCAAAACATAGGTACAAGTTAAAATAACAAGAAAAAACACTTTATGAGGGTGGGGAGAGGGGAATAAGCAGCCACAAAGTGCCTTGTCAATAGTTCAGAGGGACGGGGATAGCTGGCAGTGGGGTGAAGAAGGAAGGTGCGAGAGAGAGAGAGAGGTAAGTACTGCGGTGGAGGTGAAGGGTGGGGGAAGAAGGGTGATAAGGTATAGGGAGAAATGGTGGGGTGAGGGGAGGCTGAGTGGAGAGGACATGCTAAAGTAAAATGGTGGGGCGTGAGGGGGCATGCATTAGTAGTGACCGTTAGGGAAACTCAAGTCTTACGGGACTGTGAGTTGGGGAGGGGGAGGCTAACCTTCCCATCAGAAGCTTTTCATTGCCTTTACAGGACACTGGACAACTGAGCTAGCAGCAGATGAGATCCTCTTGCCCTTGACAGAAATTACTGCTCTCAGGCCACTGCTAAAGTCGTTCCCTGCCAAGTTAGGTCACCAAGTTTTTTTTGGGGGTTTTATCCCCCCTCACTAATTTCCAAAGCCAAAGGGTGGCTTATTCCATACATACAACTCCTTACCAGCGAAAAGCCTTCCAACAGTTGTGCAGGACTTGCAGTTTGAAAAAGAAAGTGGTCATGGGATAAACTTGACCAAACCAACTTAGGGGTCCAAATTAAGTTTTACACCCTCTAGTCAACAGAGCTAGTGACTGGGTAAAGCCACTGGCCCACAGACGTTTCCACTAGCCCAACTGGTGTACTTACTGAACTGTTATCCAGCATTTAACTTGAGAGCATGTGCCGATTTCAATCCCTGCCAAGTGGCCAGACAGGTTAGCTGATATAGCACCCGGATGGTATTCAGGGGTCCTTGGTTCTGTTACAGTACCCCATGTACCTACAGTGTTTCCAATGTCTATCTGTGAATAAAACCATTGTAACAACTCCTCTCAGTCTACCTGTATTAAGTATCCACTGCCAAGAAAAACAAATACCAGTTCTAACAGTCATGACAACCATGATCATTAATATAACACTTCCTTATAGTCTGTTCAGTTCCAGTTAGCGTCTGCTCTAGTTACTATCAGATCTGTGCACCTCCTGTTATTGTAAATGACGTATACAGAAACAAGGGTACTTGATGAATGTCAGGAATAAAACGAATGCTCTGTTGGTGAGGACAAGCAAACAACTACTTCCAAACAGAACCAAAAGTTATATAAGTCTGGATAAGTTCCTGTTAAAATTCAAGGAAGCAAAAAAAACACTGAGCATGTGACGTCATTTTTTTTTTCTGTAAACCCAAGCTTCACAAAACATCTAGCAACTAGAAAGTACTTTTCTAAAGGTTAAGATTAAAGTTGTTTGCCAGCTAAGTAACTTTTCCAACAACTCTGAACTGAAATGCTAAAAATTATTTTCTAGTCAACAGGTAAAAGAAAATCATATGCTCAGTTTAAATGATCTAGCAATGAAAGCAGTGAAATATGAAGTGGGCAGTCATTAAGATGAATGCCATCGCAGCCGTTGTCTCACTATGTGACACTAAGCAAGCTAATCGATCTTCCGGACATTCTGCTGTAAAAAGAACTCTCCTTTTATGCCACACTGTTTTTTTCTGGAGGTGAACCCTGCCACTAGCACATGCCGAAAAAATGGAAACCATTGCGTGAAGTACACCACACATCTGAGGTCTGACTGCAAAAAATTGAACCGGCTTAACGTTCACCATGTTAGAGTTTTAGTTCCAGAACTTGAAATTAGGGGGAAGAGAGAAACTGTTTAACCAGGAGAGGCACACTAAGCTGAAGCTTGATTCCAGGTGCAACCTGGGAGAACAAGTAAGTTAAGTAACTTGCTCAGGATCACACAGTATGCAAGTATGGGCTGTGGGATTCAAATCCAGGTTTGCGGCGCAGAGCCTTAAACCACTGCACCATGCTGCCTCCAACAACTGGGAGACCAGGAACAGAACCCTGGTCTCCAGGTCTTCCTCTGCTCTAGGTGTCAGTGCCTTAGCCTCTCCACCATGGGAGTGGCTCAGATTAGTCCTGCTGTTCCCACTGTCCTACACCAGGTGTGTCTACTGCATCTTGCTTGTTCATCTTAGTCATAAGCACGGGTGTGACTATTGCCCAGTGTCCAGGGCAAGTAAATATCCTTGAAGGACAAGTAACAAAAAAACAAACAAAACTAAATAAAAAAAAAAAGCTGCTGATTTCACAGCAAAGAATGAGGCATAAGTGGAAATTCAGCCGAAGTTGTGGTTGGGCAAGTCTTTAAAGTTTTGATTTGAGCAGCCCCGGTAAGAAGACGATGGATGTTAAACAATGGGAATTCAAAAACAGCTGACAATACTTGAAGGGAAAAAAAAAACGGGGGCCGGCCAAATTTAGAAGAGTTCAGCTTTAGTCATTTCTAATCTAAATGCTAAGTGATGTCACTGTGGCTCAGTTCAGAGCACAACCGCCTCTGGGCCAGAGGGTTGTGGGTTCTTGTCCAAAACTGGGATTCGATTTATACCATCAATGCTGGCAGCCAACTGCAGTACCAGGGGGATGATGTACTGGCTAGGTGTGCCGGTCTGCAGATGAAACGTTAAACCCAGGTCCCTTTTGCCCATCTCTGGTGCTGTGCTGGTGGGAGTCTATGTAGAAGTAAAGAACCAAAGGGCTAAGGCAAGTCTCTCAAGGGTAAGGGATTTTCCCCCGGTGTCCTCGTCTAAATCCCCCTTGTCCCATAAAACCAATTCATGCAATTGTCCAAGACTGTGTGTGGGTGTTGATGTGCCAAGTGGCTGCCACTACAGGTTTGCAATCACTTCACTACCAGTCTGTCTCACATTGCTGGTAAAGCGCTTTGGGATACAATGTGTATGACAAGTCATATATAAATGCTAATTCTTCTTCTAAAGCAGACATAAAATGAGAGGGGAGGACCAGTCTCTCTCACAGGAGAGAGAGAGAAAGAAAATGAGCAATCCACCATAAAAGTAAAAAAGTATACGTAAAAATTATCATCTCACCATGTGATGGTGCATTAAGAACAATATATGGGCAGCAATGTGATAAGATTTTATAATACATGGAGGGGACCTTTTCCACATAGGAGCCCATTATCGTGCAATTCCCTGGATACCTCACAACAGAAACCCACAGGTCCAATTTATGGGCAAACCAGGAAATAAACCTCAAACTAACCGGGCAACCAAGATGACAGGACGGGACTAACAGGTACAAATAACAGCACCATCCCAATGTATTCTATAAAACAAATGCTAGCCAACTGTGGAATACAAGGCTACATTCTTATCTTGGGGGCTAATTAGGGCCTCAATACCACTCACTTTTCAGGCTTGTGGCTAACAGCTCTAATTAGCCCCACTTGGGTATATATCCTTGTATACCACAGTTGCCTAGCATTTATTTTATATGTTAACCCCTGTGGTCTGCAATGCCACATAAACCAGGAGACCAAAGGCTGAGTGGTTTCCTCAGGTATCAGAACATTATTTGTAACTGTTGCCCGTACTTTGTGTATTTGCTAGTGGACAGAACCACGGTCAGCAAGAGTAGCACAGCTGATTGAAAACAAAAACTACATTTTGCCTGCTACTGTTAAGTTTCGCACTTAGTGACGTATGTGAGATAGACCATTCTCCGTTACATACACTCGTGTGTCACACAGAGTGTGTGATGGAGAATTTCAGGTTGTAATCAACCCCAACCAACAATTATATAAGGAATAATGTATGGACAACCATACACAATGAGCCTGTGTTTCCATCGAGGGGTTGAGATACCAGCATAAGATCCTCGAAAGCGTGTCTCGAGAGGTCCATGCGGTTATCTCATCAGAGATGGAAACACAGGGCAAGTTTGGTGATCGTCCACATTTGTTAAAGTATATTGTTTTAGACTTTTTTTTCAGTTTACCTTTGTGTGATTTAGGATACGCTGATGTGAAAGTGGAGACTGTGGGACGTGCGTGGCGGGGGGGGGAGACATTGTATAAATCACTGGAGAGCAACTGAAAGCGGTGGGAGTGAGGCAACAGGGAAAACACACAGCTGAGTTAATGATGGAACTGCACAATCTCATCTTTAGAACACACACACACACACACACACACACACACACACACACACACACACCCCTCAACTTTTACACCATGCACAAGGTTTTTGAACTGTTGGAATTTCATGAAAAGGAGGTCAAACCATATACTATACATTATTACGGAGTCACCATGACATCCCGGGATGCAAAAGCCCGAGACGGACAATACTGGCAGTAAAATCTCGCACAGAATCCCAACAGTATGGCGGACCTCTTGACAGCCACATTCCCCACGGTATGGCGACCCGAGTTTGTATATATTTATTGGGGGTGCGGGGGGGCAAAGCATCCCGTGGACCAGTCGGGAGTGTGGCTGTCTACCATCGGGATTCTGTCCATTGGGCTTGTCAGGCTCGGACTTTTGCGCCTCAGGATCTCATAGTATTACCATTAATACGCATTGCATCATCTTAGGCAGTAACTTAAAAACACCGTAAAGGCACGTTTTAACTTTTACAATAATACAGTCCACAAGGAGTATGGTAAGAGAGACGTACTTGACATCCAGATATGCAAATTTCTCTTCCTATTATAAATTTATCCTGTACCTCCACTTTTGAATGAGTGAAAAGACAATGAACCATTTCTCTTCCCCCACTTGACCACCAAAACAGAAGGGAAAGAAATTGTCCACTCCCGTTTCTGCATTATTTACCCCCACTTTCTTATTTTAAAGAAAAGTGTTCCCAGTCTACATATTCACAGTGAATTCGGTACACATATACTAAACTTGCAGCATAGTGCCCTGCTAACAGTTAACAGCCCAGACACCACCAAGTAGCACAATGAAAGAAGTGCAGACAGGAAAGAGCAACTGCAGGTAGGAGAAAGATTCAGGCGTCACTTTCTCACTGGCAAGAAGAGCCCTTGTAGCCTGGCAAATGTCAACACATATGGAGATTCACAGTAACACGCAGTGGTGGGGAACTCTCAGGGTCATCTGCAGTGCAGACTCAAGACAGCCAAATGGCTGCACGTAGCCACTGGGTTATAGCCCTGATTTAGAGGCAGCGTGGGACAAATCAGCTTGTGAGCTGGTGGTCAGGTTGGCCACTAGCTTTTAAAACCTGGACACCAAATCAGTATTTTTTTGTGGCCATCATTTTTAAGAGAACAAAAATCACTTTGTATGCAGGTAAACAGTAAATTTCAAAATCTGGTAGCCAACCACATTTTTTTTTTTTTTTAAGTGGCCAATGGCAACCTGACTAATCCCAGCCTGCGGACATGTGGAGGTGAGGACTAGCATGGTGGCTGCATTACTACCATCCAGATGAAAATACTACAATGTTGAGAGAGTTTACAGCAAATACTTTAACCCTAACATTTTTTTGGACCCCTGCCCCCTTCTCGATTTCTGCTGCACCCCAACACTGTGGTCATCGGGCTACAGGCTTTCTCTGGTCAGGAGGGTGGACCAGCAGCGACCTTTACAGCAGATGCCAATGCTGCTCTCAGGCCAGACAGCAGGGTGTGCACGCATGCAGTCTGGCCTACTCCTACCTTCCAACAAGAGATGAGTGCCTCACTCCCACAATGCACCTGACCCCACTATCAGCTCCCCTGTGGAATTCCTGAAGTCACATATGAACCTTGGTCTATCAGGCAGCAGCCCGACGTGCTGCAACATGCCACTGGACTAGCTACATTTTTAAGCTAAGATGACACTTAGAATGACACTTCTTAATATGACACTTAGAAAAATGTGAGAGCACCTGCAGCCTTAAGCAACTGTCTTACAACTACTGGCCTAAACAGGAAATTATATTTATTTATATATCTCTTCTCAGCAAAACAAGCAAAGTGCATCACACAACAAAACAGGTTTTAAGACTGCAAACTGCAGACTCACTCACCTGACCCTCTAAACTCCTGCCCTGGCACTTGCTCCTATTCTCAGTGTCCTGCTCTCACAGAGCTTTACCTGAGCCAATTACTTCCCTCGCACTTACCCTCTATTTGTACAATATTTAATAATTGTCATGTTCAGGGACCCTGTTCCTGTCTTATCTTTGTTTATGCCACTGTAATGTGTTACATTTGCATAAATTCCATGCCTGAAGTATTGTTCCATTTTGTGTTACCCGACTAATGTTTCTGGCCAATTTGTACTGCTTGGTGTCACCTGATCTATTCTTTGTACTCACTGCTGTTTCCCACCCCATTGTGTGTAACCTCCCAGGTCGTGCCTGAAAATAGGCAGCTTCACTGTCTAGCACACCTACCCGGTCGACAAAAACTAGATAAATAAAGGAATAAATTAAAAAATGACAGATATTTGTACAACATTAGGATGCCTAATGGGAAGGTGTAGCTGGCTAGACTTTGAAATATACTTGCATCACTGTTCCAGGGTTTTATTTAACTCCAAAAATCGATTAGTGTTTTGCTCATAAAAGTGCTAAAACATTGTGAAAATGCACAACACTTGCCTCATTGTGTTTAACAAACATAACAATTCTAGAAAGCCTATATAGATAGATACTTTCTGTACAGTTAGCATCGCCCCAAGAAAAAAACTAATAATCATTTAAAACCCTGTGTTCTAAAAGTGGCACAGTCAACAACACGCACACACAGTGAGAATCTGACCAGACCATACATTTTGCCATAACGCCTAATCATGTTTACCAATAATTCTACTTATGATCCCACATAAATTAATGTATGGCTACTTGGTGTCAATGGCTCCACAGGTTACATGCTTGCCTCTGGAACTGCTGGAAGAGCAGAATGTCGGATTCTAGTCCACATCAGGGGTTAAAACTAACACCCACTACTGACACTGCAGTGCAGCACTAGGGGGAATAATGCACTGTTGAGGAGCTCTCCCTTGGATGAGATACTAAACAGAGGTCCCTTCTGACCATCTCTAATGGCTGCTCAGGTGGCTGGAGATCCCATCGCACTTATCATAAATGTAGGGAATTTTCCCAGGTCCTGGTCAACATTCCCCAGGTCACTAAAACAGGCCCATGCGACCAACACCCCAGAACACACCTGGAAGTGATTTGGCCCAGTTCTGTGTTCTTTTCCGGCTTAAAAATTGCAAATAAATAAATAAACACACGCTACTGTTGTAATCACCATGTATACATACTGTATGTACTGTGTATTATTAAATTTTAGAAAATGGGTAAAACTATTTCAGGCTCCTGACTGCCTGAGGGACTTCTGTAGCTGGGCATCTATCAGACAACAAATGCCCGGCTATTAAAAGTACCAACCCAGCCTGCCCCATCACAAGAATCCTGATGCTCACCCTGCTCCCCAACTGGCTAAACCTCTCATTTTAATTTGAAATATCTGCCATTTTTTTTTGTCTCGCTTAGTGAGACACTAGCTCCCAAATGCTCGTTTATTAACACTACAGTCGCCTGGTATGTACAGTACTTAGCCCAGACACAACTGTACCAAATATTCGCAGCTGCCGCTGCTCCAGTTGAAACTGCAGACTGCAGTCTCCTAACTGCAGCGCCATTATGTCAGCTCCCAACACTGCCCTCATCTCAGCTCCAACAGACTGCACTTCTGCCTGAAAGAGACCATGCTCCCACATCCAATCACCCGATCACAACCCCAGCAACACCGCTAACGGAAACAGCGACTAGACCACCACCCAAAATACATTTAAAATGTACAGGAGGAAGCGGATCAGATCAGCTTCACGTCGTAAATGGTGGTGGGAAGTTTTTTTTTTTTTTGTTTAGTGCAGCATGAACCTCTCCAGAGCAGCGTGAGCCTCTCCTTAAATGCTGCTTGCGATACACAGTCCAACTTCCATCAAACAGAATATAATAAATTACTGCCAGCCACAGCTTACAAGTGCCTCTAGGAGAGTGCCTTGCTCCACTCAACTGCCTCCACATAAAAAAATATTACTTAAATGCAGTATTCAGTTCTCTCTCCTGGGCTGGTCTCTGGGCTTCCTTACTCCTGGGCTGTTCTTCCTGATGTCAGTGATATTACTTAATTGCGGTATTCAGTTTACTGCGATCACTGACAGGGCACTTCAGTGATAGCAAGCATACTACAGTATATCACACTCACACACACACACAGCTACCAGAGGTATCACTCTTTCTCTGCCTCTTTTGTGCAAATAGTTTTTCCCTTTTGCTGCCAAGATACCATAGTGTGCCAACAAGTGGCTCCTGTGTGTGTGTGTGTGGTGGGGAGTACCATGACAACAGCCCCCCCCCCCCCAAAAAAAAACAACAGCATTCAAATCCATGCAGAGGAACTATTTTATTACAAAAAATAATATTAAACTCATTTCTTACTTAATTATTTTGTATCAAACTTTTTTTTTTTTTTACACTGTGCCTATTTTCTAAGCGCAATAATACCCTCCAGGGTGGGTGATATTGTGCTATACCAGACCTTCCAGGGGCACAATACCGCCCACCCTGTTGGGTATTATACTAACATACTAAAAGCCAGCAGAATAGGCCTGACAGTCTTTCGTGTCTGCTCGGTAGCCAGCCCCTATCGGGCACTCACTCCCCCCCTTATCCCATTGAGGGTCAATCTTGGCTTCAGTACCCCCATGCATCTGTCCCACCTCCTCTTGAAGCCCTTCACAGTGCCTTGCTCGACTAGACTCCCGGACAATGCATTCCATGACTCCACCACCCTCTCTGTGAAGTAATGTATTCTACGTTATCCCCTATAGGTTTCCTCCCTCCAGTTTCCATTCATGCCCTCTGGTTGTGCCCCTTTGCTTTAGCCTGAACATTTCTTTGGCTCTACCCGTTAATCCCTTTCACATATTTGAAAACCTCACTCATGCCCCCATCTCCCCTCTCCTCCAGTGAATACAGCCCAAGGGCTTCCAGTCTATCCTCATAGGTCCTATCACCCATGCCCTGGATCATCCTGGTTTCCCTCCTCTGGACCCTCTCCAACAGTACTATGTCCTTCTTAAGGTGCAGCCTCCAGAACTGCAAGCAATACTCAAGATACGGCCTAACCAAGGCATTGTACAGAGGTAGGATCACCTCACTCCTCCTGGACGTTATTCCCCGGGCTATACAGCCCAGTATCTTGTTTGCCTTTGCCCTCGTTCTTCTGCAGTTCTCACTGTTGTTCATGTTGGTGTCTACCACCACCCCAAGGTCCCTTTCACTCGAAGTGGCTTACAGTGGGACCCCTCCCAAGGTACAGACATGCCCTGGGTTTCTGACCCCAGATGCAACACCCTACACTTCTCCGGATTAAACCTCAGCCCCCACCTCCTTGACCAACCCTCCAGTGTATCCAGATACCTCTGGACTGCCACCCTTTCTTCCTTCCTCCCCGTCGGCCAATGCTCCCAGTTTAGAGTCATCCACGAAGAGGCTCATCCTACTCCTAACTCCTGTCCCTATATCGGAGACATAGGCGTTGAACAGGAGTGGCCCCAGTACCGAACGCTGGGGCACCCCACTGACGACCTTCCTAGGGAAGGAGACAATCCCTTTAACCACCACCCTCTGTGTTCTATCTGTAGCATAAACCAGACTGTGTCATGGTCTCCTCCTGCCAGCGGGCTACACACCTCCAGACCCCTTATCTGGTTGCTGTCTGCAAGGACAACGTCCAGTATCCTCCCCCCAGTAGGTTCCCCCGCCTGCTGGACCAGGAAGACATCTTGAAAACACATCCATCAGCCTCTGCTCCCTGGCCACCACTGATGTCATGGTGTCCCAGTCTGCCCCCGGCATATTTAGGTCCCCCATGACCACCACCCTACCCTTTCCCTGGTCACAGTGCCCTTTGATGTTCTCACCCAATTTTCCCTCCAGTTCCTCATCCATTGCGGGTGGTCTGTATACCACCTCTACTTTTAATCCCGATTGTAGGGTTACCCAAATCGCTTCCTCCCCTCTGCCTCCTCACTCCTCTCACCAATATGCCATCCTTGACTATCAGTGCTACACCCCCTCTCTATCCCTCCAAATTTAGGTCCCAATCCTACTGGGTGGCCCATATTTCCATAATCGCTGCCACATCCGCTGATCCCTCTGCCAGCATTGCCTGTAGCTCGGGCATTTTGTTGCCCATACTCCTAACGTTGACCAGGACCATCCTCCACACCACCCCTTCCCCTGCACAACTGACTCGGCCCTGCGCTCTCCCTATTTGACCTCTCCTGCACAGCTCTTGCACTGTGTCCACCGGAGTCCCCTGCCCTTATTTGCTGCTGTAGACCAGGGACCTCAGTCAGTCCTCCTGTCTCCAGTCCTGCACTAGTCTCTTCCCCCTTTACAAGTTTAAACCCCACTTCTCGTTAATGAATTCAGCGAGTTTCAGCTTTAAGATCTCCTTCCCCTCTAGGTTAAGATGCAGCCTATCCCTAGCATATAACCCCTTATCATCCCATGTTTCCCCCCAATCCCCTACCAGTCCAAACCCTTCCTCCCTGAGCCAGTTTTTCACACCTCTTAGTTTGTGCTTGGCCTCCCCGGATGCCCTAGGCACCAACAGGATTTCCAAAAAAGAAACTGAACTCCCAATAGAATGGCAGACCCTGGCTAGCTCCCGGAACCTCGCCTGGATTTCCAGATCACTGTTCCCTTCCAAATCATTTGTGCCCAGGTGTACTAGGAAATCAGGGGATCCCCCGCATTCCAAGGCTAAGGAATATAGCTGGAATTTGGCCTTGTGAATGGATAGTCCTGGAATACATTTAGCCCTGACCTGGCTGCTTGTACTCTTCCCTACTCCTTCCCACTGGATGCCCCTGGTCATGGAGTCCCCCAGCAGGATCACCTTTACCTCCCCCCCCTTACTGGCCCTTTTTATGCTCTCCTATCATTGGCCCCCAGCTCACTCCTCCCACCACCATTAGTCTGGGGTTCACTAGTCTGTGTGTGACCTACCGTGCTCTTCCTTCTGCATGCAGTTCCCAGTTTACTCTTCCCCCTACCTCTTGGCCAGCACAGCTGCCCCCCCCATCGCCTTTTGGGCTGGAGTCCACAGATCACCCTCCTGCCCGGTTCAACTTCTTTCCACCTGCCACCACCCCTCAGACCTTGTCTCCTACCTCCCTTCTGGCAGAATTCTCCTCCCTCCCTCCTTGTCCCCCTCACTATTGGCAGATACCCCCTCCTGACTCTGGCACCCCTAGAGTGTCCTCTACCATCCCCCTCCCTTGGCTGACTCCCCAGCCTGAGTGTCTGTTCAGCCCCAGTTCCCCTCCCCTCCTTGCCTCCCACCACCTCCAGCTTACTGGTCCCACTCACTGCCTGCCTTCTCCCTCCAGTGTCACTACCCCCCTACTCCCCCGCAATCAACCAAATGCTCTCTGACTGCCTGCCCCCCACTTACATGATTCATTATCCTGTACGTTTTAATTACACTTTGTCTTGTGCCATGTAGCAATGTTGTGTGTCCATCTGCTGCTACCCCGTGAACCTCATGAAAAGGAGGTGTTCTCATCTCTAGGCTATATAATATTTTTATTTACAAAGAGCTGTTCATAAAGGATCAAAGTACTGTACAATCCATAAAACAATTAAAACAATAAAATTCTAAAAATAAATCATCCAATCAATATGTTTAAAAACACAGCTACAGTAATCCAACACAGATTAAGAAATATCTCCAAAGGCGAACCCAAATAGATACATTTTTAAAGCAGTTTTGAAGCTCTCCACTGTCAGGCACTCTCATATCCGATGAGGCAGAGAATTCCACATGGTTGGGGCTGTGAATGAAAATGCCCATGATCCAGAGGTTTTTAACTATACCCTGGGAATATCACAGAGAGCAAACAGATACCTGCATTTTCTGAGAGTAGGAAACAGATTTACTTCTTATGAACATTTCGACAGATAACATTTCTCCTCCCTTGCTACCTCAACTCTCTTACCGCCTGCCACCCCCTTTAATCACTGACTCCCACTCTGTCCCCCCCCCCCGCCAAAACCTTGCTGGCCAATCAGCCTTTTCCTACTGGCTCTCCACTTTTTACTTTAGCCACCCCCTTTCAAGAGGCTTTTCCTCATAACCTACCCCCTCTGCCCTGAAATCCCTGCTCCATGCCCCTACCACTCATGCTAAATCCTACCCCTAACCCTGCTTTTTTGACAGCTGTAATGCTTTCTGTTACACTGTGTTGTGCTCCTTGCCTAATGTATTTTGCTTTATGTGGTGGTCTGTTAATTTGCCTTTTTGGCACATAGTTTAATTGCTGCTGTATAACTACTACATTTCTGCAGCATGCCAAATATTATAATAGGTATTGTTTTAAATCTCCATGTATCCTTCCCCAAGACTCCTCTGGAAACAAGCTGTCTTAGCTCTGCAGGCCCTTCCTAGAAAAACTTTTAATATAACTAAACATCACCCCGACAGCCAAATTCTAATATGGAAAAAATAACAGAAACATTCCCAACGTGCTTTAAATATAAACATGTCAGTTCCAGAAACCACAAAACCAAAAGTGACATGTATAGGTTTCATAACATCTGATCTAATCCTGTTTACTGTACAAAAAATAACACACATATATACATAGATACACACGTACGCTTAATCATTGTGCATGCACGCAAGAATAGATTTTAAAATATGTAACATGTTTATTTTATTTTCATGTTATGTCGTATTCACCCTGGAATCTCACAAGACGCAGTACAGTAATCATTTCCCCAATACAGCAGCCCACTCTGAGTCAGTCCCGTATTACAGCACAGAAACTTTTCTAGCTCTCAGCCCAACAGTCCATTATTATGCCCGACAGATCAGGTGACTCGTAGCAGCACATCACACCGCAACAAGAGCATGCCAACCCCTCACTGACATGCACCGCAAGGAATGCCAAGTGTATCAACATAAAGACAGAGGTAATAAATACACCGTGGATCAAAGAAAGTTGCATTTAAATGTCTCCCAACCCCACAGGTAACACAGAGTCGGTGCGAGAGGGAGAGTACTCACAACTTCAGAAATCGCACCGTTAAAACAAGGCAAGCACACGTTTAGGCATTACGTGATACAATAAATACACAATGTAGCTTCGGAGAGCATCTTTTATTGTAATATACGGGCCGGATAATAACCCAGCCCTTTTATTATTGCACAGGTACCATCATATGATTTACTAGTCACCCAATCTGTACAAAGAAAGGAACACCGGACGACGTAACAGCCCAGCGACTGTACTGTTGATAATAGAGAAGTATTTGAAATGTATACTCACAGTGCTAACACTTTTCAATTAGATATAATACTGCAATTTCCTGATTTGCTGCTTCAGACCAACTGCTCCCAACTCCTCTGTCCCAGGCCCTGGCCTTCACTTCCGCCTTTCGGCTCCCACTTCCGAATCCTCCCAGCCGCCCCACCCCTCGGCCGGATATCGTGATGGACTGCTGGCTGAACCAATGGCAAGCCGCTGCCTCGGACCGGCACGTTTTCTGAATGGGAAAAAGTGGCGTGAGCTCGAAAACGAATGAGCGACTCGCGCAAGGCATATAGGGAATTGTAGTTCTCTTGGGCGGGGCAAGCGGAAACAGTACAGTTAAAAAGGTAATTGGAAACTAAAATGTACGGTTTGTTGTGCTTTTAAATATCGTATGGCTTGAAGTTTACAAATATATCAGAAATGTTTACAAAAAGAGTAAATAATGGGGAGATTAGAATGGCATTGACGTTCGTTTGCCGCTTTCTGTGCTCTGAGAATGTTACTTCATCTTTACAAAACTGCACACCTCCGGACAGCAGTAGCCATACTGGAAGAGCCAATATGTTGAAAGTAATGATAGGTGCACCCTGATCCCATAGGCTACGTTGGCTTCAACTATATTTGAGAATCAAAGTGGCAACAGTTATAACATTTAGCACTGACCCCATGGTTGCATGATAATAAAAGCATGCACCTTATTGGCCAATACAGCTGGCAGTCAGGGATGGGCGATCCTTGATTCCGTCAGTTGCAAGCAGTGCCAGCTTGTTGCAAACCAGCCAGGACAGGGGAGCGCCAAGTTAAATTGCTGTTAACTGGCAGCAAGCAGTATGCCGTTTCATTTAAAGTTTTTCACTGTTGCCGTATGTGGAATTCTATGTTATGCATTTAATGTCCGCAGTTCCACTGTGAAACAAACAGTACTGAAAATCTGCAAACTCTATATGCCGTTTCCCGTAGTCCAGGGGCACGAATTTTGAAAGTCTTTCACCTATTCTGTGATTATTAAAAAGTCTTCTGAAACCAGATCTATTGTTTATTAGCAAAGATGCAAGCCAGCTGTCCAGTAACATACCTTTTGCAGTCTCTTTGGTCCCACATCTTGTGAAGCCCCCAGTATGTGCCCCTGCACTTACACATCCTGTAATACACCTGAATGCAACCAGTGCCCCTTCAGTGACACCTGTGAAGGTCTTGAACCCAGTCTGCACCCCTGCAGTGTCACATCTTGCGATGCCCTCTGAGTAGACTGTGTGCCACACGCATGCAGTGACACACTGTGATACCCCCTCCACTTAGCCTGTACCCCTTCAGTGACGCATCTTGTTGTGGTGCCTTTGAGCTCAGCCTGTAGGCTGGCAGTGATAATACATCTAGTAATGCCTCTGAACTCCTCAGCCCGTGCCCCTACAGCAACACATTGTGATGCTTATGAGCTCAGCCTGTGTTCCTGCAGTGACATAACCTGTAATGCCCCTAGGCTCAGGCAGTGCTCTGTAGTGGTACCTGTCATTGTGATGCCCCTTAGCTCACTCAGCCAGTACCTCTGCAGGTTTTTTTTTGTTAAATGCTTTTATTGAAGTTTGAGAAATGGTAACAAAATACAGATACAAATGATTGGGTGAAGAAATACCGCAACAATAACAGTAACATAGAAACATAGAAGTTGACGGCAGATAAGGACCTCAAGGCCCATCCAGTCTGTCCATTTCTTTTTCTACCTTATAAATGTGCCATCGGCCGTTGCTCTGTCAGTGGCCTATCTATTCATACTCATCTGTATTGCTCCGTTATGCCTATCCCATGCCTGTTTGAAGCCCTGCACTGTATTCATAGCCACCACTTCCTGAGGTAGGCCGCTCCATGCATCCACCACCTGTCTGTGAAAAGAACTTCCTCACATTACCACTTAATCGGCCTCCCTCTAATCTCATGCTGTGTCCTCTTGTCCTGCTATTTTTTATATTGAAACATGTTAGACTCTTTCACCTTGTTAATGCCCTTAAGGTGTTTGAATGTTTCAATCATATCACCCTCTCCTCCTTTGCTCTAGGGTATACATATTGAGCTTTGTTAATCTGTCCTCCTTATGTCTTCTGATGCAGTCCCTGCATCATTTTGGTTGCCCTTCTCTGGACTGCCTCAATTTGGTTAATGTCCTTGTGAAAGTGTGGCCTCCAGTACTGCACGCAGTACTCCAGATGGGGCCTAACCAGTGTCTTGTAAAGAGGAATTATTACCTCCCTCTTACGACTTGTGATAACCCTACTAATACACACTAACATCCCCCTAGCCTTACCTACTGCTTTAGAGGTCTGCTTGGATGATTTCAGGTAATCGGTGATGATGATGATGCCCAAGTCTCTTTCTTCCTTTGTGACTGCCAGCAACTCCCCTCCCAGCCTATAGGTGGCTTCAGGGTTTCTCTTCCTATATGCATGATCTTGCACTTCTTTGCATTAAATCCCAGTTGCCACTCTTCACCATTTTGCTAGTTTATCCAGATCTCTTCTCATTCTGCCCACCCCATCTGGATCATCTACTCTGTTGCAGATCTTGAGGCCATCTGCAAACAGACAAGCCTTACCCTCTAGTCCATCTGCAATGTCACTAATGAAGATATTGAAGAGGACTGGCCCCAGGACTGATCCCTGAGGTACCCCACTTGTGACTTGCTTCTCTTCTGACTGTATACCATTTATCACCACTCTCTGTTTTCTGCCCATCAACCAGTTTGCCACCCAGTTGACCAACTTCTGACCCACCCCGAACCTACCCAGCTTATTTATTAATCTTCTTTGTGGAACAGTATCGAAAGCTTTGCTGAAGTCAAGGTAGGCGACATCAACTGCTCCCCCTTGGTCCACCACTCTGGTTACCCAGTCAAAGAAATCTATGAAATTAGTTTGACAGGACCTTCCTTTTGTAAACCCATGCTGTCTTGGATCCTGTGCCCCTATGGATTCCAGGTGTTGCACTATCCTTTCCTTAAGGAGTGCCTCCATAATCTTGCCCACTTCTGAGGTAAGACTGACTGGTCTGTAGTTCCCTGCCTCCTCCCTGCTGCCACTCTTGTGGAGCGGGATCACATGAGCCCTTCTACAGTCTTCTGGGACCTCTCCTGTGTTCAGAGACTCACTAAATTGTTCTGCTAATGGCTCTGCTAGTTCTACCCTTAGCTCCTTAAGTACCCTGGGATGTATGCCATCAGGTCCCATTGCCTTGTCCACCCTGAGCTTAGCGAGCTCTAGTAGGAACCTTTCTTTTGTGAAGGGAGTAGTGCTCACCTCCCTCCCCCCTGTGTCCATGGTGCTGAGCTGTGGGCCCTGCCCTACCTTCTCTTCAGTAAACACTAAGCAAAAGTATCTATTTAGGATAGATGCTTTTACAGGGTCCTCTCTTCACATGCCTTCTTTTCTCCTTTGAGCTTAGCAATACCCCCTCTGGACTTTCTCCTTTCACTAATGTATCTATAGAAAGTCTTGTCACCTTCTTTTACTGTTCGTGCTAGTGTTTCCTCAGTTTGGGACTTTGCCTGCCTTACTGCCTTCCCTGCTTCCCTTAGGGCAGTTTGGTATGCCTCCTATCTTCATCCCGCTGTGTTCCCTTACATTTCCTGAAGGCCAGCCTTTGGCTTTGACCTTTTCTACATTGTATTTGAGAACCAAAGTGGTTTGCTTCTTCTTTTGCACTTCCTTTTCTGTCTAACACAATGGGATGTTGCTTCCAAGTATTGCATCATAATGCTTGCCCGCTTTGCCTGTACACCCCCTCACCTGTGTTTCTTTTTGCAGGGCAGCTTAACTCTGTTGGCTATCTTATCAAAGTCAGCTCCTCTGAAGTCCCATATTTTTGCCTTGGAATGGGATGATTTAGTTGTAGTGGCCAAATTGAACCATACCATGTGATGGTCACTGGCCCCCAGGTGACCATCTACCTGGAGATCTGTGATCCCTTCCCTGTTAGTACTAGATCTAGGATAGCCCTGTCTCTTGTGGGTTGTTGTACCAGTTGTTTGAGGCCCTCCCCCTGCAGGGAATCCACCATGTGTCTAATATGTATACATAGCAAATATGATACTGAGGAGTATTAACCATGCAATATTGTAAATGAAATAGAGAGAATGATCAAAACCACAGAGCAGCTTTGTAATACCAACACAATGAAACCACACTGTGAAGTAAACCATCTAGGAATGCAGGACTAAAGCTGTTAAACACAGAGGGATTCCAGCTGCAGTGGGAAGATACTATTTTGGATTGCCACGATCAAAGGGTCCCATATTTTCAAAAAGAGCTTGGCTGACCCATTAGCAGTCAGCTGCATCTTTTCTAGGCTTAGACAAGTTTTCAAGTTAAGGAACCACTGTTGAATTGGGGGGGGGGGACTTGTCGACATCCAGTTTTGGGCAACTGTTTTTTTAGCCTAAATTAAGGGTAAGGACCAGAGCGCTGTGTTGCCACTATTCCGAGGGCAATATGAGTCAGCCCCTAACAGGTGTTTAAGGGGGAACTTAGAAGGAACGTACCCTAGTACCTTCCCCATGGTGTTGTGCATCTTGTGCCAAAAATGGGGGTAATTTTTGGACAAGTTAGTGCCATACATAGAAAATCCACTTCCTGGGAGGAACACATGGGGCATTCACCAGGACTCTCTGGGTTAAGAGTGTGTAACTTTATTTATTTATTTATTTTTGTTAACTGGGTAGGCCTACTGGGCCCAACAGGTCCCTTTTTCTGGGGTGAACTGGAATTAATTACACAGAAACCTGTTGGATATAGGGCAATTCAATGAGATAAGACAAATTTAGGAACAATCTTGGCAATTCTAAGTATCTTACAGTACATTCTGGAGGAACATATATACATTTTATAATCACATACAACAAGCCAGGAGGTTGCTTCCAACAATGACAAAGTGCTAATACAAGTTATTATTGTTACAGGTAACAGACATCAAACCACAATGACCATTTTTACATTATTCAGCTTCTGTAGTTGTGCATTTTTTTGCTGGGGCTCTTACATCTCGGGCAGAGTAGGTTGTTGGGAGTCTATTGCCGAGTTATTCCTGGCACATGCAGAGGCTGTTTTCCAGCAGGTGTGCTCTGAACCCTTTTCTGAAGTAGACCAGTGAGCCGGCATTTTGTAGATGGTCAGGGAGATTGTTCCAGAGTATTGGAGCCTCGTGGGAGATGGACTTGCTACCCGCTTTTGTCCTTACCCTAGGAACCTCCAGGAGCTTCTTGCTAGAGATGCACAGCAATCTACATAGGCATAGGAACCGGGGGAGGGGGTGGAAGGGGCGGCAGCCCCCCCCCACTTTTTATTTTTGTATGGCAAAACTAGTTTAGAAAAAGTGCCCTTTGTATCTTCATAAGTGCCCTTCTGATCCTCCGCCCCCTCAGCCATAGACGTAGGAACTGGGGGCGGAAGGGGCGTTATTTTTGTATGGCAAAAACTAGTTTAGAAAAAGTGCCCTTTGTATCTTCATAGGTGCCCTTCTAATCCTCCGCCCCCTCAGCCTTTACTATCTTCCAGCATCCTTGGCAATCTACATGGGCACTTGGGGACCAGCAGCCCAGCAAGGCCTGTCAGGTGAGTATCATTAATCAAGTCAATCAATATTTTTATTTTGCCAGGTGGAACACCATTGAGACAAGCTCATTTACAAGATGAACCTGGGGCCGTACACATGCCAGTAGGATTAAAAAGTAACATGTAATAATGTGTACAGAGACAAACATAGTAATCATGTTATAAACATATAAGGCAAAAGGAAAGGAATAGGTAAAAGTGGGTAAAGAGTCAACAACAAGCAATATTCAGAGGAGCATAACAAGAGGCATGTGTACGTCACATATACAGTAGGGTTTGCCTGGTTACAGATGTAGTTACATAGAAGGCAATAAGATGTATTATAAAAAGGGTCTGAGAAATGGAGCTTTCTGATTGGCTCTAAACATTCTAACAGTCTTATGTTAATCTTTTATTAAAATATATGTACAGCTTAACCATACGCTGAACAAAATTTAACACTGTTTAAAAGCATTTTTATTATAATAGCAATAAGGCACTCCAAGGGGTTATGTTAATGGTCAGTTAATCACCCTCTAGGGGCATGTGGTACTCGGCTATGCCTCGTCCTACATTACACCCGTAGAGGGTGATTAACAGACCATTAACATAACCCCTGGGCATGCCTTATTGCTTAAGTATATACAGTAAACATCATTGTGTGTCAACAGTAAAAACAGTTTTGTGAGACAGTAGCCTCTACGGGTGCAGTGCAGTCTGGAACTGCAGTGTCTTTGCCCTTGAAAAAAGTTAAGTAAAGAGGGCTATGGATAACAACCTAGTCTGGCTGTAATTATTTCATAGGCAGTACACAGAACAGGGTACTGGAGCCATTGAGTAAGGGACAGCCATTTTAATTAGTCAACTACCTCATGCTGATGGCGCATCAGGTGGGATTTGGATGCAAATTGAGCAATTGTATTACTGCAAAAAACGCTTAACGATGGAATTTGGGCGAGACCCGATTATGCGTTTAAGCGGGTTATTACTATAGTGCGATCTTGTGCAGTTTTACTTTTTTTTTCGCTGTACAGTACTGTATCATGCGGTACATGATGTAAGGCAGCTGAGCACAATTTGTGTTGGGCAGTGTTTCTTTCTGTGAATGCTTGGTGCACTGTTTACTGTGTACTAATCTTTTTAAAAAGGCAAGAGGCTTATAAGCTTTATTTGATGCCTCTAGTTTAAAAGTCTGTTTGCTTTTGGTGTAGCTTTATTTTGTGTGTTGGGACAGCAAGCAGGCTAGCAGAAACTGAAACAGAACAAGTTGCTGATGATGTGTGAATGGCTAGAGTGATGCGAATAGGCAGAGCAGAGCATGAGCCAGCTATGCATCAGAGGTGTTAATTGATGTAATCGCTTTCACCTGTGCCGCAGTAACACCTGATGAACACAGGAACACAGTGAGCACAACAATCGTGGTGTCAGTTGAGTGAGCAAAAATTAGTTGATCAGCAGGGCTGCATTAATTCTTTTAAGCGATCTGTTTAACATGGAATACATGGGAATAAAATTGGGGAAATGACTTTCTATGCGATTAAGTGTGTTTTTCTAATAAGCGATATTCCTTTAGGTGGGCTTGACTATATTCAGTATTTGCATCCTACCAAATTTCCTTACTGTAAATGACTGTATCACTGGAGCAGCATTGGTAAGGTTGGGGTAACATTAAATTGTATTTGTCTTAGTTTTTTGCTATGAGAGCAAGTTTGGAAGTGTTTGGCTGCTAGGCAATAAGTAGCTACAACAATTTTAATGAGGAAACCCTGCTCCCATGTAGTCCTGATGTCCACCACATGTGAACCATCACTCCCCTGAAGAGTACAGTAGAAAATCGCTAGGGGTTGATTGTAGGCCTGGGATCTATAAAGCTCCTCTCAGATGGGAAGGGGTTAGCCCAGCCTGACCTGCTGTACAGAGTGTTACTCAACCTGTGCTGTAGAGTCAGGTGTACAAAGAAATCCCCAGAGTCCAGATTCAAACTAGCTTCAAGTTCAGTAAAATCTAGAAGCCTACTCCCTCTGTACAGCTGTACAACAGATTTTAAACCATGATGCTGCCACTTGAGTAGTGGCCGGCGGAGCTGTATGGTGTAGGGGCCCTTTCCCCTCATTGCTGCTATAAGGCCGGTATATGGGGAAGGCAAAGGTGTAAAGCCAGTGCATTTCTGAGAAACTATCGGTATCTTAATTGTGGTGACTGTAAATGGGTTGGTTACCACAGGTGAAGAGAGGGTCCAAAGGGATTTGAAAACATAATTAGTGTGCAGATCTCCTCCCAATTCTTCCTCCTCAGTAGGCAACTGAGAGAGTTTAGTGGTACCCTCTCCCACTGGTAAGAAGGCCAGTTGTGAGGCCCAGTAATAGTGCTGAAAGTGAGGTAGGACAGGCCCACTTAACTTGCTAGGTAGGTGCAGAATGCTTTGTTTAATGCTGGCAATTTTCCCTTTCCACATAAATTTATGTAGAAATGAGTTGAGGTGCTTAAAGTCTGCTAACCTTTGCAGGGATGACCCATTATCTTATGCCCCTGAGCTCAGCCTGTGCCCTGAAGTGATGAGACATTTAAGGATGCCCCTGAGCTAAGCTGGTGTCCCTGCATGGCACATCTTGTAATGCCCTATGAACTCAGTCTGTATCCATGCAGGGTTGCATCATGTAATGCCCCTGAGCTCAGCTTGTATTCCTTTAATAACAACCTGTGATGTTCCTGTGAGCAGCTCATTTGGCTGGAGGAGTACATCTTCTGATGCCTCTCTGCTAAGCCTGTGGCCCTCCAGTGACACATCCTGTGATGCCCCCTGGGCTCAATCTGGGTTCGTGCAGGGGTTTCATCTTGTAATGTTCCCTGAGCTCAGCCTGTGTTCCTGCAGTGACAGAATCTGTGATGCTTCTGAGAACAGGCTGTTCCACTGCAGCAGCAAATCTTGTGATACCTTGGAACTCAAACTTTGCCCCTCCTGTGACACATTGTGATACCCCCTGAGCTCAGCCTGTGCCCCTGTAGTGAAGACAAATCTACTGATGCCCCTGAGCTCAGTTGGTGCCCCTGCAGAGGCACACCTTGTGATGCCCCTGCGCTCAGCCTGTGCCCCTGTAGTGAAGACAAATCTACTGATGCCCCTGAGCTCAGTTGGTGCCCCTGCAGAGGCACACCTTGTGATGCCCCTGCGCCAGCCTGTGCCCTGTAGGGAAGACAAATCTACTGATGCCCCTGAGCTCAGTTGGTGCCCCTACAGAGGCACATCTTGTGATGCCCCTGCGCTCAGCCTGTGCCCTTGCAGCAACAATTTGAGCTCAAAACCAAAAAGAGCCAGCCACTCACATGGATGGTTGTTTGCCTTGGAAGGAAAATATGACACCCCATAATAAGCTGAAAAAGGCTTTATTATATACCCCAGTGCAAACAGTAGTCAGGGTACAGGTCAGTGACCATTAGACGCCCCGGTGCTTCGACTGTTGTCTTTGTCTAGGCATGGTGTCATAGAAACATAGACTTTGACGGCAGATAAGGACTGCTTGGCCCACCTAGTCTGCCCATTTCCCTACCTAGAGGATAAGCTGCAGATCCTATTTAACCAACAGCCTGTTTCTTCCTACCCCCCCCCCCGCAAAAATTGCCTTATGTCTGTCCCATGCATTCTTGAATTCTCCCACAGTTTTAGACCCCACAACCTCCTCAGGAAGGTAAATGGTAAATGACCCCCTTGAATTTGAGCTCAGCCTGTGTTCTTGCAGTGACACAACCTATGATGCCCCTGAGAGCAGCCTGTTCTGCTGCAGCAGCAGCACGTCTTGAAATGCCCTGTACCCCTGCAGTGACACACCTATGCTCCTGAGCCTTACCTGTTCTCCTGCAGTGACACTTCTTGTGTTGCCCCTGAGATTAGCCTGTGTTCCTGCAGTGACACATCCTGTGAGGCCTCTGACAGCAGCCCATTCTGCTATAGCAGCACATCTTGAAATGCCCTCTGAGCTCAGCCTGCACCCCTGCAGTGACATAGCTCCAGAGGCCTCTGGACAAAGTCTGTTCTCCTGCAGCAGTGCCTCTTGCGATGCTCCTGTGCTTTGATTGTGCCCCTGTAGTGACTCATCATGTGATGACCCTGATCTCAGTCTGTACCCAAAGCAGTGTAACATTTTGTGATGTCCCTGAGCTCAGCCTGTACCCCAACAGCAAGATATCCTGTGATGACCCTGATCTCAATCTGTGCCCACAGTGGTGTTACATCTTGTGATGCATATCACATGGAAACTGACATTTCAGCGATGAAAGTCATTACAGCGACGATTTCAACAAAATGAAAAATTGTTGCTGTAATAGTCCCACTGGTGAAATTTTGCAGTTTCCCTGTGATACACCCCCCCTTCTGGGTCAAGTCTGACTCAGAGTTGGATCTCCAGAGATCACGGGTGTGGGAGGCAACGCTCCCCCCCCCCAACCACCAAAAAAACTAATGTCTGACAGGTGAAATTTCGCCTGTCGACATTGTGGCTGTCGCTGTGCTGCATTTCAACAACTTCATTGTCAATGTGGCTTGGTGGAACTCTTGTGATGCCCTTGGACTGAGCCTGTGCCAGCAGTGACAGATCTTGTAGTGCCCTGAACTGAGCATGTATCCCTGCAGTAACATGTCCTGTAATGCTCCTGAGTTCAGCCTGTACTACTGCAGTAACACATCGTGTGATGCCCCTGAGCTGAGTCTATACCAACAGTGATAAATCCTCTAATGCCCCTGAGCTCAGTCTGTGCCTCAGCAGTGACCCATCTCATTATGTACCTGAGCTCAGTCTTTGCCCCTGCAATGAAACTTCCTGTTACGCACCTGATTACAGCCTGTTCCACTTGTGATGACCCTGATCACAACTTGTTCCCCTGTAGCATCACATCACATGATGACCCTGATCTCAGCCGTCGTCCCTGCAGCTACACATCTTGTAATACCCCTGAGCTCAGCCTGCATCCCTGCAGTGATATGTCTTGTAATACTCCTGAGCTTAGTCTGTGCTGTTGCGGTGATATGTCTTGTAATACCCTTGAACTCAGCCTGCATCCCTGCAGTGATATGTGTTGTAACACCCCTGAGCTTAGTCTGTGTTCCTGCAGTGATATGTCTTGTAATACCCCTGAGCTCAGCCTGCATCCCTGCAGTGATATGTCTTGTAATACCGCTGAGCTCAACCTGCGTCCCTGCAGTGATATGTCTTGTAATACCCCTGAGCTCAGCCTGCGTCCCTGCAGTGATATGTCTTGTAATACCCCTGAGCTCTGTCTGCATCCCTGCAGTGATATATCTTGTAATACCGCTGAGCTCAGCCTGCGTCCCTGCAGTGATATATCTTGCAATACCGTTGAGCTCAGCCTGCGTCCCTGCAGTGATATGTCTTGTAACACCCCTGAGCTCAGCCTGCGCCCCTGTAGTGATATGCCTTGTAATACCCCTGAGCTCACCCTGCATCCCTGCAGTGATATGTCTTGTAATACTCCTGAGCTCAGCCTGCGTCCCTGCAGTGATATGTCTTGTAATACCCCTGAGCTCAGCCTGCATTCCTGCAGTGATATGTCTTGTAATACCCCTGAGCTCAGCCTGCGTCCCTGCAGTGATATGTCTTGTAATACCCCTGAGCTCAGCCTGCATCCCTGCAGTGATATGTCTTGTAATACCCCTGAGCTTAGTCTGTGTTCCTGCAGTGATATGTCTTGTAATACCCTTGAGCTCAGCCTGCGTCCCTGCAGTGATATGTCTTGTAATACCCTTGAGCTCAGCCTGCGTCCCTGCAGTGATATGTCTTGTAATACCCCTGAGCTCAGCCTGCATCCCTGCAGTGATATGTCTTGTAATACCCCTGAGCTCAGCCTGCGTCCCTGCAGTGATATGTCTTGTAATACCCCTGAGCTCAGCCTGCGTCCCTGCAGTGATATGTCTTGTAATACCCTGAGCTCAGCCTCGTCCCTGCAGTGATATGTCTTGTAATACCCCTGAGCTCAGCCTCGCCCCTGCAGTGATATGTCTTGTAATACCCTGAGCTTAGTCTGTGTTCCTGCAATGATATATCTTGTAGTACCGCTGAGCTTAGCCTCATGCTCCTGCAGTGATATGTCTTGTAATACCCTGAGCTCAGCCTGCGTCCCTGCAGTGATATGTCTTGTAATACCCTGAGCTCAGCCTCGTCCCTGCAGTGATATGTCTTGTAATACCCTGAGCTCAGCCTGCATCCCTGCAGTGATATGTCTTGTAATACCCTGAGCTCAGCCTCAGTCCCTGCAGTGATATGTCTTGTAATACCCCTGAGCTCAGCCTGCGTCCCTGCAGTGATGTCTTGTAATACCCCTGAGCTCAGCCTGCGTCCCTGCAGTGATATGTCTTGTAATACCCCTGAGCTCAGCCTGCGTCCCTGCAGTGATATGTCTTGTAATACCACTGAGCTCAGCCTGCGTCCCTGCAGTGATATGTCTTGTAATACCCCTGAGCTCAGTCTGCGTCCCTGCAGTGATATGTCTTGTAATACCCCTGAGCTTAGTCTGTGTTCCTGCAGTGATATATCTTGTAATACCGCTGAGCTCAGCCTGCATCCCTGCAGTGATATGTCTTGTAACACCCCTGAGGTCAACCTGTGTCCTTGCAGTGATATGTCTTGTAATACCCTTGAGCTCAGCCTGCGTCCCTGCAGTGGTATGTCTTGTAACACCCCTGAGCTCAGCCTGCATCCCCGCAGTGATATGTCTTGTAATACTCCTGAGCTCAGTCTGCATCCCTGCAGTGATATGTCTTGTAATACCCCTGAGCTCAGCCTGCGTCCCTGCAGTGATATGTCTTGTAATACCCCTGAGCTCAGCCTGCATCCCTGCAGTGATATGTCTTGTAATACCCCTGAGCTCAGTCTGCGTCCCTGCAGAGATATGTCTTGTAATACCCCTGAGCTCAGTCTGCATCCCTGCAGTGATATGTCTTGTAATACCCCTGAGCTTAGTCTGTGTTCCTGCAGTGATATATCTTGTAATATCACTGAGCTCAGCCTGCGTCCCTGCAGTGATATGTCTTGTAACACCCCTGAGCTCAGTCTGCGTCCCTGCAGTGATATATCTTGTAATACCGCTGAGCTCAGCCTGCATCCCTGCAGTGATATATCTTGTAATACCGCTGAGCTCAGCCTGCGTCCCTGCAGTGATATGTCTTGTAACACCCCTGAGCTCGGTCTGCATCCCTGCAGTGATATATCTTGTAATACCGCTGAGCTCAGCCTGCATCCCTGCAGTGATATATCTTGTAATACCGCTGAGCTCAGCCTGCATCCCTGCAGTGATATATCTTGTAATACCCCTGAGCTCAGCCTGCGTCCCTGCAGTGATATGTCTTGTAATACCCCTGAGCTCAGCCTGCGTCCCTGCAGTGATATGTCTTGTAATACCCCTGAGCTCATCCTGCATCTCTATAGAAACATAGAATTTGACAGCAGATAAGGACTGCTTGGCCCACCTAGTCTGCCCATTTTCCTACCTAACAGATAAACTGCAGATCCTAGTTAACCAACAGCTTACTTCCTCCTACCCCCCACCCCCACTAGGACTGCCTTATGTCTGCCCCATGCATTCTTGAATTCCCTCAATGTTCTTGACTCCACGACCTCCTCAGGGAGGCTGTTCCATGCATCTGCAACCCTCTCTGTGAAAAATACTTCCTCACATTACCTCTGAGCCGTCCCCCATTATCTTCAAATTGTGCCTTGTTCTTGCACATCTCTTTTTCTGAAAGATGCTACCCTCTTGGACTTTGTTGATTCTCTTGAGATACTTGAAAGTTTCTATCATGTCCCCTCTATCCCTTCTTTCCTCAAGGGTATACATATTAAGCTCCTTTAGTCTTTCTTAGTATGTCTTCTGATGCAGACCCTGCACCATTTTGGTTGCCCTCCTCTGGACAGCCTCCACTCTGTGTATGTCTTTGCGGAGATGGAGGTCTCCAGAACTGCACACAGTACTCCAGATGGGGTCTCACCAACTGTCTGTACAGAGGGATAACAACTTCATGTTTTCTACTATTGATGCCTCTTCCTATGCATCCCAGTATCCCCCTAGCCCTCCTAACTGCCTTCTCACATTGCTTGCCCACCTTTAGGTCATCTGATATAATTACTCCTAGGTCTCTTTCGATTTTTGTTGTTGTTATTACCTCACCCCCCCATTGTGTTCTCTTCCCTTGGGTCTTTGTTTCTCAGATGCATTACCTCGCACTTCTTTGCATTGAATCTGAGCTGCCATATATTTGACCATTCCTCCAACCTTGCCAAGTCCCTTTTCATCCTTTCCACCCCATCTTGTGTATCAACCCTGTTGCAGGTCTTTGTGTCATCTGCAAAGAGACATACTTTTCCTTCCAGGTGCTCTCCAATGTCACTTATAAAGACATTAAAGAGGACCGGTCCCAGTATCGAATCCTGCAGTACCCCACTAGTTACCCTCCTTTCTTCACTGTGGACTCCGTTTACTATTACCCTTTGCGTCCTGTTGCCCAGACAGTTTTTTATCCAGGCTACCACCTTGAGACCCACTCCAAGGCTGGCTAACTTGTATATTAATATATGTAATATTAAGGTCACCTCCATTTCTGCATTCCTCTTTGCCTCAGACTGGTTGGCATGCCAAATTGAAGCATGCAAATCAAAACATTCACACAGCTGACTTCTCGGCAAAAAGATTTGTGTTGAACTATCATGGAGGTGAAATTAAAACCTTTTATTGGGAGTAAGCCTAGTTTCTTTTCTATTCTGTTTGCTGAATTACAGAGAGTGCTCCGGACCAAAGGGCTCCTTTTTCCTAAGTACATGAGACACTCTTAGTTTTTTAAAGTGTGTCTCACATGCAAGTGCCTTGGAAACAGGCACGCTTGGGGAGGATTTTTAAAATGTTAATATATTATTGATCGACCTCAATCAATATATTAGTACATCCCTGGAGACCACTGTTACGGTTATAAGAGTGTTAACAGTGGTCTCACTTACATTCTTGGGCTATCGGAACTGCTCACCTTCAACTTGTGGTTCACACACTCTCAGAATGTATATGAGAACACTTGTACAACTGTGAAAGTGGTCTCCCCCAACCATATTTCATGTCATTTTTATTTTATACTGGAAAGGCATGTGAGCAAAAAAAAATTGCCTGTTTCTACAAGAGTCCACTGTAAACAACAGAGTAAGAGCAGGCTTACAAAAGAGTAAGTGGAGTGATAAAAAGTTAAGGAAAAAAAAGTGAAACAATATGTACAGCATCAAATTACAATCAAGCACAATAAAACAGAGCTATATTACAGTACACACAAAATAAACGCTATACAAAGAACTAAGCAGGCAGGATAAAAAGAGAATACATGTAGGTGACTAGTACGTCTCTGAATACCACTGTCCATATTAACATATACTACTGGGACCTGCAAGAAATAAATTATATTTTAACCACTATGTTGGTAGGAAACTTCATTTTGCGTATGAAGCATTGTTATTAGGGCTGTGCAAAGCAAATGCTATTCGGGACAAATACACATAAATACTTCACATTTTACAAATGCTGTGCAAATATTACTTGTGCTAGGCCATATAGACTAGTATTAGACCTTGGCTAAGGCTGGCGTGACACACAATTACTATTGTTCACTATGTGAATGCCTATTTCATTGATAACTGCGCCTACTTTACTGATTTCTCTGAAACCCTTGATCTTGCTCTATCACAAAAACAAATCTAAAATGTAAAAAATATATTTTTTATTGACACAGACATGCAAACAGGTGCAGATACAGATACAAACACCAGAGACACAAATACAATTAGAAACACAAATACAAATATCAAAAATCAGCCCCATGCACATCCTAGTTGTTATATATTCTTTCCTGCTGACGTGTTGCTTTTTCTGTTCAGGCTGACATTTTGGTATTTGTGCTGTGGATATTGAAAAGGTATTTATCTATCTTGGAGTAGATGGTCTGCAGCTGAATTGGTGGGATTGCGATCAGTGGGGCATCAGGGAGTTGGGTAATCTGGTGGGCCCAGCCTCTGGGATACCTTACCTCTTTACGGATATGTGCTGTGCCTATCAGATGCCCAAACCCCTCATTTTTGAGAATATCTCCAGTTAAGGCACGCATTGGGTAGCTTGTGAAGCTCCAACGATGGACAAGTCCTCAAAGTCCCACTAGAGGAACTGTTAGCACAATCTTCAGAAGATGGGGAGCCAACTAAATGTACAGTATATATAAAGCCCTACTTAGTCAATCAGGTGGCCCTTCATCCCGCACCAGGTCAGTATTGGAAGAGGAACTGCACATCTTAATAGCTAATATAGACCGGCAGGTTCTGTAGAAATTAGCAGTGAGCGATGGGGTAGACACACATAAAAGGTTGCTCAGTTTAAATTGCTTCACAGGTGAAATAAACCCATCAAATCTTGCATAAATGGGGCTTAGCCCCACATTATTTTGTTGGCACTGTCATCAAGCTATGGACTCATCACGCACATGCTGTCTACTTGTGTCATGCTGGCAGACAGTGTTTCGTGGATGTGTAGCTGTGCTGGACAGGGTGATTTCACAACACCCAGTGCCCATGTACTGGGGCTTGCCCATTCCCAGTTCAGGGTGCAAGCCTTAATGCCCCAGTGGTTTAATGTAGCGATGTTTTTTTCTCAATAAAATTTCATCATATTATAATACAAATAACCCCAAAAAAACATTCGAAATAGATCAGAGAAAGAGTCCAAATATAACCAACATACAGAAAGAATAATGTATTCAGGCTAGGCCCAAAATATCTAGTTTTTATAATCTACTTCTAACTTATAAATGGACAGGATTCACTTTGCATAAGGCGATGGGCTAATATTCTTGGTAGTGAGGTTAATAGCTGGAATTGGAACAAAATTTGTCTTAATTCCATTAAGACATTTAAATCAGTTAATGCCAAACTGATTCAATTTTAAACTGTATGTAATCTATACTTCACCCCACTTCAAATGAATAAGATGGGTTTGAGATCTTCATCAAATTGTCTGAGATGTGGGGATACTAGGTGTGACTTGATTCATATGTTTTGGTCCTGCCCTAAAATGGTAGCTCTAATGTAGCCATATTACCAGCTAAGGTAGTACAGAGGCAGTAACGTAGTTTGGAGGTTGCTACGTTGGTGGAATGGGTGCTCCAGCCTTCTACAAAAGTGTACTGTGTTGAAATATAGAAACATAGACGGTGACAGCAGAAAAAGATCAGTGGTCCATCCAGTCTGCCCATGGGTCTCTGTGGAACCCTGTGACCTGGCATTGATAAGGGGATGTATCCCCCCAGCGGTTATCCTACTCTTTCCCCATCCTTGTCCCTACCAGGGATGATCATCTCCTTCATTCTATCTCATGTGTATTTGAAACCACCCACAGTGTGTGCTGCCACCACCTCGGCCAGCAGGCTGTTCAACAGTTCCACCACCCTTTCAGTAAAGTAATACTTTCTCACATTCCTCCTGAACCTTTCCCTCTATCAGTTTCCAGTCGTGCCCACCGTGTTGTCAAGCTGGTGTTCCTGTTAAACAGTTCTCCGGAGTCCACCTTGTTTATTCCTTCCAGGAACTTGAATGTCTCTATCATACCCCCCCTTCTAGCCTCCAACGAATACATGTTCAGCACCCTTAGTTGTTCCTCAGAGGACTTTCCTTGCTGGCTCTGAATCATCTTCGGTACCCTGTACTTTACCACATCCAACCTGTCCTTGTCTTTTTTTAGGCGAGGGCTCCAAAACTGGACATAGTGCTCTAGATGTAGTCTCACCAGGGATCTACAGAATGGGAGTACCACTTCTTCCTTCTACTGTCAGTACTCTTCCCAATACAAAAATACTCTTGTCACCCGTACTTATTTATAGTTTATACATTTTTGGCAGGGAAAGACACACTAAGCCAAGGCTTGTTTTCAGGTCTGTGACTTGCACATAGTCACACAGTATGCAAGTGGTGGCTATGGGATTCAAACCCAGTTCTCCAGGTTTGTAGCTCAGTGTTCTTAACCACTATCCTATAATAGTCTGTTTTTCAGCTAAATGGGAGAGAGAAACTAAATAAGGGAGTTCTTTCTCTCGGCCACTGAGTGTCTCTGCAGTGTTCCTAATTTTAATATGGTAGGCCGAGATAGGTAGGAGTGGTGGCTCATTCCCCTCATTTTCCTTGACTTTTTGTTGCTTGTATAGTGTTATACTACTTCTTCTCCCCTAAGTTGAGCTATTAGTCAGGGTAAGCCTGCCTGGCTTTTGCAAGTGTTTTTTTGGAACGCATAAGTTTTTGTCTACAGTACAAGCCACACCGATTGCATAGTTCTTGGGATGTCACAGAGGAGTCACTGTAGTGTAATGTACTCTATATGCAGAATGTAATTGTTGTGTGATATGTGGAAAACTTTGAGCCCTCGACTCAAATTGGAATACGCATGGAACTAGAACTTTGCACTTTGGGATTCAAAAAGATGGTGAAGAATTTCTGTGATACCCTACTACTTATCCAGATCTTTGGCAGCAACAGAAGGAATTTTTATCTCCTGACTGAGCTACTTGAAACTCCCACTGAGGAACCATATGCAGAGTCAGTGGGTCAGCAGGTAGCACACTCGCCTCTGAGGCCTGGAGATCAGAAGGCTGTGGGTTCTAGCCCCACACCAGGCACTTGGGTTAATATCCCAACACTGACACTGCAGTGCAGCATGGGGGATGCTGCATTCCTGAGGTGCTGTCTTTCAGTTGGGACGTTAAACTGAGGTCCCATCCAGGGGTGTAGCCAGTGATTTCAGAGCTGCACACCAAGTGGACTCACTGCTACCCCTCCTTGTTAGGGTGAGCTGTCCCACGGGTGTAGCCAGACAATATACAAATGTACACCAAGACTGTGTTTGTTGCCTCATTTGGCACAATAAATACAACTTTTGTATCTCATGACAATGGTTGTTGCTCTGCATGGGTAAATACAAATGCCATGCATTGTTTTCTAAGACACCCACATACCAGCCCAGAGCCTGTAAAGTTGTATTGTCCTTGGGATGCAAAGAGAGTATTAGTGACCAGTCCTTCTAGTTTCGACGCCTATGAGTTAAATTACAGAAAGGTTCAGTATTTTCTTTGTTAGTTTTCATGGAAAAAGGAAGCAGTTCAGAGTATATTTGCTACCCCCCTTATATAAAATTGCACACCATGGAGTGCTTGGAGTATGCCTGCCTACACCCATGGGCCCATCTGCCTGATGGTAGTTCAGGTGGATGTTAAAGATCCCATGGCACTTCTTGAAAAGAGTAGGGAAATTGAAATTTCCCCCCATTCACTAAAAATACTACCAAGAGCTTAATGTATCCCTTCCCCCATGTCATGCCTGAAAATAGGCAGAATTTGTCTAGTACACTTACCCGGTCAACAAAAACTAAAAGTAAATAAAATAAACCATGGATAGCAAAACTCTGCTCTTGTATGTCGTTACTGGTCTCCCTCAGTAGTACTGTTAAGTTGCATGACTTCCATGATATAGGTGAGCCCACTCAATAAATAAGGCAGTTTAAACCAGAGCATTGCATGACAGGGCATTCCCTGATGGCAGAAAATGGGACCACCTTGCACACTGCCGACAAGACTCCAGTGTAAGTACTAATATACACTGTAACATTGATCTCAATAAAAATTGGTGTATTGAAGAATTATTATGACATTCCCATTTTACTTGTAATTTTTTATTCAGACAGAGATACTGTCTTCACATATCCTCTGTACGGAAGGTATGGGTGTAAGTTACAGTTTTATTTTCATTAGTTAAATTAGGAAGTGAAGTTGAAGAGCGTGGGTACGATGACAAAAATAGGCTGGTAGAATTATTTTGTACTACTTTGATAACAAAGTGTTTGCACGTGGCTTTTAGAGATTCTTTTTCTGGAAAATTCCACGTAGCATGCCTCACTTTTTGATCTGTACACTGTATCAGTCAGGGGTTGAAATTAGGTTTTGTAGCCACTGGCTAGCTGGGAAAATCTGCAGGCCTCACTGACTTGCCACTTGTCCAGCTCATGTATTTATTAAAATTTTACCTTCTCCAATACAAGTCATTAGGGCTGGGTGATGGAAAATTTTACTTGCCTTATGCAAAACCTAGCAGAATTTGACTTGTGGACCAGTACCAATTGTGACCCGTTAGTTGCAATTATAAGTCGAGTTCTTACTATTGTTGTCAGTTGTTGGGCTTCTTCCATACGGTACGTTTCATTAGGCAACTGTTGCTTAGCACACAGGAAGTGGTGTAATGCCTCAGCAAGCTACTTCCCTGTTTAGAGAGATTTGTAATACTGTAAACCTTAGAATTATCAAGCATGTGTGTCCATATAACAGTCCCTTGCTACACATCTGTATAAAATGATAAACTATGTATAACCTAGGGTATGAAATTCGTGAAAAAAAGTACATGCTCATTTGGGCACGTAATAAGCAAATGTACATGCCCAAGAAACTATTTACATGCAGCCCTTTAGTATTTAGATTTTAGGTAGTCCACAGAATAACTTGTAAAATACTATTTATTCCTAATTTAGCTTCTAGTAGGTAGTTTAGAACACAGAGGTGATGGTTTGTAATTACTTTAGTTAGGTAAAAGAGCTTTTTAGAGAGGTTTCTCAGTCTCCAGTAGGGCCAGCAACTTCTACACTGCTGTGGCCTTCAAACTCCGAGAATGGCACCCTCAACCTTTATTTACGGACGGTAGGTAGGTGCTATTAATAATGTACAATAGCTTAAGTAGCTGAGCTTTGTCTTCAAGCCTTTTTAAAAGAATACTAGTTCTGCTCCAAGTTATAAACCACTTTTTTTATTTGATGGCTGCCTTAGTTAGCTTCCAATACACTGCTTAGTGATTTTTATTGACAGGGAAAAAAGGAGACAGAAATTTTTCTTTGGAATTCGGTTCCATTTCCCAGCAATTTCAGTAAGCAGTTGAACGCATACAAAAAAGACCGCTTTAGCCTGAAAGGTGCCTGAGAATGGCCCCAGAGACCCTCTCTGTTGAAGCCTAGCTGCTTTTTGGCAGTACTGTCTCTGCCTGTTGCAGTACAATCCACAGACTGCTATGAAATAAAATATCTTGGGCAGCAGTACTTTTAGTGAAAGTACTTAGTTGTAGTAAAGACAGAGCTTGCACTCAGTGCTTCCCACAAGTCTCTCTCACCTTAACCCCTCCTGTAACAGTCACCACCAGTCAGTTACTTCTTGAGTACTTTTTTCCCTGTGGAACTCGATTAAAGTAAGTGATACGTGTTGCACTTTTTTTTCCACCAAAGTCTGATCCAGATTTTTTCTGTTGCCGCTTTCCTAGATGGAAGAGTTCTTTCCTCCATTCTGCCAGTCAGAGACCTTTGCGGTTTCACTTTCACCCTCCTTTCCCACCTAAGTCCCCTACCTCGTTTGCAGACCAACTCTGAAATACTATACTATTAGCGCTTAAAAGAGCTTTTTTTTTTACCTGATCGCGATCGGTGATCCTGACTGCTGTGGCTACTCCAACGTTCACAGTACACGCCGTGAAAGCGCGGTATGAAATAAATGTGTCCAAAATTTGGAAAAAATGCCTCGCTTTGCAGAGTCCTCCTCAAGTCGCACATGGTATCTGTGCCTGCAACCCCGCCTCCAGCAGTGACGGACGGATCCCTTCTCACTAGCGGTTGGATACTGGCTGTGCTGATGAAACTCCCACTTCAGGCTGCTCCTCTCCTCTGCGAACCAGCCAGCTCTGCACCTGTGCTCTTCTCCCATGGCTGTCACCCCCCCTCCCAGAAAATGTCACGTGACGCTTCCGACTCACAAAGGGGGAACAAAAATATATCCTAAACGAAACATAAGCACAGAAAGCATTAAAAAAAAAAATGCAGCTCTGACTGATTTAAACAAAAACGGAGCTCTGACTGCAGGAATACCTTAGGTGCCCCACGGGGCAGGCACTACACAGCAGTAGGTGTCCCGAGACAAAAGTACCTGCCCTGGGGCACCTAAGGTATAGGAATTTCGCACCCTGGTATAACCCCACCACTTACTTGGAAATGTTGTTGCACAAAAAGAGTGGTAGACTTAAGGAAAGACTTTAAACTGTAACAGAATAGAACAACATTTGATTAATTATAGTTATAATGCTTGTCATACACACTGTATCCCAAAGTGTTTTACAAAGCAATGAGTTAGATACTGGTGGTGCAAGGATTGTATGCAATATTGTTTATTCATTGATTTGTTTGTTTGAAATTTAAATATCTTAAACAACTTTAAATATCACGGTGTCATTCTAGATCCCTCTCTTGACTTTGCCCAACATAGTGCTAATGCATGTAGAACTGTTAACTTCAGACTGGGCCTTGTCTTTAAATCTAGCCATACCCTTACACCCGCTGCTTGGAAGGCCGTTGCTCAGGGTTTACTTCTTCCTACTCTTACCTACAGTGCTGCTGTCTATGCCTGTGCAGCCAAAGCTCATCTTCACAGATGGGACACTGCCTACAATAATATCGGTTGCGTTGCACTGTCATCACACCGTCTTGCCCATCGCTGTTGGCTTTATAGAGATTTAAACTGGTATCCCCTGATGCCTACCGCTGATATGCCCGTAGTACTATAATGGATAAAATAGTGCATACCGCAGTATCGTCCTCCCTTGCCTCACTATTGTCTCCTTCTTTCCTTCCTTACCCCCTTCGCTTTGGGGAACGGTCTCTGCTCTCTGTCCCTAGATGCCTCATGACCATGGGCTCCCAGTCCTTTTCCCACTCTGCCCCTATATTATGGAACTTGCTGCTGGTCTCTGTCAGACTCTCCTCTTCTCATGGGCACTTCAGAAGGGAATTTCACTGCTATCTTCTGCTCTCCCATCCTTGTAACTGCTCTCTTCTTCCATGAGCTTCCTGCTACTACTCATGTTTCTACACCAGGAGCTGGATTTCCGAACGTTCGTGAATTCCGCAAGCCCACAGTGCACCAAACATGGTGCAACACAGGGCTTGGTGTCCCACCGCTGCCATATGGGATTTTCCATCGTGGCGTAATGTGGTAAACGACCTGCTGCCAGATGACAGCGGTGGATGTGCAACTGCACACATATGCAGTAAGACTGCACTGTACCGGTGTGCACTAGAAGAGGAAAGTAGGCTCACTATTGAACACATATAACGGTGTGCCGACAGGTTTAGTCATGTTGGAGTACCCTGTCAAATAGCTTGTCAGCAGCCCCATAGCCCGGTATGCATGATATGTCCATTTCTTTGGTATGTTCAGTAAGTGCTTCATAATATGTGGTTGTGTACGATGTACATTGCAGGTTGGAGCAGCCCTCTGGCCAAGTATTTGGCGACATGGATGCTGCATCGTTAATAGCATGCTCAACTGCCAGGTTTAACTTGAGCGGAGGCTGCGTCCTTTGCCACACCCTGGACCACATTTTTGCGGTCTAGCTTGGGCCACTTCCGGGGAACAAAGTATCGGAGCTTGGACCAGGTATTTGGCACAAGCTGCTGTAAACCATGGAAACTGGCCAACTATGCCCAGGAATGGAAAATCGGGCAGAGTTGGCGGCGATGGATCATTTACTGGCAGAACCCTATTGCCCGCGGGCACAGGGCTTGACATAGCTTCCTGGCGCCGCCATTCAAAATCCGCCCCATGAATCTCTTTTTGCTGCTTACGGTAGTTTTCTCCCTCTCTAGTACTCTTCCGGACCCTTTCTGCTCTTACTTTCTGTTCTTGTTTGCATTTATCTCTGCCTCCTCCTTCTCTGCAAATGCCTTAACCCATTTTGCTTTCACTCTTTACTTCTTCCTTTTCATGTCTTTACTGTTTACATGCATTTCCCTCCTCTAGTACATGTACAATGTAATATTGCCTTTTCTTTGTGTTAACGTATGTTATAATGTTTGAAATCTGCTTGTTGGTTACACTAAATACTGTACTTCATACCTATTGTCTCATTTGCAGCTTTTTAATATGTTCAATATTTTATATCTCCCAGTTACTCTGTATATCTGTGCAACTTCAACTGCTTTGTACACAACACTTTGTACTGTATAGATTTTTACTGCTTGTTTATTATTGATCTCATTATATTATTATTTATGTTTTGTACTCTCCCGGATCATTCCTGAAAATAGGCATATATCATGTCTAGTGTACTTACCCAGTTAACAAAAACAAATAAATAAATTACTCCAGTGGGGATTGCACACAGGAGTGATTGTGACAAGTAAATATTTGTGTTGCCATTGTTTTGTGCACTTGAGAAAGAGTAATGTGCTCAGGGACAGTCCAGGTTACAGTTGTCTCAGTGGCACAGCTGGTTAGCACAATTGGAATGGTATTCCCGGCAGCCTGGGTTCAAGGCCCAGCTCAGGCACTTACTTCTTTCTCTCCTCTGTTTGTATGTGTTCCATAAGTATGCAAACCGCACTCCTGTGTGATTGAAGGTAGAGATACGTTCTTTCAAGACATTGGTTTTAATTTTAATAGATAGTCTGGGAGCCAAACAACTGAGTAGAATAGTATACCCTCTTGTGGCCGGAGAAGTAAAATTTAGTATTTGCTTACACAACATAGTTAATCCCTGCTTATGAAGTGGAGGAGGGGGAGTAGACCAGAGGAATGTATGGCCCCTTCTAATTAAACAATAATGCACAACAGGACGGGTGTCATGCTGGGATAATGTCATGTCTCAGGTGGTTGGGCACAAGTCCGCAGGCTGAGTGCACCCAACACTTGAGAAGTGACGTTATCCTCATGAACCACACCCTGGAGTGTATTTTTACAATTATAAAATGGCTTGCTTTAAAAAAACATAAAAGGCAGAGGCGCTGGTCGCAGCACCTCGCTCCACGCTGACGACCTGGGTTCAGGAGCGAGCATGGGTCGCTGGGGGCTGGCAGGGGAGGAGAGGGATTGAGCATCCATAGGATGGCTCTCTGGGAAGGGGGGTCCACGATGGTCGGTGCCCGACTGCCTCTTGGTGGAGGCTGGGGCGTGGAGACACACGCCATACTCAGGGGAGGAGTCGGGGCAGACGCCTGGATGGGGCACGTGCGGACGCGTGCGTGCTCCCAACTGCTGGCGTCATTGCATACCCACCGACTCTGGGGAATGTCAAACAGGGAAAAAGTGCCGCCTTCTGCAGCTTGATGGCCGTCCACGAGTGTTTGTCGGGACACTGGCACCCGAGCTGGATCCGTTCTGGGTGGGGAGTTGGGGGGCAAGCCACAGGGGCTATATGGATGCCAGCAGTCCCGAGCAAGACAGACGATGGCTGGATCCCAGCTGACGGATGTGAGAGAACAGCTGGGAAGCAGTGAGGCGGCCACAGGAGGATAAATTAAAAAAAAAAAAAAACATAAAAGACCCAAGGTGAAAACATACATTTGTAGTTGCTTTCTGAACAGGTGTGATGTTGTGCTGAGATAACATCACTGTTAAAGGTCAGCACTGACCAATCAGAGCTCAGGAATTGTTCTTGTTATTTAGCAGTATTACTATGGATGAGTGAGTGGTTCCTAGGTGTGAAGCAGGTGAATCATTGGAGAAGGAGGAGCTGAGCACTCCTGCATTCCCTTATAGAGCATAGGTACACACTGCCATATAAGCAAAGCGCTTAGTGAGCCTCTGGCAAACGGGCACGAGCTGAACAGGAGCTGCCTGAGTGGGAGTGTTCTGTAGGCTAGTGACTTTTTCTCCAACAGTCTGTGGTGGGAAATTTACAGTCTGGAACCAGGACAGTTCACTTAAGTTTTTTATGGGGTTACAGAATGTGCATTTATGTCTATGGCCGTGGAGGTCTTGCTCTGCAACCAGCTGCTCCAGGCTAGCTGCAGCACTGAAGGCCAGAGTTGGCACGCTCAATGGCAGCTAGCAGCACTCCAGTACATAGATTGGGAGAGAGAATTACTTATTTGAAAATTATGTTCAGGAGAGAAGACTCTGAGCTGTGAACAGCTTGTTCCCATGTGTGCCCTGGGAGAAGATTACATGGGATTAGCAACAAAATACAAAAGTACAGAAGTGTAAAGAGCAGCTCTGCACTTAAGCATGCATGTTCATAAACATAGTGTTTTAGCTATTACAGTTCATGAGAAAATATATATTTTACATTTTCAGTTGTCCTTTCTAGGGTTAATATACTGCTTTCTCCGCAAACTACTGCCATGGTATGCTCATTCCAAGTGTTTGGTCACCTATCCAAGGTGTGCATTATAAGCATTTAACAGTCCCCAACTGACCTCATCATGCCTTCGTTTATGACACCATCTTGCTTGCCATGACAACAGACTGTGATGCTACAAACAGTAGCCATGAAGTTAGTAGGGGACAGAGCCTTTCTGAAAGCCACAGTGAAATGAGTAAAGTACTGACTGTACTGTTCTCACGTGGCCTCCCCATTGGGAACCATTTCCAATATATTCATGCTGGCATAGCCCGGTATGTTCTTCACTCCTGAGGCACATCACCCAGTTGTTAGGCCCATCTTCTGGTCCTTTTCCTCCCACTTGCTAGAGATATGGAACCAAATCTGAGTTTCTTAAATGGGCCTCCCCACTCCAACTCCACTACCCAGCCCCCTTCCTAAAGAGATAAAGGTTGTTCTCCTAAATGCCTGTAGCCTCCTCTCAAACATACATCTTGTGAGGCAGTAAGTATCATGGGTATTACCTGATGTTCTAGACGTGTCTTAAGTTATGACTGAGTCACAGAACAAAATCTGCTACTATACACCTACCTGTATATAGTTAATCTGTACAAAATATTTGGCTTGTTATTGTCAGTGTTGCACATTTGCTTCTATTGTATTTTGCTTTGTACCTGCCTATTTTACTTATCCATGTACTGCTTTCTATTGCTCCTGTTGCCTGGTGGTGTATGTCTGTCTAATTTTGCCTGACATGGAGCCTTTGCAAAGGGGTCTCTGACTCAACGGTTGTAATTCCGATACTCTCAATAAATAAAATAAATAAATACCAGTCTACTCTCAGTTCTGCCAGGGGCATGGTAAACAGAAGTACCACCAGCAGCTTAATCTGGTTCAGTTTCAGTTGGTTACCACCTGTCTCCCTCCCTCCTCCCAGGTCACCCCTGAAAAAGGGACTGCTGGTCTCAGTGGGTCTACCCAGTCAACAAAATTCAGTAATAAACAATAATAATAATAAACAAGGGGGTGGTATAATCATGTATGTTTTCGGGAAGCTTAATTTAACAGAAAAAAAACAGTGCCATTATTCCTGGCTCTCATGAACTCATCCTGGACAAGCTCAGCTTCCCTAAATCCCTTCCCGTGGTTTGCCCTCCCTTAACTCCGTTATGCCTGGGTGGCCATTTTGTCTCAGGGTTAATCAGTGGAAAACTCAGACTTCCAAAGTGTCTGCAGATAATAATGAGTTAAATAATGCAGCATTTTCCACTGCTCCATGTTTCTTCCCATGTTCTGGCTTGATATGCCTCCCAGCTGCCTGTCAGACCTCCTATTCTATACCCAAAACTCCACCCACTCCCTCAGGGCCCACAGACATAGAAACATAGAATCTGTCAGCAGAAAGAGGCCTGTTGGCCCTTCATCTCTGCCCATTCCTACCTAACTAATGCTGAATAAGAGAGCCCCAGAGGCTCCTCACTCCCGCTTCCTGACCCCTTCCTTTCTGGTGTGGTCTTTATCAAGCTCTTTTATCAATCCCACCCTCTTTTGAATCCCCCACACTGATTTTGCACAAACCACCATCTCTGGCAGCCTGTTCCTCTCTTCCTCCACCCTCTCCGTGAAAAACTACATCCTGGTATCTCTCTTAAACTTGCCCCCCTACCCCCAGCTTCTTCTCTTTTTTTGTTGTTGTTGTTGTTAACCGGGTAAGGTCCACTAGGCACAATTGCCTGTTTTCAGGGGCGACCTGGGAGCTTTAGGCTGGTTAAGTGACTTGCTCAGAGTCACACAGTATGCAAGTGGAGGTTGGGGGAATCAAACCCAGGTCTGCTGAACCAAGCTCATTTGCAGCTCATTACTCTAACCTCTAGGCTGTAGTGCCAGTTTCATGGAGTTGCCCACAAAGGCAGGTGCCTGCAGAAGCCCAGGTGTTCCAGATCTGTAGGTTAGGCTTTCTTTACTTACTGGCTCCCAAACCTGTGGAACACCCTTCCCCATAAAATTATAGGTACAGCACTGCCCAGTGGCCCAGCATCATGCTGGCAACCCAGGTTTGGGAATAGACCTGTGGTTCCAGATTTGGTACTGCCGCAGCATGAGCAAGGCTGGAGTGAGAAACAGCAGGCACCCAGCAACGTAGTGACCCTTTTCAGTGGGCCAGGTAGTCTGCTTACTTGCAGAGCAGTGGTGCATGCACCCAGAGTGTGCTGCAGTGGCCAAGGCCGACACCATGCTGACCCATGACACGGGGTGCTTGGAGGTTGAAAAACTGGAGGAAAATCCCAGATGCCATCTAAATGACAGCTAAGGGTCTCTCAGCCTGAACAGGGTATATCCTTGAAGACAGCCAGTTGACCAGGGCTAAAAACCTGTGTATATAAAAAAAGATTAGAGATGCAGAGTCTGCCATTTTGCTAAAAAAACCCTGCTCAAATCGTACTATCATAGCTGCACTTGTTAGCCACACTAGGTGAGGAATTTCATCCTTACCTGGGCTTTTTATTTTGTTTACTAATGAATCTGGAGTACTTGAAATGAATATGAGCTAAAGTGCACTGCTCTGTTCTAGCCTGTTTACTCTTGCAAACCTCCCATGTGTAATAAATTACCTTCTAGATAATTCACGTTGTAATCAGTTTTGTTTCCTTTTTCCAAAATGATCTGCATGTTTTCCCTTGTAACGTGTTATTGCTGAAATTGTCACTGTCTCGTCCCCGGATTTTGTTTTTGCCCCAGGACATACCTGAACATGAGTTGTTTTCCAACTCAGTGTGCATTAATGGTTAAGAAAAGGTTAAAAGTTTAAATGAATTTAGTAGCCCAGTAACAGGAGAAAGTAAAACTTAAACTTAAACCTTTCAATGCTACAGTAGTATAAATACGTCTAGATAGAATCTATGTGTGTTCAAATATATTCAGCACTAAAAACAATACTAAAATCAGACATAATTCTTGTAATTATCATAGCCTTTTTGTTCATTTATATGTACTGGTTTTCCAAGTATATCACAGATACATCTGAATACAATCATCATAGCTGTTAAAGAGCAACTCTGCATTTCAGCGTGCGTTTTCAGGAATAGGATGTTTCAGCTGTTACAAGTTACTAGATAATACATTTTTTTTTTCATTTTTAAAGTTCCTTTCGAAGATTTACAACACATCTTGGTAGTCTATTGAAAACGTCTGAAAACATTTGTCTCTCTCTCTCTCCTGGTAACCTCACAGTGCCTTTTTTATGGTATCATTAATGTTCACCATGACAACAGACTGTGATGTCACAAACAGCAATTGTGTGGTTAGGAAGGGAGAGTCAGATGTAGCTTGAAGGACTCGGGTGAAACAACTGTAGCATTATCTATATTTAGTAGACCAACAGCAGGGGGAAGTAAAAAGAGCAAAGAACTAGAAAACAATAAAGTTAAAACATAAATGGTGTAAATCTAGTGTTTTTCAGCTTTTTATTGTATTGGAGAGTTGCTCTTTAACATCTTATTGCGGTAGCTACTATCACTTTTATGTCAAAGCAATGTACAGCAAAGTAAAGGAGAATTTGTGCACACCAGTAAATAACAGATACGTAATAATCAAAAACAAATAATCAGATAAAAAAAAGAGTTAAAGATAGGCTGGGTGACATTGGATGAGGATCTAGAAGATAACCTTATGTGTTAAGGATGAAGACTGCAAGGCCGGCACAGTAGCACTGAGGGTTAAGGTGCTGGATGTCACACCTCGCGCTATGCTGGTGATCCGGGTTCGGGAGTGAACTTGGGCTGCTGGGGGTCAGCAGGGAAGGGAGAAGATCAAACTTCCGATGACAGCTCTCCTCTGTGGGGACGGGTGGGCACGTCATCCCGCTCCATGGCTGCCTCCTGGTGGAGGATGGGGGGGCAGCGCCAGACTCTGGGAGACACAAAAACGTGGCTTCGTGATGCGTGCGCACCTCCATGCGCTCATGATAATGGCCACAGGGGGAGGGACCAGAAAATGAGAAAACATGGCTGCAGGCTCCATGATGTCCCTTCCAGTATGATGGCGCTGCCACCTTGGGACTGCCTGTAATAGCCCGCTCCAGATGTAGTCACAAGAGGGGAGAAGGACAGCCCCTTCCCCCCACCCCACCTTGGGGGGTAATCCATGGGGGAAGTAGGGCACAGGAGTACCTCGGGGGGAGGGCGACCGGAGACTGGAGAGGGGATGGATTACCACCTGCAGGCCAAGGAGGATAAAACTGAATATGGAAAAAAAAGGATGAAAACTGTATTAGGGAAGGCTCACGGTGATGGGGGGAGGGGCAGGTAAGGGATCCTTAGACGAGAAACAAGGTGCCACGAGTGGCTGTCCAGATCCATCACCAACCACTGGCTGAGGAGGTAGAAGGTGACCACAGGGTGACAAAGACTACTGCTAGGGTCTTGAGCACACAATCTCTTGTATTAGAGGAGGGTCCCGTGAGTGCAGCAAGGCAGGTCAGCAGATGGTAGCAGTGACAGGGAACTTTAGTATGAGGTTTGTTAACAGGGTGGGTGTAGTGCTTAGACACTGGAGCTGAGGTACCTGCTCAGTGATCGCTTGTCTACCTGGTGTGAGTGTTGCAGACAACATGGCAAGGGTGCGCAGGTTCTTAAATAAGGGGAAGAGAAACCAACCACCATGACACATGTTAACACCGATGACGTGGGCAGTGGCTGACCAAAGGCACTGCAGCTAAGATTTAGGGAACTTGGCAGGAGCCTTATGGACAGAACCTCTTAGGTAGTATTTTCTGAGACTGTTTTCATTACTGATACCACAGTATATAAAAGGGATAAATGAACAGGATGCTTTCTGCACATTCAGGAGCAACAATAGCCAACATAAAAAGAAAAATGGGAAATTTAAAAAAAAGAGGGTGACGAACCAACAGTGGCTTTTCATTCAGGGGTCAGTGATATAGAAAAAGGCTGGAAGAGATTAGAAATTACTTCATGCAAGAAGGATGTGAATTAAAATACAAGAAATGCAAAGTATATCAGAAATGTTACCCACCCCGGGGGCAGGCCTGGTAGATGGAGGACAATAAGCATGACAATCAGCGGCTCCAAACTGGGCAGAGAGGGACAAATTTGTGTTCCAACATTTTCCAGTAGACCAGACCTATTTAGACCTGATGACCTGCATTTAAATAGAAAAGGGGTGGCAATTCTGGGACACAGGTTCAACAAATCCATCAGCAATTGTTTAAACTGCTCAATGCTGCTGTACAGTGCCCAGAGCCTCCAGGAGGGGGCGCTAAATAAATAAACTGTACTTTAAATAAGGGGTGCTTGGGAGAAGAAACCACTATAACTAATTTGTGGCCCCTTCTTTTTGAAACTAACTACCTGTGAGATTCTAAACAGCCCCACTCTTGCACAGTTCAAGAAGAGGCTCAAAGCCTACTCACTTGGGGCGAACCAATGCAAGTGCAAATGGTGGCTTGTTGCATTTTTGGATATGTCATTTCTCAGGAGTTGGCCTGGCTACCGTGCTCCTGATGGTGCCTATACTTTTCCAACTGTCTTTTGTTTTTCTCTCAAGAATGATGCATTGCTGTAACTGTGATCTTGAAACAAATTACTGAATGTATGTTTTTTATTATGCTCTGATTGTAACTAACCCATTGTACCTTGTCTGTATGATTACTCTATTGCTATTTATTTTCATCTAATGGTTATTTTTATTATCTCTGCTCTGTTCTGTAAATATTGTGAATTTTCCACTTAATGTATGTAACTAATTCCAGGTCGCTGCTGAAAAAGGGACTTGTAAGTCTCAGTGGGCCTACCTGGTAATTAAAATTCAAATAAATAAGAACAATGAATGAGTGAGTAAGGAAGGGAGCGTGATACCAACAGTTTTAGCAGCATTAATCACTGCAGGATGCACAGTACCATCTCTCCTGCATGCAGCCCATAAATGATCCTTACGGCAAAGTCCTTCACCAACATGAGTTACAAGTGTTTATAACAAACACATTTCAAACAGGTAAAGGAAGAGGTAGGAAGTTATAGGCCGTAGAAAGGAGGCAGGAAGATACAGATAACATTCAACAGACAAAACAGACAACAGATAAAAGATTAAGAAAGGAAAGAGCATGGGTCTGGAGTGGTGCAGTGCAAGGGGTGTGCTGCTGCAGTTTCTGGACACTTTTTGGAGACTGGGGGTGCTGCCCTGTTTGCACTCACCTCTCTGGGTTGGGGGCAGAGATTGCTGGACTCCGGGCTGAACTGGCAAGGGTGCAGAGAACCTTCTGCCCAACCCAAGGGCCACCAACTGAGCAGTGCAGGAGAGCAGCTAGCAAGGCAAACAGGATGTTGGGATGCATCGCAAGGGGGATCACCTCTAGGAGCAAGGAAGTGATTCTGCCACTGTACAATGGACTGGTTAGACCACACCTTGAGTACTGTGTACAGTACTGGAGACCACACTTGAAGAGGGACATACAGCTCCTGGAGAGGGTACAGAGGAGGGCAACAAAGATGATACAAGGGCTAGGGGACTTGACTTACGAGGACAGACTTGAGGAGCTCTGCCTGTTTTCATTGGAGGAGAGGAGAGACAGGGGGGACATGATTGAGGTCTTCAAGTACCTCAAGGGAATAAATAGGGTAAACATGGAGGGATCTTTAGACTAAAGCAGGGAGGCATCACCAGAGGGCATGGTTTGAAGTTGGAAGGTGGAAGGGTGAGGGGGGAAAAGAGGAGGAGGTTTTTCACTGAGAGGGTGGTGGACCCTTGGAATGCTCTGCCTGGTGAGCTGGTTCAGAGATCCACAGTGGAGAGCTTTAAGAGAGGGTGGGACAGACACAGAAAGTGGATGTATCAGATGATGGCCTGTCCCGGGGGGGTGGGGATGGATGATAGGGGTTTCTGGAGCACAAGGGATGGGAGGGTCTCGGCACCCAACTAAGGATCTAGGTTCGAGCAGACTTGATAGACCATAAGGCCTAATCTGCTGGCAAATAGTATGTTAGTATGTAAGTCTGCCACCATTCCCCCAGAGGATGCCTAGGCAGAGTACAGGTGGGTGGACTTCGGTGGGCTCTGGGAGGGTGTGGGCAGTGGGAAGGAACCACACTCCAAAGCCTGTACCACAGCACAATGCTGGCAAAGCGGGGAAGCCAGGAGGAGGTACCTGCAACAGTGGGAAGGGAGGAAGTGGGGGTCCTCAGAAGGGGAGGCCCCAAGGAGGGAAGAAGAGGCCCCCAGTCAAGGAGGAAGCAGCTGCTGATGGGGGGCTCTGTTGTTAGGGGGCTTGACTTGGGAGCAGGAGAGGAAGGGAGAGAGAGCTGAAGTACCTTCCTGGTGCTTCAGCTTGGAGGGATGAAGAGTGGCTCCAGAGGTTTGCTAGGGTAGAAGGAGAAGGGAGGGAAGTAGATGTCATTGTCCACGTAGGGACAAGTGACCTGGTAATGGATAGGGTAGCGGTAGTGCAGGTTAATTTCAGATTGCTGGGGAGGGGCCTTAAGCAGCTAGCACATAGAGTGGTGTTAGCCAAGGTGTTACCTGTATGCGGCTGAGGAGAGGAAAGGGCACGCTACACCATGGCTATTAACAGTGGTTGAAGGCATGGTGCATGGAGGAGGGCTCAGCTACACTGTGGACCAGCCTCGGAGGATATGGGCCTCTATAGGGGAGATGGCCTGCTCCTTCTAGAAGGGGGACCACAGTCCTTAGTGGGAGATTTAAATGCTACTTGCAAGAGCCTTTAAACTAGCCGGGAGGGGGTCTGTAATACCAAAGGAGGCAAAGATTGCCTCACCCTAGATGATGAAGCAACAAGGAGCAAGGGCATGAGGGGAGGAAGTTCCCCCAGAGCAGTAGCACAGGAAGACAGTGGCGGAGCCAAGCAGAGGACAAGGTGGGATTTAAATCAGGATAGAAATAAGAGTGAAGTAAAGGAGACAGATGGAGAGGGTAACAAGAAAGCGGGAGGTTGGGGTGCTTCAGGAAACAGCACAGGCAGGAGGAGGGGGAGAAAGCAGGGAGGCAGGCAATAGGTGAGTAAGTTATGGAAAGCCATGTATTCCAATGCAAGGAGTCTGGGAAATAAAATTCCAGACCTAGAGGCCTGGAGTTATCATTAAAGACGCCAGTATGGATTTGGTGGCTGTAACAGAGTCATGGTACACTGAGAGCCGTGACTGGGATGTGGCTACGCTAGGCTACTCTCTGTTCAGGAGAGGCAAGGAGGAGGGGATGGGTGGTACTGTATGTGAGGGAGGGAATCAAGGCTATGGAAGTACAGGAGTACCTGGAGGAAAAGGAGGGGCTTGAGGTGCTTTGGGTCATCCTGAGACAGGTGCTGGGGCCGCTATCCATATATGAGTGGTATGCAGACCTCCAGCACAGGGAGAAGAGTTGGATTAGGCCATTGGGGAGGACATAATCAGTATGGAAATAAGAGAGAGGTGCTGCAAGTTGGTTACTTCAGTCGGTCAGATGTGAATTGGAGCTTTCCAGTTGTAGCTTCAGCAAAGAGCAGGGCCATCCTTGACTCCCTAAAAGGGATCGTTCTCAGGCAGCTAGTCAAAGAGCCCACTAGGGATGGGGTAGTGCTGAACCTAGTGCTTACAAACAGGCAGCACTGCAGATGTCACAGTGGGCAGTCCCCTCGGTACCAGCAATCACCAACCAGTGTGGTTCAACATTAAGATGGGAACAGAAGCTAACTGCACAAGGACAAGGGTCATTGACTTCAGGAGGGTGGGTTTTAAGGAAATGGAAGACTGCCTCAGAAACTGCCTAGTGGGGAGGGAGGGATATGAGGGAGGGTAGAGGAACAGAGGGGGAAAATAAAGGAGGGCATAATTAAGACAACCAGCCTCTGCATGAAGGAATTGAGTAGAACCAAAAGGAAACAAAGGGACCATTATGGTACTGTAGGGACGTGACCATGGTGGTAAAGAAAAAAAGTTTGGCATTCAAGAGGTATAAGGAAATGTAGGGGGAGGAAGGCAAGGAAGTGTACCAGGTAAAACAGAGGGAAGCAGGTAAGGCAGTGAGGGTAGCAAAGGCATAGACAGAGGAAAGGACAGCCAAAGGGGTACAAAATGGGGACAACGTTCTTCAGGTACATAAGCAAGAAGAGGAAAACAAGGAGAAGGATAGTGAGAATAAGGAGGGCAGAGGAAGGTAACTGCACAGAGGAGTACAGAGAAAAGCAGACATCCTGAACAGGTACTTCTGCTCAGTTTTCACAGTGCAAGGAAGGGGGACAGACCACCAACGATCAGCAGGAACAAAGGGGGGAGGGGAGTGGACTTATATCCATTTTCAAAGGAAAGAGTCCTGAAGGGACTTGCAACTCTGAAAGTGAACAAGGCTACAGGACTGGATGGGATACACCCAAGGGTGCTAAAAGAATTCAGAGAGGTGCTGGCTGCCCCACTCACAGCCTTACTGAACAGTTCACTGGAATCGGACAAGGTTCTGGAGGACTGGAGGGGAGCAGATGTGGTATCTCTACATAAGGGCAGCAGGGAAGAGGCTAGTAGCTATAGACCAGTGAGCCTTACCTCAGTGGTGGGGAAATTAATGGAAACACTGTTAAATGAAAGGTTGGAAGAGCATCTTGAATCCAGCGGGCGGCAAAACCAAAGACAGCATGGATTCACCGTGGGGGGGAGGGGGTATGCCAGATGAATCTGGGTGAGCAGGAAAATAGATCAGGAGAGGGCACTGGAGTTCAGCAAGGCCTTTGACACTGCGTCACACAGGAGACTGATTAAGAAATTGAGCAGCCTGGGGCTGTGGTCCAAAGTGGTGACTTGAGTTAGAAACTAGTTAACAGATAGACGAGAGAGGGTGGTGGTTAACAGCACTCATTGTAATGACAGGAGAGTGACCAGCAGAGTGCCACAGGACTCAGTACTGGGGCCAGTCCTCTTCAGTGTCTTCATAAGTGACGTTGCAGATGAACTGGAAAGGAAGGTATGCCTTTTTAAAGATGATATCAAAACCTATAATAGGGTGGACAATAAGACAGGGCTGGAAAGGACGCATAGGGATCTTGGGAAACTCAAGGAGCTGTCAAGAGGATGTCAGTTGGGGTTCAGTGCCAAAACGTGCAAAATCATGCACGTAGGGTATAGGAACCCAAGACCTGAGTATAGGATGGGGGAAAAGTACTGTCAGTCACTAAATAGGAAAGGGACCTTGGGGATATCAAATCTGATTACCTTAAAGTGGTCGGGCAGTGTGACAAAGCAGTGGGTAGAGCCATTGGGATGTACAGGGAGAGGTATCTCTAGCAGAAAGAGGGAGGTGATGTTCCCACTGTATCACTCCCTGGTGAGATCCTCTTGGAATATTTTGTCCAGTTCTTGAGGCTGCACCTCAGAAAGAACATAGGCAGGTTGGAGGCAGTCAACAGGAAGGTAACTAAAATGGTGCAGGGGTTGCATTGAAAGCCCTACAAGGAGAGACTAAAGGACCTCAACATGTATACCCTGGAAGACAGGAGAGCGAGACGGGACATGATTGAGACCTGCAAGTACCTCACGTGGGTGAACAGGGTGTAGGAGGGCAGTTTCTTTCAAATGAGAAAGAGCACCAGAACCAGAGGGTATGTAATGAAGCTGGTGGTTGTGGGGAGTTTAGGAGGGATGTGAGAAAGTACTGATTCACCAAAAGAGTGGTGGACACGTGGAATAGACTGCCAGCAGAAGTTGTGGAGGAAAAAACAGCAGGGGCTCCAAATATATGTGGGGCAGGCATAGGGTAATATTAGACAATGGGCAGGGAGGAGGGAGGGTTACCGGAGAATAGTTAGGGTCTGTGGAGACAGACTAACCTGGGACCATCTGGGCAGACTGAATGGACCAAGCAGTCCTTCTCTGTCAACAGATTCTATCAGCGGCTCAGCCTGCTGGGCAGTATAGGAAATGTTATGGACACTCACTGCATGTAGAGGGACACAGGATCACCCAGATAACTTCTGTTATAAATAAAATAAGTGGACAAAAATGTTTATTATGACTTGGCAAATCGGAAACTTGTGGTCCTGGCCCTGTTGTTTGAGGCTGGTGAGTATCCCCAGTCATGGTACATATAACTCAGTACTTTATCGGGGGTAATGGTGAGATTTGCAGTAAGTTGGGAGATTTCACCTTCTCAGACAATAACATAATATTTATTTTGGAACTGTTTAATTGGAGGCCATTTGTAATTATCCAGTTCTGTGTCTTCTTAGATTGTAGTACTTTGTTGAGTGCAACAATAGATTTGACTTTTGCAATATCATTATTGGTGTATAGGCTGATGTTAGTGCAAGTGGATCAGAAGTCACAAACAGGCTGACTAGAATAGAAAGTCGTACATAGATACATAGACAGTGTCAGCAGATAAGGGCCTATGGCCCACCTAGTCTGCCCATTTGAGTTTGTAACTTCAGTTTATGTTTTCCTAGAACTCTGTTGCCCCTTACCCCTGACCTCCAGAATTCCTTTATGTCTATCCCATGCATTCTTAAATCCCGTGATTGTTTTAGCCCCCACCACTTCCTCTGGCAGGGTGTTACACTTGTCCACCACCCGTTCTGTGAAGAAATTCTTCCTCACATTTCCTCTGAATCGTCCTCCCTCCAACTTCATCCCATGCCTTCTAGTCCTGGAACATCTTTTCTGCTTAAAAATAGTGTATTCCTGCACCCTGTTCCTCCCTGTAAGATACTTGTATGTCTCTATCATGTCCCCTCTCTCCCTCCTCTCCTCCAGGGAGTACATATTCAATTCCTTCAACCTGTCCTCATAGGACTTGTGATGCAATCCATGTACCATCTTTGTTGCCCTCCTCTAAACCTTCTCTACCCTGTCTATGGCCTTATGTAGGTAAGGTCTCCAGAACTGTACACTGTACTCCAGGTGGGGCCTCACTAGTGTCTTGTATAGTGGAATTATGACCCCCCTTTTCCTGCTGGTGAGGCCCCTGCCTATGCATCCCAGCATCCTATTTGCTTTACCTGCTGCCTTGTCACACTGTTTCCCTACCTTGAGGTCATTAGAGATGATAACTCCAAGATACCTTTCCTGCTTGGTGCATGCTATATCCTCACCCCCCAACTGATATATTGTGCCAGGGTTTTTGTGCCCTATATGCATTATCTTGCACTTATTTGCATTGAATTTCAACTGCCAAACCCCTGACCATTCTTCAGGTTTCTGCAGGTCCCTTCTCATTCTGTCTACACCCTCTGGTGTGTCTACTCTGTTACAGAGCTTTGTGTCATCAGCGAACAGTGAAATTCTGCCTTCTAGGTCCTGTGCAATGTCACTGATGAAGATGTTGCATAGGACTGGTCCCAGCACTGATCTCTGTGGTACCCTACTGGTCACTCTTCCTTCTGTGGAGTGACAGCCATTTACCACCACCCACTGTGTCCTGCTGCCCAGCCAGTTACCTACCCACCACACTACTGTCCTGCCCACACCCATATTCCCTAGTTTGTGTAATAGTCTTCTATGTGGCGCAGTGTCAACGGCCTTGCTGAAGTCCAGATAGGCCATGTTCACTGCCCTCCCCTGATCCACCTCCCTAGTCACCCAGTCAAAAAATTCAATGAGGTTGGTCTGACATGACCTCTCCTTGGTGAAACCATGCTGCCTTGGGTCCTGCAGTCCATTGACAACCAGATGTTCCACCAATCTCTCCTTCAGTAGTGCTTCCATGATCTTCCCCACTACCGAGGTGAGGCTGACTGGTCTGTAGTTCCCTGCTTCCTCTTTGTTCCCACTTTTGTATAAGGGGACTACATCTGCTGTCCTCTAGTCTTTGGGTACCTCCCCTGTTTCCAGTGATCGGCTAAACAGGATAGCCAGAGGTTCAGCCACCACCTCTCTTAGTTCTTTAAGGACCCTGAGGTGCACCCCATCTGGCCCCATTGCTTTATCAACTCTTATTACTTCCAGTTCCTTCAGGACCCTTTCTTGTGTAAAGGGACTTGTGTCCATTTCTGCACCATTCTCACCCCTTGTACTCCCTTCAGACCCATTACCCTCCTCTTCCTCAGTAAAGACTGAGCAGAAATACCTGTTCAATATGTCAGCTTTACTGTTGTCATCCTCCACGTGGTCCCCATCCTCCCCCTTCAGTCTCACTATCCCTCCCTTTGCCTTTCTTTTTTCACTTATGTACCTGTAAAAGGTTTTGTCCCCTCTACCCACTGATTTTGCAATGTGCTCTTCTGTCTGAGCTTTGGCTTCCTTACTGACCTCCCTGCCTCCTTTGCTTCTCCTTATCCCTCCTGCCTCTGTCTTTTGTATTGCCTGAATGCAATCTTTTGACTTTCACTTTCTTTGCTACCTCTTTGAAAACCATAATGGCCTCCTCTTCCTTTTCCTCTTGCTAACCTGCTTAATGCATAATTCTGTTGCTCTTGTAATCCCCTGCTTTAAATACTGCCCACTGTTCCTCAACCCCTGATTCCTGCCCCATCTCCCTAATGCCTCTTTCAAGTATCTCCCATTTTTCCAAAGTCTGCCCCCTAAAATCCAGGATACGTGTTTTTGTGTGGTTTGGTTCTGCTCCTTCTGTGATTTCAAACCACAATGACTTGTGGTCACTGTTCCCCAGGTGCTCCCCCACTGTTACCCCCATCACACTGTCCCTGTTTGTGAGCACAAGGTCCAGTATTGCCTTCTGCCGAGTTGGTTCCATGACCAGTTGCTTGAGGAAGGCACCTGAAGGAGTCCAGGATAAATCTGCTCCTAGTTGATGCTGCTGCTGGGATGCTCCAGTCCACGTCTGAATATTGAAGTCTCCAACCAGTACTACCTCACCCTTGTCTGCCATCCTTTGGATGGCTAGCATCAGCTCCCTATCTGTTTCCTCCTCCTGGGCTGGTGGTCTATAGATCACACCTGTGCAGATGGCTGGCCCCATTTTCCTTTCCAACTTAACCCACAGTATCTCTCCCCCATTTTGTTCCTCCTGGATCTCTGTGGCCCTTATGTCATTTTTTACATATGTATTATTCATGTGTACCTAAGTTGAGGTATGTAGGAGAAGAGGTTGTTCCATTGACCTTTACTGCCTTTGAGCTATTTAAGAGGTAATCCTTGACAAGGACAACATTTCCAGAGATGATCCCAGAAGTTGTAGTCTGTGGATGACAACGTTGTAGTCCATGGCTTTGAAGTTACTGGAAAGGTTAATGATAATTGCGCCAATGAAGTAACCTGTGTCGGTGCCAGATCATTCGTTCCTTTTAGCAACACTGTAGAGGTGAAATGGTTAAGTTTGAAGCCTGACTGTGCATCTGATTAGAGGTTGATGTTAAGGATATGGGACAGCAGTGGGTTGTGTTTGTTGAATGTGTCTAGTACCAAGATTGGACTGCAGTTGTTTGGATCAGAAGGAAATCCTTACTTGTGGTGTGGTCACAGCAGCTTTTTTTCAGATCATAGGACTCTGACCAGTTTAAAGGGAGATGTTAAAGAGCTGTTTGGGGTGGAGTTAGCTGTGAAGCACACATTAAGCATGGAGCTTAATGTTAAGCTGCCGCCCCTTTAAGAATACTGAGAACCTGCATGTATCTATTTGGTGCACTGCCTGGCAGTGCCTTGTATGCCTGTCAGTCAGAGAATTTGCCAGTCTGGGGTTTGTCCTCATAAGAAGAACATCTGCTGTACAGAATAAACCTGCATTATTATATTTTATGCATCTGTCTAGTTATTCGCATGGTCCAGATGGGGTCCTCACCAGCAGCAGCTGAAGGGTCTGGCAGATCACAGAGAACGTAAGGGGTCCTTTAGTGGCAGACCAAATAACCAAAATGCCACACATGGTGGAGAATGCGGCCCTTCTGTCCAGACCCCCATCTTGCTTGCCTACGTCGCTGGTTACCCCCAAATCATTACCCCAGTATGCCTGAATTGTCTGAATGCTGATGATTTATCTATAGCCCTGGCTGCCAGAGGAAAACAATGAACTTGTCTCCTGTTTGTTCAACAGCCTGCAGCCCTCCTCTAGCATTGTTATCTGTGAAGGAAATAAATAAATACATGCTTATGTTCAGCATTCAATAAAAGAACCGTCAGCAAGTTATTTCTTCAAGCCTTCTGCCTCACGGAGCTCTGCAGACTGTAACCCCCACCCACCCAGCTCCTACTTTGTGGCAGGGCCATACAGTCTCTCTCTCTCTCTCTCTCTCTCTCTCTCTCAATGTGGATCACTGCCAAAACAGAACACCCAAACAATTTCACACACCAGCCCTCCCTGGTGCTGCCTTGCAACTGCAAAGAAACCAGTCGCTCTGTCTCTGTGCCCCTTGGCTCCTTTGCCAAGAGCCCAGCCACAGCAGCAAAGGGCCACTCTGTCTCCCTTCAGCCTATCGCCATATGATCAGTCCCCTCCTGTAACAGTACGCGGCTCAGTCAGTCGCTTCACAAGGACTACCCGGAAAAAAAAACAACAGTTGTACAGCATCTGGTGAGCTGTGCCAGATAACTGGCCTGCTCCTGAAATCAGGGCTGCTGCCACACTGCACCTCTAATCAGCACTGTGACTCTAGAAAAACTACCTCGGGCCTTGCTGCATGCCGCAACAGACCGTGGCCCCTCCACAGACAGTCCAGCTCTTGCCTGCTCTTTCCCCTTCCAAATGCGGCCCCGCTACCCACAGACTGCCTTCCGCTCACCTCACGTGAGTCGAATTGGGGCTGTGCTCTCCAGCTTCTCCGTGCCTCCTCCACTCCTCCTGGATGGCTACTGCAGTGGAGTGCTCCTCTCCCACTCGGCCACTCTACAAACGGCCATACAATACAAATAAATACATCTGGCATGCAAACGAAGTGAGCTGCTCCCTGATTCACCACACTGACACGCAGACTTGCATGGACCCTTTACTTCTCTTCGGACAGATGGAACAACCAATAAATAAATGAAATATGCACAGCAACAAGGGCTATATGAAGTTATCTTCTCCAGGCTCGGCTACACTACAGTAGCTCACCCAAATAAATACATGAAAAAGTAAAACAAAAATAAATAAATCGGGTGACACAACCAGTTTCAAGAGGCACAGCATACAGAAATAACCAGGTGGCAGTAAACAAAATTATACAATGGCAAGAAAATTTCCTGGACTCTGATTTGTCAGTGTGTCCCTGGCACAGTGAGGTTATCCCAACACAACCTCACTGTCATTGTTTAGCATTAGCTTTTTCTGCTCATGTCATTGATTTTCATTAGTTTTTTTTTGCTCTTCTCTTAATAAACAAAGATACACTGCTTCACTAAAAATCTACTAAAAACATTTTCAAGATTTTGTTTTTATTTTGTATAACAACAAGCCATTGCATAATAGCAGTAATGCTCTCCAGGATGTGGGTTTTGCTGTGATAACCTCGCTTCTCGGATGTTGGACGCACTCGACCTGCAGCCTCGTGCCCAACCACCCAGGCATGAGGTTATCCCAGCACAACCCACACTGTGTCATGCATTATTGCTTAAATAAATGATGGGGGCGAGGCACTAAGAAATAGCCACAGGGAGGAAATACATTACTGTACAAATCCTGGGCGACAACAGAAAATTAAAACTAAAGCACAAGCTCATTCTAAACAACACTGAGAACAGTTGGGGAGTTGCTGGCAATCACAAGGGAAGAAAGAGACTTGGGCATCATCATCATCATCGATGACCTGAAATCATCCAAGCAGACCACTAAAGCAGTAGGTAAGACTAGAGGGTTGTTGGGTGTATCAGTAGGGGTATCATAAGTCAGAAGAGGGAAGTAATAATCCCTCTTTACAAGACACTGGTTAGGCACCATCTGTAGTACTGCATACAATACTGGACGCCACGTCTTCACAAGGACATTAACAAAATGGAGGCAGTCCAGAGAAGGGCAACCAGAATGGTACAGGGACTGCATCAGAAAACATATGAGGACAGATTAACGGAGCTCAATATGTACACCCTAGAGCAAAGGAGGGAGAGAGGTCATATGATTGAAACATTCAAACATCTTAAGGGCATTAACAAGGTGAAAGAGTCTAACATGTTTCAATATAAGAAAAATAGGACAAGAGGACACAGCATGAGATTAGAGGGGGGTCGATTAAGGGGTAATGTGAGGAAGTTCTTTTTCACAGAAAGGGTGGTGGATGCATGGAACAGCCTACCTCAGGAAGTGGTGGATATGAATACAGTGCAGGGCTTCAAACAGGCATGGGATAAGCACGAGAGAGCAATACAGATAAGTATGAATAGGTAGACCATTGAAAGAGCACAGGCCTATGGCACTTCATAAGGTAGAAAAATTGGGCAGACTGGATGGGCCTTACGGTCCTTATCTGCCATCAACTTCTATGTTTCTGTAGGCCACTTGAACTGTGAAATTGGCTTCCTGCACTGTTAAATGGGAACTATAGATGCAGTCATTGCAGTCAGTGTTCCAGTATTTATAATACATCTTCATTTAGCCATCCAAGGGCTGGGAAACATTTTAAAGTTAGACAATTTATCATCTGTAGTAGCCAAGGTTTGATATACTTGTTAAGCTGTCCATGTGGACTAATCTATGTAGGACAAAGAGAAAACCGAAGAAACAGATAGGCGAAAACAAAACAGCCCTAAGAACACAAAATGAACAAAATGCAATGGCTAAACATTTTAAATCTTTTGGTTGTTGTTTGTCTACAGCATGCCAAAAACTTGCAGGCATTGAAAAAATAGAGACTGGTATTAGAGGAGGTGATATTGTGCAAATACGTATGCAAGGTGAACATTCAGGATATCAGCTCCGGAAACAGTGGTCCCAAATAGACAAAATGAGGACTTTCCCTCATAGTGTTTTTTTTTTCTGTTTTTGTTAATAAAAATGTGTTTATTAAATGTGTGACTATCAAAATCTGATTCCTGCTACCTTCATAATGTGCTTATGATATTTATGCTCTAGAATCTGCTGATTGGCTATAGTACATATGAATACATTGTAATATATTAGCTCTTTGTCTGTATATATAATTTAGGCTGTCTATAAAGTGGACAAAGGATTTGTGTGTTTTAACAGTGGTGGTGTCTGCACTTAAATCTGACACCTTATTTGTGTCATTGTTACACTTTATATCTCTTCATGGCACTGACTTTTTTACTGCAGTTATGTTTTACATGTGTTAATTGCAGGCGGTGTTTGTTTAAGCAGTTCTATCCCACTAAGCCTTTAACAACTGTTGGTATGTAAGCCCCTCTACTCACTATGCACACCACTCTGCGGAAGGCTTCTGCGTGGTGATGTGGAAATGTTAGTGCATGGCTTCTTAAGAGTGTGAGACAGTTTGGAGTCTGTGACGACTGGCGGTTTGTTTTTAAATATATTTATTGTGCTAAGCCGCATGTTTTATGACCACACATCTAGCATTAAGGTTTGATGGTTTGTGTTCCACGTTAGTCTTGTGGACAATACTTTAGCCTGCACCTTCTTGTGTATTTTGATGCCTGTCTTCCTAAAACTGCTATTCATTTCAGGATGGAATGTAGTAAAATAAAATGTTTTTTTATAATATGGTAAGCTGTTTCCATATACTAACTGTGCTGCAGTACTGACCCACTCCTTGCCACCATGCAGGTGTGAGACATTTCTCTACACTACTTGTCCTGGGGTATTAGTTTACTATCTTCGTTTTAAGATGCAGTACTGTGTTAGGGAATGCAATGAAGGTGTTTGTCCCATGGTAAGCTGGGGTGGAGGCTGCAAGGAGCATGGGGAGAGCTAGCCATTAAGATGAGACATCCTAAGTTGGGAGGGTGAGACCATCAGGCCTTGAAAGCACTAAATGAGGTGGTCTCTGAATCACTGCAGCGCAATGCCTGGCTCTTTGTGCTAGCAGTCTGAGAGATCAGGGAGACTGCTTGTATATATAGTGTACAGATGGATATGCGTTTAGTGTTATCAGCTGTTAGTTGTGTAAGGGACTTCTAGTAACTTAGGGAGCCCATGGGAAAGCCCTCTGTATTGCGTCCCTGTAAATATATGTGTCCCCCATCATGGGACCGAGCTTTGTTTACATGTGGCCAATAAATGTTTCATGTGCAGACTCCACTGTGTGTGTGTGTGTGTGTGTGTGTGTGTGTAAATATATATTTGTATAGTGCCTTATTAATTGTTGCCTTTTGGTTTTATTAGTAATTGTGGCCAGGGATCCCTAGGTAGCCCCAGTGACCCAATGCACTTAAGGAATCCTCGTTGGGAGGGATGCACAGAAACCAGTCTCTGGGGACCAGCTATAGGTGCCAGGGTCATCAGTATGTAAGCATCCAGTTTGACGGCTGTAGTAAAGACAGTGATAAGGACATACAGGAGCCCTACTTAAATCTTGTCTAGGAATTTAATGTTTGTGTCATCAAGCAAAAGTGAACATAGCTGCAATCTCAATATCAGACAGCAGAGTGTGCAGTTGGTCAAGTAATCTGTTGAAACCACTGCATCACAGTCACTGAGTTACAGAGGTTAGCAGCTCTTAATAAACAGCAGGGTCTGCAGTAGTGCTTTGACAAAATTGTTTTTTTTGTCCTAGGGGAGCTTAATCATAACAGCACCAGGTAGCTTTTATTTTACATGCTGTGTTACTACATGAAACTGCAGATACAGGCACTTTTTGAAGAGAGAGGTTGTTGTACTTGAGAAAGCTGATGCTGTGCTTTTTCATATTTTTCTGGCACCTTTATTGTTTTCGCAACAGCAGAAGGTACCCCCCAAGGAACCAAGTTAGCAACTTGCAAATGAGTTTTCCGACTTCCAGTTCCAGGATGGATCAGAAAAAAAAACCCACCCCAGCAACGTGCATACATTCTGTGATGACAGGGCGTGCTGAGCTGGCATGATGTCTATAACAGCTTCTTGGGCTGTCATACTACACATTAGTTATGTAGGACTGGATGGACACAGTGGGCAAAACAAGGCCATTTTCTGCTAGCAACTTTTATGTTTCTATGTTTCCTACCCCTCTCCAGACCTGTTCATAACATTGCTCTACCCAGTGGCATCACTAACCCCATTCAAATGCTGTGTCAGCTCAGAATGAGCAGAGAAAAAATGACTTTACAGTTGCAGTGGAGAAAAATGATTAGTAAAGAGCAAATTGGCTGAAGCAGTTTTACATTTTAATTATTTTTAATTGTTCTCCCCACCATTTGCATATGCCTCCCCTCAATACATGAGTCACATGAGTGTACCCTTCCTCCTGCTATATGTGTATGTGTGTGTGTGGGTTTGTGTACCTTCACAGCTGAAGCCAAAGTGACCCTGTGAACAGTGGGTCTGGAGCGTGCAGATATCTGCAGCCCCCCAGCCCCTTCCACAATAGATGAATACCTCACCTCTGCAATGCTCCCAGCTGGTCTCACTGTGGAACTCTGGGCCTTGCACATGAAAGCCAGTCTTCCAGGTAGTAGCAGCACTGGGACAGCTGCTGTTCATGTGTTCCTGACTTGAGGCCACAGCTTAGTATACATTGTATCTGCCATCCACCACTTTCACTGCCCTATCCCATCTGTTAGGCTCTTTCTGCAGAGTTTCCATGCAGCAACACTGACTGTAACAGGCTTCAGCAGCTACGTGCTGCTCTGGGGCTGATACATACCTTGCGGTTCCTGTACCAGTGTGAGAAGCCTGTTCACTAGCACCCTAAGCACCATGCTGCCTTATTTCTTACTGCACACGTTGATGTAACATGGTGATTTGCTGCACAAAAGTCCCAGTGCACGCATTTAGTGTCCCAGTATAACGCTACTATCTTTCTTTTTTTTAGCAAGTGCTATCTTTTCTTTCTTTTTTTTTATAAATATATGTTTATTGGTTTTTCAAAGTCACATATAAGACATACAAGACCACAGTACGGTTTTGGCAGTGTCGATTTCTGTAAGTCCGTACAGTGCAGTTAGTGAACCCCCATCTGGTTGCCTGACGTTATGAGACCTTATTAGGATGCCATCATAAAAAAGCAATTCATACAGAGCCTAGCATGGCTCAACATATTAAACATTACAAGCAACAGTACAGGTTACGTCTGTTCTGATAAATTAAGAGCGATTTTCATGAATGCGTTCAGCTGCATACTTGTGGTCCCAAAGTTGTGAAACTTGGCATAGGCTAGTGTCTTATACATAATCTCTGTGCACATAAGCATGGCCTGTTGTGGGGGTAGTGAGTCTAAGTATTGGCCCCACACTCTTTTGAAGCGCTCTCCCTGGTGCTTCCAGACAAGTGTGAGCCTTTCCACAGGGAGTGTTCTTAGATCAAGTTCCTCCCACAACCCAAGAGTTGGGGTCTCCTTGGAGACCTAGATATTTTGGATGCAGTGCCTGGCTAAGACCTGCAACAGTCTAATATTTCTAGGGTATAATGACCACTCTTCCTCCTCGTCTGTCTCCTCTACCACAAGCAGCATGGCAATGGGCGTAACCAGGGGATATATTATGTAAAACGGAAACTCGGTACCCCGATACTCAGGATACCAAGTTTATGATCCCGACATTTATAGCCCTGAACCGATCAGATGCCCAACAGTGCAATGTTTGGTATCACGCAAGGAATAAAGACAACAATGCAGGGGGGCTTCTCCCCCAAGCCCCCCACACTCCCCGTAACTAGAATATCTAACTCCGAGTTATATATTGGTCACGGGGGGTGAAGTCTGTAAAAGGATGTAACCTGGACCAGAACCTGGGTCCCACAGAGCACACTGGCTGAGCTGCCAGTGGTTCAACCCGCCACACCACTGTAGCAGCTCGGCCAGCAGCCCCATCCAGCTGTCCTTTCACTTACATCAGAAGGGGTAAGGTAGCATTCCATCACATCTGCTACCTTACCCCGTCAGGCGGAATACCGTCGGGTTATTTACCATCAGGATTCCTCATCTATCGGGCAGTGCTCGCTGGGGAACTGGATAGTGGGATAGTGAACTTCAGGATACCAGAAGTGAACCTAACTGGGATTCTACAGTTGTATATTTTCCCAGTTGCCCCGCTACTGTTTTCCAGAATGGGAAGTAGCTCCTCAAATTCCCAGAAGTATTGGAAGTAAGTCTCTACCTCCTGCATGCATTTCCCACATATGGGGAATATCTCAGCACTGAATTTATGTACCACTTGTGGTGGGGGTCAGTACACTCTGTTTATAAACTTGTATCGGGCCTCTCTAAACTTGTTACAGATGATCAGCCCTATATTTGAGGAGCAGATGATATAACAGCCTTTCTCTGGGATGGTACATTTAAGATCTGTTTCCTGCCTTGCCTTCATTTTCAGCAAAGGATCCGTCCCTAGTGCTTTGCTTGTCTTACAACTGTAGAGAGCATCTGCTTGGGCTGCCTTTGCTTACGTAGAAACATAGAATCTGTCAGCAGATAAGGGCCATATAGCTCACCTAGTCTGCCCATTTCCCTACTTGGTTTGGCAATCCCATCTCTTATCTGGACTGCCTTTCCCCTGCTCTGCTCTACAGCAGGGTGCCTTTAGGCTTATCCCATGCACTTTTGAATCCCTGTACTGTTTTCGTTTCCACCACCTCCGCTGGTAGGCTGTTCCATGGATCCACCACCCTCTCTGTGAAAAAAATACTTCTTAGCATTCCCCCTAAGCCTCCCACCCTCCAGCCTCATGTTATGTCCCCTTGTCCTTGTGCACTTCTGTGAAATATGCTCCGCCTCCTGTACCCTGTTTATTCCTCTAAGATATTTGAAAGTCTCTATCATATCCCCTCTCTCCCTTCTCCTACTGATTATGCCCCTTCCTATGCACCCCAGCATTCTGTTTGCCTTCCCCACTGCTTTTTCATATTGTTTGGCTGACTTCAGGTCATTGGATATGATAACCACCAGGTCTCTCTCCTGACTTGTGGTGGCTAGAACCTGCCCCCACATCCTGTATTCCTCTATTTGGTTTCTGTGTCTCAGGTACATTATCTTGCACTTCTTAGCGTTGAAACCCAACTGCCAAACCCTTGACCATTCCTCAAGTAGTCTTAGGTCATTTCTCATTTTATCTAGCCCCTCCTGTGTGTCGACTCTGTTACAGATCTTGGTGTCATCTGCAAACAGGACTATGTTCCCCTCCAGTCCCTCTGTAATGTCACTTATTTATTTATTGTAGTTATCAGAATTACAACCCTTTGAGTCAGGGACTTGTTTCCAAAGGCTCCATGTCAGAGTTACAGACAAGTGAATTACATATGTCAATTACATATGAGCGTTCCTTATAGACATAAATAATACAGGGGTACAGGGTACAAATATAGTAGGAACACAGCAGGATTTTAAGAACCGTTACAAATTGTATACAGGTGGGGTTACAGACCTATACATCGAGGTAGCTAAGGACACTTATCAGTAGCTTATGAAAACATTGAATAGAACTGGACCCATTACCGATCTCTGTGGAACCCCGTTGGGAACCTCCCCCTCTTCTGAGTTTATGCCATTTACTTCCACCCTCTGGGTCCTGCCTTTTAGCCAGTCACCAACTCATTTTACCACTTTGAGCCCACACCCAGATTCCCCAATTTGTTAAGCAACCTTCTATGAGGAACGGTGTCAAAGGCCTTACTGAAATCCAGGTAGGCCATATCCACCGCCCCTCCCTGATCCACCACCCTGGTCACCCAGCCAAAGAAATCGATAAGATTAGTCTGACAGGACCTACCCTCAGTGAATCCATGATGCCTTGGGTCTTTTGCACCATTTGACTCCAGGAAGTTCACTATCCTCTCCTTAAGCAGGGACTCCATCAGCTTCCCATCACTGAGGTCAGGCTTACAGGTCTGTAATTGCCTACCTTCTCCCTACTTCCAGTTTTGTGCAGGGGGACCACCTCTGCCCTCCTCCAGTCCCCAGGTACCTCCCCTGTCTTTAGCGATTGGTTGAAGAGGGTTGTCAGCGGACCTGCTAGGACTTCCCTAAGTTCCTTTAACACTCTAGGGTGAATCCAGTCTGGCCCCATTGCCTTGTCTGTCTTTACTTTTCCTAGTTCCTCCAAGACTCTATCCCCGTGAATGGGCTGGTGTCCACCTCTCCCTCCTGTACATCTTTCCCCGTGAGTTTTGGCCCCTCCCCTGCCTCTTTCTTGGTAAATACTTCCCCTTCCAATGGGTTATTTCTGCCCAGAGTCCCCACATAGTGGCATAGTTGCAAGTACATATACAGTGTGTTGGGGAGCCGCTTGGTCTGTTGTAACTCTGTGAAAGATGTAATACCTGCTGAGGTGACCATATCTCCCAAGCACTGCACCCCTAGTTTGTGCCAACCTTGGCATATGCTACTGCCCATCATTGGCAGGAAACCAGGGTAATCTGCCAGTGGGAACAAGAGGGTTTGCTCTCTGGCCCCTCCCCTCTCTTTGACCAGGCTCTACCATGCTGCCAAGGGGTCTCAGTTATTTAGATTTTTGTATTTTGCTGACCCTCCTGGGACCATGATGATGATCATCGGTTTAAATGGTGCCCCAATGGTGCCCCCTCCATTTCTAAGTCTAATCACTGTGCCCTGTATGATTTGGCAATCCAGTCCTGTATGTATCTTGTCTGGGCTGCGGGTAGTATGATTACATGTCTTGAATTTCATCCCCGATTGTTATCCTTTTGAGTCTCAAGAAGCTGCCCTAGGGCATGTCCCGCCCAATAGAAGCATGTACATGCTGCCTCCAACCTCTTTTTGTCCTCCCTTGAGAGACCTATTGGGAGCATTTGCATGTGGTATATCAGTTTGGGCAGGATGGCCTTTTCGATTAAATTAAGCCCTCTGAGCCATGACAAGGGTAGGGCCTGCCATCTCTCCAGGTTGGCGGTGAGGACCTGCACGAGTGGTCTATAAAAGGTATCTTTTCTTGTGTTTCTTACCTTGGTGTGTATGTATGGACAGACAGACAGTATCTTGCAAGTGTTTTCAGTTTCCTAATTTACACTATGATCTGATGGACATTCAGTGGCCTTTAACATAATATACTAGGGAATTCCAGAGTGAGATGGCTGTGAAGAGGATTAGGGCCTGATAAATGCTACTGTGCAGTACTGAGAGAGGTGAGTGACAACTTTTTTTTTTTTACTCTTAATTTGCTTACAAGTGGGAGCACAAGCATCACCAGACCCCGGAAGTGGCCCTGCATTTCCTTGTTGATCGGGAAATGTCATCAAGCTGTACCACAGAGAGATTCTTGCTTTGTTATTATCTGTAGGAGAAATCCTAAACTTATTCCAGCTGTTGCTCCTATATAATGTATACTGGGCACTGTACTGGAGGGGGCACCTTATAGATGAGGCTTACATTCAAGGTACCTTCTACATAGAGGAGGGTTCATGTCGTATAGCAGAATCTACCATTGTGACCTCTTAAAAGGAAGGTCCCCTCAGCCTTTTATTCTGTTTGCCTATGTCCTTTGTAGGCATGAACAAGGATTGCCTCTGTTGCACCCTCCTAATTTAATCAGGATTTAAACACAAATGAAGGTACTCAAGTCTGGTGTGAAAATCTGCTTGACTCCATTGCAAAGGTCATGACCTGACTCATGTAAGGCACCCTGGAATTTTTTTTATGTTTTGGTGCTAAACCTGAAGTAGTTGTACTGTATTTGTAAGTGCTGTTGCTGTCCTCTGCAGCCCTATGTTCTTGTCTTACGTTGACAATGAAATTGTTTAAGGCATAGTAAGTGTCCTGCTGTTTTCTGTAGTTTAAAGCTTATCTGAGTTAGAGAAAAAAATGCTATTAGTGAATACAGGGACTTCACAAGACATGTAACAGAACTGAGTGATAGTATAACTTCTACTGGCTTGTGCATGTATGCATCATCAACTCCCATGATGCCTTGAATGAGTGGGGTCATGATCTTTGCAAAGCAGAAAAACAGTTTTTCACCCAAGGGCAAAACAGAGTGAAGCAACCTCATTTATATTTACATTAGGATGAGAGTAGGAGGATGCAAGACAGGGAATCATTGTTTATGCCTACAAACTACAGAGGTATACAGACAATAAGTTGAAGGGGACTTTCCCCTTTAATTCTACAAAATGTCACATCCTTACCCCAGAATATGAACATGGTCTCTTTGTGCTTTAAATGTATGCTTCTGTTTAGGAATCTGATTTGGTGTTATTTATAAAGAAAACTGAAAGCATTTTTCCAGTATCCAAGGTACACTTTTTCTGTTTATTACTTTGCTCATTAGAACAGGACTCTGATTTAATCTGATATCGTATGGTGAGTGAACATACGAACATATGAATGTGCCAACAGAAACAGACCTCCTGGTCTATCAATGTCTGCTCGAGTGTGCAGCTAGCTCCCTTAAGTTGCAGCTGCCCCACCCCCCTCCCCTTTTGTCCGCCCTCAACCATTCTCAGCCTCACCCACCCGTACTCTCCCCTGTTCTCTGTCCCATGCTCTTTTAATGCTACTTACAGTTTTGCATGATATCACCCTCTCTGGTAGGGTGTTCCACTTTGACACCACTCTCTCTGTGAAGTAATGCCTCCTCATCTCCCTCCTAAATCTTCCCCTCTCTATTCTTAGCCCATGCCCTCTAGAGTCCCTTCCCTTCCTCAGTTTAAAAACCCTGTTGGCTCCATCCTTGTTGAGTCCCCTCGGATACTTGAAAGTTCTGATCATGTCCCACCTATCCCTCCTCTCCTCCAGGGTATACATATTCAGTTCCCCCAGCCTGTTCTTGTAGTCTCTCCCCTCCATTCCCTGTATCATCCTCATTGCCCTCCGCTGCACTCCCTCTAGTAGCTTGATATCCCGCCTCAGGTATGGCCTCCAGAACTGCACACAGTACTCCAAGTGTGGCCTGACCAGTGACCTGTAGAGAGGCAACATCATCTCCCTCCACCTGGATGAGAACTACCTCGCTACACACCCCAGCATCTTGTTCGCCTGCGCTGCCACTTTCCTCCATTGTGCAGAATTGTTCATGCTCCCTGTTACCATCACCCCTAGGTCCTTCTCCTCCTCAGTGATCCCCAGCTTCACCCCCCCCAACCAGTATTCTCTTCTTGGGTTCTTTGCCCCAAAGTGCATAACCTTACACTTCTTCACATTGAACCCCAACTGCCACCTCTCTGACCACTCTTCCAGTTTGGTTAGGTCCCCCTGCAGTTGCTTCCATCCCTCCTCCTCGTCCACTACTGCACCCATTTTGGTATAGTCTGTGAACAGACTCACCCTGCTCACCACTCTATGCGGTGTCGGAGATGAAGAGCCCAAATAGCACTGGGCCCAGCACTGAGCCCTGTGGCACCCCGCTTGTCACTGGTCTAGGTGTTGAGAATTCCACCACCACCCATTGTAGCCTCCCACGCAGCTAGTTTCTAATCCAGTTTGCCATCTTTTCCCCCACTCCTACACCAGTTAGCTTCCCCCCAAGTTGCCCATGAGGTACTGAATTGAAGACCTTGCTGAACTCCCAAGTAGAGAATGTCCACTGCATGACCCCTATCCAGCTCTCTTGTTACCCAGTCATAATATTGTATTAGGTTAGTTTGACAGGACTTCCCCGATATGAACCCATACTGCCTCACATCCTGGAGGTAATTGTCCTCTAGAAATGACACCAGCCTCTCCTTTAGTATCATCCTTATAAGCTTGCCCACTACGGAAGTGAGACTGACTGGCCAATAATTGCCCAGTTCATCCCTTGGGCTGCTCTTGTGTATCAGCACCACATGGACCATCCTCCAGTTCTGAGGACCACATCCTGTACCAGGGAGGTGCTGAAGAGATCCACCAGTGGTTCTGCCAGCACCTCCGCCAGCTTCCTCAGCACCCTGGAGTGGATACCATCCAGCCGTGGTGCCTTGTCCACTTTTAGTGCCCTCAGTCCCTCTAATACTTGACTTCCCTCAATCATTCCATCCATCACCTGTTCCCCCACCCTCCCAGTCCAAGGTGGTAGTCTAAGCTCATTTCTAATGCAGTCTCGGTGAAACAATAGTAGCGTTGAATGTTTGTTGAACTCCCCATAAATAGCAATTGCTTGGCTACATGAAGCATTATTAGATGGGTCTTATCTTGCATATGCCTCAGGTTTATACTTGTGAAGTTGCAGTGCATGGTAGCAGTGAAGATTTTGACCTATACTTGTTTATTCCTTTGTAGCTTGTCTCTGCTCCCCTGTCTTATTTTGATACCTGTTCCTCCTCATTCTGAGTCAGCTTTGGCACTTTTTCAAAATTTGAAATAATAAAAGGAGCGTGCCTCTGAATGTGGCTCAGTCCAGGTTTTCATCAATTTTCTCAGCTGTTTTTGAACTGCATTGTTTATCATCACTTTTTCTGTGACTAAAATGAAATAGAATGCATTAGACAGTGCTTTCTGACCTTATGTGACAATAGGTACACAGCACTAGCTGACAGTAATGCTGAAAACCTGGTCTGAGCTAAAAGGAGAACAATTTATTGTTTTACATGTAAAAGAAAAGTGCTAAAAGGAGAACTGCACTGATCCTGAAGCTACTTTCCCCAGTAGAATCTGATTTTTAAATACTGGTTCAAATTCTGTTATTGCTCCATCTCTACAGGCTTTGCAATTATCCTAGTGGGTGTTTCTGATTTACACACTGCAGGTAATAGCCATTTTAGAACATTGCGATGTAATTTATGTCACTTGCTCAGATCTTCCATTGTTGCTACAATGCAACTGTGTTCTACTGTAGAACTATTTGGCTCAGAGGGACAAACACTACATAATACAGTTCTAAAATGGCACTTAACACAGAGAGTAGATAAAAAAAAAAAATACTCACGGAGATAACGAAAAAGCCTTTAGAGATGGAACAATGACAGAATTAGAACCAGTATTCAATAAACAGCTTCTAGTAGGCATCATGATGTACTGTACAGGTTCAGCGCAGTTTTCCTTTAAACAGACTCAAAATGAGGAAAGAAGAGTATCATACAAGGCAGGAGATGAGGGCCAATCTAAAATGAAATAAAAAGAAGTATAGGTCACATTTTTCACCATAACATGCAGTCATACCTCTCAACCTTTTGTCACTGAAATGAAGGACATGGACATTTTTGGACACTCAAAATGAGGAACAATGAGGGACACAGACCCTCAGAATGAGGGACACATCTTCAAACATGGAGATTCAAGCTCAGAACACTGTGAAAACCATAGTGTTTACTTGTACAACGTTTATTTTGGATTTAGTATTTTAGAATATTAAGAGTTTCTGCTTTAAAATCTGAATTTACAGCACATTCTCTGTGGGGGCAGCACCTTTTCCATGAGGGACGGATGAGGGACAGAGCAATTTTAAGGGGCAAAATGAGGGATGTCCCTCGTAATGAGGGACACTTGAGAGGTATGCATGCAGTGTGGCTTTAAATGGCTTTGGTGAGAAAATGGAGTCTTCCTCGCCTTGCTCAGTACAATAGGAAATGGCATCAGGACTGGAAGAACAGGGCACCCACAATCGAGTAACTACAGCAGAGGAACCAGTCGCAACAGCAAACAGTCTCTGGCCTGAAGCTCCACCCAAACTGGATATTTCAACTATTTTGTTTCAGATTTACTAATAAGCCCAACCCATTAGCATTAGCAAGAACCTGGGCTGATTTTGCAGATGAGCCCAGAGGGAATCTTTCCATGGTAACTTAACTGGTCACAGTGTGATCTCTGTTGTTTGTTGACTACATCACAGGGGCTGGCAAGATTGTCACCACCTCCTTTCTAACACCCATCACTCTACTTTCCCCAGTTCATTGCCTTCCAAACAAGTTATAGGAGACTTCCCTGAAAGGGTTGTGAACAGCAAGGGCATCAAATAACACAAAACTACATTAAATAGGGACTGTTAAACTACTAGAAAGTTAAAACATTCTGTAGTATGTAAACCAGAACTTAAATGTTCCTAGATTTGCCTCCCTATTAATGCTAGTTATTGAAATATATTTAAATGAAAGATACTGTATCTGCTGTGCAACCCACCTACTTCAATTACTTGGGTTTATAGGCTCTCTCATCCCTGTGTTTCTGGTACTATAGCCTGTTGCCATGCAAATGACTTGTTAAGTCACACATATAGAATTGTGACTTCACTGCATGCTCAAGTAGCAAGAGAAACAATGTTGTGAATTAAAAGCTTGTATTTAAAGTTGTTTGCGAACTAGGTAAAATGAGGTGCTTCAGGTGAAATGGCTGTGGATGCCTCAAGGAAAATTTTGAAAAACAAAATATTTAGACGCACACATTCCATGTTTGTGTGTTTCTCATCTTCTTGTGTTTTACTGCTATGAAGAACATTAACAATAAAACAGGGTCTTTATGTCTTAGACTTCACTTGCTTGTGCTGCTTATCTGTACCTGAAGTCACGATAATCTTCTTGTGATATCATAACTATTTTTCATTGCAGCAGATTGTGATTTGCTGGAACTTCCTACCAAACTCTACTCTATCCTGCTCTTCTCTCCCTCTTTTCCAGTCATCCCTTTTACGCCACCTCTCTGCCTCTTCACAGTGTTCCTGTTTCCGCTGACTCATGACTCTACACATAGTCTTCTGGTAGGGTTTTTTTCACACTGTATGAACTTTGATGTACATGTAGCTGCAATTTGTAAGTGTATCTGTAAATAATGTTATTGAATCTGTAAATGTAAATGTATCGAGTGTATCTTTAAATGATGTTATTGTATTTGTAAATGTTGTAAATGTATTAAGTGTATCTGTAAATGATATTGTATCTGTAAATGTTGTAAATGTATCAAGTATATCTATAAATGATGTTATTGTATTTGTAAATGTTTCCATTGTAACTACCATGTATAGCGCAGTGGTTTAAGGCTGTGAGCTGCAAATCTGGAGACCTGGGTTTGAGTTCCACAGCCCCCACTTGGATACTGTGTGACCCTGAGCAAGTCACTTATTTCCCTGTGTTCCCAGGTTGCACCTGTAAACAAGCTTTCAGCTTAGTGTGTCTCACCTGTTTAAACAATTGCAAAAATGTCATTGTCATTGTACTGCCCTCTCCGGATCACCCCTGAAAATGGGACTGTGCTATCTCAGTGGGCTCACCCAGGTTACCAAAATTCAATAAATAAATAATTTCATGAGGAGAAGATTTTTTTACCAGTGTTAAAAAGGCTGATGGAGACTCTGGGTGGCCAGTTTGAATCAGGCTATGCTATGGATGGCTCAGACTTCAAAAGGAGCTATTGGGAAGAATGTTAAAGGCCCTCAGAAGTTGCACAGTGCCTAAGAGTGGGCCGGAATTTTAAAGCCCTGGCACAAGCTGCGACAATAGCAGCTTGCGCTGAGTGCGGTGCGCCCGGGACCCTGCACCCAAATTTCTGTTTAACAGGGTCACGGTGCCTAAGTCCAGCAGCTTGCGGCATCGGGGGTGCTGCGCTTGACGTATTACGCACCCACCTGGAATGCTGCAATGACTGCGGGATGTCCGCAGCACCCAAGGACAGAGGCTGGCAACTGGGCACTGCCCCCTCAACACCACCATGCCAACGGCACCAGCACCGCAACACTCCCCAGTACCCTGGTGGGCTAGTGCCCCTACCCATCTCAGCACTCCCACCCTCGATGATCAGAGCCGGCACAGCCCTCACATGCCACACTACCAGCCACCGAATGGGCGGTCCATGCGCATACTGTATACTGTATACGAGTACTACGCACAGGCTGCTCATTCGTGGCCAGTGCTGGTGGTGTGTGGAGGGCCAGCCGGCCACTGATTGGGCACGGGAGGGGGTAGGAGCGCTGAGATGGGTACGGGGGTTGTCAGGACACACGGACGTGGGTGTTGGGGACTGTGATGGTGGCGAGGGGGGGACCACCAGGGATCACCCACTGGGCATGGATGGGGCAGGCCACACTGTGGCACCTACAGGATTACCCCCCCAGGAGCCGTCTAAGTCCCCTTAGACCTGCCCCTTACTGGTCTAAGGGTACTTGGCACTTGGTTCCTGGGGGGATTCTTTCAAATTTGGGATTTGAGGGCTGCGGCAGTCTGCGTCTGCCGCAAGCCCCCAGCGCCATGCTGCAGCCACTTTTGTGGTGCAAGGGTGGCGCTAGCACACTTTGGTGCAGGCAGCATGCTGGGTGATGCAGGCTGCCTTTCAAATTTCCACTTGGCACAAGGTGCCCTTGTATCAGACCTGTTTGACCCAAGCACCTCCCCTCTCCAAGGCCCTTGAGCACATTGTTGCTGACCAACTTACTGACTACCTGGTCAAGTACAACATCCTATGTACACAGCAACACGGGTTCAGGCAAGGGCACAGCACATCAACCGCCCTCCTGGAATTCACTGGAGTCATTCACAACTCATTGGACAAAGGTTACCTAACTGGAGCTGTATTTATCGACCTGACTAAGGCATTTGACACTGTTTACCATGGCTTGCTTGCCAAACAGTTACTAAATATCGGGCTCTCACAGGAGTCTACTGCTTGGTTTAATGGTTACCTGGACCAGCGCTCACAAAGGGTAAAAATCTCAGGAGTACTGTCTGACTCCAAACCTGTCCACTCTGGTGTCCCACAGGGATCCATACTGGGCCCACTTCTTTTCAGCATGTTCCTGAACTCCCTTCCTCAATCCTGCACAGAACAAATTATCCTCTATGCTGACGACGCTGTGCTTTTCACCACCCATAAGGACCCACAACCCTTACTCCACAGCCTGCAGCTTTCTTTCACCACTGTCGAGAACTGGTTTTCAAAACATAAATTGGTTCTTAACCACAAAAAAACGAAATCTATGCTTTTCTCCAGCTCGCAAAACAAACATAGGCGATATCCCCTTGATATCAATACAAGCGCTGGAAATACCCTCGAACAAGTGTCATCTTTTAAATACCTTGGAATCTCGCTCGACCCTTGCCTATCTTTTGGGGTCCACATTGATAGTGTGGCCAGAGTTGTGAACTCATGCATTGAAATTCCCTACCGAAACAGACAGCACCTTACCCAGGCAGCACTGAAGATTGCTATTCAAAGCTTGGTCGTCTCTGTCATAGACTACGGCCTAATAATCTATGGCTCTGCCTCTACTACCGCCCTCAGGTGCGTAACGACCTCCCTAAACAAGGCCTGTAGGCTGCATACTGGAGCCCACCGACTCACACATACATGTGAGCTTTATGCTCCAACGGGATGGCTTCAACTTACCAACTGCATAAAGTACCTTACCTGCCTGATGGCGAAAAAAAATACCTTGGGCCTTACTCCACCTAGTATCCAAGCCCTCTCGTGCCCAAACACTAATCCTCAAAATACCAGAGGGTATGAATGTCAGCTACTACATGTCCCCCGATGTTGCACCACTCTGGGATAAAGATCCTTTGCACACCGTGCTCCAAGCTGGATGAATGCCGTCAGCACTCACATCACCACCTTCACCACACTGGGATTATTCAAATCAAGCCTCCATCTTCATCGCACAGCCTCCAGCTCTTGTGACTGCCTCCCCTAACTTCCCCCCCTCCCCATTCAAGCTTAACCACCCCCCTCTGATTTCTTGACAAAACCGTGAGTTGCTCTAGTCTCTTTTTGGCTGCCACTCCCCTATCCTCTCTCCCTTCACCTAGATTCCCTCTAGGTTTATGATATGACCCCTATATGTGTTACTCCTGTATATTATTACTGTGATGCCGTACCTGAACTGATGAATATTATTTTATGCCCGTTCCTTAAATGCTGTATGCTCTTGTTTAACATGTTTTGTACTCTCCTGACGTGGAACCTTTGTAAAAGAGCCATGGCTCAAAGGTATTTTAATCCTAGATTTTAATAAACAAATAAAATAAACAAAAATGAGCAACCAAAATTGCCACTCCTTGTTTGCCCGGAGCTGTTCCAGCCCCCAAAACATGACCAACCTGCTGTCAGCAAAGCAAAAGAAGCTGAGAGACCGGTAGATGGGTCTTCTGCAACATAGCAATATCTATCTGCAGCTGTTTTAAGTGGGACAATATTTTGTAACACTTGACTGAATATTGAGACCCCTTAACAGTCCGCGTACAAAACCTATAGCTTAGAGCCATATTTGAAAAAAGTAAACCTTAAAGGCATAAAAGAAGGCAAATACAAACATCCCCCAAGTAAATAACTGAAGTCCCGTAAACCCCTAGCACAATCCACCCGAACCCCCCCACCGACAACAACCAAAAACCCAAAGAGAAACTACAGTTAGAAAAAAACAAAAAACACCAAGCTCCCTCAACATCCCATCCACCATCCCCCCCATCAGAATAGCATTTTTTCACACCTGGGCAATCGCAAAGTGCAATACAAAATTTAGCGTTGCCTTTGCAATTTTTGTGAATCTGGACCCAAGTCTCTCCGTCTGTCTGATATCGGTCTCCACCATGGTTCCTCTGTCATTTATCCAGTTACCACCATCTAAAACTTGATATAACAAATCACTGTATTTGGATTCCCATGTCAGTTCTATCGTCAGTTCTGCCTTCTAGCATCTCCTCACCATTGTGACAGTTTCTCTCCTATATGGTCTTCCAGTTCACACCCTGCATCAGCACCAGCTTGCACAAAGCACTACACCGTGTGTCTTAACTGCTTCCAGGAAGTTTGATCATGTGTCCCCTCTACTGGCTTCTCTTCACCGGCTCCCAAAAGAACACAGAATTAATTACAAAATACTCTTGCTCAAATTCAACATACATATCGGAACTACTTTACCATCATCTTCCAATCCATCGACTTTGCTGTTGTGATGGACTCCTCTTCAACGTTCCAGCTACCAGGCTAGTGACATTTGGTGACAGCCTTTTCCGTGTGGTCCTTGTCTCTGGAGTGGACTTCCACTGGCAATCCATGCATGTACTGACCCTGAGTCATTCAAAGGCAAACAAAAGACTTACTTTTTTCGACATGCTTTTCACACACCCTAATTTTTTGATTGCATTTCCACATTGTACAGCTCCCTGAAAATTATAAAGGCACTTTACAAATGCAGTTTAATATTATCATTATCTGTTCTTTAATACACCAGGACAATTGGAATGTAAGTTGTAAGCTCATCTTACATGTATTAGAGAGCATGCCACCCCAATGTTTTTTTTATCACTAGAATGCTTTCTTAGCATACTGAGACATTTTAAAATTTATGTGAGAAGAACTCTCTGGCTGTTGAGAATTCTTGATAACCTTTGCCCTTCTGAGGCTCCTCAGTTAAAAGCATACTGGTGTTAATTAGCTTCTCTGACATAATCTTCTGTTATGTTTTAAATGTATATGTTAAACCAATGAGAATTATTTCTGTTTTTTCAATATAATCTGGTGTTAATAGTATGGGATTTTCAAAATAACTGCCATAAAGCTTCTGAAGAAGGACCTGGTTGGTTCAAAAGCTAGGGGACTTTGTTCTTTTCTGTAACATCCATGTTGGTCCAATAAAAGATATCAAATCATTTGTTTCTGGATCCATTTTAATTACTGACATTTCAGAACTAATTCCTTTTTCTGAGTGCCAGTAGTCGGTTGGATTTCTATGGGGTAATGGTGAGCTGTCTTCACCTGTATGGGAACTCTTTGACACATGTGTCATAACATTTAATTGGCATTTCATATTGTCTTTATTATCTGTGTTGCCATTTCTTATTGTAGCTTTCAGAGCTCTATCAGGCATTTCAGTTCGGCTTTTCCACCTTTTTGTTCCTTGTTCATGTTGACAGTTTGAACGTTATCATGGCCTACACCTCCATTAGTATGTTTCTAGATTTTATTTAATTTTTTATCATACAGGAAGGTTTCAATTTGTCAACACACAGATCAAATTTCCTATTCCAGCTAGGAGTAGTAGTAATGAGTACAGATGAATCTTTTGGTCAGAATAATGAAACAACTGTTGCAGCCATTGTAATAAAGCACACACACACACACACACACACACAACTAGTAATAACAGGCATCATTTCAGGCCTAAATATGTTTGCTACTAGCCAGCTAGTCTTCCCATGCAGACGCCTAGTTCAGTGGCGAATTTGTAATCTACTGTAACACGAATCTTGTCTGTTTAATCTCTGGCCTGCGAAGTGACAGCAATTACTTGCACATGGCAGGTGGTAAACTATTAGTCTGTTCTCTCATGAGTGAATGCATTCCATGTGTTTAATTTGATTTTTGTCTCACGTAACATTTTACCTTTAAGAACTAAAGCCCTTGACTGACAGAGGCAGTGGCTTTTTTATGCAGCACACAGTGACAGCTGATGGTGGGGCATTAGGGCCCTCTCAAGCAGAACTGCTCCCATTTTGTACCAGTTGTAAAAAAAATATTTGGAAAATAGGGCTCAATAGAATAAAATACAAAACAATACAATTCAAATAAAACATGTTTAAAATATTTTTATTGCATTTTTCATATAAAAGCTGAAAAGATAATTGGTAATTTTAGATCAGAGGAAGGGGAAGGGGCCTGATGCACTGTCAAAGTTTGCTTTTAGTTACTGATAGATTTAATTATTAATAATTACTGGTCATCACTTTTAAAACACACATAACTGTGCTGTAATTATCTGCTACAACTGTCCATGTGTAATTGAGTGCTGTCGATCAAATTGGTGGCTTTCAAAGCACATGGCATAAACTCAGCAGGAGGCGGGCAACGCCAGTGCTCTCTCTTTTTCACGCACTCACACACTCACATGCTCTCACTGGGCAGGCAGGTGGCCGCAGACCCCACGCCCTTCTGTGCAAAACTAGGCACTATTCTTCCAACCAATTTTAAGCCTCCCTAACTGGATGCACCCTAAGCAACTGGTTACAGTTTTATTCAGTCAGAAGGACCAGCAATTATAAAAAATAAAACATGGGTGGGAGGGTGTTATCCGGAATGTAATACTTACCCTCTCTATGTGATGCTTTTATAAACCCGTTGAGCTTCAATTGGGGGGTTTCTATAGCATCACTTTTCTCAGGTGTGTACAAAATTCTAGTTACTACACCCACCCATGTATTATTTTTTTTTTATATATAATTGTTGACCAGGAAATGCCATCTTAGCTGTGACAGATCATTGCCAGGTGCATCGTGGGGGTGGTGTACATGGTTAGGACACCCAGCAAAGAAGACTGAAATCTCATCTGTCAAAGTTTCATTGTTACTTCATTGGTGACACTCTCACTTCTGACCTAGAAGGTTAGGGATTCAATTGCTACCAGTATAGTGCCCTTAAGAGGAGGGTAAAGTATGCTTTCTTTAGTGCACCTCTCCTGGTTGCCCAGGTTCAAAGGCCTCAGGGCAGTTTTGAAAACTGTAAAGGATTGCCCCTGCATCCTGGCTAATATTCCTGCTCTTAATCACACCTGTTCTAACGTAGCTGTCCATGAATAGAGGTGGGATGTTATTGCACTTATGAATGCTGTATCATGTGCCTGCATTTAGTTCCAGCACTATTAACGTTGTGTAATAATGGTTATAATATTTTTACATAGAGATATGGCAGCTGTCAAAATCTGTAATACCATTGGTCTTACATCAAGAAGTCGTAATACTATCCTCAGATCGATGGTATTATGACATTGACTCTTACTACAACTTTTGCTTCTCCTAAAGATTCAAACCGCTGATCAGACTGCTGTCACTGTAACTCATGCAATCATGAGCTGAATAAGACTGATGAAGTCAGAGAGAAGCAGAGTCTGGTCTACGTGAACAACCCAAAGTAGACAAGACCCAGAGTTAAAGGAGAACTTAAGAAAAATTAAGCACCATAGAGAAACAGGGATATGGAGGGTTGCCATAGTGATAGTGGTGGTGGGTGCATGCTTGCTTCATGGATAACATACTTGTAGCAGGAGGGCATGGCAATAGCGACTGTCGTAAATTTAGATAAGCAGCGAGACAGCGGTGAGCAGCAGGCAGGTGCTTTGCTCTCGAGGTTTATGATGTCATTGTAATCCCTCGATGGAGTTACAGCTTCATAACAGATATGGAGCCATATGTTATTCTATTTATCTTTGTAAAGCAGTTTGATATACAGTATGTATGTATGTATGTATGAAAACTGCTTTATGGAATGAAAATCTTTTATATTCATATGCTCAGCATTCATGCTACAACAATATATACTTGCGTACAAGTCCAGTTTGTGGTGCTAAACATAGGTACCCAAGACTGGGGGAGGGGTCAACCTATATTCCAGGTAAACCTATCGGCAGAGTTTACCATGGTTATCCATTTTTGCAACTGTGTAAACTGATTTTGTGTCCCGTTCTAGCCAGCAAAAAAACAGATCATGTGCCTGATGTTGATGGCAGAACAGATTTTTGCCAACCAAATTGGACAGCAGAATTATGTCTGTAATTTTGAAAAAAATATGATAAGAGGAGGAGGGTTAACTTACATGCAAGGCTGACTTGTATGCAGGCATATATGGGCAAATGAGGCTGTGCATCACAAAGGATGGATTCTAGTTACAAACGTAAAGGTAAACTTATAAATGTTATTCTGACATGCAGCACAGCACATTTTAACCATTGACTACATCATAGAAATGAATACAGTAGATGTGCACAATAAAAATAAACTATTACGAGCCACAGAAAGTTGGATCAGTGATCACAGCACTGGCAGGACATGTTTTGCGGCATGTACCAGGATCGCTCCAAATGTTTAGATCATTCTTCATCTTCGTGACAGGTTTACTTCAAAGATTTTAGCCTGTTGTATCACTGCGACAGGCTGAGAACTATGTGAAAAGTAATCATTACAACTTTTGTCAAAGAAATAAAAATGTTCCAACTTTTTAATTATAATATGTAGATGCATTTTAAAATGAAATGCTAGCAGGGAATTCATTCACTGCTCCCGTTGTCATAAATTATTAGTTAATTACAAATAATCAGTGTTTCAATAGCCAGTCCTTGCTGAGAATTGCTTCATGTGTGATAATGGTGACCTCGTATGGTTACAAGTAGGGAGGCACCAAACCAGTTATAAAAGAGAAGATGACCTCATATGGTTCTAAGTAGGGAAGAGCCAAAGCAGTGAAAAAGGAGAAATATGTCCTCACATGGGTTGATGATCTAATATGATTATACAAGTAGGGAGGAGCCAAAGCAGCAAAAAGGAAAAAACTAACTAGACTCTAGCTAGTTCTAAAATTTAGAACAGAAAAGAATCTCCTCACAAGAAAAAAAAAAAGAGTCTGATAGATGTAAACTACAAACTCGTACATAGCATGCAATTACCATATCAGTAATGTGTTAATGGATGTAAAGTGCTAGGTTAAACAAAACAGTGACCTTATAGAACCTAGATTTAGATGATACAGTTTGGTTGACAGATCTTTAAGGCTTGTATTGACTCCCTTCTTGTGGATTTTGTGCCCCTTAAATCATCATTAAGATGCCTCTGATATCTAACTCACAATTTATTTGCAGAAAGGCATGTGTCTACTACAGGATCTTGGGGCAAAGAGCATTTCTTTTTTTTTTTTTTTTTACAGCTAAACAGTAGAACAACTTGCCGAACCATTCATGAGCAGTGTCTAGTTATATATTGTTTAAGGAAAGTTTGAAAAAGTATCGGACTGAGAGATATGTCTGTAGTTGTTTTTTTTAAGTTAACATCATGTTTTGATGTATCTTTTTCTGACGTGTGATATGCACGTGCATATTGCATTTTCAACTGTTTATACCATCCTTGTTGCCTAATGCACTGGGTCACTCCTACAAACAGGCCTTTGGCTCCATGTGGCTTACCTGCTAAACAAATGAAATAAAGTAACATCCATACATGACTTAGCTTAGATTCCCATCCCTCAGCTCAGTCAGCGACAATGGGGCCGAATGAACTCTCTCCACCTGCTTTCTGTCTTGCGCCAACTCCATGGCTTTGTTCATCTTTAATTCGTTCTGGTGCAAGTCGCTCTTGATGGCATCTGTCCAACGTATTCATGCTCTTCCGCTAGGCTTTATTGCATGTACGTCTGCATGCATTGCCATGAGTGGTATTCTATCTGTGTCCATTCTTGATACTGTACATGCCCGAACCATCGCAGTCGTCATTCTTGAATCTTCTGCAGCAGAGCAGTTTCCTGTCCAAGCTGCTTCCTTATTGACTCGTTCTTTATTTTTTGCATTCTTGAGACACCCAGTATTCTGCTTAGCTGACTCATTTCTGAATCGATAAATAAATAATCAGTAAACTTTATTAGGACTCAGATAGGAATCAGAACAATTTCATTCATTCCAAGTAATTCATATTCCTTACTTGCAGGGTTTGAATAACGTGATTGTTTATATTTAATTTTCTGAAGCAGTAGATTGGAAAGCTTTATCACAGATTTATAGGTGTGGGAGGATTCCTTTCTGCTTCTAAGAGTGTAGCTTCCCATGGCCTTTGGGTGCCAGAGTTGATTAGCATCACTTCATGACTCTCACTATGAACACACGAGGAACCACCCATAAGTATGAGTCTCCCTCCTGCACCCATCAAGGTATACATCCAATCCAAAATATGCATATCTGTGTATTAGCATGCAGTCTTAACAATTTGTACAGATACTGTGTTACAACTAAACCAGAAATGAGCTCATGCAATTTGACGTGGCTTGAAAGGCTGGCTGCAGGCTTGAAGCCACCAGAGTGTGTTAAAGAAGTGGATGTTAGTAACATGAGTCAGGTGTGCATTCTCAAGCTTGATTGAGCTCAGGGACCAATTTAAGTCACCACATCGTTTTGTGAATAGTGTTTCTATACACTGCAGCACCTGGATGATGAAAGCACACAGTGAGGGAGTCTGCTGCGCACTGATGCACTTGCATTGCCTTTCATCTCCAGCAGCATAGCCTGCTGAGACTGAAATGCAATAATAGAGATTGTGTATAATTTGCAGTTTATTTACAAAGCATATCTCCAACTGAGAGTCAGTGTCTTGTTCTTGGTGGGGTCCTGTTTTTCGTTGTTTCTGCAGCTGGGAAGACAGGAGCACTGAGGAGTTTAATTACTTGGTCAGGGCTTGGCTCTGATGGGATTTGAACCTGAGTCTGCCATTTTCCAAACCAGTGCTCTAGCCACTATGCCTCAGTGCTGACAACTGAGATGAGTTCCTCTGTCTTCCGCTTACATTTTAGTAATCAAGCTGCCACAAAACTGCTGCAAAAGGGTTGAAGTCTGAGACCACATAATCAATAAGACACGGCGGCATATGCATTGAACAGATCTGACCACACACCCTGGGGCATAGTGTGGCCTCGTGCCTTCAGCCCCTGGAAGTGCAGTCAAATCTGTTCAATGCACAGCTCTGGAGTGTCTTATTATGCATATAAACTGGGCTACTTGTTTTACTCTTTAATGTTAGAAAAACCATATATATATATATATATATATATATATATATATATATAGACTTCAATACCTGGTTGATGGTGGGCTCTCGAGTTTTGGGAATGATCTCCTGGGGAGCATGGGGGCCCTGGGCCTGTCACAGAATGTAACAACAGCTACGCACTTGGGTGGCCTCATACTGGATTTGGTCTTCTCTTTAGGGTTAGATGTGACTGGCCTCAGTGTTGATCCTGTATTTTGGTCAGATCATAGCACCATGAGGTTCATGTTTAGGGACACCCCCTAGATGGTCCTGCCCCTATGGAGATGGTCTTGTACCACCCGTTAAGAGGGGTTTCCTCTGTGGGACTATCAGTGGTGCAAGACCTGTTGAGTGTTGGAGTGGCCTGTGCGGTTGGAATGGAGGAAGCAGTGGCAGCCTATAATGGGGCTGTTACTGTGGCCTTTGATTCCATTGCACCCATTCGTGTCCATCCTGTCTACTTGCCTGAGACCTCCTTGGTATCATGAGGATATCTGGGGTTTAAAGACAAAGAGATGGAGGCTAGAGAGGTACTGCAGGAGATCTGGCCTGCTGGAGGACAAATTGTCCCTGAAGTTGAACAGATTTGACTGCATTTCCAGGGGCTGAAGGCACAAGGCCACACTACGCCCCAGGGTATGTGGTCAGATCTGTTCAATGCACATGCCACCGTGTCTTATTGATTATGTGGTCTCAGACTGAGTGACCGATTGTGTAACGCTTGTAGACGTCCAGTGCAGGGACAGCTTGTTCAATGGTTTTCCTGATGATGCTGCAGTATTGTTCTGCCCGTGCTTTACAGAGCTCTATAAATCACACATGTGGTTTACGGAGCTCCATAAATCACATATGTGGTTTATGGAACTGTTGGGCACTGGCTGGCAGTGGTTTATAACCACTAACCAGTACATATAATATTACAAGGGGCTGGCGCGGGGAACCAGCAACAGGAGGGGGGATTACGAATGCCGACACGGGGATTGGGTAGCCTGATGTCAGCAAATAAAATATAACAAGGGGCTGACGTGGGGGAACCGGCAATGGAGGGTGGAGGGTGGGATATTGCACAGAGGGATGTTGCGGTAGGGGTTCTATGTCTATGAGAGATGAGGGCACTGACAGCAGAGAGTGGAAGGTGGGACTGCACACAGTGGGAGGGAGCGGGAGGGCTGTTTGGTAATACAAATATGCCTCGGTCCCCCTTGAAGGCACTGAAAGAATAAAAATATCCTTTATTTTGGCAAACACCAACAGGTGTTTACATAGACGGGGTCGAGGAATATGATCCTGCCCTTAGTTCGAAAAAATAATGGCCAGAAAAGGTTTTTACCTTTTCAAAGAGGCCACATTTAAGAAATGTCTCAAATTTGTGAAAGTTTGCAAACGGACTTTTGCAAATTTGCCACACTTCTAACGGCCAAAGTGCAAAAACATATTTCCGACCATTATTTTTAATATCTAATGGCAGGATCATGTTCCTCGTCCCCCGATTAGGTAAACACAACTGCTGGTGTTTACCATGGGGCATTATGTTTGGAATTACAGCATTTTTTCTGCATCGCTAAGTTAAACAAGATGGCAGCCGCATGACACTACAGAGGCCATATGCAACAGTAAAATGTAGTGGCGGCAGCTTTCGAGAGGCACATATTTTTTTTCCCATTTACTATAATGGGAAAATTCATATTCGAGTAACTTTTGAACAGATTAATATTTTTTCACCAAATCTTCAAAAGGCACATCAGTGACCCAGACTGCATCTTCCCTGAGAGTTTCAGACCAGACGGTCAAACCATTTGGGCTGTAGCCCTGAGCAAAGAAATGGGCAGACCCCCACCATTTTTGTGCATTTTGTTTTCACTCCGCAGCTCCGCAGCCGCACAACCAACCATAACGCAACTTGCCATTTCCAGAGATCTAGGGTACCAGACCATGTATGCAAAATTTCAGGCAAATCTGTCATATGGTTGCAAAGTTATTAAAGTGCATAATTTTGGGTTTAACATAGAAGTGGCTGGGCAACTCTAACTATAGCTGCACTACCGTGCAGCTAATATATATATATATGTATAGGGTAGTATTATTATTATCAGAATTTGTAATAAAATAGTCTTTCTACTAGGTAGAAAATCAGGCCATTTTCTTTGCTATAGTAGTTGTGTCCTTTAGTATCTAGATTGTTTCCAGCCAGGAGCCCCCAGCCCCCCCCAACCCAGTGTGTGTCAGGCTGGAGGAGACACTGCCATTTTTGTGAGCCTGGGATGGGAGAGTGAGAAGCTGTTGATGGCGATGGATTGTGAAACTGTGAAACTGTTGTTTTAAAGTGAAGCACGAGTGCTGTGAGCAGGTATTGGACCAAGTGACCCCTCCCCGTTCCTTGACGGAGCAATCGGCCTTGCAGAATACAAATAAAAAAGTGTAATAATATCTTAAAATTGATTTTTTAAACTAGTTCAGCTTGGTACAGAATAGACTAAAGCTGAGATTTATATATCATGTTTCATTCACACCAAGGCCTGTTACATAAATGCAAAAAGAGGCTTGCAAAATGGTCACGGTCACAGCAACCACTTTGCGTTGCAGTTCTCCACTGTGGCTACACAATGGTGTTACAAGTCTGTCCCTGCACAGTTTCCCTGGGCAGTTGCAATGGGCATTGTAATTGCACAGGGGCTTGCATGCAAATAATGTGATGTGTTATGCATGGCTGCATTTCCCCCTTCCCCTGTACAGCCTGGTCACATGCCACAGCTTTACACAGTCTGAAGACCTGTTTGAAGCAGTGCTTGCAGGTGAAGCAGATATGCAACTGGACCCTGGATTCGGGGGGTGGGGGAGAGAGAGATTACTGAGGGACCAGACAGATTTAAAAAGGGCATGGGGAAAAGGGTTAGGGTGGGGGAAACATTGGAACCAATGACAACTGCTGGGCTGGGGCTAAGGAAGGAGACCATTGAGTGCTCAAAGATCATAAAGAAATTACATTTGTCATTACCTCTAAAGCATAGAAACATAGAATTTGATGGCAGATACGGACCACTTGGCCCACCCAGTCTGCCCATTTTCCCACCTAACGGATAAGCTGCAGATCCTAGTTAACCAACAGCCTACTTCCTCCTACCCCGAATTGTCTAATGTCTGTCTCATGCGTTCTTGAATTCCCCACTGTTTTGACTCCATTACCTCCTCAGAAAGGCAGTTCCATGCATCTACAACCCTCTCTGTGAAAAATACTTCCTCATATTACCTCTGAGATGTCCCCCCCTCTATCTTCAAATTGTGCCCCCTTGTTCTTGCACATCTCTTTTTCTGAAAGATGATACCCTCTTGGGCTTTGTTGATTCCCTTGAGGTACTTGAACGTTTCTATCATGTCCCCCCTCTCCCTCCTTTCCACAAGGCTAGACATATTAAGCTCCTTTAGTCTTTCTTGTTATGTCTTCTGGTGCAGACCCTGCACCATTTTGGTTGCCCTCCTCTGGACAGCCTCCACCCTGTCTATGTCTTTGTGGAGATGGGGTCTCCAGAACTGCATGCAGTACTCCAGATGTGGTCTCACCAACTGTCTGTACAGAGGGATAACAACTTCCTGTTTTCTACTGGTGATGCCTCTCCCTATGCATCCCAGTATTCCCCCAGCCCTCTTTATTGCCTTCTCACATTGCTTTCCCACCTTTATGTCATCTGATATGACTACCCCCAGGTCTCTTTCCATTTTTGTTGTTGTCAGTATCTCACCTCCTGTTGTGTACTCTTCTTTTGGGTTTTTGTTTCCCAAGTGCATTACTTTGCACTTCTTTGCATTGAATCTAAGCTGCCATACATTTAACCATTCCTCCAACCTTGCCAAGTCCATTCTCATCCTCTCCACCCCACCTTGTGCATTAATTCTGTTGCAGATCTTTGTGTTGTCTGCAAAGAAACATACTTTTCCTTCCAGTTCCTCTGCAATGTCACTTATAAAGACATTAAAAGGATCGGACCCAGTACTGAACCCTGCGGTACCCCACTAGTAACCCTCCTTTCTTCACTGTGGACTCCATTTACTATTACCCTCTGTGTCCTGTTGTCTAGCCAGTGTTTTACCCAGGCTACGACCCTGGTACCTACTCCCAGGCTGGCTAATTTGTTTATTAATCTTTTGTGCGGGACTGTGTCAAATGCCTTGCTAAAGTCTAAGTAGGCCATGTCCACAGCCCCTCCCTGATCTACTACTTTGGTCAGCCAGTCAAAGAAATCAATTAGATTTGTCTGACATGACTTTCCTGCTGTGAATCCATGCTGCCTTGGGTCTTGTACCCCACTAGCCCATAGGTACTCATTAATTCTTTCCTTCAGAAGTGATTCCATCATTTTTCCTACCACTGAAGTCAAACTGACAGGTCTGTAGTTTCCTGCCTCTGTCTTGCTCCCACTTTTGTGAAGGCGAATCACATCCGCTCTCCTCAGTCCTCAGGTACCACCCCATCCTCCTATGATTTGTTAAAAAGGGTAGTCAGGCCTGAAGGGTTGCAGGACTGAAATGTGGGTGGCACATTTCGTAATTTTTTTTCTTAATAATTGGTCTCCTCTCATATGCTGGTTATGTTTGCAAGGTCTTGTTCTCAGCCCACCAGCATTTCTGGGTTTTTTTTCATTTTCTTTTTTAGTAGTTATAAGAGATACAATCTTTAAAAAACAGTTCCCACATTGCATACGTGTAGAAATAAAGTACATTATACATACATTATTATAGTGGGATTCCTGATTGTATCACTCAGGGTGTTACAAAATTTGGAGGGCGGTTATTATATGAATACACTTTAAACTCGTACTATATGCACATGAACCAGTATGTATTTTATTTATCTATTTATTGGTTTTCGGAAATACCTTTGAGCCAGAGGCTCATTTACAAAGGTTCCACATCATGAAACAAAATATAGAACATAGGAATAGTACATTTAACAACTAGTACAGGAAACAATTTTTCTAATTGTACAGTTGCTGTAGATAAAACCTGTATTACTCAGTGGCTTAGCACATACTGTCACTATTTGAACTTACACAGGTACAGTACTGGTCTAGTACATTCACCGAACATTAAACTACATAGGGTTGTGGCGCATCTCCTATCCCTTCCCTCAGGGAACTCCCATATAACAAGCGCATAATTATATATAATGAAAAGCACCAGCATTTCCTGCCTATTTAAAATGCCACTTGTCAGTTTCTGCACATGGCAAAGTATGTCCACCTTCGTCCCCACCAAACCTGCCCTGAAACCTGGCACATGCCCATATCTACAAAACTGAAACAGAACACATCATTTCTGGCAATTCATTTAACAAACTGAATGTGGTCAGGTTCGGAAAGCTGTGACAGGGGAGATAATTTGTGTTACTCCACCAGCTCTTAATTATGCAGCCAGACTTTGTCAAGCTGAAGTGCAGAATATCAAGACAAATGGCCTAGTACATTTAAGACATGAACAGCTGAAACAGATTTGTCTGATAATAGTGGTCAGTTCATTTGTCAGAAGAAAAAGGCCTGTCTGTGTAAACCAGCCCTGGCAGCCAGCGCGCTATGATTTGAATAGGGATTCCCTGGTTTAGGTTCCTTCATGCATTTTCTTCCTGTGTTCTTCAGAGATGGGCAGAACTTGTCTAATTCCAGTTACAACCCAGAGATGTTTAAAATGCTTGTTGCTTTAAAATCTCATCATTTATAGACATTTGCTCAGCCTGTTAAAAAAAACTTTAGTGACCAGTCACCTAATAGTCACTTTCTTAAGAGCAGTTGACGCCTTTGAGAAAACTATGGGAAATATTATATTAAGACACACTTCAACTTGCACTTCATATATCCTGGATCAGTTTCTCCCCTCCATTATTTATAACTGAAGACATTCTCACAAAAACAAGAGCTTTATCCCTTAGAGTTCACGTGCCTATATAGTTTATTCCTTGCTTGAAATCTTAATACTCTGTTATGACATCACAGTCTGTTGCCAAGGGAATAATTGTGATGTCACAAGCAGAGTATTATAGCATCAAGTTGGGAAGAAGCAATAGGAGCTCATGAATCCTCAGGGAGCAACTATCCTGTTTTCAGGCACATGACTCCAGTAATAAATAACTAAGGAATAAGACACTGCAAGTGTGGTTTATGGCCTATAAGAGCATGCCCCAGGTGTGTATTGAGACACAAGGTACTTACGCTGAGTGCCTTTGGCGCCTGGGAAGTGCTTTTATCAAGCCATAAACCACACCTTAGAGTGTCTTATTCCGCTTATAAAATGAGTCCCCCAGCAAAAGAGTTAATTAAAAAATGTACATAAAGCAGAAAAAAATATTATCATATGAAGAGACAAAACAAAATGGAGTCCCTGTCATTGTACTGTAATGTAATGTAGATGCTTAATTAAAAGCCACTAGAGGGCAGTGGTGTCTTTCTGCCACCATCTCCTGCACACACAAACACACAGATACAAAACCCTCCACCCATGCCTGCCTGCCACAACTGGTTGTGTCATGTGTGTCCTTGTGCAGTGCATGGAATCCCACCATTGAGGATTGGGTGGGGGGGGGTGGATCCTAAGCCGTAGTGGTGGGGATCAGGCCTTATAGGGGTCACTTCCTCAGGAGCAGAAGAATCTGTATGAAAAAATCAAATAATTGAGCAACCACAGGATCCTAAGTAAAATGATGGGCAAATGTGTCCACCTAGAACTGCAGTGCACCTGCAGAGAAAACCCTGGTACTGGGCAGTCAGTTCTGATTCCACGGTATTCCTCTTTTTATTCGATGTTTATGTACTCAAGAGAAAATGTTTTTGAATGTTAACATGTCACGTTTCAAAGCACAGGTACATAGAAGTGAAAACTTTGACATCTCAGCAATTACCTGTCGACAAGTAACAGCAAAGACAAGGACTGTGTGTGTTTTTAGTGCTCTTGTCATTATTTGTTTGTTTTGTTTTGTTGAATTTTGTTGACCCAGTACGCCCACTGAGCCTCGAAGTCCCTTTTTCAGGGGCGACCAGGGTGGGGAAGGGGGATACAGATGGTAAGCAACTGAAATTAAACCAGATTTAGCTGTTGGTGGCATTTTTAGTGATGCCAGGTTTTCATTTTGCTTTTCTAGACGTGTTGGACTACCACTTTTAGTCTACAGCATTCTAGGACAAAAGCAACTGTTGTCCCTCTTTGCACTGAGTGTGTCAGTTAGTCTCCTACTTTTCGATATCATTGCTCACTCTCTTTAAGTACTCTTGCTACCTGTCTACACCTGACATCTGAACTCCTGGCTTGTGATATCATAACTATTTCCATAGCAACAGAGTCTGATGTCAGGGGTAGATAATCAGAACAGGTGTCGCTGGTTTCTTTTTCTTCAACCAAGCTTTTCATCTCCTTGCCTTTATTCAGTCAGACCCCCAGCCTGATCACCCACCTTCCCCAGGACATGCCCCCAGCTTTTTACCCTCCTGACTTGCGCTTTATGGCGGCGTTCCTGTGGCAGGCCCATACCCCTGGGAACAGGATGAAGTATCTGGGGTGCATGGTTGGTAGTGTCAGGCTTGCGAAGGTCCAGCATCACCCAGCTTGAGCATTTTCAGCCTACATTTTCTCCCACTGAAGTTTCGACATGCAATTATTTGCATGCCTTTGCATGCATAAGGCTTGTCCGTGTCCATCAAGAGCTCCCCTGTGTCAAGGCTCTGAACTGCTCTGACACACAGCCTCTCCTGGGTGTCAGTCAAGCAACGGAGTTGTGAAACCACCCTCCCGAGGGTGGAGAGCTGATACTGGGGATGCTTAATCCTCCCTTCCCTGGCCTTGCCCTGGTGTCCTAGGTCCATTCTTGAACCTGGTTGCTGGTGTAACTTGTGTTAGCTCTACCACTGCGCTACCATGCCAACTAATAATCCTATTTTCAAGTTAGTATCCATTGATACAAGGAATGGGGGGAAGTTACTGTGCACACAGAAAATTTATGAAAAATAAGTTGGCATATGCCTTATTATTTTGTTTTCACAGCACTGCCTCTGAGATGCCTGGGGCTCTTCAAGGACAAAGATATACACATAATTAGCAATATATGATGTAGAAAACTGGACAGAAACAAACAGAAAACCAGGATGTAGTGAGGTCATCTGGACAGCTGAATCTTCTTGGTAGACTTCGCTGTTCAGTTTGCTGTGCTGTGGCACAGTTCGCTCCGTGCTAAGGCACCCCTGTATTTGCAGCAGGATTCGTTTGTGCTCACAAAAGACTGCAGGAATGGATCTTCAGTGCACTGCAGCAATGCTTCATTGTCAAACACGATCCCAATTTTTAGGAGCATGCACGTCATTAATCTAGTCTTGAGGGAGCCGGTTTGCTATGAATTTTGAGCGGTCCATTTCCCAGGACTCGGTGAGATATGAATTGATGATGTTTATTATACCTTCAGTCTCACGTGGTGCCACCAGCAGATAACTGAGATTCAAGTGGCCTCGCAGCCCTTTGCCATCCCCACATTTTACAGAAGTAATAATTTTTAAATGGGTCAAGCTATCTATCGCACGTTTTGCCAAATCAGGTTGAGAAAAACATATCCACAGGTTGAAACCTACTCTCTCACTCTCTTCCCAGTATCCCAATAGTTTCATGAAAACGATTACTACCGAGTCCCAGGCAGAACACTGCAACCTGCAGTGAAACATAAGGGCACAAAAGCAAGCTGACATTGTCACATCTCCTTTGTTAGACGTTAGTGAGTAAACTTAATTCAGAGCTTAAACTATGACACAAAGAAGAATGGACCTTGTTGAAGATGCACTGCTTCTTTTAACAGTTTATTTTCAACGTTCCTTTAGTAGCAGAGGTGACTCTAAAGTACATACAGAGGTTGATTTTTATTTCTTGCAAGGTGGGCACATCAGGCCAGATTAAAAAAAAAAAAAAAACTTTGTGTGCAAACATCTCCAGCAAATTGTGGTGGAAATTCAAAGACCTTCAGGCTCACAATTACAGTTGGTTTAAATCAAGGCTGGATTACCCGTTAGGCCTATCAATCACAGATACAGATGTAGGGGCCCTGACTTGCATGAAAGCCGTGTACAGGCTTCTCTAGTCAGTTTCTGGTTGACAGTGCACATACGCACTTGGGAAGGCCATGGCATCTGGCAAGAGAGATGGATGGTCATCACAGGATAGGACTCAGAGTGTGTCACTCAAAAAGAAGACAAGGGTCTGTTAGATCTGGGAAGGGGGGGGCGGGCGGAAGGCAATAGCAAAGTCCTAGCAGCATGCTAGGCATACTGGGCAGACTGGGTGGGTCTGGCAGTCCTTTTCTGCTGACACGTTCTATGAATCTAAAAAAAAAAAATTTTGGTTTGACATAATACCTTTAATGCACACTGTCCAATGGATAGTGTTGGGTGAAATGTGTATTATGCTTGTAAAATGTCCAATTTTGCATTCACAATTTTTACAAAATTGTGCCAAAATCTGGTGTTATTTTGCCAATGCTCTTTTAGTCAAATAATGTCATTGTTCCCCAAATTGTGCATTTTTACAAATACAATTTCTTAGAAATGCACAGTTTCAGCAGCTAGCTAATTTTTTCTCAAAACTGCACATTTTTAAAACTGTGATTTTTAAAAAGGCATATGACTTTTCAACCCAAACTGATAATTTTAAATACTGTTCTATTGTGTGAAATTGTGAGAAAATATACAAAATTGCTGTAACTTCATGAAGTGTATGAAACAGATTTTTTCAATTTCACCAGAGAACAGTGAGATTTAGGGAAGTTCAAGGAAGCTCTGTAAGAGAGAAATGGAGAAAGAGAGACTACGTGAGGGAATTAAGCACATGGTGGGTAAGTGACTTGCTCTAGTGAGTAAGTGGCAATGGTGGGATTCAAACTTGGGTCTCCACATTCTTATATTTGTAGTTGAACAGCCAGATGAGCCTTGCCACAGGCTTAGTGAGGGAGTAACTGTACAGGGAAAGAGAATGCTGTTCATCATTCCTAGCAGTGGGGAATCAGTGTCACAGGCTGCAGGGGTTGGACAGACAGAGGCAACAGAGAGAAAGAGAGAGAGAGCAGCAGAGTGTCAGCAAGCCTGGGCCTAGTACTTGGTTACATAGAAACACAGAAACAGAGATTTGCTGGCAGAGAAGGACCCTTAGGCCTATCCAGTCTGCCATTTGTCCTTGCCTATTCTGTCACCAAGGACCCTAGTTGGTTATAGGTGTCACGTCCTGCCCCCGTTTCTCTGTCTAATATGCCCCTGTGCCTCTTCCACACATTTGAAGCTCCCCACAGTCTTTGTCCCTATTACCTCCTTCATCCACCACCCTTTCTATGACGTATTTCAGCACATCTCTCCTAAACTTCCCCCCTTTAGTTTCACTGCATGCCCCCTTGTTCTAGTGCCTTCGTTTCTCTGAAATAGACCCTCCACTTGCACCTTGTTCACGCCTTTGAGATACTTATAGGTTTCAGTCATCTACCCCCTCGCTTTCTTCTCTTCTAGGGAGTACATGCTGAGTTCCTGTAGCCTTTCCTTATCTGGCTTCTTGTGCAACCAGACCCCTTCACCATTTTGGTTGCCTTCCTTGGTACTGCCTCCACCCTTTCAGTGTCCTTGCAGAGGTGTGGCCCCCAGAACTGGATGCAGTACCAGGTGGGATCTCACCGGTGAGCGACACTATGGCAGCTCTAACTCCCTCCTCCTGCTAGAAATCCCTCTCCCAGTGCACCCCAGCATCTTACTAGCCTTTCCCACTGCTTTGTCACATTGCTCAGCCACCTTGAGGTCATCAGATGTGATGATCCCTCTAGGTATCTTTCTCGCTTGGTGACCATAAGCTCCACTCCCCCCATCTCATACACAGCTCCTGGGTTCCACAGCCCCAAGTGCAAAACCATTGCACTTTTTGGCATTGAAACCCAGCTGCCACCCCCCAGACCATTCCTCTAGTTTCCTCAGATCTCTTTGCATTCTCTCCACCCCTTCCTGAGTGTCAGCATTGTTGCAGATTTTTGTGTCATCTGCGAAGAGTTACACCTACCCCTCCAGTCCCTCAGCAATGTGACATGAAGATTTTGAAGAGGGCCGGCCCCAGTACTGATCCATGTAGCACCCCGCTAGTCACTCTCCCATCCCCTGAGTGTCTACCATTTACCACCACCCTCTGCCCCCCTATCCTTTAACCAGTTTGATACCTAGCTTAACACTTTCTCCCCAACCCCCAGACTACTTAGTTTCTTAACTAACCTCTTGTGCAACACAGTGTCCAAGGTCTTACTGCAGTCCAGACAGGCCATGTCCACTGCTGTCCCTTGATCCACCTCCATGGTAACCCAGTCAAGGAAATCCATAAGATTAGTTTGACATCCCCACCACACACACATTTCCATGCTGCTGGTGATCTTGCAGTCCTTTTGCCTCCAGCTCCATGAGCTTCTCATTCATTAGTATCTCCATTAACTTCCCCCACCACTGACATGAGACTGACTGGCCTGTGGTTGCTAGCATCCTCCCTACTGCCACTTTTGTGCAGAGGGACCACATCAGCCCTCCTCCAGTTCTCTGGAACTTTCCCCATCTCCACTGAGGTGCTAAAAAGCATTGTCAGAGCAGTGGCCAACGCTGTGCTCAGTTCCTTTAGCACCCTTGGATGAATCCCATCCTGCCCCATCACCTTATTCTTCATTAAGACTTCCAAACCCTTCTGCACCCTCTCGACCGAGAATGGACTTGTGTCCTCTCCCCCCCTCTCTGGTGCTTACTGCAGCATGCTGGTTCGTCCCCTCCACCCTCTACTATGAAGATCAAGCAGAAGTAATCGTTTAGTATTTCTGCTTTCTCTTGATCTTCCTCTGCACAGTCCCCCTGCCTTCCTGATTCTCCTTGTCTTCATCTTTCCCCCATATACCTGTAGAAGGCCTTGTCCCCTTTTTTGACCTCCTTAGCTATCCTCTCCTCTGTTAGTGCTTTAGTTGCCCTCACCCTCTTTCCTGCTTCCCTTTGCTTTGCCAGATATACCTCCGTGTCTTCATCTCTCTGGGTCTCCTCATACTTTCTAAATGCTTTTCTTCTCCTTCACTGCCTTTGCCACCTCCTTAGAGAACTATAGTGGCCTCTTCCTCCTCTTCCCTTGCTCACTTCCTTCAAACAGCATGTCATTGCCTGGGCTATACCCTCCTTAGTCTTTCTCCATTGAGCCTCTACTCCTTCTCTGACTCCCCACCTCTGAGGTATTCTCTGAGGAAGTTTTCTATTTCTTTTTTTTTTTTTCAAATTTAGTAAGCTTTATTTGAAAAAGTTTTAGTCTCACAACAGCAACTAGACATTATTGTAGAACAGGTCTGAAAATAGGTACATAATATAATTTCAGAACATCTCATGACCAGTAGATTTGACTGATACAGTATTGTTCCTAATAGTCAAAAGTAACATGAGTGTAACATTCAACAAACTTCTAACACCTCCCCCCTCCTCCTTCCCCTCCCCTCCTCCTCCCACTACACCCTTCCCCCGTACTCAACCATACTATCTCAAAAATGAAGAGAGTTAATATAAGAACATTGGAGTTAACAACTAAACATTGCCACACTAATTTTAAGATACAGCTAAACTGACCTTAGTGTATCTATTTTTGCTCAGATGGTCAACAAAGTATATAGAGGGGCCCATACCCTTCGGTGATAGTGTGGCTTTTTGGACATGTGAGCTATAAGATTCTCTGCTTGTAAGACAAAAAGAATCTCACGTAGCCATTCTGTGAGGGGAGGAACACTCTGGTCAAGCCAGTGACATAGAATTGCTTTTTTTGGCAAGTTTCCCATTTCGTTAAAATATGCCCTCCTGAAGTCCAGCACCCTCATCTTAGTGTTTATTTCCCCCGTCCTATCCATATGCCAAACCACGCAGTGTGGTAATCACCTACAGCCAGGGGACCACCCATTGTGATGTCAGCAATGCTGTCTCTGTTTGTAAGTACCAATGCCAGCACTGCCCAGTCCCTAGTGGGTTCCAAAACCGGTTGCCTGAGAAATGCCCCTTGTATGGAATCAAGGATGGCCCTGCTTCTTGACGTACAGTAGCTGTGACCAGAATGCCCCAATCTACAGCTGGCAGATTAAAGTCCCCATAATCAAAACTTCCCCTTGCTGGCCATTTTGCTAATGGCTTCCTCAGGGCTCTGTCTAAATCCTTCCCCTATATTGGAGACCTGTACACTACCCCCATGTGAATAACAACCCCCAACCCTGTCTCTAGGCTGACCCATAATACCCACAGCCCTTCACTGTGCCCCTGTTACCCCTGTATCTCAGTGGCCCTTATACTCTCCCTCACAAATAAAACAACCCCTCCACCTTCCTTCCCTGACCTGTCCTTATGGAACTTGGTGTAGCCTGGGACTTCCTAGCTGTGATTGTCCATGCACCATGATTCTGTTATAGCCACCAGATTCAGGATTACCTCTGCAATGATTGCCTCATGGTGAGGAATTTTGTTTTCACCAAGTTTCTTCTGGAGAAGGGGGTGGGGGCGCAAACCAGTAGAAATTAATAGCACTCTTGCCACTGTATAATCTCAATTCATTTTATCCACATCCCTTAAGACACGATTGTCCTGTCTGGTTAAAAAGTGTTCTTTTAACCAGACAGGACACATCTTAGAGAATAGCAACCTTAAAAGGGGCTGAGATTATATTTGAGAAATTGATTTTGTTTAAAACTGTCCAGACATCAAATCATGTCTTAAGGAACGTGGAAAAAATTATATGCATTACCCAAGGAAAGGGTTTGAGCTGTTTGAATAAGTATCTGCAAGCATAACAGCCATTCTTCTGACGAAGCATAAATTTCAGGTGAAACGTTGAGAACTGGAGCCGATTGAAAGTAATAAAATGAACTGAGAATTTACAGCAACAAGAGTTCATTCCTATTGGTCTGCGCCCCCCCCACCCCCTTCTCCAGGAGAGACTTGGTGATTTCAGAACACATAAGGGAGGCAACATTAAGAACATTTACCTTCATTTCCCATGGACCTTCTGAGGATTTTCCCTAGGACTTTTGCTTTGAGGAATTTTGTTTCCCAGACTCCTTACGTTGGCACACATGCCTCTACATTCTTTTGTCCCTCTCTCCCTTTAACCTGCCTCCCCTTATTGCTTCCCCCCTTCCCCCTCTGTTACCCCTGCCCTGCCCTCCCCTGTAACATTGTCTTCTTGTCTTCTCTCCTTCTCCTGTCTTCCAGCTGAAGTTCCTACTCCAGACTTGCCTTTCCTGCCCTTCTCTTTGCTTCCGTGAACCTTCAGGGAATTAGTTCTAGCTAAGTTAACCTTCCCTGTTGCACTAGTCTCGGGGGGGAGACTATTTCTGCCTCCCTCAGTCTTTCTGTGTCCCCCTTGGCTAACTTAATTGCTCATCAAAGTAGCATTTAAACCTTCTCCCTAGGGCTGCCGCTCCTCTCCTTGATGGGGGAGGCAGTCTCCCTGTACAGGCCTCCGTCCTCTCAGGTGTGACCCCAGTCCCCAGCGTAGCCAACGCTCTCCTCCATGTACCATGCCTTCAACCACTTGTCAAAGAACCTAGTGCTGAGTTCCCTAGCTTTGTCCTGACTGTGCAAGGATAGCACCTCAGTGAAGGCCACTGTGCGAGCTACCTGCTTCAGACCCCTCCCCAGTTTCCTTGACCTATCCTGCACTACCCCTACGGCTTCCTTTGCCAGATAATTTGTCTCCAGGTAGCAACAACATCCAACTCCCTCCCTCCCTACCCCCTCTTCTCTGGCAATATCCAGGATCTGCCCTCCAGTCCTACCCTCTGAAGTGCCTGGAATGCACTATATTACTCTGTCCCTCCCTAACCCTGCCCCCAACTCAGTCTCCCTGACAATGGAGCCCCCCCACCAGCTTTGCTTTCATGCTGCTGATGTCACAGTCCAACTCAGTGTTGAAAATCTTCTCCTTCTGAGCACAGAGGGGTTAATTATTCTATATGTAGTTTGTTGCTCTTAGCCGTAACCAGAACTAAAGTAAAAACCTTTCTTTGGGCAACTTATGTTCTGTTGAAGCTTGCACTGCACGTGGATTTGCGTATTGCTACCCATGGTTCTTTGCACTGGATTTTGAGCTTAACAATTTATGCACGTGGTTGATTGGGAGAGAGAGAGGCAGATACACTAAACAATTTGGACATTTGTTATCTCTCTCTATCCCTTTAAATGATCCCACAGAGCCAGCTCTGTGGCACAGAGTAACGGGAGACTGCTCTGGCACACTACAGTTCATGCCCTGAGCCCGGGACTTTGAGAGCGGAGGCTGGCAAGGAGGAGCGACAGCGTGTGGCTGGATGCTGTCCTCTTGGGGTGGATGGCTGTGCTGCTCTGCTCTTTGAGCAACACGTACAGGGGGCTGGTATAACATCCTAGAGTGTAATTTGTTATAGATTTGTTTGAAATATTTATTGATTATTTATTTAAATGGTGTTATGATTTCTTTGTATTATTGTATGGCACCCTGCGCCTTGGGAATGGGTGCCTGAAAAATAAACTTGTCTTGCCTTGGCAAGACAGGTGACTACATGTCATCAGGTCTTCCCTACCCAGGACCGCCATGTGTGAGTATTCTCAAGAGAGAGAGAGAGAGAGAGAGAGAGATGGAAAGGCTCAGGGTGAAATAGGGGCAAGACTCCTCCTGCACTGGTGGCAGCATGACATGACTGGTCTCTGGCTGTGCATGCATTCGCAGCTGTCAGCGGGCTGTCCTCTCTCCCCTACCCTGATTTCTGACAAGCCATTGTGATATTTGTCGCACCGCCCAAGTATGCCAAAAGCCTGTCTGGTTGGAATGAAGGGACCCTGCCTCAGGGGATAAACAGAGGTTGTAGGGCTGTGTCAGGGGTCATTGCATGTACTGGAGGACACTGCAGTCCCAGAAGAAGAGTCTCGGGCAGGAAGCAAGCTGAGGACTGAACAGGAAGTAAACACAATAAGGAGGAATACATCAAGTAGCTAAAAAATACAAAAGAATTCTACAGACTGCTTCTCTTGTATATTTCATTTCCTGTATGCTCCCTCTGAACAAACTAAATGACTGCTGAGCCTAGGGCCCCAGGTGGCAGTAAAATGGCTCCAGTTAAAATTTGCCCATAAGCCATTATTGTCATTGCCGATAAAATTGCTTTGTTAAAGCTTAAACAATTTTACAGGTGTTAAAGGGTGTGGGCTTCTGCATCTGTTGCCAGTATTAACTAAACCTCTGCCCCTTCCCCCCATGCAAGCTGGTCTATAAACTGGTCAGACAGAATCATCCCCAGGTTCCATACGCCACTGGGGCAAAGCTGCATACCTGTATTCACCTCTACCATCCAGAATTCCGAACTACTGAAATCTGCCAAAAAAACTCTAGGGGAGGAGCTATTCTGAGATGTTTCCAAAAAGGTTTGGCTGGCTACTGTGGCAAGTTATTCAGTAGTCAGCACACTAGTCTCAAAATACCTTCTGCTCACAGACAGGTGGAATCATAGGATTTTACTAGGTAAAACTAATTAAAAAACACATTAAAACGAAGCAATACAAAGTGTTTGAATACGATTACTAACAAGTCAGTCTGTTCTCCAACCCAGCAGTCCTTTTAAGTGAGTAAAGATTTGTTTTGGAAAAGTTTAAAGATCGGTACCTTAAGTTTAAGAAATGTGGGTGGCTGTGGAATTCAAGTGCTTTGACTCATATCTATCTTACCCTTTGTTTCAGAGTTTATTTCTTTCTCTGTCTGTCACTCTCTTTTGGTCTCCCATGTATATAGCCAGCACACCTGTAAAAATGAGACTTTTATTCAGAAAAAACAAATTGCTTTGCTGTGGTATTAAAAAATGCCAGTGGTTGATCTATGCATTGCCAGTTAAAGCAGTGGCCACAGTACCTGAAAGTTTGTTACACCAGTGCTAATTATATTACCATCCAAGAAAGTGTTCCAGATAAGCTAAGCAGGTATTCGAGTAGTTCCACAATTCAGTAGAAAGTAGCTAAATAAATAAATAACGAAATAACTAAAATGGCACTGAAAAACTAATCAAGCAGGCTGTGATATTACTAGCAGTGCCTATTGCTCAACCAGCAAGGACTCCAAATTACTATTACTGCTTATCAAATCAATCATTATTTTTTAAGCGCCTTTCAAGACCAAGGCACTGTATAAATAATAAATTACAATATAAAACAAAGAATATAATAACATTTTAAAATCAATTCAGTTACTCCAGGAAGGCCAAGGAGAGTAAATATATTTTCAGCATAGAATTAAAATTGCTGACGGTCAGGCATTCTCTTAACTGAACTAGTTCCCTTTTCCGGGATGGGCTATATGGATGATGCCTGCATTAGATCATTTAAAGGAAGGATCCTGATGCCAGCAAAACCATTCAGCAGAACTTGCTTCTAAAACCAAAATTCAGATTAATTCTTCACCACTACGGATATCTGCATGAAAATGTTACCTTTACCCCTTATGGTTTTTTTTTTTTTTTTACAATTTTTGGCCAGGAAATACACACCAAGCCAAGGCTTGTTTCCAGGTGCATCCTGGGAGGGCAGGGACATTAAGTGACTTGCTTATGATCATACAGTATGCAAGTGGTGGCTGTGGGATTCAAACCCAGTTCTCCAGGTGTGTGTCTCAGTGCAGTTAACCACTACACTATACTGCCTCCCTAGTAGTTGGTTTACTTATAAGTGAAGCTTATTCAGGAGCTGAAGTCATACTCCCCCATTTGTAACATCACATTCTGTCGCTATGGAAATGATTATATCACAATCAGGAGAGCAGTTATTTGTCAGAGGAAAAAAATGTTGTATACATAGTTTTATTTAGTAATTATGTATTTCTGGCAAAGCCTTACTATATCCATTTTCCTTTCATTTTATTGTATTCCTGAACTGAAATATAGGCTCTGGAAGTTTTTTAAAAGTAACTGTTCTTTGGCCAGGCCCACTTTGAATAAATTGAATAACTTGGTGTGTTGCTGTGCTGTTTACCATCAGAAAAGTGTGTTAGCACCTTCCTAATACACCCACAATATGAATCCAATAAAATCAAAAAGTAATCCTGAGGGAAGGGATTTTTAAAACATTCCTAGTGACAGTCATCTTTAATTATTTGAGTTATTAATTATAAGATTTTTTCAGTAAAGTTGTTTTAAAAACATCAGAGAGAAATAAGAATATACTGATGAGGAACCTGATTATGTCAGGAATATTTTTTTGCTAAAAAAACTCTATGATGAAATCTGCTGCTTACTATCAAATGATGCTACTTTAAAGCACCAGTACTTGTTAGTCAGAAAAAAATCATCATACAGTTTTTAGCAAAAGTGTATTTTTGGGGCAAAACATTTATTTCTGACTTCCTTATGTTCCTCTGTATATTTTTAGTTTTCTTGAACATTGATAAACAACTTTTATAGCTAATTTTGTAATTAATGACCTACGCCATTAAAGATGGCCACCACATGTGATTTTTAAAACTCTTTTCCTCTGAGGTTACCTGTTAAATGTACATACTAGGTTCATACTCTGCATGTGTAACAAGTGGGGGTAGTATAGTGCAGTGGTTTAAGGCTCTGAGCTGCAAACCTGGAGACCTGGGTTTGAATCCCACAGCCCCACTTGCATACTGTGTGACCTGAGCAAGTCAATTATCTTCCTTGTGCTCCCAGGTTGCACCTGTAAACAAGCTTTCAGCTTAGTGTGTCTCTCCTGATAAAACAAAGGTAAAAAAAAATGGTACTACCACATGTTTCTGATGGTAAACAATATAACACTGTACTAACATATTTAATTTTTTCATGACGGGTGTGGCACAGGAGTGGGAACTTTTTAAGGATGTTTCCTGGTGTTTCAGCAATGCCATGTCAGAGTCATAATTTTTTTGCCCAGTACATGAAGGTCATCTAAACATTTAAAATCCACAACAAAAGTCATGGGTTACCATGCTTGTTTTTAAGACACATTGGTGAGACTTAATCCCTTTTTATGGAAAAAAAATCTAGAAGGGATCAGATTGTTTTATGTGGTTGTAAAATTAATATTTTAGATATCAACATGAGTGTAAAAGAAAAAGCGAAAAAATAACACATCATTTGCAGAATGGCAAGGACGTTTATATAAAATAAACAGTGTAACCAAAGACAGACAGATAAGTAAGTAAAGGGCCTTGAATGATACCATCTGCTGCAATTAGGGGAGCTAATTTCCTTGTTACCATGTATATATTCTTAGCGGGACATGACATAATAGGATAAATCATTATTCTAATAGTGCTTCCATATTTTTAAGAACATACTTGTGCCAGAAAACAACATTGAAAACTTTTTTTGAGTGCATCAGAAAAATGGGATTGTGAAACACCACGGAATGTCTTTAAAACATCAAAATCTCATATATATTGGTTTAGGAATGAAAGAAAATGAAAAGAAAAATGTATATCTTGATGCGTTTGCTGACAACCATAACTGCTGAAAAAAACTATATGGTTACTAACAACACTGCTGCTTTAAAAGAAAACAAAGGAAAAGGACCAGCTTTGTCCAGTTGCTGCAAAAATACCCAATTAGTGCTTTCAGACAGTATTGGATTTAAAAATAAATTACCTCTCAATGCTTTTTTAACAAGTAAAACAGCGAACTGCAACTTTCGGTTTCTTTTACTGGCAACTACCATCTCACCAGCAACCACATGCTTCCCTAGCTCACTGTATGCTAATATGTCTTGCAAATCAGTGACTGCGGTCAGCAAAGCACATTAGCATAAAGTGAGCTAGGAAAGTGTGTGAACTCTTGTGAGATGGTGGTTGTCAGCAATAGAAACCGTAAGTTGTGGCTCACTGTTTAACTCATTAAAAAAAGCATTTAGAGGTAATTTTAAAAAATTCTGTTACTATCTGAAGGTGCTAATTGGACATTTTTGCAGCAGCTGGGGACATCTGGCTCTTTTCCTGTGTTTTTCTTTAAAGTTAAGTTTCTTTGGAATGCAGTGCAATTGAGTTCTGTTAATGCCAACTGCAATATTGTTTTGCTAGTGGCAGGTCTCCCTCTTTAAAAACAATTTAAAAAGAAGTACTGTTCTCTAAATGTTCTTTGTTTTGGAGCACATTCACAGAAAATCAAGCAGCAACATATTTTTAAAAGCATGCAGCCTTCCTAAAGTAGCGTAATCACATTACAAATACCTTTGTTTCCTCTGGAGTAACTCCAAAGTTTTCCAACTGGAACATTGTCAAGAGGTGATTATGCAGTGTATCAATAATGTTCCAGTGACCCATGGAGTAACACTGGAGCTTCTTCTGGCAATGATGACCATCATGCTGGCTTTTGACCCAATATTTATTTTAATTTGGGATTTTTGGCTGGAAAAAGCACATTGAGTAAAGCTCATTTTCAGGTGCAACCACAGAGCACAGGGAGTTTTTTTTTAGCTCTATTTTATCACCTTCAGGCCGGGGCATCTTCAGGGGTGCCCTCTCAATCTGCCCTCTACTGTCCACCAAGACCCTCCTCCTTAGTCCCTCCCAGCAGGACCTCCCAGCCCCCCTGGATCACCCCCCGGAGGAGAGCCCACCTCACCTACCCAGTGGCTCTTCCTGGAAATTAGAAGGTCCGTTCTGTGTGGGTGGCACCTTGGACCTTCAGAGGAGAGGTCCATTATTGGGAATGTGGGGCCAGATCCCTGGGATCCCCATTGTCTCCCTAGTGGTATGGGGTTTTTCTGTGAAGTTGCACCCCCTCAGAGCATGGACGTGAAATGGCATCTCTGGCACTGACGCACTGATGATCTGCCACACATCTGCAAGTGCTGCATGTTCTGGCACTGCCCCGGCTACCACCAGGAGTCACACAGGGGTGGTGCTAACCCCAGATCCCCCTCCAGGAAGTGAGAGCAGCACTCCGGATGCTCAATCCCTTCCCTCCCCTGCCGACCCCCAGCGGCCTGAGTCCGCTCCCAAACCTGGGTCACCAATGTGGCGTGAGGTGTAATGCCCAGTACCTCAACCCTCAGCACCACCGAGCCAGCTCTAGAGCACAGGGAGGTTAACTGAATTACACAGAATCACACAGTATGCAAGTGGTGGTTGTGAGATTCAAACCCTGGTCAACTGGGTCTTCCAGTTCAAGACTCAGGGCTCTAGCATCTACTCAGGGTTATGGAAATAATAAAAATAAATTTCAAGGAAGGCCTGATAAAGCATGATCTTATACAGCAATTAGAAATTATTTGCAAGTAGCTTTCTCCGTGGGTTTTCTTTCCATATGAAAAAGGTTTGCCTTGGATAAGAAAAACATCATGAAGTACTCACATGACTAATAAATGGAATCTCTAAGGAGATATCACACCATTTCATATACTCATCGGAATTGTGCACTCAGGGTTATATTACCTTAAATAAAGTGTGCATGCCGATAAAGAAATGAACAGAATTACTTTTCCATTTAAAAAGGGGGTTTACTTTTACCCACAGCAAATATTTTTAGAAAATGGTGTCTGTGCTAAATTTGTCTTTTTAGTGGCTTCTGCTTTAATTGACCTTGTGAAAAGGGGCACTATCACGGTAGCAGTTCATCACCTTTTTCTGACCCCTTTTGTTTAGAACTGTTAAAGACAGAAACACCTGAGCTAAGCTGGAAGCTCTGAAAATTGAAACTGCCAATCAGACTTCTAGCATGAACCAACTGCCAGTTAACGCTGCTGATTCCACTGCTACAGCCTGAAGCAACATGGAAAAACAAACTCTAGCAAGAGCCAATACGGCTGCAAATTAATGGTATTGTGGGCAGTGATAAATGTGAGAACTAGCAATTTTTGCACTAACAACTGAGCCACCAAACTGCACTTTCTAATTGTTGTGATACACACACACTGACTAATACAGATACACATATATGCATATATAATCTAGTGTAACATAGTAGTGCACTGTCTACATACAGTTTTCTAGTTTAAAGAAAAAAGACATTGTGGGACCATTTTATTCTTTTCATGCACCTTGGTACATCAGAGGGTGTCAGGTTGCTACTAGATAACTGATTTAAAACAGCAGTGACATGCATAAGGCTGAAACTGATCTAGATAGTGGATGAATGTAGATTAACAATTTTTGCACTAACCACTGAGCCACCTAACTGCACTTTCTAATTGTTGATACACATACACACTGACTAATACACATATATGCATATATATATATATATATTCCAGTATACCATAGCAGTGTACTGTTTACACACACAGAGCGCACATGCACACACACACATTGCCTTGTATGGCATTTGTTTACTTATGCATCTAACCTGAACTTTTACTGTATTTAGGATGAGCACTGTGCTTTGCAGTAACTCATTGTAGTAATCTATGGCATGGCTGAGTAACTAAGGTACTGGACCAGGGTGATGCAGTGGATGTGGCCTATCTGGACTTCAGAAAGGCCTTCGACACTGTCCCCCATATAAGGCTGATTAACAAACTGTGCAGCCTAGGGATAGATCCTAAAATAGTTCTGTGGGTGGAGAACTGGCTGAATGGCAGGACTCAGAGGGTTGTGGTAAACAGGGAGAACTCTGGAGAGGGAGAGGTGACAAGCAGGGTGCAGCAGGGGTTGGTGTTGGGGCCGGTCCTCTTCAGTATCTTTACTGGGGAGATTGCAGAGGGACTGGAGGGGAAGGTGTTCCTCTTCACAGATGATATAAAGATATAAAATAGGGTGAACACTCCGGGGAGTGTTAAAAGAATGAGGGAAGATCTTAGAAAACTGGAGAAATGGTCTCAAGAATGTCAGCTGGGATTCAGTGCAAAGAAGTGCAGGATCATGCACACAGAGCCCAGGCCAAAGTATGAACTAGGTGGGGAGGTACTGATAGTCACAAAGCAGGAAAGGGACCTGGTAGTTATAATCTCAAAGGGCCTTAGAGAAAGAAGGCAGTGTGATAAGGTGACCTTTAAATTCTAGCCAGATGCCTGGATGCATAGGAAGGGGTATCAGGAGTATTAGGAGGGAGATCATCTTGCCCCTGTAAAAAACACTCGTGAGACCTCACCTGGAATACTCATCCAGTTCTGGAGGCCCCATCTGAGAAAGAAGATAGACAGGGTGGAGGCGGTACAGTGGCGGGCAAGTAAAATGGTGCAGGGTCTGTGCGATAAGACCTATGAGGAAACACTAAAGGAGTTAAATTTGTATTCCCTGGAGGAAAGGGAAGGGGGGCATGATTGAGACATACAAATAGATCACCAGTATAAACAGAATACAGGAAGGAAGCATCTTCCAAAGTAAGAGATGCTGCAAGTCAAGGGGGCACAAGAGAAATTAGATGGGGGAAGAATCAGTGGAAATGTGAGAACATATTTGTTTCACACAGAGGGTGATGGACACCTGAAATAGCCTATCAGAAGGGATGGTAGGGGATAAAATGATCACATACTTCAAGAAGGAGTGGTATAGACACATGGGTTTCCTGGATGCAAGGTTGGGGTTCCAGAGTTCAGTTTGGGCATGGTCCCAGTGTGAAGATCCACTCTCCCATCAAAGACATGTCTTCCTGCTGGAAATGGTGACAGCTATATGAGAAATAAGGTATGTGCAGTTTAGTATACTGTATTTCAATGGGTTTGCAACTGCACTTATCCTGTTTCTTATGTAGCAGTCACCGGTTCCAGCAGCAAGATGCGTCTTCCATGGGGCAGTGAATCTTCACACTCTTTACACGGGTGCAGTTTTCGTGGACCTTACCAAGCCACCACAGCCTTCTCCTATCTACACTTGCATTTCTGAATTTCTCCACAGATGTTGTTAACTGGTTTGGTAACTATCTCAGTGCTAGGTTCCTCAAAACAATCATTGAGGGACATCTTTTGTTTGAATACCTTTTTAAGTATGGAGTTCCTCAAGGATCTATTCTTGGGCCCCTCCTTTTTTCTCTGTACAAGGGTAACATACCTTCCATCTGTTCCCATACCAACATTATCCTATATGTGGATGATGCCACCTTATACTGTAAGGACACAAACCCCTCCACCCTTCTCTCCAAACTTCAGACATATTTTCACAGTCTCCACTCCTGGTTCTCCACTGAGGGTATGGTCCTAAACTAAAAAAAAAATAAATGTATGGTTTTCTCAGGCACGCATACACCTAATTTCAATTTCACCCTCCTAGATAGTGATGGCACGGTCATTGAGGGGGTTAGTGAATTTAAATACCTTGGCCTTACTCTTGACAAGCGCCTCTCTTTCTGCCAACACATAACCCAATTAATGAACAGAATCCACCAGAGACTTGGTCTCCTCTTCAGGATCAGGCAGTTCCTCACCCAGGAATAAAGAAACAGGCTGGCTTCCAGCTTACTGCTACCTCTCCTTGACTAGGGTTCCATCATTTACTTCCCTCAGAGCAGTTCCATCAAGTTCAATAAGCTCAAAACGGCTACAATAGCATTATCAGATTTGTGACTGGGCTTTCCCATAGTACCCACAGCTGTGCCCTCTATGAGAGAAAGTACACTGGTTCTCCCTAGAGGACAGGTTCACATGGAAGGCTTCCACGTTCATCCACAAAATCTTCAACAATTTCCTTCCCCTCAGTGTCTCCTCTCTGTTCAAGAAGGCTTGCCCCATCCGTCTTACTAGGAGCACTGCCTCATCCCCTTTTTTGGTCCCCTACTGCAACACCTCTTTGGGGCAGAGATCGCTTACATACAGAGGTACCAAGCTTTTTAACTCTCTCCTCCCTAACCTTGTTAGAAGCACCTCCCTTAGCACATTTAAGGTCAAACTAAAGGAGCACCTACTCAATAAACCACCTTGCAACTGCCATTGGTAGCAGATCTTAATTTTCCTACCCCTGACCAGAGCAATCCCTAGATCACTTCCTTAATTTTCGGTTAGAATTTTCCCCTCTTTTTTCTCTTAACCTCTCCCTCTTGTCCACTTCACTGCTTCCATGCCTCTTTTTTCCCCTTCTAAGCTCTTTCAGGGTATTTCCTACCTTCTTCCTTGTATTTGTACATTTTGTTTAGACTTGCTGTTAATACTGTAGCTGCTGTACGTAAGTTGTTTTGTATGTAACTGAAATTCTTATATGCGTTTTTGTCTTTGTTTTTTTTGAACCATGTGTATGTATAAAGTGTATATATCCACCACTGTAAAAACCCTAAAACTGGACGCTTGTGAAAATGGACATTTTTGCCCACATGCCTTTCCAGTATAAAATAAAAATGAAATGAAATGTTGTGCAGAATTCTGTCCATAGTGGAATTATATTTCAGAAGCGAAATGTTTTTTATGGATTAAAAATTTGCAGTTTACATAAACTGCAGATGCTGTCTACATGATCCGCAAAATTTTATTCTGTGGTTTACAAAGAAATGCTTTTCAGAATTCCATGGAATTTAAAAATAAATTCTGAAAAGCATTATGGAAGTGGAACATTGAGTACTGTTTCAGCCAGCAGAATTATACATTCTACATAGCCATAAAACTGACCTCAAGTAGGTTCCTACCTATCTAAATCAGTGGAAGGTTTCATTAGGAGCTACTGGTTCACTCCATCTCCTTGCACTCCATGCAGTGATAGCTGGCATCATTTATAGCACTAGTGCATCATGACGTTTGCTACCTCAATACCAATAGCAGCTGCGATTTCTCACAGAGCACTGAAGAGCACCTTGCCTGCACTTTAAAAAGTATAGTGATTTAAATGGATAAGTTCCCTTACCTTCCTGGGAGCGCTTTTAGCCTACTTTCATAATTTTTAGTTCCTGTCTAAGGGACGGGAAGGGACTGTAATTTACCCCCAAGGAGCCAACCAAATAATCCCTTCCACTTCCTATACTGCCAGCCATGCACTCCCCCCACACGACATTTTGTGACGTGTATATGGAGAGCCCAGGGGCATATATTAACTTCCTTTGTTAGCAATTTACACATGCGTGTTCAAATCCATTCTGGTATTCAAGTAACAAGCCCAGCTGTATGCCTTTAATTCTCACTTTTATATGGCCTTTCATTAGAGAAATTATTGAGTGACTGGACTGCCTCCAGTTCATGTGTGTAATTAACCTCAGCCATTTAGAAATCAAAGCTGAAGTCCAGCAGTTCCGGACACTGTGAGGATTCTTAACTGGCTCCTGAGCATGTCTGTAAGTGGTGGCCAGTTAGTACAGGAAGTTGGGAATTTTGAAAGGGAAAGTGGAAGAGTGGGGAAGAGTGGTGCGAGTTCTTCACTTCAGAGCTATTACTCAGAATGATAAAAAGCACAGTCCATCACCATAGATTACTAGACGACTTAAAATTCCAGGTACTGTTTAAGGCATTGAACAGATGGGCAGCTGTAAATTGATCATGTAAATCCCTCCTCTGAGGCCATTTCCCTGCTAAATGACCACATACAGCACATTTCACCTTCAGAAGACATACAGTCAGGAATTCTGTTCCTTTGCATTCTTGTTTATATGAACATACGAAAATGCCAGCAGATTAGCCTTTAAGGTCTATCACATAGATACATAGACAGTGTCGGCAGATAAGGGCCTATGGCCCACCCAGTCTGCCCATTTGAGCTTGTAAGTTCAGTTTGTTTTCCTAGAAGTCTGTTTCCCCTTACCCATGACCTCTAGAATTCCTTTATGTCTATCCCATGCATTCTTAAATCCCGTGATTGTTTCAGCCCCCACCACTTCCTCTGGCAGGGTGTTCCACTTGTCCACCACCCGTTCTGTGAAGAAATTCTTTCTCATGTTTCCTCTGAATCGTCCTCCCTCCAACTTCATCCCATGCCCTCTAGTCCTGGAACATCTTTTTCGCTTAAAATAGTGTTTTCCTGCACTCTGTTTCTCCCTGTAAGATACTTGTATGTCTCTATCATATCCCCTCTCTCCCTCCTCTCCTCCAGATAGTACATGTTCAGTTCCTTCAACCTGTCTTCATAGGACTTGTGATGCAATCCATGCACCATCTTTGTTGCCCTCCTCTGAACCTTCTCTACCCTGTCTATGTCCTTATGTAGGTATGGTCTCCAGAACTGTACACTGTACTCCAGGTGGGGCCTCATTAGTGTCTTGTATAGCGGAATTATGACCTCCCTTTTCCTGCTGGTGATGCCCCTGCCTATACATCCCAGCATCCTATTTGCTTTACCTGATGCCTTGTCACACTGTTTCCCTACCTTGAGGTCATCAGAGATGACAACCCCAAGATCCCTTTCCTGCTTGGTGCATGCTATATCCTCACCCCCCAACATCTGCTTGAGATACAGCTCACAATATAGTCACTGCTGCTGCCCCCCTTCCCTCCCCACCCCACGTTTTTCCACCCTGAGTTCCCCATTTGGTCACTTCCTTTCCCTCCTGTACCTTGCCCATGTACCTATCCCATCCCTTCTTAATACTTCCTGCTGATTCCATTGAAATCATCCCCTCAGGTGTCACATTCCAAGGTGCCACCACCCTTTCCATGAAGTAATGTTAGTTCTCTTCTGTACTTCCCCACCACCAGTTTTAGGCTATGACCCCTTGTGGTCTCTTCCCCCTTCAGTCTGAACAACCCCTCAGTATTTACTCTGTTGATGCCCTTTAAGTATTTAAAAGTCTCAATCATATCCCCTCTGTCCCTTCTGTCTTCCTTGGAGTATATTAGACCCTGGAGCCGCCGTCGACCGTGGAAATCGTGGGCCGCAATTCAAGGCAGTTGCAATTAGCTGGAACTGCCCTGAGTTGCAGCCAGAATTGAGTGCAGTCATATTTCTATCAACGAACGGCGGTGCTGGAAGGAACTCCTCACACACCACTCCTCTCTCCCAGCTCTGCTCGCCCTGACAGTCTCCCCTCTATCCCGCCCCAGCCCCCTTCACCACCAGTGCCCATTGCCAACTGCTCAGGTAGGCATTTTTTATTTCTTCAATTTGAATGCACAGGCTCAGCAAGCATCTACGTCCATCTGCCAATCAAATTGTGGCCCTGGCTCTGCGGAGCCAATAGAGTATGCAAGGGGGAGGAGCTAGGGAGTTGTGCACGCTGTACATGAGGCCGGCCCATGATGGGCAGCCGAGAAGAACAAAGCAGACAGAGCAGAACGTGAATCCAAGTGGGATGGCTGTGGCGGTTGTTTTGCGCAATGTGTGGGGTCGGGACTTTCTTAATCCACTTGCCTTGACCCACTGGGGACAGCAAGAGGACAGACTGAGAGAGAAGAAGAGGGAGAAAAGACTACAGAAGACTCGGGTTCAGGGCAGACTTCAATGCGGGGCCTGAGCAGTCGAGTGAGGGAGTGCCTGGAGCAGGACACGGCACGGAGGTCAGCCACGAACTGCTGCACTAGTGCTCACACTGAGGCGAGGTGACTTCACAGTTTTGGGAGTTGAGATGGGTCAGTGGTACTGCCCTTGCAGGTGTGTGAGGTCGTAATCAGCAGAATTAGGAAAGGGAGTGGTGTGGTGGGAGGAGATGGAGAGAAAAAAAGAATAAACGCTACCCCCCTCCCACCAAACTGGGGCGAATGCACACAACTGAGGTGAGGAATTGGCATTTGAAATAAATGTCAGAACCGAGCTGCCTTTAGAACTCCAATAAAAAATATGTGCCAGCAATTTCAGTTTCTTAGAGTCTGTCAGGGCTACTGGTGGGAGGAGTCTGGAGATAAATGTGCTGGTATATGAAAGGCAGTGATGTGGTTCCAAGAGATTTTAATTACACTCAAGAGTTATGCTGCAGACACCTGTAAGCTGGTAACAAAAAGAAACATGTACAGTATTTGTTAAATTAGAGAATCATAATAATAATGTTGCCGCCAATGGTTAAGTTATATGTCAATATTTACTAAATGGGAGAAAATTCAGTGATTCCTGTGAAAAACGTGCATTCTCCTGTGACCCTGTGAGTGGGACTCACAGGAGGGCTGGGCAGAGGTGTGGTCGTCGGGTCGAAGGAGCCTCGCTCACCTCGGTACAGTAGTAGTCCAGCAGCAGAGAGAGTGGCTGGCAGCAAAGTGGCTGGCAGGCACTGAGTGAGGGAAGGAACAGGCAGCAGAACAGAGGGCCGCGGATCCAGGAGGACTTGGAGGATTAGCAGCGAGAGAGACCTGAGAAAGAGAGAGAGAGAGAGAGAGAGAGAAAACGCACGCGGTGGCTGGTGTGAGTAGAGCCTAAGGCCTAGTAGTAGCTACTGCAGCAGGACCGACTTGGGCGTCCTCTGTAGTTGGTCGTTGTGTTGCGGTGCTGGGCACAGCCTGGGTCTGTGCCACTGCTGGGTGGTGCCATGGCGGTATTGGTGTGTGGCCTGCCTTGCCCTTGCTTGGTGGGACTCCAGATGGAGCCTGGATGAGCCATCCTAGGCTGTGGCACAGCATGCATCTCCATCGTCGTGGAGAGAGGGAGGAGCTCACTTTGGTCTGTCTGGTGGAAGGAAGTTCGGAAGGAGAATCCAGATAAGGATTCTAAACTGGAAAAGTATACAGTGCTGCAGTGCATTGTATTACAGGTTAGAGTCGCAGGCAGAGAAGAAGGAAAACAAAGTTTACTGTGTAGTGCATGAGAGGGAGCTCAGGCAGCTCATCTGTGGTGGTGGCAAAAAATATGAAAACCTCAGTCTACCCCATCCCCTATTTGTTTAGTTTGTGTTAATTGGCAGCAGTTAGTAATCTTCCTGTTTACAACAATGAAATCCATTCTCTTCCAAAGTACCTTATTTAATTGTACCTGAACAAACACTAATATGAGAAACAGTGTTTGCAGTTTTCTTTTTGTGGAGAACATGCTGCACAGTTTTCTTTCATAGAACCAGTAGTTTGTAGTTTTTACTACGTCACAGTTTGTGAACAGATTGCTAAGCAAGAGCTGCTGACCTATCAGAACCTGGTTTAGAGTTCTATGCACAAACCATGACATAGTTAATACTCCAGATTACTGGTTCCATGAAGAGAACTCTAACAGAATGCTGCCCGTAAAAACAAAACAATGCAAAATACAGTTTCTCATATCTCTTTTTATTCAGCTACAGTTAGACATGGATAATTTAGGGGGATTAATATAATTTCCGAAAATAAGAACTTTATAAACTGCTGCCAATTAGAAATGATTTCCTGTCCTCTTTAAGACAGTGCCTAAGCATCCCACCTTGAGTCTCCTAGTCCTCTCCCTGACAGACTCCCCTTGGCATATTTTTCAGATTCCATAGCAATGAAATAAAAAGAGAGCTCTTTTACTGCTGACCCAGGTTTACGTCAGTGGTAGAAATAGAATAGAACTTGTTATTGTGAATTGATTTTGAACACCCTTCTTGTAGTAAAAGTGCTTAAGGTACATGGTTTTGGCACAAATGCTGTTTTTCTTTTTCTATTGGTGTCTGAGTCTCCCATTGGCCCATCCTGGTCTACTCCTCTTCAGTCATGTTGTGTGCCACTCTGCTGAAAAAAATAAGTGACATATACCAGGGCAGCAAAACTGCAACAGATTTGTCCCCTTTTGCACACACACTCTGTTCATATCCTGGATGGACTCTCACAGTGAGTGGGGTGGTGGGGTCGATCTTAATATAGTTTTACTAGCCTGAACACTAGTGCAAATTGAGCAGGGCAAGTGCAGTTACATAGAAACTGTTGGCAGATAAGGACCGCTAGCCACTAGGCCCATCTCATCTGCCCGTAGGCCCTATACATTGTATGTGGCCACTGACCCTATATGATCAATGTCTTTATCACTCCCTCTCAAGGTTCTCCTGTGCCTCTCCCAGGCATGCTTAAACTCCTCCACTGTGCTTGCCCCCACGACCTCCTGTGGCAGACTATTCCAAGCGTCAACTACACTTTCTGGGTAGAAAAACTTTCTCACGTTACCTCTTAATCTACCCCCCCTCCAGTTTTATATTGTGCCCCCCTGTTCTAGTACTTTTTCTACATTGGAAAAGGTCCCCCACCTGCACCTTGTTTATGCTCTTCGGGTACTTGAAAGGTTCAATCATGTCCCCCTGCACTCTCCTCCAGTGAGTACATATTGAGGTCCCTTAGTCTGTCCTCATATATTTTGTGGTGCAAGCCCTGCACCATTTTTGTTGCCCTTCTCTAGATAGTCTCCACCTTATCTATGTCCTTGCACAGGTGTGGCCTCCAGAACTGCATGCAGTACTACAGGTGAGGCCTTACCAATGTTTTATACAATGGCATCACCACCTCCTGCTAGTGATACCACTGTCTTTGCAACCCAGCATACCACTGGCCCTCCCTGCTGACTTTGTGCACTGCTTTGATGATAACCCTTTGGTCTCTTTCCTCCTTGGTGACAGTCAGCCCCCCTCAACCTGTAGCTCTCCCCAGGGTTCCCTCTACCCAGGTGCATTATTTGTCCCATATTAAGACCAGTGCCCCTTATTTCCCTACATTTTGAGTGTCTGTATCCAACATTTCAGAGACAAAATGCTAAGTGGTGTACAGGGTCTGCCCTGCAGGTGGTGGGTTTTATCGCAGTCTCACCATAACTTCCCCATCCAAATCTCTTAACTCTGTTCTTTCCCTGGACACTACTGTATGCCAGACTCTGAAATGACCATCCACAGATCCATAGCTGCCAATGCTTGAAAGTGTAGGGGGTCCCCAGCTCTTCTAAATGGACCAAGGCAGCCAACACTGGTGGTTGTGGATACTGTGGAGGGTTTCAAGTGGGGCTGGGACAGGTATAGGAGGAGGGTGCATCTAAATGGGATCAGCATTGGGGGCTGCCAAGGCAGGGGAAGGGGGAGGGGACCTTGGGGGAGGGCAGAAAATGGTGCCCTAAATGGGCACTGATCCCCGAGCAGACTGTATAGACCATAGGGCCTACTCTGCTGGCTTCTTAGTATGTTAATATGTTAACACCATCCATACAGTCCCACCCTACATTCCCACCCTTATCCCACCCAGCCAAACAAAGTTTTAGATCGTGTCTGGTCCCTTAAAAAAACCTTAATAAAATACATAGTTTGAAAGGTTAAAATCAACATTCCTGGGGTGCATAGATCATACTATATAGAAACATGGGTAGCATAGCATCATGCCTGTGCACTGTTACCCCTGGACAGATAAAAGGATGAAAGGACACTGTTTAAGAAAAATGTATTTTTGTTGGGTCAGAGCATAGTAAAATCAATGCTTTTAAATATAAAAATGCCATAGTTTTCTATTTCTCAAATCCCTTAGGTTTGTGAAGCCCCCACCCAAAGAAATCTTAGATGTGCTCCTGGCTCACTGTACAAAAACTTCCAGACGTGCATGTCTCGAGCTGACTATAGGGTGGGGGCTGAGCGGCGTGTCTTTCTCTGCCAGGCTCTGTTCATTGCCCTGTGGATGGCGGTGAGCGTGTGGTGGGGTACATGATGGGATCAGCTGTTGTGTGTACACAGCTATGTCTGCTTGACTGAAGATTTGCTGTTGTGATGTCCTCGAGTTTGGGAGGGGGGGTTGTGAAGAAAGAGGAAGATGGGAGGCTGTGGTACAAAACAATGTGGGGTTCACTGTATGTGATGGCGTTGCAGACTTTTTTTTTTTTCAGATGTGGCAGGAAGGAATAGGGAAACATTATAAATGTGCAATAATCAGAGTATTTCTTGGCTTGAATGGTTTTCTGTACAAGTGATCAAAATTTGCCATTATAATTGTGGGCTACTGTAGCCATTTACGAGCTACTGCAATTTTGAATCACCTTGCCCTGCTGGCTAGAGCAAAAAAAGATTGAGGTTGACCCCTGTGAGTGGTTGCGATGTGTGTACAGAATTGGATGTAAACCAAAGTGTGATTTATTAAAGGAATAATGCCTGACAGGGTGGGAGTTATGCTGGGATAACATCCCACCTCGGGTGGTTGGGCCCGAGGCCACCGGCCAAGGGCGTCCAACACCCGAGAAGGGATGTTATCCCAGCATAACTCCCACCCTGGAGGGCATTATTCCTATTATACAATGGCTTGTTGTTTTATAATAAAAAATAATTTTTAAAGAATGTTTTGTTAGTGTGTAAACATATTTTTGTTTCTTAAGAGAAAGAGGAGATGATCATGGGGATGGGGATCGAAATCATCCCAACAATCAGCAGGGATGTTATGCCAGGATAACATCCCTGCTGTGATAGCCAACTGACCAATCAGAAACCAGGATTCTTTCTTGCCATTGTATAATAAGCAATGAGGCATGACTACTGATTAACTGTCTGTTAATTGCCCCCCTAGTGGTGTAATGTGGCATGAGCTATGAAGTTAAAAAAGTGACAAACTACTACAAAATAAAATTCAACGATGGTGAAAGTTGAAAAAAGTGGTTGGATTTTTTTTCAGTTAGTTAAAGTCATAAATTTCAAACTAGTTGGAAAAATCAGTCATAATGTGTGGTAAGTCAGTCATAATTGTTTTTTCAGCTGACTCTGGGGTCTAGAGTATATGTTCAGCTCCCTAAGTCTCTCCACATAGGACTTCTCCTCCATTCCCTGAATCATCTTAGACACCCTCCTCTGGACTCTCTCCCAGAGCATGACATCCTTCTTTAAGTAAGGATGCCAGAACTACACACAGTACTTGAAGTGCGGCCTCACTAAGGATTTGTGCAGTGGCAGGATAACTTCCTCCCTCCTCGAAGTGATCCCCCTAGCAGTACACCCCAGCATTCTGTTTGCTTTAGCTACTGCTTTCCTGCACTGATCTGAGTGATTCATTTTGCCAATGATCACCACTCCTAGATCTTTTTTCCTTCTCCGAGACTGTCAACAGCCCCCCAAATGGTAGCTGTACCCTGGGTTCCTAACCTCAAATGCAGTACACTACACTTCTGAGCATTAAAATCCAGCTGCCATGTGTCTGACCACTGTTCAAGTCTTTCCAGGTCTTCCTGGAGGGTTTTCCTCCCCTCTTCACTGTGCACCACCACTCCCAATTTGGAGTCATCAGTGAACAGGCTAGTTTTGCTCATAACTCCCTCCGCAATGTCCGCAATGAAAGCATTAAATAACAGTGGACCCAGTACAGATCCTTGCGGGACCCCACTAATGACTCTTCTGGGTGTCAAAAGCTCCCCCACCACCACCACCCGCTGTTGCCTGTTGCTCAGCCAGTTTCCAATCCATTTCACCATCTTTACCCACACCCCCAGGTTCCTCAGCTTGCCCAGCAGACTCCCATGTGGCACTGAGTCAAACGCCTTGCTGAAGTCCAGGTACAAGACATCAACTAGCCAACCCCCATCCAGAGACCTTATTCATCATTGCATCAGAGAAAGGGTTCAGTAAAGTATTCTCCGGGGTTGTGTTTATTACACCCATCCCCAAGTACACACTCCCTCTCTCTCCCCCTCTTCTCTCTTGCTCTCTCACTATCTATCCCCCTCTCTTCATTGCCATCTCTCTCTCTCTCTCGCCCTCTCTCATGCATGCTTGTACACACACACCAACCTGATTTAAAAAAATAAATTACACATTGCCTGCTATTTAAAAATAGATGGCACTATTTTAAAATGTTATTGTTTTCCAGATAAATGCGTAGTACTCATGACATGCAAGGGCATCATCTAAACAAGTGAGCTACCAGCTGGGCAATGTCATTTTAGGCTATATGGAGGCATCTAGATTTTAAGAATCATTGCTTTTAAAATGTAGCCACGTCCTTCTGCAACAGTAGAAAATGAGAATTTCAATTTAAAATCAAGCCAATGTGTTAAAGCTAGAGAGTCTGAGAGGGCAACATAACTTACTTGGAAGGGTTGACATCTGTATTATTGCCCTTTTCCATGTCAATATTCTGGGCTAGTTGGTTCAGCTGTTGCTAAAGGATTGTTTGAATAGAGGCCAGCATTTCAGTACAGCAGGATTTCTTCTTGATTTAGCTAATGCAGTTTCTTTTTTTTTAATTGTTTTTAGCACCCAGTCCTTCTGATCAGTGCCTCATTCAGTCATGGCCAGGTGGTGTCCTGCCTGACTGCAGAGCACTTCTGACTGCTGCCCCCACCTCGCAGACCCTGTGCTTGAGTAGCCCAAATATAATCTTCCAGATTGCATTTGGGGTAAGGCTGTCCTGTTTCAGTGCCTCAGCAGGCATAGTTCCTGAATCCAGTCAGCGACTGCCAAACAGTGAGGTCCCAAGAGTATTCTAGGAGGTGGGGAGTGAGGTCTACATTGGTCATCGGGGGGGGAGTGGCAGGCTGGACACTATCTGACTAATCGGAAGCAATTATCTGTTTTTTTTTTCGGCCCACAAGGGCGCACGTCATGACATTGGAAGTCAGCAAGCTTGCTGCATTATTACCTGTGCCCTCTCCCCACCCAGCTGTGCCTTGTACTGCCTGCTGCACCAACATCTGTAGCCACCAGTAAGTGATATATTAGTTGGAGGCACAAACCTGTCTCCCTGGAGGAGGAGGGCGCTCTTTAGAATGCTTAATACTCTGCCCCACCACCACCCACCCTCCAATAATCTGGGCATATTCTCAAACCCAGGTCACTGTTGTAAGTAGCAATGCTGAAACTGTGCCAATAGCTGGGCAAAGCTATTGCAGTTTTTAATAGAGAAGAAAACAGTTATGAAAGAATGAAGTATTGGCAAGAAAAATATGAGCTAGCTAGTAGGACAACAGTTATTTTATCACCGCTGAAGAGGGGCTCTACACTCTTCATCTTGTGGGGGGCATGATGATTGGAGTAAAAACAGATGACTGGACAAGAGGATAATAATATATGGGGGGAAGGGCAGACTAGATGGGTCGGTATGGTCCTTTTCTGCTGTCGAGCTGATATGATATGATATGAGATGATAATGGGAAAAGTAAATTTTGGAGCCAGTTCAACAGTTTAACAGGAAGCATATTTGCTTACCACATGAGGATATGGTTTGGAACTAACAAAAGAGAAGTAATGCCCCCCAGTGGATGGGTTTGAGGTGGCGACCACTGCTATGTGGCAACCCTCCGCTGGTAAAGGGGGAGGAGTCACAAAGAGCATAACCTCTCTTCTTGGGTCACTTACCTCTTCCTTGGATGGTAGGTGGGGAATTGATGTGAGCCGTGGAGGTCATCCATGCCCAGTGCCTCAAGCACCATGAGCTGGATTGATACTGGTGCAACCACCTGACTGCCACCAAGGTTCTATTTTTGCCCCTGCTTCCCATATCACTGCACTAAGGCAAAAGGAGTAGCTGGCCCCACTGAGACTATGCCTTCAGCAGAAAGGGTATATGGGGCATGGGAAAGAAAGGAATCACAAAGGAGGGTGGGTTGTTGGAGGAACTAGAAATGTGGAAAAGGGAATTATAAAAGAAGTAATTGACATGCCCCCCATTGTTGCACTAGTTGTGTTAACATGCTGAAAACAATGACTTAACCCTTGCATGGCTGCGGACTGACATATCGATCCAAAAGTCCTGCACGTTCTAATTCTGTCAGCAGCCTAAGGGTTAACTCACACTAGCATCAAACAAAGTATATAAATAATTTGACACAGTAGGTGTAAAAATAGATATTTATTTAATATTGTATATTTACACCATATATTTAGTTGAATGAACCTGTACATAACAAACTACAAAAATCACAGACCAGTAAGAGGCAGAAATCAATATCAGAAAACTCTATTCCACCTTTAAGAAAGAAAAAGCATAAACATATTTAACAAAACATAAATTTTACTAACAAGAGAAATTATACATATGTTAACATATTTGGAATGTAAAGCAAAATTGTACATGGATCTCTGGTCTAGTGTTTCTGGGAGTGATGGATGACGAACATTCAGTGCATCAGTAGAAGTTGTCAGGAAACTATGTTTGCATTGTTGCTATTTCATTTCAATTCCCCATTTATTTGCAAGCCCCCGGCTCCCCTCCCATTGGTGGGCCACGCTCTCTAGACTTTTCTGAAGCTACGCATTTACTATCGTGTCTGACATGTCCAAAATCAACATTCTCTGGCTGCTTTGTGGGAGCTGAACTAGAGAATACTGTGGAAAGCATGGAAAAAGTGGCATGCCGTAAAAAGGAAGGCGGAAGAAGACATTAAAGAGAGCAGTGCTTAAAGGGGCCATCACTTCTGCAATTCTCTGTTTTATAGTTGTGTTATCCCTTCTGCCATCTGACAGTTTCATGATAAACATTGATCCTAAGACTGCCCAAACCTTGTCTGGTTCTGTTTGCAACTGGCTTGATCAAAAACAGAATGGTTCTAACAGGCTTTTGTTTTCCAACCTCTTTGTAAGTAATGCAGTTGCATATATTTGCATATTAATAATATACAAATTAGTCATACATAATTTCCTTGTTAACAAAAAAGGTTTTATAGGGAGATTATTTTCAGTTCTAAATTTTACAATTGGGGATTCTGTTTGTATAACCAGCTCTGCCTGTCCCCAATTATTTCCCAAGCTATAGCTGTTCATACAGTAATTCTTTATGTAATTTCTAAAACTTTTGTTTACATTTTCAATGTAATTACATTGCTGGTTGACTTGTTATTTGTACCCCACTAAAACGAGATGCTGCATTTCTGCTGGGCTCTCTTGGGTAAATTAACAGTATAAAAAAATGTGCACTTCTACTTTTGGTTGGGCTATCAGGCTGAGCACAGCTATGTGGAGTCTTACACAAAACAAGGGTCAAGACATTCAGACATCTGTCCATCAGTCTTGGATTCATTCCATGGGATCGAGGAGACCAGCATATTTTACTGGAGGTGGGGCCTGTTGAGCGTGGCAAATAAACATATTTAAAAAGATGGACATTGTCCTGCCCCAGGGCAGACGATGTGGGGGATCACATAAGTGACACAATGATCTCTGGTCTAGTATTTCTGTTTCTAGGAGTTCTGGCAGAAAATTCTACATCTATAGAATGAGAAAAAAACAGTGTAAAAGCACTTGGGATAAAACCATCAAGTAACCCTACAGATCTACAACATAGACCAAAATTGTCATGCCAGTTCGCAGCAAGAAGCATGGTAAACAGAAACAGTTAGGTTAGATCAGATTTGTTGTGCTTTTTTGTTTTGACACACTCAGGACCTTTTGACAAGGAGTCACGTGCATTTACCAGAATAAACTTTGCAATCTTTTGCCACTTACTGACTCTGAGTTCTGCCATTGTGTGTACTATATATGTGCAGGAAAGACTCCTTTTATCCTATATTGAATATGTATCAGTATTAAAGGGGTTGGGTAAAAAGTATCACATTGCTCAGTGGAGTATGTTGAGGTGTAGTGTATGGTATAACGATGTCATAGCAATACTAACACAATTAATCAAACAAGTAAATCAAATGGGAAAAAATAAACTTAACTAAAACATTAAAGGATTAGCCAGAACGATATACAGTAGATTGAATAGTATTTGCCAGTATGTGGCCCCTGGAGTCTTTGTGTCTAGACCTAGACTGCGGAACAGATGAGTCACTTGGGCTTGGGTTCCCAGAGGTTTAAGCCCTTGGCAGTTTCCCCCTCAGTACTGCCAAAGTACACCAAATATATTGGTACCACTTTCATTAAAAAACAATGGCCGCAACCAATTTTATGTTATAAAATGGGCTATGACAATACTGTAGCGTCATTGGCTGAAACACATCACATGCCCATAGATTATTATCTGAGAAATTCACACCTCATCTGAACTACTTATTTTCCCAACAAATAAAAACCCATTCTATACATGGGATAACACACTCCAGGGTGTACAGTCATTAGGGAATAATGCACTTCTTGGGTGGTTGTGGCACTTGATCATGCCTCCTTAACCCTAACAGCCACCCTAAGTGTGCATTATTCCATTATAACCATGCACTCTGTCATGAGTTATCCTTCCCTTAACATATGGGTAACTTATAGCACCACCAGCGATGTCATATATCCATGGTACAATGTGGCTGTGTCAGTATTGGGTATTATTACTCATTTACAATTTTGGATGTTAATGGTTGGACCACAGCTTTCTTTTAGATGGGCCCTTAGTCAAATTAAACAAGTTGATTTTAGGCTGGCCTACTGGCAAAGTGGTAATGATACTGCTCATGGTGCTAACAACCCTGGTTCAGGAATGATCCTGGAGCATCAGAAGGCCTGCTGGGGGGAGGTAGGATGAGTGTCTGATGGACTGCGTTCCTCCTCTGGGGTGGGTGAGGTAAAGCACTGGACGTCTGACTGTCTCCTAGTGGAGGCTAGGAGAACAGTGGGCAGGGACTGCTGAACCATGGGAGGAGGTGATGGCAGACACTGGTGCACTGCACGTGGGAGCAGGCATGGCTGCATCCTGGCATCACTGCACTGCTACACCTTCTTTGGGGAAATGATAAAGAAAAAATCCATGTGGAATAAAGCAGCAGGAAGCCACAAACTGCTCAGCTGAATGACTCCCACGTAAGCCTCGGGCGGGATAACAGGTGGATCTTGGTCTCTCCCTTCAGGAAGCCCCACCACAGGGGATAAGCTGTGGGCCTCCCAGACTGGGTTGCTTGGAGGGATGCTGGGGGGGGTGTACGCTTCCAAGAAACAGAAACAAATAAGTTGTTGGTAGATAAGGACCTCTTGGCCCACCTTGTCTGCCCTATTTTCCCTACCTGCAGTGCCACCGCAGATACTACTCAATCTTTGGTCCCCCCCCCTTTGCCTTATTTCTAAGGTCCCCTCATGCATGCTTGAATCCTATTACTGTTTTAACACTCACTACCTCCGCTGGCAGGCTGTTCCAGACATCCACCACCTTTTCCATGAAGAAGTGTTTCTTCACATCTCCTCTGAGTCTCCTCCCTCCATCTTCATAGCATGACCCCTTGTCCTTGAGCATCTTTTTCTATGTAAAATGCTACCCTCATGTACCTTATTAATACCTGTGAGGTATCTGAACATTTCTATCATGCCCCCCCTTCCCTTCTTTCCTCTAGAGAGTACATATTTAATTTCTCGAGTCTTTCCATGTAGGCTTTTGATGCAGGCTCTGCACCATTTTGTTGCCCTCTTCTGTATTGTCTCCACCTCATCTACGTCCATTCGGAGATGGTGCCCCCAGAACTGGACACAGTACTCTAGGTGAGGCCTCACCATCGATCTATACAGGAGTAACACTACCTTCCTCTTTCTGCTGGTGATACCCCTCCCTGTGCACCCGAGCATCCTGCTACCTTTCCCTACTGCCTTATCACACTGCTTTGCTACCTTCAGGTAATCAGAAATGATTACCCCCATGTCTTTCCTGTTTTGTGGTTGCCAATACCTCCCTGCCCAATTGGTGCATTGCTCCTAGGTTTCTGTGCCCCAAGTGCATGATTTTTGCACTTTTTTGCATTGAAACCCGGTTCCCAAAACCTTGACCAGTCTTCCAGATTTTTCATTCCTGACCCCCCCCCATGTGTCCACTCTGTTGCAGATTTTTGTGTCATCCACAAACAGGCATACTTTCCCTTCCAGACCCCCTGCATTGTCACTAATAAAGACATTGACGAGGACCAGGCCTAGTATTGATTCCTGTGGCACCCCACTAGTCACCTTGCCTTCTTCAGAGTAAACGCTATTTACCACCATCTTCTGAGTCCTTTTTTTTAGCCAACTTCTTACCCATTTTACTACTTTTGGACCCATTCCTAAGCTGCCCAGCTTGCTCACCAGTCTTCTGTGTGGAATGGTGTCAAAGGCCTTACTGAAATCCAGGTAGGCCACATCAGCCGCTCTGCCTTGATCCACTTCCCTGGAAGAAGGCTGATAAAGGGGTACCCTTTGAGATACAGTTCCTATTAAAAGTAATATATAGGCCAGTGTGTCATGGCAGTGGTAGAGCTAGCACTCAGGATGCCAGCAACCCGAGTTCAGGAATGAACCCAGATCATTAGGGGCTGGCGGGCGGGAGAAGGATTGAACATCTCATAGGAAATGCTTTTCCTCTGGGGTGGGGGGGGGATCACTGCTTCCACTGCAGTGCTGCCACTTAGGTGACCATGGGTGCCAACACAGCGATAGGCATGCAGTGCTGGGAGGCCTTTGGCTTGGTGCATGTAGGATGGGTCACTGTGCACATTACTGTGGACACCCCTAGCATGCTGATGACATGCAGGGAGAAAATGGCAGCACAGTTACCACGGTATCCTTTGCAAAGGACCCTGTGTGTCTGTCAAGCCACTGCCACCTCACGAGATTTGAGAATCTGACCCTGCCTGGGGAGTAAACCTTGACTCCATGGAGGCCTTGAGGGGAAGGGGTGGATGTTGAGATCTGAGTCAGCCTATACCTTGGGAGTCCAGAGAAAGAGGGTAACGGAGATAAAAGTGGGGTTTGAGAAAATGTAAGGGAAAAAATAAGTTAGATACAAAATCAAACACAATTCATGTTATTCAGCATGGAGAGTTTGCCAGCTTTTTGCTTTTATTTATTTGTTTGTTTGTTTATTTATACTTTAATTACTGGGTAAGTGCACTGGCACTAGGCATCTTTTTCAGGCATGGCCCAGGTTTTGAGTACTAAAAGTAATAATAATCAAAAATCTTACAAAATATGACTTTTGAACAAAATAGTAGCAAAGCTTTACCCCAGCAGACTCGCAGGTTCCCATTAGGGGACAAGTAATGGGGATATGGCAGTCAGAACCTGCGGATTGCAATTGTTTTTATAAATCATCAGGGCTTATTCAGTGAATTGGCACTGAAGATATTAACCATAAGAGCACTGAAACTGTCGAAAGCTCCACTTTTTAAGGGGGGGGGGGGGTTGATTGAGTTTCACATTACAATTTTGTTACCCATATTATATGTTCTCAAACCTGAGTTATAAGTTTACAGGGATTGTTGGGATGCCTTATGAAAATGTCCCCATGCCCATTCTTCATGCAATACAACTGTTAAACAAAGGTTAGTTCTCAGTTAGTTCTTTTAGGGAATACACCCCGCTCATAAGGTAATAGCTCCCCCCGAAAATCAATCGTATGCAATATGGCAATGAATATCTCTATTAAATGCCAACTTTTAGATTGTGTGAGCATTTTTTTAAATACTAATGTACAGTACTAGCTAGCTAATTAGAGAGAGCATCTGAAAACACATACAAAACCTGTAACCCATAATATATGGACATAATTCCACATGCATTTGACATATTTTCTAAATGTTTCTTTTTATGTTCATGTTATAGGACATTAATTTTCATGGAAACAGGAATATCTGTCCCTTACAATTCCTCTGGCCTTACTGCTTACACCCAGTTGTGGGTCATAATTCTCTACTTGCATCACTGCAATTACAAATGGAGTATCAGAACTAAAAATGGGGTAATAACAAGAGGTGTGTGAAATTGTTAGATCACGGGTGACATTAGTATGATATTCTGTGAAAAGAAATGGAAAAACCTAGCATATCAGAGTGTGCAGTTTGCAGCACTGCAAATTTGATAATGTGAATTTAAAAAAAATGCTACAAATTGAATTTCTGACATTGTATTTCTAAGTATGGGAAATACAGATGTTTATTTTTGTTGCAAAGGATGCAGAAATGGAATCCCCAAATCACAAATTTGGTACCATTTTCTCCAACTTCTCAAATTTTACAAAATTCGTTAAGCTGTATGCCACATTTTGGAAAATTTGCGGCAACACAGTGTTCAAATTTCACACAACTATTGGAATAGAAAACAAAGAGACATGGGCTATATAGGACATAGATCCTGTTTTTTCAACCTACGAATACAGCATGGGAGGAGTGGTATACTGAAGCTGTACAGTACACAACCTGAACTGTGCTGAAATATATAGGAATACAAAGCGGGGCCATGGGGCGGGGGGGGGTGGCAGAGCAGCAAGATAGCCGCACTGCTGCTCTGCTCCACACCACACCAAGCAAGGGCTCCTATTTGTAGATTTTATATCTACTTTTTAGCTTCATTTTTTAGTTTCGTTCCACTAGCTCATGAATGCTCATGAATGGAACTATTGTTATTTCATTACCAGATTTGCAACAGTAAATTTGGAGGTGGCACTTTGCTGTTGAGTAATGCCATTTGGCAGATGCCCTGATGTCTCAGTCAGTCTTACTGACTGGCATGCTGAATTGAGAGCTGTAAGTTAGGAGGTTTATACCTCGATGGTTAAAGTTAAAAAGCGAGCATGCTGGCCTAGAATAAAATTGGATGGAGCATAATAATATAAGAAGTTCGGAGTTTAAGTGTGGAATTGGAAGAGAATGCCAACTGGCAGTTTTACAGGCAAGATTAAAAGCCAAAGATGTCTCAAAAAGGATGCTGAATTTGGGAGCACAAAACACGCAGGAATGCTTGGACATAATTTAAAAGAGGTATGCCACCCTTGCATGGGGATTAGCTCCTCAATTAATATGTTCATTTGTTAAAGTTTTACTACGCTCAGCGGAGCATTTTTTCTTCTCTTTTCTCTCTTCTAGGTGTATGTTGCTGCTGGGAGAGGTGAATATAGAGAATGCTTGTGGTGGCCATGGACCATGAATTGCTGACCTAGAGGAGAGATTCGGTAACTAACAAAGAAAAGGAGAGAAACTGTTTCTCTTACTTGGTTTAAACGGTTGTGCACTATTTTTGGCACTTGGGGCTTGGATGGCTACAGAGCTTTTTGCTTTTATTAACCAGCATATTGAAGTGGCTGGTAAAGTTGCTGGGAAAAGGGGAAGTTAATTTCAGATGCAGCTTCACTAAAGCACTTCAAGCACTCTAATAGTAACCCTCGGTGTGACACTTTAAGTTGTTCTGAGCCACTGGAAGGTTGATTTCTTTTTTAGTGGAGTGGATTCCTGATGCTGATTTTTGATGCTTAATATGATCCTCTGGTCACAAAATGTATAAAGCAAGAAGGTTTAAAAGGTATTTTTTTAATCAGTTGCTGAGATAAGTGGTGTCATACTTGGAACTAATTGCTGGGACATACAGTTAAGGGCTTGGCAAACTTATTCACACCTGAGGCTTTAGACGATAGCATTATTGGAAAGCCAAGGTTCTGAAACTGCTATATCGAGGATAAAACAACATGTCCGGGCGTTTTTTTCAACAAATTAGGAATAATTAGTATTTTTAACGTTGTTAGAGTTCACCTCAGATGTCAAAATATTCTGTATCCTAAAGCGGGACTCCCCTAAAAGTAAGATGAGTCTCTGAATAAGACTCAAAGGTTTGGAACTGTCTGTTACAACTTTAAATGTTTAGGTTACACTTGATGCCCAGTTGTCATTTGGTTTGCTGGCTCTGCTGTTTATGAATGCTTATAGAGTCCAACAGATGCTTACAGCCTGGTACTGACTGTGCCTTCAGATTAATTAGGTAGCTTTCTTTCTGGACTCCAGAGCATAGGTATAATGGGGCCATTTATTTATTTACTCATTTGAAGTGTTTCACCAGGAAGGCCTGCAGATCTGTAATGGCTTGTCTCTCAGCGTGTCCCGGGGGAAGGGGATGTAGAGATGTGTTTGATGATCAATGAACTCCCGTGTGGAAATGGAGCTTCCTAGTTTGTGAACTCAGGGACTTCTAAATATAAAATGAGCCATTTAATATTGTTTTTTGGTCTGGTTGGAATCTATTCTGCTGAAATTGAACTCCTGAACATAGCCAGCTGGTCCTATCTATTAAAGTAATGGACTTTTGAGATAATGGAGCTGGATTTAAAAATGTTATGAAAGTGTGGAGTTTTAACTTTGCTCAGCAGTATTTTCTATCTTTTGTCAAATGTTGTATGAGCAGCCTAAAATACTTATGTTTGTTGGTTCACTGAATATATATATATATATGTGTGTGTGTGTGTGTGTGTGTGTATATATATATATATGTGTGTGTGTGTGTGTGTGTATATATATATATATATATACGTATCTTATACACTTAGCGCATTCCTTGTGCTCTAGTGTCTCCTTCCCCTTGAACTCATGAATTTCAAACGCAAATGAACTCGTTCATCCTATGTTTATTTAATTCTTCATAATCCTAAGCACCAGTCCACAGCGGACCTCTGAGATGATGATAATGTTTCATGAGTATATTGAAATTTACAAACGTTCAAAACCTAAAGTAGGATTATATTGTCTTTTTAAATAAGGTTTGAACATAAACATAAACAAAGTTTCTATATAAATGTCTGAATGACATTTTAATATATAATTATTTTTAAATCTTCACATAATGTAGGTGTAGATATCCTACAGTACCAAATGTTGTAAATAATCTTTTGTTAGATAAAAAATTATATTACTACAGTGGATTTTACTGTGTGCTTGTATCTTTGAGTAATGAGTCATGTATGGATTCCTGTATATATACTTAATCTCCTTTTTAAATGTTGTAATGGTTTGTAACCAATCAACAATAAACTTGTTTTGACTTTAACTGAAATATATATTTATAATTTTTTTTTTCAAATTGTTCCCAGTGGTGTCAGCAGTAGAACTGTGTGGAATTTTCAAATTCTGCTTCTGCATGAATTCCGTGGAATTTCAGAAATTCTGTTTAATTCTGCAGAATTCCATTGGAAGCAGAATTGTGAAATTCTATTCCACAGTTTATGTAGACCCTGGATTCATTTTGCACAAACTACAGAATATTATTCCGTGGACTACGTGACTTGCATATTCCACAGTCTACATAGAAATGCTTTTAGGAATTTCGAAAAATTAAAAGAGAAATTCTGAAAAACATTTTGGATGTGGAATTGCCATTCCACACACATTATGCATTCTGCAGATCTGTAGTCCTCAGATTTTTATGTATTGAATGATTGATGCTCCTAGGGGTCCATTGCTATTATTTACTGTCTAACTCGATGGCTAAAAGTGGAAATAAAAAACAACTGGGGAAATAATGGATGTTCTGAATTTTACATATTCCATTTTCTAAATTACAGTAGAATCCTAAATCATTATAGTTTCCTTACTTGCAGTGATTTAATAAAATATTGATCAGCATAACTTTGATCAGCTTAACTTTTGCAATATTGTTCACAAGGAAGATAATAAAAAACATGCATTTATTCGTAGAAGACCTTCAGTTCTCAATGTAAAAAAAAACTGTTATTTCTAACTTCTAGAATATTATAGCTGGAATGCAACTGTAAGAGAAACTTGAAACTACATGTAAACCCAAATAAGAGCATACTGTATCATCAAGGCAGGCAAATCTGGGCGTCTAGCGACCAGAAGCTTTACAGTTTTAGTAAAGTTACATTTTCTGGACCAAACAAAATTAGATATTCACTAGTGCATTATGTAATATTATGCAGCTGGACAGCCAAGTTTGGTATGCTAATATGGGTGTATTAGTAATAATTTCTGCAAATGAAACATATAAGTGATATGACATACTACGTTCTGGTTGTAATCAATTGGCACTTTTATAAATGTATAATCTTACATGTTCTCAATTGATGTTAAATCAAGTTACTAAATGCCTGCTGCCACATCAGATTTTTAAAATGTTGTTATTCCCCTTTATCCATTATTCTCTATATATCCATCCAGGACATTTGTCTCAGAACTGACAATGACACCTATTGTTCTGGTGGTAGTACTGTCACATTGCCACAAGCTGTTGTACCAACACTAGCTATGGCTCTAGCTTTGTGGGTTGGCGCATAGTTGGAAAACACCCTCCAGCAGCTAGGGAGCCACTTTAGGTGCCATAGTGTGGCATTTCCTAACTCTGGGCAGACCACTAGTTATAGTTTCCACCAGTCCTGTTTTGGAATAGATCATTCAGTATTAGGGTCATTATCCAGCCCTTCCATATTCTACTGAGCTACTTTGGTTTTGGAGTGGTATTTGCAGCAACCACATTACCTTTCAAACAAAAGCTGCTAAATCATTCATTATTTTGGCCACATGTCTGAGTTGCACTCAAGTGTTGGATGTCATAATGACATTTACTTGAAAACCTGTCCAACCATGCAGGGGAAAAGCATATCTGTTAATACACTTAACAGTAAATGAATCTTATTATTTCCCCTCTGTGTTTTAAATGTTTTCTTTCTCTTTTCCTTGAATGTCTTCTCAGCCATAATGAGTGGCTTGGTAGAGGTACAATGCACGTATCAGTTGTGAACAGGGGCTGGCTTGGAGGACAGTCTGGGGCATGGTTTATTGTTGAGTTTTAGTCTCATCTGAAGGTAGTGACCCAATCAATAGCACCAAGATTCTGATATGCTGCGCCTGATGACAGTGGCCTTACATGCCGTGTATTTGTGTTTGTATAGTGATTGATTATATATATGTGTGAGCTGCAGAGGCAATATTTAACACTATTCTGATGCAGCCTTACATGGATTTAAACTGTAAGAATTGCAAAAGCTTCATTTTGGCTGTTCAAGACAGGGCTAAATCAAATAGGATGAAACTCACAAAAGTCAGAATAAGGTGAGAAAATATTTCTTATTTCCAGGGAAGGTTCCTTGCTCTGGTGTGAACTACAACTGGTTTGCACTGCAAATAGTCACAAGAAAGCATCACAGTCATTTCCACTGGGATGACTCTGTACATATTACCATGGTCAACATTTGCTACCTTGCTCAACACAGTTATATTAACAGGTACCCCTGAGGTTTGAAGAGCAGGTAGGAACCTCAAGAAACTAATGAAAATCAAACTCCTGGCAATCTATCTGGCTTATAGGGACCAAGGATACCTCCATCTATTTATTTCCTTTCTGGTCTTCTTTCATTAAGTGTTAGGCAGCTGTGCTAACTGATGAAGCATTTCATTGAATGTATTTCAGCCTGCCTGAGACCTGGGGTGATACAGTAACATACAGTTTTGCAAGAAGGAGAGATTTCTTTGTTGCCCACTCAAGTCTCCCTTGCCTGATGACAGTGACCTGTGTTGGTGAGTGATAACTGCACTCTGCCTGATCATACACAACTCTACAGATTTTCAAATGCAACTCTTCTCTTACGGTGACTGCAGTCTGATGTAGTATGTGGTTTCATCTAACTTGTCACATTTAAAAGCTCTCCCATATAACTGACTTCACCATGATTTGGCGCAGACAGCATTAATGAGTTGAAAATGAGTTTTATTACATGCCTGAATATCTGCTGAAAAGATGGTGTCTATGACTAAAACTGAACTAGTTCATGCAAAGGCTTTCATTCTTATAACAGCAGAGCATAAGATACATATAGTGGCTACTCAACATGATATTTACTAGTTTTGCTTTCAGCATCCCATTCCGAAATGTTTCCTAAAAATGAAAACAAATTGTGCATAAACATTAAATCAGTCATTGATCTTGTAATTCAGTTGTTCTGACCACCCATTTTTTCCAGATTTTCATCTCACCATGTCAGTTGACAGGGCATTAGAAAAGGTGATGGTAAACTGATGTAAAATCATTAGTCCATATTCAATAATATGCTTTGCAAGCTGCTGTTTATGGTAAATACATAAAAGCACCATGACTGTGATGACCAACAGCAGCAATTCCAGTTTCTATGTGGAATTTGGACTCAGCAATGCAATATGTTGTAAATGGTTGTATAGTGAGGAACATATCTAAATCCAACTTAACTCAAGTTTGCCTAGACAGCCATTTTGAATCAAGGTTGAGCAATGGAAAATGTGGACTTTAAAAAGCACTCCAGGTAGTCACATAGGGCTCAAAAATGACATGTTTCAACAGTGAATTCCTTCCATTGACTGATTTTGTTTCTTACAGATCCATCATGCAGTTTCAAGTTCTTATTCAGAATTTGTGCTATACTGTTTCTAATTATTGGCATGCGTATCAATATTTTCTACTACTGGTTAGTCAAGGTGCAATAATGTAAAACAATCTGAAGGAACTGACATAATATTATATTTAACACTTTTAATTCCAAGCTTTTGCTTGCTGTAGTACTGCCTCTGGTTAACAATTCATTATGAAAAATCACACGGTTACTGAGCTGGTTGAAAAAGTTTCAGCTGGTGTTCTGGAATTTTGCTGGCAGAAACAGACATTTGATATACTTCTCCATATCACTAGATTCTCTGACCGCAACTGGTAAGGCAAGGCAGATGTTGGCATGTCCCATAAACAGTGACAAGTACTACATCCAAAAGTATTCTTTTCCCTTCTTCATTCTTTCTCAACCCCATACAAGACCAGCATCTAGGGTGTATACATCTGTGCTTCAGGAGCCCTAGTCAGCAGCCTTGATGCTGCATAATTTATACGTTAGGCTCCCCATAGAAAATAGCAGGGATTTGTATGTGTGTGAATCATATACATGTGTTATTGGATGAGGCCCTAGGTTACTGATTAAGATGCTCCTTTCTTTAGAGTTTGAGATTGATCACAAACCTTTATACGTGGAATTAAGAATATTCTAGGAGGATTACAATTAAAAAAATGCGCAGGACAACGCATACCTAAACCTTACTTGCTGCTCCCTTAAATCACAAAATTGGGCTCTATAGGACTGTTAAGAAGAACCCCCTCTGTTAAATAATTCTGTTGCTTACCTCTAACTATGTAATTTAATATGTTTTTGTAGCTTTTAAAAGTTGTAAACAAACTTCCCCTAAATGTGGCATCTGGCACCAAGAATAGCTCCTAAAATGGCTGGGACATCACATGGAATGACATCACTGAAACAAGAGCGCCAGTTAGAATATACTGAATTCCTACGAGGACTTAGTAAAAATCTTTGTATTTCAGCTCTGTAATGCTCCTTGGCATACTAACTGGTGCCAAATACTTGTATTTGCTTGTAATGCATGTATGTGGCACCAATTAGTATGTCAAGGGGTATTACAGAGCTAAAATACAAAGATTTCTACCGAGTCCCCATAGGAATTCAGTATATGCTCACTGGCAGTCTCGCTTCAATGACATCATTCCTTATGATGTCTGTGCCATTTTAGTAGCCATTCTTGGTGCTGGCTTCTGCATATGGGGTGTTTACAACCTTTAAAAGCTACAATAATAAGTTAAACTGCATAATTAGTGGTAAGCAGCTGAATCATTTAACAGAGACAGTTCTTCTTAACAGATCTATGAAGCCTGATTTTGTGATCTCAGTCAACAAATTTAGGTATCCTTTAAATTTGAAAGTGCTAACAGGTATATGCTAACATTTGCAAAGCTTGAAATGCAATCTTCAAAGTGTGTGTACTGTTCATTAAAAATTTCCATGTGCCTTTTGACTTTTGTTTTTGGCAGTGGCAAGTATAAATTGTTGATAGTTTTTATTCTGTTACATGCATTTGGAAGTTCTGGATGGAAGTCTGTTTTTTAACTAAATTTACTGTCTCTGCCCACATGTTTGTAAAATTTGAAGAGCTGCATCTTCTGTGACCCTTAGAAATATAATTTTGGCTAGATGAGGATCGATATCCTGAAATGTAGGAGATGTAAAATAGTCACCCCTAGATGAAAATAAGGATTTCAAGTTTTATAGATAGCATCGAGTTTTCTGCTATTTTTTGTTTGTTAAAAAAAAAAATCTCTTAAAAATATTACTTGCAGCACTTCAGTTAATGACATGTATTTGTATGAATGTTGAAAAGCATTTTTTCTAACTGGCATTTCTAAAAGTTGGATATTCTCTGTGCAGTTGAAAATGTTTGAAATTACATAGAAATGTCACATTTTGCTCTCAGCTGTCATACCTCAGATGTGATTTACGTGAACTTGCAGTTTTTATTTTGTTGTAAAGAATGCAGAGAAGAGAATGGAGTTCTACCCTGATTTTGCTGGAAATGGTAGAGCAACAATACACAGATGTAGATCTTTATTGAACTGCACTCTATTCCGTAACAAAGTTACTCTTGACAAGCCATCCTGGGTGATGGTGAAACGCTGAGTCGGGTACTGCTAACCCTGCTGTAATATTTAGCACAGAGCACCTTATGGGAATAAAGCTGTTTTGAAGACTTAGCAGCATTGTATGGTGGATTCATTGCTTCAGCAACCAGCCTGTAAGTGCCTGCCTTTCTTTTCTTATATGACAAGGTCTTGTAGGTCGATTCCTGGAATGTCTGTGTTTGAGAGATCATGGTTCCATCCAGCACCTAACCATGAGTTGGGTTTGCAGGCCACTGAACTACAAAGAAACCCAAAGTATGGTTGAGTAAAATCTTTAAGGAGAGTGACAGGTTAAGATTGATCAAATTGGAAGGAGTGGGTCATATGGAATACATTTTAAAAACACTTAATATGCTACATATGGCAAGTTTGCTAAGTTTGAAAGAGAATGGAAGTCTGACTGGGGCTAACAGAAGTTTTTACTGATTGGCCTGGAGTAAACAATGGAAAGGCAGCCTGACTTTGGGTAGCAGAGTCTGAAAAGGCAAGAACGGAGTCCACAGAGGTGGAAATAAGTGGACATTGCCCTGAGACTGAGACATTTGAGGTCTGACCAAAATTTTGGCTTGCTTCTACGTGTTGTGTGGTGTTTTTTCCTCTGTCCCCCTGAAGACAAATTATAATGATAAGATACAACAGGACTTGCTGTGGTGTGGATATAGTCTCTGCCCTGTTGAACATTCTCTGCTTCCCTTGACTTTTGACAAGATTTGTGAGAGCTTCCTTGGCAGTGTCCCACACCTGCAGTGCTAAAACTTATGGGTTGAAAACTTGTCATTCCAAGATTTGTTTGTTTCATTGCAATAGGCTCATGTTGTATATGCAGTCCAGAAGGTCCCCCATGGGAGATTATTGGCTGCTGCACATTCCCACTTTTATGGAGAGTAGGGGAAGAGGTCATCTGAGTCCCACAGGGACAAAACAGGGTGGAATTGTACTGCTTGATAGCCAGATGAGTTTGAAGTAAATGCATTATGTGATGGAGCTCCTTGCTTAGCTGCGAAACTTCATGGTTGAGATTATTTATCTGTAAAAAGAAAAAAATAAGTCATCCATACCTATTGCATTACAGAACATTCCAGATGCTTTAGATCCTATTACACAGATGGCAGATGCATTGCAGTATGGGGAGATACAAGGAAATATGTATAGGGCCCAGAAACAGAATGCAGCCTTACAGACGAAATAGTAAAAATTGTCCATTTCTGTACTGGTCCTTGTACAACTAGATGCACAGAATTGGTGATTTGATACATTTTATTGGAGCAAGAGAGATTTACAGAAAATCTCTATTGGTCCAATTAAGGGTATCAAATCACCTATTTTGTGTGTCTTTAAATGAAATAAAAGTAACTGAATGCAATAAATCAGATGTAGGACTTGGGGGTAGAGCTGTGTGGAATTTCCAAATTCCGCTTCAGCTGGCATTGTGCAGAATTTTGGAATTTCTACAGAATTCTGTCTGAAATGGAATTCTAAAGTGGAATGTTAACTGCATCAACAATGGATTTGTTTTCCGCAAACCACAAAGCATTATTCCATGGGTTATATTTCGCAGTTTATGTGGAAATGCTTTTCAGAATTCTGTGGAATTACACAAGAAATTCTGAAAAACATTTCTGAAGTGCAACTGTCATAATTGCACGGGTGGCATTTTGTATTCCACACAGTTCTACCTAGGGGTTATTGACCTGTTCTTAAAATTGTTGGAGCAATTCTTGTCGGTGGTCATTATGGAGAAAAAAATGTTACGCTACAATACAAAGGGGATATATCATAGGAAAAGTTGTAGAAGGCACTAGTTAGACCTCACCTGCAATATTGTGCACAATTCTGGTCACCACATTACTAAAATGGCATAAAGGAGCTGTGAAAGGTACAACATAGAGCTACATAGATGACTTGGATGGAGAACATTATATATGAGAAGAGACTAGGGCACCTACGGGCTTCCATAAAAAAAAAGTAGTCTGAAAGACAATATGAAGATGATGGACCATGGTAATCTTAAGCAGAATCCAGGATAGCAGAACCAGAGGTATGATGATAAGCTACTGGGAGAAACAGAAGTGACTTGAGGAAGATTTGTTTACCCAAAGAGTGATAGGGTTGTGGAACAGGTATGTGGAAGAAGTTTCAAGAATAGGCTGGATAAATACCTGAAGCAGAAATGCATTTCAGGTTATCGCTGTTAGGCTAATGGGGAGGTAAAATTATTTTTTTCAACAGGCTTGACTAGTCAAATGCTTTTGACGTCTTATGGTGTCTCTCATGGTTCTTCTCAGTCTTGTTTCTGTTTACACTGCAGATAAAGACTCCACACCACTGCGGTGCTAAGACTGTCTGTTACATGAAATCAATGCCATAAAATAATCTTCAAATTGCCCTTAAATATAGCAGAACAAACAGTATGCTGTAGTTTCAAAATAGAACATCCTGACTCAGCTATAGTAAAGCAGTCAGGTATGCAGCCAGGTGCATAGCTTGACTGCTGCAATGCAGAGAAAAAAGGCGCTTATTCAGCAAAGATGAACTGGTGTCTCAATTTAGCACCAACAGTAAACATATTTATTTTCTCATGGAACAGACACTCAGGAATCATGTGATGCTATTTAGAATCTAAGTATTCTGAACATATGCTTATTCGTGTATTCAAAGTTTTTATGGAAGCGTATGGCAAGCAAGACAAATTTTATTTTTATGGCGCCCAATCCCGGAGGCTCTGGGTGCCACACAATTAAAACATAACAAACACATTAAGTAAATAACCACAGTAAAATACTTATAACAATAAATAAATTCAGCAATAATATAAAAACAGACCCCCCCCAAATAGATGCCTGGACTTAAACAGGTACTGGGGCATTTACAGGCCACTTATCTTAAAACAGAGTGTCCAGGAAAGCCTGGCTGAACAGGAAAGTCTTGAGGTGGGTCTTAAAAACCTCGACTGAAGGGGCCTCCTGAACAGCTGGTGGAAGTGAATTCCACAGGACGGGGCTGACGACACTAAATGCTCTGTCGCTGGCAGTTTTTAACCTCATCCTGGGAATCAGGAGGATCAGAGTGAGCAGACCGAGGCAGCAGGTGTAAGAAGGTCCAACAGGTAGCCAGGGACCCATCCATGTAGGGCCTTAAAGGTGAGCAAGCCCACGTTAAAGAGGATCCTCCACCTGACCAGCAGCCAGTGCAGTCCATGCAGCACCGGGGTGATGTGACAGTATTTCGACTGTCTCATCAGCATCCTGGTATCCATGTTCTGCACCAGCTGCAGCCAGTGGATAGTGCCTCCAGAGACCCCGAGGTAGAGTGCATTACAGTAATCAAGCCTGGATGTCACGAATGCATGTACCAAGGTGGGGAGGTCCATGGGTGGAACTAGGGGTTTGATCCTGGGAGTATTCCTCAGATGTACAATATATAACGTTACATGTATAAAAACAAGTGCTAAGCGTACAACATGTGGTATCACAAGGATGTGAAAGTCCTTTGTGTATACTCACTTTTTCCAAAGGGGAACGGAGTATGAAAGCTGGTGGGCCTTACCATGCTCATGATGAGAGGGGAACATGATCTCAGTTTTCCACATACTCCAGGGTATTGACAAGATCAAACAGACAGAGATGTTATGTCTGGTGTCCACCCGCAGGACCTGGGGACACCTGCTGAAGCTAACATGTGGCGTATTTTAGGGGTAATGCTAGGAAACACATTTTCCCTGAAAGGATGGTGAACCTGTGGAATAGCCTACTAGCAGAAACTGTGAACATGAAGACAGCACAGGGCCATCAAGATGAACATGGATATGTCAGAGTATACCATGCAGTACTCTGCTGTATCATGCCATTTGTGTTCTGGCTTTATATCTTACAGCAGGTGTCTTGGAGGCTTGTTACTGTATATTGTAAAATTGCCTGATGTATTTATATTCTATTTCCAGTAAAACAGTTATTATAAAAAAGATGAACATGGACAGATTTCTGCTTACGGGAGGAATCGCAGGGTATTCTGGGTAGTAGAGGGTTGGGAAATCCCTATAACTTAGTACAATGCATGTTTGTATAGCATATGTGTTCATCTCTGACCTATAAGGTGGCAGGGGGCAGTCTGATGGACCTTAAGTCCCTTCTGACCAAACTTATAGTGTTACTATGTATGTCTTGAGAAAATGGAAGAGCAGTACCCTAGTTTCTCCCAAAAGATGTCTTCTAGAAGGCTACCTGACATATAGCACAGTAGAAAAGCAGTAAGAAATGGCAAGGCATGTAGTTATGGGGCTGAGCATGCTTTGGGTGTGAATGCACCAAAGAAGTGCAATGAGCTGTAACTATACTATACTGGAGTGTTTTATTGCATTTGTAAAATGGCTTTTAAAACCCAAAGTTGAATGTTGAGCGGGTGGTCTGAGAAGACGCAGCTTTTCCTATTGGAAACATAAAAGTGATAAATCGGGAGGATCCATCTTTCTTGAGTGATTGGGTAATCAAATGAAGCAGAAAGGAGAGGCTGCATCACTCAGAGTAAAAAAAAAAATTATTATACAATGGCAAGAAAAAATCCTGGACTCTGATTGGTCAGTCTTGGGCTGGACCCATGATGTAAACCAGTACAACATCATGGGTCTAGTCTCAGCCTCACTGTGAACCTGCAGATGATTTTATGGCAGATGAGCTTTTTTTTTTGCATCTCCTCTTAAGAAACAAAAATATTTTCCCACACTAATAAAAACATTCTTTAAAATTATTTGTTTACTTTATATATAACAATGAGCCATTGTATAATAGCAATAATGCCCTCCAGGGTGTGTGTCGTTTGGGATAATGTCACGCCTCAGTTGTTGGACGCACTCGGCCTGCGGCCTCATGCCCAGCCACCTGAGGCGTGACGTTATCCCAGCATGACACACACCCTGTCGGGCATTATTGCTTAATTACTATATTTGTACATGAGTCTCAGATCACCATACCACTAACACTTGCGGGCCATTAAACACCACTTCCTCAGGTTGTGGTGCTACAGCCTTTTTATACACTCCTCACTGAGGTTCTTTGCATATGCCACTGAATTTGTTTGAAACTGCTGGTTCGAGTCCCTCCTCAATAGTTTACTCAGCTACTGTCTAAGTCAGCATTTCTTTAAACTGACTCAAAATGTGAGCTCAAAGTTTTGCTTTCCAAAGCAGAAAGCACAAGCTTGAGCCATGTTACATCCATACGGAACTGATCGTTTTTGCTGATAGCTGAATAAACTTTTGAAGAGGCAACCAGGAGTTCCAAAGACATAGAATAGCATATAAAAAAAAGATACTCAGATAGTGAGGGTGTGTGTGTAAAAGATGTAAACACAGGACCACTGTGACCTAAGGAAGTTACATTTTATTTCCCATGAAACTATGGTATGGTTATAACTTGTGGCCTGAAACGTCTGTATGTACAATAAAAACATACAGTCTCAGTGCTTACTCATTTAGCAAGTGATGTGGCCTCTCCTTTCTGCTTCTAAAACTAAAAGTAGAGGACTACGTTCAAAAACTGTTTTACTTTTGGGGGAGGTTAAAAGATAGATTTCTGTTTGACTGGGTAGGAAACCCCACCCCATGTAATTATGTTGAGATAAGTATACAGGTTAGCATGTTCATTAGCCAATCAAATTCTTCTGTCATATTCATTTTGTAAGGTTCAATGGGCCTACATAGCTTGGTATGTTGTTATGCTTGTGTGACTTGGATACACTGTGGCTGTTTACCTCTCCATCCATGGGATATATACCACCCTGTAGGGGTACGACAGCAAGGAACCTTAGAGGAGGGTTCCACCACTAGAGGTGCCATGGGAATGATTCCCTTGGCTAAAAGTAGCTTAGGATGGAGCCCATAGAAGAGAGAGACCAGCCTCTGGAGGAGGAGGGGAGGATGGTGGGGTAATGAGAAACACCTTTGTGGAATGACTAGGAGAAGTGGCCTTTTAAGGTCTGATTGGGGGCATGGTTAGTTGTTCTGCCCCACTGAACCACAGGCATAGTCTTACAATTCAATGGGCCTGTGCAGCTTGGTATATTGTTATGCTTGTGTGACTTGGATACACTGTGGCTCATTGCCTCTCTATCCATGGGATATACCACCTTGTAGGGGTAAGACGGTAAGGAACCCTAAAGGAGGGTTCCACCCCTAGAGGTGCCATGGAAATGATTCCATTGGCTAAAGGTAGCTTAGAAAGGAGCCCAGAAAGAGTACCCAAAATGGTGTCGAGCAGCACAAATGAGGTGATGAAGTCAGAACAGTATCAAGGAGGTGAATGGAGGTCGAGAGGTGTAGATGGTTAGGACTGGAGTAGAGGAATGGGAGACAATGGAGGAAATTATCAGTTCGAAGGTTGGCATGAGGCACGAGAGCAGAAACTTCCTAAGGAGAGAGGGAACAGCCACGGGGCCACTATCCAACTCCATCCAACAGTGGAACCTATCGAGTAGTACTAACCTATCTAGATTTTATGACCATTGGCACGGAGGAGAGGAAAAAAAACCTTTTGAGGAGGAAACCTCTGGGGATCCAAGGCCTAGGTCGCCTTCCCTCCAGGCTTTAGAATATTTTGATTAGTGATGGCTCAGCTACTGCAATTTAGTACGCCAATCCAGGGGTGGAATCGAGTTGAGGGGAACACGCTCACTCTATCCCTCTAGCGGGAACATTGTAAAGGGTTGCAAGCGAACTCTGCAACACGGAGTACTCTGGATGTGGTACGTGCCTCCAAGGTGGGAGGAGGAGAATAACGACCACCAAGGCACTCAACCAGCTTACTGATCTAAAAACATACTGGGTGAAAGGCAGTCATATGGAGAGTAGTTTAAAGGTTGCCTCCGAACCCGCTCGTGCAGCTAAAGGGGCCTTGCCACTGATAGCCCCGCCCCTCATTGTTGAATTCTTAAATTCTAGATCTAGAGTTGCCATCAGTATGGTTGACGACCGAAGGTCCACCTGGGGTAAGGACATTCCCACGATGGGCCAGATGAGAAGGACCCCGCCCTAAGTTTTGCATGCTCAAGATGTGGATTACATGGGTGCAGAGCGAGACCATCAACTGCAGGCTAGCCCCAAGCTAAAAGTAATGGACAAGGATGGCATGTCTCCAAAGTAGAGAGAAAGGAAGTTGAGATGTAGCACGCAACCTACGCGAGGGTCATGCGCGGATATTCAGATATGATGATGACCTTCATGGAGGTCGGACGAAGTGATGAGGACCCAGAAGATGTCCAGACATGGCAAATAGCAAATAATAACCAAAGGAATGCATGCCACCCAGGTCCACTAACAAGCCAAATTAGGAGTGAATTAATTGTACGAATAAGAGAGACTGAATGGCAAGGCAAGGCACACAGAAGACGGTGGGGAAGGAGAAGCAGCAAAGTTGGCACGTGAAGAGGTGAAGTTCGCGAATGAAAGGATTTGATATGCCGATTGTGTGAAAGCCAAGAAGGCTGGTATGGAGCAACAGTGGAAGGCGGGGCAAGCCAGCGTTGATTAATATATGGCAAGAATAAAGCTGCTGTAGTTGCTCAGAGCCACGATGCCCATTACAACAACTCAGTCTCCCGCCATGGGAAAAACATGGAAGCCACAAACTAGGCATCAGGGCACAAGCAGCGGAATAAAGTGTGAGATAAATTAAACCAAGGTAATGCCAGCAGCTGTAGCTGGCTGGCCAGGAGTGGAGGTAAATGCATGCTGAGGGGCCTATAGGTAGGACTAGAGTAAGAAATATGCGAATGGTAAAGTAAAATGGTAGGGCAGGAAACCTCCAAAAGAAGGCACGGACAGCAAGCTGGCCAGAGACCCCAGCTGAAAAGCAAGCAGGGTAGGCAGGGAATTCAAGGAGAGGAGCCAGCAATGAGCAATAAGCAAAGTGAGGATCCGATAATCCCCTGTTAAATCCCCACTGTCCATACCAACAGAGGTGCACGGACCGAGTAGGTGAGCAGCACGGAAATTGGACTCACAGCGTAGCATGTTGCGGCAATAGGTGAAATCGGTACAGCCAGAGCAAGGAGTCCCCCAGTTGAGCAAGGACTAGAGAGCACTGCCGGTATGCAACCAGGGTCTATGAAGCTGCAAGCCGGGGGTGAGAGAACGCTGCACCAACCCTGAAGAGAGAGGGGACTGTGGGGAGCCATGAGCAGTGCCTGGAGGGCAAGGGCTGCAATGCCGCCAGACTAAAATGAAGGGACCCGAGGAACTGGAAGTGGTGCCGTGGTGGCAGGTGCAGGAGGAAAGAATGAAAGGGAGGACAAGATTGTCTGAGGAAGAAGGCAGGAACTGCACGCAAACAAGGAAAACCTGCCAGGGAGGGAAGAAAAGTCCAAAAGTATGGGACAGAATAGGGGGAGGAGGACACAACACAGGAGAAGGAGGAGATACAGCTGTAAACGAGCAGCAGACAAAAGGGGAACACCAGAGAGGGGGAGGGAATGGTGAAGCAGAAAGAAATGGGAGGAAGCAAGGTGAACAAACATGGAAGCAGGGAGCAACACGAGCGTCCGCAGCAAGCGGCGGACAGGGGGAAGGCTAAGGGGAGTAAACAAAAGCAATGGAAAGCAGCAGCAGACGAGACAGGAATGGGGAAAACAAAAGGAAGCACTGTGGCAGTCGGAGGCAGGACAAGAAACACAGTGGACAGCAAAGAAGGACAAAACAAAAGGGGGAAAGAAAGAGGAGTGTTCGACAGCGCCTCCGGCTGCAACATGAAAATCGTTTGTGGAGCAACTAGGAGGAGCAGCCTTTTAAGGCCCAATCGGGGTTATAGTTAGTTGCTCTGAACATCAGCCTCCCTATAACACACAATTGATCTGCTTCCCAAGAACAATCTTACAAAGAGTGACCACTGGGTTCTTAAAATTTCTGCATTTGAGGATAAATTCATATTTACAAAAAGGAAAAAAAAAATTAAGACAGTGTGCTCACCAACTGCAGGACACAATCTTCTGTGAAGTCTGTACTGCCGTCAGTATTTGATTGCAACTTTTGGAAACTGCAAGCAAAGTCATGTTGTGTCAAGTTAATAAAGTATATGAAATAACTAACCATGCCTGCTCATCTTACCTCCTCATTTAACCTACTGATGTTCTGTTGTATCTCTTCAGCATCACCAACTAAAGAAGGATTTGATGGGCAATTTCCTGTGAGAGAAATATGATCATTAAAACATTCTGCAAGAAATTGTGAAACGGAATATTTGCGCAATAATGCTAGTTCTGTAAATGACTATGGGTGGAAGGGAGGGAGAAAAGAGCCATGAGCCAAACGTAATAGTACAGCCTGCCAGATATGATATTAGTACTATTATCTGGATAACCACTAAATAAACCATTAAAACACAAAATAAAATACTGAATTACCCACTAGTTCAAAACAGACCAAAACATCTTAAAAGTAGTATGAGGTCTTACAAATACGCTACACTGGAGCAATGGGTGATAATCTATCTCTGTCACACATTTACAGCTTACGTTTTATTTACTTATGAACAGTTTCCTTATTCTGATATGAACCTGGCCAGTGTAGAATTAATGACTCTTTCTTTGTCACTTTTTGGGAATGACGCATTGATATTCACACTTGAGATTTTGATACTACGCTGTCATTGTCCAATTCATGTTACATCTATTTTTCCAGACAGGGAAATTCCACAAAATGCTTTGGTCTATTTTGAACTAGTGAGTTATTATGAGGGACAGTTGGTAAGGGTGGTGGCTGGTGTAGGGCCCCTTAGGAAGATTTACCCCACAGAGAGCTTGCCAGCCAACATACCTGTATGAGGAGACACTGTACAGTTTGAATGCACAGAGAAATGTATTTATTTCGATTTATCAGTATTGCATAAACAGTGGGCTATAACAGCGTCTGTTGATTGATGGCATGTATTAATATGTTGTTAGAGGAATTGCCATGTTGTTTTATACATGGCATGTGCAACAGGACACCATATGGGCTCTCTAAGACTTCTTTTGGTGTGGTGTGGAAGATTCCGAAGTAATGGGTATACAGGAATTGTGATTCTGTGACATGTGCACAGCATGTTATTCCTTTCTTCCATTTGCATGTGATGATACTGTACATATTTTATTTATTTTAACATTTGAAGAAATATTAGTGATTACCAGTGAGGAGGATATGTAGTTATCTTGCATTACAAGTAAGGGAATTTCTATATATTCCAGTGTATTTGGGTTTTGCCAAATGATATGGTGTAATATAAATGGTTGTTACATACATTTTTTGATGCTTGATATGGAAGGTGATGTATATATAGTTTGTTAAATTTTTAAGGGGTCCACAATCCCCAGAAGAAGCTCATGGGGTGAAATGTGGGGTTCTGGGTTGGTGGCACATGTGAAATGAACACATTTTTTACAAATATTTCAAGGATTGCTTTTGTGTGACTGATTGCTTCTTTGGTTTTGGATGCTTGTCACCCATATCAGCTCAGCTACCACTGAGGTGTCTATGCCATGAGATGGCAGGGTACTCAGTGGAATAGTTTGGAGTTTACTTGGTGACTCAGGCTAAATTTTGAAAGCAGGCAGACACAAACACAGGTATGTAGCCTGCTTGAATCTACGTCCACCCACATGTGCCTGATATCCCTCACAGCTATTTTCAAACATTTCATCCATTTGTGACAAGTCATGATTTGCAGCAATTTTCATAAAAAATGGCAAATTTAATGCAGGGCATTTTATTTGCCAAGTCAGGTGAATGGAACTGCTGCACCATCTGATTGATAGTCAACAAGTCAGATGGGCACAAAAACAGGTCTGCCATTCAAAATGCCATCTAGCTGATACTGGACATATCTTTCCCACTCCCCACCCCCAAATTTAAATGAACTAAGAATTGCTATCTGGAGGAAAAGGGTTATTCAGGCAGCTTTTGGGTGTTAGTGCGGTCTCGTGCTTACAGGAGATCACAGGTTCAAATCCTACCTTAACGAGAGACTCACATTGTGACTCTGAGGTAGTCATTTGAGCTCCCTGAGAATCAATCCTCCCTGCTGAAAAACTGGGTAGAAGCCAGATCACAAAGAGATTGAGATGTTACGTATTAGTTGGGCTATCCTTAGTAAACAAAATATCTGTACACATTGAGCTTTTTTTTTTTTGTATGAGCATTGGTGACTTGGCCATGATTGTGCCATATTTAAGACATTGTCACAGATACCGAAATGGTGGTCTAAGTATCGTGCACAAGTAGCACAACTTGCAGCGAAAGAGTTGCCTTATAATGATGAATGCTTCAATATCTGACACATGCCTCATTGATTACAAACCACTTGAAAATGTCACAAATGCGGCACAGTATCAGAAAATAGCATTTAAACATTGTGCTGCATTTATGATGTCACAGGCATAGCCCAAAATTGGGACATGCAGCTGCGGTATCATAGCTGAAAATCCAGTCCATTATGTAACACAAATCATTTGCAATATGAAAAAGGACAAATACTATAGATGTCAAGAGTTTATGTGAACCTGAACATGGAATTTGGCATTACAAGTAAAGTGTTGAGTTGGCGCTACTCATACTTTACTGGCAGAGCACACGTTATCTGCTTTAATTTATCTACAGCTTCACCTAAAGATGTGGAAGCTGGTGTTCTGCAAGGCTCCATCCTGGGGCCTCTTCTTTTTGGGCAATATGGTTCCTCTGGCAAATATTATCAGTGCTCATGGCCTGTCATGTCACGGCCATGCTGACGACACTCAAGATTTACGCCCCTGTTACAAACACCATCCAAGTCATTCTAGCCCAGATGCTTCTGCGTCTTGCAGATGCCCAGTCTTGGATGTCTGACAATTCTCTCTGCATAAATGTGAACAAAACTGAATGCTGTGTGTGTAACACAAGAGGCAAGATAAAGCAGCATGACTTAACTAATCCAGGCTTGCACTATGTGTCCTCTACCATCTATCCAACCACAGCTTCTTACAACCTTGGAATCCCTTTTGACCAGACCATTCATCTAGAATGCCATGTCAGTCTGATCGTCAACTCAGCCTTCTACCATCTGTGCATGATCACCAAGATTCACGCACTTTTAAGCTCTGAGATTGCTGCTAGCTTGGTCACTGTTTTATTTTTTTCATGACTGCATTACTGCAAAACCCTCTTATCAGGCCTTCCCATTCATACACTACATTGTCTTCAGCTACAGGTGGTTCATAATGCTGCTACTTGATTTCTGTCTGGTTTCAGGAAGTTTGATCACATTTCACACTCTTCATCAAACTTCTTTTAATTTATTTAGCTTTTGCTCATTGGGTGAGGAGGACTTGGCAATTCTACCTATTTATTGGTTGCTTGTTGAATACAGAATTGACTACAAAACATTTCTGCATTTTTTCAAATGCTGACCTGGACTTGCTACCCCATATTTATCAGAACTGCCTCATAATCATCTTCCACCTTGTCAACTTTGCTCCTCTGATACCCATCTTTATAATGTCCCCATCACCAGATTGGCTACCCTTGGCAACTGCACCTTTGCTGTCTGTGGCCCTCAACTTCAGAATGGATTACAACTGGCAATCTAGGCATGTGATGGTCTAGAACTATTTAAATGCAAACAAATAATTATTTTTTTTCCCTTTTAGTTTTTAACTCTCTCTGATTACTACTTATATGCATTTTGTTCATAACAGTGTTTGTACAGCACCTTGAAAAATGTTAAAGGTGTTTTAAAAATCGCATTTATAATTAACATGAGAAATCCTTTCTGATTGTATTGTCAAGGCACCTTAGTCTGACTTTGAAGAGAAACCACACTGTTAAACACTTTGTTAAAGTGTGATTTTTCTAATCCTTTACCTTGTACTGAAGTATCTTTGTTGCTGTTATGTGCACCATGTTCCATACTGAAATGAAATGTATGCGTCTCTGATGTTCTACCATCATCTTCTATTCCATCAACGACCCTGTCAGGAAACAAATGCAGTACATTTGAGTCATAAGTATTTTTCTTAGGATTCTACCCTTTGTTGGAAATGTATCAACTACAGTAGCTGACAGCAGTAATTTGAGTTACTATTATCAAAAATTAAAAATTATTTGTGGAAAGGTAAGGGCATCAGACACTCTTACTTAAAACTCTCTGTGCCAAAACTGCAGGGTGGTTTATCTACACCTTCCTTTTTCACCTATTACTGTGCCCACCATCTCAGTATACTGGCATACTGGTCAAAAGAGGTTCAAGACAATAAACTACAGGCTTACTGTCCCCTGTGGCTAGATATTGAGAGATTCCTAGCTGCTCAACATCATTGTACTCTCCTTTCCTGTGTATATGTCACTCCCAGGGCACTTCCTAAACCACTACGGAATACCCCATTAGGTTGGTCAGTTAGAACCTTACACCAATTGCAAACGCATCTTTCAAATAAATGGCACATTTCATTTGGCCAACCCATTGTGGGCAATCCCCATTTTAAAATTGGACACAAACCCATTCCTTCTACCTTTTGGCCTCCTTTGATCAATAGGAAGGTCTCTGACCTATATGTTGATGGTAAAATAATCTCCTTTCCCATTTTTTGACTTCGGTTGAATATGCCTGCAACAGCTTTTTTTCCAAATATAAACAGCTCAAAGAAGCCATTATGGCACATCTGGGATACGGAGGTATACATCCATGGCCTACTGATAGTCTAAACAAACTTTTGCCATTGGCTAGGCAACCCCATGCTGTTTCTGCAGTCTATAAGGAAGTCCAATTACTTGACTCTAACTTACCTCAGGGGGTTTGTTATTACTGGTCCCAAGTATTATCTCTTAGTACTGAAACTGACCTCTGGAGGAAGTTATGGCAAACTGTATATAAATTTGTTAAACAAGACAGATTGCGCTTGATACAATTTAATATTATGCACAATCCATATTTTACCCCACTTAAATTTTACAGACTGGGCCAGTTGCCCCCGATTGTTCACGATGTGGCAATTTCCCTGGAACTTTATACCACATGCTGTGGGCTTGTTCGGTGGTCCAGACCTTTTGGCAATCCATTAGACAAATATTTGATCCATGTCTGGGTCTTGATTCCCTTTTTACTCCAGAGGTCTGTTTATTATATCTTTTCCCAAAGGGCACTCCTAGCCTTAGGAAAGCACGCTTGGCTTTGATCTCTGCCACGGCCAAGTTAATTATCATGAGACACTGGAAAGATAATACAGTATTGTCAGTTTTGGAATGGCACAAGGAACTGTTATTTGCTCTCCAATTAGAGAAGCACATTTTAGCTATGGGCAACCGGTCTCACTTTTACTACCTTAAATGGGGACCGCTAGATGCCTTGCTTACTACATGGAAACCATAAGTGATTAACATGTGCATTTTTCTTCATGTGTGTTCTTATCTGATTCAATAGGTACATACTTGATAAGGGGTGGGTTGGGGAGGATTTTAGAGGGTAGAAGTGGGAAAGTGGAAGGGGGGATGGGGTTCTACCTCTAACATGTGCCTTATTTCAATTTTGTAATTGCTGATGGATATGCACATTAGTATTAGGGGTAATCCTCTTGATTACCCAGCTGCTACCCATATTTTGCCAATATTATTATAATAATGATAAAAGCTAAATAAAGTTTATTGAATTATAAAAACAAAAATTAAAAATGATGTTTTGAAAATGACATTTAATAACATGAGTTAAACATATAAAAGAATGGAGAATATGCTTAAAAAAACTCTGAACACATTGTTCACGGCTGCCGCAACCTTCATCGCACAATGTTCATACTGAATATACATAAAGAAAGTTTAAACCTAACATTAACATTCTGTCTCAGAATAAGATGTGTTTTTACTGTGGGTGTGTGGATATATCCCATTTTGTTTTGGATTGTTTTGATACAGTGAACTAACTGCAGATCCAGGGCAGACGAAGCACTATCCAACTCCATTATCTATGCTAACTGGAGCAGATTGGTTTGGAAAATGCATCACCCAGGCCTTGCACTATCCTGGCTGATTCAGCAGTGTTTATAACACGGGTTCCTAAAATATTGTCTTCTGATTCGTCCAAACAGGTCACCTGACCATTGATTAATCCCTGATATACCCACAGTTTCATGTTCATAGGGCTTCATTTGATTATTTCATTAGGTAAATCTCTAACATAACATTGCCCATGTTATAAAAGTATTAACTCACTCCAGGGTATGGGTTTACTGAGCATTAATCCACGCCTGGGTGGCTGAAGTCTTTCCGCTTCACCTCATGACTCCAGTGTCCCCCAAGGCATGGATTAATGCTCAGTAAACTCGTACCCTGTTGTGGGTTAATCCCTTCGTACCAACAGCCCCCTCCCTGATTTACCACTGATCTTGACTAACTGATAAGAAATTTCTACAATCCCTTTTTGACTATGAAAATGTGTATGTGTGTGTGTGTGTGTGTGTGTGTGTGTGTATGATATTTCTTACCAGGATTCACCTGTACACATTTTCAAAGGTGGACATCAATCCAAAATGTTTGACAACTATTAGATAACCTAACGTCATCTGAATTTCAGACTCAGTTGCATCAAAGAGCTACATTTGTGGCAAAAAAACTAATGCAAATTTAATTTCCATTATTATTTTAATGCACATTGACACAAATTATGTTTTTATTTTGCCATAAAATGGATACATTTAAAAAAATGGGCTAGTTGATGCAAACACAACTAGGCAGACGTCAGCGTATCAGGCACTTGTATCTGCATTGACCTTTTTGAAACTACACACTACAGCCAATCTGTTAACCAATGTGGGGACCTACTGTATGTAGTCATTTGTTTAAATTTGTTGTGGTACTGTTGTGTACTGTAATAATACAGTTGGCTGTGCAGAGTAGTTTAATGAAAAACAAACTGAATATTCAAAAAAAAAAAAAAAAGAGAAAGCAGATCCCCATCACTGCAATCTTCTGTCTTCTGAGCATGTGTACCTGTCTGTAGTTGCATCCCTCAGTGCACCTGATACCACTTCCTCTTCCCTCCCCATATATGAGGCGCTCAATGGGTAACCTAGTATTTATTTATATGTTCCCTTAAGGACACTCTTATAGTACTGCCTGCAGTCATTTGTATATATTGTAAACTGCAGGTTCTTTGTACATATTGTTTATAGACTTTTTTGCCTTCTCAGACTGCTGTTCTCCAGATTTCTCTGTTATATAAGCCTCACACTGTTATGTATTCATCCTGTGTACCCGTATTCAGTATTATATATACAGTTTTCTTATTGTACCTTATACTAATCTTAACTTCCCAGGTCAACATGAGTTCACTTAATGGCGTTTCGCCTGGTAAAATATTAATTGATTGACTGATTGATTGAGTCTGGCCCTTTATGGATATTCATAGTGAGACAGACTGGTTCAATTGTTAACATTCTATAGTTAGAGGAAAGCTTCTCTTATATTTAACTTGACTTCTGTATCTGACCAGGGCCATGCCAGTGTCTACAGTCTGCACTCTGAAACTCAAATGCTTTACTGTGTCTAGGAGCAGAACCAGGATACGTTGCTCAGGTGGTCTACCAGCATTTGAACTTTGGATGCAGTTTCATCCAGAACAGGACTGAGTGCTTTGAAACTCCCTCCCTAATGGTTGATCTCATGTTTGAGCTTTGTACACAGTTACATCCGGACAAGCTAGATTTGTGGCAAGAAAAATAGTACTTGCATATTGTTTTTTTATTTTGTTCGTAAGCTGCCACAATGTGTGATTTTTCATCACAAATTAGTGCAGTTTGGCCTGTTACATGCAACTGGGTAGATGCAAATGCAGGTGTGTCTTACATTTGCATATTTGTGTAACCCCGTTGAAAATCCCAGTCTCGGCCTCATTCAGCCCCTTTCTCCTGGAATCAGCTTGATTTAACCCCTTACTGAATAGTCTTTGAAAATTAGAACTGACATTTAAAAGCACCCTACTGCCAAATATAATCCCTCAAGTGGGTGTTTCTAGAACTAAAAGGGAACTACTGAGCACTAGCTTTCATTCATTGTTACTGGATTGTCCCATGTGGGGGCGTCCCTACAATTAGACAGCGTCCTTTGTAAATGTACATTTAAACTGCTTGCATTGTTGTATAACGTCTTTGAATTAATCATCTGCCACCTTGAAAAAAGAGATTCAAACCCACCAATCTCTGCCTCTAACAATAATCCTACTAACCCTTGGGTAACTTCAAGGCAGGAATTTGAAGGTAGTTTTTTACTATAGTTTTGCCTACAGCAGTCCCATTCCATAAATTCATTCATTTTACTGTTCCTCCATTATCTAGCAATTCTGTGAAAATGTGTTGCTATTTATGTATTTTAAGTGGTAAAGCTTGCTCCAGACACCTTTATTTTCAACCTCTCAAATTAGCCCCAGAGGCTGACAGTGCCCCTTTAACAGCCTCCACAATCAGTGGTGGTATTGGAGAACTTCAGGGCAGAAAGTTACTAGGAGAGGTGGTTATATACTGTTATCGTGAAACCTGAATCTGAATAGTTGAAACAGTCCTGTACTTTATTAATGCTGGTCTCTCTCCTAAAAATTGTAACTATGACTCACAGAAAAAACAAAAACAAATCTGTCAGTCCCATACTCAGTGCGTTTTTCACCAACTTCTCTTGAACTGTGTGGCTAGTTAGGCCACATTTCCAGAAGCTTGTTAATGCAAGCTCCACAGAATTCACCCGGCTATAGTTACTACTGCCTTTGTGTACCCTACCTGGGGCTGAGGTCTGGAGGACCAAAATTATTCAGTGAGGGAAGAAGAAGCTTTGCTGGTTTATTGTGCCCATTGCTAAGTTCGGTGTCAGAACTAGCCTCCTGTTTTTTGCAGTGAGGTGAGGAGCTTCTTCCCCTGCTGGCTCTGACAGGAGACTGGCAGGTACGTCGCAGTGCAGAAAACTGTTTCAGATCATCCCCTAAAAGGCTGCTTAGAGAGCTTCGGCGGATGGGGCTGTTCAGGATAGGTAGCATGAGCTTCCTTCGAGCAACCGTGGCAGGCGAGTGACCGAAGAAATCATCGTTTTCTTCCTGGTCCTCCTGGATAGAAGGCAGTATCTTCTCAGGGGCTGGGCCACTTTCGGTACGAGTCTGAAAATGAAAGCACAGTTTATTTTACCAGAGTGAAATGTTTTTTCTGAGGTGTTTGTCTTTACATCAATAGCACCAATATATTAGTGAAGGGGCAGGACTTAAATCACTCACTCATGGCTCTGACATTTGCCAGTTATTGTCCTGCTACCTCACTCAAGCAAATACATTGCATATTCTGAGTTAGGTCATTGCTTGCCCAATTTATGCAATGTTTTTTGCAATTTATCTTAAATTAGTTATTTTTATGATGATTTGACTGCTCCTGTTTTTTACTGCTCTGTGTTTGGTGCAGCAGAGGCCACTGTGATGTCATCAGGCATTGTTCAAGCTGCTGGCTCATTGGTTAAGGACTATATTTTGACCTTTCCAAACAGGAGATAAATGGTCAAGATGAACATAAAAGGTTTCTCATCAATTATCAAGTGGGCCATTAAAATCCTTTAACTTCATTGGTCAAAACAAGTCACATGACCATTGATTATTTATTGACAATCACACACCTCACCTGAACTACATATTTATTACAAAGAATAAAAGCCCATTTTATATGTGGGATAGCACACTCCAGGGTGTGCGGTCATAAGGGAATAATGCACTTCTCGGATGGTGGCAGCACTTGGCATTGCCTCATGCATAACAACCGCCTGAGGCGTGCATTACTCACTTATAACTGCAATGGCACTCATGTATTGAATACATAAGTTATCTATTTAGTGTGTAGTATTATCTGTAGTATTCAAACTCAGTAACAAGTCCTAAAAAATGGATCGTGATATAAAAAAAGATTTAGTCAATAATAATTTAGTGTTTAGTGGACCATTTGCTGTGATGAGTTCCCATAATGATTTTTTTTTAGCACTGTATGCCGATTCCTGTATATACATGATGCTCGCACATAGAATGTGTCAATTACTGTAAGATCATAGAAACACAGAATGTTTCAGCAGAAAAGGACTGGTAGGCCCATCTAGTGTTCCCTATTTTCCCTGCCTATCACTACACCCAGGACTCTGTTTGGTTACAGATGTCCCTCCCTCCTCCCTTAGCTCTATTTATTATACCCATGTTTTCTTATTTATTTATTTAAAAGTTTCACCAGGAAAGGCATACTGAGCAGTCAGCTCATTTCCAGGTGGGTCCTGGGTGAGAGGAAATGGTACAAATACAAGGCCTGATAATTCAAGGGTACAGATACAATTACAATTTGGCAGTACAATCCAGGGCATTCAGAGCTCAAGTGCCTAGATGCAAAGTGAGAATACAACTTGAAATCGCATAGTCAGAGGAGTATGAGTTCAAGTGAGAGAGAGAAGGGGATACAGGAGGCGGGAGGGCAGGGGAGTCCATGAGGAGGGGTAAGGATTAAGAAGCAGTTGCAGGAGGAGTGAAGCAAGACCACAGAGGCAGGTTGGAGAGGACCGAAGAAGAGGGGCATTCCTGATGGAATGAGGGAGGGAATTCCAGAGTTTAGGGAAATGGTGGCTGAAAGCAGCTTGGCTGATAGTCATGGAGGTTGGGGGGCTGCAAAGGTCCCATCATTGGAGCTTCTGAGGAAGTGGGGAGGGGGTGGGAGAGTGAGGAGAGAGAGAGTAGGAGGAGGAACTGAACCAGAATTTGCTCACAAATTTGACACAATGGACTCACGCCTGTCCTCAAGAGAGGGAAAGGAGAGAGACTGATACATAGAGCAGTAGTGAGTGTGAGGGAGACAGTCAAGGGCAAAGTGACAAAAACAGTATAAGAGAGTGTCTTGTCCGGTGAGAGTAGTACCAGGGGTGGCACTGTACACTACATCACTGTAGTCAAAGATTGGGAGGATCATTCTCTGAATAATAGCATGGCAGGCCAGCAGCGGGATGCAGTCACGGCTTCTGTGCAAGGCACCAAGTTTGGGGTGCAGTTTTTGACAATAGCATCCACGTGGCCAGAGAAGTTTAGATGTTGGTCAAGCCAAATCCCTAAATACCTGAAGGTGGTGACATCCTCCAAAGGGGAGCCGTCAAGGGTGTAGAAGGAGGGAAGGGAAGGAAGCCTGGAGAGTCTCTGCCTCATGCCAAAGGACATGGAGATGGTCTTCCTGACATTTAGGAATAGCTGGTTAGAGCGTAGCCAGAGCTGAACTTGGTTGAAGTCAAGCTGGAGTCTGTGCACCACATCAACAGTGGAGGGGGCCTGAGGTATAAAAAACCCATGTCATCCACATACATGTAGATGGATACAGATAAGCAGACAGAGGGGAGATCATTAAGGAAGATGGAGAATAAGGTCCTAGCACAGAACCTTGTGGGACCCCAGTGATTATAGGCAGGAGAGGGGAGAGGGCCTTGCCTATTTTGACAGATTGAGACCTGACCAAGAGGTAGGAGCAGAACCAGCTGACAGCTGCTTCAGAGAGACTGGCAGCTGAGAGTTTGGACAGGAGGAGGGGGTGGGAGACAGTGTTGAACGCTTTGGCTAAGTCAGCAAAAAATGGTGGCAGTAATGAGGCCCTGGATCATACCTTTTAAGATGGAGACAGTGACCCTGAGGAGGGAGGTAGCTGTAGAGTGGTACTTCCGGAAGCCAGACTGGTAAGGGGTGAAGAAGGAAGAGGAATCCGGGAAGGGAGAGAGGTGGGATAGAACAATACATTCCTGTAACTTGGATAAGATAGGGAGGAGGGAGATGGGGTGGTAGTTACCAGTAACAGATGGGTCACCACCTTTCAGGAGAGGAATAACTGTAGCAGACTTCCAGTCATAAGGTATGGAGGAACAGGAGAAGGAAAGGTTAAGGAGGTCAGCCAGAGGAAAGGAGATAGCTGGGGCATAGATCGAGTTTGCTATCCAGGTTGTCTGGACTCTTACCCTTAGATGGGTTGAGGGTGAGTAGGGCATCGAGAATGGTGGTGGTGGGGGCACAGGAGAGAAGGAAAAAGGGGGCATATGAGAGGGTGGCTGCCATGAGACTGGCAAGGGGATGTGGTAAGGGAGGAGGTGGGAGAGAGGAGAGAAGAGAGGAAGCACAGGAGGTAAAGAAGGAGTTAAACTCAGAGGCAACAGAGAGGGAATCAGATAAGGAGGAGTCACCCACTTTGAGGACAGGTAGAGGAGGCTGAGTTGGAAGGGAGCAGAGAGTGTGTACTACCATCCAGAATTTTGACGGGTGGTCAATGTCAGATTCAAAGGTGGATGTGAAATAGTTGGCCTTAGTGAGCCTTACAGCTCTAGTACAGGAATTTCAGAGATAGCAATATCTCTAGAAGGCTGTGGGGGAAGGGCTGCATTTGTATTCCGACCAGGCCATGTCGCAGGTGCGTAAGCATGCTAAGAGTTCAGCCATGATCCAGGGAGATGGGATTCCTTTACTCTAGTCCGGCGGGCATGTGTGTTCCATATTTTGAGGAATTTTGTTTTGAAGTAATTTAAGCGATGTTGATGGAGGACGCCGAGGAGCTAGGGGATCAGTCGATGCAACTTAGGTCACTCTGCAGGGGAGTGAAGTCAAGAGATCTGAATGAGCATATAATCAGAATTTTTTTGGGGGGGGGGCTTTAGGTTGATGAATCTTGCGGATGCAGAAGGTAAGGTGATGGTCACTTAAGGCACTGGGTAGGATGCCAGCCTTGATGATGGGGTGAGGGTGAGAGGTGAAGGCCCAGTCGATGGAGTGATGGAGATTGAGGTTTAGGTGAGTTGGCTCGTTTCTTAGTTGGGTCAGATTCGTAGAGGTGATGTCACAGTGAGTCTTGCGGTGGGAGGGGGAGAGCCAGTTCTGGCTGAAGTTACCTAAAATAAGGGTTTTGTCAGTGGTGGTATGAGACAAGACTGAGGATAGGATATCAGTAATACACGAGGGGGAGGAGCCGGGGCAGCAGTAGATGCCAGCGATAAAAATAGGGAGGGAGAGTGAGCTTTAAAAGTAACAGCTCATAAGCAGAAGGTGAGGAGGATGAAATGATTGGGGTGAGTTGGAGGGCAGAGGTGAGGTACATGGCCACCCTGCTGCCATGTGCCTATCCCATGCATGTTTGAATCTCCCCATTGTCTTCGCCCCTACCGTCTCTTCTGGCAAGCTGTTCCAGGTGCCCAAAACCCTTTCTGTGAAGGAGTATTTCCTCACATCTCTCTTAAACGTCTGCTGTTCAAGCTTCATAGCATGCTCCCTTGTTCTGGTGCTTCTCCTTCTCCTGTGAAAAAGACTCTCCTCCTGTACCTTGTTCACCTCCACAAGGTACTCATAGGTCTCAATCGTGTCCCTTCTCACTCTCCTCTCCTCCAGGGAGTACATGTTACGCTCCCTCAGCCTCTCCTCATATGGTTTCTCGTGCAACCCTCACACTGTCCTTGCAGAGGTGCGGCCTCTAAAACTGGACACAGTACTCCAGGTGGGGTCTCACCAATAAGCAATACAAAGCCAACACAACCTCCCTTCTCCTGCTAGAGATCCCCCTCCCTATGCACCCCAGCATCCGGCTTGCCTTGCCTACTGCTCTGTCACACTGCCCTGCTGCCTTGAGATCATCAGACATGATTACCTCAAGGTCCCCATCTTGCTTGGTAACTGTGAGAACCCCTCCCCCCATCTTATACTCAGCCCCTGGGTTCCCCTCCCTAGGTGAATGACTTTGCACTTTTTGTCACTGAGACGCAGCTGCCACCCCTAGACCACTCCTCTAGTTTCCTCAGGTCCCTTTGAATTCTCCCCACCCCCTGGGTTTCCACCCTGTTGCAGATTTTTATGTCATATGCAAAGAGACACACCTTCCCCTCCAGTTCCTCAGAAATGTTACTTATGAAGACATTGAAGAGGACAGGGCTACCGATCCCTGTTGTACTCCACTGGTCACTTTTCCATCCTCAGAGTGACTGCCATATACCACCACCCTCTGCCTCCAGTCTTTCCACATGTTAGATACCCAGTTCACCACTTTTCCCCCACCTCCAGGCTGCTAAGTTCCTTTATCAGCCTCCTGTGTGGTAGAGTGTCAAATGCCTTACTGAATTCCAGATAGGCCTCTTTCACTGCCCTCCCCAATCCACCTCCCTCATTTCCTAGTCAAAGAACTCTATGAGATTTGTTTGACATGACCTCCCCACCAAGAAGCCAGGCTACTGGTGGTCCTGCAGCCCATATGTCTCCAGGTTCTCCATCAATCTTTCCTTCAGCAGGGACTCCATTAACTTCCCCACCACTGAAGTGGGATTGACTGGCCCATAATTGCTGGCCTCCTTCCTGCTGCTGCTCTTGTGCAGAGGCACTACATCGGTCCTCCTCCATTTCATTGGAACTACCGTTGTCTCCAATGAGGTGCTAAATAGTGTTACCAGAGGGGTGGCTAGCACCGTGCTCAGTTCCTTAAAGGGACACTGTCAGCCTTTTCTGCATCATGTTTTTAGGTAAAACACCACATTTTATGTTTGCTTATCTTCTCTAAAATTCATTGATGTCACTGGTTGTTTTATCTGCCTCCTTGCTTAGTAGAACTGAAATGTATGATAATGTATAGTTATAATCAAACTTGTTTTGTTTCAAATCCTGGATCTATTTTTACTGCATATTTCCTGAACATTAGAAACACCCCCAAACAGTGCAGTCACTCATGACGCAACAGTCTCCTCTAGTCCCACTGCATAATAAGTGGATGGACTGTGTTGGGGGTGTTCTTAAGTCCAGGGAAGATACAATGGGTGCTGATCAAGGAATGTAAACAAACATGTTTTTGTGTGGTAACACCAGTACGGTGGGTAGTCTGTTTTTCACATTTTAAAAGAAAAAAGAATCAGACTCAAACTACTAGCTACCTCAGCAGTCTCTACAGAATGTGAACGATCATAACATGAGTAAGCAATAATATCCGACAGGGTGGGTGGTATTGGGCAATACCAAACTGCCCAGGGGCGTAATGAGGCCTGACACCACAGGCGGAGGGCCTTATAGCCCCTGGAAAGTCTGGTATTGCCAAACACCGCCACCCTGGATTGTATTATTGTGCTTAGAAAATGGCAAACTGTGTCTTTTTCTGAGGGGATTTAAAAAAATTTTAAAAACATTTTTAAAATTTAGAGTAAGAGTGACTTTTATGTCTCTTTGTTGAAAGCTTGGCTTCAATGCCAAGAAATGCAAAGATATGCTTTTTTTTTTTTTTATTTGGAGTCTAGGATTATAGTTACCTTTGAACCAAGGCTCTTTTACAAAGGATCCATGTCAGAATGAGTCCAAACAAGTAGGACTTTTATTATTACATTACATTATTACATTAGTAATTACAGGACAACAGGATACAGTTGTTAACCATCACTGCTCATGAATACATACAGTTAGGTGGTACTAGGAGCATGCACAACACGGGTAACATCGATAACGAGAACTTGGGGGAGACACAGGTTGAAGATGCTGCCAGAGGCGATTATCAAACACACATGAAGAGCAAGTGGAAAGTGCAAGTATGAGGAGAGTGGGGGGAGTAGGTAGACGGGGGATAGTAGGGAGGTGATGAGAGGGGGCAGGTGCCAGATGGGAACAGCAGGTTAGAGAAGACAGTCACATGTGCTAGAGGCAGAGAGGAATAGGTGGAGGTTAGATTTGAATGGGCCTAGCTTAGGTAGAGAGGAGATGTCCCTTCGGAGACCGTTTAGCCAGCTGGGAGCTCTGTAGGCAAAGGATCTTTGGCCCTGCGAGGTCCGGCATCTCGGGATATGCAATAATTGAGATTCAGAGCTGTTGGTGAGGTGGGGATTCTGTGCAGATTGTAGCAGAGCTTGGACTCCAGGGGGGGCAAAACCCATCAATGTTTTTTTAGCCATTATGCATGATTGGTACTTGATGTGGCTAGAGAGTTGAAGTCATCCAGTTTGGGCGTATAGGTCACACATGTGGGTGAGACGATGGGATCCGGTGATGTCAGCAAGCTTTGTTCATGGCCAAAGATATGTGCCTGAGGGTGGTGGTGGAAGCGGAACCATAAATGATGTGGTCATAGTTGATTATTGAGACCACTGAGCTTTGGACTGCGATCCTTAAAGCTTCCAGAGTTAGGCATTGCCTATGCCTGTAAAGCATGCCAATACATGCATTAGCCACTTTGGCAACATTGTCAATGTGAGTCCCATAGAATAGATTACTGTCAAGTGTGATTCCAAGGTATTTGAAGGATTGCACATGTTCTAGGATTGTACCTAGGCAGTTTACAATAGTGAGGGGGTGGTCCCGGTGCTTGTTTTGCGAGCTGCAGAAGAGCATAGACTTTGGTTTTTTTATAGTTGAGGACCAGTTTGTGTTTACTGAACCAGTTTTCAACCGAGGAGAAGCCATGCTGTAGTTTGCTTTGCAGAAGGTGGGGGTCCTTGTGGGTGGAGTGGATGACAGCATTGTCAGCGTATAGGAGGAGTTGCTCAGGACAGGATTGTGGAAGATGCTAAAGAGAAGAGGCCCAAGGATGGACCCTTGTGGCATTCCAGAGCACACTGGTCTTGCATCAGAGAGAACATCAGCTATTTTCACTCTTTGAGAGCAGTGTTCCAGGTAGCTCTTAAACCACATTGTAGACTCAGGGGACAGCCTGGTATTTAGCAGCTGCGAGATTAATAGATGATGATGGACGGAATTGAACACCTTCGTCAGGTCAATGAAGACTGAACTTGTAAGAAGGCTATTGTCCAGGGAACTATGGATTGCTCCAGTGAATTCGAGAAGGGCTGAAGTGGTACTGTGTCCTTTTCTAAAACTGTGCTGTTGAGTGCACAGGATATTGTACTTATCAAGGTATTCCGTAAGCTGGTCTGAGACTATACGCTCAATGGCCTTAGAGAGTGGGGGTAGTATGGAAATGGGCCGATAGTTCACCTGAAGGGCCCTGTCCCAACTCTTGTGGACTGGTGTAACAGTGGAGGATTTCCATCTGTTAGGGAACTGGATGAGAGAGAGGGAGAGGTTGAAAATTTTAGTTAATGGAAGGAGCACCTCGTCGGGAGTGAGGGCCAGCAGCTTGAGGTCAAGGGAGCACACTGGAGCCAAGAACCCCAGGACAGAGTACTACCTGGGTGGAGTCCGAGTATCTGCATCAGAGAAGGAGAAGGACCTGGGAGTGATGATCACTAGTGACCTGAAGCACTCCACGCAATGCAAGAAAGCAGCAGCAAAAGCAAACAAGATGCTGGGATGCATATCTAGGGGGGATCAGTAGTAGGAGAGAGGCGGTTATGCTGCCCTTGTACAGGTCACTGGTAAGGCCGCATCTAGAGTATGAAGTTCAGTACTGGTGCCCACCCCTCAAAAAGGACATTAACCTGCTGGAGAAGGTCCAGAAGAGGGCTACAAAGATGATAGCCTGTCAGCAGGGTAAGGCATACGAGGAGAGGTTGAGAGCACTGAACATGTACTCCCTGGAAGACAGGAGAGAGAGAGGGGGGGGACACGATTGGGACCTTCAAGTACTTGAAAGGGATAAATAAGGTTGATAAGGAGAGTCTCTTTAAGCTAAGTGGCAACCGTAGCATGATGGGGCACAGTCTCTACCTTGCCAGACATGCAATGGCCTGACTGTAGAAGGGTTTAAAAAAAGCTCTTAAGACCTTTCTTTTTAAACACGCATTTTCAGAAATGTAAATTCTGCTAAGTATAAAGTGTTTTTATTGTTGTGGATTTTAAATAATGTATGTGAAATTTGTAAAGGCACCCTGAGCTTTGGAAGGGCGCCTTATATAAATAAATTTTTACTTACTTACTTAAGCTGGAGGGTGGGAGGTTTAGGTGGGAGGTCAGGAAGCACTTCTTCACAGAGAGGGTGGTGGACACTTGGAATGCACTGCTGGAGGAGGTGATCTCGTTGAAGACAGTGGGCAGCTTTAAGAGAAGCTGAGATAGGCATGGGGGAAGGTAAGGATCATGGGTAGGGAGGATGGGAGGAGTGGGGAGGGAGGGAAGGGACATTAGCTCAAGCTGTGGACCCTGCAATACGAGCAGACTTGATAGACCAAATGGCCTTCTTCTGCTGGCTTCTTTGTATGTCTGTATGTTTGGATGTAAAGTACTCCCATTATTTCTGCTGTTACACCTCCAGTTTCTCCCCCCAACCACAGGGCCATTCTGTTTAACTTATCTCCCCCCCCCACGACCAGCAGCTCAGGAACAAGAAACTGATTTTTCTGTAGTTTCCCCCAGTAGTCTCTTGTTATCGTTGTTTTAGCAAAAAGAAATAATAAAAAAAACAGTTTTCTGGTGTTCCAGGTAGATTTTTTGTCTCACTCGGTAGTTGGGGGTGTTACTAGACACGTGACCTTGCATGACCCTGCTTAAAAGCAGGAAGTGCTCTGTGGGGAGTACGATGTGGCGCAGGAGCTCTGTAACTGTTTTTTTATTGTTAAATTTTACAGAGGACCGCTGTTATAATAATTTGCGTTGAAAAGAATTGGAGATAAGACGCTGTCCGTTTGGTGAACTTGTTAAGCGCTTCTGTTTTTGGCGGTGGATCGGCATCGGGATGTCACTGGACAATGTGGAGTTACGGCGTGAAGTGAATTGAAAGCAGTTTAAAGGTGAATGTAATCCCTATTATTTTTGAATGGGAAGGGTTTTCTAGTCACACTGGAATCGCCTAAGCAATCCATGGATGAGCTCTGCACCGTTTTCCCCAACCTTTTTAAATGAGGAGACTATATCATCCCATTGCAGGTGAAATAATTGAGAGGTTACAGTCTGTGGATGTTTTCTCCCTAGTGGCCTTTACTACGTGGATACCTGCACTCCCTCTATGAGGACTACCCTTTTTTATCCCTTAGCCCCTCGTGTATGAAATACTAGCCTTGGATTATGCCTAGTACTCAGGTCTTATATTTGTTTGTATCTAGTTTGGACTTTGGACCTTTTCGATGAACACTACCTTGAACGAGAGCCTTGTCATCTTTCTCCCTTTTTCCTCTTTGTGTAGATTGTCTCTGGAAATCAAAGAGGACTTATACAGGAGGCCGACATTCCCTGTTTCTAACTGAAGGGATAATTTCTGGACATTTAATAATTTCAGTATTCGTTGGGTTGTGTCTACTTCTCCTCTGCATATCAGCTCCCTGATTTTGTTATTACTTGCCCACCCCTCTTATTGTTCTTGTATTTTCTGGTTGGGATACTGACAAGAAAGTTTAGAATGGCATTCATGAGCTGCTAGACAGGATGGCGCCGAGTCGCATGTGCCTCTACTATCTCCCTGCTTTGCCATGCACAGCTCCCTGCATTACTTGCTTGAGAGCTGCACTACCCCATCTCCAATCTCCGGTTGGGTGGTCCTATCTATTAATGTATGGGTGGGCATACAGATAGGGTTAATGCTTGTTTCCTGTTTAAAAATTAAGTTTCAGTTCTAAGTGGGTTGCCGGGGGGTGGGGTTCTGGCTAATTTCAGGTGGCAAAAGTTGGAATTGTGTGCCACTTGATTCAGTAGGAGTTTGGTTGTTTGGACCGGGGTAGGAATAGTTGTAAATAGTTTGTAGTACAATGTTGTGTTTTGCATTTTCTGAGGGCTGGGGGGGGGGGTGGTATCTGTGTGTCAAGTGTGCTTTCTCTGTTACCTACTAATAGCTTTGAACGCTTGCACCTATTTGGGGATTGGGTGGCTCTGCACATACTTATCTTGTGGGGTACTGTTTTGTGTACTGTACTGGGACCCATTCCTTTCCTAACGTGTTTCTCATCTGGATATTGCCAATGGGAGGGCCCTATAATTTTGTCAGCTGGAATATAAAAGGGGCACAGGACAAGCAAAAATGATTTATGATCCTTAAGCACCTTGGGCACCCATGGGTTGGGATTGCCTGTCTACAGGAGACCCATATGCTGTGGGAAGATATCTCCCTCTTTAAGAAATGCTGGGTGGGATAAGTGTTTGGTTCTGGTAACTCTACTAAGCATGGAGGCCCCACTATCCTGATTGCCAGGTCTGTTCCATTCATCAAAACTCAAGAATGGTGGGATCCAGAAGGGCGATACATCACAGTGCAAGGCACTCTAGAATCATCCCCAGTTTTGTTAGGCTCAGTATATGGCCTGCATATAGACCCCCCTCTTTTTTTTTTACCCAGTTATTGTCTTTAGTGGTCCTTGGACCATCCCTCCTAACTTTCCTGGGTGGGAATTGGAATCTGGTCCCACAAACAAAGCTAGACCACTCAGACAATAAAAGGGTCGGGCTTTTCCCAGCACAGTGGCCCTTCCGGGATCTCCTTGTTGGGTCAAGTATTGTAGATGTCTGGTGGACCTTACACCCCGAAGAAAGGCAATATACATATAATTCCCCTCCACATACAACCTTCTTCTGGATCGACTACTGGTTGGTAAGCTCCTTCTGTCTTCCTGGTGTCCTTGATACCTCCATATACCCTAGGGTCCTCTCCGACCATTCCTCGATTGGGGTATCCTTTGTCCTAGGTCCTGGGATTCGGAGGGATACCCTTTGGTGACTCAATACACAGCTGCTCAGGTGTCCTAAGACAGTAACGCATATTCAAGAATTCATACCTGCCTTCCTAGACTCCAATTTGGGCTCAGTAGAGAGGATCAATACAGTATGGGCCACCCTAAAGTGTGCTCTGTGGGGAAATTTTATACGTCTTTCTGCTATTCGAACTCAGGAAAACAAGGCCGTCTTAGATTCCCTGTTAAGTGAAATCCAGCAGTTAGAGCATACATTGCACAAGACATCACCAAAGGAAGATTGGGCCAGGCTCCACTGTCTTCAAGCACGTTCCTAGACTTGATGGCTCAGAAAGTGGAGCTGGCTATCCATCGCACCAAACTGAATTATCTAGAGTCAGGGAAAAAGGCTGGGAAACTCCTAGCCCTTCGATGGAGGCAAGCTGAAATGTCAAAATTCATTCCTGGGTTGAGATCTCCCTCAAAGGGCCATATAGTCTCTCATCCCCAGGACATCATCACAGTAATTTGGTGACTTCTGTAAGAGGCTCTATTCTCAGGAAGACTCAAATGCTGTGATGGATCAGGAGATTTCGGAATATTTACTCTCTGCCAGCCTCCCTACTTTACCTTCCCATGCAGTAGAGCACCTCGGTGCCCCGATAACTATTCCCAAAGTGGAACAGGCTATTAAGCAGCTGCCCCAGGACAAATCTCCTGGACCAGACGGCCTACCTAATAACCTATATAAAATTTGTCTCCCACAGTTTTCTTCTCTCCTGATGAATGTACTAAACTTATGGGTTCATCAGGGGGATAAGGGATTCAGGCTTTTTGGCTGCTCTGATCACCCTCATTCCCAAGCAGGACAAAGACCCGTTATGTCCCGGAAATTATCGTCCAATCTCTTTACTAAATTCAGATGTTAAGATTCTTGCCAAAATTCTGGTTAATCATTTAGCCTCGATATTGGGAGGGATTATTGGTAGGGAACAGGTAGGTTTCATGGGGGGTCGCTCGTCCAGTGACTACGTGAGAAAACTAATGCACCTCATTGCGGTGTCGAGGGAGACCGAGACCCCTTCGCTCCTCATTTCCCTTGACACCAAGAAAGCTTTCAATCGCATCTCCTGGCACTTTCTATTTGCTTTCCTCCAGCAATTTGGATTTCTAGACAATTTTGTTAAGTGGGCCAAGGTCTTATATGCCTCTCCAACTGTCCGAGTGTGGTGTAATGGGCACTTATCGGAATTCTTTATCCTTGAAAGAGGTACCCAGCAGGGTTGTCCTCTTTCCCCTCTCCTCTTCAGTTGCTATCTAGAGTCCTTAATTCATAAATTAGTCTCCTCTCCCGACTTGTGAGGTATACCAATACAAGGGGAACAGTACATTTTATCAGCTTACGCTGATGATCTACTGTTGCACCTGGAGGAGCCAGAGACTTCACTTCCCGTTCTCCTTGAGGAATTAGACAGTTTCTCTACAGTCTCATCTTACAAACTAAACCCCTCTAAAACCAAGGTTTTCCCCCTAAACCATCATACCACAAGGGCTAGCTGTAACTCTTTTGGATTGTCCTGGGAACCCAAAATCCTTATACACCTGGGGATTAAAGTCACTAGGAGTATCTCCTCCATGCATAAGGAAAATGTAACCACTTTGGTGCAAACTCTACAAGCGGACCTAAGCAGATGGAGTGCTCTGCCGCTGTCACTTTGGGGCCGTATCAATATTCTTAAAATGAATGTCTTGCCAAGACTTCTATACCTGCTAGGTGTGCTTAGTTTTTTCCTTCCCAAGACCTGGTTTACAGGAGTGCAGAGGCTGTTTAATAATTTTCTTTGGAACAACAAACCAGCTAGGAGAGCTTATTTCAAATTAACAGCACCTTAGCTGCAAGGAGGGCTTGCCCTCCCGTCTCTTTTTACCTATTACGGAGCTCAACACATAAATAGGCTAGCTCTCTGGTTCAAAGAGGACCTTCTGGCAACTAGTGATGCCTATTTTCCTACATGGTCGAACACTGAACGTAATTTGGCACGTAGTTTTGCCAGTTCTCTGACAGCATTGGTATACGCGAAACCTTCTCGACTTCCCCACTCGCTTAAAGCTTCCCCAATTGCTTGGTCACTTAAAGCTCTCCAGCAAACTCACAAATGACTCTCAGAAGACTGGTATCTCTCAACTGCCCAACCCCTATTTAACAATTTACATTTCCAGATCGGCCATCATCCCATCCCATCATCATTCTTGTCCCAACTTAAAAAGAGTAGCCTTGTGGACTTTCTACAAGATAATGTGTTAATCTCCTTCCAGGCCCTTCAAAACCATTTTCAACTTAGTCCCAAAGATACCTTTAAGCATATGCAAATAAAGAAGGCAATACTATCCTTTAACGGTAAGCAGGCCTGGCCCAAACAGTCCTCTAAAGGGTTAATAGGGATTTTCAGGAAACAGATCAACCCCATGCGGTCTCAAGAATATACAAACAGCTTCAAACCTTGGACAAGAACCTCCCAACTGGGGTCTGCTACTATTGGGTACAGGAGCTCTCCCTTCCTGCAGATACAGAATTCTGGACAAAAGTGTGGAGCACAAATTATAAGTATATCAAACAAGACAGGTTACACCTTCTCCAATTTCATGTCATGCATAATATCTACTATACTCCACAAAAATTGCATAGAGTGGGGTGTATTTCCTCCCCAGACTGTACTCATTGTAAGCAGGCCCCCGGCTCACTGTATCACATGCTTTGGGACTGCTCCTGTACTCAGCTTTTCTGGAAAGTGGTGCAACAAGCTGTAGATCCTCTCCTCAGGTTAGACACTCTTTTCACACCAGAATGTTGTCTTTTGGCTATATACCCACCAGGGACCCCCTCAATATGTAAAGTTCATCTTGTTCTGATCGCCTCCACAGCTAAACTGACTATGCTTAGGCACTGGAAGGAGGATACACTTCCCATGGTATTGGAGCGGTATCGGGAAGCTCTCCTTGCTATCCAGTTAGAGAAACATATAGCGTATTTGTGACACAGGCTTCATAGCTTCCAGCATATCTGGGAGCCCCTTTCGACCTTATTATGACTATGGAAACCATAGTTTTTGTTAGTACCTCTAATTCTGTTAGTAACTGAATTTTAAGCTATTTCTGAAGTGTGTAGATCTGGGAGGTAAGAGGAGGTATGTAGGTCCTTTTTGGTGGGTGGGGGGGATTATGTGTGTATTTCGATGTTTGACTGATCTGTCTTTGTATGTTATAGTATAATGCAGCTGTCTGTTAATTGCTTGTACTATTGTATGCTGCATTGGAAAATAAAGTATACTGAATTATAAAAAAGGAAGGGTTTTTATGTTATTTTGTTTTCATTTGTTTTAAAGGAAACAAGGACCGATTGGGGGGGCCAGCCGCCAGTTTATCTGCTAAGCGAGACACAAAAAAATGGTGGCTGGTCTTTTTGAAAATTTGGGGTGCCCAGTGATATCCCAGGTAATGGAGGACCCCGAATTGGTACTTGTTTCTTAGCGAGCTCTACCAGAAAATACTCACCTGCTAATGTTAGTCTCCTAGCCAATCAGAATGCTAGGATTTACTTTGCCATTTTCTAAGATTCTATAAACTAGGGACACTTTGAAGCCTACAGGGGTTGACAGAGTTCCTTTAAGTACCCTTGGGTAGATGCCATCCAGCCCTATCACCTTGTTTTCCATAAGGGCTTCCAACCCCCAGCAGACTCTCTCTTCCATAAATAGACTTGTGTCCACTCCCTCCGTGACACTTGGCCAGCTGGTTATGATTACTGTATGCTATTTGTAATATAAAAATATAGTATGTGATTGTCTCACATAAGACAGCCTGGGATTCTATGGGTGGCCCCCCTCCATGTTTCAGTGAAGCTACCATGACAAGTGACCTGAAACCAGGAGGTAATTAAAAGACCAGAGAGACTTAATTAAGGGTCTCCTGTTTTTCTGTCTTAATTAGAACTGACCCAGCTGCCTGGATATAGGGCTCATAAAGTTTTATGATTCCTATAGGAAGAACATTTTATACCAACCTGGTGCTAAAGTTGTAAAACCCTTTGATATGCAGTGGGAATAGGAACTACACCAGATCAAAAAGAAAGTGTTTAATTAAGGAGTCATATTTAGGAAGTGGAGTTTTTGCTGATGTCACCTTACTTAATATACCTCCTGATAGGACAGCCAGTTTGTAATTTTTTTTTATATTCTGGAAGGAGGAGCTAGATGACTCACAGAAGGGGTGTGGAGAGACATAGTTTAAACTAATACTGGTGTCTGATCTTTTAGACATATCATTTTGGGATTCAAGAAAGACATATCTCTTGATCTAACTATAAGCACTACGGAGGTAATACATTAGATAGAAAATGTCTAAATGTCTTGTGGTAGGAGTTTTTGTTTTGTACTTTGCCCTTGTTCTTTTAAGTGATTGTATGCTCTTTGATATACTGTTCTGTGTTTACAGTTTTCATGTTTTTATCATCTTTAAGTACCTTTTATTTTAAAAGACTGCCTGGGTCTGCCAGTTCTTTTTTGCATGCAACTTATAGAAGATTAAGTCTGACAAAAATGGTTCAACAGCTTGATGGTGTTACTAAACTGGGAAAAGGTAAGAATATACCTAAGGTCTTTTATAGAGTTTTAAGGGTTAATTTTGGAAGCCTGGCTTAGTGCCCCTGGTGAAAGATTGTACCGCAATCCCCGAAGAGGGTACGTATCTGAGTCTGTACATTTGGTATGCTAGCATAAGGTTCACAGTTTGAATCCCCCCAGAACTTGAGACTAAGGTGATTCAGATCCAAAGCAGATAGGAGGGTTACCCTGTCTGTTACCTGTTTACACTATTGCGCTCGGAGGTTGGCACTGTGGGAGCAGAGGGTCTGACCTGCTGAGTGCGTTAGTGACACCCCCTACCCCTGGTGCCAATTACTGCATGCCAGATGCCCTTCCCTTTCCACTGTGAAGACAGAGCAGAAGTATTAATTTAAAATGTTAGCTTTTCCTTGGTCTCCCAGTGCACAGTCCCCCTTCCCCTCATCTTCTGATCTTCACTAAAGCACCCCTTGCTTTCCTCTTTTTGGTCATGTACCTGAGGAAAGCCTTATCCCCATTCTTGACCTCCTGGGTGATCCTTTCCTCAGTTTGAGCCTTTACTCTCCTTACTTTGCTTCCTGCATCATTTTATTTGTCTGTAATGATAATACTGAAGGTAGGGAAAAAATGAGCAGACTGGTGGGCCAAGCGGTCCTTACCCACCATCAAAGTCTATGCTTCTAGGTTTACCTCCCTGTCCACCTCTGTTTGGGTCTCCTTGTACTTCCTGAAAGCTGTTTTTTTATCCCTTACCATTTTAGTCACCTCCTTTTAGAACCATAGTGGCCTCTTTCTCCTCATGGTTTCTAGTTTATGAATAATGTCTCAATTCAACATTAATTGTCCTGTAAATCAAAGTGTTCACAGTTGTTGGCTTCTTTAGATAAGTGGGTACAGTGCAGCCCACTTATAATGCACAAACACACACACACTTAAGCCTGACAAAATGGTTATTGCAGACAAAATGTAAGACTGAAAAGCCACCTGCAGAGGCCGCCTGTTTAAAAATGCTGGATATAAGGCTGAACATGCAACTGCTGAACCTGCAGCTTGCATAGTAGGGATCCCATCAGCACCTTTGGCCGAATGGAACCGCTGGTTTGAGGGCGAGTGCTAATTCTATATTCCACTGGCAGGGAAAGTGTTTCAATTAGTTCTTCACTTGCTTATATTTATTTATCACCAGTTTTGTTTAGTGATACTAAGCAGAGAAGCAATGTGAGATCCCTATAGTGTGCTGAACCTTTTGAATTACATCATATAGTGCCTTTCTGGCAGGTTTCTATCATATTAAGGGATATCTACATTCTTGATATTTACACAGGCATTGGCAGCAGTTTGTCTCCATGTGATATTTAATCTGTAATTATCTACAGAGCTGGTAGCTCTGTTTGATGTACCAATTAGGAGATTATGACAGATATCATTTCTGAATTTTAGTGTCTTGTAATTGATGTATTTGTCTCTCCCTGCATTATACTTTTTTGTATAATAATTACTGGGTAGCACGTTTTCCATAGGAAAACCCGGTTATAATTTGCCGTTATAACCAGCTGGTTATAAGGGCAAATTATAACCAGGTTTCTCTTGGATCGCGCATGTGCCAGTCATGCCATCTTCCTTCAGCACACGAGGGTTGGAATATTGCCCCATCGCAGTTGGCACTGAATGTTTTTTTAATAAAAAAAGAAGTCTCTTCCTGTAGTCACTGGCAGGGAAAACCAAACACAAAATATTTAAACATACGTCTCATTTCGGTTTCCCTGCCACCACACAAGAGCCACCGGATCTGCCCAACTCTTCCTACCGGAAGCACTCCACGACGCAGATATCTGTGACTTGGCAAATAAGTTGCTCACTGTAAGTTGGCAGGCCACGGACCAGGACAGCACAGAATTCTGTCTAGTCCGTGGCTGCTTGAACACCAGTCTATTTCCTGATTTTTTTACAATTGTTGAGGCGAAAAAGAGCATGCCAGCAATTATAAAAAATAAAATATGGAGTGGTGTGTAAAACTCGATTTTACACACACCCTCATTGTGGGATGCATTTCATAAACCCCTCGGGCTTTGCCCTCTGGATTTATGTAGCATTCCACAACTCAGGTGTGTATAAAATCTCATTACACACACCACCCCATATATTATTCTCTATGTCATTCATGATTAATGCAATAAAATACAGTTTAAAAAAAAGCTGGGTATAATATGCCTTAAGCGCAATCTATACTGGGCACTTACTCAGTAACTTCAAGTGTCTGATGATGCGCTAGTATCTCTGTAGTATGCTATCACATCAGACTCCTGCAGGTGGGGGTATTAACTGCCCATGAGTGGCCTGAGGCAGCAAGGCATTTCTCACCTTTCTAGTAGGCTGCCTCTATGTAACCTCCCCCCCCCCGAACTGTTGTGAGCTCCCGGTTCATGTTTTTAGTTTTGGCAGCTGGCCTGTTCTCCTTTGTGAAGGCAGCTGCAGCAATAGCGAGGAGAGCTTACTGGCAGCGAACTCGTGGCAACCAGGCAGGTGGTTGGTGTTGGCGGCTGACCCAGTGTAACTTGGTATGTTTCACGTTCATAAAGGCAGCTGCAGAGCAGTAAGAAGAGACAACCTCAGTGACAGCATTGTAAACAGGTGGGTTGCTGGCGGCATGCGGGGTGGCAGCAAAAGCGAGGTCAGTACCAGCAGTGAGATCGCTGTACCAATGATTGTAAATTTTGTATGTCTGTATTTTGTAAGATTATTTGTCTTGATATTTGTAATGTCAGCATGTTTTGTATTTTATACTGTTATATTTGTTTGGACGCATTTGTAAAAGAGAATGTATTTTCTCAGTTATGCTCTCCAATAAATTCTGATTCTGATTCTGATTCTGGTACAGTAACCAGGCAGGCTGTGGGTGGAACACATGCAGGTGGTAATGGCTGTTGACCTGATGTGTCGTCCTTTGTTCTCTGCACTTTGAGTACAGCTGATGTCTTTAAGAAGATATACAGTCAATTCTGGATGTGTGCACATGAGTGGGACCAGCCGATGTTGTGCACACATCCGGAAAATGCACACAACTGAAAATTCATTAACCGCGATCTTGGGACTGTTTTTATGCAGTCACGGTACCGCAGTTATTAAGGAAAACAACCTGGGAACAGATTGAAGGAATAAAACAACACATTTGTTCAAAATGTTAAAAACTTGACTTGAAGGCATATGCAATATAATACAGTACAGTACATAGACATAGACACTGACACAGAAATTAATTAAGATTCTGTTTTAAAGTGCTAGAGCTATAGAACTGATGCGGATTTGTTAAAGAAGGCATAAGCAATACACAGATACTGAGGGAAGGACTACTGACCATTTAAATTTGTGCAGGCTCACTTAATTAACCTCAGGTAACTTCAGGTCTGACAGTTATGCAGGTAATTAGGCAGATGTTTAACACCTGCTTACAACTGCTTACTGCAGAGCAGCTCAGTCTGTCTAGCCATTCAGCAACAAATCGGTCAATTAACACCTACAGATGCAGCTGAAAACATTGCCTGTTGTTGTATTCTGCTGTATTTCTGCTTGAAATTTGTGCACACATCCGAAAATCTGTGTGCACACAACCGATTGCTTTAACATAGGGAAGTATAGGCAGTGAATCGGGACCCGGCGTTTTTGTGCACACAAACGGAATGTGCACACAACCGAATTGCACCCAAGTGGAATTGACTGTATTATACAGTGGCAGTAACAAATGAGACTCAGAGTGAGTGGGTATGGCTGTGAACATGGACGGAGCAGGTAAAAAACTGACGTTCGACCATTCCAGACAGACACTTACAGTGAACAAAAGGGTACGCACAGAGGAGTCAGTTACAAGCGGGTTCTACTGTACATAGGGACGCTTGCTGTTATGTGTAAAATGTTTTAAGCAACAGCCCCGGCCTGTACTACTTATGTGAATTTCTTCCATTGATATCTGTTAGGAATTGATGTATTTCTAAAAGTCCTGCACCCCTGATCAGATATGAGTTTTGAAAAAAATTTTAAAATAGAAGAAACTGTGTAATTTGTACAACACAAAAATGAAAGCCAACACCAATAATGCCAAAATGTTTCCCTGCAGTAATTAGAATTTTTCTGTTAAAAGTTGCTATTTTTGCACACTGTTTTTTTTTTTATTTTTACTTAGTATTTTATCCCTCCTACTGCCTCTTCTCACCACTCAGTCGGACTACCTCTGTTGTGCTCCCTTCTTCACACTCTGGAGTCTGCCCCTAGAGTACCTGGTCCATATATGCCCTTTATTGCCGGATTACCCCCCGGTGGGGTGGGGGGAGCCCCTACTCCCCCCCGACCATTGATCGTGCACACTGTGCAGCGGAGTCTGCCCCGATGATCCGACGGCTCGCGGTGAGGAGTCATCACCTAGGTGAGGAGAGGGTGTTTTTTCCTCAGTTTTTCTTCCCTCAGCGCCAGTGTGCAATGAGGGCCAATGAGCAAGGAGGCGCGATGAGACGCACCTCCTGCTCCGCCCCTCTGCCGACGTCTGTCCCAGAACCCACACTGCTACCTCCCTCTACCACATCTACCTCCTGAGCTCCCCCAGGAGGCGGTATTGCGGCGGGAGCTTGCAGGCTGACCCCCCAGAGAAGGAGAGCAGCTGTCAGGCGCTCGATCCTTCTCTTCCCCGGCCGACCCCCGGCAGTCCGTGCTCGTTCCTGAACATGGGTCGCTGGTGTGGTGCGAGGTAAGGCATCCAGCGCCTCAGCCCTCAGCGCCACCGGGCCGGCTTTGCACACTGTTTTAGCAACTGATCACTTTCAGTGTTCACAATAAATTGTTGTGTCACCTCCTATGGCCGTACTCTCTGATGATGCAGTAGCCGCATAAAACTGATCAGATATTGTCTTTGTGAATCAGCGTCTCTGTGTGGGGTACCCACTTGTAAGTCACTTTTTTCATAATAAAAAGTAAACATTTTGAAGTCACTGTGTTTTGCTGCATTTTCTACTGTGGTGGTGCTACTCTGATTTATTTATTTGAATTTCGGAATTACAAACCTTTGAGCTGGAGACTCATTTACAAAATCTCCACGTCAATTGTACAAAGAGATAAAAAAAACAGTACAAACAATACAACTGCAATACAAGAGACAAGGCAGTTACAATACAAGTAAGTTAAAACCAGGGTACAACTGGTCAGGGGAAACAAACAGATATGATAAGCTTCAGGTTCAGTCCTCAGATGGTTTAAGTCCTTCCTCAATGGCAGAACTCAGGGGGTGGTGTCAGGGATTTATTCCTCTGACCCTCTCTCTCTGTCATGTGGGGTTCCTCAGGGCTCTGTGCTGTCCCCCATGTTATTCACAGTGTATATACTGCCACTCAGAGACATTGTAAGACAGTATGGGCTGAGGTTTCATTGCTATGCAGATGATAGCCAGCTCTATCTGTCTTTTGCACCTGACCAGGATGGAGCTCTCTCAGTTTTTAATAACTGCCTCGCTGAAATCCAGGGCTGGATGAATTCCAGCTGGTTGAGGTTGAACCCAGGGAAGACTGAGGTGATGATTGTGGATCCTGGACACCGGATGGGGGGTTAGGGGTGGGTCATCTCTCTGGGCTTTTCCTGGGGGATTCCCTGCTCCTGACCCCTGAATGGGTGCAGGATCTAGGAGTGTTACTTGACGACGGGTTGACACTTCGATACCAGGTGTCAGCCGTCATTAAGTCATCCTTTTATCATCTGAGGAACATTGCTAGGATCAAGCACCTTGTTCCGTCTGGTGATCTACCTACATTAATCCACACCTTTGTGACCTCGTGCCTTGATTATTGCAACTTCCTTTACTTTGGGCTTCCGGGGGTTGATATCCGCTGCCTGCAGCTAGTGCAGAACACTGCAGCCCGGTTGTTGACAGGGACTCCTCTGAATTTCCATATCACGCCGGTGCTGTGCGAACTGCACTGGCTGCCAGTTCGGAGTCAGATCACCTTCAAAGTCGTATTACTGATTTATAAATCCCTACGTGGACTTGGTCCTGACTACCTGAAAGAGCTCCTTGTTCCTTACTGCCTCAAGCCATTGTTCCGCTCAACAGACGAGGTGTTGCTAGAGATTCCAAGGGTAGTCTTGAAATCTTCAGGGGCCCGTGCATTTGCACATGTGGCCCCTGCCCTTTGGAATTCTCTACCCCGTCTGATTCGGGAGTGCGCGACCTTGGGGGGTTTAAGCAGGCGTTGAAGACGAATTTATGGAGTAAGGTTTACTGTGATTAACTGTGCTATTGTATGAGTTTTATGTATTTATTATTGCTGTTTTATAAGATTTTGTATTCTGTAATGCGCCTTGACATTTGAAAGATGCAATATAAATAAAGATTATTATTATTATTATTACAATAACAAAACTGGCAAATATATTTCTTGGCAGGAGAGAAGTGTGTCAAATAAAAGTTACAATAACATAAGAGAGCAGGACTGAATATATAAATAAGGCTACAACATCATAAGTGGCAAATATACATCATGGCATGACGTGAGACATACTGAAAGTTAAAACAACATATGAGAGTAGGACTGAGAAAAGTACACGAATGGAGAAGTGTATACATTGCAAATGATTAAACAGTTCTGGTACAATGGGTAGGGCAATCGGAGCCCAAGAAAAAAGTTAAACCCTGGTAAAAGGGCTCTCGTTAGTCTCTCTAGACTGCCAGGAGGGCTGGGGGGGGCAGATAAGAGGAGGATGAGAGAGAGGGATAGAGGCTAAAAGGGAAAGAGGGCTGTAGCTGCCTAAGATGACTTTGTCAGTGCAAGAAAGTAAATAGGGGTGAGCAGGAAAGCAACACGGCAATGAAGGAGAGAGGCTTGTTCCTGAATTTACAATTGCACACCTTTCCTTGTCTTATCTCTTACTTAGAATGCTTTAGTTGTTAAAATAGATAATTGATATGTAAGGTTTGACTCTCGCCTACACTGGATAAAAAAGAATTAGTAGCAGCACAAAGCTCTGCTCTGTGTAGAATGGACAGAAGGGTAGCCAGCTATGCAGCTCATTCATTCCCATTCAGCCCCTTGGGCTAAAATTTAAATCAGAGCAGTGAATTGCTGAGTCTCAAGATACCAAGTAGCAGGAATCACTTTTTGGAGCACTGTCCCCCTGGGGGAGACAAAATAGATGAACAGTGTCCCTGCTTACATCATCAGAAAACTGCAGTTTGTACTGGCACAGTTCCCACTTGCTGAAGCTTGCTGAAGTTCTGCAGTCATTAGTACTGAGCGTTGTTGCCTTGCCGTACCTCGACTGCATGTGGTACGTGGGGCAAGGATGGCAGCTGAGCAGATTCAGGAAAAACATTACATTTTGAAAACTTCACAGTTTCGAAAGGTGTGGTAATCTGGTAGGTCAGCACAGAGCTGTGAGACAGGAGCTCTGTGATTTAAAGGGCTACTACACCCCCTCAAAACATTTGCTTTTTAAGCCTGTGCAGAATTTTAAAATTTCAATGGAATGGGATTCAGTGGAATTACTGAAAGTTCCACCTGATTGTGCGGAATTACGCGGGTAGCAGAATTCGGAGGTTTTGAATGCAGAATATGTTTTGTGGATTATTAATTCATGTTTTACATAATCTGCAGATGCATTTTCCCAGTAGTTTGTGCAATCCATGGAAAGTTATCCCCTGGTTTACATAGCTGTGCTTTTCAGAATTCTGTGGATTTTAAGAAGAAATTCTGAAAAGCATTTCAGAAGCTTAATTGCCATTCCACATGAATTCTGGCAGCAGAATTCTGCCTACTGCACAGCTCTACTTATTTGTAAAAGTCATTGGCTGGGTCTTTTTATATCTAAGGAACATTTTCATTTTTTTGCTGGGTAGATGATTTTGTACCTGACAGTATAATCGTTAACAGGGCCTGCGAGGGATGCCTCCTATAGTATAAAAGACTCCGAGCATGAGGTCTTGGCTAGAACCATGAAATGAAGCTGAGTGGTTCTGCCTGTCCAAACCTCAGATCAGAAGTTTCTAATACCATCAGAAACATCCCTTGGAGGCCCTAGTAACTTATTTTAAATTACTCTAGTTCAGTACTTTTCAGACTTGGTCACAGTGAGACTCCCTCGAGCCATGCAAATGATCTTGAGCTCCCCTCCCCTCCCAAAAAAGTTTAAATAATCTTGGGTCTCATCATAGGAAAAATATCCTACTTTGTACTGTATACTACGAATATATTTGAGCACTTATCTGAGTTTATTCTTAATTTATGCAATGTATTGTTCTCCCCCTCTGTAACCTTCACAGCTTAGGTTATCCTACTCAGTATACTCTTTTGACTCTCAGATTTTTGTTACCTCTTGCTACAATACCTCCATGGGTCAGACTACTTTCTCGATTCAGTTCTCCTCTATCTGGAAGAACCCCCAACCCCCATCTCTGCTCCCAAACTTTCGGGGATCATGAAGCTCCCTCTTTTCTTGCTCCTAGTGCATCACTGCTTAACCCTTGCATTTTTTTTCTGTTCTTCCACCAGTCTAATGGGTCAGTTGTTACCTCTCATGATTTGTACATTGTTCCTGCTTGTTTGCGCTGTTGTGCATTCTGAATTGTATTCAGTTCATGTACATTTCCCCCAGTCCTAAGAGGAAACAAGCCTTGGTTCAGTGTGACTTTTCTGTTCACGAGTTTGTACCTAAATAAAAACATTTACCTGTCACTATTCATTTTCAGGATGCCTTATCTTTATTTTATTTTATTTATTTATTTGAGTCTAGGATTACAATTACCTTTGAGCCAAGGCTCTTTTACAAAGGTTCCACGTCAGAAAATGCAGATTGAGGAAAACAGCAAGTCAAGAACAAACAACAATGTGGTGATTACAGACAATTTGCATAATGGAGACATTGGGAATAAATGAAAAAAAGGCAGCCAGAGGCATTTGTCGACATCAAACATTTGTTGAGAAGTGCTGTTTTGGGAGGCAAGGGATAGGACAGGTAGGAGGTGGAGTGGGTAGGAGATGTGGGGACGGGGGATGGGAAAGAAGGAAAAATGCAAAAGGGGGCACACAAATTGTAGAGGCGTGGCAGGTGTGCCTGGTGAGAGGTGAGGGGGCCACAAAAGCTGGTGGAGAATAGTGAATCTAAGGTTAGGTGAGGCAATCATAGGAGCTGGCGGCAATGAGATGGTGCCAGAGTCTGGTTTTAAACATACCAAGTGTTGGGGCTGAGGAGATGGTGGGGCAGAGACCATTAAGCCAAAGCGGAGCTTTGTAGGCAAAAGAGCGTTGACCTTGGGTAGTGCGACAGCGGGGGACTTTCAGGAGCTGCCTATCAGATCTCCTTAAGCTCCGACTATTGGAGCTTTGGTGTAACGGGGCTAAGACACCTGGGGGTGCAAGGCCAAGGTACATTTTTTTCGCCATGGTACAGGTGAGATACTTGATGCAGTTAGATAGTTGGAGCCAGCCTGTCTGAGCATACAGGTCACAAGTGTGGGTGAGACGGTGGGCACCAGTAATAAGCCGACACGCCTTGTTTAAGGCAATTGATATACGTCTGAGGGTTGTGGTTGTGGCAGAGCCATAAATGATGAGTCCATATTCGATAACCGAGATCACAGAGCTCTGTACGGCAATCTTCAGTGCATCCGGGGTAAGATGTCTGTGTTTGTAAAGTAGACCAATACGTGTATTTGCAGCTCTGGCAACATTGTCAACATGAGCCCCGTAGGAAAGATTAGGGTCAAGCAGTATCCCTAGATATTTGAAGGACAGGACCTGTTCGAGGGTATTCCCCTGTGAGGTGGTGATTGCCATGTGGTGTTGCTTGTGTGGATTGTGAGAGCTGCAGAAAAGCATAGACTTAGTTTTCTTGTGATTTAGGACCAGTTTACGATTATAAAACCATGACTCAATAGTGCTGAATCCAAGCTGGAGACTGCATTGTAATGACGTGGGGTCTTTATGTGAGGAAAAAACAACTGCACCATCGGCATACAGTATGATTTGTTCAGAGCAGGATTGAGGTAGGGAGTTTAAGAAGAGGCTGAATAGGAGGGGGCCCAATATGGACCCCTGAGGGATACCAGAGTGAACAGGCAAGGTATCTGAAAGAGCATTTGCGATTTTTACTCTTTGCAGCTGGTTTTCTAGGTAGCTTTTAAACCACAGTGCAGAGTCAGGTGAAAGACCAGCGTTCAGTAGTTGGTCAATGAGCAGCCCATGGTGCACAGTATCATATGCTTTTGAGAAGTCGATAAAGATGGCCCCAATGAGTAGGTCGTTGTTGAGAGAGCTGTGTACTGCTCCAGTGAACTCGAGAAGGGCTGTGGTGGTACTGTGTCCTTTCCGGAAGCCATGTTGTTGTGCACATAGTATACTGTATTTATCCAGATGGTCGGTGAGTTGGTCTGCCACGATGCGCTCGAGTGCCTTAGAGAGCAGGGGTAGTATGGAGAAAAGGTGATAGTTCGAGTGACTGGTCTTATCGCCACTTTTGTGGACAGGGGTCATGATGGCAGTTTTCCATCTATCCAGGAATTGACCACAGCTGAGAGAGAGGTTCAGAATGTTTGTTAATGGATGAAGTACATCATCGAGGGTAAGTGACAGTAGCTTAAGGTCCAGGGTGTTACCACTAGTTCAGGATTTAGAGATAGCTGTGGCAATATAGTGGTGTGCTTCATTCAACCTGACCTCCCTAAAGTAGAAGAGGGGGTGGTTTGACTGGGCATGAGGGAAACGAGGGGAGGTGGGGCTGTCTTCGAAAATGTCAAGAGGGAGAATAGCACTGAGGTCGGTAAAAGCCGTGTTAAAGGTGTTTGCAATGACCATTGGGTCGAGGGCAGTGGATCCATCAACTATTAGCATGCCCGGAGAGGTTTTTGGCTGCTTCCCCGTAATTTCCTTGACATTATCCCAGAATGCTCGTCCATTTCCCCAGGTGTTGGTGAGAGCATCCTTGTAATAGGAATTTTTCATAATCCGGATGGCTTTTGTACAGGCATTTTGGGCTTGTTTGTATTTTTGGATGTTTGATTGATTGCCAGTAGCTTTGGCTACCACCCAGAGGTGGTCCCTCAATTTCAGCTGAGTAAGAAGTCCCGCAGTGATCCAGGGGTTACAGGGAGTTTTAGCTTTGCGTTTTTTAACAGGGGGCAAAGAGGTCACAAACCCTGTTGAAAGTAGAGATAAAGTGATCAAGAGCCAAGTTAACATCCGTCACCTTGTAAATAGGTAGTCATTCTTGTAGTTTCGGGTAGTGTTTGAGATGGGAATGTTTTCCATGAGGGAGGAGTCTGCTAGAGATGATTTTGGGAGGGGGCTTGAGGAATTTGTTTGACCATTCACAAATGACTAGGGAGTGGTCACTGAGAGAGTCAGGGAGAATGGTGGTACAAGAGATCCTGGTGGGGTGGCTCGTGAGTACCGAGTCTAAGAGGGTACTGGTGCCAGTTTTGTAGTTTGTGTTGGTAGGGGAGGTAACCATCTGTGTGGGGCTGGCAGCTGCGATGGAATCTTTGTGAGCACTTGCATCCGATGCTAGCCAGTTAATGTTGAAATCTCCTAGTAGAATAAGTTCAGTGTCAGGAGGTTGGGAGTTGATGAAGTTAAGAACATCATTGAGGCAATATCTTTGATCCCTGGGTGGAATGTATATGGAGACAATAGTAAGAACTTCATGGTTAGGTCCTAGGAGGATTTTTATAGGCAGAATCTGGGCCGAGGCAGCAGGCAAGGGAGTTGCTACGGGGTGCCACATGAGGGTGTCTTTGATATAGATGGCACAGCCACCACCTTTTTTAGAGACCCGGTCCAGTCTGTGAACATTGTAGCCCTGTAAGGTCAGTGCCAGATCAGGAACTTTTGGCATCAGCCAGGTTTCAACAACAGCAAGAATGTCAGGGTTGTGTTGGCATATGAAAGATTGAAGAGCGTCAAGCTTTGGCAGTAGGCTGCAGATGTTAATGGTTGTGAGAATAAGAGCCCCTGCGGTTTTTGTGTGGCATGAGCTGCAGAGTCGCATAAAACACCCCAAACTAAAAATTTGAACATAGCACATTTCAGGGTTTTAAATAAGCTGCAAAAATTGATTAGCACTTTCTGCTAATCAATTGTAAAGATGCATAGCACTTGCCTCAATTTGATTAGCAAAGTAAAAATATTAAAAATGTGTTTACATACAATTTTTAAAAAAATATTTTAGCCTGAATAAAAATTCTCATTAAAATTAGCTCTGTCTTTGCGTGATTCATTTCAGCTGAACACAGACACAAGCCTAATTGACATTATAGCTTAGGGTTAGAGTAATAAAGCTGTGAATTAACTTGGTACATCCAGCAGACCTGGGTTTGATTCCCACAACCTCCACTTGCATGCTGTGTGACTCTGGGCAAGTCACTTTACCCCCCTGAAAACAGACACAAGCCTAATAGGCAGTTCGACTAGGGTTAGAGTAATGAGCTGTGAATTAGCTTGGTACATCCAGCAGACCTGGGTTTGATTCCCACAACCTCCACTTGCATGCTATGAGTCTGGGCAAGTCACTTTACCTCCCACTGAAAATAGGCACTTGTATCACACACACATACAACAGCCCAGCTATGGCAAAACCCTCCCCCCATGATCTTCACCACCCTCACCACTCATGTTCCCTGCCCTCTCAACCTTTTGATACTGAAATGAGGGGCATGGACACTCAGCATGAGGGGCAGTGGCCATCAGAGCAACACATACACCCACTAGGACTTTTTTTAAACCGCTCTTCCAGTCCCAGGTTGTCTGCCCCTGCTGCCCTACCTTCTGCACAGCCTGCAGGTTGTCCGCTCTGACGAGATTGCTTGCCTCGTAGAACTTGCCATGTGCTGCCTGTCTGAAAGAATTCTGCTGCTCACCATAGTTCTTGTGGTTCCGGACCACCTCTCCCCAATTAGCCACATTTTCTTGGTGGTCTCCCAGTCAGAACACAAGATGCCATAACGCCTGTCATTCACAGTGCAGTCTGATGCACCCAGAAACGTCGTGCAGCTGTGCACCTTTCTACAGTTAGGCACTTCCGACTGACCAGCTCGTGGGAGTTAGGTACTTCTGACCAACCAGCCCATGGGATGGGAGGGGGCCGGCACAGAATTAGTGGTGGGGCTGAGATGGGAGGGGGAAGAGTCAGTTACAGAATGCATCGCATTTTTTTGCGATGCGGAAGTAAAATGAATCACAAGAGCAGCCAGTTCACATCACAAACTACAATGTGATACTGGCTACTTAAAACCCTGCGTTTTCAGGCTTGCTTGAGCCTCCCCTAGAACAGATTTGGGCCTCCCCAGTGAGGCTGGCCTCACCATTAGTTTAGTGTAAGTGATTTATAACAAGTTTAGTCTTTTTTATTTTTTTATTTTTTTTTTATTTTGTTGTCCTTTCCCCCGGGATTGAAGTGGAATGCTCTCTCCTAATGTTCCCTCACGAGACCTCACTGTACACAGAAAAGATGTGCCATAGTTCTGAGTGCTGATTGGCTCAAATCACATTAGTGACTTATAATGGACATAATGAGTGGGACAGTACTCCACCTAGAAGTTGGCATGTCCAGTATGGCTCTTCTTCATACCTCATTAGCATTGTGACCTCTTTGATTGTGACATGAAAATTACCATGGAGAATCACTCGCCTGTCAGATTGGCCATCTGTGATGTCATAGTGAATTAGGTCACAGTGCTGCTGAGGTATGAAGATTAGGAATTGCACTATATACTGTATGTATCGGCTCCCAGGCTCCACGTCATCCTGTGCATCATTCCAAAAAGCAAGTAGAAAATCTTTTAACTGCCAACAGGAAAAAGAAACAAAAATACTTCACTAATAAAAAGTAACACCTGACTACCTCTAATAATCACCAGCCACGCCTCTTCTGTGCAGTTTAGCCTCTGCTTGGCATTTTAAATCGTGGATAGCTTAATGGCTAGAGCACTACAATAGTTTTACCAGGGGGTCGGGGTTCAATTCCCAGTGGGTCACACTTTTCCTCTCTCATTTCTATCCATACTTTTAATAATGTAACAATTAATACACTTTTCTGTCTGATATTATTGGTTATACAGTACTTGCTTTTCAAAATGCTAGTGTGCCAACTGAAATAAACAGTGCCTTTCAGAAATAGTCAGCTATCACTTCTTGTTTCTGAAGTATTGTTTCTTTTCTGTTTTGCTAATTAGAAGATTTTCTACCTGGTAGTACTGTGTGTGCTGGAGGCTGACAGTCAGTTCTGTTCCTCACTATGCATCATAAGTATTGTGACCTCACTGACAGTGACATCTCTAGTAACCAATAAGAGTCAATCTCCTGCTGCTGGGCTGGTAACTTGTGACACGTGTTACCAATCAGGCAGCAGGGCTTGTGATGTAACAGTGAATGAGGGTACATGCTGGTGATGTAGCGGAAGAGTGAATGTCTTTTTCCAGGTAAAGCACTGTTTTTCACATCACACCCAATACTGTTAGGTAGAAAACCATCTAATGAACACGTAGAAAAAGGAAAAAAAAAATACTTCAGAAGTAAAAAAAAGTAGTAAGGGACTGCTTTTACAAATACTGATATTCTTTGCCTTCTAGTTTTTGGTGCTGTTAGCTCTTTAAATCACACTGCAGTCATGGTGTGACCTTGAGCAGGTTGCTTGATCTCCCTGTCTACTGGTTCCCTCAAAGTACAAAAGGGTGCTGAAACTGGACACTACTGTAAATAAGATGTGGCATCCCAGTCAAGCTATCGTGGGTTAAATAAATATATAAAGAAATCATTATTGGCGTTTTACTTTTACAAGTGCTTTCCTGTTGCTATGTGTCCCATATAAAAACCTTTCCTCCCATTTTTACCTTTTCTGAATGCAAGTTAAAAATAGAAACCTAAATTTAGGCAAACCATGTGGCGTGATCAGCTGGTGAAGCACCTGGACTACATTCAGGGAACCTAGTTTCAATTCCCACTTGGTCTTAGGATTTCATTCTCACGCCAAGCTACGTTTCCAATGCCTAACAATAACCAATTCTAACTGCAGTGAAATGTTAAAGATTTAACAAGCTCAACCTTGGCTAATGCACAGAGATTTTATCAAATTTCTTATGCATCCTTCTGAAATGTTTTTAAAATGTTGACGGGGTGCACCTGGAGTGGCCAATATTAAAATTTAAGGCTGTAGTTATAGTAACAGTAACCCCCCCCCCAAACTGCTTGAAGTCCTGCAGTTCATTCAATTCATTTTCTTACTTGATTTTCATGCCATCATTTTACTTTTACAGGGGTTCTTGGTCTCATAATTCAGTCGAATCATCACCAATGGCAAGGTGACCCACTTATAGGTCAGGAAACTACACTTTAAATTTTAAACTCCCCAGTATGAGCTGCGGTCCTACTGCCCTCGCTGTTTCTTGTGTGGAAATGACTCTCTAGGTTCATCTTTTAACTTTAAATTTTACCATGCAAATTAGAGCTGAGGTTCCACTGCTTCCTCTCATTTTTGAGTGGAAACCATTCTCTGACCTCATCTTTTACGTGCTTTGGCCCATAAGAGGCTCACAGGTGACCATTAGGGAGCTCACCAGTTAGGAGAGGGCCATACCTCTCCTGTTCGCAATGCAATGTTAAAGGTTTAGCAAGCTCAACCCTGGCTAATCCAAAGGGATTTTATCACATTTCTTAGGAATCTTTCTTAAATTTCTTTAAATGTTTACAGGGGTGCACCTGCTGTGTGGCCAAAATCAAAATCAAATATTTATAGTATCAGTGCCCCCCCAAACTGCTTGAAAGCCTGCAGTTCATTCAAGTCAATTCATTTTCTTACTTGGTTTTCATTCCATAATTTCACATTTAGAGGGTTCTTGGTCTCATAATACTATAACTATTTGATGTTGATTTTGGCCACACTAACTATTCAGTTCTAACTGCAGCAATTCCCTTTTCCCTAAAACTAAGTTAGTAGGTGGCAATGGGGGACAGGGAATTTAGAAGAGACGTGGCGCATGAGGTGTAGTAGGCATTAAATTCATTGTTGAGTACATGTTGAGTTCCCTCAGGTTGTCCTGGTTTGCCATATGGTGCAGTCACTGAATCATTTTCATGGCCCTCCTCTGCGCTGTCTCGATTCTGTCTATATCCCTCTTGTGGTGCGATCTATAGTACTGTACTCAGTACTCCAAGTGGGGGCGCACCAGCGCCTTGTAGAGTGGTAACACCACTTCCCTCCTGCAACTCATGATTCCCTTCCCAATGCAACCCAGCATGCCACTTGCCTTTAGTGCTGCCTTTTTGTGATATTTACCCACTTTCAAGTCTTCTGATATAATGACCCCTAGGTCCTTCTTCTGGCTGGTGGAGGCTAGCTTCTCTCCTCCCAGGTAGTAATCCTTTTTGGGATTGTTTCTGCCTAAGGGCATGACTTTGCACTTTTTGGTGTTGAATATCAACTGCCATGTTTCTGACCACTCCTCTAGTTTCTTCAAGTCTGAAGTCGTACTCTTCACACCCTCAGGGGAGTCCACTCTGTTGCAAATGTTGGTGTCATCAGTAAATAGGCACACTTTACTTTCCATCCCATTTGCAATGTCTGCTATGGACACATTGAAGAGTAGGTGACCCAGTACCGAACCCTGTGGTACCCCGCTGGTCACCTCCCTCTCAGCTAAAAATGTCCCATTTACTTGAACCCTCTATGTTCTTCCTGTCAGCCAGCTACTCACTCACTCAACCACCTCCCTGTCCACCCACATGTGGTCTAGCTTCCTTACCAGCCTTCTGTGTGGAACAGAGTCAAAGGGTTTGCTAAAATCCAGATAGACAACATCTTCCACCATTCCCTGATCTACTATCCATGTAACCCAGTTGAAAAAGTCGACCAGGTTAGTTTGGCAAGACCTACCTGCCGTGAATCCATGCTGTTTTGGGTCTTGCTGCCCACTGGATTCCAGATATGCTATGATTCTCTGTTTGAGTAGTGTCTTCATCAACTTCCCTACCACCAAAGTGAGTCTCCTCCCTGCTTTGTGGAGCAGGACCACTGTTGCTGTTTTCCAGTCCTCTGGTACGGTCCCACTCTCTAGTGATTTGGTAATTAGTTCTACTAGTACACTCCCCAACTCCCTGAAAACTCTAGGATGAATCCCATCTGGTCCCATGGCCTTGTCCACCTTTAGTTTATTTAAAGCTTCCAAGACTTGAGCCTCTGTGAATGGGCTTGTGTCAACCCCAGTCCCTGGGTGTTGCTGCTATGCAGGCTTGGCCCTTCCCCACGTTCTCTTTGGTGAACACAGAACAGAAGTACTGGTTTAAGACTTCTGCTTTCTCGCAATCTTTTTCTACTAGTTTCCCTCCAGTATCTGCTTATCTAACTAGCTCCCCTTGGTTTTCCTCTTTTTCCCTTATGTACCTTAAGAAGGCTTTAGCTCCCTCCTTTACCCACTGCGTAATCCTCAGTTCAGTCAGGGCTTTAGCCTTCCTTATTGCCTTACCAGTTTCCCTCTGTGCTACCTTATAGGTTTCCTTATCCTCATCTTTTATTGACACCCTAAATTTTATGTACTCCTTTTTTTTCTCCCCATTGCGGCCACCTCCCTGGAGAACCAGAGGGGTTTCCTTTTCTTATTTGCCTTACTCACCCTTCTGACGCACTGTTCAGTTACCTCGGTGATAGCTCCTTTGAGATGCTCCCACATTTCATCTACTCCTTTCTCTTCCCTGTATCTAAGACTCTCTGCCAGGCTACCTCTCATCTTCAAAAAGTCTGCTTTTCTGAAATCTAAAACCCTGATCTTGGAATGACTAATGTCTTCACTAGTGTTTACTTTAAATCCCACCATGCAGTGGTCGCTATTTCCTAAGTGGCACCTTACCTCTACCTCCTTTACCCTGTCACTGTTAGTTAAAACCAAGTCCAGGACAGCTTCACCTCTGGTAGGAGTTTCCACAAGCTGCCTCAGCCCTGCACCCTGAAGGACCATTACAAAGTCCCTTCCTCTTGATGAAGATGCTGTACAAGATTTCCAGTTTACATCTGGCAAGTTAAAACCCCCTACTATCATTGTCCCACCCTTGTCTGTCATTTTGTGGAATGTCTCCATCATTTCCTTGTCTCGAATATCCCCTTGCAAAGGGGGCCTGTAGATGACTTCTATCCTAATGGCTGGCCTGATCCTGTCTCAGCTGTTACCCATAGTGCTTCTGACTCATCTGGGATCCCCTAAATCTCTGTTGCCTTGATTTCCTCCTGGACATATAATGCTACCCACCCCCTTTCCTACCCTTCCTCTCCCTTCTGTACAGGTGGTAGCCCAGGATAGCCATGTCCCAACCATGGTTCTCTGTGAACCAGGTTTCCATCACGGGCACTAAGTAGAGTTCAGCCTCTGCCATGATCGCAGGGATTTTGTTTGCCAGGTTTCTGGTGTTTATTGCCATTGCCCTCCATGTTCTATCCCTACTCTTAGCACAGGTGTTTTGCCACACCTCTTAGTACCCTTAATGGATCTCCTTTGGTCTGCACCTGTGGTTTTGGATGAAAGATTTATGGGGCTCTTTCAATCTGCACCTGTGGTTTTGGACAAAAAGTATTATTGGAAATATTTCTACCCCCCCCCTCCCGTTTGTACCCCTGCCAGAACTACTTGGATCGGTACCTGTGGTTCCGGGTGAAAAATTTTGTTGAAGAGTTTTGCCACAGGTATTGACAAGAGAGTTTCCCCTAATTTATGTGGTATTATCGTGCTTTGGAGTAGTTATCCTATTGTTTGCTGCTGTCAGTGGGGTAGTGACCGTCTTACCCATTGCCTTGGTAAGTGTCATCACCACCTCCCCAGCCTTCAGTTTAAATGGACCGTGTACACATCAAATTTTTGACTAAGAACCCTCACCCCTTTCTTTGTCAGGTGGAGGCCATTGTATCAAAAGAAGCCCCTCTCCCAGAAGGACTGCCAGTTGCCAATGAGACGGTAGCCATTTTCCTGGCACCATTCCCTCAGCCATAAGTTAAACTCATGTATGTCCTCTTCTCCTCTGACCCTCTTGGTGCTTCTACCCCACCCCCAGACTGGAAGCACCTTCGAGAATACCAGTGCGGATGAAAGAGAGGATATTCTGTTAACAAGCTGTACAATGTGTTTCTTTTTCTCTGCAACTGATTGATTGGACAAGTCATTTGTCCCTAGGTGAACGACTACATGTTTTGTTCCAGCCTTCCATCGCACAATCTGTTTGATGCGTTTTGTGTCCCTTTTTGCAGATGCACCTGTGAAACATATGACAATGATCCTGGTAACGCCGTTTGAATTTATGCAGGATTCCAGTCCACGGATCATGGAATCTCCCACTATGATAAGTTTCCTTTTGTCCCTGTTGCCATTATCCTTTTTGATCATGCTTGGCTCTGAGAGACGTTCCCTAAGAGCACCACAACGCCCAGTGACTGGTGCCATTACCCGTGGTGTGTATCTGTTATTTATAAGCACGTTGTTTTCTGATGTTCATGTTTTAGCTCCTTCCACATGCCTTGCCTCTTCCTCCCGACCACCTGCCAGCCCTCCAACTCTGGATCCTGGCTAGGACCGGTGCTGTCATTTGTATGCAACTGGGTCAGAGATGGGATGAGTGGGTGCCTGTAGCATTGTAGTTTGACCTGGAGCTAATGTGTTGTGGCCCATGCTTCCCTCAGCTGAGCCCTAAGGTTGGCTATAGCCCAGCAAGCTGGACATTGACCCAGGCCACGGAAGAGCACCCTGCTGAATAGGGCCCCACATTGTCCACAAGTGACAATCTCCATTGCTACTAGAATATTTTAGGTTGGAGAGGTTGGAGCGGATCCACTTGGGTGACTTCTACAGAGTAAAAAGACTATTTATCCTCCTGTCATGGTTTTAGAGCAGCTGTTTTAAGGAAAATATAGAAGCAAAGGTTAGAACAGGTTGGAGGAAACAAAGATATTTTTAGCCTTAATTATGTGGAGACTCCCAGCTGAGCAATGTGCAGACAAAAGAAAGTGAAGAGAAAAGAATATAATTTTTTTTTTCTGAGATGCGCAGTAAGTCCAGCCCCTTCCTTATTTCCTCAGGAAGGATATGAGGGGGTCAGGGGCTATATTAGAGGATGAGCATGGGGTGGGGGGAATGGGACAGGGTGGGTGGGTACTTCCCCTGCAGAAAATCAGTAGAGGTACCTGTAGAGAAAAACAATAAACTTTTGGCAGTGGCTGCAACAAAAACCACCAACCACAGCACCCTCAGACAAAAGTAAACATAACCTGACCTTTTAAATCTTCCTTCTGTTAGAAGGTACTAAACCTTTATCAGCTCCACCTCGTCCCCCCCCCCCCAGTTCCACTCCTAATCCCCTGGAAGAGCTGTGGAAGAAAAGCAATTAGCTCCTTCAGTGTGAGAAAGAGACTACAAACCCTGTAAGTCCAAAACAAACCTGAAAGCACAAAACAAAAAAGCAACAAAACAGTAACTCTGCTTAGCCTAAAGGGAGATCAAACTGTAAAACCTGTACGCACAAAACAGTAACAAAACCAGTAAGGCTCTTGACTCACCTGTAAGCAAATGATTCATCATTAGAAAAGGAATCTAGGTAGCCGGTCCGGTGGTGCTGAGGTTTGAGGCGCTGGGCGCCACACCTCGCACGCCCGGCGACTCCCGGTTCGGGAACAAGCCCGGCCACCAGGGTCAGCAGGGGAGAGGGATCGAGCATCCAGCGGACTGCTCTCCTCTCAGGGGATCTAGGCTACTTCCCAGCAGTGCAGTAGCCCCTGGTGGAGACCGGAGGCACTGTAATGCTGAGGGCTAGAACAGGGGGTTGCAGAGCCGTGATGGGCATGCCTGGCACCATTGCAAGCTCGGGCTCTGCTGGGGGTGGGGATGAACAAAAAAACAAGGAAAACCCTTCCACCGACATGCGAAGGCGGGTCCAGGAGCTACAGCCCCACACCCAATGCCGGGCCTTCTGGAGGTGCTCCTCGGGTCCTCCCTCAAGCCAGTGTCACCTGCCAATACTATAGAAAGGGTGCTGAAGGAGTGGTGGTCCTTCCTCGGAGGACAAGGGTTAGGGCGGCATTGGAAGAGGCGGGGAGTCTGATGACCGACGGCACACCGGGGCTTCAGGCAGGCGGGCAGAGCTGTAAGCTGAGCAACCTCACTGGAGAGAGGTCGGCGGAGATGAGAAATAGAATTAAAAAAAAAAAGTAAAGGGATCCAGGTGATCTCTAACACCTGCCTCAAGCAGAAAGGTAAGAAAAACAAGCACAAGAAATCCCACTGGTACACAAGGGAGGCAGTAAAAGAAGTAACGGAAGAAAAGGCTTCCTTTAAAGGATGCAAGAGGTCTCAGAAAGAAAAGGATAGAGTGGACTACCTAGACAAACTCAAATCAGCTAACGGGGAAGTTCAGAAGGCCAACATGGAAGCTGCATTGAGAATTTAGGAAGGAGCCATGGAGGGTGCCAAGAACTTCTTTCAGTACATTTTGGGGAAAAAGGTAAATTAAAAAAGGGTTTGTTAAATTGAGGAAAGGGGCAGAGTGGGAGGACGACAGCAGAAGGAAGGCAGAGGTATTGAATGAATACTTCTGCTCAGTATTTTACTGAAGAGGTTGCACTAGTAGCACAGGGAAGGATATACAAGGGTGCTGGTGGTGGTGGTGTGCTACAAAGATGTACAAGAGACTGATCATGACCAACAGGGTCATTAAGGGACTACTGGCCATGAAAATAAATACATTTCCTTGGCCAGATGGTATGCATCCCGGTGTACTGAGGGAGCTGGCATCAGTTCTGACAGCCCCACTAGCCAATCTGTACAACAGCTCCCTGAAGTCAGGTGTGGTGGCACGCAAGAAGAGAACTATGGATATGGTGCCCTTGCATAAGAGCTGGGCCAAGGATGAAACAGGAAGCTGATGGAAAATATTCTCAAGGAAAGGTTAGTGGAGTTTGTTGAGGCAATGACCGACACCATGGGTTTGTGCAGGGAGGTCATGTCAAGCTAACCTGATACATTTTTTTGACTGGGTCACAAAGGACGTGGACAGGGACCATGCGTTACACAGACTGTGCCTTTATTTCAGTAGGGCGCTTGACTCAGTCTCCCATAAGAGATTGATGAAGATGTTAGATGACCTGGGGTTGGGAGACAAAATGACTAGGTGAGTGGCAAACTGGTTAGGGGGAGAACCCAGAGAATAATTGTTGGAGGGGAGCACTCTGAGATATGGGAGGATACCAGTGGGGTACCACAGGGACTGGTGCTAGGGCTGGTGCTCTTCAGTGTGTTCATAAATAACATAGTGGATGGCATTAAGTGCAAAATTTGCCTTTTTGCAGACAACACCAAGCTTTGTGTGAGGAAGGACACAGATGAAAGGATCAGGGACATGAAGGAGGACCTGGAAAGGCTAGAGAGATGGTCCAGAATCTGGTAGCTGGGGTTTTAAGCCAAGAAGTGCAAAGCAGTACACATGGGGAGGAAGAATCCACAGGCAGAATACAGGCTGGGGGTGGGGGAGCGACCATCTCAGTGTCTGAGAAGGATAAAGGCTTAGAGATTTGTAATTACCAGTTTCCTGAAGCCCTCCACGCCATGCAGTAAAGCAGCATTGTCACAGGGGGCTAAATTTTCAGAGCACCGTTAGATCAGTGCACCTTGTGCCAACACCCCAAGTGTGGCAAATGCACCAGGGACCTTGCACTGTGATTTTGCAAAAATCAGGGTCCTGTGCTAAACTCCTCTGTTTGTCAGTTAAGTTCGTGGTGCACCAAACAACTACAGACAGGGCAGGAATGCTGGCAGACTGTGAGACGTTTGGGCAGAATTGGTGGTCATGGAGGGGACCCACCAGCCATGCAATAAACAGCTGGCAGGGACTGTGGAGGGCAGACTGGGGTTGGTTGGGGTGGGGGGATTGCAACAGATCCTGGACGTGGCACTGGAATGGCACCTTCTGTGGCAGGCAGTGGTGTGGGGGACAGTACTATGACTTGCAAGGGGGGCAGAAGGCCTTGGAATTAAACAGCCATGGTCCCACCACTGCCGGGAAACTTGGTCAAGTGTGGAAGGGCAGCAGATGTCCCCTGGCAGTGGCCGCAACTGGGGGCACGGACCGTCCATGGCAGGGCACTCAGAGTAGCACACGGGCTGTTAGACTTGCTCTTGTATGGTCTAACTCTAGCAGACTGTGCGCCCGTTGCTGGGGTTTGCAGAATCCCAATTAAGGGGATACTGCAGCACTGCCCTGGTGCAAGCCCCCCCTCTGCCTTGCCACATCAGTGCACCCACCACAAGGATGGCGTACGTCCGGCCAGTGCAGGCGGCCCCCAGTTGCTGCAGGGGGCATCTGAAAATCTGGACTGGTGCAAGGTGCGGCACAAGGAGCACCTTGTGCCATTTCTCCTTGACACAAGCCCCTTGTGCTAGTCCTGATCCTTTGAAAATTGAGCCCAGGATGCTGAGCTGCATTTAAGCAGGGGGTTCACAAGCAGAAGAAAATGAGGTCAGACTTCCCATGTACAGATCTCCGATTTTCATCATGAACATGGCTGCTACCTTTACTCACTGAAAACCATCAACTAGACCCTAAAAAATAAAACTGATATAAAAAAAATTTGAAATGTACAGTCCATCCTCTCCTGATCTCTTCCTTACACAGACAAACTTAATAAATATACACTATTCAGTTTTAGTTTCTGTTGTTTCTGTAATAACTGTGAATAATCCCTTTCCTATCCTTTCCAGCTCGCTAGGGAAATCATTGCTGCATACTATGCCACAGATGCCATTAAGGCCCTAGATCCAAATGAGGTCTTTTGTTATAAGTCTGTGTGTAGGTGTGGCTGAACACTCCACTAGAATGGAACAGAATTTTGAACTCTTGTTTTCCATGACATCCATACCGTCCAGGTGAATTCCACGTATGTTAAAGGGCTATTTTCTCTGTGGTGTAGAAATACGTTTTAAAATTACTATAAAAAAATATTTTGTAACCTAAAACTTTTGCTTTGTTTATTGGTAAATTGTACCCCCGTTTATAGTCTCAACAAGACACTCCAGGATGTACATGGTTGTGGTGTAACTGCATTTCTTGGGTGGCTGAAGGCATGAACTTGAATTTCTTCCTAGTGGAGAAGTGCCTATAAAATTTTTCCATAAACATGAACTGCTCTCAGACATGTTAACAAATGGGAAGTCCTAAATGGCCCAGAAATTTCTACTCTGAGAGGATTTTCCTTGCCAATCGTAAAGGGACTGTGTGAACTTTTGTGTCACAAAGCCCCTGTGGAAATGGTAGCTGAAGAAGTTGCCAATTACTGCACTGACTTGCAAAGGCTATCTTTGCTGTGCATGGTTTTTAAAAAGACCAACCCACTCAGATGCATCACATCATGATCATGAAGTCGTGTCAGGCAAAAGGCTTAAACTCTACCAGAAACCATTAATCCATGGTGCATTAAGTGCAAAATCCTTCACAGCTTAGCACCCGTTTATACCAAAGCTCAATGAGAAATACAGCGTAAGTGCACTTTTTAAACTATTTAAACTGCTCTGCACATTTGAGTGGAAGAAATCCCTTATTTTTTATTCACAAGCCAATAGGGTTTTTCAGTATATGCCTACATAATTATTCCAGGTGCACAAACATAGTCAAAACAGAATCTGCATTTTCTGTTTTAGAATGGTTTTAATTAACTCCTTATGTGACCTTATGAAATTCTCAGTGTAAAATCAGTTGTGTCTTTGATAATAGCACGTAATACAAACAATGCAGCTTTAATTTTTATAGCATCTTCCCATTCAGAATGTATCACAATCGCTTCAAAGGCTTAGCAAAAGCATTCAGCACGACAAGCAGAAACATTAATGGCACAACGGTAGTGGTTCATAGATCAGAACAGGATAAGACAATGAGGTTGTGCTAATGTTTAAGGGATCACTAAGCCCTCTCATATTGTACATTTTATCTGTATACGTGTCATCAGTGACCTTAATTCCTCTAGTTGTTCAGGATATTAACTGTTGCTTTAGTTTAGATACATAGACAGTGTCAGCAGATAAGGGCCTATGGCCCACCCAGTCTGCCCATTTGAGCTTGTAAGTTCACTTTATGTTTTCCTACAAGTCTGCACTTAATGCACCATGGATTAGTGGTTTACTTTTACTAGTAGTGGTAGTACTCCCCCCGTAACTCTCCTGGGTGACTCCATTTTCAGATTGTTGAATTTTCATTTTTTTCCTGAGGTTTGCATTAGCAGTGAGAACATGATGTCACGCCACCAATTTATACCACTGTGCCTCTATGCTGCAAATACAGATAACCTGAAAAACTCCCTACAAACACACAACATGAATGAAATTTAGAAACCAAAAAATGCACTACGCTCTAGCAGTTTTCAAAGCTAACTGAAGGCAAATGCAGTATTTCATACCTTGCTACAACTTGTTCTGTTGAACTCTAAGTAAGCAGACAGGCATACTACAGACTCTAAAGGGCGCTAATATATCCTGTTTTCATATGCTAATGTCTCTTTCAGAGACATTGTGATTTCAACAACCTGACAATGTAAAATCCCAGGCTAGTTAGTGGGACTAGTATACACAGTGATAATAACCTAAAACAAACATATGTAGTATGTCCCCGACAGCTACAGGAAACGTTGACTATTGACAAGGAAACAAACTTTTATTTATTTATTTGTAAAATCAGTTTACAACCTTTGAGCCAGAGGCTCGTTTCCAAAGGTACTTCATCACATAAAGACACACATTGTGTTTTTGGTTACATAACGTAGGTTTGCAAAACAATAGGCGTTCAACAGAGGCGCCACGTCACACTGTGGTCAGACAAATACATTTGGGTTACAGGGTACATGTAATTGAGAACAGGTGTTACACAAGTTGGTATCAGTAGTGAGCAATCTAATAGGTAAACACTGAAACAGCTGGCACTGGCCAGGTTAAACATAGGCACGGGTACAGGGAAGTGGTGGTGGGGATAGCTGGAGGTGAGCCGCCGGAGGCATTGTCAAGAGAAGTAGAGGTGGAGGCTACTTTCAGAGACAGGAGCATTCACAGTGTTGATGATGTGGTTTCAAGGGTGGTTTTGAACTTGGAGATGGTGGTGGCATTGGTGATGGGGCAGGGAGAGAGTTAAACCAGGTTGGGGCTCTATAGCAGAAGAACCTCTGGCCACAGCTGGTTCTTGATCTGGGGACCATTAAAGTGGTCTTGTTGGAAGACCGTGTTGCAATAGTGGGAGGGCTCTGGTGGATGGATGCCGTTACCCCGGGGGGGGGAGCCCGAGTAGGTTTTTTTTTGTGAGGAGACAGGTTTGGTATCAGAGCCGTTCATCCAGGGTAAGCAGTTTAGCCTCAACATACAGCTGACAGGTGTGTGTGAGCCTGGGGGCACCAGTAATCAATCTGCAGGCTTTGTTCAGGGTTAAGTGAATTTTTTTGAGTGCAGTGGTGTCGGCAGCACCATAGACTGGTAGACCATAGTCTACAAGGGACAGAACGGATGATGTAACAGCGAGCCGGAGAGCATTTGGGGGAAGGCAGGTTCTATGGTGGAAGAGGATGCCAAGTGGCGGATGTTAGGGCATTGATGTGGTTGTGAAATGTGAGGACTGAGTCAAAGGTAACCCCAAGGTATTTGTAGGAGCAGACTTGTTCCAGTGGCTGATTGGTACTTGGAAGGATATAGAGTGGGTGGTTGCTAGCTTTGCTTTGGGGGTAGGAAAAGAGCATAGCTTTGGTCTTTTTAAGATTGATGACGAGTCTGCGCTCCTTAAACCAAGCTTCGGCACTGTTGAAAGACCGCTGTAGGGTGTCCTGGAGGGAGACGGGATTGCAGTGGGTGGCAAAAAGGACAGCGTCATCTGCATACAGTAGAATTTTGCCAGGGCATGCACTGGGCAGGGTGTTCAGATAGAGTGAGAAGAGAAGGGGGCCCAGGATGGACCCTTGGGGGACCCCAGAGTGAATGGGACGGGTATCGGAGAGTGTGCTATTGATTTTTACACACTGTGATCGAGCGTCAAGATAGCTTGTGCACCATGCTTGTGACCAAACTTTACCAGTGTACTCCTTTAACCAATACAAATAATTAAGTATAAAACAACCAAAACTTGCCAAAATGCTGCCAGTACATTTTTTCATATAAGCCAGTGGAATGGCCCCTCAAAAAAGCAATCAGACTGAGGATGACAACTTTTCACTTTAATGTGATGTCATTTGAGATTCGTATCTCTTCTGTTTTAGTGCTATCAGACCTGACCACAATACCAAATAGTTGTTTCTAAAAAATTATTTAAGTGAGGCGAACATAAGGGCCGACCCATGATGCAGATGATACACTGCAGTGAGTCCCTGATCTGGGACTTCTGTGATTAACCAGCAGTGGAGGCAGTAATGTCCAAGTCAACAGACTCTTCCTCCAGGGGTGGTGGGTGGGTGGCCTTTAGGCATGTCTCATTGCCCCTGGTAGCCTAGGGAGCAGCACAGTCGTACAGTCAGGAAATGGGGCATGCAAGACACCAGCAGAGTGGGCACACATGCTGAGGATTGCCAAGCTGATAACCTGGTTGAGTGGTGCTATTGGCCAAAAAAAAAACAGCCAAGTATGAAGGGCTCTGATCCATGTCTGAGTCCAACCTTCTCACTTTGGTTCTGGAGTGCATGTTAAAAGTTAAAATTACAGGGTTGCTCAGTGGCCTAATGGTAGTGTGTTGTGTTGCCAGATAGGTGACCAGGGTTTGGGAATAATCCAGGGTCACTAGTGCTGTCCAGGGAAGTACTGCCTATGGGAGTGCAGCCCAGCCCAGCCTAGGGAAGATGTACACCCCATTCTGCCACCATAGTAACACCCTAAAGCAAACCTGAAACTTATCCTAACCACAGGCAACTGGAAATGAACCAGACCACAATGTTAAGGTAAATCACCTCCATTCTAATGTATTATATAAAACAAACAATGTACACGTCTGGCATACTCATAAATGTGCCTCCTCTATGGGCATATTCCCTTGTATACCACACTTACCTAGCATTCATTAGATTGACAGACAGATAGATAGACAGACAGACAGATGGATAAAATACATGACACGTGGTTGGCTCTTCCCCATAGGAGCCATTATCATTATTTCACTGTATACATCATCAGTTGAACCTGTATACCTCCCAATTAAAACTGTATGCCTCAGGAGGGATACCTGTATACCTCCAGAGGTATACAGCCTGCAAACTGTGGAAAATAAACTCCAGCTCCCCCTCCAGAACATCTACATCATTGCAGGGAACATACCTAAAAAATAAACCCTCATCCCCATAGGAAGAAAAAAACTCTAGTACCCCCTTCCCCCAGGACACCTGAGGAACCTGCAAAAAGAAAAACAGTTGGAGGGCATACACAATAAAAACACCCCTCAATAGCTCTAGAGCTCCAAAAAAGAAAACATTTAGAGGCCAGCTGCAGTGAACACACCAGAGCCTATCCCTCTGATACTCACCGATGACCTTTCCCTTCATGCTCCAGCTTTGTCCTTGACCACCATGCCCTCCACATTTCTGCCACCATCTCCACACTGCTCCGGAGCAAAGACCGATGCCATTCCCAACCAGTCACTGATGAAGTCACACGATGCTCCCAACTGTAAGCATCCTCCTGACCACTGATACCACTCCACGCCACCGCTGACACTCCACACTGCCACACCACCACAATCTATGGTCGTACCAGTGATCTAAAAGGACGACTGGCCCCCGACATACCCCTTTTTATAGGAGAACCCTACAGTTTGGAAACAAGAATGGGCCAAAGGAGAGGTCCTTACCAAATTGCCACTACACTACTGAAACTCATAGGGCCACATAGTGACAAGACAGATGTTAAAATGGCTCACCAAGAAACTGACCAGGCACTTCACAGCAGGTAACAGCAACAAAAACCTGCCACGTATTATATAAAACATATGATCGGTATGTGTCACATACAAGGTCATATACCTATCTCGGGGGGGGGGGCTAATTAGATAATAAAACCATTCATCTTTTGGGCTTGAAGCATTAACAAATTAACTCCCTCAGTGAATAGTTCCTTGTGTACCACACATACCCACTGTATATTTTTTCTCTCTCTTTCTGTCTGTCTGTCTCTCTCTTTCTCTCTCTCTCTCAATTATACCGTACCCTATAGTTAGGGTTGAGTTGGCTGTTCAATGTTAAACCCCAATTTTTTGCACCTTGATAACTTTAGTGTTATTTGATGAAATAGCACAAAAGTTGACATGTGTGGTCAGGTTTTCAGAGCCTCAGATGTGAAATGTTTTGTGATGGCGCCGTGCATGGTTTTTGAGATATGGAGCACCAAAAAGTGGAAAAAAACAATACTTAACATTGCATTTTTTTGCTCTCACCTACAGCCTAGACAGTGTGGAATATTTTCATGAAATGTTCAGATTTGAAGGGGCCTCTGCCAAGGGTGTGCCTTTTGAAAGTTTGGTGAAAAAATATTATACCGTTTTAGAGTTATAACAATTTTTGAATTAACATTCATGTTCAACCAGTGAAAAGAAAACCTTTAGCAAGTGCTTATTTTCATGATTTGCTTGTCGTATGGGGAGAAATGCCAATTGTGACAGTCGCCATCTTGTTTTTTCCTCACAATTTACAATATGGTGTAAGAAGGAAATATTGCGATAAAATGACACCCCAATACCTGCATTTTGCTAAACAGCAGTTGTTTAGCTTGATTCTGGTATTGAATTTCAAAACTACCTCCCCAAACCTATATTTTTCCATTGGGACTGCCGTCATCCATTTTTCGCACTTTTACCATTCGTGACTTGTAATTTTTACCTGCCGTGGGCTAATTTGTGATGTTATTTGCAATATGTAATTTGCGACATTTAGTTTGTGACATGCATTTTTATGTAAACTAAGGTGAGTGTGGTTCCATGTATTTCAATGGTGTTCTGAACTTTGATTCATAACCTCGTCATTTTTGTATATTTTGACTTCAAATTTTCAACATGGACTTTTTGGGACCCCACCTCATGACCAGTGGTGGTGGAATTATGGAGATCAGGGAAGAAAGGTGATTTTGCAGTCATTTTCTGAAATCACCTTTCAGGCTGGATCTGACAATTTTCACTATCCTTGTTCATGAGGTGGGGTCATAGAAGGCTATGTTTAAAATTTGGGGTCAAAATATGTAAAAATGACAAACTTATGAGTGTACATTGAAATTTTTCTATGCTCACTTGTAACTTTCATAATTTTCACTTGCATTCTCTGGTTTGGGGGGGGGGTGCCAATGGAGTCTTCCCATGGCACAGGGCCCAAAGGGTCCTGTGCACCTACACCTATTTATGCAGGTCCTGAATGGACCTGCATGAATGAGAATATAATTCCACTATCTCAGAAAGTAATTCTTTACAAAAAAAAAAGTTTGTTAATGCTCCAATTAGGGTAACTTAATGCCACACAAGTGGGGAAATGTGGTGTTAAGATTTCCAACCATAACTCCCCACCCAAGCAGTAAAGAAAAAAATAGGGTTTTGGGTCTCTGGAGTCTTGGCAAATCACTGGTGTGGTCTTCTTTGGAGTTGTCAACCCCAATGCCCACTCCATTCCATGAGCAAGCAATGTCAGACATGATCTCCTTTCTTCACACAGGGCTGCGTGAAGAAAGCTATAACATACTGTGTTTACAACATGTGTCGATACATACTTCTACCTTTGAAGACTGTATCACTGTGAGGCACTGGCCTGGAAGTGTACCTTATGCTTTTGACAGAAGGCTGTGGGCTGGGGAAGGGGAGAGCATTAGAGTTGACAACCCCAAGGAAGACCCCACCACTGATATGCCAAGACTCTGGAGACCCAAAACCCTAATGCTTTCTCCTTCTGCTGCTTGGGGGGTATGGGTGGGGAGTTAGGTTTGGAAATCCTAATGCCACATTTCCCGACTTTTGTGGTAAGTTACTCTAACTGGTGCATTAACAAAGTTTTTTGCAAAGAATATATATATATATATATCATATACCCTTGTAATGTCATTATGCACTTTTTGTTTTCATTTTTGTGTGTCGTATTCTTTCTAAAAAGGCATGCTGTAAACTGGTGAAACCAATTCAGAACTGAAGAAAGGCCTTTTCAGAACTTTCCATCTGTTTTTGATCCATTGTTTCCTGGTGCTTTTCCTGACATGCATTCCACTGTAAAACGGATACATCTCAGTTGGGCTATCTGGGGTAAATATGTTTTGCTTACTTACATTATAAGCCCTCTTTTCAAAGCAGTGTACTTCCTTCAGAAACAGTTAGACTGCCCTTCGTTCATTGGGAAGTGGACCACCGTCTGCCTCTTCTGTGAAGGAGCTCATTATTTGTACAATGGGCGGCACACCAGAAGTCACTGGGCCAAATGGTGGTGGACACCTCAGGGTATAACTCACAACATCCCTGTTCTCCATCAGTTTGCGGCACATCTTGATGGCTCACATACCTGACACTTGCTGGTATGGATATAAACAGAACAGAACGTATACTTCTCTGTATTTCTTAGACCACACTTAAGCACACAAACTGAGCCAGAGTCAACAGCATACAAGAAAATGGTCCCAACAAACTGTGAAATAAAGTAAAATATAACACTCATGCACCACCACTACCAAGAAACACTACAAAATTAAAAAGTAAGCAGAATATCGAGGGAGCTGTTGTGAGGAAAACAGCCAAAGAGGAAAACTGCTAGTTAAGAAGTAAGCAATAACACACAACAGGGTGTCACCTGGGGCATGCAGATATTAGCATTACTGTATACCATCTTGTGTGCTATTGCTTGCTTATTTGTGTGTAGTAATTTGCTGCTTAGTACAGAATTATAAGCTTAAAGTGGTACACTTGCCTGAGATAGTCTTGGAGATCTTGAAAATCTTGATAGCCCCTGCAATGATAAGAATGACATCCGCATAGTAAGTAGGAGAGACAGATCAGCACACTAGTAGTAATAATGTTGGCAGGTCCACTAAGCAGCAGAGCTGTATGGAACACAGAATTCCACCAGCAAAATTCAGGCAGCATGGCAATTCCACGTCCAAAATGCTTTTTGGAATTTTTCAAGAAATTCCGCAAAACTGAAACTATTTTAAATTAAGGCATGGATTTGTTTTACACAGATAATGTAAACCATAGATCTGCAGTTGATATAAACTGCAAATTACTAATCCATAGTTTAAATGCGACTTATGAAATTTCAGAATTCCACTTCCAACAGAATTCCACAGAATTAGTTGGAATTTTCCAAAATCCAGCAGCATTCCTTTCCATCATAATCTGAAGATTCCACACAGTACTGTTAAGCAGTTTATATTTCATTGTGTCAAAAACACTTTCTTGCTTTTTGGTCTTTCTGAAGTCTTCACAAGTGATTCCTTTGTGTGCATGATATATTAAAAAAAATAAAGGTCACCTGCCCAAAAATGTGATGGACAAACCAAGTCATTTCTACAAACCGTCCCAAATCATACAGTTCTTGTTTTCCCCGTACTGGGGATATAGAAATCTGCTCACATTGGCTCTACCACTGAATTTTCTCACTATTCTTAAAATAGTAAAGTGTAAGTTTCTAATTTGGCAGAAATGTTTGGTATTGCCTTCCCAGAGGAAAAAACAAATGTTTAAACAGATGTTTATAGTTATTTAGGAGTTTCTAAGTTATAAAAGAAGAACCGTATGAATTTGGGTGCTTTGCAGACATGACTTGAATTGTCTTCTCTTTCAGGTTCTTTCAACTCTTGTCCAACCTATCTTTTCCTGTCACTCGTCAGATGTTTTCTGCTGTTCTCCCAGAGCTAAGTAAAGTCCTCAGTGATTGTACTTAGCCCCAGGAGGACAGCAGGACCAGCAAACAAATGATCATAGCTTATACAGACTGTAACATGCACTGTAGGCTATTGAATCTCCCACTGCTGAAGCCCAGCTCTGACATCAGCTGCTGGGGATTCGGGGATTTCTGGTTACAACATATGACAGTTTGGGAGTCAGCAGAATCAGCCTGATACACTCTACTATACTGCAGTAAACAGTCAGAAAAAAAAATGTTTTTGCACACAAACTGAAAATTAGGACCAGTCCCACGCTTGGCTTTGGGGTTCTTAGTGCTGACTGTTCCACTTTAAGGTAAATATAATGTATGGGGAGCCCTTATTATTAACTGAAATCAAGCAGATTATAACCTTATAATGTATGGTAAGTGCCTATTAACCACCATAATCAGCAGTTACACAGCTTTGTTATCCACTGTTTAGAATTTTAAAAGTTGTTAACCACACTTCAGAACTTCCAAACAGTGGCAAAACAAAAAAGAATGCACCAGAGTTCCATAATTCTCACATATAGAATTCAAACAGTGTTTTTTTGACCATACACTATAAAAGATGATGGCTGGTGATCGGGTGACAACACGTTGAAATCACCTCTAAGTGGTTGCTAGGGCTCAGTAAACCTCTCGAGCTGTGCTCTTGAGGTTTACCACGTTCCCCTAGCAACCACTCGAGGTGATTACAGCATGGTTATCACCTGATCCCCAGCCATTATCCTCTATGTTATGCAATCGATATGACATCACTCTGTTGTTAACCCTTCTTGAGAATGTCATATCAATGTTCTAATAAAACGGAATGCTCACAACAATCAATGTTCCGTAAAGTAATTCAGTAAAGTAATTCAATTCATGACTACACAGTTTGGGCAGCCCATACACTATAAAATATAATGTATGGTCTTTGGTTAACGACCGCACTGAAAACACTTCTTGAGATTGCGATGACTTCTAAAAACCTCCTCAAGCTGCGCTCTTGAGGTTTACAACAATGTCATGGCAACCTCTCGAAGTGTTTACAGCATGGTTATTAACCAACGACCATACATTTTCCTCTATGTTCAGCTACATTTCAGTTTCTTTTTATCAACTATTTTTCACAAATCTTGTCAAGTTGGTATTGTTGTCTGTATGTGAGCATGTCAGTGGTAGAGTACAGGGTTTTATTTAACTTTAAAAATTGATTAGCATTTTGCTCATAAAAGTGCTAAAACATTGTAAAAATGCTTAACACTTGCCTCATTGTGTTTAACAAACATAACACTTCTAGAAAACCTATATAAATACTTTCTGTAGAGTTAGTATTGTCCAAGGGAAAAAAACTGCTAATCAGTTATTTAAAACCCTGGCGTATCAAGTGAGAGACCACTGTTCCAAACTCCCTTAGAAGTACATTCAAGTTTATGAGTAGCAAGGCCAGCCAAGATTCTCAGATGTTTAAATCAAAATCCATTCAGAATTAAACGGGGACTGCAGACAAAATTTACTAATAAATATGTTGTGCAGAGTGTTTTGATTTGTGGGTGCAGTCTTAGTGTGTCTTTCATCTTGTTTGCTGTGAGGCGTTTTTTTTCTAAGTTTGCCTGCTAGTTTTATGGCCCATGGGGATCTCCATGTGTGAATTGTTTTATTGCTCTTCTTTTTCCTATAATGTCTTCTGTCCCATGTGACAGTGTTATGTCTGTGACCATTGATTCTGCAAGTGCTGATTTTGTATCTAGCTGACAGCAGTAGAGCTGTGAATTTAAGTAACTCTCCTTATTCAGCGAGCACTAATGAAGGCAACATTTAAGATGGTGAACACCTGAGGGATAACTGAATGGGCTATTCTGTAAAGAAACAACTAGAGTCTTCACTAATTATAGCGATGATGCCCTGGGGTGATTTGTGTGCTTTTTTTATGGCTGTGTGTAGTTTAATGAAAAGAAAAGCTTTAAAAACAAAACATTCACTCCTGCTGGCTAGACCTAGAGACATATCTAGAAAACAGAAAGATAGACAGAGTTAGTCAGCTGAGGCCAGACTATCAGGCTCCTAGCAGCAGACTCCTGCTGCAACAGCTATTACTCGCTACATCTCTGGACACAAATGCATCATTGTCACATGGAACAGGAGGCGATGTAGAAAAGAGAAGAGCAATACAATTTTCAAATATGGAGAATCCCCAGGGGCCATAACACTAGTAAACAAATTTAGAAAAAAAACTCCTAGCAGCAAATAAAGGAAAGGATATGCCAGGACTGCACACACAAATAAAAACACACTGCACAACGTATGTTTCTGCAAATTTTGGCTGTTGTTTCCTTTAAAGTAAGTATACAGGGAAACACCTATGTTACCACTCATCAAAATGTTTTATCGTTAGCACTCTTTAGATGAATGGAATGATTTACACCTTGACTTCCCTTCTACCTATTGTTTTTGTCTCTGTGACAACAAAAGATTTTATGACAGACTGATTCAACACAAATGTTAAGTGCTTAAGTGTATGTATGCTTGGCAGATACCACAGGCATGGTTTACCATGAAGGATCTGGTTCCCATTCACTGTCACTGTTGAGGGTGGAGCAAAATGTATGGGTTTCAATGGCATTATTGTGTCTCCACCCAGTAGTACTATGCACAAACCCAGCTCTATGCTGCAGTGGGGAAATACCCCTCACTGAGATGGTGGCATAATCTGAATTGCTTTGAGGTTTGCATCTGCTAACATTCTGGGTTACACTGAGCTATGCAATTACCTGGTAAGAATGTTGGAAACACAGGCATGCCACCTGGAGGTTTACTCCTCTCTCTACCCCAAAAGAGGTACAGGGCTCCATTGGGCATGTTTTTCATGGCCCTCTGGCTCAGTGACCAAACACCTGGAGGTCCAGGAAACCCCTACCCACTCCACCAGAAGGCATGGTCTCTAGCCATTCAGTGGTACTCCGCTGTCTAGCCTGAGTGTTCGGCCTTACCTGATGGTCTAGTAATGTGCTCATGAACATTGTCTTCATAGTGGCAGCACTTTGCTCCCTGTTACCACCTACTTTTCTCAGGCAGTAACCTGGTGAACATGAAGAAGACTATGACTGCTCACACAGAGTCTGCCATGCCTCTAAGCATGACCCTGCAAGTCACTGGCATTGTGCCCCACCTTCTTTGCCAACTGGTCATGAAGACATACTCAGCAGGGTTGCAATGTGTGCAGTGTAGCTAAATGGTCAAAATAACCCCATAGTGCCACCTGCCTGTAAATAGGTACTTGGTGTCTTTTTTTTCATCATTTGTTTTGTGTCACCTGGTTACTGGCTGGTCCCCAACTTCTAAGGTCCCCACAGTCCCATCACTCACACTCTATGGGATTTACCCACTCTGTGAATTCCCGGACGGAATGTTCCTTATGGTGGGCTATCTGGGTTGGCCAGATCCTACTGGAACACAAGCCAGATTCTGGAGGGGAATCTGGTTGGTGATGCAGGGCTTGCAGGGGACTGGAGCTGCATCTCGACAGACAGGGAGTTACCACCTCCATTTTCTCCCCAGGGTTGCCTGCAGTGCAGTGGCGCACTATGCAAGTACATGAGAAAGCACAACAATGCAGTCATTTGCTGGCTTGACATTCCTTAACTAAACACTCCTACTGAGCTGCCCCTGGCTAGTAATGGAGAATGTGTCCTCCCTCCAAGAGAGAGGAAAACAGCCCATGGGACACACATCCTCGCTCCCTTAGCTGACCCCTATGCAACCAGAGCTCAGTTCCGAACCCAAGTTGCTAGCCTGGCAATTGTGAGCACTACTACCATGCCACCAGGCTAGCTGGGACCTCTGTGTCTTTGATATTCAGGACCCCCTCCTTATATTCGTTGGGAACATCCAGTTCACAGACTTTATTTTACATTTTATAATTTGATTTAAAGCAAGTTACTGTGATTGTACTTTATTAATTATCCGCTAACTTGTCAGTCATATTAGAGCATCTGAATTGCATTCTGCTCTAAAAAAATCAACTGATGTCACATTGAGATGTCAATAGCCTGTTCTTGTCACAAGCTAATATGACTATGAGTTAAAATGATGCAGAATTACAAAATGGCAAACAAAATTATTTGCAAATAAAGAATGATGGCCAAATGCTCTATTAGTTTTAGTCTGCGCTTCTTTCTATTTAAATGAGACATAACCAAGCAGAAAAGCCACCAGCAGCAGATCTCCTACAAAATACTATTTGCAGGCAGTCTTTACAGTGACACACGTAGAATTAATTTTTCAAGCAGTTCAGTTAACAACGAATGGTTCAGATCCTATATATATTGGTGCCTCTGTGGGATGCCACCGGCAATGCTTCCTCAGCATTTGGTCAGGCAGAGTTTCTGTATGAAAAATGATTATTTCCAGTTCCAAACTGCTGCAGTCCTGCCTCACTTAATCCCTTACTCATACTAAGCTGATGTTCTGTTTTAATAATGCCAGACAATTTGTGAAATGTAATTACCATCAACGATTAGAGATGCTCGTGAACTTCACTTTAAATAAATTACACATTCACACTTTTAAAATGTAAGTGTGAGGGAATTAGATTTCTGTTAATCCATTGTTTCTAGTGGGATAGAGTGTGGGGGGGAGGGTTTTGGAGATCTGCTTTCTTATGAAGTGATGGGTCGGGAGAGGGGACAATGAAGACTTGTACTGAAACAGTCATACCTTAGCGCTGAGTGAAAAAGCATACATTGAATTAATGACATATTTACGAGGCTCCATTGCATAGAGTCTAAAGCTGTAACCCTGTAAATACCAGCCAGTGCTGCCAGATGTGATAATGTCTAAGGCATTTAAGGTGCAGGAGATAGAAAAAAAACTTCACCAGAATGCTTGGTGGCTTAGGGCACTGGCCTTCTGATGGCCTGGGTTTGAATCTTGCATCAGAACACAACTTAAATTATTATGATAATCCTAGCTCAGCTCTTACTGGGGAAAAAGTCTAAAACATAAGACAGCAAATGGTCACTGTTTGTTCTCATGAGGCCCTAAAATAAAGGCTCTAATACAATTTAGGTTTCATGCAGCATCTTTTATACATGAAATATCTCAGAACACTTTCTAAAGCTAGCAACACTGTACTGGCAGTGCAGTGACTGCATGCAGATAGATGGATAGCGATAATCTTCAAAAGGCTCCACCCATTACCTACCTGGTTGTGTTTTCAAAGGTGGATATCCATACGAACTGTTGCAAGTCTAACCACATCCAATTTCAGACACATTTACATCAAAAAAGTCATGTTTTTATAAAAAAAATTAGGCAGACTGAATTTGTGTTGTTTGTTGCAAACTGCAGCAAATCATGACCCTTTGTTGCAAATGGTCAGATCATTTGAAAAAAGCACCGAGGTGGGTTGGACAGAAGCAGGGAGGATGCCAAGGCAGGAGGAGCATGCATCTGTGTCTGTGTCTGCGTGCTTTGCAAATCCAGCTCTGAAGTGTACAAAGCCAAAAGAGAGGAAGGCACACAGTCCGTTCCATGGTACTCATGCTGATGCTGAAGTATACCCAAAGTGACATTTTAATTCCTGGTACAAAACAGTCCCTGTACCCGGGCAAAGTACACCAGCTGCAGGGACAGTCTTGTACCTGGGCATCAACTTTTACTTTGAATATACTTTGGCATCAGCCTGCTTTCTAGAGGCTTAGGGCATGAGCTACAGAAGTTCTCAGAGGAATTCTGTATCTATGTAGGAGGGCGATGGGTACATAGAGGTCACAGTACGCACGTTCAGAGACCTCTGTGCATCCACATCTCCAAATGTGCCCACCATGAAAGCTTGCTTTGACACAGTCTATGTCACTGCATGCACAACAAGGCTGGGGGCAGTTCTGGGGAATGCACATCCACAAAACCCAAAAAGAGTTTGCTCAGCAGGGAGGCCGCCTGGGTGGCATTATGTGAGGTAGAGGAGAGCTCTAATGGCCATCCACAATCTTCCCAAGTGCTCCCTGGCCCTCCCCAATCCTTCCTGGGGCCAGTTGTGCACTGGTGCTACATCACCCCAATCCTCCAAGCTGGCATTGAGGACAGGGTGGTTCCAAATAAATACATCATACATAGATAAAAAAAGTTTCCTTAAGGATGGGATATCAAATTCCTTCAATGACTGCAGTATCCCATAATCTTCTGCTCCATGTGGAACAGGGGAGCCACTCTAGTGCCAACATAGGCATCTATTTGGATGCCTGATGTCTGGAGCTAAGTTGTCCCTCATGGTATCCTGTGATAGAGGCGTGTAGGAAGTAGGCACCTGCCGAAATGGCGACCCACTTTCGGCTACTGCCCGATGGTGGGTGTGGGTTGGCACCGGTGGTGGGGTGGGCTCACAAAGGTGACAGGATGTTGCGTGCATGTGCATGCGTGGAGGGAGCAAGCCTGCCAAACGTAGGGCAGGAGGGTATGTGAGGTGGTGCCACAGGTTGCCAGTGAGGTGGCATGATGGCATGGTGGGCTAGGTACTGGCCTGTGGTGGTGGGGATGCGGGTTCGGGACCAGGACACCTGCACGCTTTGTTGCGCCCAGCCAGAGACAGTGTTTTTTCTGCATGCACCCCACATGCACCCCTGGAGTTGAAAATCTTAATTTGGGGTGGGGCACAGCCTGATAAAAGAAAAAAAAAGTAATTTGCACCACTTTTGGTTGCGCCGGGATTCCACATCACTGAAATTGAATTTCAGCGATGTGGGGTTGTGATAAGGGTGTTTGTCATTTATGAATCATACTCATCACATGGAACTATCCCTCACATGCCCTAGGCCCCTCCACACTGGTCTGTGCATACAGTGGGGAAACCAGAGGTTATGGATGCTGTTACTAGTGTGGACATCCACAGTGGAGCTTCAGGGAGTGGATGTGGGCCGTCATTGTGGATCAGGCTGTGAATGTACACCTTCCTCAGTTTTGGCTTTGTATGGATTGACAAGCAGTGTTGCCCCAGGGGTACTTTCCAGTTTACTTCATCAATTCACAGATAGGAGGATCTCTTACAAAATGTGTGATATGGTGTGGCTGTGTTGCCAAAATAAACTAAATGTGAAAGGGAACCAAAGACACAAAAAATTAGAGGACAGTTTATGCTCCAGTCCTGGTTGTTCAAACCAAGTGGAAACTATGTAACATCTTTTCTTTGAATGTACATATATTTCAGGTTTTGGGAATTTAGTGGCAAGGACATGGTCAATACCTGTGTTTACCATTATGAATAATGATATTATGGTGTACGGTCATTATGACCCCACGTGGAGTACGTGGAATGCTAGTTCATTGGGTGTGCTTTTCTCCTGCTTTAAATGGCACCTGTGACTACACAGATGCCATTTGTCCCTTCAACATAAACTGAATACACAGTCTAACCTCTTTAATGCAATTATATCAGAACTAAAGGTGATTTACTATCATGCATTCAAAGTTACTTCCTCACTGATTCAGGCAGACAGATGGCGAAACATGGCTTGGGTTAAGAACGGAACAAACCTGTATTTCAGTTGGGCACTTTCAATCCTTGTATTATATAATGCTGTCTTTTCCTTTCTCTCTTGCTCTTGATTTGCTTTAGTTTCTGTCCAAGTCTCTCTTTTGTTTTTGTTCCTAGAGGTTTTGTGTGATGATTTTCTTAAGCACTCACTATACTCTTATTGTATTTTGTTCATATCAATAAAAATTCCCCAACTGTTTTCGAGAAGTGCCGTGGGAGCTTTAACATCCCCTTGAACAACCACCAGAACATGCACACAGGACCTCAGTTTAATGTCTGATCTGAAAGACGGCACTGCGGTAGTGCAGCACTTCCCCTCATGCTACACTATTGCGTCCGTATTGGGATTTAACTCAAGTTCCTGGTGTGGGGATGGAACTCACAACCTTCCAATCTTCTGGCAAGTGTGCAATGTGCTGAGCCGCTAACACTGCTAAAGTGCTTTTAGTTAACCCCTACCAGACCACCAACAAGCCACTTGTCATTAGGGGCATTGAGACTTTAAAATCCCTACAGTAGATGAAGTGCCTACTTTACACTTTGCAGAGTTGTTAATTAAGTATGCACTTTGTGTGGTTCATATTTTGTGGAAAAAACTCTGAAAAGTGGAACTCTGAACAAGAATAACCCCGTGAAGTTGGATTTCATAGAACATGGCATGAAACCCTACTTTGAGTGGAGAAAATACTCTGTGAAGTGTCACATAGAGTTTTTTTTCCTTGTGATGTATGTACTTGGAAATTGGTGAAACTTGGCAAATGTGAAGTTTTTTTTATTTATTTTTTATTCTTATTTTAAAATATTTGACTAGGAAACATACACCGAGTCAGCACTCATTTCCAAGTGTGACCCAGGAGCACAGGGAGATTAAGTAACTTGCTCAGGGTCACACAGTATGCATGTGGCAGTAGTGAGATTCAAACACAGAACTACTGGGTTTTATTTGCCGTGCAATAATAGTACAAATGCAGTATATGCAATGTGATACATCACCATACAAAACAATCCCAACCATTTTGCATAGCATCATTCCTTCAAAAGCTGGACAATGTTTCACAATGACGTAACATGGTACTGCACAAGAAATAAGAGAAAATGAAACAGATGGTATCAGATCAAAGACTGCAATACAGCAGTGAGAAGGCACTGAGGTTAAGAGAGCAGTTGAATTACAGGTTTGCAGGTTTTTAGATGAGCTATGAAAAGGGTGGGGGAGTCAGAGCTCAATGTAGAGGCTGTTCCAGTTAGCAGGCAGAGTGACTGAATGCTCTAGTCTACTCCAAACTGAAGAAAGGTGAATGGGAGGGCATGATAGTAGATGAAAGCCTTGGAGCAGAAGGGATGCTCTGATTACCTGGGCTGATTTGTTCAGAGATATCAGACAGGATGAGACCAGAGGCAAGAGACTTGAAGAGAAGGAAAACTATCTTAACCTGAATTCTTCATGGTGGCGGTGGCGGCGGTGGTGGTGGTGGGGGTATTTCTTTTCTATATGTAAGACCAGGGCTAATACTTTTGTTTTACAATGTAATAGTGATCCATATTCTGGCTAGGCAATGCCATTTCAGGTGGTGTCACAGAAGATTCCTGTCCTATACTAACCGATGCCATTTTTGCAAACATTCCACCAGTGCAGGTTCCTGAAAATTGCACTGCAAAGTTTTACGAGTGTGCCAATGCGGCTTCCTGAAAATTGTGCTGCTGCACTTTCACAGAATAAGCAGTCCTAAAGCCGGACTAGCTGGGTGGTGATGGTTAATCATGCTGTCACTAGAGAGTCCAGGGTTCACATGTGATCCCTGAAGTCCCTCACTGTAGTGCAGCACTACTGCATGCTACTGTGTCAACCCGGGTTTGGAATGGACTCAGATTGCCTGGGGACTGGCTGGAGGAAGGTGAGCATTGCACACCCCAGGCACAGCTCTCCTTTGGGTGGGGCGGACAGTACATCCTATTGCTTGACTGCCACCTGGTGGAGGCCAGGTGGTAACACAGTGGGAGCACACAGAAGGGGAGAGGTGCAGTCACCCTACACCAGGCATAAGTGCATGCTTCCATACACATGCATGCACGTCAGTGCATGCTGGAGGGTGGGGATTAGGGTTGCTGTATACCAATTTTTAGTAAGTTGACCCCTTATGAGGTGCCATACTATTTTTGCATGGATTGTACCTGTAGACAGCCCTTATGGGAGGCAGTATAGCGCAGTGGTTTAAGGCTCTGAGCTGCAAATCTGGAGACCTGGGTTTGAATCCCACAGTCCCCACTTGTATACTGTGTGACCCTGAGCAAGTCACTTAACTTCCCTGTGCTCCCAGATTGTACCTGTAAACAAGCTTTTAGCTTAGTGTGTCTCACCTGGTTAAACAATTGGGAAAAAAAGGTAATGAAGGTAGGAGACATAGTAGTGTGGGTTGGAGTTAGACATAACAACCCTAATAATACATTTCCAAACTTTGTGAATATTGCATTTACAACCGTATTAGTTTATTTCCAACCTTTGCACAGTCTGAGTTTTGTGCAGTAGCAATGCTGTGATAGTAACGTAATATATCTATATTTATATCACAGACCCTTGAGCTTGGTAACCTACAAAGTCCCATCCAGGACTTGGAGTTGGACCGCACATGCACAAATCATCTGACAGGGGACCTTCCTGATGATGTGGTGATAGCTGTGTGTTTTTGATTTGTTTTTAATATAAGATGTGCTTTTGAATGACATTTTGTAACACAACATAAAAATGGACAGCAGATTATATCTTTGTATGCCTTTTTCAGCTTTTGCTTTATTTTAATGCCTTTATTTGGAGGTTGTTTTGTAAATAAGCCCTTGGAGGCGATCGGCTTAAACCCATGCATCAGAAAACACCATCTGACTTGACACCATGTTTGGGTGCTGATTGAGCAAGAGAGAGAAGGAAACCAAATTAAAAAAAACTGAAAGGAGCCCAGTATATACTGTATATATATATATATATATATATATATATATATAGAGAGAGAGAGAGAGACACACACACACACATACACACACACACACACACGCTCACGCAACCTAAGCTTAGTTCGGCTGCTGTAGCAACACTGGGCACATGAAGGGTTAGCTGTTATCCTTTTCTTCTTTAATCCCTAAGGCAAACAAAAGTTTTGGCTGGCCTACGCTTGTAAGACCTTTTTGATGGATTGTGGGGACTTAAAGAGCTGCCAACACCTTAAGGAAAAATTTGAAAAACATAATATTTAGATGGACTTCAGCTTGCATTCGGTATACATTCTATAGATTTCTCCTCCCCAACATTTCTTACTGAGTAAATTTGCATGAATACATGATAGTTATCCCTTAGAGTTCATCTGCCTCTATGGCTTATTTCCTTCTTGAAATCTTAATGCTTTGTTGTGACATCACAATCTGTTGCCATGGGAGTAACTGTGATGTCACAAGCAGTGCATTATGACCTCAGGTAGGGAACAAGCAACAGGAATTGATAAACTCTTCAGGAGCAAAGATCCTGTTTTCATGCAGATGACTTTAGAAATAAGTAATGGTGAGGGGAAATACAGAACTAATGTGAAATATAAACTGCACTATGTCTAAATATTATGTTTTGTTAAAGTTCTCCTGAAGGCATCAGCTGCTCTTTAGTGTCACCTGGAAAACTGAGAAAAAAAATCCACATTTTTTGACGCATTCTATTTATTTATTTATTTTTCTGAAATTTCTATTTTCACCTCCCATCCTGCACCCAGTCTCCACTCCTTCAGGAGACACATGTTGGCAGTCTCCCCGCTCTGCAACCTGCTGGATTCTACCCCGGCAAGTCCCCATCGAGCCATGGCTACCACCCGCAGGAAGGTACGGGGCAGGGCCACTACACCCTGAGAATTTTGCAGGTGTCGGACTTACTGGGACATCAGGCAGGCACGGGCAATCAGGATCTCTGCTGTTTTGAGGTCTCCGTCATCTAGGAGACTGGGCACAGTAGTTTTCCGTGTTCCTGGGGGAGTGGCATGCACCAGGCATCATGGCATCACCATCGACATCGCCACCCCCCATTCCCTCAAGTTGTAGCTGCGATGCTTGCTGTGCCCCTGGCTTCCGCCAGAAGTCAGGCGAACACCGAGCAAGAACCCCCCCCTCCCAGGAGAGGAGAGCAATCTGTCAGATGCTCAATTCTCTCCTGCCCCTACTGACCCTTTATTATTTTTTTGTTGTTGTTACTATTTATCATCTCCCAGAACCTGATACCCTCTTCTGTCCTACTCGCGTTGTCCATCCTCACCATCTCTGGGACTTACAGTACCTCCTGTCTGTCATGGATTTCCATCAGTAATGGGGCTGTTGGAGTGGGAGAGGCCCTCTTTAATCCATGAAGCAAGGCCCATGGTTGACGAGTTTCATTCTGCCAGATGCTGGCATTTTCTCATTTAGTTACTCCCCTCCTATGTGATGGCAGCACATATAGGTAATGTATGGCCAACCATGTACAAAAAGGCTGGGTTTCTATCAAGTGGTTGAGATGACAGCATATGAGCCATGAGAGCAAAACTTGAGAGGTCCTTGCTGTTATCACAACCCCGAGATGGAATCACACTCAAAGCTGTGTGTGGTTATCTATATTTTATTTTATATAGTACATGGTTTTTAACACCGGCATCACAGAAGCAATCCCCTTTAAAAACTTGCCATATCATTATGAAAGAAAACTCACCCCCACCCAACTGTTTTCTACCCACTCAATGCCAGAATTGTACCTTTTAAGTTAGAGAAGTTTGTAAATGTAATTCCTGTTCTAGGGCTGGCAGTATAGCCTTGAGGTTAGAGTAACGAGCTGTGAACGAGCTTGGTACATCCAGAAGACCAGACCTGAGTTTGATTCTCACAACCTCCACTTGCATACTGTGTGACTCTGAGCAATTCACTTAACTGCCCAGTGCTCCCAGGTTGCCCCTGAAAACAGGCACGTGTGCCTTACCTGGTTACCAAAGACTAAAAATAAATAAGTTCAGTGCCAGGTGACTGCCCTGTGATATTAAGCACTTCCATTTCAGTAATGCTGGTAAGTGGAAACATTAGATATGGCAGCATCATCAACCAGTTCTTTACAGACTTACAAATTAAAATATACAGCTTTCTGCTGGGGGGTGGAGAATTAGTAAGCAACTGGGCATGAAGTGAACAAGGAATCTAAAATTTTATGACCTTTGAATTGTTCAGAACAACTGTTTGGAATATGCACAACGTATAGAATAATGGATGGGTGACCGTCCACAACAAGGTGTGTTTCCAACAAGGGAGTTGATGACATCACAGAGACGTCAAAGTGAAGCTCGAGGTCCTTGCTGATGTCATCAACTCGGACATAAACTTACAGCCATATTTTGGATGGTCACCCATCCTGTTCTAGTATAGTTTTGGCTTGTTTCTTTTGTGTGTGTATTTTAAGTTGCTGGTTACCTCTGTCATCTTGTGCTGCCCGCTGGCTCCTGCTACTCCCCACTCTGGACCCCTCTCCTGCTGGCTCCTGCTACTCCCCGCTCCCACATGCTCTGGCTTCAGCCTGCTTCTACTCACTCAGCACCACTTATTTTTAAAATTAAATATAAAAAAAAAAATTGACTTTTGTGACTGCTCTTCATGTCAAAATGAGGAGGGTCCACTGATCGGCACTTGCTAAATCGTGCCACCATGTTTCTGATATTTGTATCGTTAGAGCCATGAGTGAGCCAATCAGGTGGCAGGATATGGCTAAAAAGTTGTTGAACTATCGATATGACGTCAGAACGATAGTACAACAACTTTTTTGACCTCTGAACTGTCCTACAACAAGAATTTGAAAGCCAGCCCTTTCCATTCAGAACAAGTCCTAACATATACTATAAGGATTTTAGCTGGCTGATTTATATGCAGAACAATGGCTAACCATGTATTATATGTCTCTAGTGCACACACAGCAGGTGTCTGCAGAGAGAGGCTACTTGTCCCCACTCCTCTTGCCATACCACATCACACCTGACTCTTAGGGTTTCTAGGAGGGGTTTCAAAGCAGAACACACACATCCAGCCACCTGTAGAGGGGGCAAGCATCCACTGGGGTGCTTATCCTCCTCTGTCTGCAGGCCTTCTGGCAGCCTAGGCTTGCTCCTGGGTTGTCAGCATTGCACGCAGCAGCGTTCGTGCTGCATCAGCAAGCTACTGGTCTGAACATTTCAGTCTGAGTTTTTCTAATATTCTCTCTATTTACAGTAGCTTCATTTTTTTTCACCATAACTACACACATTAATATAGAAGTCAGGATCACCGTCTAGTAGCTTTAATCTGCTCTGGTGGCTTGTCTACACCTGACATCATAATTGTTTCCTCAGTGACTGACTGTGATGTCACAAGCAGGGGACTGTGATGTCACATCTAGTCAAGGAACCAGGGCAGGTCTGCTGAAGTTTAGGGGACACTAATCTTGTTTTAAAGGAGACAGGAAAGTTGTGCTAATTGGCAGCAGTTAATAATGTTCCTGTTTACAGAAATGAAATTCATACCTCCAAATTATCCACATTGAACTGTAAATGAATAAACACTGATGAGAAAAACTGCATTTTCAACTGTCTTCTTTTTATGAGCAGTATTCTGTTTCAGCTCTCTTCATGGAACCAATAGTTTGGAGTTTTTACTACGTCATGGTTTGTCTGCAGAAAGTTAGGCATGAGCTGTTGACCTATCAGAACTGTGCTCAGAGTTCTGTGCATAAACTGTGACATAGTTACAGGCCCGACTCACTGGTTCTATGAATAGAACAGTAACAGAATTGTGCCCATAAAAAGAAAACAAAGCAAAATACAAATTTTCACATTGCTTTTATTTAGGCAGTTACATATGGGTTATTCACGGGTATGAATATAATTTCTGAAACTAGGAACTTTATAAACAGTTGCAAATTAGAAATCATTTCCTGTCCTCCTTAATCGTAGTTTGCATGATAGATAGACAGACAGGCAGGCAGACAGACAGACAGACACAATGTTATTTATACAGTACTTTTCCCCCAACCCAAATTATTTCATATAACATGCAAGAGTCAGAACCAAATCATACATTTATTTCAATATTCAAATAATTAGAATTAGGAAAAAAAACATTTACTAACTACTCAGGTTGATGTATGAGCCACCCAAGAATAGGATTCCAAAAAGCCAGGTCTTCTTCCATTTGGATTTTAAAACTTCTACTGAGGGAACAGTGCAGCTAGATCTTGGGACGGTATTTCAAAATCTTGGTGCTATAAACAGCAAATGCTCGGTCCCCTGACAATTTCAGTCTTAATGGAGAGACCACGAAGAGTTCCTGGGTTTTTGAGCAAAGAATTCTGTCACCACGAAGATCTTACTGGAGGGTTGCATGACATGAGGCTAAAGGAAGGGAAGTTCAGGAGTAATACAAGGAAGTTCTTCTTTACAGAGAGGGTGGTGGACCCATGGAATAGTCTACCCAAGGAGGTAGCGGGGGCCAAAACAGGAAGTGAGTTCAAGAATGCATGGGATAGACATAAAGGTAGCATACGGCAAGGCAAGGGGGGGGGAATAGCACCAGGTAGGTTCTTGGGCAGACTAGATGGACCTTGCGATCCCCTTCTGGTGTCACTTTCTATGTTTCTGTGTTTCTGTGTAAGGTGATCCTGAATGTACATGTGGCCCAGTCCATTAATAGCCTTATATGGTACACCAGCAAAAGTATTTTAATCTCCGCTCACCACAGCACAAGCAACCAGTGGAAGACATACAGAATAGGTGTTATATGCTCGAATTTTGACATGAGTCAATAATCTGGCTGCTGCATTACCTTAAATTTTTTCACTATAACACCACAAATTAATATAAAATCAGAGTCAATCAGGATTATGAAAAAGGAGAAGCTAACTGCAGAAAATATTAAAAACATAAGCAAAAATATGTCTAAACATCACATTTTCCAAAATGTCCTGTGATATTATGCAATCTCTTAACACTTTCAATTGAATATAAAAATGTAATTATCTGTCTATTCTAATTGGCCTACAAAACTGAATGTGAATATAATTCAAATAACTTTTACATTTTTGGACCTGTATTATATTAACCAAGTGTACTATTCCCACATTGCCAATCTGCAGCTACAAGAAGGAAAAGTGAAGCTTGGGAATTCTGCTGGAGAACAAGGTGGGGCCAAGAGTGTTTGAGGATGCTTCGAATTGGGGTGGTCCCAGGTGGCATAGGCTTGGTGGGGTTTAGACTGAATTTCATTAAAATGTGGCTGCTAATAGGAAAATTGCATGCTGAATGGTTGTGGACTTGGTGAGCAATTGTAGGAAATCAGTAGGCCATGAATATTTTATTATTTTAGGCTTTGGTAACTGGGTAAGGCCCACTAGGCACAAGTGCCTGTTTTCAGGGACAACCAGGGAGGTTAAGTGACTTGCTCAGAGTCAGACAGTATGCAAATGGAGGTTGTGGGAATCAAACCCAGGTCTGCTAGATGTACCAAGCTCATTCACAGCTTGTTACTCTAACCTCTAGGCTATACTGCCAGCCCTGGTTATTGTCTTATCTATGGTCTTGGGAGCTGATGGATTGAGTGAGGCTGAGAGAGGTGAGGAGGAGCCAGAAATGGTGCAGGAGGAGTTTCAGTCTGTTAAGGCATTTTCCATGTATTCAGAACAACTTCTGACTTATATTATTCAGACATAGTTAAACTGTTCAAAACTTATTTTTTATCCCCCTTCTCTCAGGTGTGGCCCCTTCACTGGGTAGGCCCAGCCACATCCTCCTGTGTCCCTACCACTTACCCTCTCTTTGCCCCCCCAAAGTATCTCCAGAGGCAGATCCAGATCATGACCATATTGGTCTTGGGGCAGGCAAAGCCCATAATGGAGGGGAGGCTTGTAGCAGGAGTAAGGGCCCAAGAGTGCCATGGGTCATCTTGCATGCATCAGGGTATTTCCTGTTGTTATGGTTCCTCACACCCTCAGGACATTAGCACTCATGGAGACCCATTCACACATGTGGAAGTGTGCCATGTCTAGCGTGACCAACATCGTCCCACCCACTTTGCTTTCCATACTACACTCCACCTGTGGTCATCAGGTGGCAGTATAGCAGTGGGGGACACATCCCTCCCACCGGAAGGAGGAGAGCTTTCTGTTTGATGCTTGATCAACCTTCTCCAGTCTGGCCCCTGATGACTCAAGCGTGTTCCTGAACTCAGGTTACTGGTATAGCGAGTTATTGTACTAACACTGTGTCGATGGGCTACCATAAACACAATCTACATTTCATCCATTTCTGTATTTTGTTCCCTCATTCTTTATTCCTGAGGACATTGAAATTAAAACTGGATCTTTGCATCTCAGACTTTTTCACACCCTCCTCCTTCTCCCAGCTGAAGCCATGATTCTTTGTTATTGAGATCATAATGATTTCCACAGCAATAGATTGTGATGTCTCAAATGAAGAATTAAGGCTTCAATGTGGGGTGGAGGGAAGCAAAAGGACAAAATGAAGTCTGAGGGACAAAGATAATATTGTCATTGAAATGTTCTCAGAAATAAAGATGAATGGGCAAATATACACTACAGAGGGTTAATGAAACATACGTGGAATTGTGTCTGAATATTATACAGTCAAAAAGTGTTCCTATATACTAGAAAATGCTTTAAGGTCACTACTGCGGATGACGCTCTTCCAACAAGAGTCTCACTATGACATCTTACATTTTGACAAATTCTGTCTGAAAGTACAGAACATATAGCATTCATAAGACATCAGTAACCTTATAGTAATTGAATGTCCTCCCTGGCCCTTTCAGTGCTGTTTCAGAATTGTTAGATAAAATGAGGTACACAGTACAAGAGGAACCATAGCCTGCCTGTGTCAAATTTTCACTAATTTCCTTGGCTGTCAACTGCTGAGGCTTACTTTAGTTGCCATGGGAATTCCTATGGGACAGCTTCCATTTAAAACACACACACACGCACACACACACACACACACACACACACACATATTAAAGGGACAGTGTGAAGTATATTTCTCACCAGCATGTCTATTCAGTTTATGGTAATATATAGCACTATTGGACACAATAGTAAGGTCCTATACTCGGAATGCATATTCCTTGCAAAGGGAGTATAGGAAGAAAGGGAGGCAATATAGCACAGTGATTTAAGGCTCTGAGCTGTAAATCTGGTGACATCTAGCAGATCAGACCTGGGTTTGAATCCCACAGCTTCCACTTACATACTATGTGATCCTGAGCAAGTCACTTAACTTCCCTGTGCTCCCAGGTCATGCCTGTAGAAAAGCTTTCAGCTTAGTGTGCTACTCCTGGTTAAGCAACTAAAAAAAAAAATTACAGTATTTTCACTGCGTATTTAGAACAAACTTGCAAGAAGCAGCAGCCACACAGTCCAACTGTATTTTGCAAATATGTGTTCTTCAGCATGGTAAACGTGATGGCATTAAACTTTGTAAGCCTCTAGTATATGAGAAGATACTCAGAGCCACCCTTCAAAAAGAAGACTGTGGATATTTGTACTGTCAATTGGAGAGTTTCTGAAAGAAACAAAACTGAATACAATTGCTAGAAACCCCTGGCCCCTCAGTGAGCCAGTACTATATTTATGGGGAATATGCAATGACCTACATTTAACTTTAGGTTTGAGAAGGTAGGGCCCTAACCTGCAAGTAGTAGAGTTACAAGTGAATTATGATGGCAAATTCAATGGAGCTGTGTGCACACTAAACCACTGCTGGTGAACTCAGAAACACTACTAAGCAAGCACACAAAACAGAGGCACTCCAAGTACTAAAAGCGTTGGTGGCAATCCAAAAGTTCATTTTGCAGGCTGGCTCACATCAAACAGAAACAGTAGCAATACCCCCCATGTCAGTCCTGCCCCTCACAAGTGGATTGTGTGTAATTTGGGTTAGACAATTGCACGTTCAAGTTATACAGCATCCATTTTCTAAGAAAGGACATGGTATGATCATTCATGCCATAACGCTAAGGCCAAGCTTAGGAAAGAAATCAGACAAGTTAAGGCTTAACCATCTAGGATAAACTTTAACATGTTAAATAAACATAGAAAACAATATAAAGTATTCTTGAATCAGAAAAAAAAACAGAATTTACCCAAAAACAATGGAATGAGATGTACCAGGTTATTCAGAATAAGGATACTGAAAACTTCTGGAAAATGGTAGCTAAAGGTAGTAAAGGAATTTCAGCAATTCCTAGCAGTGTACATTTTTTTTCCACCTTTGTTTTACCAGGAGAGACACACTAAGCTGAAAGCTTGTTTACAGGTGCAACCTGGGAAGCACAAGGAAGTTAAGTGACTTGCTCAGGGTCACACAGTATACAAGTGAAGGCTGTGAGATTCAAACCCAGGCCTCTAGGTTTGCAGCTCAGAGCCTTAAACCACTGCGCTGTACTGCCTCCAAAAGAGCACAGTATTCCCAAGGAGACTTGGGTTTCTTATTTTAAATAAATTTTTAATAAGGAAGAAACAATAAACTTTCCAGAAGATACACCAAGCTGGATAACATCAGGGAAATATACACCCCTTAACTTCTCCCTAAATGAGGTGGAGGAGTGTAGTTTCAAAGCTTGCAAATAAGAAGGCCCCCGGACCGGATGCTGTTGAGGTTGAAATATACAAACGCCATAAAACCTTTTGGGTTCCTAGCCTAACACTATTTTTTAATGCTTGCTTGGCTTAAAATGCATCTCTAAATCATGGACAAGGAACATTATTATATCAATTCACAAAAAAGGCTCTTTCTATGAACTTTCAAATTTTAGGCCAATAAGCCTTCTGGACATTAGTTCCAAAATGTTTGCAAAGAATTAATTTTGGAGAAAATACAAAAATGGACATCTGACGCTTTATTATTATCTCCTTACCAGGCAGGATTTAGCGCTGTTTTTTTTCAACCACTGATAATATATATATTATGGCACATTTAATTGAGAAATACATAGAATTACAAAAGATGACGTTATTCACAATATTCATAGATTTATCAGCAGCATTCAATTCTGTCAATAGAGAAACATTATGGGAAACACTGTATAACAAAGGTTTGTCATCAGAATTACTAATTCCCACATATTTATTATATTCAAAAAACACTACAGCAGTGAGGTATGATAATAATGGAAACATTTCTGAATTCTTTAGGACTATCTTGGGGAGGGCAAAACAAGGATGCTTGCTTTCCCAGTATTATTTAGTATATACATCAATTTGTTACTTTATTTTGACAATAAGAAAAAATGGGATTTGCCCAAAATAAACAATAACCCTTGTCATTCATTAGCATACGCTGATGACTTAGTATTGTTTTCATTGACCCAATCAGGGTTACAAAAAAAAAAGATAGATAAACTTCATCAAGAAAGTGAACTGTTGAGCTTAAAGATAAACCTTAAAAAAAAAAAAAATAAAGTGATGTTTTTTGGGAATAATAGCTGGCAATATAAATTTTATTTAGCTACCCAAAATATAGATACAACTCAGGAATATACGTATCTTGATATAAAAATTACACCAAATAGCAAGTGGACCTGCCACCTTAAAGAATAATGTAATAAGGCAAAACGTGGTAAAAGCCCTCTTGCAATTCAGTTATAAATTTTGGGGTAACACCGTGTGCTCAGCATTAAAAGGCGAAGCTAACATTAATCCACTCCTTCTTTATGGAGCAGAAGTCTGGGGAACACAAAAAATAGTTAACTTAGATGTCCCAATGCTTTACTAGTATAAATCTTCCCTACAGGTTCCCATTTCAGTGGCCTCAGTAATGATGCGTGGGTCTATGTGATAATGATAATCATGGAAAGGCAATCGCTGTTAGGGCGACTGTACATCGGCAGAAATCCATTTAGCCGATGTACACTCTAAAATGGCAAAAGGGCGCTGGGGACTTGCTATTTTTCTCACCCCCACTAAAGTTCTCAACTCCGGGGTGCATCATCAAGGGTAGAAAAAGTTTCAACGGATCAGAGCAAAAATTCCGACACACCCAGTACAGAACCTGGTACCCTCCCAGCCCTAGCCTGCCACAAACCCACCACGCTACATGGCCAGCTCAGCAACCCACCATTCTGCTACACCTCACAAACCCTCCGTCCCTTTCCACAGCGTGCTTGCTCCCCCAAATGCACGTATACATATAGCGACAGGATGTCGCTATACCCGTATTCACCCCCTGTCCAGTAGTCCTGTGAACAGGCATTGCTATTGAGTCATCCTTTTTGGAAGCACTCAGTAGCAGTTGCCCTTCTCACAGGATACCATGGTGCATGCTGAATTTGACAAAGTAGATATGACCACACTTGTAGAAACAAGAATAGCATCATACTGGATTAGAATCAACAACTCGTCTAGTAAACTCCCCTTGGAGTGATTGAAAGAAAAATGGAAATGGAGATATGAAGACTTTAAATCTTCCTGGTTATAAAAACTGTTTCAAATACTGGATAAATACAAACTAAAACATTTGTGGGAGGATTATTTAAGAGGTATTCAAATTTTCCTCCAGTATCAAAAGACAGTAAAACACAAACTACTCAGGGCAACACAACAAATACATACGGAAGCCCTAAAACTTCTGAAACAAGCTCAATGGTTTAAGATGAACAAAATAAATCACAGTTTAGAAGAATACCTACTATTACTGATTAGACCTTCACTTAGAAAATGTATTACTTGGGCTAGGTTTGAACTAATCTTTTCTCCATTCACTTATATAAACTTGACTAAAGATAATATGGCACCTCAACATAAATTCTGCCCATGTAACAGAGGGTTTCAAGAAAGTGCATACGATAACCCTAATGCCCACTTTACAACAATATCAGGGAGAAATTGTTGAAAGATTTTTTGATAAGGTATGCCCCGTAAATTGTGACCTGGTGTTTATTATGTTGTATCCAAGGGACACAAAGGATGCTGAACGGATTGCACATTTTTTTATCCTTCATTATAAGGTACAAGAAAAAAATGAACAAGGGATTTTCAATCTAGAAATAAGAAATATTTTATTTAAGCATATTGAACCACTACACGTAAATTGTAAATATAGACTCCTATATCATGTGAAACACGTATTTTAATGCTACTGTTTCTAGAAAGTTTTTGTATGAAGTTGTAGTGTCATAAACATAAATGTTTTATTGACAAATAGTAAAGAAATGAACTGAACAGTTTTCTAGTTATAGCTTTTTCGTCTACTGCTTGCTTGACGGTTTAACTATTTCTCTTTGATTTCAGCTGCTGGCTCCAGTGTTGCACTAGGCAATTTTGATGACAGTGAAAGGTGTTATCTCATTGATTCAGAATTCCATTGTGATGATACTAATCTGTAATATATCAGTTATAACATTTACAGCAAGTTATGTTCAATATCCTTGAGTACTGACAGCCAATGTATCACTTTTATCTTGTTGTTTATAGCCCTACTGTTGCATAAATAAATGCATATTTCTATTTATTTTTATGTACAGGTTTTGACCTCTGTTAACCTCATAATCATGAAACCACAAGTGGTGTCTCTAGATGTATTAAACCATGCACATTAAAAACTAAATGTGACATTTTTATACCAGTCCATGACGTATGTCATTTAATTTATTTTGTAACGGTGCCTCTCAAGAAAGGTATGTCCTAGTTAAATTAAAAAAAACAACAAAAAATAGTAATATATTAAAAAAAAAACTTTGAATCAGGACTTTTTTCTCTTCCAGTGGAACAATCCTTGCAACTGGATAATGGCTGATATGGAAAGCCTTGAGATCAAATTCAGATGAAGGAAGCATCCTAAGCATTCTAAATAAGTCCCAGTAAAGACTTTTATAAACTGGGAACTTTTAACAGGTGTTCTGGAATTTGGTGATGCTCCTGGAGTGGAGATACTGGATAACGAAAATGCATCTAAAGTGGACCTTAAAGGAGAACTGCACTGAACCTGTAAGTCCTTTTTCCTTGTAGAAGCTGTTTTTTAATACTGGTACCAATTATATTATTGTTCCAGCTATACAGACCTTTTAGCAACCTCAGTGGTGGTTTCTGATTTAAACTCCAGTGTTAAGTGGCATTGTAGAACTGTATGATGTAGAAATTCAAAATCACACATGTCCTTATAATGCAAGGCATCATGGGCTTCATATGCAAATCACCACAGAATATTATGCTGGTTCAACTTTAAGCAGAAATGCATGGTGCCAGAAGGCCACTCACACAGTTTGCAAAGGGTGCCGACAGAAGACATAGACATGTGTTTCGTCCTACCAGGACTCATCAGTATGCCTCGTCTGTTTGACACCCCAGTGGAATGAACCAGCTACCCTAAGATGGTCTATCTGGGTTATGTTGTGGTGAACCCAATTAAAACAAAAAACAATTTAAAAGACAAAGATCCTCTGTGCACAAGCACTGAGGCAATGGTTACCCCAAATGGCATTTGGCCGGGAAGTCAAGTTTCAAAGAAATACAAAATCACTCATGCCCTCACAATGCAAAGCATTATGGGGCTGCATATGCAAATCACCACAGAATATTATGCTGGTTCAACTTTAAGCACAACTGCATGCTGCCAAAAGGCCTCTCACACAGTTTGCAAAGGGTGCCAACAGAAGACATAGACACATGTTTCATCCTACCAGGACTCATCAGTATGCCTTGTATGCTTTATCTTGTATTATGTAGATATGTTCCTTCCAACCACAGAGTTTATTATAGTTCTAAAATGGTACTTACTACCTTTGCTACCTTTGTATAAATCAGATACTCCCACTAGGACAATTAAAAATCATGTGGCAATGGAACAGTAACAGAACTGGACTCAGTATTTAAAAAAAATATATCTACTGAAATGTTTCACCAGGAAAACACATTTAACAACAAGTTGCTTGTCTCCCAGTGTGCCCTGGAGGGAAGGGTACAGGAAGTCTGCATACAGAAATACATTTTAAACAGTACAATGTAACAGGTAACAGTAACAGAATTGGACTCAGTATTTGCAAATAAGCTTCTACAGGGAACAATGGCTTACAAGTTGTGCAGTTTCTCCTTTAACAATCTAGTTATTGCAATAATTTATTTATTTCCACTCCTGAAGTATCATTAATTGAAATAAATGTTTTTTCTGCCCATTTTAGTCACAAAGCCATTGTACAAATGTGAATATAATTGCTATCTGGAAGACAGAATTGTAATAAAAGAGTTCTATAGTGTTGAAGAATGAAAATATTAGTGTCTTTAGTAGCAAGACACTGATACTAAAGCTAAAGAAAAATCAGAGTCCCAGCTAATGGAAATTCACCCTTTAACTGAATGAGGAAGGATGGTGCTTTTGGGACTGTGTCTGGTTTGATTTCTTGCGAGGGCTCTTATGTTGTCTTCCAAAAAGAAAGGGCAGAGATGACCTGAGGATCATGGTTTTTATGAAACTGACAAGCACAGGAGCAGCACCACATAGCATGGGAATGCGTTACAACCCAACCATCAGTGGCCAGTTTGGTGCTGCTTAGATGAAAATTTACATTTAAAATTGTGGTGTGCTATCACTGTGCTGCCTAGAATCCACAATTAGTCTGCATTTTTGCAAACATTGATAAGTGAAATGCTTGCTAGTTTTTAGATTAAGTGTGTGATTTAAAGTTTGCATTTATCAGTGTATGTTTAGAAGTTGTTGGTTTTGTTTTATACTTTCTCCTCCTGTTGTATGTCTCTTGCCTCTAATTTACATTTTTTTGTATAAGAAATAAGACACGATGAGGTGTGGTTTATGGGCTGACAAGAGCGTACCCCAGGAGCGTAATGAGGCATGAGGCACTTGCATCAAGTGCTTTTAGCACCTGGGAAGTACTCTTATTATCTCATAAAGCACACCCCAGGGTATCTTATTCTGCTTATAAAATGGGTCTCCCCATAAACCCCCCAGTAAAAAAAATAATTATTAAAAGAAGTCTACTAAAAAGTGTTAAAATTAAAAACAATAGAAAAACAGACCTTCTATTTGTAGTGTTGGGTTGCAGACTTTATGTAAAATCCAGCCACTAAAGGGTGTTGGAATCTGTCTCTCTCTCCCCCCCTCCCATCTGCCCTCCCACACACACCCCTTTTTAAAAAAATGTAGATTTCTTCTTTTATTTAGGCTTTGTTTTTAAAGGGACACCTTCAACCTTTCCTCAGCATTTTCTTAAGTGTTAAAACTGGTGTCTCTTGCCATCTAAATGTGCACTGATGGCATATAAGGGCAATCGGTGACAAAATAATAACAGAATGGCAGTATTTGTATGAAAAAATATTATCTACTGTCCAACCATAACTCTGCTGGTCTGCTCCTCCTACGTGTCCCCAAAGCAACATGGCACTGAAGCGTCAGAAAACTTGTCCATGAACCAGTTTGGATTTTTTCAAGGCACACTCTCTTTATCCAAAAAAACATCCTAGGATGTACTGTGAACTGGCCAATGTTAGCAGTACTGTTTACTGGGTGCTATTTCATATTTAAACTTGACTTTGAAAGGTAAAACTTGATTCTGGCCGTGCACAGTAGCACCGATTCTGATGCACATGCCCAGAATTACTGCTTTACTTTTCAAAGTCAAGGTTAAATATAAAATAGCACCTGGTAAGCAGTATTACTAACATTGGCCAATTCACAGTACATCTCAGGATTTTTTTTTTCTTTTAATTAAAATAGAATGCCTTGAAAAAATCTGAATTTGTTCATGGCCATGCTTTTTGGGACTCCACTGCCATATTGCTTTGGGGACAAGCAGGAGGAGCGGACCAACAGAGTTATGGTTGGACACTAGAGAATACAGTTTTCATACAAATACTGACATTATTTTATTATTTTTTCACCGACTGCCCTTGTATGTCACCATCATCTTCATCAAAATTTATTGATTGACTTAAGTCAGTACAATTTTAAAATCAGAAAATTTAAAATTCAATTGACATCCATATTGCACAGTACATGTAACTTAATACAACATGCAATCATGTTGTATAATAATATTGCCTTAATATAATTCTTTGCATAAACACGGTCGCTATCTTTCTAGTACTCCCCTTTTTATAAGTACATTTCCATATAACTTCACAAATTTAAATACCTCAATCTGTCCCCTACCCAAATACCATATTCCAGCATATTCATATAGGGAATCAGAATTGCCATAGGTTTTTAAGCCATCTAATTAACCACTAATTTTTCAACCTTATTTATTTAAATGTAGCTTTTTAGTTTCAATGACCTCAAGGAGGGACACCACTGCATTTAGGATCTCCACATTTTGGGACCTCAGAAGGAATATGACCATTTAATTGGGTTCAAACTCTAATTTTCCCAATATATTACCCAGTAAATTTCTCCTGGGTTCATTATACAATGGGCATAATATAAGATGTTTTAAATTATCTGTGTCCTTCCCACATTTACATAACACTTCTCCTTTGTGTTCAGATGCACTATATAAGTTCAGTTTCTTATTGTTTGTTATACATTCAAATCTATGTCTTGTAAACAATTTTCTCTATCTAGGATTACCTATAAGATTCAGATAGGCCTCAAAGTTGTGGATTCTTTTATTATCTTGCATCCATTTGCAAATTTTAGATTGTTTACACATAACCAAATCCATTTGTGTATATGTATCCCTGATTCTTTCATTATTTATTTGTTTAATCAATTCAGATGGAAATCTTAAACAGTGTGATATGTTATCTAACAAACCTAACAGTGTTATAACCTCTCCGAGTATTCTTATACAAGGACAAATTTTTTTTTTTTATAATATTCAGCAGCTTCTTCGAGACATTGTCATGGTAATAAAGTGCTTTTATTTTATATACCTTTAACCAATAATTTACTTGTCTTTGGCAAATGTGACATTCAATTGGTAATTGACCCAATTCAGATCTTATAAGTGTTGATGGTATACAATTTGGCAAAACCAGTATCTTCTTGTAGAATTTACTTAAAATTGTTTCTAACCTAACATTGTTACTTTGCCTCCAAATTTCAGCCCCATATAATACATGGTTCCTGAGTTTTGCATTCTTAACTTTTAATATGCCTTTCACTGAATAGCCTCCATACTTATGTGCAAAGGCATTTAAGATAGGCAAAAACCTATTTGCTTTACCCTCTAATTCCCTTAGATGTTTATTCCATGTTCCATCTCTGTCCAATACCAATCCCAAATAACAGAATTCATTAACCTCTTGTAATGGCTTGTTATTGACTATATATTTGAAAGCTTTAGCCCTACCTGCAAATACCATCACTTTTGTTTTGTCATAATTTAGTGCTAAATCTCTTTGCATTCATTAGCAAATTTGTTGAGCATTCTATTTATGCCCAAATAACTAGTAGGTATAAGTACTACGTCATCAGCAAAAGCTAACTATGGACATGGGGTATTTCTAATTCTTGGCATATGATATTCTAAATTATACATGCTGTTCAACACAGTTTGGAAATACAAATTAAATAAAATAGGGGAAAGAGTAGAACCTTGTTTCACTCCTACATTAGTACTAAACCACTCTGTTAAACTTCCATTATTGGAATATCTAATGCTGGTATAATTATTTTGGTAAAGATTTTTAATGATACCTAAAATTGACATATCAATCCCCAATCCTTCCAATCTTTCCCATAATTTGACTCGATTAACCCTATCAAATGCTGTCTTCAGATCAATAAAGACGCAATATAACTTCTGTTTTTTATTTTATTTATATTTGTATATTAAATGTGTTATTACTAAACATTGATCTATTGTAAACTGCCCTGTTTTGAAACCTGCCTGTGCCACATCTATAACCCTATTACTTTCTACCAGTGTACTTAGTCTATTATAAATTATCCTAGTAAATACTTTTTCTGTACAGTCCAAAAGACTAATTGGACCGTAACATTCTGGTTTACTTTTGTCACCTTTTTTAAATAACGGTACTTTGATATTAAGTTTCCAACTTTCTGGAACTATCTTCTGTTTCCATATTGTGTTGAACATAATCACAATGAATGGTATCCATTGAGAAGCAATACTACTAATGACATCAATAGGAACCCCATTGGGCCCAGGGGCCTTATGTTTTTTGAAAGATCTAAGTGCTTCCTCTATTTCGGTAACTATTATGGGATTGGGTACACTGATTGATAATCCATCATCTTTCATTCTATTTTGGTATTCCAAATTCTCTACACAAAAAATATTTTTGTAATACTACACCCATACATCAGGTTCAATATAGTCATTAATTTCCCCTCTATAATATTTTGTGCTCTTGTTTACTATATTCCAAAATGTTTTGTCATCACTCAAGCTTACAGCTTCCTCTAATTCTGTCCATAACTGAGTCTGGTACTTATATCTACTATTCTTTAACACCAAATTGTACTCTTTCCTTAATTGGTTTATCTTTTTATTATTAGCAATGTTAAGATTCTTTTTTAAGATTCTTAACTGACTATCAAGTTTCTTCTTAGCAATTTTACATTCTTTACTGTACTACTTCTGTCCATCCCTTTTTACTATGATTTGATCCCTAATAATGTTTCTTATATTACCCATAACAGTATTGAAAGTAGTTACTATTAACTTCAAATCTTCCTTTATAATTATTTCATGTAAGTTGCCCAATATACATCTTTCAAGCATAATTTGTTTAGATTTCCCACTATCAAGAATTTTCCAACCTATACAATTTTTTTTAACCACTTCCAAGAAATCTCTTCCCATTTCTTTTATAGAGTGGCCACCCTCCAGATCAATTAGCATTTCCAGTGCTGAATGCTGACTTTCCAAAGTGGACCTTATCTTTAAATTGACACAATTGGATAACATGTTTAAATTTACACAAATGTAGTCAATTACTGATGTCCCGTTGCCTCCCTCATAAGTATAATTTCCTGGAATATCACCTATTGAGTGCCCATTTACTAAGAGGACATTTCTATCACTTAATAACTTGTGCACCTCAACCCATCTCATTAACAACATTATCTCTTGATTGCCTTTCAGACTTCAAATTCTTTATGTTCAGCTGAGTCAGTGAATACATCAAGCCATCAGACATCCCCCTGTAAATTACCCATTCTAGCATTTAAGTCGCCAACCGTTATTTTGCAATTTGGATATTCTATTTGACTATTATCTAATTATAGTGATAATTTTTGTATCCAGTCCCTGTCATATTTACTATTGTCTGGTGGGGCATAGATGTTTATCAATATTAATTCCTCCAATCCTGCCTCAGAAACTTGAACCATTAAGAGGTTTTTACTGTCAATGAATATCTCTTTCATTCTTACACTTGTTTTTAATCTACAAAAAATTACCACCCCACCCACATTCCTGCCATATTTTTTATATTTTTTCTGCATTGTTTACATAAGATGTATAACCCTCCAGGTAAACATCCCCAATTGTCCACGTCTCTTGTAAGCATATAAAGTCATAATCATTCAAATATCTTAACATCTGTAGATCACCCAGTCTATTCTGTAATCTGGATATATCCCATGACAATATATTGATCCTTTGATCTTCCCTAATTTCCTTCCTTCTTAGTGGTGTCCCTCCTTGAGTAGCCATTATTTGTCAATGATCCAAGTCAATCAAAGCTTCATATCTATTTGCTGTTTCAATTATAGCTTTCCACACCTTGTTTTCAGACCCAGTATGATGCCATTGTGCATTCTTTGTTGTTGTTGTTTCACAGTGGACATAAGTACCTAGCCCATCCAGTGCCCCTTGTTTTTGCAACAACAATTCATACATCCTCCCTTTTTTTAGTTTCAGCGACATCTGTCCATCTGTTTCCCTTCAAATTGCATTTATCATTTCATCAGTGCAGACATGTGTGTTCAGCAATGTATTTAGGGTAGTAGCCAATTTGTTTCTAAAGTTATTATTTTCTAAATGTAGTTGTTTTAAACTAAAACTAGATAATTTGATGTCATTGTTTTCAAATGATTTTTCTACAGCATAAAATTCTGGGAAAAGATCACCCACCAGTACTGTTTCACTAATCTGAATTCCCAGCTTACACAATTCTTTTGAAACTTTGTTAATTGCTTTTAAATTATAGAATTAGTCTGTTACTGCCAATATCAATTCTGTTTCAGCTATAGGTCTAATTATACTAATGCCTTCCAACACATGTCTGCTTCCTCCAAGCACTAAAGCTAGAAAGTTTTTAATCATCACAGACAAATTCTCATCCGTTTCATTTGGCAAACAAGACATACCATACAAAGGAAGTACAAAATCAGTTCTTAACGTTTTTGTTAAAAAGAACTTAAATTTATTTTGATATTCACCATGTTCCCCATCCTTATGCCCTTAACACCAATATTTTCTTTTTTCTCCTCCTTTTCATTATCCTCCTTAGAAATATCCACTATTAATTCTGGGGTAGTGTCCTGGGTTTCATGTTCCTTATTATTTTCTATACTCATATCAACTCTTTTCTGGTTATTTTTTCACACTTCATGGCCCTTCTTTCTTCCAACTTGTTTTTCTCTGTTCCCATTTCTGGTCTTTTTCTTTCTTAGCTTCCTTTTACTCCCTTTTCTATCCATAGTGCCACTACCTTTCTTACCCTTCTTTAATTTCGCAACCTCTATGCCTATATCCTTAGTTTCTTCATTTAATACTTTCTTTTCTTTTATCTGTTCCTCTAATTTCTCATTTATAATGATTAGTTTCTCCACCTCCATTTTTTCAGTTGTGGAGTTCTTCTCTAGGGCCCTACTATCTAGTATCTTGTCATTTATATTCTGTTTACTTTTTTGCTTTCCGGCTAACTTAATTTCTTGATCCTCACCTTTTTTACAAAGTGTTGGAAACTTATTCTTAAGCTCTAGGCAGATGCTATCATTCCTTACTAATTTATCTGGTAACAATACACATTCCATGGAGTCCTCACATGACAAAATCCCAACCCCTACTTCCTCTGATTTTGATTGATCATAGTTAAATTGTTTAGATATATTATCAAAATTTGAGTGTTCCTTAGTCCGCTTCCATTCCCCATCCTGTTTATTTACCAGTTAGTCCAATCTCCTCTTGTTTTCTATGCTGATACTTTTCAGGAAAGCCATGTCTTTTTTAATTTCCATCAATTGTTGGTACAGGAACAAATTAGCATTAAGTGGGTCTCTGAATGTTCTTATTACTTCACCAGTCAGCCCGTCTATATCTGAAAAAAATGGGTTACATAAATAACTCACATCCTCAACTGACTTTAACTTATCTTTAGACTCCCTTTGTTTTCCTATATTTAATGTAATATGATTTTTTTAAATAACCTATATTTTCTGAGTCTTCTCTTATTGATTCCCTCATATTCCTAACTGTTTTGTTTAACATCTGTAGATTGTTAATTGTTGCAGATATATTCATATGAGGACTAAATTCCTTATTCACACTTAAATCATCTTTCCCATTTCTTATATTAGGACTAGAACCTTCACAAGACACTGCTTTTCCAGACATAGTGGTAATGATTTTAGGTGTAGGAAAAGAAAATACAGATTGACTTTCTAATCTTTCTATTCCTTCCATTCTGGTTTTGCACAGAAATTTCAAAATGTCTCCATTTGGAGTAGAGGTAAGTGGTAATTCATTATCATTGACATTGTCACTACTATTAATTAATTCACCCAAGTGTACCCCCCATTCAACTCCCCCAGGGATTTCCTCATTCTTTTTTTTATTTTGGATGTCCTTTGTTTATAATATTTCAGTGTCCCAAGTTTTAATGGTAAGCCCTTTTGCTTTTGTATTTTACCTTTACATAATTTGTCCATTTCTTGATTATCCCTAGTTTTGACTCTCCCACTTCTTGTTACTGCAGGCATTTTTACTGTTTTCTAATGAGAAACACAAAACCACAAAGTATAATAAAATATAATAACTAAACCTCAGTTTAAAAAAAGTACAATATGCTATGTACAATATATTTATGCTAAAACATTGAAAGAAACAAACTACCTCCCAATATCAATTAAACTAATTCTCACTTAAACACAATTCGACAGTGATCTTAGATAATATGTTGGTACTAGTGTTAGTGTTGAATGATATAGACACAAAGAATCCAATGACTTAAAAGTCAATTCTCCATTTGTGCTACAAGGCAAATGCTATATCTTGTTGCATCTTATTATGTCTTATATCTTGTACCTTGTAAATAATAAAAAAAACTCTTAGCAATAATACTGTCAATAGTTCTGTTATTCAATACCAGAAATTATCATATAATATTCAGTACTAAAATTGTCCAAATCGAGACAAAAAACTATTTCATCCAGATCTGCATAGAACGATGGCAACTCTTTCAAACAGTTCACTTGGTTGCCCCTAATCCCTCAGGTGATTTGACTGAGATGCAATAAACCTATTAGAAAGTTCATGTCCAAAGATTCTGTTTCTCCACAGCCTCAGTAACTCCTTTACAGTGTGCAAATACTTTCGCCCGACCACACAGTTGCAGTAAAACAATACTATAGCGATAGAATGCCCAAATCATCCAACCATACGTTTCTTATCGAATTGGGATTGTCAGTCCAAACAAATACTACCATTATTTTATTATTTTGTCAGCGACTGCCTTATATGCCACCAGTGCACATTTAGGTGGGAAGAGGCACCAGTTTTAACACTTAAGAAAAATGCTCAGAAATGGCTGCCGGTGTCCCTTTAACTATCTGTATGTGTATTTAAGTTGCAGTGGATTGAAAGTGAGCTTGCCCATTGCAAGGTACTATACATAGACACCAGTTTCCAGTGCATTGTGGCTTTTAAAGGCAAGCTGCGAGGGAGGACAGCAGCTGTTGTTGAGTTGGGCAGTGTGAGTTTGAGTGTGCCAGTGTGGGTTTATTAAGCAAGGTGCTAGTAATGAAAGCAGCTCAGCTCTCAGTCACAGTCAGTGCGAGGGGAGGAGAGGGAAGATGAATGCAGGGAGGACAGGAGATTTGAAGCAATTGAAAAACCAGCACTGCAGCAGGGCATGGGCATGGTGTGGCGCTGCAGCCAGCGACATTCAGCAGGAGAGCCATAAATGAGTGGCCTGCAGGAAAGTTTTCTAAACAGGAATGAAAATACAGGTCAGATTAGGATTTAAACCATCAGGGTTTTAAATAATTGATTAGCAGTTTTTTTCTTGGGACTATACTAACTGTACAGAAAGTATTTTTATAGATTTTCTAGCAGTGTTGTGTTTGTTAAACACGGTGAGGCAAGAACTATGCATTTTCACAAAGATTTAGCACTTTATACTTTTATGAGCAAAACACTAATCAATTTTTAGAGTTAAATAAATCCCTGAAACCATCCTATCTATAAATGAAATTGGTGCTCTGAGTTATATTTCTCAGTGTCAGGGCAAGTACTGTTTTTACAGTACTAACATAGCTATCAGAAAATTTCAGATCTTTCTAGCAGGCCTGGATCTCTGGCTCTGCTGTATACTGGTTGGCATAAGAAGTACCAGTTGGCACAACATGTGCTGATAAGTACATGAAAAATGGCACTTCTTAGCCAATCAGGAGACAGAACGCTTTGGACCCAGTTTATAAGCAGAACTGTAAAATAGGTAGAGAATTTTCTGCGTCTTCATTGGCTGAGAAGGTTCAGAACTCCGTACCTTACAGGGTGATGACTACCAGTCTGGGCAGCCTGCCAGTGACCAGGATGCAGTGCACTCAAATACTCATGCCTACCAAAAAGATTTCTGGCATTCACGTTTGAAAGGTAAAAACCTTAACACCTCTGACTTGCCATAACTTTAAAAACAACATTTTGTCCAATTTCGCCCCCTCTCCAACAAACACCTAATACTGTAAAAGAAAATATTTGAATCCATTAAACAAGTTATGGAAGCCTGTGATCCTCTGTCATGATTTTTTGCTTTGTACAGCTGCAGGACATTGATCTGGTATCTCGACTGAACCGCTCCTCCCTCTCCTGCCTGCTATGTCTGTCACTTCATTCAGTGCATTGTCGCATAATCCATCTGACCCTGCCACCCACCCCGACACCACTAGTAACCCATCATCAAACCACTTAGAACCATATTTTTTTTAAAGAAAATGTCCCTGTAACACTATCACGCACACTATGTGGCTGTATCTCCTGCTTCATTCTCAACAACTACATGCACATGCATGCTCAATCTGGCTTCCATTTTCTTGAGTTTAACCTGTTTCAGTGATGGCATTTTCCTCAGCTCAACCTCTATTGAAGCACATAAAAACCTCTACTCCTCCTGTTGAACCTCCATTGAAGAACATAAAAATCGCTACTCCCCCTCTTGAAGCTCTACTGAATAACATACTAAAGTGCTAAGCATACACTATGCAGCCATTCACTAGCAGACATAGAAACATAGACTTTAATGGCAGATATGAACCTTTTGGTCCATCCAGTCTGCCCATTTTTTCCCCTACCTACAGTTTCACCGCAGACCCTAATCGATCTCAGGCTCTTTTTCTCCCTCTCCCCATTCTTTTCCACTAAGCTACAGTTATGCCTGTCCCATGCATTCCTGAACCCCCCCCCCACTGTCTTCACCCCACCACCTCTGCTGGAAGGCTGCCCCAGGAATCCATAACTCTTTCTGTGAAGATGCACTTCTTCACCTCTCTCTCTCTCCTAAATATACCCCCCCTCCAACTTCATATCATGTCCCCTTAATCTTGAGCTCCTTTTTGGTCTGAAAAATACTTCCCTCCTGTACCTTGTTTACCCACATTAGGTATTTAAAGGTCTCTATCATGCCTCCCCTCTCCCTTCTTTCTACCAGTGTGTACATATTGAGGTCCTTTAGCATCTCCTTGTAGTTGCCCTCCTCAGGACTGCCTCCACTGTTTCTATGTCCTTCTGGAGATGTGGTCTCCAAAACTGGACACAGTACTCAAGGTGGGGTTTTACCAGTGAATTATACAGGGGAATCACCATCTTTTTCTTTCTGCTGGTGGTACCCCAGCATCCCACTAGCCCTCCCAACTGCCTTGCAACACTGCAAGGCCACCTTTAGGCCATCCAATATAGTTACCCCTTAGTCCCTTTCCTGCTTGGTTGTCATCAATACCATGCCTTCCATTTTGTATTGTGCCCCTGGGTTTCTATGCCCTAAGTGCATTATTTTGCACTTTTGCACATTTAAATCCAGCTGCCTCACCCTTGACCACTACTCAGGCTTTTTCTGCTTATCCTTTCTACTCCCTCCCTGGAGAATCCATCCTGTTGCACATCTTTGTGTCATCCACAAAGAGGCAGACCTTCCCTTCCAGCTCCTCTGCAATGTCACTTATGAAGGCATTAAACGGACTGGCCCCAGCATTGATCCCTGAGGCACCCTGCTCATCACCCTCCCTTCCAAAGATTTAACTCTGTTTACCACCACCATCTGTCACCTCTCCCCTAACCAATTTCTTAACCAGTTTACCACCTTTGGTCCCAGTCTTAATCTACCTAGCTTGCTTACCAGTCTTCTATGTGAAATGGTGTTGAAAGCCTTACTGAAATCTAGGTAGGCCACATCCACAACTCCATCTTAGATCCAATTCCTTGGTCACCCAGTCAAAGAAATCTATCAGATTTATTTGACACGATCTTCCTCCCATGAATCCATGCTGCCTCAGGTCTTATAACCCATTGGATTCAAGATATTCCACAATCCTTTCCTTCCTTCACATAGCAGCATGAACAGAACTATTTTTTTACTTAAAAAAAAGCATTTAAAATGTAATTGAAACTCACTCAAAAATAACTCACTAATATGTACGAAATGTATGTAATTGCTATATTTTCTTTTATGAGGGGACCCACTTTATAAGCACAATTAGACACACCAGGGTAATGCATTGGTTATATGTAATAACCATACACCAAAGTTTGGAAGGCAATCATATGCGGCCTCATGCCTTACTGTGCACCCAGGCATGCATTTATCACATAACAATCAATACTGTGTCATGTTTTATTGCTTACTGATTTGAGTTGTTAGAGTGCTCTAAGCCATGGAAGAGTACTACAAATTAAAAAAAAAATCTACAACTACAATAAGCATTCTTAAAAATCTAATCTATTATGACTTTGCACTCTTATCTATGAATTTGTAATACTTACTTCAGCCGTATGGCAGTTAAAAGTGCTGATGTAAGCCATCTAGCATAATTTTTTTGTGAGTTTACAGAGAACTCAAAGTAAGAATAATAATAATAATAATTCTGTTCATGAGAAATGCATATACCACTGAGTCCAAGACTCATTTACAATGGTTTCAAATAGCAGTTCAAGGCAAGGTAGGATCTGGTTTTAACTGGAAGGTGCAGGTTAGACAGTATAGCTTAAGTATATAATAGGCAGTTATAGCACAGTTATATTCCATTTATATCTCTTCAGAAAGATGAACTACAACATAGCATCCATACAATGTAGATTAGTACAATATATTGCCATGCATGCCTTTCAACTGATAATGTATGCATATAAACATACAGAAAGAGTCTTCAGAAGAAGGCCACTTCGTCTATCATGTCTGCTCGGTAAATGATACAGAGTCCTGACCATATAGTTTGTGCCAAGCAGGAAAGAGACCTGGGAGTAAACATATTGGGTGACCTAAAGGTGGCCTGGCACTGCAACATGGCAGTAGAGAGGGCTAGTAGGATGTTGTGGTGCACAGGGAGGAGTATCACTGGTAGAAATAGGGTGGGTGGTGTTGCCTCTGTATAGATCACTGGTGAGACCCCACCTAGAGTACTGTGTTCAGTTCTGGAGTCCACATCTCCGAAAGGACATAGACAGAGTGGAAGTGGTCTAGAGGAGGGCATCAAAAATGGCGCAGGGTCTGCACCAAAAGCCTTACAAAGAGAGAGAGTAAAGGACCTCGATGTGTACACCCTGGAAGAGAAGAGGGAGTGGGGATATGATAATGGCCTTTAAATGCCTCAAGAGAATAAATAAGGTACAGGAGGGAAGTATTTTTCAGAAAAAAAGGAGCTCAAGTACAAGGGGACATGCTATGAAGCTGGAGGGGGTAGATTCAGGAGAGATGAGAGGAAGTACTTCTTCACAGAAAGAGTGGTGGATTCTTGGAACAGCCTTCCAGAGGAGACGGAAGGGGGGCAAAAACAGTGGTAGGGCTCCAGAATGCATGGAATAGGCATAAGGGAATCTTAGTTGAAAGGAAGGAGGAGGGGGAAGAGCCAGAAATCACAGCCTAATCTGGTTCAATCCCACTTGGCATTCATCTGTGTGTGTGGTAATTGTGAGGGAAGGGGCAGCTGCAAAGTGGGGTGCTAGCTGCACACTCGAGCAGACTTGATAGATTGTGTGGCCTGTATCTGCTGGCAAGTAGTAAGTAAGCAAGTAGTGTCTGCAGTGACACTGTAGGTAGGAAAAAGTGGGCAGACTGGGTGGGCCAAGAGGTCCTTATCTGCCATCAAATTCTTTGTTTCTATGCACAGCTAAGTGCCTTCCGATCTTTTAAATCACACTTTCCTCAATTATGTCCGTCTCTGACTGAGTCATAACAAGTATTCTCATCAGTTCTGAACAGTAATCACTACTTCATTTAAAACCAAACTTTTTTTCTCCGTACTCCCAAGCTACCTACCCTCTTAGTCACTTCAGAATACCCATAAAACTGCCCAATTCTGCTTGCCCTTTGAAGCATCCAGCATGTATAACACATCTCCCCCTTCTGCCTTTACCCACTTTTGCAGTTGCAGCTGATTTTGTTAATTTGGCTAAGTGGGGAATAGCATTTTGGGGGTATGGTGTACAAAATACACCATACAAATGTATATTATACAGTACTGTAATAGGCTATGTGTGTTGTTTTATTACACATTGCATTTCCCAAGCTAGCTTTTTTAAATAGGAACAATCTCTCCATTCATGTGAAACTAGGTCACTGTTGTAGATCACATCTACATTGTTGTAAATAAGTAAGAACACCAAAATGAGCAAATGACAGAACACAGTGGGAAGATTTCTAGTACAGTAAATCAAGTGCTTGTGGTATAAACAGTCTTGTTCAGAGTGGATAACTAGAACAATTTCCAACTACTTAATGATCACCTCAGCACACCTTATTATAATTCTACACATGTACTACTATACATCATAGAAATTAAACTACATTTCAACAGTTTTTTTTTTTTAGCGGGTGACACATCTGAAGTTCAGTAATGTAACTTAATAGGTATGGGAAGCCTTCCCAGTTCATGTTTGTTTGTCTCATTTTCTCTATATGTGCATCTCTCTATTTTTTCTGCCATCCTTATCATTAAAACCAGATCTGTATCAGTGGTGCTGGAGTGTACTGAATGTAGGGGATCAGAACTGTACAGGCAAGGAGATGGATTGATGCAGCACCCTAGCCCAGGGCACAGTAAAAGTAATTGCATTCTTGAATATGCTTTGGTCGATTTATTTATTTATTCAGAAATCGGAGATTACCTTTGAGTCAGAGACTCATTTACAAAGATTCCATGTCACATATATTGCACAATACAAAGTTTTACCTGGCTTTTTATAATCTGGAATCATCCATAGATTTTTATGAATAATACATACCTTATTCACATAAATGTTTGGATTATTCATGATTATCCCAGTAGGACAGAGTCAGGATGTGAAACTTTTAGACAGTTTTGAGAGGGGAAAAGGATGTCTAAATAACTATACAGTGCAACCCCCATTCAATAGTAAAAAAATATATAATATAACGTTTTTCTCAAAATATACTTTGCTGCCTGGATTCTCTTTGCACATTAAGCACAAAAAAGGTTTAAAGCAAGTTGCCTGTTGTCCTTAGGGAATGATCACCAACCTCAGTACTCTTAAATTAATGCTGCTCACATGATTGACATTTGGGGTGTTAACATACATTGGCTGAGCCCCTAGCTACAAAAATGAAGGGTCTTCTGAGTCTTTTGACCCCAGGCACCACTGCCTATGCTCTGTATACATATTTTTTTAATTACATTTGTATCGATTTTCCAATGGCAAATTCAGCAACAAATCAAATAAAAAAAATACAGGAGATTAATCATAATACAAAAGAAATTAGGGAACCTCATTCAAATTAAAAACACATTTTCTAAAGCATTCAGTAAAATAATTAATATAATAAGGTATTGATCTTATTTTTATGAAATCAATAAATTCTTTGGAAGTCAAGAGATGCTGCAAAAGACATATTATTTCCTTTCTTTTGCACCATTATATGTTCTCTAGTAACATCATCAGTTACAATAACTCAGAGACTCCTGATGCTGATGCAGACACTGCTACTTGCGTAAGTTGCCGCATCAATGAAAGGGGAACATATTAAGGAGTTGCTCCCTTTTTATCAGTGTAGCAGCCACCATGCAAGTAATGGTTGCAGAGTCAGGAGTCACTGACTGATTGCAAGACCATGATCTACCAAGATGATTCAGGGCCAACAGGGGAGGACTTACAAGGAGTGCAAAAAGGACCCAAACATGTGTACTCTGGAGGATAGGAGGAAATGAGAGGACATGCTTGAGGTGTTTAAGTTTCTCCACAGAATAGAGTAGACACTAATGACTTGTACACAATAAATAGTAATTATTCTGCAAGAGGCAACTCCATGAAACTGGTGTTGGGGGGGGGAGTTGTCAGGAAGTGCTTTTTTACTGAAAGTGTGATGGCAGAAGGGAGCACACTTCCACATTAAGTCATAGGTGCTGAGGCAGTAGGAAAGCTTAAGAGGAAATGGGACAGGCATATGAGAAAACTGTGGTTGGGTAGAATGGGGGGGGGTGGCAGGGGAAAACCTGAGCTGACCAGGGCTCAGGCTGTTGAACAGGCAGGGATGGCCAGACTGGATGGACCGCTGGGCCTTTTCTTCTGCTGACATTTTCTTTGTTTCTATGGCGTAGTTTACACTGTATGACATGTAGGTGATGTTCAATATGCCAATGAGATTCTAGACAAGAGTTTGTGGGCAGCGTTTTCATTTTTATCATTTTATTGGGTACTGTAGTATTGTACTATCCAGTTTTTTTTTTCAAACATTAAATGGGGAAGGGAGATATGATCATTAAATAAATCATTTCTTAGATTTTGAAAATCAAATGTCATCCAGAAATCTCACCTACCATATTGTTGTTTTAAAAAGTGTTGTATGTTATAGTTTTCCCTTTCTCTGTAACTAACATACAAAGTTGACTTTTAAAACCATGGCGACAGAACAAAAAAACAGACATATGCAGGCAATATCACACAAAAGGATGTGTATAAAAGCATTTCAGTGCACAGCAATGGAACATGTTTCAGCCAATCATGTTTTGGGATTTTCCAAAGCCATTTTATAAAGTATGCAAAAATAGGACGGGGGTACGTAAACACACATAGGTAATACTGCAGTGCTTCCTTTCCCTTTAATTTCCTTATCTCACAATAAGACTGTTTCTCTTTAAGATGGATCCCATTCATTCATTAATGTTGTGTCTAAGGCAAGCCATGTTTATGTTCTTCCCACTTGTGGTAAATCTTCTTACTGTTGCATGCAAAGGGAAAGCCTTATTATGAATCTCATCCCAGCAGCCTGGCCACAACTGGTAGATTACAACAGGCTTTCAAATTCTAATAACAACACATCATAAGCCATTTTAATCCACTGGTTTTTGGCTCTACCAGCAGTAAGGGCTTTAGAAACACAGCTGCTTCTGCTCCCAGCTACTGTATATCTGCTTCAGTTCAGCACCAGTTACATTCTGCTAGAACACCTACCAGATTTGCATTTTTAACAACATGCCTATGAAAAGTGGCAAACCTTCTGTTTTATGAATTGAATTTCAAGGGACCACATAAAGTAAAGGAGCAAAGCAGTGATTCATATTTTCAGTGGAGATCTCACAAATTTAAGTATAAAGCTTCTCAACAAGGCAGGGGTGTCATTACACGTGGGCTTTAGGAGCTGGAGCTCCTAGTCTTTATTCATTAGCCCAAAATAAAATATTCCGAATTCCTAAAATGGACCCAGTCCTAGTTGTTTGTTTATTCACTAGGCAGGAGGAGTGGGGGTGCATGTCCCTAATGTTTTCAGACCCTAGAAATATCCCTGCAATGAGGCTAAAGGTAGAGTGGCCTAAAACAAAAGATTACACTGTCTTCTTCAGTGGGGTCTGTTGACATCTTGTAAACTATTTCGTTAAAGAATCCTCTCCATTTCCAAGCATTTTACAATACACTGGCTGTCTGATACAGTATATTAATAGTAGTGATTGAAGAAATTTGGGTTTAAACATTGTTCTCAGAGAGAAAGCAGTCGGTAATGGGTGTCTGCAAGTGTGGTAGAACATGTGTAGAAAAAAATAGAAAAATTGTCAAGTTCAAGTTCTTGGAACACACCAGGCATGTTTGATCTAAAAGCTGAAGTGTGAGTTCCTTAGGGTATTTTGGACTTCTATGTCTAGAAAACGTTTCTTATTAACCCTCCTAGTGAAAGTAAATGGTCTCCTTCATCTTCATGTATCAAATCAAGCTCCTCCTGCAATAGCCACCCTATGTTCCCAACCCCACTGACCACAGCTGCTTGGTCATTGCACAATCTGATTATTTCACCTTCAGTATGTCTGTCTCACAGCTGACTTAATTACCTATTTTGTCCACTTGTTATATGTTTATACTGTACTGTTCTTTTTTTTTAAACTTAATTTTTCGCCACCACCTGTGGAACTCCTTCCAGCATCTTTGAGGGCTCCCAGCCGCTACCTCCTTCCGTGGCTGCTTCTCCCCTTCTTCCAGACCTAGCACCACCTCCGGGTCTATCTCTGCTGGAGGTAGGGTCACCCTATCCACCCCAGGGTGCTCTAGTTCAAGGGCAAAGTGCTGGCCTGAGAAGCCAGGTTAGAGAGGAGGCAGCCCGCAGTTAGGAGTGTGGGCATAGAAGGCCGAAGTACCTTCATCTATCTCCAGGAGTGGGAGCTTTCTTCTTTTTTACAGATTCTTTCCCCCTTGGAGTGTGGCTCGCATGGCAACACTATGCCGCAACTCCTCCCAAGCATCCGGTGCATTACCACGCTGGGCGCCTCCGATCACCACCAGAAGTCACTCCAGGAGTGATCGCTTCCCCCATCCCTCCCCAGGAAGAGAGAGCAGTCCTACGGACGCTCGATCTCTTTCTCCCCCCTGCCGACCCCCAGTGGCCCGGGCTCATTCCCGAACCTGGGTCGCGAGTGTGACGCGAGGTGTGGCGTCCAACGCCTCAAACCTCAGTGCCACCGGGCTGGCTGATACTGCACTGTTCTTGATTTTATGGTTTTGCACTTGCCTATCTTAAATGTTCATTATTCTAATTATTTGTCACCTTGCAATATTCCTGACTGTACATACCCACACCCTGGAACTGTTAGCTTTCTATGTTTGTATCTTGCTTGACTTAATGTACTTGTGCTTTTGACCTGTTGTGTTTCCATGCAAAGTACTCTCCCAGGTCATTCCTGAAAATATGCACTCAGTTGTCTAGTGTGCCTACCCTGTTACCAAAACCAAATGAATGAATAAATAAATAAATAATTAAATAACCTAAATCAATCAATCTCCAAGACATAGCTCAAAGGCCAGGTTCTTTTTCTTTCTTTTTGTTTAATTTTTATTAGTAGATACAAAGACACACAAACTACATTGTAATTGATACAGTAGGCTGCAGTACGAATATAAAACTCAGTTACAAAACAGAGGTTTGATCAGTGATGAATAACATGTTTTCCTGGGCTGAAACATAAATTCCAACCCTTCTTACGATTTAGAATAGCTCAAGTATCTTTTAGCATTATATTGTTATTTATTCGCAGAACATCTCATCCCTCTAACAATTCTAGTCCCAGTTCCCATTCCCTCCCCACCCCTATGGGACAAACTCCAGGTCAACCTTGGTCAAGTGAATTATCCATCTGTGCCACTGTGTGTGGCAGAGTGGCAATTTATCATGCAATTCTGCAATGATGGAACAGCTGTGGTCCTCCATTTCCGAGTTATGGCCTTCCTAGCAGCTAATATGTATATGGGCAGTAGAGTCTTGTGCCTCGGAGAGGAGTGGTCTGGATATATGGACAATAAAACAGATTCTGCTGTGAGTTATATCTGTTCCCTCAAGCACTCGCACAACTCAGCCTGTCAAATGGCATCAAAAGCGGGAAATACCAAAACACATGACCCAGATCTGCCAACCTACATCCGCACTTTCTCCAACTATACCCGTAGGTATCCAGGAGGTATTTAGTCAAATATGCAGGAGAGCGAATGTACAGGCTTCTATTTTTCCAGGCAACTCCCTCCACAATGGGGAGGAAGTAATCTTTACCGCTGGAAGGGCAGCCTTCATTCAGGAGGCTTCGGGGATCTCTAACTCAACATCGCCATTCCATCTCTCCAAAATAGAGAGTATAGAGTCATTTGAACCCTCCCTTGATATTTTGTATATGTTACCTGTAAGATGACCCCAAGTATTACCCAAGAGGAAATCAATCAGCATTTTAAGTAAAGGGGGCAGCGGGGAGGGTAGCTTATCTGTAATAGTCTGCTGGCGCAGGATATAGTTCCTCACCTGAAGATATCTATAAAAATCACTAGTCACAAAGCCATACTCCCTCCTTAGTGAGTCAAATGGAGGTACTCCTTCCTTCCCCAGAAATTGGTAGACATACATTAAGACCAAGTTACACCATCTAGTGAATGCCAGGTCCATGCATGCTGGTTGAAAGGATTCATCCTCTGAAATCATTTGGCAATAAACCAAAATTTGTTTATACCTTTGAGATCTTTTCATGAAATGCCACCACTTAAGAATTGTGATGGCCACATAGAAACATAGAATTTGAAGACAAATAAGGACTGCTTGGCCAATCTAGTCTGCCCATTTCCCTACCTGATAGATAAGCTGCAGAGTCTAGTTAATCAACAGCTTACTTCCTCTTACCCCCCTCTAGAATTGTCTTATGTCTGTCCCATGCATTCTTGAATTCTCAAACTGTTCCCAACTCCTCAACCAAGGCTGTTCCATGCATCCACAACCCACTCTGTGAAAAAATACTTTCTACCATTACCTCTGAGCCGTCCACCCTCTATCTTCAAATTGTGCCCCCTTGTTCTTGCACATCTCTTTTTCTGAAATATGCTACCCTTTTGTACATTATTAATTCCCTTGAGATACTTAAAAAGTTTCTATCATGTCCCCCTCTCCCTCCTTTGCTCAAGGGTATACATATTAAGCTGCTTTAGTCTCTCCTCGTATGTCTTCTGGTGCAGACCCTGCACCATTTTGGTTGCCCTCCTCTGAACAGCCTCCACTCTGTCTATGTCTTTATAGAAATGGGGTCTCTAGAATTGCATGCAGTACTCCAGATGGGATCTCACCAACTGTCTGTACAGAGGGATAACAACTTCTTGTTTTCTGCAGTTGATGCCTCTCACTATGCATCCCAGTATCCCCCCAGCCCTCCTTACTGCCTTCTCACATTGGTTGCCCACCTTTAGGTCATCTGATATAATTACGTCTATGTCTCTTTCAATTTTTGTTGTTATTATCTCACCCCCCCATTGTGTACTCTTCCCCTGGGGTTTTGTTTCCCAGGTGCGTTACCTTGCACTTCTTTGCATTGAATCTGAGCTGCCATATATTTGACCATTCCTCCAACCTTGCCAAGTCCCTTTTCATCCTTTCCACCCCACTTTGTGTATCAAGCCTGTTTCAGATCTTTGTGTCATCTGCAAAGAGACATACTTTTCCTTCCAGGTACTCTCCAATGTCACTTATAAAGATATTGAAGAGGACCGGTCCCAGTACCGAACCCTGCAGTACCCCACTAGTTACCCTCCTTCCTTTACTGTGGACTCCGTTTACTATTACCCTTTGTGTCCTGTTGTCTAGCCAGTTTTTTATCCAGGCTACCACCTTAGGACCCACTCCAAGGCGAGCTAACTTGTGTATTAATCTTTTGTGTAAGACTGGGTTGAATGCCTTGCTAAAATCTAGGTAGGCCATATCCACAGCCCCTCCCTGGTCTACTACTTTGGTCACCCAAAAAATCTATTAGGTTTGTCTGACATGACCTTCCTGCTGTGAAACCATGCTGCCTTGGGGCCTGTGCCCCACTGGCCTCTAAGTACTCAACAATTCTTTCCTTCAGAAGTGATTCCATCATTTTCCCTACCAGTGAGGTCAAACGAACTGATCTGTAGTTTCCTGCCTCTGCCCTGCTCACACTTTTGTGAAGTGGAATCACATCCACCCTCCTCCAGTCCTCAGGTACCACCCCATCCTTCCATGATTTGTTAAAGAGAGTAGTCAGTGGTATTACTAGTTATACCCTTAGTTCTTTTAGAATTCTGGGGTGAATCCCATCAGGCCCCATTGCTTTGTCCACCCTCAGTTTCAAGAGTTCTTTCAAAGCCCTTTCTTCTGTGAGTGGACTGGTATTGACCCCCCTACCCATAGTGTTTCTCTTGTTTGGTTTAGGTGCTCTCCTCTCCCATTATGAATACTGAGCAGAAATATTCATTCAGTATCCCTGCTTTTTCACTGTCACCCTCTGCCCACATTCCCTCCCCTTTATTAAGTCTCTGTATCCCTCCCTTGGTCTTTCTTCACTCCCTAGGTCCTTTTTCTCTTCAATGAAAGTGACCATGTTGTCTAAAGCACTAACTTTAAAAGGTGCCTGACAGAGGCAAGAAGACAGTCTTTCTGCTTTCTTTCTAGCTAGATTTTTATGTCCTGGCCAGCCTCACATCCTCCTCCACTAGCAGAGCACCCACCCAGCTCCATTGACCATTAACGAGGTCCCTCAGCTATCGGTATTCTCCCAGAGTTTTGCCCACCATGGTGGGGCTCGGAGGTAGCAACATCATCCCCTGATAAGCTTCTAGCTCCACTGTGTGTCAGGTGAGTTCAGTGAGCTCCATGGTGTGGGGCCCAAGTATACCAGTGACTATCATACCAGGAGATGCAAGATACACAGATACATAGACTATGTTAAGGAGGCAGCATAGAGTAGAGCTGGGCCCAATGTGGAATTCCACCAGCAAAATTCAAATGAAATGGCAATTTTGCTTCCAAAACAGTTTTTGGAATTTATTTAAAGCAGTGATGGAGTGAAAAATGTTTTCCCCAAAAAAAGCTAGTTTCAGCTACAATTAAGAAAAATATTACCATACCTGTTAATGTCTAGGCATCTCTTATGCTGCACACCCTGAGTCTTTTTTTATTGTTTTTATCCTAACCCTTGCCTGGTCTACAATGCTATTTCTATGCAAAATGTGGCAGCCATCTTTTTTCTTGAAAAAAAAAACTCAAAACATTTATAAAATGCTCAGATTTTATGGGAAGTGGAAAATTATACAATCAAATAAAACTAGTATATGCCTCGGATAATTTACACTGAAAAGAGGTAGGATCACATTTTTTGCCTGATTTCATTGCACTGCTCCTTTAATTATTTATTTATTTTAAACTTATAGTTTTTAAACTTTCCAACATTATATATATGTACAAAGAAAACAGTGATGATACCAAGAACCAAAACACAAATTCAAGATTGGTTGCCCTGTAAAGTAAGCTTCAATATTAGGGTCAGCCTACATACTCCCAACAATTATTCCCCATCAGGTACCAAAGCCTGCAATAGAACTCACTGTTATAATAATGATAATAAGTAGTAACAGATAAAATGCCAAGTTTGATGAAAACTAGACTACTGGTTGTCAAGATGGTCAGAAATATATCTGAGAATCACAAGGCAGAGCCCATGTATATTTAGGTCACCATGGTAATGATTTTGATATCCTCAAGTTAGTATCAAGGTTGATTACAATCAGAACAGTGGTTGTCAATGTACATCAATTAGGCAACCATGGCCAAGACTCTCAATCCCTTAAGAGCGATGGAAACACATGCATACATTATTTGATGATAATTGCATAAATGGTCCTGACAGTACACTAAGAAATCAGGAGTCAGAAGTGCGTAATTTGATTCCCATGGCCCATGGTGTTCTGGCTAGTGGCATGCTTGTCTGAGCTTTACCCATCAGGAGGCAGAGCATTGTCATCACATAACAGTTATGCGTGGTTTGCTTAAGAGCACACAATCGCTGGGGTGGAGCTAGCCATCAAGCCGGAAGCAGCAGGAATTATAAGCTCCTGTATGGCGAAAGTTAAATTTGTATTTCTAGTCTTTTATCTGCAGTGTATTTGCATGAAAACTAAATATTTGAAAACTACTTGTCATTCTGCCATTTTTCACGTCACTATTAACTATAGAGAACTCCAGGAAAATTATTTAAAGCCAAGCACCATCTAACTTTGTTTTAGCCTTGTGAGTCTCAGACAGAACAGCAGGCCTCTGTGGTAGGAGACCAAGCAGCAGGAGATAGAAACATAGAATCTGACGGCAGATAAGGACCGCTTGGCCCACTAGTCTGCCCATTTCCCTACCTGATGGATAAGCTGCAGATTCTAGTTAATCAACAGCTTACTTCCTCCTGCCCCCCCACTAGAATTGCCTTATGCCTGTCCCATGCATTCTTGAATTCTTCCACTGTTGCTGACTCCACAACCTCCTCAGGAAGGCTGTTCCATGCATCCACAACTCTCTATGTGAAAAAATACTTTCTAACATCACCTCTGAGCCATCCCCTCCATCTTCAAATTGTGCCCCCTTGTTCTTGCACACCTCTTCTTCTTCTAAAATTGTACTACGGTTGCTTTGGAGGCCCAAAAAATGGCAGAGGCACAATTGCGTACTTTGATCTCAGCAAAGGACAAAAATTTGATTTGATTATGAGCCATCTTACTGTACTGAAACAACAAACTAAGGACTTAAGGGGACCCTGTCAACCCCATTTGGCCTCAAAGTGTTCTGAATTAAAAAAAAACATTTTATGATTGCTGTCATTCTGTAGAGTGTGCTGATGTAACTGGTAATTTGATTCTGATTCATTTTTGCCTTTCTAAAAGTTAAAAATAGATTGTTCAGCAGAGTGGTTTTACCGTATAAAAACTTGTTTGCTTACATTCCTTGGTCAGCTCTCACTATATCTTGTTTGGACTTTGGAACACCTCCAACACAGTCTAGACACCCAAGATGCAGTGAAAGGAGATAAGAATATTACATCATAAGTTACTGCACTGGTTGGGGTGTGCCTAATGTTCAGAAAGTATGCAAGAAGAGTAGATCAAGGATTTGAAACAAAACCAGGTTGGGTATAAATACACTACAAGCATGCATTTCAGTTCTACTGAGAAAGGAAGCAGATAATAAAAACAGGCATGTCAATGAATTTTGGAAAGGTTAAACACTCATAAAATGTGGATTTTCAGCTAGAAACAATATGCTGCAAAAAGGGTTGATGTTGTCCCTTTAAGCAGAGCATTTTCAAGACAGCTAAAGCTGAAGACAGAGCTCTGACAGCTCATGCTGCAGTGGTAGCCAGGAACTCTCTTCTTTAAATCCATTTGGAGGCCTCTGAGAATTTGCTTAGGTCAAGAAATATATGACTTTAGGGAATTCTCAAAGGCACTGAATGTGCTGACATTATGGAGTTCACGGAGAATTGGATGAAGTTCTAACTCTGTCTGTAGTGGGCTGACAGAATTACAGTGTGAAGGGCTACAAATACCTCTGAATACCCAAAAGCCATACTGCTGACATTGCCATCGATCAGAGTCAAGAACCGAGTTTTCCAAGGAGTCTAAAGGCACCAAGTGATGATTGAGGACTTCTGTGTGCTCATTTTCTCAGACTGGTCATATGCAAAACACCAGAGCTGGAGGTCTTTCGATGATGTTAAAAAAGAACTCAGACACATGCAAATTCCCTTCAATCTGCTGCTACCAACAAAATTATTTGTATCAGTCAGAAGGAAGCAATATACTGTATGTTTAATAACCCAAAAGGAGCAGAGAAAATACCTTGGACATTGAAAGAAGAGAGCCGTGTTGCAGAGGGAGCACCAAGAGGCAATGGAGTTGGATATCATTTTGGATAAGGGACCATGAGGACTTCATGTCAGTTTTTTATTTCCCATAGATTGTCATTGGGCAGTGTCAGAGAGACGATTTAGAAGTGGACTGCTAACCCCTGGGGAGAGGAATGAAAAACTGTGTCATGGGGAAGTCCTTTGGATGTTATGAATTTGCTGTGCTGACGTACATTTTAAAATGCCTTTTGCTAGGTCTATTGCCTATGAAATAAGTTAGGGTAAGGGGGTAATGTGGTGAGGATGGTAGGGGAGGCTGTGCAGCCTTTAATGTTGTGGATTTGGCTCTGGCTTTCAATTTATAATTACATTTCAGCCAGTTGTCCTTGTATCACGGGAAAATTTATGCTGCAAGACTATAAATGCTAAACGAGAAGAGACTCACGAAGATGGCACTGGGACTGTACACACTTTGAATTTTGCTCCCCTCAAGCCCGGAAGCATGCCATCATGCTGTAAATGTATAAGTAGAGCAGGGATCCAAGGTTGTTCACCGCCTTTGAAGGTTGTAATTTTAGGCTGTTGCCTCCAAATACTGAAAAGTTATTCTGCTCTTTATTCATGTGATCTCTCTTTGCTCCCTAATGTCAATGTTTAAATTTTCTATTAGATTCACTTCACCACAGCATCACATCAGTGTGCAAGTTATCTGCTTGTTTGCTTTCTCACTGCAGATTCCTTGCTATTTCCATAGCAGGGGCTTTGAAATGTTTGCTAGTGAAAATGGTAAACGGTTAATGGAATGGTTCCATTAGGCTTCAGAAGAAGCTAGCTATTGATTTTTCTGGACTCAGAATAATACTTGCAACCTAGCACTGATGGCATTGTGCTTAGTAGCTAAACACATCTGCCCCGATATGCAGAATTGCATCTAGCAATGGTGCATGTAGTGGTGCAGTGCAACTGTGTTATGCTGGTGCAACTCAGGGATATATTCAAAAGAGATGAGCAATGGTGCATCTCCTCTGAATATATCAGGTAATGCACACTGCGCAAATATGATACGCTGGCGCATCCCCTCCAGACAGGCTGACTACCAAGAATGGGACCTGCGCCAGTGCAGCAGAGTTACTCTGTGTGCAAATTCATGATGTTCAGCTGGCAGTATGCAGATGGGGCCATAATATATGCAAGGCGTAAAAGGGGCCATTTGCATGTCATTGTGGCCCCATTTGCATGAGTTGTGCAGGGCTGGCCAGCAAAATGTGCATGGTGCCCTGCACAGCATGTGGTGCTGCCAGAGGGGGTCTAGTGGTACCCCCTCCTTGCCTGTAGCCTGATCACTGAGAAATACATGTATTAAAATTCCCTGGTAGTCTAGTGGTCCCCCCACCCTGCCCGTAGCTCCGATCCCCATAAAATAACATTTTACATATTCCCTGGTAGTCTAGTAGTCTCCCCCTCCTGTAGCTCTTCTTGCTGATAAAGTAATGGTTAAGAATTCCCTGGTTGTCCAGTGGAACTCCCAACCCTCCCATAGCTGCGATCCCTGTAAAATAACATTTTAATTATTCCCTGGTAGTCTAGTGGTAACCCCACCCCAACCGTATCCCCAGTCACCTGTAAAAGTGATGTAAATAATTCACTGGTGGTCTAGTGGTACCCCCCACTCTCACAGGACACCCTGCCCACCTAGCTTCCTCTTCCCATCATCAGCAGGCAGCAGCAAACCCACCCACATACTTCCGTGGCTGCCCGCCGAATGACAGCTTACAGTATCAGCTGTAAGCCCATTGGTCAATGGGCTACATGGCTGATACTATGCTTTCATTGATTGGCAACCATGGAAGCTCTCTGTGGAGTTTACTACTCCACGCCCATGATAGAAGCAGAGTGGGCAGGGTGTCCCTAATAGTGTGAGGATGAGAACCACTGGACCACAGGGGAGTATTACGTGATTTTACAAGTGACTGGGGATATGGAAAGAGTGGAGGTAACCACTAGACAACCAGAGAATATTAAAATTTTATTTTACAGGGATTGCAGCTATGGGAGGGTTGGGGGTTCCACTAGACTACCAGGGAATTCTTAACCATTACTGTTTTGGCAATCAGAGCTACAGGGGGGGACCACTAGACTACCAGGGAATATGTAAAATGTTATTTTACGGGGATCAGAGCTACGGGCGGGGCTGTGGGGACCACTAGACTACCAGGGAATATGTAAATTGTTATTTTTATGGGGATTGGAACTATGGGCAGGGTGGGGGGACCACTAGACTACAAGGGAATATGTATATTGTTATTTTACAGGGATCAGAGCTATGGGCAGGCTGGGGGGACCACTAGACTACCAGGGAGTTTTAATACATGTATTTCTCAGTGATGGGGCTATGGGGAGGGAGAGGTTGCCACTAGACTACCAGAGAATTTGAAGTGATTATTATTCAGGGATCAGAGCTATGGGAGGGTTGGGGGGGACCACTGGACCATGAGGGACGTTGTTGGGTACTTTCTGCACAGTGTGTGTGGGGGGGTAGCCATCCATGGCTGGTGGCTGCTGTGATGCTCCTTGCATTAAGGCAGCTTGCCTGTGGTTGGCTACAATTTGAGCCTTCTTTTTCAGGCTAAGCTTTGTGCACTGGTTTGTGGCACATCTCAAGGTTGTGCCAGCATATGTGCTGCACATCCCAGGCTGAATATCGGGATGCGCCGCATATGCATGAGCATATGTGGAGATTGTGCTGCATACATTATCTTTGTGCCATGGCGCATTGAGGATTGTGCTGCGCAATACCCCCCTTTGAATATTGCCCCAGGGTGCATTTTTGGGGTTGTGCTGGTACAATTCAGTTGCATCAGGTGCAAACCCTTTGAATATCTGGCCTGTAGAATTTCTGTTTTTAATTGTTCCCCCATATCTTGTATCAAAAGTTGAGAATGTGCATGCACCTTTAATGTAATATGGAGTGTATTTAAGATTATCATGTATAGTCTCACCAAGTGTCAATTTTGTATTGGTTTTTGCCGTAATTGATAAAATTTAAGGATGCTCCTACTCAAACTCTAGCAAACTGTGCAGTCATGGCAACGCCCTTCCTTCTAATGAGTGGAGCACAGATATAACCCAGTAGGGTCCATGCCTACAGGCTAGTGCCTAGTGCTCGAAGATCCAAATGTTAGCTTTGAATGTTAGAGGATCCAGCACTTCAGTCTGATACAGAAGCATATCACAAAGGCAGACTTTTTATGCTTCTTTATTTAGATTCATCATTTATGAGTCACTGGACTACACAGCACACACAACACCTACACAGGTGGACCCACTGGAGCCACAAACTGGTGGTGTGCTTCTGTATCAGACTGGAGTGCTGAGTCCTCTAACTTTTGGAGCCAACATTTGAATCTGCGAGCATGAGGCCATAGGCAATGGCCTCTACATCCGGGTAACATCTGTGCTTAGAAGGCAGAGCGTGCTTTTGTATCAGACTGTTATGCTGGGCCTTCTAACATTAGAGCACAAATGTGCAGACCCTCCACCATGCCACACACTGCTAACCTCTCCTAGGGTTAATGACAATGGGACGGGGAACAATATATTGATGTGCCTTTGAAGATGCGGGGGGGCAGTTATTCATGTGGGGATCAGGAGTACAGATATGGGTGGGAAGGGTTGTGTGCTTCACAGATCAGGGTAAAGGGCAATGTGTTACATGCCCTTGAGCTCAGACAGATGGTGTGGGTCACTGAAATGGATACTAACCTCACAGTGAGGGGTACAAAAGGTTGTGGTCTTACATCAGCATGCTAAAGACATCTCTGATAAGGTAAGGGGAGTGGTGGAGAGGTGGGAGGCAGGTTGTAGATAGGCAGGGGGTTTCACAGAAAATATTTTTCCACAAACTTCTCATTAGGTGAACTTGTCATTTTGCTGTAAGTTCTTCGGCAAACTATAATTTCTGCCCAGCCCTACTCACAGTACTCGATTCCCTTCTGGGGTTTCCACATGTGGAGACCTGTCTTGGTCCCCATTTGATGTCTGAGATGTATGCTTAGTGGCTTGAATCCAAGGACATGACTCAGTCTGCAGAAACAAACCCTGTATTTAATAATCCTTTTGAACTAAAAAAATAACTCATGTGATCTTATGACTAGTTAACATTAAAAATCATTTGCATACATCAGCCACTCATTCAGCTACTCATTAACTATGGCCTTCAGTTCTTTGTTTTGTTTTATCTTGTAACTTTTATTCTCCTTATCATTACATATACAAGAGCCTGAACGTGTTATCTTTAACAGCAGGTTGTTGCCATTTGCTGAGAATAACCTATAATGTTATATGACATACCCCAACCCCCCCCCAATTTATATGACTTCTTTATTTCATTCAACTAGAAATACCCTCTGTGGTTTGTTGACCTATATAATTTATTACCATTTGCAAAACCAATACGGGCAAAATGTAATTTGCTTATCATGCTTCCACAAGTTGGAATCATTTGCCAAATTATTTCATGCAGATCATCTCATTTTAGGTTTTTGCACTCCATTTCTTGTTTTTTTTTTCTGTCATGGGTTATTTGTAACTTGGCTATTAATAGTGCCAGTATTTCCTTTTTCTTTATGTGTTGTGGTCGTGTCTGCTTTTCCCTGTGATCCTTACAAGCTGCTCTTGTAAGTAAGACATTTGAGAGAGTGTCCTGTGCAGATTGAAGTAATGAAAATATAGAAATTGAAATCTGTTTTTGGCACACTATACCAGAATAGTTTTATTTTCAGGGCACTGCCACCTCATTATTAGCCATTGTATTTTTAGAGGAATATTGTTCAGAAGATTATTAGAGAAGACAGATACCAAAATATATTTGGCTGATCAGTTTTGCTGGAATTTCATATCTTGTTTTCTGTGTTTATTTTTTATTTATTTAGTTCTTGTTGACCAGGAAAGGAGGACTAGACAATTCTGCCTATTTTCAGCCTTGTCCCAGGGAGGGGGATACAGATAGATGCCAGCTGACATTGAACCAGAGTAAGCTGTTGATGGTATTTTTAGTGAAATGGAGAAATTTGGCCAGCACACCAGGGAAACTCCCCTCCTCTGTAGTAGGGGGTGCTGCTGTCCGTTTGGGATGGTGGCCATCAGTGCCGGTATGGAACGAGCCATGGAAGTGGAAGGAGTGGGAGCAGCAGTCTCCCACACTTGTACAGAGTTTACTGTAGACCAAATGGAGTTTACCAGAGAGAGCCCTGTTTTTCAGGAAGAGGATTCAATGGAGGTGGTGGTGCCTGTACGCCTGTCAGTACAGAATGTCAAGGATGATTTATTTCTCGAGCTGGAAGGGAAATGGAGGCATCTCGTGAAAATCATATAATGGCAGGAACTGTTTTTGCAGACCAAGTGACCGACTAACGAGGAACACGGCTGAACCGCAGACCACAAACAGGAAGAGGACTTTAGTCCGCAGGACATGATGGCCCCAATGGAAGATGGGACACTGAGTACAGAGTGCAACATTTGGGGGGGGCAGACAACTCCAGGACTAGTCTGAATTAAGGATTCATGGGCCACTCAAGATCCTGATGCAAGGAGCATGGAGCGGCAGTGCCAGAAACTGACTATGCTGTTGAACGGTGCTGAGACCACAGGTACAGGTAAGCGACCTGCTCATCCTGTGGATTCAGAGGGCATGGTGGGGACTCAGAATTTTTTCCATACTGTCAGGAACAGAGGACAGTGAGCAGTCCCTGTAGGGGAAGGAACCGGCATTCCAAAAGCTTCTGTGTGGGACTATGATTTCTAGAATAGAGAGAGGTTCTGCTACACAGGTCATCAGTTGCTGGGGTTGGGGTCTGAAACTGAGGGGGAGGACTATGTCACTGTATCTGCTGAAATGAACACAGCCTTGTCCAAGGATGATATTAGGCAGGCTGCTTTGCCCTTTGATAGCAATGTTTCTACTTCAGGCTTAAGCATTGCTGAAGCACTTTCACCAACGGACTAGATTAGGTCTTCAGTACAGAAGCCCTGGCAGTCTCCAGGCCCAGTATTAGTGACATCAAAAACTCATGACACCATTGTTCAGATATCAGACAGTCCTAATACCATCATTCTGATATCAAATCAATGGTATTAAAATAACCACTGTCACCTCAAGAAGAATGTTTGAAAACATATTTGGACACAAAGCATCTTATATTTGTCATTAGGTCTGTACTTCTTATCCCCATAATTTATTACTGAGATCATATGCATGAAAACAACCTCCCAACCTGATGTCATAATACTCTGCTTGTGACATCACAGTTATTCCCATAGGAACAGACTGCGATGCAACAAGAGAGCATTATGATTTCAAGTAGGGAGTAAGCTATAGAGGCAGATGAACTCTAAGGGATAAAGATCTTGTTCTTGTGAGAATTTCTTCAGTAATAAACAATGGAGAGGAAAAAGCTATAGAAGATGTAAGACATACAAGCTGAACTGTGTCCAACTATTATGTTTTATAACGTTTTCCCTACAGTGTTAGCTGCTCTGTAAAAGATGCAATGTTCAAACAGATCCTTCTATTACAAAACGTAACTAACAGGAGATCTTCAGTAACTAGGCTTGTCATACCATCTCAGAATTTCCGTGACACCATAAATTACTGCAGTTTGACTCTCATAGATTGTGGTGTCCCCAAAATCCCTCAATGGAAATATAGTCTTGTTACTGATTGTATCCTATCTACTATTCAGTTTGTTTCTTGGGGGAGAAGGGGGGCATTAGGTGTTAAGTGTTGAGGGGTAGAGGGTTGTTTGCTTGTTTCTTTTTTCTTAATTGGAAGGAGGGTGACATTGGGTGCTACATGGGTTGGACTATATACAGTATGTCAGGTCCTGGTGGAGTACTGTTCCACACATCGCACAGGTAACAGGTATTCAGGTTAAAGGGACACTGTCAACCTGGTTTTCATCATAATATTTCTAGTTGAAACCCCAGATTTTATGATTGCTTACCCTCTCTAAAATTCACTGATGTTGCTGTTTGGTTTGTCTGTCTCCTTGTTTAGTAGAACTGAAATGCATGGCAATGTATATTTATAAACAACCTTGTTTTGTTTACAATCCTGGTTCTGTTCTTACTGCATGCTTCCTGAGCATTAGAAACACACCCAAACAGTGCAGACACTCATAAGGCAGTAGCCTCCTAAACTCCCACTGCATCATGAGAGGCTAGACTGTTTTATGGGTGTTTCCAAGTCCAGGAAAGATGCATTTGGAGCTGATCAAGGAATGTAAACAAACCTGTGTTGGTGTGATAACATCAGTATGTTAGGCAGTCTGTTTTGTTTTACTTTTTTAAAGAAAATACGAGTCAGAATCAAACTACCAGCTATATCAACAATCTTTACAGAATGTTGGCAACCATAAAATATGTTTTTTAAACTAGGGACACTTAGAGACCTAAGGGGGTTGACAGTGTCCCCTTAACAAAAGGAAAAAGTACTTTGGTTACTAACAGCTGACGAGGTGAAGTAAGTTGAAATTTCACTGGCAAAGTCATGGTGATGTAGCTGACTTTGTACTTTGCAAAGTTTGCCAATATTCTTGGCATTGTGCTCAACTTTACGCTTCGTGACTTCACCAGCACTGTAGACATCTTTTAAAAAAACACTGAAAGAATCCTTTCTTCCCCAACCCTATGCCTGCCATTAAAAAAAATTGAATGTCTTGGTAAAGTGCTGTGCTTTGTACCATCAGAAACATGTTGTAACGCCACCCTAACACATCCACATTATGTCTCTGGCATGTAGATTTGAAAGTAAACCTCAACAGAAGAGATTTTTAAAAAGTGCAAGTGGTGACCATCTTTAATGACGTGACTCATTAATCACAGCTATAAAAGTTGTTTTAACGATATCTGAGAAAACCAAAATATACACTGAGCATGAATCTAACAATGTCAGAAATATATTTCTGCTAAAAAAACATACAGTGACTTTTTTGCTGACTAACAAACACCGCTGGAAAAGTACCCGCTTTCACCAGCCGGTGACAAAGTGTCCAATTAGTACTTTCAGACAGTATGTGATTTTTCTACTGTACCTGTATATGTTTTTAGAAACAATGCACCACAAATTCCACTCTTCATTGCTGGCAAGCACCATCTCACAAGCAACCACACGCTTCCCTCGCCTACTTTATACTAATATGCCCTGCTGACCAGTGGCTGAAGCCGGCAGGGCATAACGGCATAAAGTAAGCAAGGGAAGCTTGTGGCTGCTCTTGAGCTGGTGCTTGCCAGCAGTGAAGAGCAGAAATTGCAGCGTGCTGTTTCTAAGAGTAACAAAACATATACAGGTACAATAAAAAATCCCGTACTGTCTAAAAGTGCTAATCAGGCATTTTGTCACCAGCTGGTGAAACCTGGTACTTTTCCATTGTTCCCTTTTAAGCAGTTCACTTTCATTTCCTTTGAGTCAGTCCTTCCAGCTGTAAAAACTGAGCAGAAGGAGGATCCCCTTGAAAACAAGATGTTGTATCGCTGTTAGGCTATCCTGCGTAAATAGGTTATTTGCAAAATAAAGCTGAGTTTGTTTATAATGATTAACTTGCTTTTTTTAACCACTAATAAGCATTGTGGGAGTAACACAACTCCAACCAAAATTAAGGTCACTTTCTTCTTATTCTGAGAAGCTTAATGTTAGCAAACTAGAGATCTTTCCACATGACCACCAGCATGTAAACACAAATTGATACATGATTATATTTTTGCCGTGGATAGTAAAACAGCTTCCTGATATTTTAAGAATGTGCATGGTATTAATTTTAAGAGACAGTAAATGGTTTCATTCCCTCTTGAGCTAGTAAGGAACTCATTAACAAAAATTTCAATTATTTCTAATTGGATTTATTGCCCTAACTCCCTTGCCTGTGAATATGACTAGAGAAGATCTCAGTCCTTGTTAAAGTCCCAGTTGTACTATTCATTCGCAAAATAGGGCAATACTTTGAAAGTATTATCTCACAACCTCTGCATAATTAAATAGAACAGAATTATGATCTACATTGCTAGACTCAGAATGCTAGTTAGCGTCACTGCCTACAGTGGGACTTCTGTATTATTCCAGACCTCCACTGCCTCTCAGTCCCACAGCGTATTCAGCACAGTGGTGCTCTATTAATTTTCAAACCCATCCATGGCCAGGTCCCCACTTACCTACTGACCAAACATCCACATATATTGCAAGATGGACTCTTTTTTTTTTTGCCAGCAGCTACTTCCTTACCACCTCTACTGCTAACTTGTCTACTGTTAGTGGCTGGGTTTTGTCCTGCTATGCATCAGTCATCTGGAATACAGCGCCCCGAGATAAAAACAACTATTGTTCCCTTACCTGACTCAAGTCCTTGCTGAAAACATATATTTTTATAGTTGGTTCCATCAAGTATTTTTGAAATCAGAGTCAGAAACACTCCATTACCCTAATAGGCAGCAGTGGAGTAGCTCAAGGACTGACTCTTGGATATTTGCTTGTGGCACTTCACTTGTGTTTGCCACAGGAACCTCCCTTTATGTAGAATTCTCTATTTCTGAAGTGTGACTGTGTTGCATGACTCTGCTACTGTTTACAGCATAATGTTCTTCCACATTGACATCACAAAATAGTCCCTTTATTGTGGAAAACTGTTCAATGTTTTCCCCATGATTAGGAGTTTTGGATACTAATTCATTTTTTTTCAATTACCTTAAAGATGCTATGTACACTTTCAAATCTGCTGAGCAACTTCACTTTCAAAGAGCTACCTCTACCATCTTGGGGGCAGTGCATGCTTTTGTCACACTCACTGCCCTGATCTTCACAAACGGAATTGACCCTATGAATGTGCAGCCTCAAGGAGTCCAGTAACACTGTCTCAATGGGTAAAGGATTTTTATGAGCACTAGAATTAAGCAATAAGGTATGACCAGAGGTTAGATTAAGAATCTATTAATCCCCCCTTGGGGTGTAATGTGGTATGAGGTATATGCATATTGGCCTTAGGGGATGATTATCTGACTGCTAATCTAACTCCTGGGAGTGCCTTGTTGCTGTTAAGTTGTTGTCACTTAAAATATTGATAAATAAAGGAAAATTTACAAAACAAATTCCAAAAGAGAAGTATTAGATGTGTATCTTTTGAATGTTTCTCTAATTTAAAGGGAGATTTTTTTAAAATAGAACAGTTCATACTCCAGTTGTTTAGATGCTCGTTCAGAATCAGAAGTCATCATTTCAGTCATTCAGCAGTGCTAAAGGATGGCATGCTGGCAGGGAGAATTCATGCACTGCGGTGATCAGGCTGTTCATGACTGTGTAATGGAGATCGATATACAGGTCCTGAAATGCTGCTAGTCAGTCAGATTGCAGCATTTCTGAGATGGAGATCCTTTTTATAATTTATATTATAGGGGTGCCACCTACAGTTGACTCTGATAATGGAGTTTGTAAAAGGAATGCCAGATCAGATTAATCAGGAATGATGGCTACACTGCTATTTTATTTTGTTAGTGTGCATGCACACAGACAGTAGCAGACAGACAAACAGATATTATTATAATCTCTCACCCGAAACCATTTGTATTCACTTAATATTACATCTAATCCAATCCAATTTATTCTGCTTTTGGATAATATACTATCTCACTCCACCCCTTCTGTATTAAGTTAAAACAGCATCCATCTCACATCTATCCATTCCATATTCCGTCAATATCTCATCTCACCTAGTCTCAGTTTAACCATTCTGCATTGTATTAATGTCACATTTCACTCCTTCTCAGTCTGTATTCTCATCAGATTGTTCATTTGGGGACAGCCACTATGGTAGACTTGGAAAATGTCGCAAATGCATGACAGCTACCAAAATATTGGTAACAGCCAGGCTGAAATGTCACTTGTAATTATTTGTGAAACCTGCGGATGAACCTGCTTATGAACCCATTAGAGACTGTGGGGCCCAGGATAAGATAGCAGGGGAGTCCGAGAGTAACATCTCCTGCCAACTTTGCCAAAATTCCTAGATCTTCCCGTCAAATGCTGTTGGAATCCCAGTGTGCTGTATATGGATTATATGTATTATTGAGAATACATTATAGAATGGTACCAGACCTCCAAATAACATACCGTATGAATTTCAGGAACCACTACATAAATTCAGATCTTGATCAGAAGCTCCCTGTGCTTCCCAAAGTTTATGAATTCCCAAAAACTGACAAGGTCAGCATTTCTTGATCTTATGGCCAAGTCTATATGGAGTAAGCTTCTCGACTTTCTGCTGTCTTTTCCTTGCATGGCTCCATTGCTTGTTACATCCACACCCACACCCACACCCTTTTAGGGAGTTATTACACTTTGGGGTTCATTGCAGATATGAGATTCCAAAACTATGGTGGTTTGAAAAGCTTTCCAGGCAACACATCATTGTATATCGATGCTTAATAGTCTGTGATGTCATTCTGAGTTTTTGTTACATAAGGCAGGAGACAGAAAAGAAGGCTACAAAGCACTACTGTACAGGAGGTGTACCTACCACAACTGGGCATAAGGGGTCTGGTTCCTTAAAAAATAAAGACTCAGTCAGGGCCTGATTCTTATAGTGCCTTCACTCCCTGTGCACCTGCAGAGGGGCTGTTACAGTGGTATGAGGTGCACAGTGGTCCTGCACCGCTCATGTGAGGACTGCCACATATTCATGTACATGGATGGCTGGCCCTCTCAGCACCTGATCCTGGTCTGTGCACATGGCTATGTGAGTGAACAAGATGGAGGCAGGCTAGTTGGTGGGTGTTTACTTCCCCCACATCCACAAATGCAGATTCAGGGTGCAGAAGGCCAGTGGAGGGAGTGGATGATACATAGGCCTAAGAAACACATTAGTGACTATGCACCACCATTCTCACAGCTACAACATCATTCTCAAAGCCCAGTTGGTCCCCACCAGACCCCAGCCATAAACACCTCCATGGTGGGCTGGGGGACAGTACCTGCATCAGCCCTTAAGTGTTTACAAAGCTTTACTTTCTTGCCAGCACTCTGACAGGGATATGCAGTCCTTGGAGGATGGCTGTAGCTTGTTGGCACCTGCAACCAAGACAGTCCAGTACAGGCATCTGATCATATGCCCATGGTCTAGATGAGCTCCTTTCCCCCATATGCCCCCTGCCCCCACACATGGATCCACATCAGTGTAGTACAGTCGGTAGGAGTCCTGGATGCTGTCTGGTGAAGACAGCATTGGGGTGCACACAACTGCAGCCAGGATATGCTTAATTTGAGAGCATCCCACCTGCAGGCTCTTAATGAATACTGCATCATTGTGTTGATTCTGATATTTATTTTGGCTGGAAAGTAACACACTGAGCAAGAATGTTACTGTCTGGCAGATGATCATGGGGAACCTACCTAAGAGAATGACTCAAATGGATGGGGAGGGGCAGTGAAATGGAGGATAACACAGAAGAGGAGTAAAATGGGACAAGGGGGCATGGTGATTCCTTGAACCAAGGAGCTCCTCATGGGTCTACAGAGTCAGTGGTACAGCAGCTGAACTTGTGTGTGACAGGCTGAGACATGACAAGGGGGAGATAAGGGGGTAATACATAATGGAGGGAGAACTTAGATGGGGACACAAATAATTACTTGTTCTGTTTCTCCATACAAAATAGCATACCAGATGTTGCAAACTAGAAGCACAAGTTCCAGTTTGCTGTGTACATCATATAAAAAAATTCAAAGAAAAGATTGTGAATTAAACTATTGCGTTTACACTTTTCATATATTTTTTACAAGTTGTACAACATACCTTCACTTATAAACTGTAGGTAGGAACAATAACACAGGAGTACCTGTATTGCAGATTTATAGAGGAATCCTAGCCCTACCCACTCATTCTGGCCACTTGAAGATGTTGGAACCTATCGCCCTGAAACATTAATGATAAGACTTGAGGGATCATGTGATATCCCTGGGGCAGGAGTTTTAAAGGGCCGGACCCAGATGCAAATATCTCCGTCTTCATCTATCTGACTGTGCCAAACCTAGATCCATCTTTTCTAAGGATCCAAAGTTTGTGCATGCATCTGTAGTGGTGTGTGTGCTCTTGTGCCTCTAAGTGTGTACACTAGTGTATGCAACAGGGACCACCAGCCCAGAGAGGGAGAAGCCCTCTCTGGACCCACAAGACACGAGGAATTTCTTCACGAAAATTGCCCACTGCATCTCCAGAACAGCCACACTCATTTAAAAAGGCATTGGCTGGGTCTGGAGGAGATTCTCTGACTGCCACCCCAAAAAAAAACTGCACATTATTTATACAATGACTTTGCCTCCTTCTAAATCACAGAACCAGCTACTATTGACACCAGCCAGCTCTTGTTTCCATTGCCTTCAATTGTTAGGAGTTTGCTCCATAAATCTACTACGTGATCATGAATGTAGGTGTTCTCAGTGCATGATCTGTTCATTTAATATAATCTATTCATATTGTATTGAAGGTGGTCTGGAATAATTCTGTCTCTGAACTTGATTTTGTGAATTGTTTACTGGTTCCCTAATGCACTGTGCTTACTATACAGTATTTTTCAATACCCAGTAGGATAAATGCCACATAGGCTGAAATATCAGTTGCATATTTTTTTGCATAGTTGCTGACAAAATGGTGAAAGTTGGAAGGCTGGGCCACAGAGCTGCTTCTGGTGATGCCAGTAATTCAGATTCATGTCCTGAGCTGCGTTCTTTAGAAAGCCAGCAGTGGGAGGATCACGGATTCCAAAGGATACTCTACTCCCCAAGGGAGGGAAGGCAGTGCTTTTCTCTAAACTGCTACCACCTGACTGCCACAGGGGGTGCTGCAGTTGAGTGCTTTCTGAATGCACTATGGGAGGAAAGGGCATGTGGATGTCACTGAATCAGGTGTGCACTGCAGAGATCAGAGTGTATGCTCTCAAGGGAGGCAGATGAAACTGCACTGACCCTTGCGATCAGCACAGGTTCCTGCTTTATCATTGTTCTGGTTTGGCTTCCAGGGACATCACAATAACTGAACAGGTAAGAGGGGAATTCCTGCCACAGTACTGCAAAGCCCAGTCCTACCCCAGGGGGAAATGGGGGGGTAGGGCTCTGGGTTTGGGAGCCCAGCTGGGACATGTCTGGCCAGCAGGGGAATCTGTGGTTGTGCAGATGACTGAGCGGCACAGGTGAATGGAGTTCTGACTGGCAGGGCCAAGAAGGAAAAAAGTATTTAAAAAAACTGTGGAAGTCATACATTTAGAGAGTGCATGGTCATAGCTTACTTATCACTGGCTCCCCACTGTGTGAGTACCAACCAGGCATCAACAATTATTAATCTGGAATGGAAATGTACATACTTCCTTTTCACTTCCTTCTCGAAGATTGAAGGTGAGGTCCCGATGAATATCAGCCACGAACTTGCTGGAATACTCTGGGTAAAGTTCCAAGACTTCGCACAGGCCACGTAAGCTGATGTACTGCAGGTCACAGTAGGTCAGGGCCTTCACATCTGCATTTGTTTTAATCACCTGATCCTTTCTTGAAAAGTCAGCACCAATTAAATCTCCCTTGCCTAAAAGAAAATAAGAAACCAACCATGAGCTGGGATGACTTACATCATATTGCCATTTCAAATTAATATAAATCTCTGCTGTTGTGAGTTGGTAGTACTTCAGCAATAAGGCATGATGAGGTATGTGTTTTTGTGGCATAAAGTCATGTTTTGGGAAGTGAGGCACAAGACAACACCATGTGCCATTTTCCTGCAGTTACACACATCTCAGAGTACCTTATTGTGGTAATAAAATGGTTCCACTGATTTTTATTTTAAAAACTGGGTAACACGGTTCAGAGAGTTAATCTTTTTTAACTTGTGCTGGAATAAAGCATTGTCATGTATCACATCTGACCAATCACAGGTTTTGGTTTCTCTTACCCATTTTGTATTTATCATAACATTTGTGGGTTGCCAGTTAGTTAAAAGTACCGGTGGTTGTTTGCCTTACTGTAACTAGTATATGTGTACTGGTTTTTGAAGGCTCATCATGTGGTTGAAAAGGCAATAGATACATTCAAAAATCAAGAATTAAAGTAAAAATATAATATCAGTCCTTAACAGGAAATTTTCTCCAATGGCCTAGAAATGTAGTAGGCTGCTTAAAATAATAATCATGGTCCCGTCAAGAAGCCTTTCGCACATTTGGGTCGGAATGTGCAGTTGTTTTGATGAGATCTAAGCAATTTCCAAACAGAAACTGTCAAGACAAGAGAAAGTCTACAGAAAGATGATTCATACTGTACATAACATTGACCTATACTTCTCAGTGTATCAGAATGTCCTGATTGACTGGCTCATATGCTTGTGTGCTTGAATTGTAAATTATTGTAAATTGTGTATCTAGTAATGTATGTACATACTGTTTTTTTCACTCCTTGCCCTTCCCCCAGAATGCATCTGTAAACAAGATTATCCTTGCATCTGCATATGTTTACCAGGTGAAAATTCAAATAAATAAATAAAACACATGTGCTCACTCAAGCCAGTTTCCTGTTTTTCTTCACAGTAAAGAAAATGTGTAGGAAATGCACATTTTTCTCAGTGGTGCAGAATATGACATAATTAGTGAAAAAACAAGCTGTTGGGACTAACACAGTAAATAAGTGTCCAGGAAGTCAGATATAGAATGGAAAATAGCACAGGAATACAATGTAGGGAGGAGACTAGAAAATTCTCAAGGTGTTAAGCGATTTTACAATACTGTTTAACATTATTATAGATGTAGCTTTCTACAGTATGTTTGCAGCTGCAGTGTACTCAGTACAAGATCAGTTACAACATGGAACATCATGAGGGTGAATTTTGGCAAACCCTATAATAATCTAAAGAATATTAATTGGAAGGCCGAGTTAAAGGAAATGGGCACTAATGGATTGTGCTATGTTTAAAGCATTATTACTAAAATTACAATTAGAGCTATTCTTTTAGGAAATAAGATGAGGAGAGCAAAAAGGAATTCTATTTGGTTTATGAAACTCCTTAAGAAATTAATTTTCGTAAGAAAGGGAGACTTTCAAAATAAAAATGATAGATTGGCAACTGACATGAACAAGTACCTAGAAATACAAAAAAGTGTAAGAAAGAGATCATACAGGCAAAAAGGAGGTTGAATTAAGAATAGCACTAGACAAATGTAATAACAACAGGCAATTCAATAACTATGTAAAGAGACTAAAATGGGTGAAAGTGGTCGAATAAACAGTTTGAATGATGATAAACAATTTTACAGCCAGGTAGATAAATCAAACAAATTCAACCGTTATTCTTCATCTGTTTTCGATAAGTTGTGTTGTCTAAATGACATCACCAATTATATCAACGTCTTCTTGGGGAGCAGTTAGGCAATTAACAGTCAAAGCGGTAGCAAAGATGCTTAGTAATGAGGCAGATCACTTGATTCTAATGGCATACATTCCAGGGTCCTTGAAAAATTGGCCAAGGTCTTAGCAGGTCTAATTACTCAGATATTGAATGCATCAATCAAACACAACATAGTTAAAAATGATTAGAGGGAGGTGAATGTGGTAGCACTACACAAAGAAGGTAGGAAGCAAGATACTAGCAATCACAGAGCAGTGAGTCTTATAAGTGTGGTTTGTAAAGTACTAGAAAGACTTATAAAGGAAAGGGTCCACAGCTGGGCAACAACAGTGGTGCCAGTCAAGATGCAATGTAATTATGTGCCAGTATATCACAAAATGCTGCAGTATGCTTCAGGGAGCAGTGTAATTCACTGGCAATTAAGCCCTTTTGTCATGCAGTATTTTGAGATGTTAGTTACTGCAAGTTACTGCATCACATCGTGGCTGGCTCGACTGTATATGAAGATAATCATCATAGGTTCAGAGAGGGGAGGTCCTGTCAATTGAGTCTACTTTCATTCATAAATAAAGCAACAGTTAAGGTGGATAAAGGCAGCTCAGTAGATGTTATATATTTAGATCTAAGTAAGGCATTTGACAGAGTACCACATTAGCACCTTCTTCAGAAGCTTAGCACTATGGGTCTGGAGGATTCACTCACAAATTGGATTGAATGTTGACTGTGCAGTAGAAGGTAGAAGGTCTGTATAGATGGCACCTACAGTATTCCTCTAATCCAGAGTAAGGCACTATGTAAAAATGTGATGATATGTTGCAGCATGTACCCCTTTAACATTTAAGGCGGGATTATTTGTATTATTTGTATTTTTATAATGTTCATAATTCTAACAGAGTAAATAGTGTTCTTTATATAATGTAATGGGACATGGGGTCCAAATGAGAACTTAAATTGGCTGTCTTATTAGTGGAGTCCTCAGATAAAAGCTATCTTTACTGTATAATTTGTTATGATTAAATCATAATCCAGAGTAAAGTGTTATGTTGAACTGTGGTAACATGTAGCAGCATATACCCCCTTAACTTTTTAGGCGGACCATTTTTACAATTTTTATAAAGTTAATAGTATTCATCGTTTAGCAGCTTAAGAATGTGCTGTCAATTTCCCAGCTTAGACTGGGTAGAAAATGTCAGAATAATGGTTGTAAACTTGTGTAAATGTGCATCCACTACACAAATTCACAAAGCACCAGCCGAATATGCCCATGAAGGAGTGAGTGGTTGCCTAGGCAACTGCGTAACACTGACAGCGCATGACATCACGCGCTACAACGTGACATCCTTCACGGGAATAAGAGAGTATGTTCCCTCTTGGACTTCAGTGCTGCCAAAGTTCACTGAGGAGCAAAGAATGCTTGTAGCCAGAATGCAAATGACTGAAGTAAGAAGCATCTCTAAATCTAGTGGTGTGAAATGTGCTGTCTCTATTTTAACTGAAGTTGTGAGAGTTTAAACAGCAGCGGATGCCTGAAATAGCAAGTGCGTCACACGTCAAGCGGCATTCATTTCAATGATACTGCTCAGCGTATACTGACGTCTTGAGAAGGAATGGAATAAAGTTTAAAAGCAGTTGCAAGTATGTTATATACCATAAGGCATTGGCAGATTGGAACAGTTAGCAAAATAAGTTAAAACAAGAACTGAGTGTGAATTTTAAGTAGCAGATATGAACCAATGGTGCAGAGGTGAAAGATTAAAGGAGACAGTAAGACCACTAGTAAATTCATAACTTCTTTATTCATGAAAGTATGGATATAGGAATTTAGTAAGTTTATTTGACTGCTTTTGTTTAGATAGCCCTCTGAGATTTTAGAGCAACTTTATTTGATATTATTAATCTTTATTTACAGAGAAGATACCATCATACAAAATGAGTGAGATATGAGAATACTAGCACTCTTAAAGGTGAAGAGCATATATTTAATTTGAGTAAGTTTAATGGTTCATTTGAGAAGGTTTATATTTTGTGAGACTAAGTAGTTTTGTATTTGAAGGAATACATAAGCTAAACAACTTTCTTTGATTTGTTTTGTAATAGATTCAATTACAATATAACCTCAGTGGCTTTGGCAACCAGCAAGCCCAAAGGGCAGAGTTATGCAGATAAGGTAGTGCGTCACACGGATTTGTTTTGGTGGCTGGTTATTTATTGGTGATGCTGACAGATTAATAATTACATTTATGATTATTATAAGTTTCACTTCTAACAGATTTTGAAAACAGAGTTTTGACTTAAAATGGAAATGTACTGCTAATGTGAAATGGTATGAATATTTTTGATACTCATATGAGTTTTTCAGAAAACTTTATTACAGTTCCCCAGAAGATGCCTAACTCTTTAGGCAAAACTTTTGGACTTTTAAATAATGATAAAATGAAGAAGGATATGAACAACATGAAGTGTGTGGCAGTGTTTTCTGCTTGAGGAGGTCCAAAACCTTTTTATTTTGGTACCTTTTCCTCTTGGACAAAAGTGTTACGTGGTGTCCCACAGGGATTGGTATTGGGCCCAATATTGTTTAATCTGTACAGTTGTGCTCCAGAAAAGGGCACTCACTGCTAGACTGCTGAATTTGCCAATGATACCAAGATAAGTGGGTGAATTAAAACAATAGATGATGCTACAAGTTTGCAGAATGATATTGATGTAGTGTGTGATTGGGCCAGGAGGTGGAGAAAGACATAGAACACTAGCAAATGCAAGGTGATTCAGAAGCAATAGCTTGCAACACGCATACTACAATGGATACAAACTTGAAGCAGTTACTGAGAAAAAGAACCCAGGAGTACTAATCACATCTGATACTGAATCAGTGAAACAATGCAGATGAACAATAGTAAGAGGAAACAGAGTGATAAGGAACATCAAGATTTTTTTTTTTCAAGCAGAGCAAGGGATGTGCCATTATTCAGGACATATGTTAGACCACATCTAGAGTACTGTGTGGAAGTTTGGTCTCCACAAGCAAAACAAACTCTGACCAGAGCTGATAGGGCTGCAACTGATGAATTTGGGGTAAAAATATTGAAAGTTTGTTTTGTAATATTTTTACAGCAAATTTTCAACATAGCCTTGTTATGACGCTGCCTTATGAAGAAGGGCAGAGATAATGTTCAACTCCTGGGCTAAAGGTGATTTTACACAAGGCTTGCAAAATCAACTTTCAGGGTGCAGAAACACATTTTGGACAGGAGTTGAAAAATGACAGCTGTCACATTCATGAAGTGCTGTAAAGATATGGCTATATTGTAAATTTGGGTTAAAAATATTGAAAATTACTAATGTTATGAGCCTGTATTTGCAAAATTCAATGTAGGCTCATAACTGTATTATTTTTTTATATTTTACACCAATTTTCAACATAATCTTCTTATGATGTCACCTCGTGAACAAAGGTAGAGAACATTTTCAACTCCTACCTGAAAGATGTTTTTGCACAGGGACTGTGAAGGCACCTTTCGGGACATAAAAAATCATTTTGGCCAGGATTTGAAAAATGGCAGCTGTCACATTCATGAAGTGCTATAAAGATATGGCTATGTTGTGAATTTGAGGGAAAATATTGAAAATTATCAAGATTACGAGTCTGCATTCACAAAATTCAAAGTAGGCTCATAACTTTGTTGTTTTTTTAATATTTTTATACCAAATTTTCAGCATAGCCTTCTTATGACCCCACCTCATGAACAAAGGCAAAGAAAATGTTCAACTCCTGCCTAAAAGGTGGTTTTGTGTAGGGACAGTGAAATCACATTTCAGGACAGATCTACTTAATGACAGTGCAATTGTTCAAGTGGTAGGGTTCCAAAACCCCATTGAAATACATTAAAACTATACATTATACCTGTTTCTTCAGTTCACGGTCCAGCTTTGAAGAGTGAAGACATGTCTGCAGCCCAAAGAGGATTACGGCATTGGACCCCTGATTGGTAAGTAAGGGCCTGGGTGTGTGTAGGTGCTGAGTGGGAGGGTCAGGTGGGGGGCAGTGTAATGGCACAAAAGACATCAATGGAATTTTTTTTTACCAGGGAAAACAAAAGAAACAAATGCAGATTCCTGCACTGGGGGATTGGGCACCTCCCAGTGCCACTGTTACATTTTTTTTGGCAAGGGGAGTGGGTGGTGGGTGCAGAGAGGGAGGGTTGGATGGAGGAATAAATTAAATGTTAAAGAAAAAGAGCAGAAAGTACTGCGCATGTGTGGTAGTGGATGAGGGGATAGGGCAGTGAGAGGTTGTGATCGAGACAATGGGGGATTGGGCGCCCCCGGTGTCACTATTAAGTTTGTAGGGAAGGGGAGGGGTGGGATGCTGAGAGGGAGGGTTGGGTGAGGGGAGTAAACTAATTATAAAATAAAGCAGAAATGACAGTGCATGCACGGTAGTGGACGAGGGGAGATAGAGCATTGAGAGAAGTTGTGATCAAAACACTGGGGGATTGGACACCCCAAGTGTCACTATTATGTTTCTGGGGGGGCTAGGTGCTGAGAGGGAGTGTTAGGTGGGGGGTTATGTATTTCAGTGGTCATGGATCACCGAAAACAAAAATAGTGCAAGTAAGCGCAGAGTGTTCCAGGGGTGCAGAGGCAACTTTTGACACTTCATCATGTTGTTTATTCACAAGGAATGCGGGAGTTCTTTTCTCGTAGCAAGAGGGTTGCAGGACTTCACCCACTGCAGCCCTAAAAAAGTGCTTATGAAATAGAGTAAAAAGGAGGTATACCATGATGGCCCAGGGAATGAGAAATAAAGAGTATGAGGATAGAAGGTTTCAGTGGGATTTTATAGTCTTGAGTATAGAAGATTAAGTGGCGACCTCATAACTGTATTCGAGATAATAAAAGGCATGACTGAGGTCAGACCAAATTAATTTGGGGAACTAAGGGATATTGGTCAAACTCAGGGCCACAGATATAATATAGTGGGTTCAGGATTCAGATTAGACATTAGAAAAAACAACTTCTCCAGTGAAAGAGCAGGTAGAATTTGGAACAGTGTACCTGCTGAGCAAGTAGAAGCAGTTAAATGTGGACATATTTAAAGAAGGGTTGGATAGTTTTTTAATCATCAGAGGGACTATGAGTTATAACCATTATTTGTGAGCATGGACAGACAAGATAAGATTAACCTCCCCCTCCTTTTTATAGAATTGTATTATGTTATGTTATTCATTTTGTTCTTAGGTAAATATCTGACCTAAAGACCAAACAGCTGGGGTGAAAATTGTAAAATTGTGCTGTTAATATTGAAAAAGAATGTTACTGTAATTTACAAATATGTTGCACAGAATGTTGGTCTATCGTGTGCAGAGTTAAAAAAATGTGGCATATACAGCAGTGCACTGAGTTTTCAAAAATTTGACTGAGAAAACTGGCATGTCTACTTGCTAAAGAGCAGACTGCATCCAAGACCATTTCAATCCACTCTATAAGGTATTTCTTGTTGTTTTTGTAATGTTGGAATACTACTGGGAAATGCATGTATATTTAAAACATTTCCTCCAAGCCGCATCGACAACAAAGTTGTCGAAATGTGGCCTGGTGAAATCCATAATGTTGACAGGTGAAATTTCACCTGTCAGACATTGAGTGTTTTTTTGCAGGGGGGGCTGCACCCTCCACCCCCTGGGTGGGGGGGGGGCTCTAACCTCCACACACACCCAAATTTAAAGATAGCAAACTCTGAGTGGAAGTTTGTTTGAAGTGGGGGGAAACCTTGCAAAATCAGGAAAATTTCACCAGCGGACCAGTACAATGACAATTTCGAATCCTGTTGAAATTGTCACTGTAATGGGTTTCACTGTAGAACCTTTGCTGTTTTGATGGTATATGATTTAAAACACCAGGCATGCTGCGAATGGCTACAGGGTGGGTAGAAATCTTAATGTCACTTGCAAAATTCACAAAATTCTGATACAAAACAAAAACAAAATTGCATTTCTTTTTTTTTTTTAATCTTTATAGCACCTTCTGTGGGCTCCATGTACCTGTGCATCCTCAAGCCTGACACCAGCTTGTCTGCCCCCTGAGGTTCCCCCATGGATTCCCCTTCTGTGGCATAGCTAGGTGGAGAAGCACCAGCAGTCCCCCGCCACCTGGCATGGCAAATCTGGTGGTGAGGGGCAGACTTCATCAGAGCGGTCGGGCCATCACGGGTCTATGGAGCCCTGGCCTTTTTCTGTTTTCTCCCTCCCTCCCCTCTGACATAAGCATGTAGGCTTCTGAGCCCCCCAACCCGTACTGCCCTCCAATCACCGCTAGAGGGCATTCAGTGAGCGGGCTGACTAGTCCCATTCCCTGGAGAGAGAGGAGAGCAGTCCTCTGGATGCTCTAACCTCTCTCTCCCCTCCTGCCAACCCCCAGTGGCCCAGGCTCATTCCTGAACATGGGTCACCAGCGTGGTGTGAGGTGTGACATCCAGCACCTCAACCCCCAGCGCCACTGGACCAGCTAACAAAATTGCATTTCTGAGTGCAAACTTTGTGACTTTGTTTGTCCTCAAACTGACTGATTAGTGGGAAAAAAATCACCACAGACTGAATCTCTGGTGTTTTTCCCTAAGTATTGAAACCACAAAATTTCTTCCAGCAAATTTGAGATTGCAGAAAACAAACTTTAACATTTACCATTCTTAGAATAAAATATGCCTGAATCGATAATAACTATGGGAATTGCAAAGGTTTTTCCTTGCAAATCAAAGATTGTTGGAGAAAATCCTAAAATTCCATACATGGTCATTTACCTATTTCACAAATTTAGTGAATTTTGGGGAGTTTGTTTTAGTGCTGGACAGAGACTGTGAACTCCAATTTTGCAAATAATTTGTAACATTTTTCAACTAACACAGCTTTTTCTGAAATTCTGACTTATGGCAAAATCCAAATCCTCCAAATGTGTTCTGCAGATATTTGCTCTATTCCACAAAATCTTCTGGCTGAATTGCAGAATGATACACGTGAACTTTAGAATGGCAATTCTATGGAATTCCATTCTGCAGTTTAATACATTAATCTGCAACATATACAGTCATTCCACAGTCCTACAATTTACAATGTGATCAGTTCTGCATAATTGCATTCCTCAGTTAAAAACAGTTAAATACTTCAGTCAACTATACATGCATTTATTCTGCCATTCTAAGCAAGAATTTTGCAAAACTTGGCAAAGTACGTTCTGAAATTTCCCAGCGTAAAGTAATTTTGCCTCTTTCGCTCTCTGTCTCTCTCTCTCTCTCCATGTACTTACCAAGGATTGCCAAGACCATGTTGTCTTTAAGGACCTCAAGTGAGCCAGAGCACACAAAGTACTGGGCCTGGAGTGCATCACCCTGACGTATCAGATATTCCCCTGGTGCACAGAACGAAGTCTTGATGTGTAGGGAGAGTGCTCTCAGGCAGCCACGGCTAGCTGATTCAAACAAGGGTAACTGCAGAATGTCTTTGTTCAGGTGCATGGCGATGTCAGCTCGAAGTTCATCAGGGAAGTCCCTCAGCAGCTTATTTAAGAAAGAAAATGGCCCAATGGGGTTACATCTGGTTATATTTTGAAAACAATTTCACTTGCACATCTGAAACATTTGCAGCAACATTTAGCTCAGTTCATGGTGGCCATTGTGAATCAGACTAAGCATAGAGGGCCCAATTTTAGAAAGCCATGCGGTCGCCACAATGGACTTGTGGCAGAGAGTTTGATGCAAGTGGCGACTTGCGTCAAATCTGTGCCGCAGTGCAATTTTCCAAAACAGGCTGCTGCAACCCCTCTGCCACATGTTCCCTGACTGGCAACAGCACAGTTCTGCCCGTTACCCCCCGCCATACCTTTGCATGCACCCGTGGGGCAGCCAGTATACGGGGCTTGTGGCACAGCTTTGGCAGCAAGCTGCCATAAATTGAGGACACTGTCGCAACCTGCATCCGGGGTTCTAAAATCGGGAGCAAGTTGCGTCGAACCCTTGGATGCAGGTGAGGCAAACTTTGCGGGGATTCAGGGCTCGATCGCAAGACTTACATCCCCATTTGAAGATCGGGCCCAGAATGTTTCAACTCGTATTTATGCACTTGGGGGAATGAGTTTTAAAAGGCTGGTTTTGTGTTAAAAGTTCCCATAAATGGGAACAGTCAGCACTAGAAACCCCACACTCAAGTGTGGGCTGGTCCCAATTCGCAGTTTATGTGCAGACATTTTTTTTTACTTACTGTTTACTGCAGTATATTAGATTGTATCAGTCTGATCCTCCCGACTTCCACCCTGACATTTGCTGTAGCAAGGAATCCCAGAATCCCCTGCAGCTGGCATCAGAGTTAGGCTGCAGCTGTGGAAGAGTCAACAGCCTGAGGTATGCATTAGAGTTTTATAAGCTCTGATCTTTTGTTTACTGGTCCCGCTGTCCTCCAGGAGCTAAGTACAATCACACAGGATGATACATAGCCTCAGGAGAAGAGCAGGACTGGCACACAGTTGATCAGAGCTTATAAAGCTCTAACATGCACTGAAGAGTATTGAATCACCTACAGCTGTACCCCAGCTCTTGACACCAGCCACGGGGGATTCAGGTTACAGCAAGTATCAGCTTGGGAGTTTGCTGGATCAGCCATATATGATCTATTACTTTGCAGTAAACAGAAAGTAAAAACATTTTTTCCCCCTCATGCCCATGTACTGCTCTTTTCAATGAGATATTGGGTTTGCCTGTAGCTAGCAGCTGTTCTAAGTTATTTCTGAATGAGATCTATATTGAAACTCTGTTTCTACCACAATCTCAGTGAGCACAGACAGTACCAGACAGTGCATACCTGAGGCCTGGCTACCGTCAATGCAATCTACTAGACCTGATTTTGAGAGGGGTCCAATCTGCTTGGATATGTGTCTATACTAATACTACACTGTTCCCTTTTTGGAACCTTGTGATATCGTAACATTGTGAAGCTACAGTGGTGCCCACCAAGATCAGCTGTCTGATCCTGCAGAAATCTGCAGCATTTTGCAGAATTCTGCAGGAAACAGTGCAGTTCAGTTGCAGTCATCATGCAGGAAAATGTGACACAGTATGACACTGCATCTGATACTGGTGCCTAACTACACTGTAGATATGCACAGCTTCATGCTCCATGACATCACACAGTTTCAAAAATGGTGGCAGTGTAGTATCAAAATAGGGCAGGCATAGACAGGAATATCACTGGACTGTTGCCAGCTATGAATAAATCAAGTAGCTCATTTTAAAGACATTTTTAATTGTCTTTCAAACTGTATTGGACACTTTTTTTTAAACGTTCCACTTTAAATCCCTATTTCCACTTAGGGCACTGTTATACTTCTAGCAGCTCAAGAGTTAGATTCATGCCAGTGCTGACTGTTTCAGTATACTTAGAATCCTTGCCCAAAAGAAGAGCCCAGCTAGCAGTTCAGATGAAAGACGTAGCCAAGTCATGTTTAGTTCTGAAATCAAAAAATAATAATAATTTGATGACGCCACAATCAAAAGAGGAATCCTCATGTGCTTTTTTAATGTTTTACTCTGAAGGATTTGATCTTTTCTCTTTAATGCAAAACAAACAAATTAAGTGGTCCGGCTGCACACTCAAATGCCGTAAATGGAAGATGTTTTCCTGCAGTCTGTGTGATGTCAACGCAGCGTGGCCCATTAACAGAGGAGCCTGTGAACTGCTTATCATGCCAGTGACCTGTGTTCACACTCTGAGCGTGTGTCATCACTACAGGCCGGCAGAGGTCTGTTGTAGCATCCACATGGATGCTGTCAACATCTGTGGAGGCAGGCTGAGTGCAGTGCTGTCCCCAGGTGGCTCATGGAACACTTCAGCTCAATAGCCTCACTGCTAGTTGGGACAGATGCCATCTAATCCTGCAGTGGCACAGTTGCATGCACTTGGAATGACCTGTGTTGGCATTTCTGGGAGAGATGGGAGTAACTTGCAGTTTGGCTCCCCTCTCCCCTGGGCTACCAGTTGCAGTCATGAAGCAAGCAATGAATCTTCCTTCCCCCCAGAGAGGAGTTTTAGCCTTCTGCAGAACACGTTGTAACTGTGCTCAAAGTGGATTGGTACCCAAGGCTTGAACTGAATCTGAACTCCTAGCATGGTAAACAAGGATTGCCCCCACCAGGTCATTGGGCAACCAATCTCATTCTTTTGAATGGAACACCAAGTACACAGTCATGGCTCCCGGATATATAGGGATTCCTGTATTTTACAGTGAAAGGGTGTATTTTACAGGGAAATGTTTCTCTTGGACTTGTATTGGATATATGGGAAAGGAAGACAGCAATTCAACCTTTACAGGAAATAACTGGAAATCACAGGACAATTACCAAAATGTCAGAATGATATGGTAGCCCTGGCTAGTCTATTTTATCTGCCCCAGTTGCCTTGCAAGTGGTGTTATTGCAACTCAAGGACAGCCTCTTATTTCACAGTTAATTGCTGACTGTGTAGCTCTAGGGGAATTCTATGTTATCAGGTAGCACTTACAGACCTGCTATAGGGAGTGGGTGGGAGGGAGACACTCCATTCTTTATTTGAGCACCGCTTTTGGTGGGATGAGGAATGGCATTGATATTGTACAGTAGATAACCATGTGACAGAAGCCCACCCCCGCCAAAGGTCATGACATGGCAGAGTTGGCTTTGCATAGAAGGAGGGAAAGACTGTAGGGTAAAATTTGGTGATGGGTGTAGCAGTATGAAGACTACCATCTGCCAGCATTCTGGTGGCACACTAGCAGCATTGGGAGTTGCTAGCACCCCCCGTGTTGGATCCTGAGTGAAAGAAGTGAGACCTTACTAAGGAAGAGGGTCCACAGGGATATAAAGGGGTAGTAGCAGAAGGACTGGCATTGGTGTAATGGTGGTGGTGGTCTGGGAAGTCAGACCGATGGTGCAGAGGCAAGCGACCCCCATCTAGGGATCAAAAATGATGCAATTAAAAAATCTAAATTTTTAAACACTATTTATTCTTCCTGCAGGGGAATGCCTCAACAGGCTCAGAAAGAACACCCTCACTGTAAATTAAAGAACTAGTAGCACCAAAATAGCCAGCAGAAAATGTCACTTATTTTTAAAAGTAGTCAGTTATCATTTTTTATATATGAAGTATTTTTCTTTTTCCATTTGCTAATTTAAAGATTTTCAACCTGGTAGTCATAGGTGGGATTTAAAAAGCAGTACTTTACCTAGAGACTGACATAGCTAGTTCTGTTGCTGTTCATATTTCATCAGTATTGTGACCTCAGTGACTATGACATCACAAGTGATCAATCATGCAGCAGGTGATTTTTGGGGGGAGGCTTGAACGGCTTTTCCTCCTCATCCCCAACCCTTCCCATACTCAGTCTCTGGGGCTGACCTTCCCCAGTGTTCCTCCTTGGTTTACCCCCCAGGGTGGGGCCTCAGCAGCCACCCCAGTTACCCCCTTGGATGCCATGTCTAGTGACTGGGAGTGAGCCATGGTCAGTTTATGTGGAGTTAGGGTGAGGTGGGCAGCATGGTGCATGTCCGGCATGTTTTTGGAATGTTTATAGTGGGAGAGATGTGATGGGCAGTGATGCTGAGGAGTGAGAATGCCTTGTGTCTGTCATGCCTCTCAACACAGTGAGCACTGGCTTGCCAGACCCCTGACCTCTGCTAGGGGTCATAGAGGCATTGACAGCTCCCCCCTAGAGAAGGAGAGCAGTCCATAGGATGCTTGATCCTCCTTCTCCCCCCCAGCTGGCCCTCCAACACCGGACTCACTTCTGAACCCAGGTCATCGGCATTGGAAATGGTAGCGCTGCCTCTGCACTGGTGCAGTGAGCGATTATCTTTTCTTGGTCTGTTGCAACTGATAGTGAGGTCATAGGGATGATGATGTACAGGGAGGAATAGAACTAGCTATGCCAGCCTCTAGGTAGAGTTCTGTTCTACACATCACACCAAGTAATTTGTCAGGTAATAAGTCTTCTAATTAGTAAAAGGGTTAAGCAAAAAAATACTTCAGATATAAGAAGAAATAGTTCACTACTTTTATAAGTTAATATTAATTTCAAGCAGCGTACTAGTTCTTCAATATAGTTACCAATACTCTGTGTCCCTTCAGTGAAGGAGCTATATCTTTCTGAAAAAAGGTGACGATTTAGATGACTGACTTCAAAACAGCTGAATGAAGTGTTCACATCTGAGATCCATTTTGAAAACTATGACCAGAAAGTTCTGTAGCATTATTAAACTATATTAGGCTAGACACATCTCAAAGAAATGTATGAATTACACCTTTCCTCAGCTGTTCTAATTCCCAACCATGCAAGCGAAAATTACAATATCAAATATTTATGACATTGCAACTAGAGAGGATGAGCCCATTGATTGGAAAAAAAGCAACCGCTATCCAACCTGTTCAGTTCTAAAGTTTTGAACAAAACCAAAACTCCTAAAACAACTGGTGGGAGTGGCTTAGCATGCAAGTTAATTAGCATAAGCAATACTTGTATGAAAGGATATGCTAACTGCCCTTTTGAAATAGGTTTAAGGAATATGAATCTTATGAAATGTTTTCTGCTTTGAATTGTTACTGCTCCAAACCCAACCTTCAAAAGGTTTGTCCATCCTTACTTAATGCTATATCGAAGAGAGATGGGCGAGAGATCAACAGCTAACAGCTTCTTAGCAGCTGCATTTGTGAGTTTTAAATTGCAATATTTTGTGTGATCACTTACAGTGCTGACAAAACCTAACTGCCCTACATAAAAAGTTGAAATGGGCTAAACCAGATTAGTATGAGGGGTTTGAGCACTTGCAGGAGCCATCAGCATGTAATTTGCATGTACTTCATATGCAAATGAATGCAAATTACTCATTTCAAAAAGTGTTTTCAAAACAAGAATTTATTTAAGTTCTAATAAGAAAAGGGAAAGGTTTCATCCCTGGTGAAGAGTATGCTGTGCTGTGTATCTGCAGTTTAAACTTTATGAGAGACTCAACCCTTTTTGGAACTTATACCTTTAAAGAATCTGTGACACCTCTGGGAAAACTAAAAACATAATATTTACCCACAAGTCTGCTAATATGCATTTATTGCCTGTATTTTATTTTCTTCCCTTTATTTGTTATAAAGACATCTGCTTGAAAATAGAATCCTTGTCTCTTGGACGTCATCTAGCCTTGCTGCCTGTCTACGTGTGATGTTACAGTAAAATGCTTTTGAATCCAAATTGGCTGCCATGGAAATCATTATGGCATCACAAGGATTCTGTCACCATACATGTTTTCTTAGTTGTAGGTTTTTGTGGACAGTTCCTGTGTCTCTTATGGTATAACAGTGCCTTGCTGAGTTATTTGGGTGAGAGAACAGCAAAGTGAAGCAAAACAATTGTGGCACACAAAGGAGTCAAAAGAAAACTCTTATAACCATACGAGACACAGGAACTGTACATATAAACATATGTAGGAGTGCATGCTTAAGTTCTTTGGGCAACAGAAATGCGATGTGAAGCTGAGCCGTCCTGGCACACCAAGGATTTGAATAGAAACTCTTACAACCATATAAGATACAGGAACTGTACATATAAACATATGATTATTGTATGTTGACAATTTTTGTTGTTAAGCCATGGAATGTAAATTTAAAACCAAAATGTTTTGCAGAGCATTAGAGAATGCCCTGTGTGGAAAGTAGATTATGCCAACTGAACCTAGGTCTTCAGAATTTTAGAAACACAGTATTAGTGCAAGACACCATCTTATGGTTATGAGTGCTTGATCACACCCTCCCTCCCACTCCTCTCCTGTTTCCCACCCTGTTTACTTCTTTTGGGTATCCTGTGTTTGCAAACAACTCTAAATGCTTTTGTAAATTATGTCCTGCAAATGATTATTTTACCTTGTACATACATTTCCTCATGCCTGTATATAGGTTTCTGCTAATAATATATTACCTCAGCCTTTATATAGGATGTATACTGTAAATTGTTTTTCTATATCTTTGTAATTTCATGCTCAACTGGATGTTTGTGGAAATGAGTATTTTTGCTCACGTACTCTCCAGTATAAAATAAAATTGATTGATTGACTGAATGTTTAGAAATAAACAATCCTGATTGGCTAAGAATGATATCATGATTTAATTTGGCTAAGAATGATATCACAATTTATAAAATAAAGAATTAAGATAAAAACAGAAAATATTGAAAATTCAACTAAAAGTTTTTCCAAAGTTTTCTTAGAGGCATCACAGGCTAATTGAAGGCACCCAGTACAGTATCGCTGCTATAAAGCTGTCAACTAGTCATCAAATACAGTACATTGTATTGTTACTAACAAAATGTTCAAATGTATATAATTCTAGATCAACTGTTAACCAACAGTTGGAATTATACAGCTGCAGAACAAATTTAGTACAAAGTTAAAGCATGAAATCTTTATCATGTGAGGTTGACAGATAAGTCAACAAGTTGTGCATTTTAAAATTGGATTAAAGTCACATATAAATGTACTTGCAGAATGTCGCTATTTTAAGTTAATTTTACTGACTTGCAACATTGTATTGTATGCAGTATGTTCCTGTATTCTTGACAAAGCATTGTATACTGTATTGAATTTTGATGTGCCTGTGTTAATTTTTGTATGACTGGGTTACCTTTGTAAATAGACACTTGCTGCCTAATAGATTTTTTCTCCCAATAAATTGAATTCTCCTTCCACTATACTGCATCTCTAAATTTGTTTTGTGTACAAAATGGAAAAAATAAAGGCAGTATCATCTGTGAACACTAAATGATGATAGCTCACATTAAAGACAGTCAGAGATGGATCTAGAATTTCTTTAAGGGGGTAGCAATTCTGTCAAAAGGTAGCACTTTCTCTGAAAAACATGCAACATGTTCCCTTTCAAAGCACAGATTAGGCTCAAACAGGTACTAATAGGTGGGCTAAGGAGCTAGCAGGTCCTTTTCCACTCCATAGCTGGATCTGCTAATGAAGATAGTAGCATACTCAATATCCTACCTCATTGGCATCAATGCCGTTATTAACAGACCATGTTGTCTGAAAGTATTCCAGCATTCTCTGTTTAAGGTGTTGAGGGAGGCGATGGACTCGGATAAAATCTTTCAGGTCCTTCATCCTAGTGTGATAGAGAGAACGCCGGGAGTACATCCGCTGGATAATTGCAGTCACATTGCCAAAAACTACGGCGTGCATCAAGGCTGCAAATAATGGTAGCATGAGTAAGTACCTCTGCATATATAAAATAGAGTCAGCATTTTACACTTCCCCCAGATCTTGATAAAATCATAGTTTTATAAATAACACCTACAGTATAGGAAGAATTCCTTTTCATGGGGGTATGTACTACAGGGGCATAGCCAGGGTTTTGGAAGGGGGGGATCCACCCAAAAAATCCAATTATTTTGTCTTGGTGTACAAACATTTTCTTACAGAACCATAATGAAAGCAAAACAGCAGGGTTTTTTTGGGAACCCAGTGAACCCCCTGGCTACGCCTATGCATTACGGTCAAAATTTGAAAAAAGATATGTCATGAAGGGTGGTTTTATTTCTAGGTGTGTAATCCTAGTGTGTTCTTCTTTGTTTGCTTTTAGGAACTTTTTCTAAACTTACCTACTAGTTTTATGGCCCCTGGGGATCTCCATGTTATCATTTTTATTCTGAAATTTCAATTTTTATTAAATAATTTTTTTAGTCATACAAGAACAGAGACCGACACTATACAACACAAACCATGGTTTAGACGGTACTGAAATACATACGCTGATAACTAGCTTTCTACAGCTCTACAACACTTAACAATGGTACAAACACAAACCCCACTCCCACTACTTGAAGCATCTTAAAACTCAGTATTAACAGGGCTATTTTAGTATAGGCAGAGTCAGCATTCTTTATTGCTCTTTGTTTCCTACAGTGCCTCCTGTCCCATGTGACAAGTTTCCTAATAGCAAACAAAGGAAAGGACACACCAGGACTAAACACACAAATCAAAACCCTCTGCACAACATATGTTTTTGCAAATTTTGACTTTAGTATGCCATTAATGTTGTTTCCTCTTTTACCTGGATGCACAGCACTGACCTTAGCAAACATTTCTACTGATTTTAACCTCAGTTCATCTAAATGGGAATGCCTTCCACCTCTCTGCTTGAAAATGTGTAGCACTGACTTTTGAAATGCAGAGAAAATGGCCAGAAGGTATATAACATTCTTCATTTAAAGAATAAGTATGCCATTAGTAGGAATCCTACGTTTGGGGATAACATTTTTTAATGACATTAGCTAGATCCCCACTGCCAGTTGTATTACAGTTGTGGTTGTCTCAGTATGTAAAATACTTCTGTTCTTTTACACCATAGCTATCTTGACATTTCTGAAGAGAATGTGTTATAGGCTAATTTGTACTGTCTACCAGTATATAGTTTCCCTGGAGTCAATATGGTGATTGCAATGTAACTGTATTTTTTCACTATATATGTATGTATGTATGTATGTACCCCCTCTGTATTTTTTGAACTATGGATATATGTATTACCTCTGCTATCCTACGCCCCCTCCCAACCCCAGGTCACAACTGGAAATGAGCCTCTTAGGCTCCGTTTGCTCACCTGATAAAATATGTTGTAAATAAATAAAAAAATAAATAAGTTTATACCCAGAAAAGCTTTTACATTATATGAAAAAAATTGATATTTCTTTATGGAGCAGAGGTAAATTTAGGGGCAAAAAGTATAGCATTATAAAGCATAGCACTTGAAAGGTATGCAAATAGAGTTGGTGTTGGCGTCTGCTACCATTCCCCCACATCATTCCCTGCCTGTGTGTGAGAGAGAGAGAGAGACAGAGACAGAAGTTTTCTAATTTCACTACTGCACCGAGATTTAAAATTTGTTCACGTGCTTTTACCAAAAAAGAACTGAATTAAGATAGATATGTAGGAAAGTGCAATGGGTAAACCATGTTATTACAGAGAGGGAAAAACAGTGAATCATAGATACAATCTGAGTGAAAAAAACAGAGGACTCGCTATCCAAAAAAATTCTGAACACCTATGAAAATATTACCTCAAATTACTGTCTTACTAAACTGTGGAATTCCCTCTCTGAAGGCATTAGGAAAATCCCCAAACTAGGTACGTTTACAAATGCCATAAACAAGACACTGTCTGACATGTGACTATTTTTGAATCGAGTCATGATGTACTGCTTAATGTAACTTGAAACTCTGTACTCACTTACACATGCATATTCTTCATCTCAGCGTTTTACTTCAGTGGGCCCAAATCTCAAAGATCGAAGCAAGCTGCATTAAGCGGTAGCTTGTGCTGATTCCTGGTGTGTCATGGACCCTGAACCCAGTTCATGAATGGGAGGTGGGGTCCTGGTGTCTAAGACCTGCAGTTTGCGACAAGTGCTTCTATGCGTCATAGTAACGGCATGCAGGAGGGGACTTCCACAGTCTGAGGGATGGCTTTGCAGCTGGGACAGAGAGCAGCATTGACCAGGCACTAACAGCAGATTGGCAGACTTATGGCACTGTATGGAAACCAGACCCCTGCCATCAGTCACATGAGGACTGTGGATGCGAAGAGACCAGGTGGGGTGCTGAACAGAGGGCTGCAGGCACTGTGCCAGGTTCATGTGGTGCGGGAAGGGTATCGCTTATACCCTTGCTGACATGATGTCCATAGAACATCATGTGTGTTGCCAACATGGCACTGTATGCAGTTAACATGCACAGCCATCAGTCCGGGCTGTGACATATGTCATGTAGTTGTACTTAGACAGGAGTCTTTTACTAGTCTGTAGGCAGCCTGATATGGGTAGATTAGTGGCATCATCCCAGCTATCACCTCAGGAGATGGTGCAAGTGCTTTAGACCAGCCCTGGGGTAGTTTAACATTCGGGGAACTGGTCAGCCACTGTGAATGATGTTTAAGGCAATGTGATAGCCATGCACTGGCAAATGCCCCCACCTGCCATGCTGCAGTCCTGCAGCTAGGGCAGGGATGGCACAAGTCCGGGGGCCACAGGTGGTCCCCCTACTGGTGCAGGGCACATTGCTGAATCAGAAATGATGCAAGGTGCAGCACTGTGAGCCACTTGCATAATTTCTCTTTGATACAAGTACTATGCATCATTCCCAGTGCTTTGTGAATAATGTCTCATCTCTAACTTACTTATATCTACGTGAATGCCATTTTTGTATTTACATAAGAACCATGTAGCAATGCCATTGAAACAGGACAACTATGTAAATAGGGCATCTAGCCCTAAAGATTATATTCTGTATAAAAATAAAGGTCTTTACTACCACGTAACCACTAGTCAAGCCCCTAAAAAAAACGTATATCTGATTATCATGGTCCACACGTACTATTGACTGTTACAACACACTACTGCCAAGATGTGGTCTTGCATTAAAGGCTTACCTCCTATAAGCATTGTGCAAATGGAAAAAATCTTCTCAGCATCCGTGTTGGCACAAACATTCCCAAATCCCACACTGGTGAGACTGCTAAGGGTGAAGTACAGGGAAGCAATATAGGCGCTTCGGATAGATGGACCACCCAGTGAATTATTGGTGTATGGAGATTCCAGCCTTTTACCCAGTTCATGCAGCCATCCTGAAAAACAAGTGGATATTAGTCATGTGATTAAATGTATTCAACAAAACCCCCAATCAAGTTAGCCTTTTGACTCTGCAATATACATCACAGCAGGAGGAGTCTGTCCATTTCAAGAATAAAACAGGTCAAATACACAATGCAGTGGTAGGTGACTTGACTGAACACGCAAAGCTTTAATAATGTTTACATTTTTATTTAGATACTGCAGCACCTGCCTATTTTCCCAACCAACATTTTGCTGGGTCCAGTATCTCTTTATCAGGGTGAATTGGACCTTTAGTTCTATACCAAATTAGTTATTCCATTATTAATAAAAACTATGATTTCTAGATTAAAACTTAAAATTATTTAAGCTTTGTGTGGGGAGTTGAGTCATCCTTTTGTGTGCTATGTACTGAAATGCATTTTATGCAATAAATATGTACATTCCAAGTCCATTAATTAGTTGTGGTTGTTTTTTATTAGTGTTTTATCCTTCTGACCTAATATGTGTATCAGATGGAGACATAAAATGAAAAAAAATTGCATTTACTAGGTTTATTTTCTGATCAGATATGAACTAGATTCATCTGTAGAATTGCGCAATGCCTTTCTGAACAAAAAAATCACTATTTTTGTTCAGAAGGCACTCAGGGTTTTTAAAAGTGCATAACACTACAAGAGCAAGCATTAAGACCTCTTCAAGGATCTGGAATGTAACTGAGTTAACCCATTCAGCTGAACCTGATATTCAGTAAATTAACCAGCTGGCTAGTTTAGAGAACAGCTTCTTATCTGTACACAACTATTGGGAGGACCATCAAGAGAACAACGTTTGTACATATGCCTTCTGAACTACCGTTGGCCTCTTTGCATATCTTCCATATCTCCCTGTTTTCAGGGAGAAAACCTGGTTTTGCCCATTATTTGACACTCCCCCCGCTTGTTACAGCAATGTTCTAATTCCCCCCAAATCTTTAGAATTAAATAGCACACCATCTCTCTTGTGTTTTAATTGGTCACACTCTGTAGTTCCAGTATCTTACACACAGTTACACACATAAAGTAGGGCCCCATGAAAAACTTCCTAATTTTAGTGGTGAAAATCAGGAGATCTCCCTAAGTGGAAGGGTGTTGATTTAGAAGCTCTGCTTTGGCATAGTGGCTGGGTATAGCACAGAGCAGTAAATGTGGAGACTTAGGATTCAGTCCTTCCATCTGTACACACACACTCACTCACTATGGGGTCTATTCATGAAGCCTATGCACCATGTATAGGCAGTGTGTAGACTTCCATAAGTGCCAGTGCCATGCATCAGGAGTCCCATGGACCTCCGTGGCATTCACGGAAGGGGCACAGTCCTCTTTGCTCCTGATCCTCTATCCAGCCTCAAAGCTGCATGTGCAGATGGACTGGATGAGTGGCCAGGGGGAAGTTCTACACTCTGTGCTATTCACCAAGTCATGGAGTGCTGGGAGAGAGGGTCACCGACTACACAGGCAGGGACACTGTCACACCGCTGGCTGCGGGGGGAGGCAATCAACCCCCTGCCATGCTTTTGTCAACTCTCTAGACTAGCATAGAGAGCTGGGGGCAGCCATTAGAGTAGTCACCCAACAGCAGGGCATGATAGGGATGCACAGTGTCCCATAATCCTCATGCTCTGCGCAGCACTGGAGATCTACTTTGCTGCCAGGGCATACATCTGATTGGATGCCTTCCTTTGTCTGCTGATCTCCCCATTGCACACCTATGTGCTGGCAGGGCAGGGTAGCAGACTGGAGGCCCATATTGCTGAATGTATATGTTCATCCCTTCTGCAGAATTCCATTCTTTTGAAATTTGAAAATTCTATACTATCCTAATGAAGAGCCAAAGTATGTTGTCAAAAACATGAATATTTTATTACAATCTTAAGTCAACAAAACTATGTACTGAAAGCTGCACCTTTTAACACAGATACTGGTATTTCTAGACTACATAGAAGCACAGGCAGCTGCACTGGAGGATATGGGATGCGTAATCTACCAAGGTTCCAAAGCTCATTTAGTTGAAGGGACATTCTGATAAACAAGTTTAATAAACTTTTTATAACCTCTAAAATCTTTTAATGACACACCACCCATGGCAAGCACATTGATTTGCAGCATCTCATTTCTAATAGGCTACTGTTTCTACCCAGTTTTTACGACTCTGGGTGAAGCCTACAGTTGTTTTGCTCTTACTCCTAAAATGGCTGATCATGGCACACTTCCATTGGACTTTTGGAAGTGTCCTTCTGAAAGGCCAACTGAGCTTGGAGCACTCCACCATGATCGACCGCTATGAAGAAACAGCCGAAACAGCCACACTATTTCAGCTGTTACTTCCACATTCTGGGGCAGGAACTGCACATGTGCGCCTCCCGTGCATGTGCAGTTCTGCCACTGCCACCATCTTGGGAATGGCAGAATGCCATTCACCACAACTATGCAGGCATGAATGCCATGCATGCACAGTTGCATCACTGCCATTTTGTAGATGGCACACAGCGGCGATCATTCTCCAAAACTTTAGAAGCTCACCACAGCCGTATCGGCAGATATACTATGTTTGGCTGAAATGTATCAGCCCGACTCTCATAATCCCAATCCCGGGTGCCTGAAACACAGTTGCCCAACATTGGTATTTTACCTGCAACAAGTGTTTCGGGGGGGCTTCGCCCCCACCCCCCCAATGTGGAGAGCTCCGCCCCCCACATCCCCCCTTCCTTAAGGATTATAACTCCGCTGGGGGTAAAATCCTGATGTCGGACAACCGTGTTTCGGGTGCCCAGGGTTGGGATTATGAGAGTCAGGCCAATCCAGTTTGGCAAATCAAATGGATCCCATATCAGCTCTGTCTAGAGCTCATTATAGCTGGGAGGACTGATGCACAATCAGGTCAAGGAACTTGCTAAGGATAATGCAAAGAGTCAGTGTCTGTGGTATGAGTCAAACCTGTGATCTGCTCTTTTACAGTTCAGTGCTCTACCCACCAGACAACACTGCCTTGTCTAGCAACATGACGAGTTGGTACGCCTTCAGACAGAAGTGGAAATAGTACTGCAGTGATTGCACTCGCACCTCTGGTCCCTGCAGGCAGTGCGAAAACCACTACAGCAATTCCCATTGTACAGTTTGCTGTTCATGTTTTACGTCAGTGGCAAACACTCTCCCGCACATTCACATTATCAAAGACTGGCTGCAAACAGTGTTAATGCCAGTAGCAGTCTAACATTATCTCAAGCAATGAAATTACTACCGGTAACCAAACTGAAAATGCAGCAGAGAGCAGTTTTACAGCATTAAGATATATTTACAGACTTTTTAAAAAGACAATCTGTACTACTGAAGATTTCCAACATGTAATGGATTCTGAGAAACTGCATGTTCAATTACAGCCTCAGGTTCCTCCACTGTGTCACAGCCTGTATAATCATTCTCCAGATGCGAGGATAAGGAATAATCCTCCCCGTAAGAACTAAAAGCACTACTCACAAACACGCACAATGGCAGCCCCCATGGAACAACAGCACTAACAAAACAATATAAATCAATTTGTTTTGTTAAAAATAGCCACATGCAAACAACAAATGCTAAATACAAAACCCAGGACACTTACGTGTCCGCTGACTTGATGTTTCACTGGTTAGTGCTTCTGAGCACTGCATTGTGAAACATGAGGTCAGTGTCCTGGTTTTTTTCACCCTGCACGTGCTGTGTTTGCACTCTTGCACAAAACAATATGATTTATATTACAGCTCTAATGCCATTGAGCTATCTTGGTGAATGTGCTACCATTTTTGTGTGTTTGTGGATTTTGCTCTGTGGCTTACCACTACAGTGTCCCTTAGAGTGGATCGTTGCTACTTCTGTTGGTTGACACTACTTTAAACACTTAAAGAAAAAAACATCCTTTTTTGAATTTGAAGTACAGTGAATACTACTATGATCTGAGTAGTAACCATAAGGCACATTCATGTTTTCCTTCATGCTGCTCTGTGTCTCCCGAGTCCCAGCTGTATCTTATGACATGAAAAGCTGCAGCTTTCGTGCTGAGCAGCTTTAGTCTGACAATCGACAGTACTACATTCTTGGAGCTGCTTCATCTTCACATTTAAAAATGAAATGGCAAAAGGCATATCATTATATTCAGGTACAGGTACTTCAGATTCTTACCAAGTTACAGCTGAATTCACCAGACAAAATCCACCATATCACTATAAAGCAGATGCCACCTTTAGTCCTAAAGACAAAGCACCAGAACCTGTTGGGTGTTGTATGTGTACATATGCATGCTGTCACCTGTGATAATGTTGAATGACATGCATAGACTAAAATGGTTTACTGCTTGTTCACAGCCCTGTTGTGCATACTCAGTCTTGCAGCCAATGCTGTTACTTACACGGGAACTAACAAATCGAGATCAAGAGATCTTCTAATGCACCAGAACAGATCACTGCTCAGACTTCATCTTGCATATTAGGTACAGTTCTAGTCCCCATATCTGAGAAAAGACAGCAACAGCATTGAAAAGATGTAGAGGAGTGTGACTAAGGTAGTAGATGGTTTGGAAAACATGGGCTATGAAGACAGACTGGCAGAACTGGGACTGTTCTCTATGGAAAAGAGGAACCGCAGTGTGACATGATTGTAGTATTTCAATAACTGAAAGGGATAATACCATATTTCCAAACACAGATCTTCAAGATGCACGAGGATGGGAGCATAAAGGGGCGCTCAGTGTCATCGAAGGGGATAGATGCAGGGGACAGATCAGGAAGAACAATTTCACTGGACAAGTGACATCAACTGACACTGTTTCTGCCTTCAAGCATAAACTAGGTACAGTAGGTACATTGCATAAAAAGAGACAAGGTATTCTCACTGAGTTGTTGGGGGAAAGAACTCAAAGAACCAGCGGACATCTTTCTTCCCTAAATACATATGTTCATAAAGGAAAGGATACAGTAATAAACTTTACCCTTCCCTGGGTTGATTGTGTTCCTTTTATAGGTACAGTTTTGCCATGGGCTGCTTTATTGACAAACTTATCAGATCAGGGACTCCTCCATGTTTATCATTCATGTTGCAATCTCCTGTTAGTCCCAGTAGCCTTCACTTTAGTGGTGTCCTGTTCTCTCGTGAACCAAAGTGCTCTACTAATATGGGACTAGTAGCATTCGGAGCCTCTGCTCCAAGGTTTTGGAATTCACTTCCTCCACTGGTGAAGTGCTCAGATTCTCATGGTCTGCTTAAACTGGCAGTTCTTAGGCACTTTTGTGACTTACCTGCCTGCATGTGTTACTGAGCTATTGTTGTCTTGTACGTGTCTACTGGCCTGTACAACTCTGATGTGTTGACTGTTTTTGATGTCTGTCACATTCTATTAAAATATCTAATGTGTTCTTGTTGTCGGATGTGTTCCTCCAAGGATGTTACTGAAAATAACCACTTGTTGCCTAGTGTACTTGCCAGTTACCAAAAAATAAATAATAAATAAATAAACCTGACACAATTCCAACCAGCCAAATCATTCCCTAAGGCAAAAGGTCAAAACCCAGCTCGCTGTTTGATATCAGTAGGAATCCAGCCCTAAAAAGCTCATTTAGTTTAAGTATAGAAAGAGAGTGAGGCAGACAGACACACTGACACACAGAGACAGAGAAGGAGGAGGGAAAGCACAGGGAGGGACTTGCTCATGAACATACAGTAGGAAGGTGGCGGAGGTAGATCACAGCAATGAGATTCAAGCCTGGGTCTATAGGTTCACAGTTCTTTAACTTCTGGACTACACTGCCTAGCTCATCTCAGCTGTGTGGTCACTTAAAAAAGAAATTGCTGAAAAGGAACTGATACATTGTTTGCTCCCACAAGACATTGGGGAAACAAAAATTGCAGTAAGAAAGCAAAAATATTACCTAGCTGGGAATTGAACCTATGCATCATGCAGCCCATGCAGGCATTCATGTAGCTGAGTTGTGAGACCAACTGGTTAACGTGAGTTTATCTTGGCCCTTTCTTTCTCATACTGCATATCATGCAGGTAAAAACATTTTTTGATGGAAAGGAGTTCTTGAGAATGTTACCATAACAAAGGGATAGAGATCAAGTTGCAGACATTTACGCAGCATCAGCAAATTGTCAGAAATGGTAATCTGGTGAAATTACATGCATTTTGACATTTATGTCAATAGCTCACTTCTTGACATAACAGCGAATATCGATGTCAGACTGCACATTTCACAGACAATTTAATCTGTTTTGCCACTGGCAGACAATGTTTGCAAAATCCCCAAGAGCACTAGTGTAGATCGATATGGAGTCAGTATGGTCTAGTGGCTGAAGCACTGGATCAAGAACCAGGGAATCACAGGTTCGAAACCCTACTGGAGACAAATATTCTCTGTTTGACCTTGAACAAGCAACTTAAAGTCCCAGTGCTCCAGTCCAGCCAGCTGTGGAAATGGGTAGAAGCTGGACCCCACTAAAAATGAGATGTTGTAGCTCAGCTGGGTTATTCCTGGTTATTAAATCAAAAAATAAAACACATGCCTATTCAAACTGGGAATCAGTTCTCAAGCAACAACAGTCTATGGGAGAGATGTTTAGATTCAACTTACCAATGTCCCATGTGAGTGGATCATTGCTTTCCATTTCCTTTCGACCAATGACATACCAGATGCAGGCCATCCAATGAGCAAGCAGAGCGAACATCGACATGAGCAGCGTAAGAACCATGGCACTGTACTGGGAATATCTATCCAGCTTCTGCAGCAAGCGTAGCAGTCTTAGGAGTCGTACTGTCTTCAGCAGGTGAACCAGGGAAGTCTTTAAGATAAAAGGTCATGATAATACGTAAGCATGAACTATATCAAAAACATTTCATATCAGTGTCAGTGACTCAGTAGGTAGCACACTCGCCTCTTGAGTCAGAAGATCAGATGGTCATGGGTTCTATTCCCACACCAGGTGCTTGTGGTATAACTCATATGACACTGTAGTGTACTTGGAGGTATAGTAGGTGCTATACTGGTGAAATGCTGTCCTTCAGAGAAGATATTAACCCCAGGTCACTTATGCCCAAGATACCATAGCACTTATCAATGAAGAATAGGTAACTTTTTTTATTTGATAAAAAATAGAAATATACAGACATAAACCATAGAAAAATGCAAAAAAGTACAATTTTACGTAATTGTATACAACTTAATAATGCAGTAAGGAAATCATCAAAGAAACAAACTAATACAGACCCCTATAACTTTTCAAAGAGGAAAAACCAATCCTGCTTCAATCTAAGTAAAACAATACAAATATACATGTGAGGGAGACATAGAAACCCAGAACAAAACGTTACAAATTTATATACTGCAAACACAAAACTTGCTTCCATTTATCTTCTGGAGTCTTACTGGATACCCATTTCCCTTCATTTTTATAATTACAGTTCTGTTCATTCTCTATCATACTCACTACAGCTTCTTGTTGTACTATAATACTTGCTGCTGAAAAATTAATCTACATTTAGCTTGCCATAAAAATGTATACAGGTAAAGATCACTCTTAACATACTGATATTATAACCTACTAATGTGGAGGAATGCCCTGTGAATATATTTTTATATGACAGCTGTGCCCTTTCTGGATTTCTCCAGTAAGCTGCCAATAGTAACCCAAAGCTTTTAGCAAAAGAGCATTTCCAGAATAGATTCTCCATGGTCTCTAGCTGGGATGGCATCCTTCTCTATGGCATGTTCTTTCAGTTGCACTTTTATATTTTGAGTTGCCCTTCACTCCCAGTCTTCCATGGCAACTAAGCCACACCATATCCCACATTGGAGGCAGTATAGCGCAGTGGTTTAGGGCTCTTAACTGCAATCTTGGAGATCTGGGTTTGAATCCCACAGCCCCCACTTGCATACTGTGTGACCCTGAGTTAAGTCGCTTAACTTCCTTGTACTCCCAGGTCGCACCTGGAAACAGGCTTCAGTTTATTGTGTCTCTCCTGGTTAAGCAATTTCACCTTTCCCTTTCTATAAATAATTTTTTATCCATTAGATACGATTTCACTCTTTTGTGTTCCTGCTGACTGATGTCTTTATGTGCTACAAATGACTGAAAGCCATGGTCTTCTAATATGCCATAAATTGTCACTCTTGAGGCCGGTGTTAGTATTTCAAATGTCAGTTTCCATCTTCTGGGTTTCTCAAGGAGTGGGAGAATAAAGCTTAGCATGTCTGACATTTTCTTAAATTTTGCTGTACTATTCTGCCATGTACAAATTATTGGGGTCGGCCATTTACAAACCCAGGGATGCTAATGAGTAGATTCTCCTTTCAAAAAAGGGTAGAATGTTCCAAAAATACGCAGACTATACAAGAAGGCAATTGGATTTATTACATTCAAGCCACCCTGTTTGATCAGCCAGTATAAAACATTTAGTTTGATAGGATTTAACCTGCTTCCCCAAGTAACTTGAAAAGCCAAGCTAAGGATTTTGACATCCATCTTGTGATGACCGGTATACTACACTTAAATACTCTATGTCAAGATGGGAAGCAGATACATCTTAACTATGGCTAGCATTTTCTTTTAGGTTTGTTTCCATTTGATCCAAATGTTTACTCTTTCTTCACAAATTTTCAGTTTGGAATCTCAGTTCATTTTTCTGCATTCCCATGTCTGTAATATTATCCCCAGTATGCAAACAGGTGGATTGAAGATTGGAATCTCTTTAATTTCATCAATCTGCTTGGTATGTATACTTAAAATAAAACCTTTATTATTATTTGTATTTATATTTATACTTGACCCAGCAACCTGTGAAAATGCTTGCATCTGTTCTATAGGAATAATTCCAGAGGTTTTGTCCTTCACATATAGACATATGTTGCCCTCATAAGCTGATACAGTAATAGCTGCTGTATTGTTGTGGTTCTGCTGACCTCTAATCTAAGTTGTGGAACTCTGTTAACTCATTGCTTTTTATTATATGGAGTATAATGTATGGGCAACCATACACAGCAAGGCTGTGTTTCAATTGAGGGGTTGAGATGACAGCATGTGAACCTCGAGAGTGAACATCGAGATGTCCATTCTGTCATCTCAACCCCAAGATGGAAACACATGCTGAGTTGTATCTGGTAGCCCATAGTTTATTTTATATATTTTTTTTACACCGGAGTGACAGACCCCTGCTGAAGTGAAAATAAAAAATCTTGCCATTTCTTTGTTCTGTTCCATTATCAAAATCAAATTTACAGACTTTTGAAAGTTAAAAGCTACAACTTTGGGCACTGAGTGGTTAGTAAGTAGCTAGGTGTGGAATAAATGAGAAATTTAAGACTGTCTGACCTTTGAACTGTGCAAAACAATTGTTCAGAATTTGCACAACACTTTGGAATGTGCATGGTGGTTTAGAATGTGCACAACAAAGATTTTGAGCAGGCTGATTTTTATACAGAACAAAGGTTAACCATATACTCTATGTTAATTTTTGTTATACCTGCTGTTTATTGAATTAGTCTGCTGATGAATGTAACTTGTGCTGTTGTACGTAACTTGAGAGACTTTGACACATATGAAAATGGGCTCTTGAGCTCAAAGGTCCTCCTGAACACAAAAACTAGCTAACTAGCTAACTAACTAACTAGCTAAAAATCTGAGGGTGCTTTTGTAGTGTTCAAAATAAAGGGTCTAAATTGAACACATAAAGTAATGGACTCAGTGGGCAGCCTTGTCTGATACCATGGTACTTTGCACCATGCAGTTTAACAAATGGTTAAAAAAATGGTATGGAGCACAGGGGTTTGGCTTCATTGGGGACTGGGGTTCCACCTGGAGGGACACCAGCCTATACTGGCAGGATGGTCTGCATCTGTCCAGGAAGGGAACAAGTCTTTTGGGCAATCGGTTTAAATGCTTCATTGGCAAGCCTTTAAACTAGTCAAGGGGGGAGGCACTGATAAGCAGAAGGAAAATCCCAGCCTCCCCTGACAAAACAGGGTACTAAATGAGAAAAGACCAAGGTAGAAAGGTCAGTGGGGTTGCTGCTACAGAAGGTAAAGCCATCAAAAATGGAGAGCAATGAGTACCAATGCCCGTGAGTCTGGGTAACAAGCTTCCTGAATTAGTGGCCTTGATGGAGGAGGAAGATCTGGATATTGTGGCAGTCACAGAAACATGGTACACACAGAACCATGACTGGGACGTAACATACCAGGATACACTATCTACAGGAGGGACAGGGAGGGTAAAAGAGGAGGAGGAGTAGCTCTCTACATAAGAGAAGAAATCAAAGCAACAGAACAAAAGGGTAAACAGGGAGGAGAAGAAGCACTGTGGGTCAATTTGGAGGCAGGCAATGGCACCACAGTCCGCACAGGGGTTGTATACAGACCCCCCTCTCAGGGGGAGGAAATGGACAAGGAAATGATAGAAAGTATACTTAGAATGGCAGATAAAGGGGAGATATTGCTGATGGGTGATCTGAATATGCCAGATGTTAACTGGAGTGCAGTTGCAGCAGCCACTTCTAAAAGTGGGGTTATTCTAGATGCCCTACAGGGGGCATGCCTTAGACAACTAGTATTGGAGCCCACTCGAGAGGAGCAATCTTAGACCTGGTTCTCTCAAACGGAGATGAAGAGAGGATCACAGATGTAGAAGTGGGTAGCCATCTGGGAACTAGCGACCATCGAACAGTATGGTTCACAATAAACACAGCAATAGAGTCAAGCCATACAAAGACAAAGGTACTGGATTTTAGGAGGGCTGACTTTGCCAAAATGGGTGAGTGCCTAAGGAATGCACTAGCAAATGGGCAGGAAGGAGGGGTGAAGAACAATGGGGAATAATAAAACTGCCATCACAGAGGTAACAAGCCTTTGTGTAAAGCAAATAAACAAACGAACGAGTAAGAAACCACTATGGTTCTCAAAGGAAGTGGCAGTGAAGGTTCAAGAGAAAAGAAAGCATTCAGGAAGTACAAGGAATCACAGAAGGAACAGGACAGAGAACTGTATCAGTTAAAGCAAAGGAAGCTGGAAAGGCAGTCAGAACAGCAAATGCCCAAACCGAGGAAAAGATAGCCAACTCAGTTAAAAGGGGATAAAACCTTTTATAGGTACATCAGGGAGCAAAGGAAGACCAAGGGAGGGATAGTGAGGCTTAATAAAGGGAGGAGGTGGGAAGAGGGTGACTGTGAAAAGGCAGAGATACTAAACAAATATTTTTGCTCAGTATTTACAAAGGAAGAGGGGGAGGTACCTAAAACAAACAGTAGAAACACTCTGGATACAGAAGTTGATACCAGCCCATTTACAGAAGAAAGAGTTCTGAATGAGCTCTTAAAACTCCTCAAACTAATCTTCTTCCTTCTGATCAGTATTGGTACTATTGAAATCAATCCTGGCCCAACTGAAAGTTTTTTATCCCCATCTGATCTAGCCTCCATAAATGGCCTAAGTTTTCTTCACTTCAATGCCTGCAGCCTCCTAAAAAAGTTCTCCTTAATACAGGCCTGGGTTGCACATACCCTACCTGACTTTCTGGTGATCTCTGAAACTTGGCTCAGATCTACAACAAAAGATAGTGAAATAAACCTTCCCAATTACCAGCTCTTCAGATCAGACCACCCTTCCAGGGGTGGTGGGGTGGCCATCTATGTCAAGGAAACCTTCTCTGCATCCTGCCTCATTAATACATCAGAACCAAAGGAATTTGAATGCTTGTCAATCAAAATAACCCTTCCTAACATGTCTTCCTTTAAATTGATTGGCTGTTATAGGCCCCCCTCTGCAGGCCTCAAACTCCTATCCCACCTAGGAACAATACTCAATCTAGGCCCTGAAGACACCATTATCCTTGGTGATTTGAATTTAAATTGGTTATCTAATGCATCTGCACCCCTAGTAACCTCTTCTGTGACACCTATGGATTAACTCAATTAATCAAAGATCCAACAAGGATTAACCTAAAAAATATTACCAACAGTTCACTCCTGGATATCATGATGGTAAACAAGCCTCACTTATATTCTAATGCTGGAGTGCTACCCAGTGACATAAGTGATCATTGTCCCATAGCTGGCATACTGATCTACACTCAAGTCATCCAATCCTGCAAAATTTCTCCATAAAAGGTCAAAAAATTTCAACATCTCAGGATATCTCCATGATTTGTGCAATACAACACATTGGCAAGAGTTCTACCTCACAACCTCAGTTGAAACAGCTCTTCAGATCCTAAGGGATATTATCACAAATGCCCTCAATATACATGCACCACTCACCAGTGTCAGAACCAAATTAAAATCTTGTCGTTGGTTCACCGCTGACCTTAAATCAGCTTTGATAGCCAGAGACAAACTCTGGAAAAAGGCAAGAAAAACAAAGAATCCTAGAGACTGGCTTCAATTCAGAAAAGCAAGAAATTCATGCACAAAACAAATAAGAAATGCCAAAGCTGCCTTCTATAGAGCTGAATTGGATACCTCCTATACTAACCCATCTAGGTTCTGGGGTACTATAAAGGGAATTCTAGGTCAAAATTCTACCCCTGCCTTACCCTCCAAATTGCTCCTAAGTGACATTGAAATCACTGACAAGCAAGAAATATTAAATGCCTTCAATGACCATTTCACTACAGCTGGCCTACCCTTTGACTCTTCACCTGCAAATCTCTTGAGATCATCATTAAACCTTCAATCCACTGTGGGCCAAAAGGCTGCCTCAACATTCTCCTTCGAACCAATATCCTTAAAAGAAGTAGAAGACCTCCTGTCCAATTTAGACACATCTAAGAGTGCAGGTGCAGACTCCCTGGATCCCTACTTTCTTAAAGTAGCACTGCATGCCTTAGCTGCCCCCCCTCACTCATCTCTTCAATCTTTCCCTAGCTACTGGTTCCAGCCCCTCTATATGGAAGACAGCTCAAGTAGTTCCACTACTTAAATCAGGTGATCCATGGACCTTAACAATTACAGGCCCATTTCCATCTTACCGGTATTGTCCAAGATGCTTGAAAAATTAGTAAACTCACAGTTAAGGGCCTACCTGGACTCCAACAACCTCCTAAATCCAGCACAATCTGGGTTTAGATCAATGCATAGCACCATCTCTACCTTAGCCAAAGTCACTAACGATTGGCAGACTGCCTTGGATAAAAAGAATAGCACCTGTGCTGTGTTCCTGGATTTGAGTAAAGCATTTGATACAGTGGATCATGATTCATTAATCTCCTCTCTTAGCTCTGTAGGCCTTGATTCACTCTCTCTCATTTGGTTTAGGTGCTTTCTCTCTGGAAGGTTACAACTGGTAAAAATGAAAATTACCTATCTACCTCTAAACCACTGCTAAGAGGTGTACCGCAAGGCTCTATCCTGGGCCCCATCCTCTTTGCCATTTATATTAATAACATTGATTCCAACTTCTCCCAATCTAACATTCACCTGTTTGCTGATGATACTGTATTATATGTCAGCAATCCCTCACCATCAAAAGCCTGTGAACTGTTACAGTCAGAATTCTCCATCCTACAACACAACCTATTGGAAAAAAACTACTTCTAAATGCCAAAAAAACAAAAGCTATGTTCTTTGCCACCAAGAGTTGCTCTTCCATTACCCCATCATTCACCACCCCACATTTATCCACCTTATTTGGAGAAAATTTGGAATTTGTGGATAAATTCAAATATCTTGGTCTGGATTGACAATAGCTTGACTACTCTGTACACGTTGAAGAACTACTAAAAAGTTGAGACAAAGACTTGGCCTATTTTTCAGAATAAAATACTACCTTACCAGAGACTCCAAACAAAGATTAATCCAGGCATCATTCCTATCCCTCATTGACTATGCTGATTTCCTTCGCCATTGCTCCCTCCTCTCCTCTTAAATAAGCTGGACACCCTGTATCATAGAGCCATTAGATTTATTACAGACCTTCCCTCCAACACCCATCATTGCTCTCTTTACATGGCAGTCAATTGGACATCCCTACAGCACAGAAGAAAAAGAATGCTGCAATCTGGATCTTTAAAGCTTTATCAGACAAACTCCCCTCCTATATCTCAGACTGTTTCACCCGAATCACATCCAGGCCATACACCTTAAGGATCAATAAGCTCATTATGCTAAAGATTCCCAATACCTGCACCTGGTTTGGGAGGGCTGCTATCAGCTATTCCCTAGCATTTATTTGGAACTCACTCCAAAAATCTATGAATCTGAATACCCTCTTACCCTTATTATCCTTCAAAAAATTATACACCACCCTATTCCCAGAACTGTGCAACTGCTTCCATAAGGCCTAGTCTCCCACCCAACCTCCACCCCTCCCTTCTGTAATCCACTATGTTTAGTTTCCTTCTTCTACCCAGTCAGTTATCATACTTCATATAAAAAGCCTATAGAAGCCCTACTATCTGAATATTATCCCTTCTATATTGAATGTCCTCTTCATTTTTACAGGTTAAGTTATTGTTACTGTGCCTTGTATATCTGTAAATTTGTGTATATATCTCTCATCTATTTGATTGTATTAATGTTATGTTATTCTCATGTCTTTGTACAATACTTGTATCCTGCTTTGTATGACCACTCAGGTCCATCTTGTAAATGAGCTATGCTCAATGATGTTCGCCTGAATAAATAAAGATTTTGATTGATTGATTGATTAAAACTGAAGGTGGACAAAGCAATGGGGCCTGATGGGATTCATCCCAGAATTCTAAAAGAACTAAGGATAGAACTAGTGACACCACTGACTACCCTCTTTAACAAATCATGGGAGGATGGGGTGGTACCTGAGGACTGGAGGAGGGCAGATGTGATTCCCCTTCACAAAAGTGGGAGCAAGGCAGAAACAGGAAACTACAGACCTGTTAGTTTAACCTCACTGGTAGGAAAATGATGGAATCACTTCTGAAGGAAAGAATTGTTATGTATCTAGAGGCCAGAGGGGCACAGGACCCAAGGCAGCATGGATTCACAGCGGGAAGGTCATGCCAGACAAATCTGATAGATTTCTTTGACTGGGTGACCAAAGTAGTAGATCAGGGAGGGGCTGTGGACATGGCCTACCTAGACTTTAGCAAGGCATTTGACACAGTCCCACACAAAAGATTAATATACAAGTTAGCCAGCCTGGGAGTGGGTCCCAAGATGACAGCCTGGGTAAAGAATTGGCTGGAGAATAGGACACAGAGAGTAATAGTAAATGGAGTCCACTCTGAAAAAAGGGGGGTTAGCAGTGGGGTACCACAGGGTTCAGTATTAGGACCGGTCCTCTTCAATGTCTTTATAAGTGACATTGCAGAGGGACTGGAAGGAAAAGTATGTCTCTTTGCAGATGACACAAAGATCTGCAACAGAGTTGATGCACAAGGTGGGGTGGAAAGGATGAGAAGGGACTTGGCAAGGTTAGAGGAATGGTCAGATGTATGGCAGCTTAGATTCAGTGCTAAGAAGTGCAAGGTAATGCACCTGGGAAACAAAAACCCAGGGGAAGAGTACACAATGGGGGGTGAGATACTAACAACAACAAAAATGGAAAGGGACCTGGGGGTAGTCATATCAGTTGACCTAAAGGTGGGCAAGCAATGTGAGAGGGCAGCAAGGAGGGCTGGGGGGATACTGGGATGCATAGGAGAGGCATCACAGCAGAAAACAAGAAGTTATTATCCCTCTGTACAGACAGCTGGTGAGACCACATCTGGAGTACTGCGTGCAGTTCTGGAGACCCAATCTCCACAAAGACATAGACAGGATGGAAGCTGTCCAGAGGAGGGCAACTAAAATGGTGCAGGGTCTGCACCGGAAGACATATGAAGTGAGACTTAAGGAGCTTAATATGTATAGCCTCGAGGAAAGGAGGGAGAGGGGGGACATGATAGAAACTTTCAAGTACCTCAAGGGAATCAACAAAGTCCAAGAGGGTAGCATCTTTCAAAAAAAGAGGTGTGCAAGAACAAGGGGCACAATTTGAAGATAGAGGGGGCAGCTCAGAGGTAATTTAAGGAAGTATTTTTTCACAGAGAGGGTTGTGGATGCATGGAACAGCCTTCCAGAGGAGGTTGTGGAGTCAAAAACAGTGGTGGAATTCAAGCATGCATGGGACAGTCATAAGGCAATTCTAGGGGTGGGGGTAGGAAGAAGTAGGCTGCTGGTTAACTAGGATCTGCAGCTTATCCATCAGGTAGGGAAATGGGCAGACTGGGTGGGCCAAGCGGTCCTTATCTGCTGTCAAATTCTATGTTTCTATGTTACCACATTTTATACAGTAGGTATCTTGGTACCTAAATGCCCATTAAACCTGGGAAGGATTGTAGCAATATTATACAGTTTCTTTATCCAATTAAAAAGAGTTTTTTGAAAACCATAAGTTCATAAAACATTAAAAAAATACTTGTAAGATGCCCTGTCGAATGCCTTCTCTTGATCCATTGATAATATATAACCTTCTAGTTTCCCTTGTTCGCCTTACTCTGCTTGTTCTCTCAGAAATATTAGATTATTTAATTTATTTAGTGATTCAGAAAAGACCTTTGAGTGCAAAGGTTCCATGTCATAGACTGCAAAACAAAGTACAATAGGAGAAAGCAAAGATACATTACAATAAATGATACAGCTTGGATTCAGAACTTACAGAATAACTCAAAACATAGGTACAAGTTAAATAACAAGAAAAACACTTTATGAGGGTGGGGGAGGAATAAGCAGCCACAAAGTACCTTGTCAGTAGTTCAGAGGGACGGGGATAGCTGGCTGTGGGGTGGAGAAAGGAGGTACGAGAAAGAGGTACGTTCTGCGGTGGAGGTGAAGGGTGGGGCAAGAAGGGCAATAAGGTATAGGAAGAAATGGTGGGGTGAGGGGAGGGGAGGCTGAGTGGAGAGGACATGCTAGAGTAAAATGGTGGGGTGTGAGGGGCATGGTCAGGCAGCCTGCATTAGTAGTGACTGTTAGGGGAAACTCACTGGACTGTGAGTTGGGGGAGGGAGAGGGGTGGCGGGTGTGAAAAGCATGATGCAAACTGATTGCTGTGGCAAGTCATTAGAAGAAACAGAGGGAGGGGGTACCTAAGGCCTGCCTAGTGCTTGCTGGGGGTAGAGAGAGCAAGTGTGGCTGGACTCAGGGGCAGGTGCACTTAGAGAGTGTTATTAGGTGCTGTTTGAGGTCAGTTTTGAATTGTGCCAGACAATTGGTGGCCAAGAGGTGCCCAGGAAGTTCATTCATCCATTGGAGGCCCAATAGGCACATGCACATTGCCCAAGTGAGGTGCAACGGAAGGGGATAGCCAAGGCCCCTCTATTCCTCCCTCTGGACCTATAACGAGTTGGCCACCTTGATCAAATTGCCTGCACAGGGTGGTGTTTTACCCAATAGAGCCTTTTTCCCTAGGATGCAAGTCTGGAATTTGATCCTGTTTCTTAACATATCTTATTATATCAGCTGACTAATATATATTTAAATTAGGGCTGGGCCACACCAGTTCTAAAAACAATATACCCAATAAAAACTAGCTAGTTTTAAAATGTAGAACCAAAATGAACCTCTCTCCACATGCAAAAAAAATATATATTTTTGCATATTTTTTATTGTGAGAATACATCTGTTACATAAATGCATTAGATTACATCTCAGAAAATTCTTATAAGTTAATAGGTTATCTTACTTTAATACATTAGTATAAATTATTGCAAAGAAATGATTTTCTTAAAACATAAAATATGTTACTAAAAAAATGGCTTGGTTGATTTGGAAGAGCTGAAATGACCATTCTGGAATTCTTTTTTGATACATTTGCCAAAAACTTATATCAGAATCAAATAAATTGATCTCATACTGTGCAGTCATGACAAGTTGTTTTCATTCCCCTGTTGAAAAGATTGTGAACAATTATCAAATTTTCAGTACTTTAGTATCATTTGTTTGGTGGCTATATTATTAGCTTTTATCATTTTGACTTCTTTTTTAGAAAGGAAAACATTTTTAAAGCCTTCTAGAATTACAGTTATTAGATCACAGTTATAGTTAATGGGAATTATTTGTTCCAAAACAGCAAATGATTTTGATGACCATGACCTGCATGAGCATAACTGATAAAATTGCTCTTATCAAATGCCATTTGACCTCACTTCTCAAAAGTTTTACAGTCACTGGACACGTTTCTTCCTTGTCTGACAATCTGGTTGGTTTCCCAATCCAGTATAATCTATCAATTTCTGGAATATTTGAGTCAGATTTAAGTAAATTGTTAAATAAGTCATAACAGTGTCTTTAAGATGCAAATCTTTTTCCCATCTTGACTAAAACTCTAAACATTCTTGTATTTTTTTTTCTTTGTACTCTGTTTTCATGGTTGTCCTGTTTTGCTGCTAACTGTTGTGCTGTTAGTTTCTGGACATCCAAATTCGAAGAGTTAAAATTATCTTCTGGTTCCAACTGAAGAGGAAATAATTATGCCATATTATTTCAGGATAAAAAAATCAACACAAGAAAAAAACAGATTCTTGAGGTTTGGAATATAATTGTTTAATTAATACATAATCCAATCAGTAGTACTTGTTAGTTGGCAAAAACTTTCATTATGTAGATTTTAAGCATTAAAATATTTTTGACATAATTAGGTTCATCATCAGTATATTTGTATTTCATGCAGATGTTTTTAAAACAGCTTTTATAACTGCTTTTATAATTAATGACACAAGTCATTAAAGATGACCACCACTAGCAACTTTTAAGAAATCCCTTCTCTAGAGGTTACTTTTCAACTTTACAGACTGGATTCATACAGTGGATATCCCAGGAGTGTGCTAGCACATATTTTTGATGGTAAACAGCACAGCACCACACCAAACATTCAATTTATTCATAGTGGGTGTGACCAAAGAAGAGGGACTTTTGAAAACTTTGAAATCCCTTACCTCAATTCAAGAGGGTAATACAATGAAAATAAAAATGGATATATTGATGTTTTTACCAGGCATACAATTTTACTAAAAAACAGTATAGTTACTGTTGCTTTAATATGTGAAAGCCTGCACATTATCAGGTTTAAAGGAGGTTTGAAAATAAGAACCTTTCAAAAGGGGCTATAGTTTGAGCCTGGAAAAGTGCACACATCCCTTTCCAAATGAATAGTTTGGCTCAATCTGTAAGGCAATCATGCCCATGAGATTTGAATCTTTTTGTGTATGATGTCAAAAGAAATCTAACACAGAGGTATTCTTTGAGTACAATTTTATTATTTCTCATACAACTAAAAAAATAAAATTAGAAGAGTTTTTTGTAATTTGCGTGCACATTCTGAAAGCATTAGGCATATGATAAATAGTGGAACTGTCTGGAATGTATATTCTTTACCACAGATCGTGAAATGCAGAAAAACTTCAAGTAAGTTTCACAATTCACAAAGTTGGCAACATGCACAAATGTGATGTAGAAAAATCCTACATTTGGGAATATATAGAACATTTTCCTTCAAAACTGAACTAATACCTAGAAACATAGAATGTGATGGCATGTAAGGGATGCTGGGTGCACCCAGTCTGCCCATTTTTTAATCTTCTTTTTTTGCTGCAGACCCTACTTTATCTATGGCAAACTGTCCCCCTCCCTTATCCACATGGTTCCCATGTCCCTTTCCTAGGTATTGTTGAACCCCACCACTGTTTTTGCCCTCACTACCTCTGCAGGAAGCCTCTTCCAGGTATCCACCACCCTTTCTGTGAAGAAGTACTTCCTCATATCTCTCCTGAACTTACCCCCTCCAGTTTCATAGCATGCCCTTTGTTTTAGAGCACGTTTTTCTCTGAAAAATACCCCCATCCTATACCTTATTAACCCCCATGAGGTATTTAACCTTTAGCCTTCCCTCATAGGGCTTTTGATGCAGAGCCTATACCATTTTGGTAGCCCTCCTCTTGACCACATCCATTCTATGTTCTTCCTGAGGTATGGTCTCCAGAACTGGACAGAGTACTCAAGGTGGGGTCTAACCAGCAATCTATATAAGGGCAGCACCATCTCCCTCTTTCTGCTGGTGATACCCCTTCCAATGCACCCCAGCATCCCACTAATCCTTCCAACTGTCTTGTCACGGGTCATCTGGTATGATTACCCCTGGTCTCTTTTCTGCTAGGTCTTTGCTAGTATCACTGTACCCATTTTCTATTCTGCTCCCATGTCTGTATGGCCCAAGTGCATTATCCCAAAATAATTGGATTTTAGCATGACCAAGTATTAAAGTTGCAGGACTTTCCCCCCATAAATGAGAAATTACAATATTTTTTCACACAGTTACCAGACTTTGTTATGAAGTAAGCATGTGACATGTTTTGTAAATTTCACCCAAGTTTCACTCAAAGTCTCTCACATTACAAAGTGAACCATTTCACACATTTTGCCACTGAAAAAAATCTCACAGCTCTAGTAAATACTAAGCCTTCACAAAAAAGTTTGAACATTTTAAAGCTTTTTTTTATCTTTTTTTTCAAAATGTGTCCTTCAAAAACTGACAGAAACCTGCTTAAGAATGGTGTGGGAGAGGGTGTTGCACAGCTGTTAAAAACAGGGTTAATTATGCAAACAACTTCAAAGATGGCATTTCTAGTGATTAAAATTTAGCTGTTTTGAAGAAAAGGAAAGAATTTAGGTTTAGAATGTGCACAATGGTCTCCCTAAGTACTTTACAATCCAGGAGAGAGCAGAAAGAGAATTGTTGATTTTCAAGTCAACTGGCTTGCCTTGCTGAGCCAATAGTGCACATAGAAAGAAATTATGCATCCCCTTTTCAGTGTCTAAAACTGATCCAAGAAAAACTCTCTGCTTGTCGTGCTGGCACTCATAACAGTTTTAAACAATCCCTGTGGGAGCATTTGAACACTCTCTTGGCCTGCAACTGTCCTCGAATCTCTATCTCTGACTATTTCTTCTCCTCTACAGTTTACTACTCTAAACACTGTGTTAACCCTTGGCCTTTATCTTTATTTAGATTGAGTGCCTTTCTCACCAAATGGCAACCTAAACAGGTATTTGATAGCACTTAGTGTTGTACTTAAAATCTTCTACAACCTGTTCCCTTGTCACCATATGTAATGCAATGTACATATTGTTAAAACACCTAATTTACTGTACTGTAGTCTCACCCTATGTTAATGCCCTCCAACTCTGCCTGTAGTTTTTCCTTGTTACACTGTCTGCATTTCTCATTGTAACATTCTGGGTTGCACCTGAAAATAGGCATTCTTTGTCTAATGCACTTACCCAGTCAACAAAAGCTAAATAAAATAAAATAAATAAAGCTTTAGTATTACCTAAGTCTTTGTCAAGCAACTATGGTAGCAACATGGCACCCACTTTGCTGTTTGTAATTAACCTACCATAGGGAGAGGCATCACCAGTAGAAAACAGGAAGTTATTATCCCTCTGTACAGACAGTTGGTGAGACCCCATCTGGAGTACTGCGTGCAGTTCTGGAGACCCAATCTCCGCAAGGACATAGACAGGATGGAGGCTGTCCAGAGGAGGGCAACTAAAATGGTGGGGTCTGCACCGAAGACATATGAAGAGAGACTTAAGGAGCTGAATATGTATAGCCTCGGGAAAGGAGTGAGGGGGACATGATAGAAACTTTCAAGTATCTCAAGGAATCAACAAAGTCCAAGAGGTAGCATCTTTCAAAAAAGAGGTGTGCAAGAACAAGGGGCACAATTTGAAGATAGAAGGGGCGGCTCAGAGGTAATTTAAGGAAGTATTTTTCACATAGAGGTTGTGGATGCATGGAACGGCCTTCTGAAGGAGGTTGTGGAGTCAAAAACAGTGATGGAATTCAAGCATGCATGGGACAGTCATAAGGCAATTCAAGGGGGTGGGGTAGGAAGAAGTAGGCTGCTGGTTAACTAGGATCTGCAGCTTATCCATTAGGTAGGGAAATGGGCAGACTGGGTGGGCCAAACGGTCCTTATCTGCCGTCAAAATCTGTTTCTACAACTTCAAATGTTTAAATGTTGGATCTTGTATAAGTGTACTTTAACATAAATAAACAGTGTGCATTTGAACTAATTGTTTGGAGTAGCTCTTCCTTCTGTGTGTGCTGGCACACCAGTGACCTGTCTGTAGGAACTTACTGGAAAATAAGTTTCATGTTTCAAATGTTGATATTTATTTTATACTCCTTGTGACGGATATTCAGATATCCGCGCAAGTGTTTGCGTAGTGCTTTCCTCAGCTGCTGCTATATTCAGTTGGATGGCGAAATGACGCAGCACTAAATGCAACTGCTCTGCCCCATCATGGATCTGGGCTGTACATAGTCCGCAAGAAATAGCACTGCCCGAAATGGAATAGCGCCAAGATCTCTGTGGGTATATTCAGCCCGAAAATGCAAATGAGCCCATTGGGCATACAAGGCACTGAGGGTCCTTTTGCATACATTATGGGATCATTTGCATGGGGTGCAGCAGCCCCTCAGTGCCATTGCAGCATAGGAAATGTAAGCACTGGTGGTCTAGAATGACCCCCTCACCTCCCATTGCTCCTCTGAGTGGTGTTATGTATATTAAAGCTGTTTTAATCCTCATTGCTGTCCAGTGGCTCCTCCCACCGTGATCACTCCTTGGAGTAGTGTTATGCATGCTAAAGCTGTTAAAGGTGTCCAGTGGCTCCTCCCACACCCTGATCACCCTTCTGAGTGGTGTGATATATGCTAAAGCTGTTTGTAATCCTCCCTGGTGTCCATTGGTTCCCTCAACCCCATGATCGCCTGTTCACAGGTATTAAAATGAATCCTTGGTGGTCCAATTAAAACTGTTTTGTGGTGATTTGCATATACTTCCCACAATGCTCTGCATTATGGGAATATGTGTAATTTTACATTTCTGTGAAACTTGGCTTCTTTGTGAATGAGCCTTCCAGGTAACCCTCGGTGCCTTTATGCTGAAGTTATATATATATTATATATATTTATAAAATGGGTATGAAAAATCTGTGGAAATTCAGTCCCTGTTTGGATAAATCTCACCATATGACCATGTATTATTCCATAATGACTGCACACCAGCACTTTTCTTCATCCCTTAGAACCTTCTGGATCTTTTTCAAGACAGATAATCCCTACAGGGCGTGTGGTCATGCTCTGATATACACACATCTTCTGTGGTTGAATGCACTCGGTTTACAGCCTCATGCTTCACAACGCACCCACGGTGTATGTGTATCAAGGCATGACCACACAACCTGTAGTGGATAATCTGTTACTGATATACTAGCTATATGATACATGGTTGACACTTTTCCTCCATAGGAACTATTATCGTGTTTTTCCCTATATACCTCATTAATTAAAGCTGTAGACTTCGCAATTAAGGCAGTATACCTCTGGAGAGATACCTGTATGCCTTCAGAGATATACAGCTTGTCTAGCAATGGGAAAAACCTTCCCCGATTCCTGGAACCCTCAATACCTGTAAAACAAAAAAACATATTTGCAGGCAACACTCTCTGCCCCAACTGAACTGCAGCACTAAAACCTACAAAGACAAACAGTTGGAGACAACTCTCTCTCCTTCCCCAGCACTCAAACCTGCAAACAATAAAACAGTTGGAGGCCGGTTGAGAGATAAAACAAGAAACCCCTCCCCCCTTATATTTATCAGCAGCCTGTTATCTGAATGCTCCAGCTCTCTTCCAATACCATGCCTCCACACTGTTGTTACCATCTGATACTCCAAGCCATGTAAATTCACCTACTCCCTGACCAAAAACCATCCTCCCTACCACCAATGCTGCTCCATCCAAACCGTTGCACACTGCTGCAACCCATGACCCAACCAATGAACCAAAGGGCAGTCATCACAGACATGACCCCTTTTATAGATGACCTCTATGGAAACACATGGGGCCAAACAGAACACAGCAAACCCTCAAAACTGGCCCCAGTCACTGCTCACCATGAAACTGACCGAGCTCGACACATATGGTAACAGAATCAAACATAACCATGTATCAGAGGCCTGTTGGTGCAACAGTAAGGCTACCACTCATGATGACAGTGACCCAGGTTTGGGAATGAGTCTGGGTCATTGAAGGCTGGTTGGGGGGGAGGATCGAGCATCCCAGTTGATACTCCCCTCTTCTTGGGAGAGAGAGAGGGGACTGTGTCTCACAGAACTACTGCCACCTGTACTGGTGGCAGAGTGCTCAGGACACGTGGGGGGGGGATGCCGTGCTGCAAATTGCTCAAGTTGTCTAATGCATGCGCACATTGAAGACTGCATCCCAAACATCTGAATCCCAGCAGGGTGTCTGGGAAACTAATAAAGGAAAATCCCTCCTCCACCTGAAGCTCTGTGAAGTCTTGTCTATTTAGACTGACAGGCAGGTGCATCCACCACGCTGGAGTGGAGGGGATGCAGAAATAGAATATAAGGGAAAAGAAACTAGCCATGTATTATATAAAACAAATGATGGGTATGTGTGGCATATAAGGCCGTATACCCACTTTGGGTGGCTGTTTAGATAATAAAGCCACTCGCCCATCAGTCTTGTGGCTTCATTATCTAATTATCCCCCCTTGGTATATTTCCTTGTGTACCGCACATACCCATTATGAGACAGATAATATATATATATATATATATATATATATAGCAAGTCATAAGCACACACACACACACACACAGACATATCAGTAAACAAACAATTGTCCATCATAACACACTAGATAGATAGGTAGGTAGATAGACAGACACAGACCGATAGACAGCAAGTCACAAGCAGTATCTGTAGAAAGGATTGTTCTTCCTCATCATACATGCAGAATATAAAATATTTTAACTCAGAAGATTTTCCTGTAAGAAATAATGCTTCCTTGGATCCCTCAATACACGTTAAAGGAAAAACAGAATTAAGAAAGTCAGAAATACTTACCACAGTTACATTGAAAGCATAGAGGAGGTCAAAAGGTAATGCTGCTATCAGATCCACAAAGAACCATGTTGCTAAATAGTGTATGCAGATTGATCGAACGTCATAGACCACCTGCCCAGACTGACTGACATAGGTTGTGCGGAAGTTCAAAATAATATCTGTTCATTATAAAGCAAAAATGAAGGGAACAAAAAGGAGAAAGACAGAGATTATGAAAAGTTTTTTGAGCTGCAGATCATAATAGGATGCAGGTCAAATACTATTGCAGTGGGTCTCCATGGTTCACTGCATTTATCAAAATATTTTTAAATAACAGAAAATGGTTACTGTATATCTTATTTTAGGTTTTCATGCTAATACTGTTCCTAAGAACTAATGCGAAATAGTGAAAATATACAGTAGTTGACAATGAGGAATTGTAAAGTTTCCCCATGTATTGTTGTACATAAGTTGGCTTGACGTATAAATGAATCGCGTTATCACCTTGGAGATATTGGGCCTGATTTTAGAAGGTTGACGCAGGACTAGCATCAAGCCCTGCATCAACCACAGTGTTTGCCACAGCTGCACCAAACCCCTTGGATGCAATGCAGCCCAATTTTGGTAGGGTGGGTGCAGCTGCAACATTTGTTACACTTTACGGTAGCTTGCACCAAAGCGTTGGCAGAAGCCCCATAAACTGGCTCCCCCAATGGCGCAAATATAGACCAGGGGGCAGCTGGTCTAACTTCCTGCATACAGAGCAAGAGACTTGCATCGGAGTTTGTGGCTGACTCACTTGCAAACTCACAAGTGCCCAGTGCCTGCCACAAGTCTGCCCTTGTGTCTGACTCTTCTGCTTCGATCTACGGGCCTCCTAAAATCAGGCCCATTAAGTTAAATGTGCTTTATACACAATTTGGTGCTTTTTGCTATCTATATAATGAAAGCACCACAGAATGTCGACACAGACATTCACTGCACATCCTCACAGCGATGGCACAATGCCGACACTCAGCATGGGGCCTTCAATGTTTGGCAGCGCAGGGGATGCCCCACTCCATGCAGGGTCTCTGCCCCCCATACCCCCCGCATTTAAATATAATCAACTCTAGGTAGGAGTTGTTTCAGGATGGGAGCAGGACACCAGGAGAAACCACATTGGTGAAACCCAGACTATTACTGTGACTGTCACTGTAATTGTCGTTTTTTTGGGTTTTCGCTATCAGGGTGTCAATCTACAGTTGGTCACCCTGACCGCTATATATCAGATCAGTTTGTATTACTACTATGCAAAATATTGAAAAAAAATTCTTATTTCTTACCGTATAGAATAAATGGAAGAAAAATTCTCTCTTGTCTATCTCGACTATATTTCTGTTCTTGATTCATTCTTTAAAGTTCCTTTTTAGTCATTCTTTTTTCTCTTATTATGTTCTTTTGTTTCTATCTTTATAGGTTTTTGTGCCTGGTTCTTCCTCCTATATTTCTTTTTCCTTCTCCTTTCTCTCTTTTTTCTCTTTTTTTAACGTTACATTTTCACTTTTGTGTTCCGTTGACAGTAACAACGAAACTCAGAGGACCAATAGGATACACAAGGAGAACATATATTGTTTACAGGCATAACATGCGCACAGTGAGTACAACATGCCTTGCAGAGACCTGGACTTTGCAGTTAATAAACTAGTGATCTGGGTAACAATGGCACTCTAAAGAAGGAAGGAAGAATATGTTAAATTTTGAATTTGACCTTCCGTGACCAGGGAATTAGAAATAATTGCCTTCTGGTCTGGGGTCTCCCAGCTGGATTAGTCCAGTGGGCCCTTTTCATATTCTACCCCTCTGCCTTTCAATGGTTGGGCTGTTCCTTGGCATGTTAATTCATGGAATTATGATGCTTTACTGGAGGATTCTGCCCAACACAGCAGTGACTCTTGGGTGTTATTTCATCAGGGAACTGGAAGACAAGAGTTACAAAACATTTAAATGTCAAATACTGCTGGCTTGCTGGATCTTATACTAAAGCCCTCTATCAGTGGATGCTACAGTGTGTGCACAAAGATTAAAGGTGACTAAGACTGGCTCTGGGAATTTGAAACAAAGCTTGCCACCACCAGTAGCAGAAAGTTCAAAGGAGAGGTCTGCTACCAGTAGATCTAAAAGCCTGTGGTTAAAGTTATGAGGAAATCCATGGATAATTTGATATCACATATAAATCAGGTTTAATTTATTAGGCACCTTTAGCACAACAAACTAAACTTATATGTGAATATTTATTTCAGATGGGCAGAAAAGTTAATGCTACTGAATGTTCTGTCACCTAACCATAAAAGTATGGAATGCTGCCTGTGATTGGACCTTAACACTTACATCTTTGAATTTCCTCCTTGGGGCATACTTGATGACAGCTCTGACAGCTGAGGGGGCCTTATTAAGTTAATACATAAGCTGCACTAGATTGCACCAAGAGGTGGACACAGCAGGCCCAGTTAGGGAGAGAATCAGTGTGCAGTGTCTTTTTAATTCAACAGAAATTTCTTATGGGTTTATTCCCTCACATACTGTTATTCCATGGACTCTTACAAGCTAGTTTACAGAAGCCAGCAATTCTGCTTTAGACTTTTTTAAATAATATCAGCAAACAAATATACCTTAGTTGTATATAGGTATTAGAGGAATGACAAAATCCTGATTAGTGGTGATGTTCTGCACCACTTTCAGCCTATAGTGACTATAGATTTGATGCTAGTTTGCTAACAGTGCTACACTAAGAAATAATGGGTATTGATAGTTCCTGCCACATGACAGCAAGGAACATACTGTGAGTCAGCACTGAACGTATTCTTTGCCAGTGATGCATTTATACATTTTCTATCTCCTATATATAATAAAGTGTATAAATCAAACAAGAAGATATACTACATTGTGTACCAGGCGATTCTAGGTAAAAATCCCATTATAACTACTATGTCACTTTGTGACCCTGGGCATGTCGATAAATCTACTGTAAGGGTGGTTTACACTGCCTATCTGCAAAACTGAGTAAAAGTGCGACACCACTGAAAATGAGATGCTGCAGTTCAGTTGGGACAGTGTGAGTTTGAAAGTGTAATTCAAAAACAATAACATTTAATGATGGAAGTAAGAGTCTGTAAGTGTTCAATATAGCTTTCCTATGATATCATATTTTTGGTTCTCTCTTTCAGAAGGGGTTTGTACTTATAACTCTGTACAACTGGAAAATCTTCTTCCATGTATTTGCTTTACAAAGGGAACAGCATTTTAAAAGACTATATGGTTACACTTGATTTCAAGTGTCTGTTTCAATGCAACAAATCATTACTTGCATGCAACAAGATAATTACATTACAGTTACATGGTTGTTGCATGCAACTACATTGCAACTGCAATGTAGTTACACTGCAACTACAGTGTAGTTAAGTGACAAAGATATTTAAGTTGACTCCCATAAACTTCAATTTAAGGAACATAGTGACCAATTTTTAGTAGGAACAAAGAGCTGTACTCTACAGTTATGTCAGGAAAATTCAACAGATGCAGATATCATGGGTTTGTGGAGATATTTAAAAACGTGTCATATCAGAAGTGCTTCCCATGGAACTCATGTTTGCTAGGTGGGTGCCTAAAATATTGAGCCCAAAATCAAAGAGCATTGTTCGCACAGACTGTTCTGATCAAACAACCATGAGGCAGCTAAGACTGGAACAGGTAAACCACACTCTTCATTCACCAAATGTAGCCAGCTATGTTGGCTGGCAAGAGATATGACCATAGCTTTTTTATTATCCAGTGCTCTAACTGTGTGGCCCCAAAGAATTTAATGTTTTTATCAGAACATTGCCAAAGTATAGACACATGTGTACTGGTAAGATGGATATCCTTTGAAACATGAAGCAAAACTCATCTGCCCGTGACACTGATCTTCCAAAATATGTAAGTAAAACATGAAATTCTCACATCTTATGTAATGATATTTTATGTTTATCATCCAACAAAATTTAAAAAAATGTTTTAACACTTTTTCAGAGCACACCAGCTAATCTTGAACTTAAAAAAGTCAATTGATGTTTGATACTAAACTATAGCTTATTTCCCTCTCCCATACCCCATATTTGAGGCCTAGACAACTCCCAGTTAGACAGTATTCCTACATCTGACTACCTTTGTGTGTGGCTTAACCAGCACCTTAACGTTTCTCACCATCTGAACAGCATCATAATCACACTGATCCCTAATCTCAAAGCCCTAAAGCCTGCCTCTAACTTTCCGCAAGTTGTGCCATTATCTAAAAAAATTATCGTTCCAACATGCAACTAACTCTTCTTTGGCCAGATTGGAACTGCTCTACTACTCTTTTTGTCACTTTGTCTTGGATTGCACTCCAAGGACCCATTCCTGCACCTTGTATGGTAGCTAGGGGTTTCCTTCCCTTGAAGGGAGACAGCTCTGGCATGGCACTTTACTTGACTTCGAATTCCAGATCAACAAACTCCCTGATTATCTTTCCTCACTTCTCTTTTCCATCCATTCACAAAGGAATGATGATCAATTTAAATTTAACACATATAAACTTAGAATTTGTCAACAGAAAAGGACCAATTGGCCCATCCAGTCTGCCCAGATGTTCCCTGCCTATTCTGTCTCTGCATACTCTAACTGGTCTCTGGCAACCCTCCTGCATCCATGCTTATTTACCATTATTCCTCTATGGCTATCCCATATATATGTTTGAAACACCCACTGTTTTTACCCCCACTACCTCTGGTGGCAGGCTGTTCCAGGCATCCACCACTCTTTCAATAAAGTGGTATATCCTCATTTTCCCCTCCTAAACTTCCCCCTTATGGATTAATTTCATGCCCTCTTGTTCTGGTGCACTTTCTCATTTGAAATATGTGCCCCATCTGTACCCTGTTCACCCCTGTGAGGTAATTGTTGTTTTTTATCATGTACTTCTTCTCCCTCCTCCCCTCCAGGGTGTACATATAGAGATTTCTCAGTCTCTCCTCGTATGGTTTCTCATGCAACCCCATGCACTGTCTTAGTTCCAGCCCTCTGGACTGCCCCCACACTGTCTATGCCCTTTCTGAGATGTAGCATCTAAAACTGGACACAGTACACCAGGTGTGGTCTCACCAATGACCTATACAGTGGTAATACCACCTCCCTCTTCCTGCTGGTGATACTTCTCCCTAAGCACCCCAGCATCCCACTGGCCCTGCCCACTGCTTTGCACACTGCACTGTGACTTTGAGGTCATCAGATATTATCACCTCAAGGTCCCTTTCCTGCTTAGTGACCATCAGTACCCCCCTCTCATTTTATACTCAGCTCCTGGGCTTCTATGCCCCCAGGTGCATGATTTTACACATTATGGCACTGAACCCCACTTGCTATACCATTGACCATTCCTCAAGTTTTGTAAGGTCCCTTCTCATTCTCCTCATCCCCTCCTGAATCTCTACCTTATTACAGATCTTGGTGTTGTCTGCAAAAATGTATACTTTCCATTCTAGCTCTTCTGCGATGTCACTTATGAAGACATTGAAAAGGACTGGTCCCAGTACTGAGCCCTGTGGCACCCCACTGGTCACTCTCCCCTATTAGAGTGAGCACCATGTATCACCACCACCACCATCTGTCACCTATACATTAACACATAAGATGCAAAAAGGCTGTTGACCTATTTGTATTCTGCTACAGAATTCTCCAGCATTTGGACCAACCTCCTCTTGTGCTTCTCTTCTGTACCTAGTGCCAAAGACTGACTACTTTTGATTACCACCCCTTGGAAGCCACTGTTTTGAAGTGATACATAGGGGATCTTGCCTTCTCCTGGCAGGGTTCTTGTATTGCATTTTTCACAACTTAGTCCATATACTCTATTCAAAATCCCACACAGTGGAGTGTGCCCATTGTTTGAATTGCCTGTCGTGACTCTATAGGGAAGTATTGGTGGCACCTTTCAGGGTTGGATGTGTGTGTTTCCCTTCACTTTTTGTATGTGCCGCATGCCGCAACTACCACATGTTTTATTTTTTATCCACTAGTACAGTCATAAGATCTTGCTTATCAAATCAGAACATAGAAAAATGAGGAAAGAACCATTTTAACTCCGAATGCACACAGAGTTTATTTGTTGGAGAGTTTCACTGGCTGCTATTTTATGTAAGTTTCATTTTGTAATAAATATCTCATATCTATTTAGGCTCCAGAGTGCTGACTTCTTATTGTATGCATGGTCCTTTCTTGAAGTCTGCACTGTAGACAGGCAGTGCGGTTTGGGTTTATTGGAGCAGATAGAATTTTTCAGCAGAAATAGACCACTTGGCCCATCCAGTCAGCCCAGATAGACCCTGCCTAGTTTTCCCTCACAGACCCTAACTGGTATCCGGTGACCCTCCCTCCTCCTTGCCTATTCATTAATATTCCATTCAACCTGGAGCTAATGTCCTGTTATTCTGTGATAACTAGACAGTAGACTCTAATAGGACTGTATACTAATTCCTGTGTTCTGATTGGCTAACGCTAGTTCTACAGTGTCTTTAGGTGCTTTTACACACAGGTTTCTGTAACAGAATGACTGTTATGGAAACAGTATACCGTTACATCCCCTGTGTGTAAAATGCATCTGTTCTGTTACACTGGTGAATGTTCACCCGAACCGCAATCTCTTCCTTCCTCGGTTCATCCCTATGTGTTCCATTTCATCTGGCTGTGTAAAACAGCCATTCTGGCAGCAGTAAAAAAACAGCTATAGAGCACCACACTCCGTGGGGGAGCCAAAACACAAATATTGAAAACAGAGATGGGGGTTGCTGGAATTCCTTCTGTGTGTAAAGTGAACCACAAATGAAACAGAGTACAATGGTGGCACACAGGTAATGGCCATTCCGTTGTGTTTGCCTGTGTGTAAAAGCGCCTTATGACAAACTACCTAACAGTTCTGGATTTCTCACAGATGCGCTGTAGTGTTAGACAGAGAAAGTTATTTTGGCACTCTATTTCAAAACCTTCTTTCCTTTTTGCGGTAGAAATGTGATAATGGTATAGTGGTCAGGGTTTTATTCAGTAAAAAGTGGAACAGGGTGTTAACAAACACCTTATACTATGGTCTCAGTGTTTATTCTCCCTGATCTGGTTATTACCATATAAACGCTGACCACTATCCCATTATCATGGCTGTATATTGGCACCAACTCCCTAACACTGACTGACTTGCAAGTTGAAACTTATGATTTTGTGCATTCATTGTTTTGTTGTACTGTTCAAATCTGTCTTTCACATTTGCATATTATGTGAATGTCCTTGCTTGCTGTCATGTGTATAGTCCCTCATATTATTTCCTTCCCTCCTTCCTCCCTTCCAGGGCACACCTAGGAATGAGCTAGCCTGCACAGTGCACCTTTCTGACCAAAAATGATAAATAAATTACTGAATTATTGCTATCAATTGCCTATGACCAGAATGCAGTCATAAAATATTTCAGAGGTAATGTACTGTGTAATCAAGGGAAGATGTGTATTTGATATGTTATTTGTGCCATCAGAGAAAGGATCCAAGGGAAGATGGGCCTATTTGCAGATGACACAAAAATCTGTTATAGAGTGGACAGTGATGAGAGGTCAGGACACTGAAGGAAGATCTACTGAGATTGGAGAAATGGTTAAGGGACTGATAACTAAAATTCAATGCAAAAAAGTGCAAAGCTATGCACATTTGGGTAAGAAAGTTGAAGATGGAATACAGGTTGGGTGATGTAGTGTTAAACAAATGACAGAGGAGAAGGATTTCACGGACCTAATAGCAGACAACTGAAAGCAGTCAGCATAGTGTAGCAGAGCAGTGGGGAAGGCAGACAGGATGCTGGGGTGCAGCGGCAGGGGGTCAGCAGCAGAAGGAAGGAGGTGATTCTGCTCTCGTGCAGATCCCTGGTGCAGCCACATTTATAGTACTGGGTATGGTTCTGGAGTCCACATTTGAAAAAGAACAGGGATAGGGTTTAGGTGGTGCAAAGGAGGGCAACAAAACTGATTCAGGGGCAACAAGGGATATCCTACTCGGAGAGGCTTAACACTGGGAAACTGTTCACAATGAACGGAAACATGGGAACAAGGGTGAATGCATAGAAGCTAGTGAAAAGGAGATTTGGGAAGGATGCCAACAATCATTTCCTTATAAAGAGGGTGGCAGATACGTAGAACAGACTGCCAGAGGGGGTGGTCTGCACCAGTTCAATGGAGGGATTCAAGTGAGGATGGGACCGACATGGGCTGGCGAGGATAGCAGACGAGGATGGCATGGGGGGAGAGCAACTGACCACAAGGGCATTTACATCATACAGTCTGTAGGTAGTGATGGGAGACTGGATGGGGCAGTGGGCCTTTTTGTGCTGTCAATGTCTGCGTTTCTATAAATTAATTTTTTCCCATTTAAACACATTGAGGTGTAAATGCTCTTTCAAATTTAAACAATACCCAAAACTTTGTACTCCTTTTTCTAACCTCCTACCGCAATCTATGCAGCTTCTGATTCCATGCTCATGTCCCCTGTTACACGAGGTCCCTGCACCCTTATTGGTACCCTCAGAGGTACACCGTAGACAGCTAGTGCTTAGGTATATGTTATACTAACATATAGGGCTAAGGGCATCTACCGTATAACAGTAGATGTCAGGATATGTATGCATATTGTTGTAATACACTCTGCTTGCTAATATATAGATATTCTTCTACGTATTTTCTGTGTATTTCTTACTTATAAGATGTTAGGACACCTGTGTCCTTGGAATAATTATGATATATAAGTCGGCATTGCCACCTTTTGGTGATTTGTACTACTACACTGAGTTATGTAAGACTCTGTATAAGAACTCTTTTGTTTCACAAACTGATGACTACTACAAAATTGTATAATGTTATCTTGGACCGTGTAGCCTCCTCTAGTTTAGCCAATAGGGCTCATCTCTGTTACTAGAAATGTTTCTATCTTACAGTAACCATAGTAATTATCATAGGTATATAATGTGATACACCAAGTCTTGTACCTCGGAGATCCCAAGAGACACAAAGAAACCTCAAGGTATAAGGAATGCTTAGCACTGGCTCCCAGTCCATATTGGTAAGAACTGCTTAGGGCAACTGTGATTTTATCCTTTTTGGTAGTAATAAACAAGTTTATTACTCTTATGCAATATGTCTGTGATTACTTGCATTCCCCATATTGCCAAGAACCTGAAAGTGAGGTTTAGACCTCCTGACACCCCCAACTATGTGTCCAAAATCAATATCCTCATCTAGAACAAAAATGTAATTACTCTACAATATCTCTTTCATACCCGTTATCCTCTTTGATGCCAACCTTACTTTTAACTCATGTCAGAAACCTTGGCATCCTCCCTTACCTGGAATGCACTTTTGTTTCTCATATCTCTTTGACCTATGCAGTCACCTGCAATCACTTCCACAGCATTGTCCACATTCACCACTACCCCGACCCTTCCTGTGATATAACCCCTAGTCATGCATTCATCTATCTCTTGACTCAACTAATGCACACGATATTTTCTCTCCACATCTCTCTTTTTGAAACCTCTATGTCCAAAAGGCTGCTGCATGCCATGCTTTCCCACCCATTCCTGGAAATGTGAACATACTGGGCCCAATTCCAAGTTGCATGGTGCAACTCACAGGCATATGCGAGTTGCGCCATGCAGTGCTATGCCGGGGACCCTGCACCCTATTCCAAGACAGACAGGGTCCCTGGCACCTATGACCCATGACTTGTGGCAGCCGCAGGCTTGTGCCACGGGAATAGTGCAATCAACCTTGGTGCTGCAAGTCACAGCCTGCAGTTAACTGCCCCCCCAGAGCCCCCAACCCCATAACACCCCTGCAATCCGCTGTATGGGTTATGGGGGCTAACTTGAGTGGCATAGTACATGGGGGCATGGCATGAAATGGAGCCAGGGACTCCCTGAAAATTGGGGGGTGGGGGCATCACTGTGCTTGGGAGTCCATGGGGCAGGGCACTACGCATTACGTGGTGCTGCAAGAGGAGCATCCATAATTTTGCCTGGACAGATACCCCTTAGACCACCTCCATGCTGGTCTAACCCACTGCGCCAATGCAGGACTGGGAATTGTATAACTGGGTTATGGCAGCCGCCCTGCTGGAATAGGGTGCAGGTGCTGCCATAACCCACCTTTGCACCATGCCACAGCAGGTTGCGGGTGCAGTGGGTGGTGTAGCCCACCTTTGGCACAAGCAGCAACTTGGAATACCAACTTGCATATCGTATGGCACAAGGTGCTATTTGCAATATAGGGTTTGGCATCCTACCGGGTCATAATGTTGTACACTTAATAGTGTATGGCATTATGTGTGAACCTCGGACCTGTGCGCTCTCCATGTTGGACCCCCCCAGAGTTAGAATCCTAAGTGGGGGAGGGTCCAGGGGCACAACCCCTGTAATGGGGGTGTGGGGGCAGAGCCCCCACAGAACATAAAATAATAAGAAATCTTGCAACGTGATTAAGTCACATGGCATGCTGCCGTGCGACATTTTCACACTGTGCCATTTGGCGTAAATCGCCTTGCGCCAGGCATAAAGCAACTTGGAATCAGGCCCATTATCTCCATATGTTGGGACTTCAGTTGACACTCGACATAAAAGTGGAAACCATCTTAATCTTCTACTTCACCACAGAAACATTTACCACATTAAGGTACAGCAATACAGCACTTCCGTCTTACTGCAGTATCATTAAAGGTGCTGTATAAGCTGATATGTTAACTAGTTGTGCTTAGTCAGCAAAATATGGTAACACTTCAGCTGATGTTGTATTTCAATAATATTACCATAAGAGGGAAATGCTGTCTTGTAGTACTTTAATGGGGTAAACTTTTCTGTGGCAAAACATAAGATTAGGAAGGCTACCACTGTACTGTATGTCTTGTGACCTTATATAGGATGTACATCAGGCCATGACCAGATTATAGATTCCAGTTTGGGGCTCCATATCTAAGAAGCGACATTGTAAGGGTTGAAGGAGTCCAATGAAAAGCTACAAAAATGATGAGTGGACTAAATGATTCAGTATACCAGGATAGGTTAGATGCATTGGGGCTATTCAGTCTGAAAAGAAGGAGAATACAGGAATATTCTGCTCCTCTATGAAACAATGGATAATAACTCCCCAGTGTTCCATCTCAATATCTCATATAAAAATGGCTCTCACCATTCTAGTGAGTCACATCAGGTAGTTGAACAGGATAATACTCAAAACAAAACAAACAATTCTGTTTCACTCAGAGAGTGGTCTGTACACTGAACAACCTTATAAATGACATAGTAAATACTACATCTATGACTATGTTCAAAGGCAGATTAGATATATTCATTCATGAGGGAGGGTAATATTATTGGTTACTACCACTGAGAAGTGGGGGGCAGTTTTGTTGGGCACTACCTGCCTCCTTCTACTTTTTTACCTCAGTATTTCTTAATTTTATAGATTTTTTATTTTTATTTATTTATTTATTTCAAGATTCTGACATTACCTTTGAGAAAAAGCTCATTTACAAGGTTCCAAGTCAGGTAACAACAAAGTGTGAACAACTGAGAACAAGAAAACAAAGGAGGGTGGAGCTCCAGTGTAAGGAAATTACAAGGGTAAAATATTACTAACAGAGACATAAGCTGTCTGGAAAGTGCAAAGAAGCATGACAAGGCCAAACATTGTCAGGTACACAGGTATAATTTACAACAGCCAAAGGCTAGGCACAAAGGTATACTCTTCAGTAGCCAGGGAGCTAGATCCATCTATATAGTGGAATTGTTGTAGAGAGTTGGGGTTGGGGGATCCGGGATGTGGGCAGTGGCCCTGTGGGGACTTTGTTAAAAAGGGTGTGGGAGGTGACTTGATCCATGTTGGTTAGCCAGGCGATTGTGTCTTAAGACTTGCAGGGCTGGGAATGCAATTACTGTCTACAGCAACAGGCCATGCTTCCAGAGAGGTACTGTTTAAGCTCAGCCTTGAAGGCAGGAAGGCTTGAGATTGTCAGTAGGTGAGCTGGGATCTCGTTAAGCCACAGGGGAGCATGGTACACAAACGACCACTGTCCCAGTGTTGTTTTTCTGAAGGGGACCACTAGGGAGACCTGGGAATGGCCTCTGGTCTGGTACCTAGATCTACAGGCAGGCAGCAAGCTGCTGAAGAATGGAGCCGCTTTGCCTAGTAGTGATTTCTTGCCCAACAGGCAGGTTTGGTATTTTATTCTGTTGGGTAGGTTAAGCCAATTGGTCTGCTCAAAGAGGGAGCATGTGTGCATAAGATTGTCTGCCCCAAGTGTTAGCCTACACGCCTTGTTAAGGGATGTTGCAATGCATGCAAATGCAGTGTTGGAGGCAGCCCCATACACCACAAGTCCGTAGTCAATGACTGACAGAACTGAGGAGGAGACCGAGAGATGAAGGACTAATGGTGCGAGGTATTGCCTGTGCCTATAGAGCACACCAAGCTTTGCCTTTACTGCTTTTACCACATAGTCGATATGCCGCATGAAGGAGAGGGTGTCATTGATAATAGCCCCTAGGTACTTGAAACAGTGTACCTGCTCCAGCGGGGCAGCCTTGCTATTGGTGATAGTAAAGGCAGGGAGGGTTTTCTTGTGCTGGGGACTAGAGATGATCCTCGTCTTTGTCATTTTGTGATTGAGGAGCAGCTTTTTTTTACAGAACCAATCCTTCAGCCCATTGAACGAGCTCTGAAGCTCTGCCTGCAGTGCAATATGCTGCTTGCTGCTGCACAGAACAATGGCGTCATCCACATACAGGATGATCTTGCTCTTGCAAGCTTCAGGGAGTCTATTTATAAATAGACTAAATAGGAGAGGCTCAGTATTGACCCTTGGGGGACCCCTAGTGTAATTTTCCTTGAGGGAGATATGGCTGTCTCGATTTCGACACTTTGTTTTCTGTTGGATAAGTAGTCTTGGAACCAGTGGACCACTTCAGGTGAGAGCCCCAGGTTTAGTAGGTCAGCAAGAAGGATGCAGTGGTTGACAGTGTCAAATGCTTTAGTGAGATCTATGAATATAGATCCCACCAAATGGCCCCATCCATGGCCTTGTGAACATAGTCGGAGAACTCCACCAGGGCAGTAGCCGTGCTCTGGTTACTGCGGAATCCATGCTGTTTTGGGCACTGGAGTCCATACTTATGGAGGTATTCAGTAACCTGGTTCACCACAATCATCTCTAGGGCCTTAGAGAGAGACGAGAGGATGGAGATCGGCCTATAGTTGGCAGTGTTGGACCGATCCCCACTTTTTAAAAATCCTCCACGAACCTGTACCTCCCCTTACTTCTATCCACGCAAGTCAGGCACTCAGCACCTCCAAATCAAGGACGCTGGCTCCAGGAAAGTATGAAATCATAGTCATTTATTCCAAGAGGCAAACACTGGCCTAGCCTGATGTGCTTTGGAATAAAATTCCTTTATCAAAGCCTTTGATTAAGTAATGTTATCCCGAAATGCATCAGGTTAGGCCAGCGTTTGCCTCATTTAATAAATGACTATGTGATTTCATACTTTCCTGAAGCTAGAGTACTTGATTTGGAGGTGCTGAGTGCCTGACTTGTGTGGATACATGTTTGAATTTTTGTCATTGAGAACCACCAACCCAGTGCAAATCTTCCCTTACTTCTCTGGCCCCCTTCCAACCTACTATCCTGCCTGCAGTTTCTGTTCCTGTAATGCTAAGTTACTCTACTGTCCCTCTGCCACTATACTTTCTGCTATTGGAGGTAGCTCTTTCAGCTCAACCCCTATCATATGGCCAGTATTTAAAGCTGACCTGTTTGTAATAACTTGCTGTCTTTCTAGATTATATCTTGTACGGATCTACGATGGCAGTGTGACAAAAATTTTGTCAACCAACCTTACAGCGAAACCTTTATGTCGACCTCATTTGCGGTTGGCATAAAGGTGGTCACTGCCTCCCATGTTTTCTTCGGGGGGCGTTGCACCCTGAACCCCCCGAAGTGGGGGGCTGTGTCCCCCAATTAAACTAATCAACTCCGAGTCACAGCTGATTAGGGGAAGGGGTGCAAGACCCCCAGAAAACAGTTCCAGGGTCCAGCACTGACACTACAGCGACCTGGCGCAGTGGTCGCTGTAGTTTCGGTCACTGTCAACTTGTCGCTGTGGGGGGTGTATACCATCTTGCATTATACTTTTTTTTCTTTACTGTTACTGTCCTAACCAGGACTTCCTTACAAATGAGCATCGCTTAACAGAGCTTTTCCTCGTAATAACGAATACATAAATAACAAAAAATATGGGACGGCCTTCCTGCCTCACCATGGTTCATCAACGCTCTGTCTGCTTCAAATTAAATCTAAAAATGCAACTCTTAACATTTGCTTATGGCTTTCTGCCTTCCTTAATCCATCTGGTCAATTTATCTGCCATGGACTACCTGTTGGTTCTTTTTTTGCTATGTACTGACACTGGTGTCAGTGTCCTGTCTGATAATATCTCTTTCTAATTGATGCTGAGGTTTTATATTTATTTATTTCTACTTTTAAATATTTATTAATAGCTATTTATCTGGCATTTAGATTAGTTAATACTATTATGTTTTATATGGCACCTTGTGCCTATGAGGGTGCCTTACTACTTGTTTCTTTTGTTCTTGCTGCCTGGGTTTGACCATATTATGATTTTGGAATGGTTATGTACCTTAACTCATTTACTGCCTATAAACCATCTCAACACAGAGCCTATAGTCTGTTCCCTGCATTTAATAGGCAGTGCATTGATTCCAGTTATTGGGTGGGATAAGCTATCATTGTTATGCAACAGTTTTTTGTATGCTATGTTTCTGAGGTATCAGAACATTGGAAAAAGTGAGATAAATTTTGAAAGAACATTTGTAACTCAATACGTGTGTGCACATGCATGCATATGTGTGTGTGTGTGTTTGTGTGGATTGCTATTTAAAGAAGACTTTTTGCCCGAATCCGCAGAGCCCCATGCACCTTTACTTGTGTGCATGGGGGGGGGGACAGGGCGGCGTGTGATGAGTGGAGGCCCCTCTCCACAAGTGTGGAGACCTCAGCACATACTCAGAGCAAACTCCATCACCTGTGGATTGCAGCACCAAACCAGTTCATGGATCTGTATGGGCAGTTTGGGGTCTGCTAGGGGTGTGTTCCTGCCCTCCATAGCTATTCACACCATGAGCTATTTGCTGTGGAGGCCTCTGGGAGGGTGTATAGTATATGCCAGGGGGACCCTGACATAAGTACAATGCTACTCACACCACAAGTGCAGAAGCAGCCTGAGCCCCAGAACTGGCCCTCCAGTACTGATTCTTATTCCACAACAGTCTGTTGGAGAGCTGGTCAGGACAACAGCCTCATCTTTTAAGCATCTTTCTTTATTTCACTGTAACGGGGCTACATAAATCCTTGCTCATGCTGAGAAGTGGGATCCACTGATTGATCCAGACTTCCATATCTGGCATAGCTTCAAACCTGGACCACCCCTGTCCCTGCACCATGTTCTGTACATGTGGTCAGAGGCAGCCAGGGTATGAAGTTGCTTTTTGTTGTAGGCCAGCATCAGGGGCTGAGTTCCATGGGCCAGATGCAGGAGAATCAGGTGTGTGCCTACCTAGCTGTGGAGTTGGCCCTTTATGCATAGGGGGCCTTAAAGGCACTTTCTTTGGAAGTATAACAAGCGGGGGCTCCAACCCCCACCCCCAGCCTTATGGTTCTTACACCTATACTCTTTTTGCTATTAGCTTTTTTTATTAGCTGATGGTTCAGCTGTGTCCTACCTTAGGTTATTGCTGTTACTTACTTCTGTTCTGCTTTTTGCCTATATCTGGATGCATTTGTTCTATAGTTTCATAAATTCAACCTTCGTAGAGTGTCATGCAATGAACCTTTATATGAAAGATGCTATATAAAATTTGATTGTATTATATGCTATTGTATAGTATGAGTAACCAGGACAGTTTTCACTTACCAAGAATGAAAAGCATTTCCACCTCAATATCGCTCACGATTGTACTTCGTGCTGCAGAAACACTGTCGTCATTGTTAGTGAAACACACATTGTATGGGACAGTCACAGCAACATAGAATGTAGCCAGAAGGATCAGCCAATCCCAGAGTGCTTTGAAGATGCTGTAGTGCAGGAGAATGAAGCGAGATTTCTGAATGGCAGCCACCTTGTACTCAGGCAGGGATGACTTGCTTTCAAAGACATTCTGTTACAGAACAGAGACACATTCAAAGTAAAGAAAGAGAACTGATATTTTACAAATATAAGCACATTTTGTTCTCATGGTGATAATTATCCATGCTATGGAAAAGTTAACTTATGCATTCTGTGAAAATGCCAAAATTGTGCAAAACAATTGTGCAAAAGTGACCATTTTTTGCATGAAAATAATGTGAAAATCACTATTTTCAAATGAAAATATCTATTTTCATGAAATGTCTGCACAATTTTGAAAATGGGCAAATCCTTTCAATATTCTGTAAAATGAATATAAGGCAGAAACCAGTTTCACATAATTTTCATGTGTATAAAACATTTCACATAGCTCTAGTTATAACAGAAAGATTATCTATCATCAGGCTAAACACAGCTAATGTCTAACCCAATTTGTATGTCAAAATATAAATATGAATTAAATAGTTGAGGGAAAAAAATGAAACCCTTGAAACTGAATGGCTTTGATTATACTGATATTTTTTAAAACTTTGATTAACCGGGTATTCTCACTAGGCCAATGGCCTATTTTCAGGAGTGACTCAACATAAAACAATTGACAATAAGAACAGATTACAACAGTAACAACAAACACAATAAATGCCATTAGTAAACAGTTTTAACATAATGTTTAGTCAATTTTTGGAAAGACTGTTTAGTAGTTGATAACCTTATATCAAGTGGAAAATAATTCCACATTGAGGGGCCAAGAAAAGAAAAAGCTCTTTTGCCCAAACAACTCTTCACGAGTGACACAGTAAACAAAACATCAGAATTCGATTGAAGTTGGTGAGTAACAAGAACTTGTTGAAACAGATCAGCCAAAGATTTTGGTTGTTGTTTTTGCAACACATTGTTTATAAAGACACCACAATCAAAGGTGCACTTGTTACAAGGAGATAACCAACCCAACTCACTGTATAGATTAGAGTGGTGAACAGCATGGTTTGATAGAGAGATTAACTTGCATATGTTATTGTAGGCAGTGTTCCATCTATGTAGGCCTGTCTCACTAGCTTTAATATAAATAAATTAAATGAAAAGCTTTTCAATTGTTATAAATAACCTCTCCTTTGTCTCCACCTTATGTTCTGTCATAATGTGCAATGACGATATTGCCTTATATGTCAGTGGCTCAGCAGGTAGCACACTCGCCTCTAAGGCCGGGAGATCAGAAGGCTGTGGGTTCTAGCCCCACACCAGGCATTTGGGTTAATATCCTCATACTGACACTGTAGTTCAGCATGAGGGGGCTGCTGCACTCCTGAGGTGCAGTCTTTCGGATGAGATGTTAAACTGAGGTCCCATCTGCCTGTTCTGGTGGTAGTTCAGGTGGATGTTAAAGATCCCATGGCATTTCTCAAAAAGAGTAGGGGAATTTTTTATTTAAAACCAATAAACAAACATTGCATATATACAAAACCAAAAACCAATGGATATAACATACTTAAAACATTAGATATACGTCATCTTCTTTATTTCAAAACAACATTTTCTCAGGTTTTCCCTTTTTCACCCATTACGTTATTCCAGAAACATTTTTCCATAATTCTTTTGCCTTTTTCTCACCATGCAAGTTACAGTCATTTTGATATGCTTTATCCAGCTCTACTTGTATTTTAAAAAATAAATCATGTTGCTCTAATTCTTTATTTTGCAGGAACCTCTGCATCTTGATTGCCAAATCACACATTTAAAAACAGCTAATCTCACATATACTGTTTCTTTATTCAGATTTTTCCATTCTCTTGTCAGTTGCCCATATATCAAAGTATCATAAGTCATCTTCTCTAAAATATCCATACTCAAAAATTTAGCTAGATTCCCCCAAAAAGATTTAATAAAATAACAGTAAAAAAAAAGGTGCTCCATGCTTTCCTCCTCCATCCCACAAGCTACTTCCACACGTACCCTATCTTCCTTCTTTTTGTGTTTTTGATTTCCTTTTACATTGTTTTTCCTGGCTGCACATCCACTCTGTTTCCCGTCATTGTTTTGGGAATTCTTTTTGCTAAAGTCATCTCTAAAATTTAACAGCCTTTAATATATGAATTGTTGAAATAATAGGGTTGAAAAACATACAAAAAAATCCTCATAATAGCATGATCCCTGAAGTGATAATGTCATACTTGGCAGCTGATAATACTATCGTTCTGAGTCCGTAATAGTATCGTTTGGAACTCTGAACGATAGTATTATCATAAAAATGGAACAGAGCAAGTACAAGCTCTCCCACAGCACGCTATGTTGCCAGTGTCAGTCAAACACTATCGTCTGGAAACGTGGCTCGTGATTGGCCACTTTCTCTTTCTAGGTGGGAGGAACATTTTGAATAACATGGCGGCCATCTCTCGCTTAGCGAGACAAAATCGCAACCAAGATATTTCTTTTTTTTATTTTAATTCTTACGGAAAATGGAATTATCCAGTTGATCCTGCATTCTGGGGGGAAAAAAAGAAAGAAAAGGTAAGTCTGCCTACCAAAAAAAGCTTTTTCCCTCAATAGAGGAGTCAGTGCCTAGCCATGGGACTGGTTAGAAGAGCAAGACAGTGCAGTAGGTGAGAGGAGCAAGACAGTGCAGCGGTCGGCCAGAACAGAGTCTTCCCATAGCAGTCAACCGCCCCTTACAAAAGAAACTGGATCCATATATTAAAAAAAATAACAAATACCTAAGTGTGTATGCCAGGAAGTAATCTCATCTCGAGGTTTTGGGGACTTTGCTCAGAGGTTCCAAGTCCCCAAAACCTCTCGTGAGATACCTCAATATCTAAACTCTATATTCTATTTGTATACTGTTTTCTACATTGAATACTGGTTCCTCATAATAATTATTTTCCTCTACTTCTTTATAAATTTGCTTTCTACCTTTCCTGCTTAATAACGCTGTAGTTAGTCCCCAGCGTGTAATGTATTTTCTACACACTTCTATGTATCCTGGTAACTCATTTTTTCTTTTTATATTTCCAGATTTTCCTATGTTCATTATCAAGTTTCTGCTCCACCTTTGTACTAAAAGACTCCATAAGGTCACTTTCCCATGTAAAATAGGTACAATGTTGGCATATACAAAGATGCTCATGAAAAAAACTATAGGGTGACTCATGTTCAGTCCTCCTTCTCCTATCAGCCTATATGTATGTGCTCTCTTTATTGGGTTTAATCTTGAACCACATAAAAGCTGAAAAAAGTCCCAAAATTTTAGTTTGGAGTATTTGGGGTACTGGGAATATATAAGCTACATGTAAAAAATTGGTACTATGAAAGTTTTTAACAAGTATATCCTTTTCTCCCTTGTCATGCTCCAATCTTTCCATTTTACCACTTTCTTTTGCGCTATTAATCTTTTTGTTTCCCAATTTCTAAGAGCAGGATCTTTCCCACCAAAATAGATGCCTAACAATTTAATTTCCCCTTGTATTATTTCTAAGCTCCCTTCTTTGTTCCTACTCACTGTACCTAGTGGATAAATCATACTTTTCACTTTATTTACCCCAATACCAGTGTAACTATTATTTTCCTGGAATACTTCTAACATTGCCTCTCCTGACGTTTGGTCTTTTACCAGAATAACACAGTCATCTGCATATGCACTTTTTTTTTAACTTTGTTTTCACAAACTATACTTTATATTTGTGGTTCTTCTTTGATAATCCTTAATAGTGGGTCCAAACAAAGTACATAAAATAGTGAACTTAAAAGGCAACCTTGCCTAACCCCATTCTTAACATATATTGGTATTCCTAAGTGTCCATTTACCATGGAACATATCTGTGCCTCTGAATATAGGGTTTTTACTAACTCTATCAGTTTGTTGGGCATATTGTATTCTCTCATAATATCCCACATATACTCATGCTGTATGGCATTGAAAGCTGTTTCTTGATCTATTGCATTAAGATAACTATCCAACCGGTGTTATTTTGCTTCATTCATAATTTCCCATATGTGTATTAGGTTTTGCCTGATATCCCTACCAGGTACAGCACATGTCTATGTCTGTGACATCAGTAGATCTGCAAAAGACAAAATTGTTTTGTTTATTACTTTGGCCAGTATTTTATAATCTGAAGTTAGTAAACTAATTGGCCTCCAATTCTTTATTTCTGTTTTCGCTCCTTTCTTGTGTAAAAAAATAGCAACCCCAATCCTCATACTTTCAAACATATTTCCTTTTTGGGAAATGTTATTAAAAACCAGTGTCATCATTTTAGAGATCTCATGTTCATATTTTTTTTATAGAAGGCATTAGGAAGGCCATCTATTCCTGGTGCTGTGCTACCTGTCAGGGTTTTTATTGCCTCCTTCACCTCACTTATCTGTATTTGTTCATTTAAGGCCAAGGCTTCTGCTTTCCCTAATTTGGGTACTTAGCTTTTGTAAAAAAGGCCTGTTCCTTTTTACCTCCTTGCTTCTGAAATGTTTGCTTTACATGCTCTTGTACTATCTGTTTAATATGAGTTATCTTGGTGTGTACTACCCCAGCACTATCCTTTAAACCATACATTACTCTGTTATTTATCCTTTCTTTACTGCTCTCGAAAGGATTCATTTGAAATTTTGTGCCCTGTGTGCCACTTTTTTGTTCCATTATAAATCATTTTGCTCGATTGTACTGATAACATTGCATTTGTGTTTTAATTTCCTTAATTTGTTCTAACTCATCTATTTTATTTTGTACCTGGTGTGTAAGCAACTTATACAGTTTTGCCCACAAACCCAAATATTTTTTATAATTGGACATCTCCTTTTTTGTGATTCCTCAATTATTATTTGCTTTATGTCACTTTTTGTGTCTTCCCACCACTCTATCACTGAGTCGTAAACATCTGATACCGACTCTCTAGCTCTAAATAAATTATTTTCTCATTACATTCTGGATCTTGTAGCCTTTCACTATTCATTCTTCAATACCATCTTCCAAAAGTTATATGTTCCCTTAAATCTATCATTACTCTTACCCCTAGGTGATCTGAGGTTTCTATGGGAATAGTTTTAATGTCCCTAATCCTACTTTTTTTGTTTAACATCAAAAAATCTATCCTAGTTGACAACTTACCCCTATAGTATGTGTGTTGCGGTTTTTCCCTTTTAGTTTATAAGCATCTTCTAGTTCCCCTTTTCTTAAAATTTTTTCAACACTTGTGTATAACAAAATAGTTTGCTGGTTTGTCTCTCCCAATCTTCCTTTGTTACACCTTATACCACAATTAAAATCCCCCCCCCAGAGTATTCATTTAGATCTGTGTACATATGGTTCTATCAGACCCATCATCTTATTCCTTTCTGATTTGGTTTGAGGGTTATAAATATTTATAATTCATACATCCCCTTGTCTTACATTGGCATCAGTTAGAAGTATTCTGCGTGGAACCAAATCCATTATTTTTATAACTTTTACATCAGATGTGGAAAATACAATCCGAACTCCTGAGCACATTTCTTCTCCTATAGACCATAAAAAGGACCTCCATCTCCAGTCTTGTCTTTTTCATCTATGGTATGTAAATGTGTATCTTGCAATATAATTATATCATATTGTAATTCACTGAAGAAAATAAAGGTTATCAATTTTTTTCCCTGTCCTTTATGCTATTTACATTACTTGTAAGGCATGTTAGACAGTCCATTTGATTATGCGCTGTGTTTAAATTTCCCTTCCTCCATCTCTTCAACCATGTTTTGCTTTTATCCTTTTCTTCGAAACTTGTGTATCTGTGGTGTCTCCATCCACTGAGTCCTCTGAATCTGATATATCTACACATGATGATATAGAATCTTCCTCTGTTGTGGCCCAGGCTTTATCTTCTAGGAGGTTATATCTGTTTATAAGTTCTACAGTATACCTTCTCTGTCTCTTTCTACTGATAGTCCTTTTTAGAGTCTAGGTTGAGATTTCTTCCTAGATCTAGTGACCATGGTAAATTCTATATCCTTTTTTCCTTGTGTTTGTTTAGTGTCTTTTGTTTCTTTAGCCCTTTCTTTGTTATCAACTATGACTTCCTTCTCTTTCTGCTGTGTTAATATATCCTTTGGCCTAGGTGGGGGATCAGGAGGCCTATCACTGTTTCTCACCTCATAAATTACTTTGTCTTCCTTCCCTTTTGTGTTATGAGCTACCGCTAAATACACATCCTGCTCTGCTGTCTCCCCAGGATCTGGGCTGTTATGGGCCATGCGGGGACAACCGATGAAAATGTCCCTCTTCTTCACATAAATGGCATTTTACCTTGTTTTTGCAGTTTGCTCCATGATGACCAAGTATTCCACATAATCCACATTTTATTTGCTCACAAGAGCTACTTAGATGTCCTTTATCCCCACACCTGTAGCAGGCCTTGGGCTGGCCTACATAAAACACACACAATCTATCCCTTCCCAAGAAAAATCTGTTCGGTAGATGTTGAATCTCTCTGTTTAATACAGGAATCTCAATGTGTCTGCCAGCACTAGCACCTAGCAAAGGCAACAGATGTCTCGCACTCTCTCTTGGACACCCTGCACTTGGGGCTCAACCCCCACCCACCCCACCTCTCCAGCACTTCTGTGCGCTAACCCCTCTTGTTGCTGACAACTAACAGGCTCCCTGTTGGGCACAGTTATTTAGTCTGTTTCTGTATGTATCTGACTGTGTTTACTTATTCCAGTTTTAGTTTTCACTGTATTTTTTGCATTCCTTTGTTTAAAGACCAAATGTACCTAAATGTTATTCTAATTCTGTTGCCTTGTTTGTCTTAATCCTCTGTATCATCACCTACTTGTTCTAAATGTACTAACGTGGAACCTATGTAAAGAGCTCTGAGCTCAAATGGTTAATCCGAGATCTGAAATAAATAAATAAATAAATACATTTTGCTGTTTTAAAGTTATCTTAAATTTCCATCCCCTAGTCCAAAGACACTACTCATCTAGAATAGGTTCTGGAGGCCATGCACTACACATTTTGGTTTTAACCAGAAGATAATATCTGAGACATTGACACCCTCATTTCTGAAGGGCACTGTTATAATTTTAGAGGCAGGCTTTGTTAGAGGGATCACAAAAACCTGATTCCATTGAGAAGTGTGCTTAATTTGATGAAATAACTTCCAGAATCTATCCAGGCCCCCTGGATGTTTAAAACTTACATCATATTCTGTGCTTCCAGGACATGAATTAGGATGTAGATCTCATAAGGATAAAATTTCATACAGTCCTTTAAAAGCTTTCAACCTATATAAAGTCTATTGGGAACATCTGCAGCTACCCCTTTAAATTTAAGGTGGACTGCATTTCTCCTTTTTGCTTGCATCATTTGATCATCTGAAGATAATTTTCCCCTTGTATTCCCATTCCAGGCATTTTGTTTTTCATTAGGCTCAGTATCATTTTGCTCTTTATCTGACTGAATTGTTTTTGTTCTAATTCTATAGAGGTTTCTTCGCAATCTTTTTCTGAATGTCCTTCTAATTCTTTAGTGTCATCTGTATTTATAGAATCATTTTGCATTTCATCAATTTTTTTTTGTACTGTCCTCTTTTTTTCTCTTGTCTTTCCTCATTTTGTTCTTTTTTGTTTTGGTTTGAACAACTGGGTCTGTTGGGATCCCAACCTTTTCCATCTGCAGTTTTCTTCCAGCCTGCATTTAGTAAAGCCTCTGATACCCATTCTGGTGTATGTTGAATTCTGCCTGGTCTCTGTACCTCTGGGTCAGGTATATTTTTCTCTTCTTCGGGGCACCCTTCCTTTTTTCTTTAGTTTCCCCATGTTTCATTTCTCTACTATTTTGTTTATTTTTAGTTTTTGCACTTACTGATTATCTTAGGCCAAGTCTCTTTTGACTTTCTGCGGCCATTCCCTTTGGGGCAATGTCTTCTGTTACTTTTGGTTTTCCAGCTGCAGAGGGACTGGCCTGTTTTGACATTGCCATGTCAGCACTATCCAGCTGACTGTGACAGGCCACTATTTCATCAGTATCCCTCGTTACTTTTTCTATTTTTTGCAGAAGGAATTTTTTCTTAGTTTTAAAAATTTCCTCCTCTTTTTCAAGTTCTCGCATTAAATTAGCAGTTTGTGACTTACTGCATTTTACTGCTAAAGTCATCGCTACTTCGATCTTTGCATTGAACCTTTTTTCCACATCTTTCTCCTGTATTTTACTGCATGATAAGTTCTGTGCCTCTGCTTCATTTTTTCCATTCTCTTTCTCAAAACAGACATCCTCCATTTCTGAACTCATCTCCATTGGTATCAAGGCTGGGAAGGAGACCTGTCCCCCAGCCTCCCGCACGTCCTCACTCATCTCTCAATCCCCTCCGATGAACTGACAGACCTCAGTGTTTTGTCATGGGATACCCCTACAGGATAGTAGGGAAATTTTCCTGGTGACCTGGCCAAATTTCCCCCATTCACTAAAATACCACCAGCAGCTTAATCTGGTTCAAGGTCAGTTGGCATTCATCTGTATCCCCCTCCCCCGGGTCATGCCTGAAAATAGGCAGAATTTGTCTAGTGCACTTACCCGGTCAACAAAAAAAACTTAAAACTGAAAACTATACCACAGGACCCAGAGCCCCCAACTCATCAATGCCCAAATTACCAAGGACTTCACCCATATCCACAACTGGCTTGTGGGAAACAGCCTAGTTCTCAATGCCTCCAAAACCCAAGCAATATTATTTGGTTCCAAGGCTTGCAGATCTTTCTGCTTTCACCCCCTGGGCATCAGTCATGTAAATGGTTCTCCTCTCTCCCTAGACAAAGAATTTAAGTACTTGGGTGTTACTCTTGATCCCATGCTGGATGTCTGTTTACTCATCTCAAGGCTATGCAACTGCATTAATTCCATTAATTCCAGAGTCAGTCTGGCCTATCGTCTCCACTACTTCCTTATTCTGAAAGCACACATAGCTATTGCCCAAGGCATCCTACTCCCTTGCCTATGGTATAGCTCACTTCTGTTTACTAATGCCCCCACTTCTTTCCTACATAAACGGAACATCACCAACAGCAACATATGCCACTTCATCCTTGCCTTTCCTTTCCCTGCCTCACACATCACTGTTCCCTCTGCTATTCCTTAAGGTGGGTATCCTCCTCTGCCTCATGATCTTATGTGCTAGGTTGTTTCATTTAAAATGACACCAATATAGCACCCCAGCCACCCCAGTTTCCCTACTTCATGGTGCTCGCGTTAGCTGACTCTCAGATCCTCAGATACTACCTCACTTGTAACCCCTAAATGTTCAACTAAGATGGGTGACCAGGCTTTTTCCTCATTTGCACCCATGCTTTGGAACTACCTCCCCTCCAGTGTCAGCAATTCTCCCATCCTGTCATCCTATAAAACTGCCATTAAGTCTCATCTCACATTATCCACAACCTGCAACCACTTCTAGCACCAACTTCTGTACACTTTCATGCTTCTCATTCCACCCTACCAGTGTCCTCCTCAAATTGTTTGTCCTTTGCTTCCCTACATGCTTGTACCCTGCATAATTTACTGCACTTCACATTTGCCTACAGCCCAATATGTACCTCATTAACATATTTTGCATTCTGTGCACTAACTGTAATTTGTAATTGTTTCATGATGTACCTTTCCTGGTTCAATGTCAAAAGGGTGAGCACAAAAGGGCAACTACAAAATGGCAGTGGCAAAACAGCATGGACACAAAGGGCAACTAGGAAATAATGGCAATTGCCAAAATGGTGACAACATTGCCACAGTGAGTTTCTGTAGGCTTTTGCCCCCCGTACCCACCTTACTGTATATAATCAACTCCGAGTGGAATGCAACTTGAGAAGGGAGAGAAAAACGTAGGTCACTGCAATCGCTCCAGTGTATGGGTCTTAATGAAGCACCACATTTAGTAGTCAAATGTTAGGTTGCCACTGGGAGCACCACCACTTTGGATATTTTTTATTTTGTTTTTTTACACTGGACCACCTTCTACACTTGTCTTTAATATAGAGATGTTTTAAACTGGATTTCTTCTGAATTTGTCCTGCAACAGAGTATTAGTGAGTAAGTACTATACTTTATGTATGTTTGAAGAGACAGAGAGAGAGAGAGAGAGAGAGAGAGAATGAGAGAGAGAGAGAGAGAGAGAGAGAGAGAGAAATCAGACATGTCCAAGTGCAGTCCCTCTCTACTCATTTTCCCAGCATGCCAGCATGCACTGCATTGTCTACTGAGTGACCAGATGTTAGGATCAGAGGATTTTATGCCATCAAAACTTCTAATAGTAATCACATTGCAGAAATCTCTATTATTCATTCATCACCTCAAGTCACTTAAAGGGGAATATTAAACAATAATGACTGAACAGCCAGCCATTTCCTGGTGATTAATGACTGACAGGGGTTGGGGGGAGGGTGGCTTGATGCACAGCCGAGGGCCAACCCCACCTAGTCAATCATTAATCAAAAGAAGATGACCAGCTATAAAGTCATTATTGTGACTATGAGTCTAATCACATTACAAACAGGGAAAAATGTCTTTCTTTTAATAAAGTTTATAAACCTGCATGCCACTCTGATCTGTACTGGACATTTCTAAAAGATTAACCAGCAGGCAATCAGAGTGGGCATTTATCTCATGAATAATGAATTAGATTTATAATTAGGAACAGTGCCCGTCATGGTTTGAAAGCAAATGAAAAACTATTTTAAATGAGAACTCAACATTACCTACAGGCTGGCAGCAGACCGGAGATATTCATGACTACATTTTCCCTGTATTGATAAAATACTCTCCCCATTGTAGGAAGCCTTGTGATGTCATGCAGTGTGAAGCTACAGTACATTGTGCAGTAGTTAGCAGAGCTGTGTGGAATTTGCAAATTTCTCTTTCAGAAATCTGGCCGATTTACCACAGAATTACACTAGAAACAGAATTTTGAAAGAAGAACGTTTATGACAAGTAAGTAATCAGCCACGACAGGCTGTGCATTATAGGATTTTAATGCATGCCCCAGGGGGTGTAGTAAGGCCGAGGCCGTTAATGCATGGTCAGGTGATGTCTCTCAGCCAATGGAAAGTCTAGATTTTTTCTTACCATTTTATAAAAAGGATTAGTAATCTGCAGTTTACATAACTTAAGAGTATCTGCAGTTTATGTAAACCACAGATTCATTTTCCACACTGCAGATTACGTAATTTGCAGACTATTATTTTGTGGTTTACATAGAAATGCTTTGCGGAAGTCTGTGGAATGAAAAAAGAAATTGTGAAAAGCATTTCAGAAGTGGAATCACCATTCCACGTATAGTCTGCTGGTGGATTTCCATGGAATCACCATTCCATGTATATTCTGCTGGCAAATTTCCACATTTCATACAGCTTTGGTAGGTAGACATGACTCCCCTTGCATGACATCACAAAGTTCCAAAAATGGTGGCAGTGTGGTATCAATATAGGGTCAACTTAGTCACGTCTCTAGACTGCTGCCAGCAACAGGTAAACCCTATACCTAATGTAAATTTTATGTTCATGGGCTTTCAAGCTATATGGGACACAGTTCATAAATGTTCCACTTTAACTTTGTTTAAATCCCTTCCTCTCCCACGCTCTTATATTTCTAAGTTTATGTTTCTTTGTTTTGTTCTTTCATTCCATGGACTCGATTCTCAAAGGTTGACGCAGGGCTTGCATCAAGTCCTGCATTAGACCCAGCGCTGCACCGAACACATTGCTGCACCTTGCACCTGATTCACAAAGGTTGCACGCATTTGTGTCACTTTACCCCCTTTACGGCGACTTACACCAAATATTTGGCACAAACCCCATAAAAGGTTCCATGACTATTGCAAAGTTAGACCAGCAAAAAGCTGGCCTAACTTGTGACATGTGGTACATGGGCTCATGAATCCTGAGTGCTGGCCAGGAAATGCAGCAAGCCCCATGCACCATCTGTTCAGTGTACCCGGGGCTTGTGGCATTCCGACACCTTTGAGAATCCAGCCGTATATGTTTATGTCTATGTCTCTGTTTTTCTTGCTTACTCTATCTGTGTTCCTATGTCTCTGTTTCTCTCTCACTCTCTATATTTTTATGTCTATGTCTCTATTTCTCGCTCTCTCTCACTCTCTCTCTCTCTCTCTCTGTTTTGATGTCTATATTTCTATGTTTCTCTCTCATACTCTTTGTGCTTAATCCCTTCTCTCCCTGCTTACTGTCTGAGAGTATTTCTTAACCTCCCATTATCTCACTTAATCTACCTGTGTTAGTGCTTGCCTAATGGCTTACGGATCATTCCATAGCTTGTGAAGTACTTTAGCATGTACGGTATATGAAAGTCACAGTACAAAATCAAATTCCTTTCCTAATACAGAAATAGGCAAATGTTTCCTGTGGATTGCCCCTGCGGAGCTCCAGGTAATCTACCTAAGACACATCCTATGCTTATTCAGCCATAACGTGGTATGTGCCATTATCAGATAATCGCACTTAGATCACTTTAAGATTTATGTATTTTGTAGGTTGAGTTCTGCTGTAAATTCCTATGATGCATCTGTGAGATGACTGAGACAGTGCTTCATATGATCTTCTACTCTGTAACCCCATGATATTAAAGCTCATCACCTTCATCTATAAACGCTTGTGAGAGCCCTGACAGCAGGCAGTGTTAACAAAATGTGAAAGATTCTTTCTAATTCCTTTTCATTCACAAATGCAGTCATTGAAACATGCAAAAAATGTCCTGCCCTAAATGCAGTGCTCTGACATTTTATAAATGGCAGCTGGATTTAAAAAGAAACATTATATTATGAAACACATCTACATGGTCTAAAATAAAATGCTGTATAATATATTCATAGGGCAGGGAAGATGGATAAAGACAGGTACTAGTCTATAGCATCTTAAAGCTAAAGTGAAATGACTAGGCAAGGAGTCAGGACAAACCTTACAGATGAATTTGTATGGTGTCATAAATAAGGAGAAGAAGAAGAAAAAAGGCATATAAAGCTACTGTATGTAAAAGGAGGAGGCAGTGTCTTGTTGTGGTTAGAGCACTGGCTTGGAACCAGATGGTCACAGGTGGAAACTCCACTAGAGACAAATCCTCATTGTCTGACCTTGGGCAAGTCACTTAACCTCCCAGTGCTCCAGTCTACCTAGCTGCCAAAATGGGGAGAAGCAGGGACCCACCAGAAATGATATGTTGCAACTTAGCTAGGCTATCCTGCATAGTTAAATTGTAAAAAAAAAAAAAAAAAATGTAATTTTATAACATGGAATTTTTCTCTTAGTTCACAGATAGACACCCACATTAACTCAGTATAAATATGGGTCTATAAAACTGAACATTTTGATTAGTTCCAAATATTCCACAAACCTTTCATTAAAGCATCAGTACTGGATAATCAGGAAGTGATTATCCAAATTCTGCTTTTTGGCTGTAAGCATGCAGCCACTGTTACAGTTTCCATATCTGTAATTTGCTTTCTCCAGCAATCCGTATTTTTTTAGATATTTAAAATGAATTTCTGTTGTTGTTGATCCACAGCAAATATGGCAGGTGCCACATATACAGCCGAACTCCCACCTCATGCTTCTGTGGGCCCTGTGCTGTGCATTCCTGCTGTCCCAGCATGAGTCTCTGACAGGGGGTACAAAGCTAAACTCGAGTAACTATCACTTCTTTAAAAATGAGCACTAAAAGTTAGTTTAATCATGCCCCAAAAGCCAAGCCATGATACTAGACATGCACATGACTCGCAGTTTCTTGTGAATGCACCCAACTCACAGGAAGCTGAAGGAATGGAAAATGAAACTGCGAACCATGCGCATGCACAGTCAGAAGCAGAGGGTTCCCATTCAACATGGTGGGTGGGAGAAATGTAAACAACAACAAAGAAAAAATGGAGCATATTACGGGGTGGTAGTACAGTGGGAACTAAGTACTCAACGGAGTACAGGGAACAAGATGGTGCAAAAGATCCGATTTTTTTTTATCTAGTACTGCTGCTTTAATGTTTCATTTTCATAGTACAGAAGCCTCATCACATGAACCTTGATGCTGACAAAAGTTTCCTTTAAAAAGTATTTTAATAGAATGTTAACCTGCCATTGATTTTTGTACCAGATCATTCGCTAAAGCGATTACTCACATTAAAAAAAAAACACTGTGGCCTTGCTTTTAATCTCGAACATTCTGAAAAAATTGCACCATTTATAAACTGTTTCTACTGCTCAGAATCTTAAAAGCCATTTACTTTTTAGTTCTACTGAAGGTCAAACTGGGGGCCCTCACACACAGTCTGCCATTGTGATGGTATCAAAGAATGCATTTATTCCCCCACCACAAAAGCGCTTCTTAAAAACTGGCGCTCATGCCTACTCTGTCACATGCTGTAGCTTTCATGGCAAACATACAGAGTGCTGACAAAAACAAGTGGCATTCACATCGCACATTCTCAATGTAAGCACCAGCTGAGGTTAAATGTGATTTCTGCAGTTAAACTTGGACTTACACTATGTAATCCATTACTTTTTACTAGCTATCAAGGGATCAGGGACCTCTCTCCCTGCCATATTGGGGTTGCTGCTTCCCTCCTTGCTGCAAACAGTACAAAGGTTCTACTGCCAGTACACAGTCTGTCCATGGATACAGCCATTAACCCTGGTTGTCTTGGACAGAAGTGCACATTTCTTGGCCCCAATCTGCATTCTTAAGCAGGTAAAATGTAAATTGTAGCCTCACAAATTTTGTATACCCCAGTGGGGTATATCCCCATGTGTTAACAGCAGAGGGACCTGATCTGAGGGCTATACTTCTTGTGAGGGTTAAATCCCTCTAAGTCTACATAAACTGTAGAACTGGAGTGACTGCTGAATCACTCAATGTTTTGAAAATAGCATCTGACCAGGCCACATTGGCACCTCTGGTGTTAGCCAGGGGAGACATGATGGCCATCATGGAAGTGTTAGGGATGAAATGGGCATCAAGATCCATACTACTTGAATTCCAGTTCATTGTATCCTGCCACTATTAACCTACTTCGAACCTCTGCTTTCCTCAATAATTGGCCCTCAATACTTTATGTATCACTATAATGTATCACTTTATGTATCAGCAGGAAAATCCCAGCCTCTCCCTACAAAACAGGGTACTAAATGAGAAAAAGACTGAGGTAGAAAGGTCAGTGGGGGATGCTGCAAAAGAAGGTAAAGCCATCAAAAAATGGAGAGCAGTCAGTACCAATGCCCATAGTCTGAGTAACAAGCTTCCTGAATTAGTGGGCTTGATGGAGGAGGAACATCTGGATATCGTGGCAGTCACAGAAACGTGGTACACACAAAACCATGACTGGGACATAAACATACCAGGATACACTATCTACAGGAGGGACAGGGAGGGTAAAAGAGGAGGAGGAGTAGCTCTTTACATAAGGGAAGGAATCAAAGCAACAGAACAAAAGGGAAAACAGGGAGGAGATGAAGCACTGTGGGTGAATTTGGAGACCGGCAATGGCACCACAATCCGCACAGGGGTTGTATACAGACCCCCTTCTCAGGGGGAGGAAATGGACAAGGAAATGATAGAAAGAATACTTAGAATGGCAGAAAAAGGGGAGATATTACTGATGGGTGATCTGAATATGCCAGATGTTAACTGGAGCGCTGTTGCAGCAGCCACTTCAAAGAGTGGGGTTATTCTAGATGCCCTATAGGGGGCATGCCTTAGACAACTAGTATTGGAACCCACTCGAGAGGGAGCAATCTTAGACCTGGTTCTCTCAAATGGAGATGAAGAGAGGATCACAGATGTAAAAGTGGGTAGCCATCTTGGAACTAGCAACTATCGAACAGTATCGTTCACAATAAACACAGCAATTGAGTCAAGCCATACAAAGGCAAAAGTACTGGACTTTAGGAGGGCTGACTTTGCCAAAATGGGTGAGTGCCTAAGGAATGCACCAGCAAATGGGCAGGAAGGAGGGGTGGAAGAACAATGGGGAATAATAAAAACTGCCATCACAGAGGTAACAAGCCTTTGTGTGAAGCAAATAAACAAAACAAAATGATGTAAGAAACCACTATGGTTCTCAAAGGAAGTGGCAGTGAAGGTTCAAGAGAAAAAAAAAGCATTCAGGAAGTACAAGGAATCACAGTAGGAGCAGGACAGAGAACTGTATCAGTTAAGCAAAAAGAGGCTGGAAAGGAAGTCAGAACAGCAAAGGCCCAAACCGAGGAAAAGATAGCTCAACTCAGTTAAGAAGGGATAAAACCTTTATAGGTACATCAGGGAGCAAGGAAGACCAAGGGAGGGTTAGTGAGGCTTAATAAAGAGGAGGAGGGTGGACAGAGGGTGACTGTGAAAGGCAGAGATACTAAACAAATATCTTTGCTCAGTATTTACAAAGGAAGTGGGGAGGTACCTAAAACAAACAGTAGAAACACTCTGGATACAGAAGTTGATACCAGCCCATTTACAGAAGAAAGGGTTCTGAAAGAACTCTTAAAACTGAAGGTGGACAAAGCAATGGGGCCTGATGGGATTCATCCCAGAATTCTAAAAGAACTAAGGGTAGAACTAGTGACACCACTGACTACCCTCTTTAACAAATCATGGGAGGATGGGGGGTACCCGAGGACTGGAGATGGGCAGATGTGATTCCCCTTCACAAAAGTGGGAGCAAGGCAGAAGCAGGAAACTACAGACCTGTTAGTTTAACCTCAGTGGTAGGAAAAATGATGGAATCACTTCTGAAGGAAAGAATTGTTGAGTATCTAGAGGCCAGAGGGGCTCAGGACCCAAGGCAGCATGGATTCACAGTGGGAAGGTCATGCCAGACAAATCTGATAAATTTCTTTGACTGGGTGACCAAAGTAGTAGATCAGGGAGGGCTGTGGACATGGCCTACCTAGACTTTAGCAAGGCATTTGACACAGTCCCACACAAAGATTAATATACAAGTTAGCCAGCCTGGGAGTGGGTCCCAAGATGACAGCCTGGGTAAAGAATTGGCTGGAGAATAGGACACAGAGAGTAATAGTAAATGAGTCCACTCTGAAGAAAGGGGGGTTACTAGTGGGGTACCACAGGGTTCAATATTAGGACCGGTCCTCTTCAATGTCTTTATAAGTGACATTGCAGAGGGACTGGAAGGAAAAGTATGTCTCTTTGCAGATGGCACGAAGATCTGCAACACAGTTGATGCACAAGGTGGGGTGGAAAGGATGATAAGGGACTTGGCAAGGTTAGAGGAATGGTCAAATGTATGGCAGCTTAGATTCAATGCTAAGAAGTGCAAGGTAATGCACCTGGGAAACAAAAACCCAGGGGAAGAGTACACAATGGGGGGTGAGATACTAACAACAACAAAAATGGAAAGAGACCTGAGGGTAATCATATCAGATGACCTAAAGGTGGGCAAGCAATGTGAGAGGGCAGCAAGGAGGGCTGGGGGATACTGGGATGCATAGGGAAAGGCATCACGGTAGAAAACAGGAAGTTATTATCCCTCTGTACAGACAGCTGGTGAGACCCCATCTGAGTACTGTGTGCAGTTTTGGAGACCCAATCTCCAAAAGACATAGACAGGATGGAAGCTGTCCAGAGGAGGGCAACTAAAATGGTGCAGGGTCTGCACCGAGACATATGAAGAGACTTAAGGAGCTTAATATGTATAGCCTCGAGGAAAGGAGGAGGGGGGGACATGATAGAAACTTTCAAGTACCTCAAGGAATCAACAAAGGCCAAGAGGGTAGCATTTTCAAAAAAAGGTGTGCAAGAACAAGGGCGCAATTTGAAGATAGAGGGGTGGCTCAGAGGTAATTTAAGGAAGTATTTTTTCACAGAGAGGGTTGTGGATGCATGGAACGGCTTTCTGGAGGAGGCTGTGGAGTCAAAAACAGTGGTGGAATTCAAGCATGCATGGGACAGTCATGAGGCAATTCTAGGGGGTGGGGGTAGGAAGAAGTAGGCTGCTGGTTAACAAGGATCTGCAGCTTATCCATTAGGTAGGGAAATGGGCAGACTGGGTTGGCTAAGCGGTCCTTATCTGCCGTCAAATTCTATGTTTCTATGTTTCTAACTGCAATCCTGGTGAATGTGCTGTACTCAAAATGCATCAAGGTGGTTAGTGACAACAAATGTTTTATTGGGATTGTTATTAAACACCCTTCAAATTAAGTTTTTGCCTTCATAAATGTCTATATTTCCCCAGAAGAAAAGCTAATAATTTTTTAGATGTTTCTTCAAGTAATCTTTGAGATAATTAGTAATGTGAAAGATTGCTATCCTAAGAGTACAATTTATATGGCTGGTGATATAAATACCAGAGTGGGAAGGGAAATGGAGAACATGTCCCCACATGGAACAACAGATGGGGATACCAATAAAACGTTCAGTGGATACAAAACATAACAAAAGTGGATTGTATTGTTGAACTATTTAGATCAGTTCAATTTTATAATATTAAATGATAGTCAGAGGTGATCTTCATGGAAAAATTACATTCCCATCAGAGCAGGGAGGGAGTTTGTTAGATATGTGGCTGTGTGACATATACTCACTTCATAGGGTAAAATATTTGAAAGTACCGAAAATATGGGACAGTTCTGGAGACAACATCTCAGCAAGGACAGACAGGATGGAGGCTATCCAGAGAAGGGCAACTAAAAAGGTGCAGGATCTGCACCAGAAGCCATATGAAGAGAGACTAAAGGAATTTAATATGTATACCCTCGAGGAAAGGAGGGAGATGTGGGACATGATAGAAACTTTCAAGTACCTCAAGGGAATCAACAAAAGTCCAAGAGGGTAGCATCTTTCAGAAAAAGAGATGTGCAAGAACAAGGGGGCACAATTTGAAGATGGGGGGGGGAACGGCTCAGGGGCAATATGAGGAAGCTTTTTTTTCATGGAGAGGGTGGTAGACACATGGAACAGCCTTTCTGAGGAGGTCATGGGGTCAAAAATAGTGGTGGAATTCAAGAATTCATGGGGCAGACATAAGGCAATTCTGGTGGGGGTTAGGAAGAAGTAGGCTGCTGGTTATCTAGGATGTACAGCTTACCCAATAGGTAGGCAAATGGGCAGAATAGAGGGCCAAGCGGTCCTTATCTGCCATCAAAGTCTATGTTTCTATGCACTCTTCAAAGCCAAACCATGAACTGAGGAATCAAGGTAAGTGCCATGTAATGTATTTCAATGGCATTTTGAACTTACAAACATACAGAATTTTCCAGCAGATAAAGGCCTAGAGGTCTATCAAGTCTGCTCGAATGTGCAGCTAGCACCCCCTATCCTGCAGCTGCTCCTTCCTCCCACCCTTTCCCTCCCTTGACCCTCCCTCTTGCACTGTCCCAGCCTCTTTGAAGCAGTCCACTGTTCTACTGGATACCACTTCTACCAGTAATGCAAGCCACCCAGCTACCACCCTCCTCGAAAAAGTGTCTCCTCATCTCCCTCCTGAACCTTCATCACTCCAGTCTCATATCATGGCCCCAAGTATCCCTCCCCTCCCTTACTTTGAACAGCCCCTCCATACCTGTCTTGTTTATTCTTTTCATGTACTTGAAGGTTTCAATCATATCCCCCCGTCCCTCCTCTCCTCCAGAGAGTACATGTTCAACTCCATCAGCCTCCTCTCATATGGTAAGTCCCCCAGCCCCTTGATCATCTTTGTCACCCTGTGCTGCACTCCCTCCAGTAACTTAATGTCCCTCTTCAGATACACGCACCAGTACTGCACGTGGAATCACCTCCCCCCTCCTCAAGGATATACCCCTTGTAATGCAACCCAGCATTTTGTTGGCCTTTGCCTTCCTACAGGTACACCGTGCCAAGTTGTTCATTAATCCCATAATGAGCACCCCCAGATCCTTCCTCTCCTCTGTCTCAGCTAGCTGCACTCCCCCCAGCTGGTAACTCTTCCTTGGGTCTTTCACCCCAAAATGCAACAATTTGCACCTTTTGGCATTGAACCTTTGTTGCCAGGTGTCCTACCAGGTTTCCAGCTTTGCCAGATCATCCTGCAATCCTTTCCATCCCCCTAGGTCATCCACCACTGCTCCCATCTTGGTGTCATCAGCAAACAGACTGGTTTTGCTCTTGATGCCCAATTATATGTCTGTAATGAATATCCCAAACAACACTGGTTCCAACACTGAGCCCTGTGAAACACTGCTCATCACTACCCTTGGGGATGAGAGCTTCCCACCCACCACCACTGTCTGTTGCCTTCCCCCGAAGCCAGTTCCCTACCCTTCTCACCAGCTTTGCACCCACACCTGTGCCTTATAACTTACTTCCAAACCTCCCATGCGGCACCGAGTCGAATGCTTTACTGAAGTCCAGATACAGGACATCCACTGCATGGCCCCCATCCAATTGCCTAATTACCCAGTCATAGAACTCCTCCAGGTTGGTTTGGCAGGATCTGTCACTTACGAAGCTATGCTGTCTGCTGCCCTATAGTCCTTTGGCCTCCAGGAGGGGCCACCAGCCTCTCATTCAGGATAGTCTCCATCAGCTTCCCCATGATGGATGTGAGGCTCATCAGTCTGTATTTCCCCTGGTTCATCCTTTGGGCCACTCTTGAGGAGGGGCACCACATAAGCCATCCTCCAATCCTGAGGTACACACCCCGAGTGTAGGGAGGCATTAAATAGGTCTGCCAAAGGTCCTGCCAAGACCTCTGCCAGCTCCTTCAGTACCCTGAGGTGGATGCCATCTAGGCCGGGTGCCTTGCCCACCCTCACTGCCCTCAAACCCTCCAGAACACTGCCCTCCATGATTTCCCCATCCATCACCCCTTCCCCCTCTGTTTATGCCCTCCCTCCCCCCCTTGGGTTATGTTCATAAGTTTGCCATTTTGGGAATTTTGTCACCAACTTTTCAACATGGCCTTTTGGGACCCACCTCATGAACACTGCCACTTTCATTTCGTTAATTGGGCCCAGAAGGTGATTTCGCGGTCACTACATGAAATCATCTTTTGGGACTGAATCACAGTATTTTCACCACCAGTGTTCATGAGGAGGGGTCCCAAAAAGGCTATGCTGAAATACATATACCCATCTATAGAGGGATGAGAGTGCAGGGTCCAAAGTACCCTGCACTCTTACAGTAAAATAAAGATACTATTATACTATCTTAAAAAGTAAGGACATACATTGCAAAAAGACTTTGTTAATGCTCCACTTAGGGTCATATCAACATAAGTTGGGAAATGAGGTGTTAGGTTTTCCCAAACACCCCAGTATTAGGGTTTCCCTAACACCCCACCCTCCCAAATGAGGCACAACAACAGGTGTGGAGTGTGCCTTGGGCTTCTCAAGCCTAATGCTCACCCCATTCTCATAAAGTCTACACATCTGACATTATTTACAGATGGAGTGGTGTGAGTGTTAGGCTTGAGAAGCTCAAGTCACACCCCACAGTTGCTCTTCTACCTGGTTTGGGAGGGTGGGGTGTTAGGGAAACCCTAACGCTTCATTTCCCAAATTTTGTCACTTTGACCATAACTGGAGCATTAAAGATCAAATGCACACATATTTCATAAAAAAGCTTGAATTCACTTGAATTCATGTCCCTGTGTCATGATTAGTGTTTCCTAAAAATAGCGTGCTGTTTGATTTTGTGGTTTTCTTTAAATCAGCATCTGTTAATGTGCTCTGCAGTAACTGAAACAGTGAAGAAACACTGAAGATGTCAGTTCTCTGTCATCAAAACTCTGCATTATATTCTGGCTATATAACACAGGGTTGTTTAAAGGATATAAAATAAATCTGCATTCTGTTAATTCAGAAAAGCAGTATGTCTTTGATGTAGCCTCAATAAATAGGTTCATGTGAGGACAATTTTGTTTTTATGTCAGATTGACAAACATGTGTCTGCCACATTGCTATTTCAGGAACATGTACTGTATGAAGTCATAAAATTCAAGAAAATAAAAAATCACACATGCCCACACAATGCAAAGCATCATGGGCTACATATGCAAATCACCACAGAATGTTATGCTGGTCCAACTTTAAGCAGAATTGCATGGTGCCGAAAAGCCTCTAAGTTGGACCAGCATAACATTCTGTGATGATTTGCATATGCAGCCCATGATGCTTTGCATTGTGTGGGCATGTGTGATTTTGTATTTTCTTGAAACTTGGCTTCCCAGCCAAATGCCCTTTGGGGTAACCCTTGCCTCAGTGTTTGCGCACAGAGGTTCTTTGTCTCCATAAAATTCAGTTCTTTGTGGGGTTCTGTATGAAAATATTTCATGTATGTATATAACTAATTTTAATTCCTTTGCTATTTCTTCCACAGATACTAAATACTTGTGGGGGACCATTACTCCTGAAATATCAAGCAATTGAGTGTCTTAAAAAAAAATACAGCCCCAGGTATAGATGGTTTACTGGTGGAATTCTATCACACATTTAAAGAGTTGACAGCACAAATTCTAGTAGTTGTATTTAACTGGGTATTATTAACCTTACAAGTAGATTTTCATTTCTGTATAGCAGTACAAATATTGGTTCATAAGAAAGGTGATAAAACCATTCTTGATAACTGGAGATCACTGAGTCTACTAAATTCAGATTATAAAATACTAATCAAAATTCTACATTTTAGGCTATTGCTCCTAACATCATACCTAATTACACCAGCCCAAACATGTACGGTACCAAATCAGTCTATTCAGCATAATTTACTGTTAATTAGAGAGAGCAGGGTAAGGAGGAGCAGCTTAAGGGATATATCATGTCATTAGACCAGGAGAAAGCCTTCGATAGGGTTCCACATTCATTTATAGTTCAGGTTCTTAAGGTGTATGGTATTCCAGAGAATGTTATACAATGGATAACTTTACTGTATAATCATGCATACGCAATTCCCATGGTAAATGGATATTTAGAAACATACATTAATGTCTCAAGGGGAGTACGTCAGGGATGTCCACTAAATCTGTTACTATACGTGTTCTGTTTGGACCCAATGTTACAACTAATACAGGAAGATGTACATATTAGAGGCATAAGGCCACAAGGAGGAGAAGAAGAGGTATGTGTCACCGCTTATGCGGATGATATCTGTGTAACTGTAGCAGATGAACAATTGGGAGAGAGAAACTTGAATTTGATTGTTAACATTTCCCAAGCTACAGGAGCAGGTTTGAATAAAATAAAAAGTGTAATTTACCCCTTGGGAAGGTCATCACTGGAAAAAAAAGTCCTGGCAAGATATTGTAGTTTCACATAACTCATTCAAATACTTAGAGGTTTGGTTTGGGAAAGAAGATATGTTAAACTGGAACATTAAGTTAGAAGAGGCTTCTACTAAAGTAGCTATTTGGAAGTCTTGGAACCAAACAAAAAAAAGAAAGTGATGTTGGTTAAAACCTATCTCATACCAATCTTTTTATTTATTAGTTCGGTCTACCCACTGCCTAGGATGTTAGAAACATACCTTTTAGGTCTAGTATTCCAGACTATCTGGGGTAGTCGGTTGAATCCAATTAGGAGAAAAGTCTTGTATCTTCCAATAGATAAAGGTGGATTGAATCTACTGAATCCTATAGTATTTTTCTTTACTACTTTTTATTTGACATAATTTATTAGATTTTTTTAAACCTCAAACAGCAGTATGGGTTCCATTTGCTGAACACTGGTTAAGTCCTGTGTATCAAAAATGGAGAGAACAGGGAGTAGTGAATGCCCAAGTCAAGACTAAATGTGTATTTTTTAGGCCAGCCCTGGGGAAATTGAAAATGTAGAGATTAAAGTTAACAATACTAGCCTCCTCCACAAATAAAATACTGTATAATACAATATAGCAAGGAATAGAACTAAAACAGGTAGAATTTAGGGGAGTAGATTCCAAGTATATTCCCAAACTATTGGATACCTTGAAAGATCCAGGCATACCGCCAAGACTATGGGATGTAACTTGGTTAAGTGCACATGATCGTTTAAGTGTAAAAGGGAATGCTAAGGATAGAAAATGTGAAGAAAGAATGTGTCCATGGCAAAGCTGTATGAAACAGGAAGAATCTATGCTACATTTTTTGATTTGTTGTCCATTTGTACAAGAAATTTGGGGTTTGTTGGCAAAAGTCTGGAAACAACCCCATTGGGGGACCCTTTCATATGCTGAAGTGGTGGGAGGTTTTAGTACAGGAGATTAGGCTTACCACCTAATATGGTACGATTAGTATTGTCCTTTATAAAGTTTATTCTCTGGCAAGTGAGATGTAAATTTATATTACAACAGATATTCCAGGACCCAGAGATGGTTGTACGAATGATTGAAACTGAAATTTTGAAACAATGTCAATTTGAACGACAATATATGCCAATAACTGTGTGGAAAATTAGATGGTTAGCTGTTCCATTTATGAAAGATAAAATTGGATGATTAGTCAGAGATATTTAAGTTAAAACATTTATATATCTTGATCAGTTTTTTATGCTAATTTTTGTTTATGTGTTTCTGTTTAAATCCTTGTGTTATGACATGTTTAGTTTTCTTTCAATAAAATTTTTCCCTACTCTTTTTGAGAAGTGCCATGGGATCTTTAACATCCACCTGAACTACCACCAATCCAGGTAGATGGGACCTTGGTTTAATGTCTCATCCAAAAGACGGATATAATCACAATAATGCTGTAACAACCGGGCATTTCCATGGGAGTAACAACCTTGCTTGGGTTAATGCCACTTGGTTGCACCTCAGGCTATCAATCACTCCAGCTGGGCTCTAATCCTTAGGAAATGCCCAGGTTGTTTGGGTATTATTACTTAAATTGCATACATATTGCCATCAAACAGCTGCATGCCACTGTCACAGATGACATAATGTGATGGAGGACGACCTCTCTGTAACTCATAATCTAATTAGTAACTATATAGAGAGTAATGGATAGGGAACTGTGCATAACAAGGACATGTTTCCATCAGGGGGGTTGATGACACCATAAACCTCGAGAGTGAAGCTCAAGAGGTCCATATGATGTCATCAACCCCACAGATGGAAACACAGCTGTGTCTGTGGACACTTCCCTATCTAATACTGTATGTAGCTCATGAATTAAAAAAATTGGACTTTGTTTTTGTAATACCTGATCTGCGGCTGTGTGGCCGGGCTGCGGCGGTGAGAAGTTCAGCTTATTTTGAACTTTGGGAGTCTCAATGATTGCTGAGAAACAGTGGATCCATGAAATGCCAGACTGCAGGTGAGACTCCAGTTGGTAGTGGGCTGGTGACATGGATGTGGTGATTATTTGTCAGCAGCTGTTTCTGAAGAGCCACTAGTGCAAGTGTTGCATGACAAAGAGCAGGCACGTAGGATGTAAAAAGTTGTTCTAGTATAGTAGTGATGTAACTAATATACTACAACTTTTTGGACCTTTGTACTGTCCTACAGCAACTTTCTGGGCCTGATCAAAATCCATCTATAAAAAGGGTCTATCATGTACTATACTTCTATAGTATATGGTTAGGGATTATTGTATATGGAAATCAGTGACTCAAAAAGTTGTGCACACATTCTAAAGATGTTGTACACATTGTTTTATTGAGTGTACCTCTGTCTACATCGGAGCAGCAGTTGGATTTCTGTTTGCGATGCTGGCGATCCAGGTTCGGGAGTGGACCTAGGAGTCAGAGGGCCGGCAGGGCGGAGGATGTCTGAGTGTCTGATGGACTGCTCAGCTCCTCTGGGGGAAGGGGGCATACTGGCTCGGGGGTGATCTGGTATTGCAGCCCTGATGCCTGCACCAGAGGGGAGAGCATGATGCATGCCGGTGCAAGCTGTGGCATTGTGGCATATCACACTCTGGGAAGACGTACATAGAAAAATGCCTCTCCTGGCAGGACACCAACACAAGGGCCTGATAGTGGGTCCTCACCTGCCTACAGCTGCAGTACCATCCCAGATCCCAATAAAGACTTGATTCCCCTGGGGACAGGTTAATGGGGGAGCCCCCCACCATATCCCCACTTGTGGGGTAAGGCAGGGCTCCATGGGGTGGGTCTTCAGCAGGAAGAGGCGGCCAAGGCAGGTAGTCAGGTGACAGTGCTGGGTTGGGGCTGGGGTAAAAACAGAAAATAAAAAAATAAAAAAAATAAAAAAGTGTACCTCTGTCTGGTTGGCCCACTGGCACAGTGATAGCACTACCACTTGTGGCACCGATGACCGGAGGTCAGGAGCAACCTTGGGAGTTGGAGGGTCAACCAGGGGAGGAGGATCAAGCATCTGCAGGACTACTTTCCTCCTCGGGGGGTGGGAAAACCCACAACTTGCCTGGCCCCTGGCAGAAGCTGGAGGAAGGCAGCTCAGTGCCACAACAAATGGGGAGGTACAGACATCGCTGTACATTGTACGGGAGTGAGTGGCATGCACCATGTTGTCATTGCACATCATGACCTCGGAGGCCAAAAGTCAGAGTAAAAATGTCAGTGGCAGGATGACAAGGAGCGCCCACAGGCTGCGCACCTGACCAGTTGGGCATTCCACCAGAACCGGATCCATTGTGTGAGTGCTCCTCCGAACGAGAGCCATCCAGGCAAGAAGAATAAAAAAAAAAGTGTACCTCTGTCTCTGCTCGAGCTGACTCCAGTCCACTTTCATTTTCATTGAGCACCCCTACTTGCATTGACTCCCACCTGTCAGCTCACTTTTGTTTTCACTGAGCGCTCTGTCTCTGTACCGGTGTTTTGTGTCGCTTGCAGCTCCCGCTTGTTAGTTCTCTCTACAAAACCATTTACTATAAAAAAATAAAATATGACTGACCATACACAAGTAACCTTCTATTTCCTTCACAGAGTTGAGATAACCGCATGGACCTCTTAAGCTTCGCTCTCAAGGTCCATATGCTATTTCTACACCTCGGTGAAAACACAGGCTTGTTGTGTATGGTCACCTATACATTATTCCTGATATTTTATCTACATTTCATCCACTGTGTTAAAATAGTGAATGGATTTGCTTCCCACTGTACATACCCTGGGTTTTCCTTAAAAATGGGCACCAACTGCTGATGGACATTCCCGGTTAATAATATTGAAATGGAAATTCAACAGAGAACTTTAAAAAGTAAAAGGTACTGCATTAATCACTGGGACATTAAAGCTGTAGAACAAATTAAACATTTGATTTCAACATTTTGATTTTGAATTTGATGCCTCTTCAAACTGCTGGCCACATGTAAATGTTCTGATCTCAAAAAACAATGTTAGGTTGCATATACTACAGTAAACACAGTACTCCTTCCTATATACAGTATACAGGAACTACATGCTGATACTCATGGCACTGTCTTATTGCAATATTTCAGTTCCCCAACTTGAGCATAAGAAAAATGTTTATTGCTAAGAAACCATTACATCTTTGACAGTATCCCATTTCAAAAACCTTTTAGTATATTTTAGATACAGCTTTTAGTCTTGAAGATATTAGGCAGTTGCAGCACTCCCTAGTATTACCCCAAATAAAATCTATTATGGAAAATGTTCACTTGCTTAAAATGTATTTTAATGATGTGTCACATGACCTTGGAAATACCGGGACTTTTCACCTCTTTAAATGAATCACCCTGAAGGTTTCCAGCATTGTTTATCATTGTTCTTAATTTCATCACTTTAGCCTTCTTTGGGTGACTGTATTTATTGTATTTTGTAAAATACATTGCTGTCAACAGGAGATTCTCATGAATGGGGCACTAACTCACATCATTGACTGATATAAAAGGCTTTCAATAAATTATCATAACCTTCTGGTTCATATTCTCTCCTAGAACAACCTCCCCTTCCCTAATGAGGAGTGAACTTCTTTCCTGACATGCTGAGATCTAAACTTCATTGCAAACATGGTCAGTTAATGTTTTTTCAGAGACCCAACACCCTATTTTACCTCTGTTTTGTTCTCGCATCATACCATTTCCCACCTTAGCACTCATGAACACTTTGCAACACCTGGGCCCCACCTTCCTGAGACCCAACCAAGTCCCACAGGTTTTTCTGGCCCAGGGGGCCAGTATGACATTGATCACTTCCTTCTATTATTGTCTTCCGATGTTTTTGCAGGCAATGCCTACAAAAGCAAGGAAGAGTAGGGGTTACTAGATGGAGGACTGAAATGTTTGCAATGAGGTTATGGTCATAAGCTGAATGAAAATTAAGTTGTAAACTACACAGTTATTAATTAAAAATGTGTGGTATTACCAAAATTCAGGAAAACTGAAAAATATTTTTTTTATCAATTTTTTAAAAACAGTCATGCAATTAGCTAGAGGTTAGCTCTCCAGCTTCCATTCTGTTATATTACGCAACACAAATATCTCATGGAAATTCCATTAAAATGGAAAATAAATAAAAAAAAATCACACAGTTTTGATGGCGGACAACAATCTGGCACACCTGTAGTATTTACTTATTATTGTAGGTCAAAAACAGGATCACACTTTAAAAGTAATGGAATTCAGTTTAAAAGATTACACATGACTCCTTCCTTACATTGTTTAGTTTCATCTCACTGTTGCTGTTCCTGGTAAACTGGTTGGTCAGGTGATATAGGACTGTTCTGCCCCGTTTCCGTGCAGCACTGAAATGAGAGCTTCCTGTTTTTTTGTTCCTTTGTTTTTCTTCTATAAAAAAAAAGAGACACAGATATAATTATATAATTCTACCCTGTTTTGAATGATGCTATTTCTAATAATAACAGACAGTTGATTAAGTTGATTAATCTGCTAGCTGATGGTTGATTTGAGAAGAAATTTGTAAGTCAACTAGTAAATTCGGATATTTATAGAGACATTTCTTTGCGGTAATTCAACATTTTTCTGTAGTTACCTGACCCTGTAGTAAACAGTTTTCCTAATCTGTTCCTCAGATCTACTTAAAACATCGAGGACCAGTTCCCAGCTGCTAGGCATGGTGCTAAGTGGCCAAAAAAAACCACTGAGTAGTGGCTAATTAGGCAACAAGTCAGGACATGGCAAAGGTTCTTGGAGGATTTATCCATACCTTTTTATAGAAACACAGAATTTATTGTCAAAAAAGATTGCTTGGCCCATGCAGTCTGCCAGGATATTCCCTGCCTAGTCTGCCTCCACAGACCATAACTGATTTTCAGTGATCCTCCATCCTTCCTGCTTATTCACTAATATTTATGTCTATCTCATGTATACTTGAAGCCCCTTCATGTTTTCACCTCTACCATTTTCACTGGCAAACTATTCTAGGCATTTACTACTCTTTCAGTGAAGTAGTACTTCCTCACATCCCTCTTTAACTCTACCCCCGCCAGCTCCATCACATGCCTTCTAGTCCTGGTGCTCTTCCTCCTTTGGAAGAGACTCCACTCCTACATTCTGTTCACCCCCCATGACGTAGTTGTAGGCTTCTATCATGACCCATCTTGCTCTCCTCTTTTCCAGGGTATACATGCTAAGATCCCTCAGTCTCTCCTCATAGGGCTTTTGGTGCAACCCCTGTACCATTTTAGTTGCCCTCCTATGGACTGCCTCCACCCTGTCTACGTCCCTTCTGAGGTGTGGCCTCCAAAAATGGACACAGTACTCCAGGTGTGGTCTCACCAGTGAGCGATACAGTGGCAGCACCACTTCCCTACTCAAGCTGGAGATCTCTCCCTACGCATTACAGCACCACAATGGCCCTACCCACTGCTTTGTCAGGCTGCCCAGCCATTTTGAGGTCAACAAATATAGTAATCCCAAGGTCCCTTTCCTGCTTAGTGACTATCAGTACCTCACCACCATCCTATATTCAGTCCCTGGGTTCCTATGCCCTAGTAGGAGGTAGAAGCATCAGAGATGCCATGACTAGGGCAGGTAACCCTGGCGGTAGGTGAGGGGGCAAAAATAGCAGAATATTTAAAAAAAAAATGTTATCATATAGTTTTTTAACAAAAACATATTTCTGACATCCTCGGAGTCCCCCTTAAAGGGCAAGTCTCCACTAACCGCTCATGCTGCCTAGACTCACACTAGAAATGGGCCAGCTCTCCAGCTTGCTCCAACTATGGTTTACTCGAAATGTTTAACTCTGACCCAGTTAGTTGTCACTGCACTTTCTACCAGTTACTGCCTGCTGCTTGCTGTGTACATACTGTTTATATTCCTGTATATATCTTTTGTACATAATCTGTGAAATTTTGATATTCTGTATTTTGTATCTCTGTATTTGATATGTATGTATCAACCTGCCCTCAACAACCCCCAGGACGCATCTGGACTTGAGCAGTAGTCTGCTCAGTATGCCTTTCCTGGTTAAACTTTTAAATAAATAAATAAATAAAAATAAATAAATAATCAGTATCTTTTTAATTCCCTCATATATTTTAAAAACAGTTTTCATAACTATTTTTGTAATTAATGACTCAAATCATTAAAGATGACCACCACTTGCATTATTTATGTAACCCTCCTACAAATGGGGGTTCCCAAAAGTCTTCCTTGGGTGTGCCTAAATGCCCACTGCCAGGCTGGTGTCCTGTGTCCTAACCGTTTAAAAGCTATTGCATGTGAATGCCTTTATAGCTTCTGTGTCCTGTCTCTTTAAGAGCTGCCTATATAGCAGTGTGTAATTAATCTGGGTGGGGGCTGAGTGTTTCCAAGCTTGAGTCCCACTTGGGCTGCCGGATAATTGCTCCATTCTGCCATTGTTAGTTACGCAGAGGAAGCTCTGTTAGAAGCTATATTTATTTGCTGATTATCTATGCGAATAGTAATGATATTGAAGTTTGTCTAACCTGCCTTCTTTGCAGCATGGACATTTCTGTAAATCATCACCATCTTGGTTCTGGACTGCCATTGTGGACCAATCAGTACCTTTGGGGGCCCTAAAATGGAGCCTGCCCCAAGGGGTCTTGTGGGAGTGAATTTCTGTAGGAATTGTAGTTTTTCGACTTTGGCGTCAAGATGGAGGGGGAGCCCTTGCTGTGGCAGACAGATGAATCAACGAATCGAACCTTTTGGAACAGAGGGAAAGTCCCGAGCTGCCTGCAGCAGACAGTCAGTCTGAGTTTGAAGCTGAGAGAGTGAACAGCTCGAGATATTTGAGCAGCTGCTCCTGCGTAGTTGCACGGGAAACTGGTGGGAAGGCTGTGTTTGGCCTGCTGCCTACTTGTCCCTCATGAGGGAATTCTTTAGCCTGAATTTAAACCGGACTAAATCCGAAGAAGTGTGTGACCTGAATTACCGAATTGTGACTACCTTATTGCCTGCAGAGGACCGAAGATTTGCTCCACACGATTGGCCAGTCAGGAAGTCTGAAACCAACACAGAGTGTACAGTTTGCGCAGGGACACTGTGATTGCGACCGGACTGTCATCTGAACTGTGGTATCTACCTTGCTTTACTGTAAGTGTGCTGAATGGTGTTAGTGAGTCTCAATTTGGTTCCTCACTGCCTGCTTGTGTCACGATTGCTGGAAGTTGAATCCAGCACTACCGGACTGCCATCTGAATTGTTCACCTGGCCTGGGCCCTGCCACCTTGGCCCAGCCAGCTACTCACGTCACAGAGAAGACCACTGATGAGAGACCTGCCTGGGGATCAGCCCCCTGCTCAACATCACGAACAGGAACGACACCACAGTGAAACGTGTGGGCCCTGCTTCTCCTGGCAAACCAGCAAGTCATCCTGAGGTCTCCATTTCATCCATCCTGTGTCCTGTACTGGGTAGCGTGAGTAAACACCAGGGTAGCTCCCCGCAACAACAGCTCAATCAAAGTGTGTCATCTGATTTAACTGTTTTGTCTAATCATCATGAACTTAGCCTCCTGGCTCCGGATTACAAATTGTGGGTTATTGTGCATGAGTTGTCTTTTCATCATAGGGCCCCAACCAGCTGCAGTGCCGGCCTACCCCGGGCAATGTGTTAGGCTAGCCTACCTTGCTACTGGGTACCCAGAGTGTGTGTGACTGTGTTGAGGGGCTCTAAAGTGCATGCCTTGTAGCCTGATTGAATCAATATCTAAACCAATCAACCTGATTATGCCCCTTCCTTGTTCATTTCCCCTGAATAAATCAGATCTGAATCTTTTTGCACTTAACCTGCCTGTGGTGCCCTTCTGTACAGCTAGCACTGTGGTACTATTGTTTGCTGTGTTTAACCTTACTTTACAGTGGGTCTCCATGGCAGAACAGGTGGAACCAGCCCTGGTAGTAAGTGCAATCAGAGTGGGGCTATATCTGTTTTTTGTGGGGGCTATTGTACCTGTGTGTTCTGTTCATTGTTTAGACCACTAGAGGGGAAAGGGGGGTCACAGTGTCCTGGAGGGCTGTACCCAGGTCAGCTACACTACCACCAACCCTGTCCTCCGGGTGGAGGCACTCATTTTCAGTACCCAGGCCCCTTAACCTGCAACTAGTCACGCAGGCAGGGGGTAGTAGCCCTTGGGATAGTGCCACCTAGGGGTTACATTTAGAAATCTCTTCCTTTAGGGGTACCTTTTGACAGTAAATATTGGATCTGTACTGCAGATATAATGTGATGGGGATAGCATACATTTCTTATGGTAAGCAACACCTCATCATGCCAAGGTGTTTAATATGCCTTATGGGGAGGGCACTGCAGGGGAGCAAGAACTTTCCAAAACTTGTTCAGGAATGAATGAAAGAAAGTGAAAAACAAATGTGGTAAAGTAATGTTTTTGCCAAAATACATCATAATTAAAAAATGACAGAATGATTCACAAGTACGATTGCTTTAGATATCCGTAAAATTGGTGTACTTTAAAGGGAACACAATCTAACTTTCCCTTATTTAAAATATGTGGAAATTTAGGAATGTGGGAGTCTTCCTAATTATCCCCACTACACTGTGTTTTGTGTTTGTTCTGCGATAGTCTTGTTTTTCCCCTTTTTTTGGGTCTCTTGCTGGTGCTGACTTTTTCCTGCAGGATATGAAAGCAATAAGCTATGACAGGGTGTGCATCAAAGGATTTTTATGCACACCCATCGGCGTGAGGCACAGGCCCAAAGGTCGAAAGTGTCCTTATGTCTTCTGAGAAACTCAAACTTTAGTGCACACCTCAGAAGTGGGCTTACTGTGCTTATAAAATAGCTTGCTACTCTTACGTATTATTCATACACTGAAACATTTTTAATATGATTTTTGCATAAATCATTTATTTAAATGCATTCTAAATAACAAACTATATATATATATATATATATATATATATATATATGAAATAGTCCCTGATGTTGTAGGTAATGAGACTTTTTTGCCTTGGTAATGAGATCCAGCACCTGACCGTGTGTTGCTAGGAATTTAATGCACAGTGAGGTGATACCTCTCAGCCAATGAGGTTTCTAGATTTTTTTCTGGTCAGTTTATAATCTTTTTTAATTACCAGTCATCAGTTCTGCGATCTAGTCATAGTAGCTGATTGGAAGATTGCATTGAAAGTTGCACTCTGGACTTCTTGTTTCCACTGACACCACCAGATTCCTTAACCAGTAATTAAAAAATAAATTTTGGATAGAAAAGTCAACCGGGGCCATAAAAAAAGGAGAGGGGGTAACATTATCTAATGCAAACACAAGAAGTGGTTCAGTAGAAGACTACGTTGATTACATACATGCCCAAATGTCAGATTATATTAAAAGAGAGAAATCCAAGTTTAGATTCCCGCTAAGGTACATAAAATTTTTTCTCTTTTACCTTTAATGGAACCTTTTAGCTATACATTATGCTGTATATAGAGATAATGTAATTAAGCCAAAGGAATGGCAGACAGCAAACAGAGAGTGAAGGATACCTCCCATCAGTTCACCTGGGGTCACCATTAGCATCAACAAAATCTTACCTTCTTTCGAGTCACTCTGAAGGATTTTCCCTCTGGTGTCTGTGATGTCTTTAAAGGAGAAAAGAAAAAGCACAACCTCCCCCTTTTCATTTTTGATGGGAACAATATCCAGCAGGCACCAGAATGGAGAACCTGAAACAGATAGCAGCATGAAAAACGTATTTGGTTAAGCCACTAGAGCAGATCTTCAGATGTTTTAGGTCTGTAAACTTTGCAGAGATTTTCTGGTTTCTAGCGAATACACTCAGAAAACTCTGTTACACAAAAAAAACTCTGTTACACAAAATTACCCCAACTCTGAATTTCAGGACCTTCCAGTTTTTTATTAGTAAAAGAATTTTCGATAAACAGGATCTTTTTCTGTAGACTTGATCTGTTGTAGTTCATTTTATCTGCTGTATAGTCATGATCCTGTTGCCTGTGACATCACATGAGATCACAGCCTGTTGCCATGGAAATTATACTGATATCACAAGCAGAGGATCATGACTTCAGGGCAGGAACAGCTGCATGAATAGATAAAATCTGAATGGCAAACGTTCTGATTTTATGCAAATATCTTTAGAATTAAAAAAAGAAAGAAATGTCCTGACATCAAATTTTTGGGGAATGTTATGAAACTCGAGTGCTGCTGAGGTCTAGTGTAACTGTTGTGCAAGAAACTGCAAAATCACTTTCCCCCATAGGGCTTTCTTCTTGTTTCCTAGTTCTGTCCTGACAGCATGCCCCCCAAGCCCCCCAATTGTGTCACCATTTGCCCAGGACTATGTATTTTTTGGTGGCTTGCCCTGTCTGTCAAGCGTGTACCTGTGTGGGGTGCCAACAGGGGTGGACCATGGCTTTTTCCTCTTCCTTTGTTTTTTCTCTCCAGGGGTGCTTCATGCAGTGAGGTGTACAAGCACGGGTGCAACGGCACGCAAGTGTGCTGGGTGTCTGGCAGCTACACATTGCTTCTTCTGTGTTTCCGAGCTGTGCTTCCACCTGGTCTCCACCTGGTGACAGTCATGTAGCAGGAGCAGTATCCCCCCAAACGTCTGAGGAGAGCACCCTGGGGCCTTCAACTCTTCTTTTCCCCCTGCCCACCCCATGATGATTCAAAACATGGGTCACCAGCATTGTGAGTGGTAGCACTAACATTGCACAGACAGGCAGGCCTATGGAAAATCACTTTAAACTGCTAGCACTGTGACAGCTGGCAGACAGAAAATGTCATTACTTTTTTAAAAGTAGCTAGTTATTTTTTTTGTTTTTTAAACAGCATTTTTTCCCCTTTTACCAATTCCAAAAATTCCTAACTGATGACGTTAGATATTATCGGTAAAGCAGTGCTGTAGCTGGAAGGTAGCACGTCTGGTACTGTCTTCCTAACTCATCCATGGTCTCTTTCTTTGTGTCAGAAGCGAGCAATCTGGCAATGGGTGAGTGACTCTGAATGAGCAGTGGCATCACGTTCCTGAGGTATGACAACCTCCAGGCGGAGTACTTTTCCATACATTACATCTAATACTGTTGGGTATCCCAAACAGTCACATCATAAAGGTTGGTGCCCTATTGGATCCTAGGTGTCGGGATGCAGCAGTCACACACCAACAGCGTAACATCGAGGGTAACGGACAGTGTTCAGTTCCACTGGCTACTGTCTGAGCAACACTAGTGTGAAGGCAGATGCTGCCTGTAAAATTGATGATCCAGCCTCGTGCCCCAGCCCAGGATCACCAAAACAGCTCGCTGGAGGAAGACTGAGATTCCCAAGGGAAACTCTCCTCCTCCAGGGAGGGTTGGAAGCACCTCATGCTATTCAACTGCTAAAACAACAAAGGAACACAGTGCACTCCAGAATAGCCAGGTCTGTGCTCACCTCAGACTGACAAGTCCAAACTAGACATAGAAACCAAACAGGTAGCACTCGAGAGGGAGAAAAAAATCAGCAAATATAGAAAGGTATTGTGAGGCCAAGAGGTTGAGAACATTGAAAAACTATGCCCCAGGCACTTCACCACTGAGGTCTTTGTTATGGGGCATCTGATGGCGACAGACCTCAGTGGTTGACGCACCGAGGCATAGTTTTTCATTTGTATTTGATTTTCTTCTCCCTCTTTTTTTTTTACACTTTCTTTATGCCCCCTCTGCATCAGCATCTGAACTCTCTCTAGCCGGGACTCCCGGTCGGCCTGTTCCGGCCCACCGGAAGCCTCTAAGGTCCACCTCCAGGTATGGGCCTGTCTCCCTACCACACACCCCGGCCACTGACCCCCTGGTTCTGAGCCCCCAGGGTGGGACAGCCGACTCCTCTGGTGCTCTATCTAGAGTCTAGTTGAGTGACCAGGAGGGGGAGACAGTACTTGGGCTGGAGCTGCGAGGCCCAACATTGGGCGTGGGGGCCCTATCGGATGCCGGGGAATTTTTCTGTTTTCTTCTTCCCACCCGACGGAGCTTGGTCATGCAATGACGGCCAGCATTCGCCGAGTCTGCCCCCACCCCCGGTGCCACATGGCAGCGACACAATTCCTGGCTACCCCTGACTACCACCAGGGGTCACTCAAGAGCGATGCATAGCCCTACACCCTCCCAGGGAAGGAGAGCTGTACATCGGATGCTCAATCCCTTCCCACCCCTGACGACCCTTGATGACCCGGGCTCAGGAACATTGCGTGAGGTGAGGCATCTAGCGCTTTAACCCTCAGTGCCACCAGGCCGGCTATTCGTCTCCCTCTTGCGTGCTACTCATTTGTTTTCTACATGACTACTACCCCACAGTATTTCAAATCAGGGGCAAACCAGTACCAGGTTACAGTACTATAACTTGCATCCATCACCCAGAAATTGGTGGAAAACAGGTGGACACCTCTTCATCCCCTTTCTTTTCTTTTTTTTTAAACATGCTAAATGCTCCTTGGCCTAACCCTGCAGAACCTCCTTCTGGAGGAAGTGCAGTTTTGGCTGTACAAACATAACACCCAATATTTCTGCATAATCTTGGACAGAATTCCTGTTGACAATTATATATAAATAAGGGGCTTCACCCCCTGTATCCCTCTGTACTTTAATATTAAACAAAAAATACTTACCATACCCCATTTTTTAATAAAAAAAAAGAAGTGTGTATTACTTGTCGATGTGTGCCATCCAAATCACTCACAAAATCTTGTCCATCCTGTGCAGCAGAAACTGCATAGCAGTCCCTTCTTCCACTTCAACTAGTAGCACTTATTTCCAGTCATGGAGTTCAATTCCAGTACAAACACCCCTCATCAGGATCCCACTCCCGCAGTCTGGTACCTCCTTAGATACTGTCCTCAAGGGTGGGTCCCCACCATTCCAGTCACTGCTGAGGGTGCTGTCCTTCATATCTACTGTGTGACTGCATAATTGTCATGTACTGTAGGTAAGCAGGGAGAGGGGAGTTTCTTGAGGGAGTGGAACCCACATTGACTGTGGTGGGTTGGCCAGACTTGCTCTGTTCACAGGATAACCTTCCTATTCCCACATTGCCCCCTCCTCTGAGTGTGTCTGCTTGCAATACCATCAGACGATGTCATAGGTGATGTGCCAGTGTCTACGCATGCTACCCTCCCAAGCATACTGTCTCCCTGCTACTTCACCCCCTGTAGTTACCCAGGTGGAAGTAGTGTAGTGGGTTCTACAACTCACCCCCCCGGAGGATGGCATCCTTTGGGATACTCAGTCCTCTTCCCCACAGGCTGCCCCCCCCCCAAACAACCCAGGCTCTTTCCTGAACCCAGGTCACAGGCATTATGAGTGGCAGCCTTGCCGCAGCATTGATGGGCCACTCTCCAACCCATTTCTAGCCAACAGTGAGAGTCAGGTAAGGGTCCTGAACTCAGGCAACAGCCATGGCATGCAGTTCTGCCAGCCACTGCTCAATTGGGCCTGCCCTGAGGTTGTAGTTTTTATCAACACTATGGACAAGAATTTAGTATGACTGAGAGGAATGAGCATATCCACTGAGCTTTGGGTTCCCACAAGTTTCCGACACAAGTGCTTTTTTCCTCCTTTCAGTGCCAGATGTACATAAGCATATTAAAGGTATAGCAAATCACATGAATGATGCACCTGCCACAACCACAGTGGTATAGACCAGAGGAACCATTTGTTTTCTTCTTGTCTCTTGAATCCTATATTTAATAAATAATGACCAAACAGCCAGCCATTTTTTAGGAAATAGCACATGGCTGGGGATTTTGCTGGCCCGAGGTACAGTCAAGGGCCATTGACCCCAGCAAGTGTGCTAAGCCCATGGACATGTCCTGCTGTAAGAGCATTATCATGATGATAGGTCTAATTACAACAGTAAGGGAAAGTCTGTATTTTTTTTTTAATGAAGTTTACACATGTGCGCACCACAATACTTTGTGCGGTACTCGCCATTCCTAAGGGATTAACGCCTGGTACAGCAGCCAATCAGAGTGCGTGCTAGCATCATGAATAATTAATTAGACTTATAATCCTATGTAGTCCCTCTTCAAAACTGCTTAATTGCAGGAAAGATTAAAAAAAATAATTTCTCACTTAGCGTGGTTTAAATTAAAACCGCTTCTACATTATTGAGTACATAATGGGCAGCGGTAAGATACTCCCCAGCTCTTTATCTGAATGTTTTGCTATAAAAATGTATGCCAAATCTTTAACCAATTTGCCCACGCTGTATTGTATTATATTATATTATATTAAGCTGGCCATGTATCAGCAGGAGCCTCGGGTTTAAACTCACCATTTTTTTTGTAGAAGCGCACTTCTGCTTGATATTCCTGTTTGCCATCAAGTGCCTTCTCAATCTGGTGCAAAACTTGTTCACTGGTCTCGGCACCATATAAGAACCGGCAGCTGCAGGTCTTCTGCATGACCTCCGTGCGGGCAAACCCAGTGAGGTCACAGAACCCATCCGAGCAGTACACAATCGGGAATCCACGGTGCACCTGTGCATTGGCCAAGATGAAATTACTATCTGAAAAAAAAACAAATAAAGCTTTAGTTAAGGATTGACTACAAAGTTGAACTTTCTTTTCTGTAACATAATTCTTCCTACTCTGTATTTCTGATAGTGGAACTAGAGAGGGGAGGGGGTAACCCACAGAAACCTAGTGGCTGAAGTAAGAATAAGAGGAAAACAAAATGGGGAAGGAATGCTGAAGAACAGAGTAAATACAAATATCAGTTATAGTACCTGTGTTCCCCAACACTGCTTGAAAATCTGCAATTCATTTAAATTAATTCAATGTTCTCTCTTTGCCTGTATGCCATCATTTGAACCTTTTAAAGGGGTTCTTGGTCTTATTTGGCCAAATCACGATTAGCCTGACCACCAATGGCAAGGTGACCCCCCCCATTGGTCAGGTACAGTGCCTACACTTTAAATTTTAAAATACATCAGAAATGCAATGAAATATCTCTGTGCATTAGCCAGGCTTGAGTTTGCTGAACCTTTAACATTACATTCACTGACCTACACAGCCAGTATAGTGTTATGCTTGTGCAACTGTGTTAGTTTGGTTTTGGCCATTCACACTCTCTATTCCAGAGGAATTACCACCCTTAAGGGTACGAAAGCAAGGAACCCTCGGAGAGTGTTCCACCCCTAGAGGTGCCCGCGGGATGATTCCATTAACTGTCGTCTTCTCGGAATCCCCTAAGGAAGAGAGTGCTGCGCTGGAGGAGGAGGGGGATGGTGGGACAAAGAAAAAATGCTTCACAGTGAGGCTGAGAGGAACTGCTTATATAGCTCAGGAAGTGGGAGTGGCTGGCTGCTTGGCCACTGAACTCCAGGCAAAGCCTTTCCAATTAAAAATAAATGCACCCACTAAAAGCATGAAAGGGCACCACATAAAGTGTAGAAATGTCATATTTATTGGGGTATGGGTCCCTAGACCCTCTCCAGAGTTTCTGTTTCCCACATGAATGGGGGCTGGGTCCAGGGGATTTTTTTGGGGTTCTCACAGTTGTTTTTCTTTTTCCAACATTGAGCATTTCTGGAAGAAAAAAAAACAACAGGGAGGCATAAACAGTGGCTGGTGCTGTCTTTCTTTAATTGTTCAATTTTTTTAAATTGAGATGTTTATTCTCCTTGCATCCAAACAGCCCATATCTGCCTTGCTTTACCTAGCCTTGTCACCTGCCTTCTCTGGGACTACTATTCCTCCAGCAATGTCCCCCACAGATTGCACCCCCCCATAGCGGGACCATTAGGGATGACCAGGCCCGTCCAGAGCAGAATCCAGATTGCTCCAGAGAAGGCATCTGGTTATTGGTGCAAGGCCTGTAGTGAACCAGAGTGCCATCCTGATAGTCAGGAATGTTCCTTCATTTTTCCCCTAGGGTTACTGAACATGCCAGGAAGCACCACGTGTACATGTGGAGGAATGCAAATAGGTATCAACATCTGAAGGTGGGCCCTCCCAGCAAAGTCACTCCTGCTGTGCTGCCACCTGGTGGCACAAAAATAGTAGTTTGGCATGCCCCCCCAAGAGAGGAGAGCAGTCCTTAGGATGCTCTATCCTCTCTCCACTGGCTTGCCCCATGTGAACGAAGTTCGCCCCAAACCTAGGCCATTGGCATGGCAGGTGGTAGCTCTAGCACACAGCCACTCGAGTGCCTCTGTCTTTCTTTTATTATTGTTTTATCCTCCCTTCTGCCCCCCCATTTCATTGTCCCCAACCCTTATGATTGGGACCAACCCAGCTGAAACCATCCCATAGCTGGGAGGGAAAGCAAATGCTCGCCTTCATAACCAACATTAACTTCACTCTTTGGTGGACCAGAACATGGCTTCTGAAAGCTGGGTGGCCTGAACCCTCCCTCTTCAGAGCTAAGCTGCTCACCACTGCACTCTGCCATGCCCTCATTTGGCCACAGTGTTGGAGTCCGGGGCTCACATGCGAACCCTGGTCTACTAAATGGCAGAGCTAACATACCACTGTGCCAGACCAGCTAATTTCAGATCAGTTTAATACTTGGTCTTTTTTTAGACTTTTATTTTAAATGTATTATGTCAGGAGAAAAAAAAATGTTAGTGTTTCCTTTGAGATTACTTTCTCCTCATGAATAGCCCATCATATTGTGACCTTCTTTCTAGTGCAGGATTAATTGGCTGACATAACAAACTTGCAAGGTTCATAAAAAGGCACCAGCACATTGTACTGATGGTAAATAGCTGTACAATGTTCTCATGGAAACGGACTTCTCTTATGTAAGGGCAGAAACAGCTCTGCTGTCTGCTCTCCTTAGTCCTTGAATCAATATATTATTTTAACAACAACAGAATAGAATAGAATAGAATAGAATAGAATAGAATAGAGTAGGGTACAGTAGGGTAGGGTGGGATGGGATGAGATGGGATGGGTTGGGATGGGAGAAAGGTTAGGATAGGATAGGATGGGATGGGACGGGACGGGATAGGATAGGATAGGACAGAACATGATTCCATATATCACCTTATAAAGACACTATAAGCTGAATTATGAGCCGAATTTTTAAAAGGATCGGATACAGACACCAATGAATGCTGCACCTTGTCTGCATCCCCCTCATAATGTCCAAGCCTCCCTGCTGTAATTTTCAAATGATTCATCCATTTGTGGTAAAGAAAACACAATTTGCGATAAAAAAATGTCACCAATGCACTTGCTGTCCTTTTTGTGTCCTTTTATAGACCCTAAATTTGGGCTCAAATGTAAATTAATTGGGTCTCTGCAGGGTGTCTCTTGTGATATAAGAGACTCCAAGCATGAGGTTTTGGTGAGAGGACCCTGAAACGAAGCTGAGTGGCTCTGGCTGCCTGAACCTCACAAAAGGAGTCTCTTACACCATAAAAGACACCCAGCTGAGGTCCTATTATCTTATTATAAATCACTCAAGTTAGCTAGAGTGATTTATAGTGTATTGTGTGATATAGTTCCTCATGGATTTCCATGCCCTGTAAAAATCCGTTTTGCTGCACTAGTGACGTTTGTACTGCAGCATAATGACTTTTCATTCTACTGCAGTAAGGACATTACACGGCATTGCTCTGGATCAACTGGTTGTCAGGCCTGCTACCACAACTGGCACTATAGTGAATCATACAGTCAGTAGTGCTTTTAAAAAATATGGTTATGTTTCTCATAGAGACAACGCAGATCAGCTTTACAACAAAAAAAAGGAAAAAAAGAAAAAAGTGATACTGAGTGTGAACCACAAAACAGCAAACAGTTTCGAAGCACATAGAAGTAGCATTGTGTGTGTATGTGTGTTGGGGGGGTTAGTTAGGCATAATCTGCGTATCTGAGACACTGAAGGACACTGTGTTTCTTAGCTTCTGTAGTGAAGGCTCAATTCTGGAAGACTGAATGGGAATGTAAGGTGAAGTTTCAAGTTGCTGTTTAAAATCAAAGTAATTTTTACATGAGTCACTGAATGCATAAATGCTACTGTTTAGTTGAAAGCTGAGGAATGTATTAATGTATGATTTAAATTACTTTAGTAAAAACTGGTGAAGCTGACATGCTAGTTAGTGTTTTCTTTACAACCTGCACTTTATAAAATAATGTATTGGAGCCCCCATACACAAGGCTTTTTTTCCACCTTGTAGTTACCATGACAGCAAGGACCTCATGAGCTTTGCTCTCAAGGTCACTCTGTTGTCATGGTAACCACTCAATGAAAAAAAACAGCCTTGCTGTGTATGGGCTCACATACATTATTCTATATATAATAAGTGTTAAAGTATTTATTTTTAGTTTTACAAGTTAAATTAAGCTGCCCTTCCCTGGCTGTAAAGAGGAAGAATCCACTCCTAATGTTTCTACACTAGAGCCCACTATACACAGGATAAGAGATGCAGTGGCCTTGTGTGCTGATTGGCTGAAGCTGTGCAGATTGTTAGTGATTAATAATAGCCCATATAATCCATAGTTTTATAAATCTAATAGATGGTCTAAGAGTTTGGACAGAAGTGCATTTTGAAAATAACAGTGAGCAGATCCATCTGAAAATCCCTTTCCCCACCCATATGTATTAACTATTTTACAGAAACCGATAGCAAAAGGGCTAAACGTAGATACACACAGCAACCATTTAGTACTCAGCAGCATCCACATGCAACCATAGACAATTGCAAAATCTCTTATTGCCAGCAGACATGTTAGCCAGAGCATTGAGGTAGTCCTCTACTCTTTACAGAAAGTGCCATAGACTCTGTAGATTCAATTAACAACCTCCAAGAATGGACAGAAAGGGCACTGGTTGAAAGTCTCATTGGATAAACAGCACCACTGAAAGTGCAGCATCTCGCCATGCCAGTGCTACAGTGCAGTGTCCACGTGGGGTATGTGCCCAAGTCCTGGTGTAAACTGCAACTAAAACCCCAGATCTTCTAGCCCACAGGAGAAGTACTTCCTAGTGAGCTACCATTGAGCTAAATGTTGGAATAGTCCCCCACAGAGACATGTTTCATGTTGAAAAGTGTCACAGTATTCTCCCGTGAGGGTGTTTGTATGTAAAAAAGATAAGTTTCTTAGTTTACTCACCAAAAACTGGTGTGCTCACTGACTCCCAACATCTTGCAGCTGCTATAGGTTACATATTTAGCTGTTAACCAAGGGTTGATTTATTGTCAGTTCATTTAACCCTACTGGGGTCACAAGACAAAGTTAAATGCCTTATAATCCAAGGGCTAGGTTAATGAAGGAAACCCAACCCATGGAGTGCCATAATGTTATTCTTAAACTTATTTATTCATTAATTCATTCATTGTTAATAACTGGATGGGTCTACTGGGCAAGGAAATGCTCATCTACAAAGACAACCTGGAGCAGAACACTGCCACAATAATACATGAAACACAAAATTAGATACAAATAACTAAAACATAAAATTTAAGAATTTATTGACAAGCATTCAAGTTTTTAAATTCAATTTCTGACATTTTTTTAAAAGATATAATTGTGGTACAGCTGCAAAGTAATACTGGGGATGAATTCCATGATTTAGCTTATTGATATGAAAAAGTATGTTTTCCCTGCACAATTGATGCCTAGGTAACACTAGCATACAGCTTGTTGGACTGGTCATTGAAGGAAGGATGCCACTGCATGTTGCCTTACTGTGGAGGAGTGAGGAGAGCAAGATAACTAGAACAGGCTATTCTCCTTTGGAAAAATATGCCACCATTACCTTAAACTGGAATAAAAAACATTTTGTTTTTTATTTAGCTCCTGGAGAAGTCTAGCTATCTTTCCAGGTTGACTTGTGTGGCCGAGTACATGTTCTTTTTTCCTGCCACTGCTTGTTTTTTCCCAGAGGACTTGGAGTCCCATGGTGGCTAAGGAAGTCCGCACAAGAAAGAAAACTGCAGGGGAGCCCACAGGGTACTGACCGTAGGAAAAATAGAGCACCTACCAAATGAGCTTCAATGTCTCCTTACAGAAGCTTCTCCCAAGACTGCTTCCTCCTCTGTCACTGGTTTCATGAGCTTACTACTATAGAGGGCCCAATCAAAAATAAAGGAAAGTTGTTGTACTGCTCTTGTTTGAGAAAAAAATACTTATATTTTGGTTTAAAAAAAGTTGCTTTTAATAGCCTGCTATCAAGATTTTAGATTTCTTTCTAATATTTTGTATTGGTTTTGTATTGGTTTGCAGAATCTCCAGATGCCTTGCAATTTCATATTTTAATACACTGTATAATAGTACTCACTTCTCTACAGACTTTCAATTGAGTCAGGGCTGACACTTTTAAACCTATCTGGGGGTTTTAATCACACACATTTTTTTTTACTCTTTGTTAACCAGGTATGTTAACCAGGCATGTTAACCAGGTATGTTAACCAGGCATGTTAACCAGGTATGTTAACCAGGTATGTTAACCAGGTATGTTAACCAGGCATGTTAACCAGGCATGTTAACCAGGTATGTTAACCAGGCATGTTAACCAGGTATGTTAACCAGGCATGTTAACCAGGTATGTTAACCAGGTATGTTAACCAGGCATGTTAACCAGGCATGGTCCTCTAGGCACAACTGCCTGTTTTCAGGGGTGACCTGGGAGCAGGGGGGAGATTAAGTGACCTGCTCAGAGTCACACAGTATGCAAGTAGAGGTTGTGGGAATCAAACCCCCAAGTCTGCTGGACGTACCAAGCTCATTCACTGCTCATTACTCTAACCTCTAGGCTATACTGCTATTTATTTGCCAATTGTTTGCTCTATTAGAGTGCTGTAAAATTGTTTATTTTCTGTTTTTTTTCTTTGCATGCTCGAGATCACCTGAATATTCGCTTTAAGAATGCATGCATTGCGTCTCAGCCTTAGATTGCCACTTTACTCTGACTGGCAGAGCTTCGAGCTGGTTTGCACACAGTTGGATTATATGACCTTTTATTAGAATCACACAGGAAGCCTGGTTTAAAACTTTGGCTCCCTCTGCTTTGGGTTAAGTACTCACATAATTGCCGAACATCATGTAAGCCTTATATATTTTTACATTGTCATTCTACTGAGACGTTGCCCTATATCATTATTTATGGCTTGGTCCATTAAACTGGGCTTTCAATCTCAAAGGTTTTTTGATGTTATTCAAATTAAGAATTATGAATAGTAGCCGATTCAGAGCTCTGTTGTATGCAAATGGGCAAAAGGAGAAATGAACTTAGATGTTAGAGAGATATTAGAGATTGAGGGATTTACTCTCCTACTAGAGTGGTCCCACCCTTATCACATTTACGTTTTCTTTCTCAATTGACAAGGTGTGTAGCGCTACTTGAAAAAGGATTGGCAAAGATTGTACTGCTTTTGAGAGGTCCATTTCTGAACTCTGTTCTCCATACCCATTGCTTAACTCTCCACAATTATGAGGCAGGACTAGACCATAAATGTGGACAGAGGACATCAGATGTTGGACACTGTAAAGGTGTATGCTGCAGTAAAAGATCTTCACTTCAACAGCAAGTAGAATAAATGGCAAAGGGGAGGTCCACACTGCTGCTGATGGTGCTGAGTAACCTGTAAATCTTTGAAACTCCAAAACAATGAGGCATTTTGGTGACAGGATTGATTGACTCAGAACTGGCAATAAGCCTTACTTTACTGTCTGCTTCTTTAATTTTGAGTGTTTCTTTTTTTATTACTCAAAATAAGTATCTGGACTGGCCAAAACCAGACACAAATTTAGAGCTAGGATTGTGTGCAATAAAAGGTGTGATTAAGTTAACAGGCCATTAAGTTATTAAATCAACAGATGACACTGGCATTATATTGGTTCCCAATTTAAGTTCAGAACTCATAATTTATCTGCCTTTTCCTATTGAGATTGTGGTTCAATGTGCTTGATCTCTTTTTTCAGAGTATATAGAGTATTCAGCTCACGTTATTGGATATAAGGTTGCTTAAAGTATTGTTAGTGTTAGAAGTTACACATTTCCCTAATAAATAGGTAATTTAAAAGTTATTACAAATTACTAAAGGCTCAGCCAAGGACTTTAACAAATCTCTGTATACCACTCTTAAGTTTATCATGGTTTTCTCTAGAGCACAGATGTTAAATAAATCTGATACTAATCAGCACATTTTGGAAATGTCTATGCTCATACGGAATCCTGGGCACGCTGACTGTACTGCAATGCTTACTAGTCCTCAGAAAAATGAGGTAAAGCATGAGAATTTAAGGATATAAAAATGAAAAAAAAAGATTAAATATTAATATTTGTGAGAATTTACTAACTAAGAAAGGAAACAAGGGGAGGAAGGGGACGAACAAGACAACTGAAGCTGTTGATTTCCAGGATAAGGATAAAAATCCAGGTCGTCTTTGTAAAAAACAAACAAAAATCTCCCCATTACTTATTTAAAAAAATCCACTCGTGACTGGAAAGCTAAGTGTCTCTACTGGAGATATGTTACAAAAAGCTAAGTATTTAACCACACCAACTGCTGTAGTACAGGCACCTCCTAATAGCAGGAGCCTAAGTTTATCTCCAAAAATACTTGAATCCTCAATCCTGAGGGATACAATTTCACAAAATTTTAATAAGGATGAAACACACTGTTCTGATATAAATTTAGATAAGGGTAGGAAAGCGTCAAAGAATAATGTAAGCATGTTTGAGGGGAGCTTAGATGTTTTAGGTTGGGCTTCATCTGAAATGCAGGTGAATTTGACTGCACCACCTAATGACTCTAGTAACTAAAGTGATAATAACAGGGTCTCTGAGATGCTGGGTAACCTCAAGCAGAAAAATGATCTAACAGAGGTGATAACGGAATTGCAAAATACCACACAAGGACTCAAAATGTGGGATTTGGACTTAACTAATAGAAAAACTGATAAAGTAAAAATAATTCCTCCAGAACAATCTAGAAGGAGTGAGGGGAATAAGGATGGAACCTTGAGAGAAAATGATGAATCCCTCATGTATTATCCCACCTCACTAAGTCAGGACATAATTACTATCATGAAAAATCAGCGTGCTGCTAATCTCATATTAATAGAACAATTAATTGTCATCAGAGCTGAAATTCACACTGTCAAAGAAAACAGTGCAATTAACGGGGCCCGAATGGACAATATCATAAGAATTCTTAATACAATTCATCCCCCAAGGGAATTATCTTCCATTCCTCAAATATAAGTAATTGAAACAATCCCTTTAATTGAAGTAGCTGTAACAATGAATAAGATTAGACCAGGTTTCTCTTTTGTAATAATTCCAAGTGATAGCTCGACATAAACTAGCTGCAAGGGAAAATGAAAGAGACAAAAAAAAGAGAAAAAGAGACAAAAAATGAAAACAAGAGCGCATTAAAAAATAAAACGCAGAGGAAGATAAGATTACAGATTTAGTCAATTCACAAAAGATGAATATGAATAATGATCTGAAACAGGTGATACATGAAGAAGAAGAAGAAGAGAAATGCAAAAATGAAACTTTGGTACAGGAAACACAATAGACAGGTATAGACCTCCCCACACCATCCCTCAGGAGGAGTCAAGTCAGCAGTATCCAGGGAAATGCCCCTATAGACATTGATTATTACTTAAGGTTATTTGGCCTTAGAAAAATATAAAGAGAAACCACATCTACACTTAAAACTAGAATATTTAAACTTTTCATGAATGAAATGGAGTTACAAATCAAGGAAAAAGATTTGAGGGAGGTGATAAGGTCAGAGATCCAAAAATATGCAGAATGTGTGAATATTCATTGCGTTCCTAGAAGAGTGACTAACTATATCTGGAAAAAATGGCTCAAGTGTTAAACAATGGAATCTGCAGCTTTACTTAGTTGATAAAAATATGTATAATGGAAACTTCTGTCTTTTCGAAGAGGTATACAATCCTGTCTCACTTTCAGTTTTCAGCCTCTCTAAATATTTTTGAGAGACTGATAGGATGTTAACAAATGCCATTTGCAGCTTCTTTTGTACAATTATGGGAATAAGACTGCATAGGAATGATACTTTAGAAGTCTATAGATATCAACGCCTAACGAGAGATAGTCAAGTAGATATCCTTTGTAGAAATAATATAATTGCAGAAAGAATTCTTGAAAAAACATTCTAGATGAAATCGGCATTTATGTACTCTAGTTGATTCAGATATTACAGTTGATCAACCTATCAGTACAACATATCCTAGGGAAGCCCCACAAAAAAAGGTATAAAAGAGGAGATTACCAATACTCTTCCCAAACATTTCAGGGAGGGAACTGTCTCACTGCAAAACATATGCCTATGATTATACCAATACAAAATATATTCCAGTTATTAGCTGAACATAAGGATTGACTTGGTATACTTAAACCAAAATCACAGGTACAGAAGAGGTGTCCTCTAAACTTCAATTATACATTAACTATAAATTTTCTGACTATGAGACAACCATTATCTCTTAGATCGCAAGTTCTAAATCTAAGTTTTGTGACCAGGATATCCTAGATTTCATCGCTAAATGTTCCATTATTTGAATTCAAGAATCTTGGCATGAAACCTCAGATGACATCAATTTAAACAGGTTTCAAACTTTTCACAGTCCAGGCTTAAAAATTGCAAAGTTAGGAAGAAGAGCATGTGGCCTGATATTGTAAATTAAATTAAACATTTTTACAACTATTGTTGAAATAAGTAAAGGTAATATGTTGCTGCCTGTTAGAACGCTAAAGCCTAGGATTTCAATTATTTTGATATCTTGCTATATTCTCCCAGCAAAATCTAAATTTTATGCCAATGACTCCTGGACAAAAATGGAAAAACTTATAAATACGATTTCCTCAGAATTTCCAGAAAGCCATGTACTAATTTTTGGCAATTTTAATGCCATAATGGGGTGTATGACAGACTAGCAGATGATACTGTATTAAACTGGATAAATCCCTCTGCAGGTGATTTTCCACAAACTTCACGAGATGCCACTTTAAATAATAATGGTCACAAATTACTAAAGATAATAAAAATGAATAGTATATTTTCGTTAAATAGGTGTATAAATGGAGAAAAACAGGGCCACCAACCCTTTCTGTCCTCCAAGGCAGCAACAATGCTTAACTTAGCCCTGTGGAGGTATGTCCACCTGATCTTTGGCAATATATATTAGTTCAAGAAAGAACAGAAAGTGATCACTTTCCTGTTCTTTTGTTCAGTCAAAAACTAGAGTCAAACAATTATAACCTCAGCACAAAAAATAATAATGTAATAAATAACATCGAAATCTGATACAAAAACAGATCAATATGGACCAAGACCATAGAACAACAAGTTACAGAAAAAAATTATATATTCTTTGAATATTATTCTAAATTAATATCAGAAGGAGCAAATTCTGCATCTAAGGATAAAATCCTATTAGAATTATTCCATTTATTACAAGAAGATCTTTACGACACCTCGTTTAATAAAAGAAATATGATATACCGAGAGATTGGTTAGATAAAGACTGTAAACAATAGAAACATATATTTGCTAGTACTTTAATGAAGTACAAGAATTCTCCTTCTAAGCACACTCTTACATTATTAAAGAAAGAAAGGAAAAATTACAAACTATTCCTAAAGCAAAAGAAAAAAACATTTCAAGAACAATTGTGGGAATGCATGATTTTGGCTGTTGCCAGTAGAGACTCTGACTTATTCTGGTCCCTGGTGGCTCATGGTTGTAAAGCCTTAACAAAAGAAATTGAAAACTATGTTTCTATGAACACTTGGGTACTTAATTACTCAGGCATAATGTATGATAAACAAAGAAATAATACTTGGACTCCTCTAGATCCTATTGTGATTAATCAAACATTTACAAAAAATTACTTTTCAGGATGTTCTATTAGCCATTAACAAAATGAAATTAAACAAAGCACTGGGTCCAGACATGATACCAGGGGAAGTTTTTAAATGTTTAAATCACAAATGGGCTCATGACCTAGCAGATATAGCCTAGAGGTTAGAGGAATGAGGTGTGAACGAGCTTGATACATCCAGCAAACTAGACCTGAGTTTGATTCTCACAACCTCCACTTGCATACTGTGTGACTCTGAGCAAGTCACTTAACTGCCCAGTGCTCCTAGGTTGCCCCTGAAAACAGGCACTTGTGCCTAGTGGGCCTAACCCGGTTACCAAAGACTAAAAAAAAAAAGATTATTTTAACCATTGTATACTGCAAAACTACATCCAACAGTCCTGGCGAGGAGCTGTGATCATTCCTATATTTAAGAAGGGTGATAGAAATGTACCATTTAATTATCACCCTATAACCCTGATAGACATTATGGACAACATTTTTTCTGGGATTCTTTTAGACAGAATACTGTTAGAAGAAATTCACAGGCTAGGTGACTTTTCCCCTGCCTAGGCAGGTTTTCATGAATCATTTTCAACGTTGGATAACATCTTTATACTTCACCACTTACTATATATGAAAAATATGTATACTTATGGCACAAAAAGATCTACCCTGCCTATATAGACTTTTTTCTCAGCATTTGACACAATCAATAGAGAAATATTATGGGACAAGATGGTGAGGTGGGGGATCTGCCTTATATTAATTAATAGTATCAGATTGTTATATTCCAATACTTGGTCCCAAATCAGAACTAGTTTAGGAAACATTTCTAAACAATTCCCCACTAACACAGGTGTGAGACAGGGCTGTTTTCTTGTCCCAGCACTGTTTTCAATCTATATTAATAAGTTATTAATAATGTTAACACTCTTACCATCTGACTGATCAAAAATTGGTTCTGATAATAGTGCTGTATTGGTTTATGCTGGCAATCTGGTGCTACTGTCTTTATCCCCAGCTGGATTACAAAAAAAAAAAAAACTCTTGGCAGACTTTGTGAAAATAAAATATCTCAAAATTAACATAGCAAAATCAAAGATCATGATCTTTGGTGGGAAGAAGTCAAAATATAAATGGTTTGTAGACTCCTGTCAGATGGAGGTAACCAGGGACTACCAATATCTTGGTCTTACTATCTCCCAGACACTTTTCTGGATAAAGCATTGTGATGTGCTCAAAAAAATAAAAAGACTAATATGGCCCTAGAGAGATTTGATGTTAAATTGGGGGGGCTCAATCATGCCCTTATTGAAAGCCATTGATGCAAAATATAATGCTAATATTATACGGTTCAGAAATTTGGGACCATTAGTACCTGGAGCTCTTAGAAAAAATGGTTATACAAACCCTCTGTTGGGTGATGAGCTTTCCAAAAACCTCCCCATCCTATTCTGTTTGGTCTGAATTAGGCATATCTAAGCTACAGACAGTGACTGAATCTAGATTAATTAACTTCTGGATAAAAATAACTAAACTGTCTACTACAAGATTAGCAAAAAAGTGTCTGGAAGAAAAATTCACTGGGACCTGATAGACTGTAGGAAATCTAATTGGCTTTCACTGACCAGAGATATTTTGACCACTGTGGGACTTTTGGATCTATATAGACTTACTCTTCAGAACATTGCAATAAATGATCAATATAAGTCTTGTATAAAAAGTTGACTTGTTGATCACAAATGAATGACTTAGAAAAAAATCTCTTTGTCCAGATATACGCTATTGGCACAGAGGAAATGATTGTGTGCATTCCTTCCGCTATTACCAGGATGTATTAGAAAATCCTGAACTTTGCTTCTTTGAGTCAAGCTCATTAGCAAACAGAATTAGCAGAACAAATGATCCCACATTTTCTCTTTGCTATTGTACGGGGATAGAAAATGAAGATTTATCACATGTTGTTCTAAGATGTAAGTGGTATAATAGTGCAAGAAAGAAATAGCTTGGTCCAGTTCTTTCCTCCATTAATGCCTGTGATGAAACCACTTCATTAAGAACTTTGTTTACTGCAGAGGATTATACATGCAGAGGATTATACATTAAAAGAATGGCCTGCTTTTTATTCAACATTCAAAAAATTAGGGAAAAAATTACTAAAACCATTTTAACTATGTGAACTGCTGTTTATTAAACCATTGTTTATATGAATATTTATTTTAGCAATTGTATTAAGGCATTCATATGCATTTTGTACTATTTATGTAATGATCTTTTAATAATTGATCGAACAATAAAGAATTATTACTACATTACCTGCACTGTCTTTCTAAGTACGTACAAAAAATTTGTTTTACCATTTGATCGAAGATTGAATTCAGAGTCAGCCATGTAAAACATTAAATATACAGTCTGAGACAAGTTACCATTAATAACCTTTCAGGTAATAATACTCTCATAAAACAACCTTGCCCTAAACACATTTTTTTATTTTTAAATTAGTATTTTTATAGTCAAAGTTTTCAATTCCAGCCATTTCTATAATTACTTTTTCGCTGATAAAGATTTTATTAATTTTCATAATAGAAAACAGTACAAAAACAGTTACTTCACCTGCATCATGGATACTCTACTCATGTCATCTTACATTATGCTATAACAGTGTCTGTTAATAACATCAAAAGTTCATGGCTAGATCAAGTTACACAGGGTTAATATTGAAGCATGATGTGATTATACCCCATGTAACTAACGAGTGTTGGCTAGAACCAGCAATGGCTACCTTTAATTTATATTGATGCATAACATTGTAATTGTTGTGTAATTACACACAGATAAGGCATCCAGCACTGTTTCATATTGTCGCTTTGAACCCCTGCAGACTGGGGGCACCACATACACTGCCTGAGAGTCCAGGAACGTGCACAGTCATTGATGGTGTACCCTCACCAGCATGTGTTATTTGTACATAAAGTTCCACCTTCTGTTCAACCAAACCCATGGTATGACAATGAGAGAAGATGCTCACCTGCTTCAGACATACCTTTGTGTCTTGTACCTGCTTCAGGAATGACAGTTACTTGCATGCCCAGCTGTAATAAATGGGGCACCCGGAACTGGAAACTAAACACACCCAGAATCAGCAGCTCAACCCTTACTCATCCACAAAACCTAAATCACTTTTCTCATCAGGGATGCAACTGGTTATAGCACAAATCAGTCAAAGCAGAGAACCCATTGGACATCTTCCATGCAAATCATTCAAATATTACAATTGGCTTTCTGCCTCTAATGGCTACTTACTTATTGCGAGAGTCTTTTAGTGTTCAGTTCAGAGCTCTGTTGTGAATCGTCAGTCCAGCTACCAAGTGTTATGGGGAACCACCCATTGGCTGGTTCCCTTTTCTAACATGTAACTGCCTGAGTTGACTCCTTTTATTTTTTTTTATTCCCCCCCAGTCCCTGGTCAGCCTCTTCCTTTCAGCCATCTGCCCAGACCTGTCTCCCGACCTTCGGGCACTCACCTTTATACCCCCATGGCTTACCCTCCATGGTAGGGCAGTGAGGAGTCCCCAACTTGACCCACCAGTACCGGATCTAGTGTTTGGGTGGTGCCCTCTCGGGGGCAGCACCTGTTGTGAATGGCCATCATACCACTCGATCAGACTGCAATTTCCACTTTTTTCCCTGTGGAGGGGAACATGCAATGCCAACAATGGCCATGCCACATGCGTGTCTGCAAGTAGCATGCCCATCAGCTGCTTCACCTCCATGCCCCACCATACAGGACCTGGCGTGCCAACACCTAGCCTCCACTAGGTGTCAGGTAAACACCGGTCTCTATTCCCCACCATACCCATGAGAGGAGAGCTATTCTCCAGATGCTCTATCCTCTCTCACCCTGGCCAGTACTCGATGACCCGCTCGCACTGTGAACATGGTCACCAGCATGGCAGGAGGTAAGGCATCACTGCCTCAGTCCTCCACACCACTGGGCCAGCTAGTTGCCTCCTTTTACATAAGTTGCACTGTCTAACTGGCATACTTTAAATAAGGTGCAGTCCCCAGCCAATGTACTGATGATTGGGGGGGAGCCAGCTGATGGAGACAGCCATACATCTTGCAAACACCAAACAAACCCAGAATTAGCAGCTCAACCCCTGCTCATCCACAAACCCCAAGCTGCTTTTCTCAGCAGGGGTGCAACTGACTCCCCACCCATCACCAGTACAATGGCTGGGGGATGCACCTTAAAGTAAGCCAATTAGGTGTTGCACTTTATTTGAGACAGAAAGCAAGCTGTAACATTTGAATGATTTATGAATGGATGGAATTGGAGGAAGTGCCATGCTTTAATTATTTAGGAGTTATGTTAGCCCAAACGTGATTATACAGGGATCATATAAGGCTATAAACTAGAGGAAGTGCCCGCTTCAATTATATAGGAGTTATGTTAGACCAAACATGTATCATATCAGGCTAAGAAATGGAGGAAGTGCCATGCTTCAACTATTTAGAAGTTATGTTAGACCAAACGTGTATCATATACAGTAAGGCTATGAATTGGAAGAAGTGCCACGATTCAACTATTTAGAAGTGTCAGTGGCTCGGTAGGTAGCACATTCGCCTCTGAGGCTGGGAGATCAGAGGGCTGTGGGTTCAGTTCCCACATCTGGCACTTAGGGTTAATATCCCAGTACTGACATTGTAGTGCAGCATGAGAGGGGTGCTGCACTTCTGAGGTGCCATCTTTTGGATGAGACTTTAAACCGAGGTCCCATCTGCCTGGATTGGTGGTAGTTCAGGTAGATGTTAAAGATCCCATGGCACTTATCGAAAAGAGTAGGGAATTGCCCGGTGTCCTGGTCAAATTTCCCTCATTCACTAAAAATACCACCAACAGCTTACTCTGGTTCAAGGTCAGTTGGCATTCATCTGTATCCCCCTCCCCCAGGTCGTGCCTGAAAATAGGCAGGATTTGTCTAGTGCACTTACCCGGTCAACTAAAACTGAAAAAAAAAAAAGAAGTGATGTTAGACCAAATATGATCACATAATGCTATGAACTGGAGGAAGTGCCATGCTTCAATTATTTATTTATTTATTGAATTTTGATGACCGGGTAGGCCCACTGGGCCCCGGAGGTCCCTTTTTCAGGGGCGACCCGGGTGTAGCAACAACTTACAGGTAACAGATCAGTACAGTCAGGTGATTGTAGTGTTTTTAACAATAAAAGACTTCATAGGATTACAGGCGGCAGGTAGTGGAAGACATACAGGCGATAAGGACATAGAAGTTACACATAATGAGAACATTTTACATCTCAAGTTCGTGATTAGATTGAGAGTGCTCTGGTAAAGGCAAGCAGTAGCTAAAGACCTAGGTTAGCTTCTTTATGGGCATAGTGGAAGGGGGATATATTGGGACATAAGTGCACCCCATCCTTTGGGGGAGGTCCATTATGCTACCAGGATGGCTATGTATGGTCAGGTCTGTTGAGCTACCAGGATGGCTGTGCATGGTCAGGTCCTGTAACAAAGGCATGTGCTCCTGTCGAGCAGGTGTCCCTTGAGCTTTGTCCGGAAACTGGTGACGGACACTGCCTCCTGTACCTCCAAGGGGAGGTTGTTCCAGATGGAAGGGCCGGTGTACGCAAAGGACCTGGACCCGGCTTTAGTCCTAGTCTTGGGAACCACGAGGAGAGTTTGGCCTGACGAGCATAGGCTCCTTGGGTTAGGTTTCACCCTAACAAGACCATTCAGGCTAGGGGAAGGTGTGGGACCCAGTAACTTGAATGTAAGGCAGAGGGTTGGGTAGAAGAGGTGAGCTTCCAGAGACGGCCACCTGAGCCTAGATTGGGCCTTGCAGTGGTGAGTCCTCGGGTGTGACAGAGTGGCAAAGCAGACTATCTTGTTGTACAAGGTCTGCAGCCTCCCTAACTCCATCGCGGCCATGCCCTGGAGAACCGGGGCCGGGTAGGTGAGCTTTGGGAGGAGTACACTAGCGGCAATGGCTACCCTAGCTTCAGGGATAATCTGGTCCTTTAGTCTATAGAGGATTCCGAGTTTCCCATGGATGGCTTTGGTGATTTGGTCTACGTGATTTTTTAGTGTGAAGCCTTGGTCCAGGGTAAGGCCAAGGTATTTGGTGGAGGTGACCACCTCCAGTTTTACACCTCCCCTGGACTGGAGTTGTAGGAGAAGTGACCTCTCAGATCCCAGGGATCTAGGACCAAACAGCATCACCTTCATTTTGTTGGTGTTTAAAACCATTTTGTTCAGAGTGAGCCAGTCCTCCATCTGAAGGATGTCTTCTTGGAGGGCTGTCTCCAGCTCTGGTAAATTAGGGGAAGTTCTGTAAATGACCGCATCATCCGCATACTGGATAACACTGCTGCTGCCGCAGTGTGTATGCAGATCATTTATGAACAGCATGAAGAGAAGGGGGCCGAGTATTGACCCTTGAGGTACCCCTTCTTTGAGTGGTGCTAGCTTGAGACTTTATCCTCCCACTTGACCCTCTGGGTGCGCCCAGAGAGATAACTCTTGAACCATCCCAGTGTATGGGTGTCAAGGCCAAGTGAGCACATTTTTTGTAGTAGGAGGTTGTGGTTTACCAAGTCGAATGCTTTAGATAGGTCAATAAAGACCGCCCCTGTGCTGACCCCTGAGTCATTATTGTTCAGTACTTCTGCCGAGAATTTAGTTAGCGCAGTATCTGTCCCATGCTTGGCTCTGAAGCCATGCTGTGACGGTGAGATTGCCCGGTGGATTTCCAGATATTCTCGGAGTTGGGAGTAGACTAGCTTCTCCTGAACTTTTACAATGGCACACAGCAAGGAGATAGGCCTGTAGTTCTCTATAGGCTCTGTTGACCCTCCCTTGTGTATGGGAATCACTAGAGCCTGTTTCCAAAGCTCAGGTACAGACCCTCCATAATAGACCGTTTATCAGCCAGGTTAGGGGCTTAGCTAAAGCTGGAGCCCCCTCTTGAGGTTCTGGTTTGGATCCCATCAGACTCCCAGATCCTCTCGAGTGTAGGATTAAGGATGATCAAAACCTCCTTTTCCCGACCAGCCTCAGGTGAAACAAAGGGCGGTCAAGGTCTGGGGCCCGTTGTGCGTTCGGCTCACTCCTGCTGTCAGGGGGTCCCATCTTGTATGCATCCAGGTTCGTGAAGTAACTGTTAAGGGTCTCAGCGATGAGAGATCCCTCATCAATTAATTGCCCATTAGCCGTGATTGGGCTGGGTGTAGGGATACCAATAGTGTTAAAAAAACAAGATGTGGTCGGAGCCGGTATGGCAGCTCAGAGTAGTGAGATTGAGTGAAAGAATACTCGGAGCTCTCACCACCCCAGATTCTTCCATATTTAGGAGTTTTATTAGATCAAACATGATCATATAAGGCTATGAACTGGAGGAAGTGCCACCCGTCAAACCTTAGGAGTTATGTTTGATCAAACACTATCATACAGTGACCATATAAGCATATGAACCCTGAGGAAATTCCACACTTCAATTATTTGGGAGTTATGTTGGACGAAATGTTGTCATAAAGTGATCATATAACAAAGATTACTGAACAGACCAACAATAAATTGGGTTATTTATATAGGAACCAAAGTAGATTAACAATGGATGTTAAAAGGACTATTGCAAGACAGGTCCTTCTCCCAACACTAGAATACAACTCAGTTGTACTGTATAATTAACCAGAAACAGTTTTTTACAAGTGTGAGGTTACTTTCAATAACATAATTAGACTTGCCACAAACTCCAAAAAATTAAAAAGTGGAACACCATTGCAACTTGTATCAAAATTGTGGGTCTAATATGCAGCGTTGACTTTCCGACATAAAATCTTAAACACAGGGATACCAATAGTGTTAAAAAAACAAGTTGTGGTCGGAGCCGGTATGGCAGCTCAGAGTGTCGAGACTGAGTGAAAGAATACTCAGAGCTCTCACCACCCCAGATTCTTCCATATTCAAGATGGTCACCATAATGGAACTGTGCGTGTGCGATGCGATACACATGCACAGTTTGAGTCGGTGGCCATCTTGGGCATGGTGGTTGTCCCTTTTCTGCAGTTGCAGGAGAAAAAAATAGTGCCCTGTGAAGGGTGTGTGTTATGCAACCGGCGGAGGGGCATGGCCGTTACAACACAACCCAGTAGAACTGTACCACAGCACTGTGGAAGCATGCTGGGGAGCTGTCCGGTCACATGCTTCCACAGTGCCCCTTATAAGAATGTTAGCAATGTCTGCGGAGCTCTGCCCATGCATCCATGATAAATTGGTGAAAGTGCAAAATCTAAAATCTCTGAGACAGACATCATTAAAAAAATAAATCAAAAATGGCAGAATGTTCATTTTCTTATTATGGTCCTGTACTGATAAACAATGCATATGAAATGAGAATGGCTTTTGATCTCAAAGCCAGCATTTTCCAATAGAAATTGCAAGAACATTTAAAAACATTGTCAATCTGCAATTGATTGGAAGTTTGTTTGTTTTTGTTTGTTTATTTAAAATCTGGATAAGACCATGGGCTGATGACCCATTTACATGGGCGACCAGAACAATCAAAGAAATTACAACAATAATACAAATAAACAAATTATTATACAGTCAAACATTTACAGACGTTGACATCTACTAGAGTTACTTAATGACATTCTGAAGCACTAAAATTACTCATGTTTATTATTCATGTTATACCCTTACAAAATCATTTACATTGTGTATAATATGAAATTTATAAAGTGTTTTTATCTTGTAAGTGATGTCAGTTGATAATCATGTACTGTCTATACCTGTTGTGAACCCCCATCTCCTCAGGTGTGGCTGAAAATGGATCTTTGATA